>JADMNL010000024.1:339570000-340851250 GCA_016271365.2 Neoceratodus forsteri
GAAGTTGGTCAACTGGGTGGCAAACTGGTTGACTGGCAGAAAACAGAGAGTGGTGGTAAATGGTATACAGTCAGAAGAGATGCAAGTCACAAGTGGGTACCTCAGGGATCAGTCCTGGGGCCAGTCCTATTCAACATCTTCATTAGTGACCCTGCAGATGGACTAGAGGGTAAGGCTTGTCTGTTTGCAGATGACACCAAGATCTGCAACAGAGTAGATGATCCAGATGGGGTGGGCAGAATGAGAAGAGATCTGGATAAACTAGCAGAATGGTCAGAAGAGTGGCAACTGGGATTTAATGCAAAGAAGTGCAAAATCATGCACATAGGGAAGAGAAACCCTGAAGCCACTTATAGGCTGGGAGGGGAGTTGCTAGCAGTCACAAAGGAAGAAAGAGACTTGGGCATCATCATCACTGATGACCTAAAATCATCCAAGCAGACCTCTAAAGCAGTAGGTAAGGCTAGGGGGGTGTTAGGGTGTATTAGTAGGGGTATCACAAGTCTAAGAGGGAGGTAATAATCCCTCTGTATGCAAGACATTGGTTAGGCCCCATCTGGAGTACTGTGTGCAGTATTGGAGGCCACACCTCACAAGGACATTAACCAAATTGAGGCAGTCCAGAGAAGGGCAAGCAAAATGGTGCAGGGACTGCATCAGAAGACATATGAGGACAGATTAGCAGAGCTCAATATGTATACCCTTGAGTAAGGAGGGAGAGGGTGATATGATCGAGACATTTAAACACCTTAAGGGCATAAACAAGGTGAAAGAGTCTAACATGTTTAAATATAAGAAAAATAGCAGGACAAGAGGACACAGCATGAGATTAGAGGAGGCTGATTAAGGGGAATGTGAGAAATTCTTTTTCACAGAAAGGTGGTAGATGCATGGAATGGCTTACCACAAGAAGTGGTGGCTATGAATACAGTGCAGAGCTTCAAACAGGCATGGGATAGGCATAAGGGAGCAATACAAATGACTATGAATAGATAGGTCACTGACAGAGCAAAGGCCGATGGCACATTTATAAGGTAGAAAAAGAAATGGGCAGACTGGATGGGCCTTGCGGTCCTTATCTGCCGTCAACTTCTATGAATCTGACCATCCTTCTCTTCCCATTTATTCCCTCTGTTTGCACCGCTCCACGTACCCTTGTTACGTGTTCCTCACCCCCTCCACCCTTTGCTAACTGTGTTCTTGCCCCTTCCACCTCTTTCCTCCAGACCTCTTCTATCACTGTTTAGGGGGGGGGGAGTTCACTGACCAGCTCCTCTCTCTGAGTCTGTGGGCCTGCACTACATGCCACCCCAGTAGTTTGTGTAAATGACAAACCTTTACCGTGCTGGGTTAAAGGTCATTCAGTGAGGGGTGTAGCATCTTTGTTTGCATCCCTTCGAAATGTGTCTGTAGTGGACCTCTGTGCTACTGCCACCTAAAGTTCAGTCCATACATTCGTTAAACATTACAGTTTGGACATTGCTCCCAGAATGAGGGCAAGGTTTGGTCTTGCTGTCCTCCAAGGACTGCTCTCTTAGGAGCTTCTGAGGGTTTCCATAACCACCACCCTAGTGACCTGGATTCTGTTTTAGTACTGCTTGGGACTCGTTCTGATGGTTAGTGCCTGCTGCAAGAGCTCTGTCTCGAAGTGAGATAGTACAGTCACATAAGAACTTACCATAACAGTAGGTCTTCGAGAAGAGCTCTTGCAGCAGGCATACTTTCCACCTCTCCTTCTCCGTTTTTTTTTTTTTTCTCTCCTCCCTATTGGGATGTTTGAAGTTTGAACCTACTCTGTTCCCCATCCTTCATGTAAGCTGCGTCTCCGGTGGGCAGACTGAGGTGGTGCTGGGGACCGACCCTTTATGCCATTGGGTGACGTCAGGGGTGGAGCCGGAGTCAGGTGGCAGACCCCCACCTTGCACTGCTAGCTAGAAATTTTTCCATGAGGTCCTAGTGCCTGGCGTCGTAGTCCTGATGGTTAGTGCCTGCTGCAAGAACTCTTCTCGAAGATCTACTTTTATGGTAAGTTCTTGCATAACTGTACATCTTACTTCGAGTGGGAGCTCTTGCAGCAGGCTATTACCATTAGGACTAATGCCGCATGCTTTAGGACCCACTGGAAAGCTCTTAGCTAGCAGTACCCAGCAGGGCCCGCCCCCAATGTCGGCTCTGCCTCTTATCAGCCATGGTACAAAAGGAGGCGGTCCCCAGCCCCACCTCTGTTCTTTTCCCGCCACAGACCCGCTCTCAATGGATACCTTGGTTCCTTGTTTCAGCAGTTCTGCAAAGTTTTTGGGTAGTTCCTTGTAACATTTTTTGATGTTTTTTTTTTCCCCCCTCTGTGCATGTCTTCTCCATCTTCAGTGTCTTCGGGGCCAAAGAAGACGGAAATGCTCCTGTGGCCATCAGATTCCGTCAAGACGCCCACAAGGCCTGTGTCTTCTGTTTGGGACCAAACCATGGTCTTCAGGCCTGCGATGTTTGCAAGGGCTTTACCAGTAGGACGAGGATCAGGCGCCTGAAGGCTTTAAAAGCCCATCTGCTCGAGAAACGGTGCAGTGATGCAGAGCTCTCCCGGGGAGAAAGCAGAACATAAGGAAAAATCCCACCACAAGTCCCACAGCATGAACCGTGGTCGGTCCCGCCTGCGTTCCTGCTCTCGCTCACTGCACAAGGCCTGCTCGGGCGGCTCCAACCTCTCGCCACTCCAGGTACTAGGATTAACGGAGTGAGTCTTCTGTCCCCACCAAGACCCTGACTCCGGTGGGGACTCCTCAAGAAATGCCATCCAGAAAGGAGAAGGTTACGCCACTGTGCCTCCCTTCTGCTCCTGGCGAGTCATCCAAGGCCTCCTCGGCACAAGCCACAGCCATGCCGAAGAAAACCTCCACCTCAGCTTTACCTGGGGCTCCGGGTAAATCCCTTCAGAGGAGTGGGATTCCTCTGCGAAGGCCTCCTCAGGTTCCCGCCCTTCTAAGCCAACCAGAATAGACCCGGCATCTGTTGAGCCTCCAGCGTCAGACACTGGAGCTGGCCGTCCCTTGGTCAAGGCTGCATCGGCTACGATTAAATCGCCAGTTCGCAGGTCCTTGACTCTGGAAGGTGCCTCTTTGAGCACTTCCCCATGGGATCTCCCTGATGTCCCGGTCTCTCCCATCCCTCAGACTGGGACAGCAGCTTCCGTCTTTAACAAGGAGGAGCTGACAGAGCTGTTCCAGTTTTGGTAGAGCCTAATAAAAAAGGGTATGGGCCCCCCCCCAAAGCTGGACCCGGCACCGGTGCCTGACCAACTGGACAACCAGGCCCTGGAGGGTGATCTTTCAGCACCTCCCACAAAACCCTCACCAGACGAGATGCACAAGCTAAGTCCCGCTCTCTCTCGGTGATCTGGTCACTGTCTAAGGACAGTCGACGGCGTCACTCCAGGTCTTCTAGCTGTCACTGGTCTCTTCCTAAGAGCAAATCCTGCAGCCGCTATCCGTCTACCAGACGCCATGGATGCTCTTCGCTTCATCGCCGGTCTCCGAGCCACCAGTCCCACCGCCGATGTCTGTCAGTAACTGGCCTTATAGGGGAAGAAGCTCTTCGTGGCAGGGGTTTTCTTCTCCTCGCCTTAGCAGGAGACGGTTTTCCTCTTCATCAGACCGGTCTCTCTCTGGTGAAAGGGGCTCACTGGACGATAGAGACCCCTTGCTCACCTCCTGACGATCCCACATTTATGGATGTCATGAGGCACATCCAGGCCTCCAGTGATTGGAGGATGGAGGACCTGGATCCGGAACGCGGGAGGCTGGCTAAGTACCTAAGGCAGAAGGAGCCTAAGCTTCTAGTAAAGCCTCCTTTGGTGGATACTTTCCAGGACCTGACCAGGCTTACCTGGAAGCATCCAGTCACTACCCTGGCTGTTCTGAAAAAGTCGGATAGGCTGTACAGAGCGCTGAGGGAGGAGCCTTTTCTAGCGGAACACCCTCAGGTGGACTTAGTGGTCAACACATCTGTTCATGATAAATTCAAGCAACCGAAGCACCTTAGTTCACAGTCTCCCGATCAAGAGTCCAGATATTTGCACCAGATGGGCAAAAAGATGTATTTTGCCTCCACCTGTTCCATAAGGTCCCTTAACTTTCTCATGCATATGATCCAGTACCAGAATACGTTATAGGAGAAGGGCCAGGAAGTAGCCAGTGCCTTGTCCGATTCGGCTCAGATGACTGAGCTGCGGGAAATGATTAAATCTGGTTAGGACGTAGGCACACGTGCTGCGTGCCTCATACGATACTGCAGACACTGCGTCACTGGCGGCAACTTCCGGCGTCCGCCTGAGGCGCCACGCCTGGCTAAGAGTCTCTGTATTCTCCCAGGACCTGCAGTCTGGAATCGGTGATCTTCCATTCCAGGGTTCCGTCTTGTTTGAGAAGGAGACTGAGAAGCCGATTTCTCGCATCCAGGAAATCGATTTGGTCAGTCTGACAACTCAATAAGGGGGACCAAAAGCGTTTTCGCAAAATACCCGTGGCAACCAGTTCCCGCAGAGAGGAGGCTTCAAGAGGAAGGCCACAATCCAGCAAGCTGGGGGCGCACCCTCTAGAGGCCCAAAGTCTTCCCAGCCCTCTCTGCCCACTCCTGGATCATCCCAGTGACTCCCTGCTGACTCCCCCTCATCCAGAGGACGTAGAGGGGGAGGCAGTAGGGGGACGCTTCTACCTCCATTTGGAGGGGTTGGGAAGGATTACTTCAGACCTTTGAGTCTTGGACGTCATAAGTAGGGGACTTGCACTAGAGCTCATACAAATCCCCCCCCGGAGACTCCACCAAGGTCCTCGCATTATCCTCCTTCACATATCCGTTTAATAGGAGAGATTCAGGCCGTCTTGCAGAAAAGGGTAATAGAGCCAGTTCCTCGGGGGCAACGGGGAAGAGGATTTTATTCTCACTTCTTCCTGGTCCCGAAGAAGACGCACATTCAGACCTTCCTGGACCTCAGCTCTTTAAACCACTTTATAGAATACAGAAGGTTCAGGATGGTGACCCTTCCAGGCCTCATTCCTCTGCTGCACCAAGGAGATTGGCTCTGTTCCCTGGAGATGCAAGATGCTAACATGCACATAAGGAGTCTTACCTCCCCACCAGAAGTTTCTGAGGTTCGACTTGCAGAGGAGGCATTATCAGTTTTGGGTCCTGCTGTTCGGCCTTTCTTCCGCTCCTCAGGTCTTCAGCAAATGCGTAGCAGTGGTAGCTGTGGCTGTAAGGCGCGAGGGTCATTATGTCTTCCCTTACCTGGACGGCTTGCTTTTGGCAGCCTTGTCAAGGGCAGGCCTCCTACACACTCTCGTGAGACACTTGTACTCTATTCCGAGAACTGGGGATCACCCTGAATCTACCGGAATCATCCCCCAGAGCCCAGCCAACAACTCTCCTTCTTGGGGGCTGTTCTGGACACGGTCCAAGGCATGGCTTTCCTCCTGCAAAAAAGGAGGATAGTCTGTGGGAAGTGGCCCAGACGGTACTCATGAACCCCCAGGTCCAGGCCAGGACCTTCCTCAGGCTTCTGGGGCATATGGCGGCAGCCATTCTAGTAATCCCTTTTGCTCGCCTCCACATGAGGGTCCCACAGTGGATGCTCAGGGTGCAGTGGGACCAAAGCTCCAAAGGTCTAGATCAATTGATCCGGATCTCTGACCCATTCAGGAGGACTCTTGTTTGGTGGCTAAACTCCTCCAGTCTAGAAAAAGGGGACTCTTTCTGGCAGGAGCCACTGAGCCGGACCTTAACCACAGACTCTTCCGAACTCTGATGGGGAGCACATCTAGGAGACAGCCAGACACAGGGCATTTGGTCTCCAGAAGAGCATGATCTCCACATCAGTGTCCTGATATGCGAGCGGTCCTCGATGCCTTACAGGCCTTTTAAGAGGACCCAACACCAGGCTCTCTCCTAATTCAAACAATATGGCTGTCATCTTTTATATCAACAAGCAAGGCGATGAGTGTCTGGTATTGGGCTGTGGAACATCAAATCAGTCTGACCGCGGTGCATGTTCCAGGCATCCAAAACATCTTGGCAGACCGCTTAAGCCGGTCTCAGTCCAAGGCACACGAGTGGGAGCTACTCCAGTGAGCAGCGGAACAGCTCTTCGACACATTGGATCTTCCAGAGCTGGACCTGTTTGCGTCCCCTCGAAACACCAAACTTCTAAATTTCTGCTTGTGAGAGCACGCTCCTGGTGCTTTCTGGCCAGATGCATTGTCCCTCTGTTGGACAGGGAGTTTCCTGTACGCCTTCCCTCTAATCCAGAGGGTTCTCTTAAAATGGCAGGCTGAGGGGGCATGCATAGTTCTAATTGCCCCACTATGGCCATGGCAGATTTGGTTTCCACTACTTTAGCATCTAATGTTGGGACCTCAGATTCCGCTGCCACAGAGATCGCACTTGCTGTCTCAAGACAGGGCAGGCTGGTCCATCTGGATCTCAAGTCCCTGCACCTTCATGCATGGGTCTTTCAGGAAGTGGCGGACGTTCTTGTATCGGCAAGAAAGCCCTCTACTAGATCCACTTACACTATGAAGTGGAAATGTTTCTGCCTTTGGGCTTCTTCCCGTCACTTAGACCCACTTACCTGTCTAGTGAACTCAGTTTTGCAGCATCTCCTCTTATTAAATCAAGGCTTGAGCTACTACTCCATCAAAGTGCACTTGTTGGCAGTTTCTGTCTGTCATGCATTGGTGGAGGGCAGATTCTTGGCCCAGCTGGATGTGTACTATACTTTCTTAAGGGGCATTCTTCACATAAAGCCTCCCATTAGAGATCCAGTTACCCCCCCACCCCGGATCTTCTCTTTGTGCTGGAGAAGCTTACCCTTCCCTCTTTTGAATCTGCCACAGATTGCAAGCTACGTTTTCTTTCCTGGAAGGTATCCTTTTTAGTTGCTGTGCCGTCCGCTCTGAGAGTTTCCGAGCTTCAGGCCCTGATATTTAAGGAGCCTTATTTAGTTTTTCACAGGGAAAGAGTTTCCCTTAGAACAAATCCTAAGTTTCTTCCCAAAGTGGTTTCAGAGTTAACCCTGAATCAGTCTGTTAACCTTCCAGTTGATCACCCTAATCCTTCTAACAGAGGGGAAGCTCTCCTGCACACCTTGGATATCCACAGGGCACTGAGGTGTTATCTTAAATGTGCGACTTCTCATCATAAATTGGAGCAGCTTTTTGTGGCCTTTGCACCTCGACATCTGGGCAAGCCGGTGTCTAAACGGACTATTTCAAGGTGGTTGGTCCACTGTATAGTCTATTGCTGCAACAAACACAAGCCTCTTCCAGGTACTGTCAGAGGTCGTTCTACCAGAGGAGTGGCTACCTCTTTTGCCTCTCTGAAAAATGTCTCCACAGCAGACATTTGTGCAGCAGCTACTTGGAGTTCAGTGCGTACCTTTGTCAGGCACTACAGCCTGGATATTGCTTCTAGGCGCTGGGCCGGGTTCAGCCTAGCAGTCCTCTTGGGATTGCTCTCCTAACGTGCTTTTTTTTTTTTTTTGCCTCTGTAGGCTGTGCTGTTTTGTCATCCTCCTCTCTGGGTGCATCACCTCCTTGCGTGGCACTGTTTGGGACTTCGTCCTAATGGTAATAGCCTGCTGCAAGAGCTCTCACTAGAAGTAAAATAGTACAGTTACGTAAGAACTTACCGTAACAGTAGATGTTCGAGAGGAGCTCTTGCAGCAGGCGTTGATTACATAGAACATAGAAACGTAGACTTTGATGGCAGATAAGGACTGCTTGGCCCATCTAGTCTGCCCATTTCCCTATCTACAGGATAGGCTGCAGATCCTAGTTAACCAACAGCCTATTTCTTCCAACCCCCAGAAGAATTGCCTTATGTCTGTCCCATGCATTCTTGAATTCTCCCACAGTTTTAGACCCCACAACCACCTCAGGAAGGCTGTTCCATGCATCCACTACCCTCTCTGTGAAATAATACTTCCTCACATTGCCCCAAACCGCACGTTTCCTTTTCTGAAAGATGCTACCCTCTTGGACTTTGTTGATTCCACGAGGGTACTTGAAGTTTCTATCATGTCCCCCCTCTCCTTCTTTTCTCAAGGGTATACATATTAAGCTCCTTTAGTCTCTCCTCATACGGCTTCTCTTGCAGACCCTGCACATTTTAGTTGCCCTCCTCTGGACTGCCTCTATCCTGTCTATGTCCTTGCGGAGATGGGGTCTCAGAACTGCACAGTACTCCAGATGAGGGTCTCACCAACTGTCTGTACAGAGGATAACAACTTCTTGTTTTCTGCTGCTGATGATGCCTCTCCCTACATCCCAGTATATCCCCAGCCCTCCCTATGCCTTCTCACATTGCTTGCTAACCTTAAGGTCATCTGATATGATTACCCCGGGTCCCTTTCCTTTTTGTTGTTATTCACCCCCCCCAGCCATTGTGTATTGTTCCCTGGGTTCTTGTTTCCCAGGTGCATTATTTTACTTCTTTGCATTGAATCCTAGCTGCCATACTTCTGACCATTCCTCCAACCTTGCCAAGTCCCTTCTAGTCCTTTCCACGCCTCCTTGTGTATTAACCCTGTTGCAGATCTGTGTCATCTACAAAGAGGCATACTTTTCCTTCCAGTCCCTCTGCAGTGTCACTTATGAAGACATTAAAAAGGACTGAACCCTATGGGTACCCCACTAGTAACCCCTCTTTCTTCAGAGTGGACTCCATTTACAATTACCTTCTGTGTCCTGTTGTCCAGCCAGTGTTTTTGCAGGCTACCACCCTGGGACCCACTCCCAGGCTGGTTAATTTGACTATTAATCTTTTGTGTGGGACTGTGTCAAATGCCTTAAAGTCTAGGTAGGCCATGTGCACAGCCCTCCCTGGTCTACTACTTTGGTCACCCAGTCAAAGAAACCTATTAGATTCGTCTGACATGACCTTCCCTCTGTGAACCCATGCTGCCTTGGGTCCTGTGCCCCACTGGCCTCTAGGTACTCAACTATTCTTTCCTTCAGAAGTGACTCCATCACTTTCCCTACCACAGAGGTCAGACTGACAGGTCTGTAGTTTCCTGCCTCTGTCTTGGTCCCACTTTTGTGAAGAGGAATCGCATCCACCGTCCTCCAGTCCTCGGGTACCACACCATCCTCCCATGATTTATTAAAAAGAGTAGCCAGTGGTTTCACTAGTGTTCTCTCCCCCCCCTAATTCTTTTAGAATTCTGGGGTGAATTCCATCAGGCCCCATTGCTTTGTCCACCTTCAGTTTTAGGAGTTCTTTCAGAACCCTTTCTTCTGTGAAAGGACTGGGATCGACCCCCATCAAGAGTGCTTCTGTTAATTGGATTAGCACTTCCCTCCTCTTTTGTGAATACTGAGCAGAAATATTCATTCAGTATCCTGCTTTTCACTGTCCCCCTCTGCCCACCCAACGTTCATTCTATTCAGCCTCACTATCCCTCCCTTTGTGTTTCTATGCTCGCTGATGTACCTATAAAAGGTTTTATCGCCCTTCTTAACCGAGTTGGCTATCTTTTCCTCAGTTTGGGCCTTTGCTATTCTGACTTCCCTCCCTGCTTCTTTCTGCCTTAACTGGTGCAGCTGTCTGTCCTGCTCCTTCTGTGTTTTCCTTATACTTCTGGAATGCTGTCTTTTTCTTCTTGACTTTCACAGCCACCTCTTTTGAGAACCATAGTGGCTTTTTCTTTCGTTTCGATTTGTTTGCTTCACACAAAGGCTTGTTGCCTCTGTGATGGCAGTTTTGATTCCCCATTGTTGTGCGACACCTCCTCCTAGCCTGTTTGCTAGTGCTTTTCTGAGGCACTCTCCCATCTTGCCAAAGTCAGCCCTCCTGAAGTCCAGTACCCTCACTTTTGTATGGCTTGACTCTGTAGCGGAGTTTAACGTGAATCACACTGTTTGATGGTCACTTGTTCCCAGATGGCAACCCACTTCTAGATCTGAGATCCTCTCACTGCCCCTGTTTGAGAGTACGAGGTCCAAGATTGCTTCCTCACGAGTGGGTTCCGAAACTAGCTGTCTGAGGCCTGCCACCTGTAGGGCATCAAGAATGGCCCTGCACTTGGATGTGGCTGCAACAAATGTGCCCCAGTTAACATCTGGCATATTCAGGTCTCTCCAACAGTATCTCCCCTTTCTCTGCCATTCTAAGAATGCCTTCTATTATATTCTTGTCCATTCCCTCCCCCTGACATGGGGGTCTGTACACAACCCCTGTGCGGATTGTGGTGCCCTTTCCAGTCTCCAAGGTGACCCACAGTGCCTCCTCTCCTCCCTGTTTACTCTTTTGTTCAGTTGCTTTTATCCCTTCCTTTACATAGAGAGCTACTCCTCTCCCTCTTCTCCCCTGCCTGTTTCTCCTGTAGGTTATGTACCCTGGTATGTTAACATCCCAGTCATGGTTTTCTTTGTACGATGTTTCTGTGACTGCTACAATATCCAGTCATCCGTCTTCCATCAAGGCCACCAGCTCAGGAGCTTGTTGCCCAGACTTAGAGCATTGGTACTCATTATCCTCCATTTCCTGATGGCCTTACTCCTTTTGCCCCATCCCTGTCCTTCTTGCCTTTGTCACTTTCTCCATTTACCCTGCCCTTCTCCCTACGACACCTCTGTGTTGGTGTTTCGTGCTACTACTGTGATTTTTTTGGGCGCTAGGATTTCCTGCTCCTTTCCAGTGCCTCCCCTTGGCTAGTTTAAATGCTTGCCAATGAAGCATTTAAACCCATCACCTAGGATCCTGGTTCCTCCTGGACAGATGCAGCCCATTATGCCAGTATAGGCTTGCATCACTCCAGGTGGACCCCAGTCCCAGTGAAGCCAAATCCCTGGTCACACCAGTTTTTCAACCACTGATTAAATCCCATGGTGTGGAACACCCTAGCCTCTCCTCCAGCCATAGATGGGCAGTACCTCCGAGAAGGTTACCGTGCATGCTACTTGTCTAAGGCCCCTCCCCAATTCCACAAACTCTTCCTGCACTTCTTAATCCTTTCTTGGCCAGGTCATTTGTCCCTAGGTGGACAGTGACATCCAGCTCCCTCCCTGTGCAGCTGCTCACGGCAATCCTGAGGATTCTCTCCCTGTCCCTCAAGCCATGGCAGCCAGGCAGGCAGGCACCTACCTCACTCCCCTTCCCCCCCACCCCCAGTTCTACCTTCCTAACAATGGAGTCCCCCACCAGGAGTTGTTTCCTTCCCCTGCGAGGTCCCCACCACCCTCCTGTGAGTCTCCTTTGTGGAGGTTCCCAGCGTCCTCCTTGGTCTCCATGCGGTTGCCTCCATAGAGGAACCACACTTTGCCAGAATGGCATAGGAATTGTGGAGAGGTACAACTGGAGGAATGCGCCTCTGTTCCACCACCCTCAGCTTCCCTGAGCCCACTGTGGTCCAACTGCTCCTCTTTCTTGGCAACCTCTGAGGCAACAGCAGTGGCACTGGTGGTCCCTGGATGGAAGAGGAGGTCCCACAAATCCTGGCCAACTCAGCCTGGAGATGAGCAACCTCCTCCCTCAGCCCAGAGAGGTGCCTGCAGATGGGACAACACTGCATCCTCCAGAACGTCTCCCGGAAGACTGCTGCTCCACAGCCACTGCACTGCACCACTCCCATCACGTCTTATTTCTGTCCCCTTAACTGTTTGCAATCATTACTCTTTCCTCTTTTTTTTTTTTTTTTCTCTCCTTACTTTCTGCCTATGTGCCCTTTAAGCTCCTGATTGTCCTGGTCTGAGACAAAAATATCCTGTATTTCTCAGTAGACCCCTTACTTGCTCAGAGGCAGACCTCTAGCAGCTAGAGGGGGCCGGAGAGCTACTCTTGCCCTTCTAGGATGGTGGGTCTTTGATGGCTGTGTGATCACTCACTTCCTGCTCCCAAACAGGAAGTTCCTGTTGTCAGTCAAATCCTGTTCCTATAAAAGTAGAACTAGCTTTGGGTGGGAAGGAGGGCAATATAGTCCCAGTAGAGAAGTCCAGTCACACAGCAGTCCTTTCTCCTGGTGTCTTCTGCCAAGCTATTAGCAAAATCTTTCTAAGCCAGTCTTTAAATGTAGCTTCCTTCTAGCTAAGCCACTCCCCCTACTTACTAGATCTTTCTACAAGTAATTTAAACCTCACAGCTATCCAGTCCTTTCAATCCCCTGAGATTTACACCTAGATAACTGTTCAGATAACCATTCAGTTCAGTTAACTCAGACAAACATACACTTTTTTTGGTTTGTTGTTTTTTGTTTTTTTACCCTAAATTAAAGGTCCCAAGTACAAGAGTTCTACTTCTTTAGTCCCAGCAGAGAAGTCCAGTCACACAGCAGTCCTTTCTCCTGGTGTCTTCTGCCAAGCTACTAGTTTCCCGCCCTCCTTCCCCCTGGAGAGTTCGGCATCAGGTAGGCGTATTTCGCCTGGTCCGCCTGTCTGAGCCTGTTCACTGGTGAACTGAGGTGGAGCTGGGGACCGCTCCCTTTTGTACCAGGGCTGACGTCTGGGCGGAGTCCACGGGGCCGGGCCCTACTGGGTACTGCTAGCTAAGAGTTTTCCAGTGGGTCCTAAAGTCTGCGGCGTTGGTCCTTATGGTAATAGCCTGCTGCAAGAGCTCCTCTCGAAGATCTACTGTTATGGTAGGTTCTTGCGTAACTGTACTTTCCTTGTATAGCACACCTTGCTTGGGGTCAAGCTTAAGGTCAGTGGTATCTGTGTGCGTCGAGAAGTCAAGCTGCCAGTCCAGTCTGATCTCAAGGTTCTCAAAAGAGGAGACCACCTCCAATGGAGTATCATCACGGGTGTGGAATTAGAGGAGAGAGTATGACAAGGCTCCATGGGGAGCCAGAGGTCCTAGGAAAGTTTTATTGGCATTGAGGGAAAGGGGGTTTAACTGGAACTAGCGCCGAACACAATCAAAATCCTATTGGAGATGGACAGTAAGGTCAGCAGTATAGGAGCCAGCGGCAAGCAGCACATCTTCGTACATTTGGATGGACGTGGAGGGAGTTCATTTAGGAATATGGAGAAGTGTATGGGGCCCAGAACAGAACCTTGGGGGACGCCTGAGTACATTGGGGGCAGGGGATGTCTCCAGAGTGGACAACTTGTGACTTGCCCTATAGATAGGAGCAGAACCAGCTGATGGAGGAGGCAGAGCACCCTGCTGCCTTAAGCTTGTTGATGGGAATGGGATGTGACACTGTCAAAGGCTTTGGCCAAGTCAAGAAAGAATGGTGGCAGTAATTTGGCCCTAGTCCAGACTGGACAGGATGGAATCTGTGAGCTGGAGGAGGGAGGTAGATGTGGAGTGGGATTTCCTGAAGCCAAACTGGAAAGGAGTGAAAAAGGAGTTGAAGAATAGGGCGAGTTGAAAGGAGATGATGATCTTGGAGCTTTGCCAGTGTGGGGAGGAGAAAAATGGGACAAGGAAGCTTACTGGAAAGATGGCCCCTATTTGGTGACTGCCAGATTTTTAAAGAATTGGAACAGAGAAATAACATTTTAATTCTGGTGGGATCTGTTTACAGCTGGGCCAAACTATAGAACATAAGGATGGCAGATTTACTGGGGTTTGTATTGTAAACTGAGCGATGGGCTATGTGTTAAATGTTTTGTTTAAGTGACGGTGGCTGGCATCTGTTCACTGCAGCAGCCTAAAGCTCCAAATTGTTGAAATTTTTTTTTTTTCTCTTCTTGAATTTCAGTGATTCAGGGAAATAACTGAACTTGTATCTATGGCAGATTGGCAGTAAGCCCACTTGTCTTCCCCTTTTTCAAAAAATTTTCACCATCGTTGATAGTACTCATGCACTGATCCTACTTTGAGAGGGTTCCTTCAGTAGGTCATCACATATAGGACTGGCGCCACCTGGTGTCGGGCCACACGGCAGACTTTTCTAGCAATACCTGATGCGGGACCGCCCACCCAACGTCACGTGACCGTCAGCATGACTGTATATAGTGGTCGGCCCCCATGCCCACCCTCCAGTTCTTTCCTACCGTCTCCTCATGTCAGTCATATTGCAGACTTCCATATAGCGATCATGGAGAAAGTGTCTGGTGTCAGAATATCCTTTGCTAATTTTTCCAACTCTTATTGATGTCTGCACCAAAGAAGTGCTCATCCTGTGACATGCAGGTCCCGTACAAAAACGGTCACCTCAAGTGCATCCTTTGTTTAGGCCCAGACCATCCGGTCTCCTCCTGCCCTGAGTGCCAGACCTTTAACCAGGCCACAAAAAATGAGGAGACAGCAGGCTGTGGAGGCCCGTCTGCTAAGAGCCCGCCTGGCTTCCCTCGAGAAGATGAATCGGCTTAGACTTTCTTCGTCTGAAAAGGCTTCTCCTAAAACATGAGAAATCTAGGGAGTGGGAGGCGGCTCCGCCCAGGCTTGTACGCAAAGGCCCAGCCATGGCCAACAAGTCACGGCAAGTATGGTAAATCTATGGTGGGTCAGTCTGCTGTTGGCTCCTCGGACAGCTGCACCGCCTTGACCGACAAGCCGCTCCCGCTCCTCCTCGAATACATGGGCGTCGGGTAAGACTACTCCAGGCTGTGGGTACTCGCCTGGCACCGGTTGATAAGCCGGTCGGGGACTCCTCCCCCACCCGACTCCACTCGATAAGTCTGCTGTCCCGGACGACCACATGAGTGCGGTTCCCTCGTTGGGGCCTGACTGCGCCTCACCCGACGTCCAGCGGAACCAGAGGGAGAAAGCCCCTATCCCGCCGCCGCCTCCTTCCTCGTCTGTACCCTCCTATTCTCTGGTGGGTAACTGGCGATGACAACTGAGAGCCCCTTAACCTGTCGATGCCTCGGGGTCTGCTCTGATTTCACCTCTCAAGGTCAAGGAGGAGGAGACTTCGGCCATCTGGCCTTACTGTAGAGGCCCTTCCTCCGCCGGTTGGCCCGACAACAGTCCTGCAGCCGGGACTGGTTGTCCAGCCTCTGCCTGTGGCCCCGACCTGGAGTAATGTTGGGCAGTTCTACCCTGGTTCCAATTCCTACTTGAACTTTCAGGGATTCCAGGGTTATTACCCACCACCGGTTCCTGTTCCTCCTCCTCCTCCTCAGCCTCTGCCTACCCCCGGTCACTCCGGATATTAAGGCTTTAATCCAGTCTTGGGGGCACGGTTGGAGTTGGTCTCTGACCTGGAGACTAGGCTCCCACAACCGCAGTCTCCCAGGTCTCCTTCCCCATGCAGTTCTTCCATTACCACTGTCCATGTCTTGGGGAAGACTCTGCAGGACGTTTCCTTCCCGGATATCAGATGTCATCCTGTCGAGGAGGCAGACGACGATAGTTCTGAGGAGCGGACAATTCTTCAAAGGAGGTCCTGGAGGACCCCGAAGACACGAAAGGCAAGGAGCCCCCGAAGTCTCCACCAGAGAACCCTGCCTTTTCAGATCTGTTGAGGTCCATGAAGGATTAGTTAGACTGGGAGTTGGAGGAACAGGACCCCATGAGACAGAGACTTGCGGGACATCTCGACCTAGAATCTGTGTGTCCGGCCCCCATTCCTCCCTGCTGGATGGCACCTCACCACCACCATCGGGCAGATGCCTCATACCCTCTCGGCTGTCCCCAAAAGAGCGGACAGGCTTTACTGGGTGCCAGAGGATGCCCCTTTCTTAAAGGTTCATCCCAAGGCTGACTCTGTGGTCATGTCTGCGGCTCATGATCGCTCCTCAACACCAAAGCACATGAGCACCTCTCCTCCTGACAGTCGAGGCAGATGGACCAGTTCAGAAAAAATATATACTCGTCTGCCCTTCGGTCCATCAGTTACGTGGCCCACATGGTGTACCATCAAAAGGCTACCTTGGCCAGACTAGAAGCATGAGTCCACGCCTTGGACCCCTCGCCTTTGAAGGAGGAACTTGCCAAGGATCTCCGCCTCTCCAGAGTTTCATGTAGGCATGCCTTACGTGTCACCTGTGACAGCCGACTCGGTGGCTCGTACCTCAGCAACTGCTGTTGCCCTTAGACGGAATTCCTGGCTTCACCTTTCTGGACTCGCCAATGAAGTCCAGTCGGCGATTCAGGATGCCGCATTTAGGGGCTCGGTACTCTTTGGTGGGGACACTAAAGACATTATCACAGACGTACAGGACAAGGGCCTTGCACTTAGGTCAATGTACTGATCGGGCTCCCAACAGCCACAGCAACCCTTTTGGAAAAGGACCTGGAGGCAGAGAAAGAATGCTCAGGCGCGCCACAAAGGGAAGTGTAAGGCCACGGGTACGGCCACCCCTCCTGCCTCCAAAAATCGGAGACATTCAGGAGGCCCTCCCCCTGAACGTCCCACCACTTTTTGACTCCCCAGCCCCACTGCCTCCTCAGTCTCGTGACAGCAGGTGGGGGGGGGGGTTCGCTCTCTACGCGGAGGAGTGTAGCGCGATCACCTGTGACGAATGGGTCCAGCAACTATTGTCCGTCGGACACACCATAGAATTTCTGGAAATCCCGCCGGAAGCTCTGCCACAGAAGTCCTCCTGTTCTCGGGACCAGGCCCTCCTAGTTCTCTGAGGTAAACTTGCTCTTGCTCAAAGAAGCAATCGAGCGGGTCCCCTTCGGGCAAAAGAGAAAGGGATTTTACTCCCACTCTTTCCTGGTTCCATAAAAGACTGGGGACTTTAGACACATACTGGATCCAAGTTGACTAAATCAGTTTGTCGCGTACAAAAGATTTTGAATGCTGTCACTCCAGAACCTCCTCCCTCTCCTCATGGAGAACCACTGGCTCTGTGCACTGGATATGCAGGATGCCTACCTGCACATCCCCATCTTCCCCAGCCACCGCTAATTCCTACGCTTTCGCTTCCAGGGGACACACTTTCAGTTCTGAGTGCTTCCTTTTGGTCTGTCTTCGGCACTGTGGGTTTTTACCAAGTGCCTGGCAGTGGTCGTGGCGTTTCTACACCGCAGGGGTATCGTGGTTTTCCCTTACCTGGACGATTGGTTGATTTCAGCCCATCCAGGGATTCTTTGCTTGAGGCTCTCACCTTTACCCTGGACCTTTTCAGCAGACTAGGGATCACAGTCAGTGTTCTCAAGTTATCCCTTATCCCCTGCCCAGAGACTTCAGTTCATTGGGGCAGTCCTGGATACGGTCCAGTGCAGAGCCTTCCTGCCTCCAGACAAGGTGGAGACCCTTATCTGTCAGGCCTCCAAAGTGGCTTCTCGCAGAACCATCCCAGCTCAGGAGGTTCTACGCCATCTGGGCCTGATGGCGGATGCCATCACAACCGTTTCCCTAGCAAGACTTCACATGAGGGTCGCTCAGTGGTCTTTACGGGTGCAGTGGGATCAGCTCCTGGATTACCTGGACCATCCGGTTCTGGTCTCCTCTGCGGTTCAGAAAGAATTGCAGTGGTGGATGGATTCTCGCACTCTTTTTGTGGGACTTCTCTTTCGGAACCCTTCACCACTAACTACCCTCATCACGAATGCCTCGAATATGGGGTGGGGAGCACCAAGCCTAGGGACTATGGTCCAGCATGCAGACTCCTTTGCACATCAGTGTTCTGGAGTTGAGGGCGGTCTTGTACGCCTTACAGGCCTTTCAGACCCTACTTCCAAAGGGATTACTGCTAATCCAAACTGACAATATGTCAGTAGTTTGGTATATCAACAAACAAGGAAGAACCTGGTCGTACCCCCTGGGCAGGGAGGCGATGCAGGTGTGGAACTGGGCAGTCCAGCACCATCTGGTCCTCGTGGCCGTGCACGTTATGGGCGTTTTTAAATGTCCTGGTGGACAGTCTCAGCAGATCTAGAACCCTAGCTCATGAGTGGGAACTACATCAGGAAGTGGCAGAATCCATCTTCCAATATTGGGGATGTCCGGGAAATCGACCTCTTTCCCTCCAAATCCAACACAAAGCTTCCTAGCTTTTGCTTGCTCATTCCAGGGCACAGTGTTTTCTGGAACGATGCATTTTTTCTGTCTTGGACAAGTATATTTTTGTACACATTCCCTCAGTTTCCCATTCTGCAGAGGGTTCTTCTGAAGCTTCAGGCGGAGAAGGCAAGGATGATCCTCATCGCTCCTCTCGGGCCGAGACGTATCTGGTTCCCGCTGCTGCAGCAGCTTTCCAGGGAACCACCGGTTCTACTTACTTGGTTTACTTGGTATTATAGGACAAAAGTAGGCCAGCGGGCCCATCGAGATTGTCCTCCACCACCTTGGTGGGAAATTGGTTAAACCCAAAATGTATTAATCTCCATCCATTGGTCTAGATTCTTTTTAAAGGAAGAAATCGAAGGGCTATCCACTAAATATTGCGGAAAGGTATTCCACAGTGTTGGAGCTCTTGCAGTAAAGTAGTTTAATCTCTTGGTAGTATTTGATTTTCTTATTTCAGTCAGTTTGTTGTTAAGCCTTGGAGAGTTCCTTCTATTAGTAAATTTTAGGCCTCACTGATCCATTTGATCCTGAGAGTTGAGAATTTTGTACAAAAGGATTAAATCGCCTCTAATTCTTCTATTCTGTAAAGAGTGCAGCCCAGTTTCCTGCAGTCTTAAGTGACAATCACTGTTGGTTAATCTAGGTACTCATTTCTCTCGATTCTATCAATATTGTATTTCTGGTATGGGTTCCAAAAAAGGAGACCCGTAGTCAGAATGTGGCCTAACATGAGTCCTAAAGAGAGGAATAATGCATTCCTGGGTCCTAGTTACAAATGTTTATTTGATACGAGTAAGTAAGGCATTTGAGGTTTTGGCTACCTTATTGCAGTGGTCAGTAGATGAAAGCTTATTCTAGGGACATGGTTATGTTGTTCATCCACACTGTCTGGCAGGTATCCTTGCCGCTTTAAATCTTGCCGGAAGGTCTTCAAGCTGGCTCCTCCCACCCACCCGTGTGGTAAAACTCTCGGCTCCACCCCATGACGCCAGATCTTCCTTACCGCTTGGAAGCTTAGGTTCCCTCCTTAACGCTCTGCGTATAAGACTGGTTCCTAATTCTTCGAATTTTAATTTAAAGTTTTTAGCTAAACAGACTTGGTCTTCTCTACCTCATGGCTCACGATGGACCAATCGACTCGGTTTCCGGAGATGCCCTTACAGGCAGAAGATGCCGGACGGATCCGCACTCACGTGCGTCTGTCTGGGCCTGGAACGCGACCAGCGAAGCCTGCGACCTGTGCTCTTCCTTTTCGGCCCTCGTCCTTGAAGACTGTGCTGCCGTTTACAACTAGAGCGTCCCGAAGCGTTTTCTCGGTAGCGTCAAAAGGCCGGTCGGCGGTGTCAGCGGCGGCGGGCTCGGCGGATCAGCTCGAGCAGATGATCGCCCTCGAAGAGGAGGCGGCGCGGGCCGCTTCTACCTCGGCTGCGGCATTTGTCCCGCTCTCTCTCGGTGCCTCTTATTTAGCTTCTTTTAAGGAGCTTTGTCTGACCCTCTCTACTAAAGGTGAGGGACCAACTTCTGCTGGACCGTTTTCTCGGTCCAAAAGAGAGAATGGTAAGTCTCACGTCGGCGCTCTTGGGAAGCGGGAAAGATCCCTCTCCCGAGTTGTTGGCCGTCGACTTTGGTCGACCACTCGGCTTCGGCCAGTGGTCTCACGGTGTCCCGTCAGGCCAGTTGACCGAGACTCCCGTCGACGTGGTTGAGATTTTTCTCGACCCATTGGACGGGTTGTCGGCAGGAGAAGCCGAGAATCCCCTCTCCCCGGTTCCTCTGGTGGGAGTTGAGGACCCCGTTGGCTTGTCTGTGCCTCCAGTTCGGAGCCTTGGTTGAACCCTCCAAACCCGAGGAGTGCAGTTCTCTGACACCTCCCGCGCCGTCTCGGGAAAGCAGAGGTTCTCGGTCTCGGACTTCTTGGCGGTCCAGTCGATCCCGCCCGTCATAGGCCCGGTCTCGGCACACCAGCGGCAACAGCGGCATACCGCTCGTCCTCTTCCTCCTCCTCGGATGAGGGCTTCGGACGTAAGTTGCGTCCGAAGATATAAGGGACCTCATGTGGCAACAGCTCCTTCTGACCGGGAATAGCCGTGCGCCTTCCCTGGCCATTAAGTGGCTGTCACTGGGCGGCGAGCAACCCCTCGTTTTATCCGAGGCCTGTTCCCAGGCGGTTGTTCGGCCAAAACCAGCTGCCCACCGATTCGGTGGAACCTCCGCCTCCACAGCCATTAGTTGGGGCTCCGACCAAAATTCAATTGACTCAGGGTCTGCCCATAGGCTGTCTGTCACCCCTCACTCCCGATCGACCTCGGCAGGTGGAGGTGGCTCAGGCCAGGCAGCTCTTTGAGGACTCTTCCGAGTCCGAAGGCGATTCCTCCCTTTCTCCCAAGCGAATGGACTTGGGTCCTCAGGACGACAGTCTGTGGGCGACAGCCCTTAGATCCTTCCTGGGATTGCTTGGCTTATCTCTGGAGTCACGGGATGAAGCTGAACCTGTTTCTAAGTTATCTAGGTATCCCTCATGGAGATTCTGTACTGAGGGATTCCCCTCTGAGGAGCCCTTTCGGTGGCGAGGCCATAGTGGGCCCGGCCTTGGAGCTCTGTGGCGCTAACTTCCTGCCCTGTGCCTTCAGCCAGGATGGCCAGGAAGTATCACGGTCCCTACGGTTCCTTGTCCGGTTTTGAACACCCCTTGGCGGGGTTGGTGCAGACAGCATTTTCGGCGTGCCGAGAGCGCTGGGGATGTGGACAAACCTCCCGACAGGAGTCAGAGAATTGGACTATGCGGGCGAAAAGTCTCGTTGCGTCCTCCCTCGGCCTTACGCCAGAGCCAGTCGGCCGTCCTCATGGCACATTTCTCTCATGCCCTGTTGGGCTCCTGGACGGTGTGGTCCCTCATCTTCCAGCGGATCTGCAGACCACGGTTAGGCAGGTCACGGGACCAGGGCAGTGGCCAAACAGCAGCTCCAGACTGCTTTAGACATTGGGGACTCATATGCCAGGTCTGTGGCGGCCGCAGTGGCTGATCACGGCGTCAGGCTTGGCTGAGGATATCCACCTTCACTTGGATACCCAGCACAAGTTGGCGGATGTTCCCTTCTTGGGACCAACCTCTTGACCCCTGGGTGGAAGGTCACCTGCGAGGATCGAGAGTCCAATGCTGCTGGACTCTGTCTCATCCGCTCAGAAGGACAAGGCCGCAGAACCACAGCCTAAGCCCTTTGCGTCCTTCTGCGCCCTGCGACGTCCGGCCCAGCAGCGTCAGGGCCAGCAGGCCTGGGCTGCATCCCAAACCCAAGCCGGGGCTCTCAAAAAGGAAGCAGAGGTAAGCCCAGGAGGTCCCTTGGCCAGTCTCTCCTCCAAGCCTGCCCAGTGACGGGCTGAGGGGTGTCTCCTCCAACCCCGTCACCTCACCCCAGGTTCCCCCCATGGGGGGACGGCTCCGGCACTTCCTTTCCGCCTGGTCCGTTATTACCACGGACAGGTGGGTGTTGGAGGTGGTGGGAAAAGGCCTGCCTCTGGAATTCGAGCAGGCCCCGCCCTTCAGAGCTGTCGCACCTCGGGGTCCGCAGCCTCACTGTCGGCTCACTGAGCCGACATCGCTCTCCTCCTCCAAAAGGAGGTGATCAGGGAGGTGTGCGGACCCTCCCTCAAACCCGGGGTTTGTGTCCAGGTACTTCCTGGTTCCGAAACGGATGGGGGGCTGGCGCCCCATTCTCGACCTACACGACCTAAACAAGTTCCTAAGGTCTCGAACCTTCAGGATGGTCACTGTGGCTCAGATAATACCATCCCTGGAACCCGGCGTGTGGTTCTGTTCTCTGGACCTGCAGGACGCGTTCTTTCACGTCCCTATCCGTCAGTCACATCGGAGATTCCTTCGCTTTCGGCGGAGGGATCCCTTCGATTCAAGCCATGCCCTTGACCTGTCTCCAGCTCCCAGGGTCTTCACCAAATGCATGCCCAGTGGTGACAGCTCTCCTCTTGGCGCCGAGGAGTCGGTGTGCCCTTACCTGGGCGATTGGCTGATAGCTACCCCCTCAGACTGGAGGTGGGCGGTCAGAGATCTGGCCCTCCAGGTTTGCTCTCAAATCGAGCTTTCTCATCCAGCGAGGCCAAGTCGGAACTCGGGCGAAGCAGGTGATTCTTTTCATCGGGGCCAGAGCTACAAACTCAATTCGAGCCAGAGCGACTCGGCGGACCAGACGAGTTCTTACCCTCCTTTGCCCAATCATTTCTGGTTGGGCAATCGCTCTACCGGACTTCCTGCGCCTCCTGGTCTCATGGCGGCCTGTACCAGCGTGGTCCGTTGGGCAGCTGGCACATGCTCCCTCTTCAGTGGGGACTGGCCAGCCAGTGGTCCAGCGCTGCGATCCATTGGACCAGCTAGTGACTGTGACCCAGGGGATGTGGGCGACTCTCCGGTGGTGGACCGTTCAGTTCATCTGCAGGGCATCCCGTTTGTCCGCCCCGAGCTGACGGTCTCTCTATTGACCGATGCCTCTCTGATGGGTTGGGGTGCCCATCTGGGGGAACACCGGGCGCACGGCCTCTGGTCCCCGCGGGAGTCCCGATGCCACATCAACCTGCTGGAGCTCCGAGCGGTCTGCCTAGCTCTCACCGCCTTTGCTCCGTTTCTCCGGGGTCAAGTGGTCAGAGTCTAGACGGACAATACCACGACCGTGTACTATCTAAACCGCCAGGGCGGGACGCGCTCCATGCTTCTATGCGAGGAAGCTCTCCGCATTTGGTCACTCGTGCGCAGCTTGGAGGCGGATCTCCTAGCCATTCATGTGGCAGGAGCCTCCAACACCCTGGCCAATGCCCTGAGCCGGATAGGGGCTGCATCCCAGTGGTCTCTCTGCGGAGGTAGTACAAGATCTGTTCTCCCATTGGGGCACACCTCAGGTGGACCTGTTTGCCTCAGGAGAGCAGAGGCTGAGGCTGTTCCATGCCCGCCCCTCAGCAGGGCTCGCTGCAGGGGATGCCTTCTCGAGGCCGTGGACCCCGGGCCTCTTCTCGCCTTCCCCAATTTCCCTTGATACACAGGTGCTTCTCAAAGCAAGGAGGGACAAGGCGCAGGTGATTCTGATAGCCCCAGACTGGCCCGCCAGTTATGGTACCAGATCTCCTCAGCCTCCGCTCCAGGCTCCGAGGCAGCTTCCAGCTCGCCCGGACCTGCTCTCTGTCAATCAGGGAAGGTGTTCCATCGGACCTTCAATCCCTGCACCTGGCGGCCTGGTTCCTGAGTGGCTAGAGTTCCAGGCCTTGGGTCTTTCAGCGGGGTCCTCAATGTAGTTGGGCGTCCCGTGAGGAGTCGACCAGGAAATGCTATGCCTTCAAATGGAAGAGATTTTCCATTTGGTGTCAGAACAAGGGCTTGGACCCTTCCTCCTGTTCCAGCGCAAGCATCTTGGACTGTTTATGGTCCCTTTCTAAGTCAAGGGCTTGGGTCGTGCGACCCTAAGGGTGCACCTGGCAGCCATCTCTGCTTACCGGGCGCGGGCCGGGGAGCAGTCGGTGGCGCAGGAGAAGGTGGTCTGGCGCTTTTTCAAAGGCCTTGATCACATTTCCCCTCCGGTGCGAGAACCTCCACCTCCGTGAGATTTACTGCTGGTACTGGCAAAGCTCATGGGCAAGCCATTCGAACCAATGCACAGGTGTGAACTCTCTCACCTGTCGTGGAAGACCGCCTTCTTGGTGGCTATCCGTCAGCCAGAAGGATGGGAGAACTCCAGGTGCTCTGCATCGAGTCTCCTTACCTGGTCTTCCACAGGGACAAAATTGTCTCGCGCCCCACCGAAATTCCTTCGAAGGTGGTGGGAGTTTCACCTTAACCAGGTGTTGACTCTGCGGTGTTCTACCTCAATCACCTCGGAGGAGGCGAATACAGGCTCAACACTTTGGACCCTAGAGGCGCTCGCTTATTATAAGGGCGCAGGGCTGAAATTGGGAGAGGTTCGACAGCTGTTTGTCACCTACGCTGAAGCCATGACCTGCAGACCTGCAGCCAAGCAGGACGATAAGCATGTGGGTCACCTCCTGCATAGATCTCTGCTATAAGTTGGCGGGCATGGAGCCTCCCAGAGGGATAAGAGCTCATTCTACCTGCCATACTGCTGCATCGGTGGCTGCTTCCAGGGACGTCCCTATCCAGGATATCTGCAGGGCTGCTACCTGGAAGTCGGCACACACCTTCATCACCCATTACCACATTGACCTTGAGTCACGCCGGGATGCTTATTTTGGGGCATCGGTTCTCCAGTCTTTATTCCCCAAGTAGGGGGTGTGCGCCTTGCCTCCCTCCTCCCGGAGAACTGCTAGGAGTCTGCCAGACAGTGTGGATGAACAACATATCCATGTCCCTAGAAATACAGGTTACTCACCTGTAACAGGAGTTCTAGGAATGGTATATTGTTCATCCTACATTTCTCAAACCTCCTGGCTTGACCTTTTCAACCTGAGCTTCCAGCGGGCAGATCTGGCGTCATGGGGCGGAGCTGAGAGTTTTACCACCCGGTAGGGTGGGAGGAGCCAGCTTGAAGACCTTCTGGCAAGATTTAAAGCGGCAAGGATACCTGCCAGACAGTGTGGATGAACAACATATACCATTCCTAGAACTCCTGTTACAGGTGGGTAACCAGTATTTATTAACAATAACTCCAAGGTCTCTTTCAGATGAGGAAGCTTTAAGGGACCGATTGTTTAGGACATAACTTTGGGGTTGTTTTTTCCCATAATGTAACACAGTACATTTATCAGAATTGAGAAACATCCCATTGTCCGCTTCCCATGATTCTGTGGTTTTTAAGTTGTTCAGAATAATTCTGTTTGCTTCTGTTAATACTGGCCCACCTAAATTTAGTATCGTCAGCAAATTTAGAGAGAAGATTTTCAGTAGTGACCTGCCTATCGCTAATATAAACATGAAATAAGGTGGGTCCAAGGACAGACGCCTGGGCGACCCTGCTGGTAGCATGCCCTATATCTGATAGGGACCCATTTATACTAACTTGCTGATGTCTATTTGATAACCAGCCAGAAACGCATCTAACTAGGACTGTAGAGAACCCTGAGTTGGACATTTTATCAAGGAGCATACCATGCAGCACCTTATTTGAAGGCTCTGCTGTAATCAAGTAGTATGGCATCCATGGGAGTTCCGTTATCAAGTCCTAAACTTATATAATTATAAAAGGAAGCCAGGTTGGGTGTACAGGAGTACCTAGGCTTGAGGTCATGCTTTGTTGGATCAGTTATGTTCTTGGAAATCGATTCCCTTTTCAGTAATTGTCTAATAATTTTTTCCATAACTTTCCCCACTACAGATGTTAAGCTTATAGGGCGATAATTCTCTGGGTTTGAATAATTGCCTTTCTTATAAATGGATATTACTGTGGCATTTGCTCAATCATAAGGTATTGCTCCTTGTTGAAGAGATTTATAATAAAAAAAAAAAAAAAAAAATACTGCTAGGGGTTTAGCAATGACCTCTACTGTTTTTTTTTTTTTATACTTTAATTTTATTTAGCTCAAATGAAAAGCAGTACATTATCATAAGTGTATAATCTTCAATGTAGCCATAACATTTGATACAGGAAAGTAAAATTGCATATCTTACTGGATATTACCATGTACTATTTGATTTACGCACCTTGTACCTTATACAGTGATACCAAAGGGTAACATAACTGTTCACCGTTCATGTGAAATTTGTAGCTATTACCAACAGGTATTGACCAAACCCTAGACTAGATCTGAAATTAGATCGATAACCAGTGCTGACCTCTGCTGTTTCTATTAAGAATCTTGTGCTAATTTTATCTGGTACTAGACTAGAGGTCTTTTTGAGGGATTGCAAAGCTGCTAATGTATCAATATCAGAAATGTAGTAATCTTCCAGTGACTCACGACTTCCTGACCCAGGATCAAAGTCAATTGTTGCACCTGGGGCTCAAGACCCTGCATCTCCATGCATGGCTCCTGCAGACACAGCGATCTCCCGTTTTGGGGTTTCCTCCAGGGTTACTCAAGTCCTCACTGAGGCTAGAAAGCCCTCTACCCGTTCCACTTATGCCATGAAGTGGAAGCGGTTTTCCATTTGGGTGACCGCTAAGAGCTGGAACCCCTTCTCTTGTTCTGCCCCACAAGTCATGGAATACTTCCTTCACTTGTCAGACACCGGTCTGTAGTACTCTTCTTTGAATGTACCACATTTCAGCTATCTCGGCATACCACGAGCTAGTGGATGGTAAACTCGTTGCTCAGTTGGAGGTCTCAAAAACCTTTCTGAAAGGGATTCTCCATCTGAAACCCCTCCCCCATCCGAAGCCCAACTCCGCCTTGGGACTTGAACTTCGTACTGGAAAAGCTCACCCTTCCTCCTTTCGAGCAGGCTATGAGCTGTGATTTGCGCTTCCTGTCTTGGAGGGCGCTTTTTCTTGTGGCTATCACATCAGCCCGAAGGATTTCAGAGCTTCACACTCTAGTCTGCAAGGAGCATTATCTGATTTTTTTTCCATAGGGACTGGGCGGTCCTCAGAACACATCTGAAGTTTCTTCCCAGAGTGGTGTCAGAAGCCATGCTGAATCAATCAGAGCTTACGGTGTATTATCTCCCCCCCCCAAAAAACAGAGGTGAGGGACTTCTTCATACAATGAACGTCCCTTGGATTGTCTGGTGCTACACCCACTGGACCAGAGAGTCCCACTCTTGCGACCAGTTGTTTGTTTTCCTTTGCCCCGAGATCGAAGGGCAAACCGGTTTCTAAGCAGGGCCTGTCCAAGTGATTAGGCAACTACATTAGATTCTGTTACCAGAAGTACGAAAAGCCTCTGCCAGGTTCCATCAGAGATCATTCTACTAAGGGCATGGCTGCTTCCGCGGCCTTCCTACGGAATGTTTCAGTGGCAGACATTTGTGCGGATGATACTTGGAGTTCTGTCCATACCTTTATCAAGCTTTACAGTCTGGACATTGCTTCTTGGCGGAGGGCTGGCTTTGGCCTAGCCATACTGCATGGCCTTCTATTCTAGACTGGGTCCATTCTGGATTACAGTTTTTTCCATTGGAGTTAGTTTTCCTCCTATCTAGTTTCTGTCTGTCTCTCCTTGGAGGGACTGCTTCGGACTCTGTCCTATATGTGATGACCTACTGAAGGAACCCTCATGAAGTAAGGTAGTACAGTTACGTAGGAACTTCCCGTAACAGTAGGTCTTCGGGAGAGGTTCCTTCAGTAGGTCATATTTTCCCCTCCCTCCCTCCTTCCACCTCATTTTCAGTTTTTACAGGGATTCCAAATCCTGTATGCTCCTGCTGTCTGGCCTCTTCGTGGCTCCGGCGGGAGAACTGGAGGGCGGTGGGACCGCCCACTATATACAGTCACGCTAATGTCGGTCACGTGATCGCCCAGGCGGTCCCTGTCAGGTATTGCTAGAAAGTCTGCCGTGCTGCCTGACACCAGGTGGTACCAGTCCTATATGTGGTGACCTACTGAAGGAACCTCTCTCGAAGATCTGGTGTTACGGTAAGTTCCTATGTAACTGTGGTTTTTGAAGCCAAGAGCACCGTTCTTGCTCTTTCCCAATATAGGAGAATCTCAAACAGGAAGCTCTTGTACCTGTATGGGAGTCCTTCCTTGTCACTTTTAACTTGCCTGCTAGGCAAGGAAGAGGATCGTAATTTTGTCCTCAAGGGACTGGCCTTATGATCACTTCCACTTCCCTGTTTGCCAATCTGCCCCCAGGATTGGATGTTTTGTGATGTCAATACATGGAGAGCACTCAAGCGCATTTCCACCTGGTGTAGATTTGTACCAAAAGTCGGATTAGTATTGGAGACGTGAGCATTTAAAGGCTATTCATAGCACAGGAGGCGTGCACTCCTGTACTGTGTGTACTGGGAACAGGGGAGGGTGAGGAT
Source organism: Neoceratodus forsteri (assembly GCA_016271365.2). NCBI lineage: Eukaryota > Metazoa > Chordata > Ceratodontiformes > Ceratodontidae > Neoceratodus > Neoceratodus forsteri. Next base: position 339,597,816 of record JADMNL010000024.1, read on the forward strand.
AGAGGGTGGCAGTAGGATGACAGAAGGGAGGGGGGTTGGGGTAGCTGCAGACTAGGGGTATTGGCTGCACACTCGAACAGACTTAGCTAGACCTGGTGGTCTGTTTCTGCTGACACATTCGTATGGTCATACTGATGTCACAAAACGTGAGCACAGGGGTGGAGCAGCAATTTTTTTTTTTCAGTTTTTGTTGACTGGGAAAGGAGGACTAGACAGTTCTGCCTATTTTCAGCCTTGTCCCAGGGGAAGGGGATACAGATGGATGCCAATTGACACTGAACCAGATTAGGCTGCTAGTGTGTTTTTAGTGAATAGGGGAAATTTGGCCAGGACACGGGGGAAATTCCCCTACTCTACCAGTAGGGGGATCCTTGTTGCAGTGCTGACTGATCAGAATGTCTTTGGAGTTGCTAGAATGTGGACATTCGGGAGGCTGGGTTCTGGATATCCTCTCTAGCCTCAGAGTCTGTCTGGTGATCCTCCCGGGGAAACGGCACGATGTCTGGTCCTGGAAAAAAAATTCGACAACGATGTGGAATCTGAGGGTGAAAAGGTGCACGATGCACAGAAACAGAGGGATGCTGTGGCGTTGGATAAGGAACAAGTGGAAAGCAGTGCACATTCCGAGGAGTCAGAGTGCGCCGGTAGGATAAAGAATTTAAAAATGAAGAGTGGTAAGAAAGAAATTGTGAGAAATCTAAAGGAAAAATGAAAGATAAATGTAAAAAGCGTGGTGGGAAGTCTGGGCAGAGTGACGGCAAGATAGCGGTCTGTCAGTCAGCCAGCCGGCTTATGCTGATACAGGAGCATCAAAAGGAGCTGGGCCCGAAGTCTAGAAAGCAGGCTTGAAAGGGATACATACACAGGATTCAGTTAAAAGTGAAGCCCTGACCAGAATGGTCTTGAAGAGTCTGAAACGGCTCGGCCTAGGATGGGCTTCCTCTGAGGAAAATAAAACAGACAAAGCTGAATCCAATACAGAGAAAATAGAAAACAATATTACAAAACAGCACAATGTGGGATTGGATTAGGATAACCAGACAAACAAAATGAAATTCCAAATAAAGACCAGGCTAAAGGATATGTGGAAATTAATACAGGGGACACTGGAACAGTAGATTTTCGAGACACGCCAGTGTGTAGCTGAGGCCCTATTACAAGCGGAGTGGAAATGATCTAAAGATGGGAAAGGCTGGGACCCAAACAGGCCAAGTGGGTCTGTAGAAACTGAAGCTTCCGAATTAGAAGAATTAAACAAGGAAAAACAAGATTCTAGGGACATGGATATGTTGTTCATCCACACTCATTGGCAGTATCCTTGCCGCTTTAAATCTTGCCGGAAGGTCTTCAAGCTTGCTCCTCCCACCCACCCGGGTGGTATAACTCTCGGCTCCGCCCCATGACGCCAGATCTTCCTTACCGCTTGGAAGCTCAGGTTCCCTCATAACGCTCTGCGTTTGTGACTAGTTCCTATTTCTCCGTTTGCGATTTAAAAATAATATTTTGCAAAAGACTTCAGTCTTGATCCCTCGCGGCTGCGATGGATAATCGACTCCCAGTTTCGGAGATGCCCATGCGGTGAGAAGATGTCTCGGACGGATCCACTCACGTGTGTCTACTGCTTAGGCCTTGAGCACGACCCGCGGCTTGCGACCTGTGCTCATCTTTCGAGCCTCGTCCTCGAAGACCGTGCTGCCCGATTGCAACTGGGCCGTCCGGAGCGTTCCCTCTGGTAAGTCAGGAGGCCCGGTTGGCGGTGTGTCATGGCTTTCGGCCGGATCCTTTCGGCGGATGGTAGCCCCTACTCGAGGCGGTAGCGGGCGTATCTTCCTCGCGCCGGCATTTATCCAGCTCTCTCTGGGTTCTTCCTACGGCTTCTTTTAAGGAGCTTTGTCTGTCCCTCTCCACTAAGGAAGGGCCTCGTCTGCTGGACCTTTTTCTCGGTCAAAAAGAGGACAAGGTAAGTCCCTCGTCGGCGCTCTTGGGAGCGGGAAAGGTCCCTCTCCCGGGCCGTCGGACCGTCGGCTTCGATCCGACGCTCGCTTGACCACTGGCCTCACGGTGTCCCCGTCAGGTCAGTTGACCGAGACTCCACTGATGAGTCGAGATTTTCTCGACCCATTGGAGAGCTGTCGCCTTTAGCAGCGAATTCCCCTCTCCCGGTTCCCCGGGAGGAGTTGAGATCCGTGGGCTAGCCTGTGCCTCGGTTCCGGGCCCTCGGATGGACCTTCCGAGCCGAAGGAGTGTCGGTTCCGGCCGACACCTCCTGCACCGACCCGAAATTCCGGGACTCTCGGTCTCGGACCTCTTGGCGATCCAGCCGTTCCCACCGTCATAAGCGGTCTCGGTCTCGGCACGCTGTAGCGGCGTCGCCGCTTCGTCCTCGTCCTCCTCCTCGGATGAGGAGGCCGGCGTAAATTACGTCGGCCAGTGCGAGGACCTTATGTTGCAACAGCTCCTCCTGGCCGGGAATAAGCCGACTCGGCGCCTTCACGACCATTAAGTAACTGTCACGGGCAGCCCGACACAACCCCTCGACTTGCCGAGGCCTATGCCCAGGCGGTTGTTCGGCCAAAACCAGCTGCTCCACCGATTGCGGTGGAACCTCCGCCCTCCACAGCCACCAATTGGGGCTCCGACCAAGGATTCTCGGTCGGCTAAGGGTTTACCCATCGGCTGTCAGTTACCCTCACTCCCGACCGACCTCGGCGGGTGAAGGTGGCTCAGGCCAGAGGCAGCTCTTGAGGACTCTTCGAGTCGAAGATGATTCCTCCTTCTTCTCCAGCGACTGGACTTGGGTCTTCAGGAGGTCAGCCAATGGGCGATAGCCGTCGTCCTTCCTAGGACTGCTTGGCTCATCTCGGAGTCTACCGGGATGGGCTCGAACCCGTTCCAAGCGGGCCAGGTATCCCTCACGGAATTCTGGACCGAGGGATTCTCCGACGGAGGCCTTTCGGTGGCGAGGCCATAGTGGGTCCAGCACTGGAACTTTGGCAGCGCCTGCTTCCTGCCCTGCGCCTTGGCCAGGATGGCCAGGAAGTATCCGGTCCCGTTCCTTGTCGGTTTTGAACACCCTCTGCTGAGGGGTTGGTTACCGACAGCGTTTTCCGGGCGCCGTGCGCCAGGGATGTGGACAAACCTCCTGACAAGGAGTCCAGGGAATTGGACTATGTCGGGCGAAAAGTCGCTGCGTCCTCTCTTGCGGCCTTCGTCAGGCCAGTTAGGCCGTCCTCATGGCACATTTTTCTCATGCCTGTTGGGCTCCTGGATGAGGTCATCCCTCATCTTCCCCGATCTGCAGACTACGGTTAAGCAGGTGCGGGACCAGGGGCAGGGCAGTGGCCAAACAGCAGCTCCAGACTGCTTTGGATGTAGGGGACTCATGTGCAGATCGGTGGCGGCCGCGAGTGGCTGTCGTCGGCAAGCTTGGCTGAGAGATATCCACCTTTACTTCGGATACCCAGCACAAGTTGGCGGATGTTCCTTTTGGGACTGACCTCTTGAGCCCTGGGGTGGAAGGTCACCTGCAGAGGATCGAGAAGTCAATGCACTTGGACTCGGTCTCTTCCGCTCAGAAGGACAAGGCGCAAACCACAGCCTAAGCCCTTTCGTCCTTCTGTGCCCCCGGCGTGACCCAGCAACGTCAGGGCCAGCAGGCTCGACCTTGGCATCCCAAACCCAACCCCGCCGGCTTCCTCTAACAGAGGCAGGGAGGAAAGGGCCCAGGAGGTCCCTCGGCGGTCCCTCCTCCAACCTGCCAGTGGCCAGGCTGAAGGTGTGCCCCATCCCGTCACCTTACCCTGGGTCCCCCGTGGAAAGCGGCTCCAGCACACTTCCGTTCCGCCGGTCCGCTGTTACCACGGACAGGTGGGTCTTGGAAGGTGGTGGAAGAGGCCTGCCTCTGGGTCGAGGCAGGCACCACCCTTCAGAGCCGTGGCCCCTCGGGGGCAGATCCCCAGCCTCACTGGCGCTCGTCGAGCCGACATCACTCTCCTCCTCCAGAAGGAGGTGGTAAGAGAGGTGGTGGACCCTCCTTCAGACCCAGGGTTTGTGTCCAGGTACTTCCTGGTTCCGAAGCAGGCAGCGGGGCTGGCGCCATTCTAAACCTACCACGACCTAAACAAGTTCTAAGGTCTCGAACCTTCAGGATGGTCACTCTGGCTCAGATAATACCATCCTTGGAGCAGCGCGTGTGGTTCTGCTCTCTGGACTTGCAGGGACGCGTTTTTCCGTCCCTATCCGTCCGTCTCACCAGAGATTCCTTCGCTTCGGCGGAAGGATCTCTCTTGATTCAAGCCATGCCCTTGCTTGTCTCCAGCTCCCAGGGTCTTCACCAAATGCATGGCAGTGGTGACAGCATTCCCCGCGGCGCCGAGGTCCGGGTGTACCCTTACCTGGACGACTGGCTGATAGCAGCTCCCTCAGGAAGGAGGCGGAGTGGTCAGAGATCTGGCCTCCAGGTCTGCTCTCAACTGGGCCTCCTTGTCAACGAGGCCAAGTCGAACTCGAGCGAAGCAGGTGATTTTATTCATCGGGCGCAGCTCGACTCTCTTCGAGCCAGAGCGGGCTCGGCGGACAGGGCCGAGGTTCTTTCCTCCTTTGCCCGATCATTTCTGGTTGGGCAATTGCGCCCTGCCGGGACTTCTCGCCTCCTGGGTCTCATGGCGGCCTGTACCAGCGTGGTCCGTTGGGCCCGCTGGGACATGCGTCCTTCAGTGGGGACTGGCCAGCCAGTGGTCTGGCGCTGCGATCCCTTGGACCAGCTTGTGTCGGTGACACAGGGATGTGGAATGCTCTCCAGTGGTGGACCGTTCAGATCAATTGCAGGAGGGCATCCCGTTCGTCCGCCCGAGCAGCGGTCTCTCTGTCGACCGATGCCTCTCTGATGGGTTGGGGTGCCCATCTGGGGGAACGACTCATGGCCTCTGGTCCCAGCGAGGAGTCGATGCCACATCAGCCTGCTGGAGCTCCAAGCGGTCCGCCTAGCTCTCGCCTTTGCTCGTTCCTCCGGGTCAGTGGTCCGAGTCAGACGGACAATACCACGACCATGTACTATCTAAACCGCCAGGGCGGGACGCAGCTCCATGCTTCTATGCAAGGAAGCTCTCCGCATTTGGTCACCTCGTGCGCAGCCTGGAGGCGGATCTCTAGCCATTCATGTGGCAGGAGCCTCCAACACCCTGGCCCAAGCCCTGAGCCGGATAGGGGCTGCATCCCACGAGTGGTCTCTCCTGCCGGAGGTAGTACAGCATCTGTTCTCCTTTGGGGCACACCTCAGGTGGACCTGTTTGCCTCCACGGAGAAGACGCTGAGTCTGTTCCATGCCCGCCCCTCAGCAGGGCTCGCTGCAGGGGATGCCTTCTCGAGGCAATGGACCCGGGCCTCTTTACGCCTTTCCCCATTTCCCTTGATCCACAAGGTGCTTCTCAAGGCGAGAGGGACAAGGCGCAGGTGATTCTGATAGCCCCAGACTGGCCTCGCCAGTTCTGGTACCCAGATCTCCTCAGTCTCAGCTCCAGGACTCCCGGCAGCTTCCAGCTCGCCGGACCTGCTCTCAGTCAATCAGGGAAGGTGTTCCATCGGACCTTCAATCCCTGCACCTGACGCCTGGTTCCTGGCGGCTAGAGTTCCAGGCTTTGGGTCTTTCCGACGAGGTCCTCAATGTAGTTGAGGCGTCCCGTAGAAGTCGACCAGAAAATGCTATGCCTTCAAATGGAAAAGGTTTTCCATTTGGTGTCAGAGCAAGGGCTTGACCCTTCCTCCTGTTCCTTGGCAAGCATCTTGGACTATTTATGGTCCCTTTCTAGTCAAGGGCTTAGGTCGGACCCTAGGGTGCACCTGGCAGCCATCTCTGCTTACCAGGCGCGGGCGGGAAGCAGTCGATGGCGCAGGAGAAGGGTGGTCTGGCTTTTCAAAGGCCTTGATCACATTTCCTCCAGTGGGAACCCCACCTCCGTGGGATCTACTGCTGGTTCTGGCAAAGCTCATGGGCAAGCCATTCGAACCTATGCACAGGTGCTCTCTCTCACCTGTCGTGGAAGACCGCCTTCTTGGTGGCTATCACGTCAGCCAGAAGGATGGGAGAGCTCAGGCGCTTCCATGAGTCTCCTTACCTGGTCTTCCACAGGGACAAGGTTGTCCGCGCCCCACCGAAATTCCTTCCGAAGGTGGTGTCGGAGTTTCACCTTAACCAGGTGTTGACTCTGCCGGTGTTCTACCCCAATCACACCTCGGAGGCCGAATATAGGCTCCATACTCTGGACTCTAGAAGGGCGCTCGCTTATTATAAGGAGCGCACGGCTGAAATTCGGGGAGAGGTTCGCCAGCTGTTTGTCACCTACGCTGAAGCCGCATCTGGCAGACCTGCAGCCAAGCGGACGATAAGCAGGTGGGTAACCTCCTGCATAGATCTCTGCTATAAGTTAGCGGGCATGGAGCCTCCAGAGGATAAGAGCTCATTCTACCCGCCATACTGCTGCTGTGGTGGCTTGCTTCCAGGGACGTCCCTATCCAGGAAATCTGCAGGGCTGCTACCTGGAAGTCAGCAAACACCTTCATTACCCACTACCACATCGACCTTGAGTCACGCCGGGATGCTGGTTTTGGGGCCTCGGTTCTCAGTCTCTCTTTCCCAAGTAAGTATATGGGGTTGTCGTCTTGCCTCCCTCCTCCCGGAGAACTGCTAGGAGTCTGCCAATGAGTGTGGATGAACAACATATCCATGTCCTAAATACAGGTTACTCACCTGCAAACAGGGTTCTAGGAATGGTATGTTGTTCATCCTACATTCCTCGACTCTCCGGCCGGCGACAGACAACCTGAGCTTCCAGCGGGCCAGATCTGCGCCATGGGGCGGAGCCGAGTTATACCACCCGGTGGGTGGGAGGAGCAAGCTTGAAGACCTTCCGGCAAGATTTAAAGCGGCAAGGATACTGCCAATGAGTGTGGATGAACAACATATACCATTCCTAGAACTCCTGTTACAGGTGAGTAACCTGTATTTCTGAGATACGACAATATTAATTGAAGAGGGAAATAATATATCTGAAGGAGAAAATGATACAAAAGAAATTGAGGGCCTAACCATGGATGAGGAATTAAATGCCCAATGGAGCTAGAAGAAAAACCTGCTAATCTGGAAAAATAACAAAATGAGAGTGAGGAAAAAGGGAATAAGGAGAAAAATACAATTTGGAGTGAAAATGTAAAAAAAAAAAAAAAAATTATTTTCTGAAACCATGAACAAACTCTCAGAGCCTGCTAAAAGAAGAAATGTGGTTAAATTGAAGTTTAGAGGAGTGGCAGAAGATGCCTTAGACAGGCTCTTTGTGGGACAACTCTTGAAAGTCAGTATGAAATATTATGCATATGAAATAATGCATTGATACATGCCCCAGGAGAGACAACATACGATATAAACTTTAAGCACCACGCTGGCCTGGACAGATTTTGGCAGTTGTATCACCAGGTAAAAACTAAACTGTTGTGGAAAGACTTTATTGCAATACCACTTACTAAAGCAGCATACAGGGTGGTAACTGTATTATTTAAAAATGAAGGCGTGAATGTCGCGGACATTACCTATTGGCTCAAGCAAAGACGTTCTCTGACTGGGCCCCCTGAACCAATTTTAGATGAAGAAAGTTTGTTGACTGGGGGATGGAAGTTCAATAAAACACTCAATCAGAAAGATGGGGAAACATATCATGTACCCAATTTTCTTTTTGGGGAGGGACAGGGGGTTGTGTTCTATGTGGGACAGCTTTGGGCATGCTATAAATGTGGGGAAAAAGGCCATTAACTCATTCACACCACAAGAACTCTTTGAGACTTCCACCACTTGTGCCCTGTATACTCTTAGCACTGCATCCTGGCCCTTTCTAAACAAAATCAAACCATAATCAGCATGCCACAAACAAATGTGAATATCTCTTGAACCGTTAAGTGCTACACACACAGTATGAGTGGCAAAGTTGGTCAACACATTACTTTTCCAATGGTGCTATGCAGCCAACTGTAATCAACTTGTTTTTTATTTTATACTAGCTGAAATACCAAACTGTTTTTTTTTTCCAGATTTTTTCAGGGTGCTAAGTTGAGGCTTGAGAGAGACGAATGTCAGCCATGCACACACCATACCTTAAACAAATGCAAATAACTCCTAAAGTACACATGATAGACACAAAGTATCAATGGCAAAATTATTCAGCACACAATTACCTTTCTAACAGTGCTATGCAATCAATTCTAAGCGATTTGGCATGTTTAATATTTAGGTACAAACTGCTGACTTCCTCAGACGTTTCCTGGCCTGAGTGAAAGTCAGCTGAGTACGTCTACAGGCGTTATTGGCCTGAGTGGCTATGCTTTCAGACGCCACCCACAGGCGTATCTAGGCCTGAATGAGTTAAAGCAACGTATGTGAAAAAATTAAGTTTGGACTATGTGGACAGTTGGGATACCATGGAACGGGCTATCTGTAGAAATCCAGTGAAATGTAGCTTATGTGAAGAAGCAGGGCATGTTTTTAACAGTTGCCACTGGGCCACGCACAACAGCCCAGAAGAAGCAGAACAAGATGTTTACCTAGCACAAGCACAGAAAGAAAAGGCGAAGAAAGAAAAAAATAATTGCTGAAGCAGCAGATATGGACAGTCTCAGTAAAGACAGTGTTAGTGAAAACACCTTACAGGACAAGACACCCCATAAAGACATGGATCGAGAAACCAGATGAACTCTGGGCATCAGACCAGGTTGCAAATCTAAAAATAGGAAGAAATTCAGAAGGAGGCTACATGTTAGTGACGAGATTAAAAAAAAAAAAAAAATTAACCCCCCAGAATAGACTAGGAGTAAGAAAGACAAAAATCATTTGACTCTTAACGAACAAATACATCACTTTACAAGATCAAGAATGGGCCACAGTAGAGGAAGATTCAGATTCAGCAATATCAGAACAGTCAGGAGGAGAAATTTCTTCAGACTATGAAAGACACACAAGCCTCTAAAAGAAGAAAGGCACCTGAAGAATGCAAGGAAAAGGACTTTTTTAAACACTTCATTTTTAAGAATTAATGCACTAAATTGCATTACTAGTAATGTTAATGGTATTAAAAATTGGGTGAAAAGGCTTGTAACTTTTCCTTGATAAAATATTTAAAAGGCGATATTTCTTTTTTTGCAAGATACCAGATTGCATATAATATCTGAGATGAATCAAGCTCTGGAAGACTGGAGGTAGATGTGAGAAGAGGATTGGGACTGGGTTTGTGACGTCAGAAATTAAAATCTTGAAACTGATAGTTCTAGGGACATGGATATGTTGTTCATCCACACTGTCTGGCAGTTTCCTTGCCGCTTTAAATCTTGTCGGAAGGTCTTCAAGCTGGCTCCTCCCACCCACCCGGGTGGTAAAACTCTCAGCTCCGCCCCATGGCGCATAAGATCTTCCTTCCGCTTGGAAGCTCAGATTCCCTCATAACGCTCTCTGTATGGACTGGATCCTAATTCTTCGGTTAGCGAAACTTATTTTAAAATTTTCAAGACTTGAGTTAAGTTTCTCCCTGATGGCTGCGATGGAGAAATACGACTCCAGTTTGGTGGTGCCTTGTGGGCAGAAAATGTCCAGGACAGACCCGCACTCACATGCGTCTACTGCCTGAAGCACTAAACGCGACCCGCGGGCCTACGAGTTATGCCGTTGATTTTAAATAGCGACTGGAAGACCCGCTGCCGGTTACAGCAGGCCCGAAGTGCCACCCCGGTGAAGTCGAAGAGGCCCGTACGTGTTACAGTGGCGGCTGGCTCGGCTGAGCAACTCGAATAGATGATCGCCTCGAGGAGGCGGCATAGCCACATCATCCTCTTCCTCGGTCGCGGCATTTATCCCGCTCTCTCTGGTACCTCATATTCAGCTTCTTTCAAGGAGCTTTGCCAATCCTTTCCACGAAGGGAGGGCCATGGGAACAATCTCTCGGTCCAGAAAGGGCCTGAAAATGGAAAGTGCCATCGTTGGCGTTATTGGGAGGCGGGAGGTCCCTTTCGGACAGTCGACACTCACTTCAGTCGAGGAGGCATAGCCGCTGGCTGCTCACGGTGTCCCCGCCAGGTCAGCCGCCCGAGACACCCGCCGACACGGTTGAGATTTTTCTCGACTGGTCGGACGGCCGCCCACTGGTGAAGCCGACAAACCTTCTTCACCTGTTCCCCGTGGAGACCGAGACCTGTCTGTGCCTCCGTGCCGCAGTCCCCGTTATGGCTTCGAGCCGAGAAGTGCTGGTGTCTCCCGCTTCCCAGACCCATCTCGGAAACACAGAGGATCTCGGTCTCAGACATAAGTGTCGGTCTCAGCACAGTAAGTGCCGCTGCTAGTCTAGTCTTCCTCCTCGGAAGGAGAAACCCGGCATAAGTAGCCGGCCTGGAATCGCCTTCCCGGCTATTAAGTGGCTGTCACCTGGGCGGCCGAAACAACCCCTCGCTGTAGCCGAGGTGCCCAAGCCTAATTTGTAAAGTGCATTTCCCGTTGTAACTGAATTACCCCCCCCGTGGAAAACTCATTTGGGGACTGTTTAACTTCTAAGTGCTTTTCCTGTGTGCAGGATTTCAGTTTGCCCTGCTAGTAATCACCTTCTTTTTTGAATCACAATAGTACCTGATAGCCCACAGCCCATTTGCTCTTCTCCCCACACCCACTACCAGCCCGCCCCCAGCAAGTTAATCTTTTGCCTGTGCTGCATATTTAATCCCCCCTCTCTCTTCATTCTCCTGCAGAGACCACCCCCTCCCCTGGGGAGACCGGAGGTCACGAGGGCCTGCTCTGAAGCCCTCCCTGCCCACAGAAGCCCGAACCCGAGACACACCAGGTAATTTCTACCTTGATCCAGGCTGCTGCCACCATCGTTGGCCATCTGGTGCCTTTTCTGAAACGGCCACAAGCTCCCCTGCTCAGCGCCTGAATCCCGGCCAGAGTAGCACCTCAGAGGTTACTGCCCAGGCTCAAGCGAAGCAGAACTGTTACTTTGTGCCTGATTTTAAACTTTCAAAGCGAACCAGCTAAAACTATTTGCATTTGCCTGTAACTGTATTTAAAAGCTTAGAGTCACTACAAGCCCAGGACCTGTGTTCTATCTGAAATCCCCCCCCCCGTGCAAATCTCACTGGGGACTGTTTGTTAATTTGTAAAGTGCATTTCCAGTTGTAACTGAATTACCCCCCTGTGAAAAACTCATTTGGGGACTGTTTAACTTCTAAATGCTTTTCCTGTGTGCAGGATTTCAGTTTGCTCTGCTAGTAATCACCTTCTTTTTTGAATCATAATAGTACCTGATAGCCCTGGCCATTTGCTCTTCTCCCACCCTACCCAGCCCCAACCAGAGTTAATCTTTTGCCTGTCACCAGTCTTTTTTTTTTTTTTTTTTTTATAAACACCCAACTACTCCATTAGCTCCTTATATTGTTTTGCCACTAGAGGGAGCCTGATTAAGTTGAACAATTTGCTCCCAATACCTCACTTGTCACATTTTACTGCTCTCTAGTAGCTGTTTTCACTTGGTGATCACCCCCTCATCATCCCCTCTCCAATCGTCGAAAGCTATCCCGCCATTGTGCACTCCCCAAATCAGTCGTCCTCCTGCTCCTGTCAGGCAATGTCCACCCCAATCCCGGGCCTGGCAGCACTGGTCCTCCCTCTGAAATCTCCTGGGCTGCGCATTGCTTGAACATCTGTAGCTTCCTGAAAAAACTGGACTCTCTACACTGCTGGGTGACGCTTCATAAACCTGATGTTGTTGCCCTGGTTGACCCCTGGCTGTCTCCCTTCACTCCTAACTCTCATGTCTCTCTCCCTGGCTACACTCTACACCGGTTGGACTGTGTCGGCAGAGAGGTGAGAGGCTGTGTCTTCTTTTGAAGGATTCTCTCATGGAGCTACCACTCCCCCCGCCTGACCTCGACCATGAAAGCCGAGCACTTACCTAAAGCTGTCCCCTGACTCCAGCTAGAGGCCCATTATTCTAACCGTAGCCTACATACCCCCAAGAACCAATCCCAGGCCCTGGGCCCACTAACGACCACCTCACTCCCTACCCAACCTGTCGGACCAAATCTTGGTGGGCGACTTGAATATAAACTGGCTCTGTCCCTCGTCCTTCTCCCACCGTGAGGCTTTCGATTCAGTTGACCTAACTCAACTGGTCACAGCCTACTAGAAAAAACCCTGGGGGGGGGGGACAAGCACCCTCCTGGATGTGGTCCTCACCAACAGGCCAATCCGCATCATCCAAATCCTCCCTGACTGCCTCAGTGACCACTCCCCGTGCTTTTCAACTGGGAAACCCCTCGGTCCTCATCCCCGGTCAAAACCACCTCTCGAAGGCGGCTAAGGCCTGGGGGACTCATAGGCCTTAAGCGCTTCCTTGCCCACACTGATTGGTCCCCTCTGACGAGGGCAACCAACATTGACTTGTCCCTGGCCTTCTTTGTAGCACTTTCAACTTTGCCTGTGATATCTTTGCTCCATAACTGCTAGGAGGTCCAGAGTGAAACATGCCCTTGGATCACCCTGCCCTACTGTGGCAACTTAAGCAGCGACAATCTTTAGCACCTTGCTGTTGCTACTGGCGTTCAGCTGACAGGCAGTCCTATGCTGCCGCCCGCAACCAGTGCACCTGGGCCATCCATAGAAGCAAGGCGAATACTACCAAAGCCTCACCTTACCTCCTCCAGAGACCCAAAGTAACTAGGACAACATCAAACAACTGAATGGGTCACTCCCAGTCCCCTCTCCTTCTCTTCTCAACATCAGTGGCGTCTCCTCTGACCCTGCCCTCATGTCCCACCCACCTCATAACTCCTTTACTGACCTTAGCTCAGTACTTCCTGGTAACTTTCAGTCCACCTCCTCCATCACCACCACCCATTGCCGCCCTCTTTCCACCTGCGTCGTGTCACCATGCAAGAAGCTAGGCCTTACTTGCTAAAAGCCCTAAAAGGTAATACCATCGGTATGACTCACTTGATCCCTCATTTACGTCAGGTCCTGGATCAGGTCCTCTTACCTATTACATGCATTTTCAACAAATCACTCTGTCTCGGACAATTCCCTCTGCCTGGAAGATTGCCACAGTTACCCTGTCCATAAAGGTGGTGACAGGACTCTTCCGGTAACTACCGACCCATCTCAATCCTCTCCCTCTCTAAGGCGTTTGAGAAAATTGTGGCGTCCCAAGTCTCTGACTACCTCTGTAAGTACAGTGTTCTCTGCCCTGAACAACACGGGTTCAGAGCAGGTCATAGTACCAATACAGCACTCCTGGAATTTTCCAACTTCCTCCATGCCTCCTTGGACTCTGGTGCCCTGGCTGGTGCTATATTCATTGACCTGTCTAAAGCATTCGATACCGTTTCGCATCCTCTTTTGCTCTCCACCCTCGATCTAATAGGCTTTGCCTCAGGACCTGTTCCTGGTGCACCAGCTATCTCTCCATCGCTCCCAATGTGTGTGAAAGTCAGCGGTACTCTCTCTGAAACATGCCCATTAAGCTCTGGGGGTGCCGCAGGGGGCTCAGTTCTTGGACCCCTACTATTCTCACTCTTTCTTAACTCCCTACCCAGCAGTTGTACAGGTAAGATGCTTTCTATGCTGCTGATGCTGTTCTCGTTGCCTCCCACATGACCCCATGCTGCTACAGAACTCCCTCCAACTAGTCTTTGACTCTGCAGCTACTTGGTTCACTGAGCACCGACTTGTTATCAACCTTAAGAAAACAAAAACGATGCTCTTCTCCCACCCCCAAAATAAGTACAGCAAGTTTCCCTTAGCTGTCCACTCCACACCCAATCTCGTCATTGACCAGGTGCAGTCCTATAAATATCTTGGTATAACCTTTGACCCTGCACTTTCATTCCATGGACATATATCTGCCCTAAATTCTGTCGCCAACTCACGGCTAGGCATTCTTACCAGCACCAGAAATGCCTCCCTCCTGATGCCCTCCGCCTGGCTGTCACCTCCTCTGGCATGTCTCTCATTGACTATGGCCTTCCGGGTCTATGGCTCAGCAGATCAGACTGCCCTCAACAAGGTTCGCCTCACAGTTAATAAGGCCTGCAGACTTATCACTGGTGCTCCCAGACTCACTCACACATGTGAGCTGTACACCCTGGCTACCCTACTCAACCTGGAAGGCGACTCATGCATCAGACTGCCAGCTCACCTTTAAAGCCCTCAAGTGGCCTATCCCCATGGGCCTATCCAACTCCATTCGCCCGTACTGCACCGACCCTGATCACGCGCAGCTGGTCAAGAAGCTACCTTAGTTATTCCGAAGCCAGGACCTCTCAAGGTCAGAGGGCATTCCCCTACCGTGCGCCCACTGGTATAACTCCCTCCTTGCCAGTGTCTCAAACTCACTAACCTTAGCTTGCTTTAAGCCCAGGCTCAGAAACTTCCTGCTTAGCTCTCGCAAATGCAACTGCCGCTAGCCTAGTGTAAAAAAAAAAAAAAAAAAAATACACTCTGTTTGACAGTGCTCACTGAGCAGCTCCCCCTTCCTTTCCTACTAATTCCTCCTCCCTATCTCCTCCTTCTACTCCCAGCTCTCCCCAGACCATAAGTTTTGCACCTTTTGTTATCTTTTGCTCGTTTGGAGATTGTATTCTATTGAAACAAAATTGTAATTGAACTGTAACTTTTTGTTTGTAAGTACTGTGTCCCTTGTACTACTGTTCTGATGTCCTCTTTGTGGCAGGTACCTTTGTAAATGAGCCTCTGGCTCAAAGGTTTCTAAACTGATGTTTAACTAAATAAATAAATAAAATAAATAGGCCGGTTGTTCGGCCAAAACCACCTGCCCCACCGATTGTGGTGGAACCTCCGCCTCCACAACCAAAATCGGGGGCGCTGACCAAGGACTCTGTTGGGTGAGAGCCTGCCCCGCAGGTTGTCGGTCACCCTCACTCCCGACCGTCCTCGGCAGTTGGAGGGTGGCTCAGGCCCCAGGCAGCTCTTCGCGGACTCCTCCCTGTTCTCCAGGCCCATTGTCCTTCATGGGTTTGCTTCGGCTCATCTCTGAGTCCACCGGGATGCAGCTCAAGCCCGTATCCAAGCGGGCCAAGTATCCCCTGACTGAGATACTGGACCGAGGGGATTCACCCACGGAGGCCTTTCCGGTGGCTGAAGCCATTGTTGGCCTAGCCTTGGAGCTCTTGCAGTGGCCTGCTTCCTGTCCTGCGCCTATGGCCAGGAAGTATGCGGTCCCTACCGGCTCTTTGCCTGGTTTTTTGGAACACCCCTCCGCCGAGGGGTTGGTCACCGACAGCATTTTCTGGTGTTCCGGGAACTCTAGGGATGTGGACAAGCCCCACGACGAGTCCAGAAAGCTGGACTATGCCGGGCGCAAGGTGTACGCTGCGTCCTCCCTTGGCCTCCGCCAAGCCAGCTCGGCCATGCTGATGGCACACTTCTCCCACGCCCTCATGGGCTCCCTGGATGAGGTGATCCCTCATCTCCCGGCCGACCTGCAGACCACGGCCTGGCAGGTACTGGACCAGGGTAGGGCGGTGGCTAAACAGCAGCTCCAAATGGCTCTGGATATTGGAGACTCCTGTGCCGGATCGGTTGCGGCCACGGTGGCCACGCGCTGCAGAGCATGACTGAGGATATCCACCTTCACGGCGGATACCCAGCACAAACTGGTGGATGTCCCCTTCCTGGGGATAGACCTGTTCGACCCTGTAGTGTAAGGTCACCTCCAGCGGATCGAAAAGTCCAGTGCCACTCTGGACTCTGTCACCTCCGCCCAGAAGGACAAGGGCCGCCGACAGCAGCAGCACAAGTCCTTTCGTCCTTTTGCGCCTGCGGCACGTCTGGCCCAACAGCACCAGGGCAAGCAGGCTTGTGCTTGGCATCCCAAACCCAAGCCCACAGCTTCCTCCAATAGGAAGCAGGAGGTAAAGGCCCAGGAGGTCTCGCTGGCTCTCCTCTAAGCCTGCCTCAGTGACGAGTTGAGGGGTGTCTCCCCAGCCTTGTCACTGCCCCTGGGTCCCCCGATGGAGAGATGGCTCCATACTTCCTTTCACTTGGCCCGTTATCACCACGGACCGTTGGGTGTTGGAGGTGGTGGGAAAAGGGTCCTGCCCTGAGTTCAAGCAGGCCCTGCCCTTCTGGGCGTCTCACCACAGGGCTCTGAGATCTAGCCTCTTTATGGCTCGCTAGCGATACCGCCCTGCTCTCGAAAAGAGGTGATCAGGAAGGTGGATCCCCCTTCAGACCCGAGGTTTGTGTCCAGAGTACTTCCTGGTCCCAAAATGAATGGGGACTGGCCCCATTCTCAACCTACGACACTGAACAGGTTCCTAAGGTCTCGGACCTTCAGGATGGTCACTCTGGCTCAGATAATCCCATCCTTGGAGCGAGGTGTGTGGTTCTGTTCTCTGGACCTCCAGAGCGTGTTCTTTCCGTCCCAATCCATCTGTCCACAGAGATTCCTCTGCTTCAGGGCAGAGGGATCCCTCTGTAAGTTCCGGGCCATGGCCTTCGGCCTTTCCCTAGCTCCCAGGGTCTTCACCAAATGCATGGCAGTGGTGACAGCATTCCTGCAGCACTGAAGGGTCCGGGTGTACCACTACCTGGACGACTGGCTGATTGCATCCCCCTCCAGGGTGGCGGTGGAGCGGTCCAGAGATCTGGCCTTCCAGGTGTGCTCTCAGGTTGGCCTCCTCAACGAGGCCAAGTCGGAACTTGTGTCAAAGCAGGTGATACAATTCATCGGGGCAGAGCTCGACTCTCTACGAGCCAGAGCACGGCTCCCGGCAGACAGGGACTAGGTTCTTTCCTCCTTTGCCCAGTCATTTCAGGTTGGGCAATCGCGCCTTGCCCGGGACTTCCTGGGCCTCATGGCGGCCTGCACCAGCGTGGTCCGTTGGGCCTGCTGGTACATGCGTCCCCTTCAATGGGGGCTGGCCAGCCCATGGTCACAGCACTTCGATCCTCTGGATCAGCTAGTGACAGTGACCCAGGGGATGTGGAACGCTCTCCAGGGGTGGACCGTTCCAGCACATCTGCAGGAGGGCATCCCGTTTGTCCGCCCCGAGCCGACGGTCTCTCTCTCTTGACCGATGCCTATCTGATGGGTTGGGATGCCCATCTGGGGGAGCACAGAGCGCACGGCCTCTGGTCCCCTCGGGAGTCTCGGTGCCACATCAACCTGCTGGAGCTTCGAGCGGTTCGTCTAGCCCTCACCGCCTTCGCTCCGTTTGTACGGGGTCAAGTGGTCCAGATAGACGGACAATACCAGGACCATGTACTACCTAAACTGCCAGGGCGGGGCCGCTCCATACCTCTGTGCAGGAAGCTCTCGCATTTGGTCACTTCGTCGCATCAGCCTGGAGGTGGATCTCTCGCCATTCATGTGGCAGGGCCTCCAACACCCAGCGCCGATGCCCCTAAGCGGATAGGGGCTGCGTCCCCAGTGGTCTCTCTGACGGAGGTAGTAAAGATCTGTTCTCCCACTGGGGCACGCCTCAGGCGGACCTGTTTGCCATCAGGAGAATAGAAACTGAGACTGTTTCATGCCGCCCCAGCAGGGGATGCCTTCTCGAGGCTGTGGACCCGAGCCTCTTCTGTGCCTTTCCCCATTTCCCTTGATCCACAAGGTGCTTCTCAAGGTGAGGAGGACAAGGCGCAGGTGATTCTAGTAGCCCCAGACTGGCCCCACCAGTTCTGGTATCCAGATCTCCTCGGTCTCAGCTCCAGGCTCCCGAGGCGCTTCCAGCCCGCCCGGACCTGATCTCAGTCAATCAGGGGAAGGTATTCCATCTGGACCTTCAGTCCCTGCACCCGATGGCCTGGTTCCTGAGCGGCTAGAGTTCCAGGCCTTGGGTCTTTCCGACGAGGTCCTCAATGTCGTTGAGGAGTCCCGTAAGGAGTCGACCAGAAAATGCAATGCCTTCAAATGGAAGAGATTCTCCATTTGGTGTCAGGGCAAGGGCCTGGACCCTTCCTCCTGTTCCTTGGCAAGCATTCTGGACTACCTGTGGTCCCTTTCTCAGAAAGGGCTTCGGTCGACTCCCTTAAGGTGCACCTGGCAGCCATCTCTGCTTGCTGGGCGCGGGCCGGGAAGCAGTCAGCGCAGGAGAAGGTGATCGGGCGCTTCTTCAAAGGCCTTAATCACATATCCCCTCCGGTGCCAGAACCTCCACCTCCGTGGGATCTCCTGCTGGTATTGGCTAAGCTCATGGGTAAGCCATTTGAACCGATGCCCAGGTGTGACATCTCTCACCTGTCGTGGAAGACCGCCTTCTTGGTGGCAGTCACGTCAGCCAGAAGGATGGGAGAGCTCCAGGCGCTTTCCATAGAGTCTCCTTATCTGGTCTTCCACAGGGACAAGGTTGTCCTGCGCCCCCACCCGGAGTTCCTTCCGAAGGTGGTGTCGATTTCACCTTAACCAGGTGTTGACTCTGCGGTGTTCTACCCAGTCACACCTTGGAGGCCAAATATAGGCTCCATCGTTGGACCCTAGAAGGAGTGAGCTTACTACAAGGAGCAGACGGCTGAAGTTCGGGGAGAGGTTCGCCAGCTGTTTGTCATTTGCGCTGAAACCGCACCTGGCAGACCTGCAGCCAAGCGGACGATAGGCAGGTGGGTCACCTCCTGCATAGATCTCTGCTATAGGTTGGCGGGCATGGAGCCTCCCAGAGGGATAAGGGCTCATTCTACCCGTAATACCGCTGCATCACTGGCTGATTCCAGGGATGTCCCTATCCAGGAAATGTGCAGGGCTGCTACCTGGAAGTCAGCACACACCTTCATCACCCACTACCACATCGACCTTGGGTCACGCCGGGATGCTTATTTTGGGGCCTCGGTTCTCCAGTCTTTATTTCCCAAGTAGGGGGTGTGCACCTTGCCTCCCTCCTCCCGGAGAACTGCTAGGAGTCTGCCAGACAGTGTGGATGAACAACATATCCATGTCCCTAGAAATACAGGTTACTCACCTGTAACAGGTGTTCTAGGAATGGTATATGTTGTTCATCTACCCAACCACCGACCTCCCTGGCTTCGACGCACAACCTGAGCTTCCAGCGGGCTAGATCTGGCGTCATGGGGCAGAGCCGAGAATTTTACCACCCGGGTGGGTGGGAGGAGCCAGCTTGAAGACCTTCCGGCAAGATTTAAAGCGGCAAGGAACCTGCGTGGATGAACAACATACACCATTCCTAGAACTCCTGCTACAAGTGAGTAACCTGTATATTTGCTACCAGGAATACCAGTTATGATAGTAGATGCAGTGATGAAAGAAACAGGAGTTGGAGCAATAAAGACTTACAATCCACAAAGTAAAGCCTTAAGAAATAGTTATGGGGCAAATAGAGCACTTTTTGCACACATCTAAACTTACCTTATGGGGAGGTGATTTTAATTGTGGACTGACAAAAATAGGATTGAGGCAGAGAATCTGGGGAAAATATTTTGATACCAATTTAAAAAAAAAAAAAAAAAAAAATTACTACTAGGAGCTGAAATGGAGGATGCATGTAAGATTTTAGGTAAAACATCGGAACGTACATTTTTTTTAAAGGAAGGATATCTACAAGGATAGGCTTCTGGTTTGTTCCTTAAAAAAAAAAAAATTAAAATAAACTAAAGGATATCAGTGGTCCCTATAGAAACCTCTGACCACATGGTAGTTCTCTTAAAAATAAACTTAAAAGATGGCCCATCCTTTGGGAGTGGGTATTGGAGAATGAACACAGAACTCTTGCAAGATGAATCAATGATAGAATTTATGAAAGACTTATTGGCTGCAAGAATTTCAGTACTAGACTTGTATGATGACATTTTGGAATGGTGGGAGGACACGAAAGGGGATATTAAGCAAACTATGATTTCAAAATCTGAAAATAAGGAAAAATAAAAATATCTCAGCTTAAGGGCAGAACTATATAAAGAAATAACCAGACAAAAGGAAACAAGACGAGATTGTACAAAAATCATAAATAACATAAAATCTCAAATGTGGGAAAGCCAGTATAACAGGGAAAATCCTTGTTAATGGAACAAAGTGGAACTGGAGGAACAAAGGCCCACACTAATCCCTTTGATGGTAATAGAGCTAGATTGGAAGAGAGTAATGCATGGTCTTACAGATAAGGCTGGGGTGCAGCACACAGATTTGACAACATGAAATGTATAGTTCAAGAGCATTTAAAAGAAAAATTTCAGAGAGGGAAAACCAATATATTTAACAAGCTATGGGACCAAAATAAAGTACCATTCATTGGGCTGTGGGAGAGGGAACTTTTGAGGGACCAAATTAGAGGTAGAAATCAGGGAGGCAGTAAACTCCCTGACAAATAATACTGCCCCTGGAGTAGATGGCATACCTTACTACTTTTATAAAAAATGTGAAAAGGGACTCCGATGTTAGTGATTATATACAATCACATTTAAAAAAAAAAAATTATCAAAGTATGAAGCAAGGGGTTATAATTTTTCTCCATAAAAAGGATAATAAAAAGGAAATCAAAAATTGAAGACAGATTAGTCTGCTGACTTCAGACTAACATACTAGCTTAAATTATTAAGATTAATGGAGTATGCACAGACAATAATACCAACGCAGACCTGCGCAATACCAGGGAGAGACATAAGACAAAATCTGATCTATGTGAGAAATATTAAAGGGCAAGAAGGTGAGTTAAATGGATACCTATATTTACTAGATCAAGAAACTGCCTTTGATGCAGTCAAGCATGAGTATGTGTGGCAAGTGTTAGAACAGTATGGTCTTCCAGAAGATTTCATTGGGCTGGTGAAAAGTTTGCATTATGAAGCTCAAGTTTGCTCCATGATAAATGGGCACATGGGAACCCCAGTGTACATACATAATGGGGTACGGCAGGGGTGCCCTTTAAGCCCCTTTTATACGTAATGTGTTTAGATCCGTTATTAAGATGGATAGAAGCAGAAAAAAGTTTAAAAGCAATT
The DNA here is from genome assembly GCA_016271365.2 of Neoceratodus forsteri. Classification (NCBI taxonomy): domain Eukaryota; kingdom Metazoa; phylum Chordata; order Ceratodontiformes; family Ceratodontidae; genus Neoceratodus; species Neoceratodus forsteri. Next base: position 339,618,802 of record JADMNL010000024.1, read on the forward strand.
GAATGGGACAAATGAGCTATCTACAAAACCATTGCTTATGCAGACAGTTGTATTTTTATTTTTTTGTAAGAACTAGTATTCAGGAGATAGATTGTTAGGCTTTTTTGAGCAAAATGAGCAAATTACAGGAATAAAAGTGAACAAAAAGAAAAGCAGAGTGGTTGGGAAATAGACTGAGATGGGAAAAGGAAGCATAGACATAGTAAAAGGTAGCATAGCTATTTTAAGGATAACCTTTGGTGGGCAGTATCCAATACAGGAGAATTGGGAGAAGAAATTTAGTATAGCTCAAAAAAAGATTGAGATGGAAAGCATGGAATATGACAAAGCAAAAAATGATTTATATGTTGAAAACTTTTATAGTTTATATATATATATATATATATAGATAGATATAGATATACACACACACATTTAATATACAGCGTCTTCAGAAAGTATTCACCCCCCTTGGATTTTGTCACATATTGTGATGTTGCAAACTCAAATTAAAATACATTTATATGGGATTTTTTTGGTCACGTATCTACACAAATTACTCTAATGTCAAAGTGGAATGAAACTTCTGGAATTGTTTGTACATGTAATTTAAAATAAAAACCTGAAATGTCTTGATTTGATAAGTATTCACCTCCTTTGCTATGGCGCTCCAAATTGAGCTCAGATGCATCCAATTTCCTTGTGAGATCACTCTAAAACTTGAATGGAGTTCACCTGTGGTCTGTTCAAATGGTTGACATGATTTTAGAGGAAACACACCTGTCTATATAAGGTCCCACTGTTGACAGTGCATGTCAGAGCAGAAACTCTACCATGAAGACCAAGGAGCTGTCCGTAGAACTCCATGATAGAATTGTGAGGAGGCATAGATCTGGGGAGGGGTATAAAAACATCTCTAGGGTGTTGAAAGTTCCCAGGAGCACAGTCAAGTCCATCATTAGGAAATGGAAAGATTACGGAACCACCCAGACTCTTCCTAGAGCAGGCCGTCCTCCCAAACTGAGCAACCAGGCAAGGAGGGCCTTGGTCAGGGAAGTGACCAAGAACCCAGTGACCACCCTGACAGAACTACAGAGTTCCATGGCTGAGATGGGAGAACCTGTCCAGAGGACAGCAATCTCTGCAGCACTTCACAGATGTAGCTCTATAGGAGAGTGGCTGACTAGACTACCCTGAGAAAAGGCCACATAATAGCATGCCTGAGTTTGCAAGAAGGCATGGGCAGACTGGAGACCATGTGGCAAAAGATTCTTTGGTCTGATGAAACAAAAATTGAACTCTTTGGCCTGAATGCAAAGCGCTATGCTTGTGAAACCGAACACAGCTCATCACCTGTAACACCATCCCTACCATGAAGCGTGGTGGTGGCAGCATCATGTTATGGGGATGCTTTTCGGCGGCAGGGACTGGGGCATTTGTCAGGATAGAGGGAACAATGAATGAAGCCAAATACAGGCACATCATTGAGGAGAACCTGCATCAGTCTGCAATAGACCTTGGACTGGGGCGAAGATTTACGTTCCAACAGGACAACGACCCCAAGCATACAGCCAGAGCAACACTGGAGTGGCTTCAGAACAAGAAGGTGAATGTCCTTGAGTGGCCCAGCCAAAGCCCAGACTTGAATCCCATTGAGAATCTGTGGAAAGACTTAAAGATTGCGGTTCACTGACGCTCCCCATCCAACTTGACAGAGCTTGAGCAAATATGCAAGGAAGAATGGGTGAAAATCCCCAAATCCGGATACAAGATATTTCAATTTTTAATGTTTCATATATTTTTGTTACACAATAATAAATATTTTTACCCCTTTAAATTGTTGTGTATGCTGTGTGAATCAAGGGGGGGGGGACATTTCAATGCGTTAGAAATTCTGGTAGTAACACAATGTGACAAAATCCATAAGGTGGAATACTTTCTGAAGGCACTGTGTGTGTGTGTGTGTGTGTGTGTGTGTGTGTGTATATATATGTATATGTATATGTATATATGTATGTGTATATGTATGTGTGTATATATGTATATATATTTACATACATATACTGTGTGTGTGTGTGTGTGTAGACAGACACACACCCCTGTATATATGTAGCATATATATTTCCAGTTTCTTTAAGGATGCAGACAAAAATAGTAGGGCCTTTTTCAGTTGCTCTGGGGGAATAGACTGAATCCAATAAAGAAGTCATACAGGCCAATCCCGGAAGGGCGTCTGAATATGATAAACCCTATAGTTTCTTTTTAAATATCTTTTCTATGCTAACAAAGTGCCCATATTGCAAGGTAAAGATATAATGTGGATTCCTTTAGTGGAAGACTGGAGAGAGGAAATGTTTTTTTTTGGGGGTAAAAGAATGAGTGCCAGAATATATTAACATAGCAAGAAAGTATTGAGGATTGGAAAATTACAGTGGATATGTTAATGACATAAAATAGGAAGCAGTTGTATAAGGATATACTACAGAGAAACTATTATGAAACACCTGTCTTTAATTAAACAATAAGGCATGACAGGGTGTGTTATGGTGGGATAACGGCCTGCCTCAGGTGGGTTGAAGCACGAGGTGTGGCAGAGTGCTTCCACCACCTAAGGGCCGTTAGACCACCATAACACACACCCTGGAGTGCCTTATTGTGATTATGAAATGGGTAATTTTTAGTAAATTTTATGCCTCTTTTTAAACACATTACTTTTAGCTGGGCCGACGTGCTGGGATAACGGCCCAGCTAAAAGCTGCTCTTGGTCAATCAGGAGCCAGCATTCTTTCTACCCATTTCATAATGCGCCACAAAATATAGATGAATAATGGATTTTGGGAGCCACTTTGGAAAAACATATACCACAGAAAATGAGACACAATTTGGCTGTGTAGCCATGGGAAATGAAATGTAAAGGGGAATTATAAACAAAAGATTAGAGGAAAGATTGTGCTTAGAATGCAAATGTAATAATGAAGAAACGATGAAATAATTTATTTGACTGTGATTTCATGAAACTTTTTTTTTTTTTTCAGCACATGTGGGGCATGTAGTGTTTTTTAAGGAAATTACATATGGAATATTGGGATATGGACATCTAACAGAAAAATGGAATAAGTGGGATAAGCATACCAATATATATAATATAGTGTATAGTCAGGTGGTGGTCTTTATAGAAATCAGAGCCTTTCCAAATGTTGTACCACAGTTCAAAAGGTTATGGAATGTGATTGTAGTACAGTGTGGTACAACGACGTTTGGAAAAGCTCTAGAGGTTCTGTCAGAACCGTAAACTGGCCACGAGCCCTCCTGTCAGCAGCAACAGCAGCGTTGCCGGCAAGATCCCCCAAACCGGTGACACGAACATGAACAGGCACATAAGCCAGAAACAAATGCAGGATCAACCAGATAACCTCAGCTTCATCAAAATTAGAACCAGATATTTAAATAACTTACAAGTAATCGTTTCCTCTGAGCCCACATCCTCTCGCTAACCGAGACATACGCCGCCATTTTTTTTTAGTTGAAAATCCCTCCCACATCCCACTGACAGCCAGTAGAAGGCTATGCAATAAACGTAGGGATGTCTGCTCCCTAGCAACCACACATGTAAACAAAGCAACCAGCCCCAACTCCCAGAACACGACGCAGCAACGAATACATTTTTTTTTTTTTATTTCAAAATTTAAAACAAAAACTTGACAATGAGGGACCATACACTATAAAATAGCGCATAGGCACCTTATGCATAACCAGCCTGTTATTTACATCGGGTTCTGATTAACACGATTCCCTCTTGAGTCAGCTGTCGAGGTCTGAGGTAATCAAAACACCTCGGTGGTACAATAGGCTGGTTGGGCATGGTTGCCCATGCACTGTTCTCTATTTTTGCAATAATAAAGTGGTCTATCTGGCAAATAAGATGCCAAACATTTATACAAAGTAAAAAAAAAAAAGTTACTGTAAATGACTTATTTTTCAAAATTCAGGTAGAAATAGATGAAACATATCAGAATGAATGTAAAATATATGAAGAGAAGCAAGCTTTTTGGCTACGGAGAAATATTGAGTGTATAGGTTAACTGTCTGTTTAAAATTTAAGGATGTGACATTAGAGCTGGATGTATGTTTTTTGCTTTGGAATGTAGAAGTTTGTTTTTGGTTTTAAATAAAAACTTCCCCTATTGTTTTCGAGAAGTGCCATTGGATCCTTAACATCCACCAGAACAGGCAGATGGGACCAGTTTTGATGTCTCATCCAAAAGACAGCACCTCAGGATTGCAGCACCCCACCCCTTCCAAATATGCTGCACTAGTTGTCAGTATTGGGATTTAACTCAAGTGCCTGGTGTTGAGATAGAGCCCCCCCCCCCCCAGCCTTTTGATCTCCTGGCTTCAGAAGCAGGTGTGCAACCTGCTGAGCCACTGACACTGCTTAGGAACTGGAAGAGATTGTGTGGCCAGCACCGCAAGTGCAAATTACGATCCCTTTCCTTCTGTGGGGGTGAGGTAGGGGGCTTATTTAAAATGGATACAGTACCAAGGAAGGTTTCCCATACAGGTAAGGGAGCCTTCTGATTGTGATTTTGAGCATTGGTGAAGGTACGGTTTTGTTGGCTAGCAAAGTGGTGTGTGTTGCTGCTTTAGTGCCACCCCCCAATTTATTGCTCATGTCGCCCTTGAAGTCCAGTTTCATCAATTTTGTCAATCTGTTCACAATTCATATTTAATTTTTCTTTTCTTTTCGCACTTATTTATTCACTGGTGACCAGGGCATCTCTCATGAGAGCCTACCCAGCCTGCCACCTCTACTCCCAGCACGAAACCACCTTAACCACCCGGGATACATGTTGTTGAGACCCCTCCCGGTCCACGGAACCGCTCAGCCCTCGGATCACCCCCCCAAGGGACGGCCTGCCTCTCCTTACCTGGCGACCTGTTCTGATCATTAGAGGAGCAGTCCTAGTCTGGTCAAGGAGCTCGGGAGAGCTGGGCGTAAGGCTGTTTTTTCCTGGTTGGTTCCCCCAGAACGCAGCATGCAATGATTCCCGAGCGGCTCTCTCCAGTCTCCACTAGAGGCTGTAACAGAGCCGAGAACTCCCCCTAAGCCACCCCGGGAGAGGAGAGCAGTCCTCTGGACGCACGAGCCTCTCCCTCCCCCTCTGACCCCCGACGGCCATGTCTCGTTCCCGAACCTGGGTTGCTGGCGTGGTGTCCGCCTCAACCCGCGTCGCCACCGGGCTGCCCTCACAGTTCATATTTAAGATGGAATTAACTGTGAAGTGCAGATGTCTGTTTTCTGCCGTGGAGGCATCGGAGTATGGTTCTATGGTGTCTACAGTTAAAAGGAGTTTGCCACTTGCCTTCCAGTCTCTTGGTGTGGTTTTGTTGTCCCTTTGTTCTTGCTTGTCTCGGCTACATTGGTGGTTGACGTAGCCACTCTTTACCATTCTATTTCATGGTTGTTTATATACCCATGTAATTCACATAACATAATAAGCCACACTGTACCGAATTATCCCTCTAATCTCCATGACTCCTACAGAATCATACTACTTGCCTTTTCTCCTTTGTCTTAACTCCCCCCCCCCCTTTAGTTTTATGTTCATTTTCTATTTAAGAGTAGAATTCCTGTTCTGGGAAGTAAACTGGGGTGTGCACTAATAATCCTTGTACATGTATGTGATACCAAGTTCACTTTTTAATCCGGGTCACCATACTTTCATACCATTTGGCCAGCCCAAAATGTATCTTGCCATTTTTGTGGGTTGTTATTAAATGAGCATACTCTGTTGGCTGTTGTGCTGAGCAATGGGGGAGCCCTTTGGCAAGCTGGGTTCAGGCCCGGGGCATCGGGAGTGGAGTCTGGCAGGTGGGGCTCGGAGCATTTCCTCCCAGGGGATGCAGGGTGTTCACTGCATTGCTCTTACAGCTGGTGGCGCCATTGACAGCATGGGTGACCACATGCTGTCCTGCACCTCTTGTCAGCTGCAAGCATGCGCCAACATGGAAATATAGAAGCATGCAGTTTAATGACAGATGAGGGCTACTTGGCCCACCCGGTCTGCCCATTTTCCCTACCTACATTCTCCCTGCAAACCCTACTTATCTACAGCTCCCCCACAACGATTCTCTTCTGCCTGTTAGTACATTTTGGAACCCCACCACTGTTTTTACCCCCACAACCTACACTGGAAGATTTGCAGGCGTCCACTGCTCCTTCTGTGAACTACTTCCTTACATCTCTAGTGAATCTACCTTCCAGCTTCATAGCATGTCCTTAAGTTCTTAAGCACCTTTTTTTTTTTTTTTTAATCCTTCCTGTACCTTGTTTACCCCCTTGAGATTATTTAAAGATCTGTATCATATCCCTCCTCTCCCTTCTCTCCCAGGGTGTACATATTGAGGTCCTTTAGTCTGTTCTCTTAGGGCTTTTGATACAGACCCTGAATCATTTTAGTTGCAGCCCTCTGGACTGCCTCAACCCTGTGTGCTTCCAGAGACGTGGTCTACAGAACTGGATACAGTACTCAATGTGGAGTCTTATCAATGATCTATACAAGGGCAACACCACCTCCCTGTTTCTACTAGTGATGCCCCTTCCTGTGTACCCCAGCATCCCATTTGCTCTCCTGAATGCGTTGCACTGCCTGGCTATACCATTGGGTCATCCAATATGATTACCCCAGGTCCATTTCCTTTTTGGTTGTCGTCCGCACCACTTCACCCATTATGTACTCTGCTCTGGGTTTGTGTCCCCTACGTTCATTATTTTGCACTTCTTCGCATTGAAACCCAGCTGCCATACGCTTGACCATTCCTTTAATTTTTCCAGATCTCGGTTCCTCATTTCCCCACACCTTCCACCCCGATTGTCCACCCTGTTGCAGATCTTGGTGTCATTTGCAAAGAGGCAGACCTTGCCTTTCAGCTCCTCTGTAGTGTCATATTAGAAAGGTCTGGTCCCAGCACTGAATCCTGAAGTACCCTGCTGGTCACCCTCCCTTCCAGTCCTGTCCCTAGTGGATTGCGGCCTACCTTTCTGCACTGTGGCCGACAATACTGCCCTCGCTAGAATCCAGACCTCGATAAACAAGGCCAGCAGGCTTCTGACTGGCACATTCCTCTGCACCCATACTTGCCTGCTCTATTCCATCGCCAGCCTGCTCACTTTGGAGGAGTGCCTGCACTACCAAACCTGCTTACTTGCCAAAAAATTCCTGCTAGGACTGTCGTCCCCCCCCCCGGTCACTGTGGCTTGCATCCCCATCTGTTGCCACCCGTAGCTCAGTTAAGACCACCTTTCTGGTGCCCTGTACCAAGACCTCCCTAGTCCAAAGATCCTTCCACTACCGCACCCCCACATGGCTCAGCTCCCTCCCGCCCTCTGTCACTGAGCCTACCAAAACTGGTCCCTTTAAAGTCACTCTCCGTAACCACCTCTTTGGTGCCCGGCCCGAAGCTGTAGTTGCCCTTAATCAACCTAATGTTGGGGTCCCTCCCAGTTTCTGACCCATAGCCTTGACTATGTCCGTTGGACTGCTCCCCCCCTTTTGTTTTCTTTTCCTCACCCCTGTTCTCCCTTCCCACCACCCTTCCACATAGGTGTTTCCCTGATATGACCAGGGTTGTGATTTCTGCTGTTATACTTGATACGATTGCTATTTATACTGCATGTAACTTTATTCCATAAACAGTCTTATATAGTGTTCTTTTATCTGTATTGCACCTCTGTTACCACTGTTGTATCTCACACTGTACCCATGTCTACCCTCCCTGTGACGAGGTGCCTTTGTAAATTAGTCTGACTCAAAGGTTGTAAATCCGACTTTCAAAAGTAAATGAATAAATCAGAACAAACTCATTTTACCACTACCCTCTGTCACCTGTCCCCTAACCAATTTCTTGCCCTGTTTACCAGCTTTTTTTTTACCCATCCCTAACCTACCCAGCTTGCTTACTAGTCAGTTGTGGAACGATGTTGAAAGCTTTACTGAAATCTAGGTAGGCCATGTCTACACCTCCTTCCTGATCTAATTCCTAAGTCATCCAGTCAAAGAAATCTTTAGCAGATTTCTTTGACATGACCTCCCACGTGTTTTTTTATTTTTATTTATTTTATTTATTTAGTTTTTGTTGACTGGGTAAGTGCACTAGACAAATCCTGCCTATTTTCAGGCACGCCCTGGGGGAGGGGGATTCAGATAAATGCCAACTGACCTTGAACCAGATTAAGCTGTTGGTGGTATTTTTAGTGAATGAATACAAGCTGCCTCAGGTCTTGTAATTTGTTGGATTCAAGATACTCCACAGTTCTTTCCTTCAGCAGTGTTTCCACTAACTTTCCCATCACTGATGTCAGGCTAACTGGCCTGCAGTTTCCAGTCTTCTTCGTGTTGGAAATGCCACATGAGTGCGCTGGGTGACTACCCTTGTTGGTTCCACGCCAGGGGAGACCCCACCCCACCCCCAAAATCAGGGACAAGTCGGGCAAGGTGCTTGCTACCTTCCCAAGGCCATAGGAGGCCCCCCCCACCACCCCGGGATAAGCCGGGCTAATGGGATGCTGGAGAAACTGGCAGGTAGGCATCAGATGACGGGGGCACGGCGGGTTGAGGCATTTGGGCCCAAAGAAGTGAGGTGCTTATGTGATGGGCAAGTGAAGTGGCATAAAAGAGCATCCTCCCTCCTGTATTGAGTATATTTGTATTGCTGTGCCACAACAGTCCATATTCTGATTTTTTGAGAGCACAGAAGCTGCTTTATTAGAACTTGAAAGAAGTGGGCTGCGGTTGCACATGACGGAGTCTGTTTTTGTGGCACAGCAAACCAGCTCCAAAGCTGCCTCATACAGTTAATTGTGTTTGCTCAGTTATCTGGCTTTCTCTTCAACTCTTGTTATATGATTACCTGTTTTAAAAACCTCTCGTAGGTCTTGGTTTGTTTGACCTCCAGGACTAGCTTTAAAGGAATGAATCTACTCGATGTGCAGAACTAATGCTTTTTATTTTATATGCCTAGGTATGCCTCCACCTGTCCCTCGTCCAGGTATGCCGCCCATGACACAAGCGCAGCCTGTAACAGCTCCCGGTTTACTTAACAGGCCTCCAGGTCTTGTTGCAACAGCACCCAGCCCACAGCCTCCGGTCACTAAACCTCTCTTCCCTAGTGCAGGACAGGTACGTTATTCATGGGGAGGTGGTTTTGGGGTATTCTGAAGCTTGTGGTTAAAGTTTAGTAGGCTTAACGGGCCTGTTTTAATAAGTTCTGTTGAACCATCAGTTCCATAAGTTTATTTCCCAAAATGTCAGAATCTTGTCAACGGTGTAGTGGTTCTAACTGTATTCGTATGTAGTTAATGCTTCTGAGTAGAGAATGTAGTAGCCCTTGGAAATCAACTTGTAACTAATGGTCATTATAGAACCTTGCACATGTGCTGAAGATTGCTTGTCCCCTATTTCTATGAATGTATTAACTTTTTTTGAGCAGTTGGTGAAATCTTTCTTGGGATAGTCCCTAATGTGATAACATGCAGCAATCTGAACCCTCAGCTTTCTGATAGTGTGGAGCCCTGAAGACTGGTAGGTTCTCCTCCTCGTGTGGTTAATGTGTTCACTGTTTCTTTTTTCTTTTTTTTTTTTTGTGCTACAGATGGCGACTCCTGTCACAAGCTCAAGTGCAGCTTCATCCAATGCAGAAAGTCTGTCAGCACCTTCTAAAGCTTTGTTTCCTAGTGCAGCACAAGTACGCAGGAAATTGACATTAATTTTATTAATGAATGCTTCACAAAATAATTAACCCTTTGGAACAAATGTCTGCTGTTCTCAGCATTTGCTCGTTGCATTGAGAGGCCTTTTGGCACCATGCAGTTCTGCTTAAAGTTGAGCCAGTCCAAATTCTTTTGTGGGGATTTGCATATGCTTCCCATGATGCTTTGCATTATTGGGATATGTGCAGTTGTTCCCCTTTGGAACCTACCATTTCTTTTACAGCAACCCAAATTCACATTTAGCTGTTCAATTTCCCCACTTAATAAGCAGTGAACAACACGGCAGTACTATTTCTTATATCTTGTCATAAATGGTATTGCTAAAACTGTCAGGAAAGTGATTTGAAAATTATCTGCTCAAGAAATAACAGCCTTTTGGTGCTAAGGGGGTTAAAGACAAAAGCATGCCATTCAAACCTTCTTACTGTGCAGTGGTGCAGGGTTCATTCTAGACTTTTTGGTCAATGAAACCCATTTCAAATATGGATGCAAATGGCACGTCACATGCTATTTCATATAAAGTACATCAAACAATAATATACATTTATGGTTTCAGTTGCGTTTCAGTGATTGTTTAAATCTTGCATGGGGTTTCAGAATTAAAAGCATTTGCTCGGCTGATGACCCCTTGAACCTCTTCGAATGAACACCGATGCTTATATGCATACATGTTGCAGTATGTAGTGTACGCTGTATTATCTGGTGTTTGATCTAAAAAACACAATATATACTATGCTTAGTTTGTCAACTATTCTGTTAGGGCTCCAAGAACTTTCAAATGATGATTAAGCTATGTAACACACAATTACTGTCCTCTCTGTTAAAAAGCCCACCAGAAGGGTGGAACTGTACAGAAAGGGCATGTTCCTTTTCTGACCATTTGGATGGTTAGTTTGAAAATGCTGATACAGATTCGTGCCTGACAAATCTGGCTACATAATTCTTGGATCCCTGGTAATACAGAAAGCTTTTTTCTCCCTTCCTGCTTACTAGTGGGAAATATTAGATATTTTACTTTGTCCTGTGAATTATACGCTAGCTTTTAATTTGTTGCTTTGACATACAGAAGTAATGTTGTAACGCAGTATGAAGTAGCTTAACTGTGACCTAACCTTCAGTGGGTTGTTGTTTGAGTGCTAAGATACTTGGCACCTTCCAGACCACTTACATAGAGCTTAACACTTGCTGGTTTTATGTCATAGTTATTGTGCCCTTTCTTGGTGCATTAGGTAAAACATGACAGTTGGGTGGTTAAACTTAAACCCTTTCAAGACCACGAGTAGGGCAGATTGTAGATTGGTGCCATTGTATGCAATATACTGTCAGAATAACGTGCTTTTATTTTATAGGCACAGTCATCAGTTTCCGGACCAGTTGGTACAGATTTCAAACCTTTGAACAGCGCACCCACAACCTCCACAGAGCCTCCGAACCCCACATTCCCAGCCTATATCCAGTCTACAGTTTCAACCACTAGCACAACAAACAGCACAGCACCGAAGCCTATCATTCCCGTCACGAGTAAGCCTGCCACCCTTACTATATCTAGCGCAACTAGTAAGTTGATCCACCCTGATGAGGATATATCACTGGTAAGTCGAAATACATTCATTCAGATGTTACTGTTTAAAGGCTAAATGATTTCACTAGGTAGGAAAGAGTCTAGTTTTTACCCAAGTAAATGTTAAAATTTGGAAGCATGGATTCTGTGTTTTACATGTGTTTAAAAAAAGTACTTGTATTAAGTTTTTCTGTAATTTCAGTTGACTGTTTACCGAGAGCTGTATTCACTTATGCCTGCATTTAAACCAGTGCTTTCTTTAAGTGCTGTTACTTTGTGTTATCCTTGTTTAGGAGGAAAGAAGGGCTCAAATGCCCAAGTACCAGCGTAACATACCTCGGCAAGGGCATCCACCCATGGGTGCTCCCCCTGGTGCACCTGTTGGGGCTATGATGCCACCACAACAGGGAATGCCCCCCCAACAGCCAGGAATGAGGCCTCCTATGCCTCCACATGGTAAGTCCTCTCTCTTTAACATTTTTGTTTGCTTTAGAGCAAAAATTAACCTTGCAGCTGCACCTCCTGATAAGGGTTGAAGAATGGACTTCATGGTTAAGGTATACACTGCCTCATTAAGGCACGCCACCTACCTCTGATACTTTGCACATTATCAGCAGTCCCTTTGAAATGCAGTCCTACCATTATATGACTGCTTGCCTTCTCGAGAAGAAAAATCTGTCTCATGCTGTGAAAGCTGGTTTGACAGCTGCTAAATATCAGTTTCAAATGATAGTTGATATGATTGACACTGCTTCTAGGGATCTAGTAAATTCGGTGTCTTCCAGGAGGCATATGGCTGAAAACATTGGGTTGTCTAATCTTCTATGCAGTGTAGGCTCTATAGAAAGGGAGGTCTGAGTAGGGTTTATTACATCAAAACCCTATATAAACCATGAATACACTGTTCAGAGGGGGACTGGGAGAGGCAGATGTAGAAGGGGAGCCAGGGAGAAAGAGCAAAGAACAGAAAGTAACTCATGTATCCGAGAAAATTGCTCGCAGACCCCAGCATGTTGCAAGATTCTTTTCTAACAAATTTTCATCCAGCCTTTCCTTTATTTGTAAAACAGCAGCACTAACTGCCTCAGCACTTTACCTCTGAATCATTGGGCTTCATTGGGGGCGGCGCCCCTGTTGAAGCATTGTGATTCAAAGGTGAGGTGCCAGGGTAGTTAGTACTGCTGATTTTATCTGTCAGTCTTCACCATTCATCACCTTTGAGTACTTGGCCAGAGGTCATGATCCCACGGGAGCTTTTGTGGACGCGCGGAGTCGATGCACCATCAGCGCTGCCCTCGAGGCCGACGCACTGTGTGGCACTCGCGGGTTGGCTGTTAGGTGTCGACTCCACCCACCTGCCAGTTCTTCGTCTCCTGCTGTTGAGGTCGCCTTGTAGGGACACTTTGAGAAGAATCTACTCTTGGAGAGGCCTACTTTTCGAGGCTAAGGCTGCGTTTAGTTCAAATCCTTTAATTTTCGACTGTCGGCCCCATTTCCAAGTCGGTAGACTCTGAGTTTCCTGCCGATTCTGTTAGCCTACTGGACGTCGCCTGGTAGGACTGTTCCTTATTTTATTTTGCGACATCTGGTCTTGTTTGGTGGTCTTTTTTCGTAGGTCATGTCTCGGTCGGAGGGCTTGAAAACTTCCAAGACGGGATGGCCACCCAGCGACTGTAAGTACTCAGTCACCGGCCAGCATAACCGTTGCCTTGCGTGTCTTGACCCACTTCATGACATGGATTCGTGTGATGCCTGCTTATCCATGGACCGCTGGATCATCTAACAACGCGCGTGGAAAGTGGGGCAGGCTCCGCTGACTTTCGGGGGATAGGCGCGCACTCATCTGGCCAAGCCTTGTTCTCTCGGCCTTAACTCCAGGTCCCCTTCCGGTTCTATACGGACCGAGGAGGAGGAGGAGGGGGCCTCTGCCTCTTGTAGCCTAGCCATGGCATAGGCCCCTTCCGTGGTGCAGGAGGCCCAGTCTGTTCCCCCTGGGGCACAGGCGGGAGGCACCGCCTGGCATGCCCCCTTGCAGGGGCGAAGGCTCCAGTGTTGTACCTATGGCTTGAAGGCCTGGAGTCGGCGCCGTTCTCGATACAGTCGGCGTCGTTAAGTAGCGCCGTGGCCCTGATGGCGTCATCGGTCCGTTGCTGCTGTCGACCGCGCCGCATTGCCCGATGGTGCTAAGCGGCACTGTGAGAACTCGGCAGTGCTGTACCTGACTGTTTCGCCCGGCGCGTGTTTGAGCACGGCACAGTGTCCAGTTCTGGAGCCGTTTGCGGCTCTGAGCGTGGGCACGGCGCCATGGGGCCGGTCTGTGCCGTGGGGGTCTCTGGCTTCGCCACCGAGAGTGCCGTCGGTGCTTCTTCTGGCACTGTTCTCGGTGCGATGGGGGGTGCCGGCACTGACTCTGCTGCAGTCTGTGGTTCTGGTGCCCTGTTCAGTTGGGATGGCAGCCGGCGTCCATGCACTGTTTGGCACAGGACTTTGGTCTTCACCTCTGTGGAGGAGGAGTCTGACTCTGAGTCAGACAGGCAGTCTGGCTTTCTGGAGTTGGCTGCTCACGTAGACACCCTGGTAGTGTCCTCGACAGGCCGGAACCAGCCCCCCCTCTGAGGAGCGGACAGTGACTGCCGGGGCCAGGGTCAGGGGTGCTGACCAGCAGGCAGTGGTGCAGGCCACCATTGCCCTGCAACTTAGCCTCAGAGGGTTCTCTGATCTCTCAGGTGGTGTGCCTGGATCGCCCAATTTTGAGGCCGATTGGAGCACCCACGAGAGGGGAGGGTGCTGCTCCCTGGATAACCTCTTCGGGGGCCAACCAGGGCTGTCGGCTGCCTAGGCTGGCTCTATCGAGGAGGAGGGCACTCTCGGATTTCGAGGGATTGAGGGGCTTGCGGTCTGTGCGGCGGCTTTTTTCCGGAACCCACCCGGGCTCTGGGAGAAGCCATAGTGTGGATCTCCGCTTTTCCTTTTGGTTTCCTCGAGAGGGCCTTGTTCTTTGGAGGTAGGGGACCGCCCTTCTGGACCTACACGGCCCCGGTTACCTCATGGAGGGGGGGATTCTTCAGGGTAAGTCTAGGCAGTTCCAGTTTGGTTGATCAGCTCTCAGCTGCGGAGTTTCCAGAGCTTCTTCCTTTCCTAGGGCTCCTGGTGCGCTTCCTAGCCCAGTCGGAGGTCAGCCGATTCCTGTGTTTGGCTCTGCTCCCATTCCTCTGCCACATTCTCCTGCTGTCCCAGGCATTCAAACAACATGAAGTCTTGCTATATTATGACACATGCAGTATAACCCCAGGTTAGAACTGCTCCGGAGGTGAAAGAGTTAACTTCCATGCAGAGCATGGAATCTTGAGTGCGAGCTCGGTTGAACACTCTGTCTGTTGAAGCTCAAACTTAAACTGTCAGATTCTTTACTCTGCCTCACTGAACAGTCGCTCCGGAGATTCCTCCTGCTGCTCGGTTTGTTTGTCGGTTTTAAAGTGTAATTCTCGGTTTATTTTACCAAAATTTAACCGCAGTCGTCGGTTCAAGCTCTGTCTGTGGTATTGTAAGTAATAGATAAGCTTATTTATTATTTTTTCTTCTGTGTGGAACATGTAAACGTCTTTTTCGGTTCGGTTTGAACCGATCAGAGGATTTAAAATACTTCTAGCCCTTTAGAGTGCGGTTCCTGGTTCTTATCGGTTCTAAAAACGGATTTTATTACGGTTTTTCCATGACCCGTGACACGGTTGGGAACCGATAAGAGAGTCTTGCTTGGTGGATTGCCATTAACGGGCAAGTTTTGGTTAGGCTGGCACTATGTCTGAGAAACCCAAAAGAAAAACCGGACCCACTGGGTTTCAGCACTGTGGCCTCTGTGTGGAAGCCTTTGCCAAGGCTGACCCACACACCATTTGTGTATATTGTCTGGGGTTTGACCACCTCAATGCAGACTGCCAGATTTGTAAGAACTTTCCTGCTGCCACCGTGGAAAAAAGAGTTGGTAGGCTCAGGGAAAGGGAGGCCAAAAAGTCCGCTGACCCGGATGGCCAGCCTGGTTCGGTTCCAACCGAACCTGAGGGAGTGCCCTCTGACCAGGGCGATGCTTCCTCGGGCAAACGAAGAACCAGCTCTGAGGAGCTGGTTCCAACTAAAAGGGCTAGAAGGTCAGCTAGTTTGGGGCCAAAAGTTCTTTCTCCAACCGCTGAGGAAATAGCCAAAGCTATCCAAATTGTCCAGTCTCTTTCCCCAGTTCCGTCCGAACCGGCACCATTGGGCAAGCACCTGGTTCGGTCGGTTCCCTCGGTTCAAGATTATGATTTTGAAGATTTTTATGAACCAGGGGAAGGGAGGAGGGTACGAGGAGAGTAGTGTGATTTTGATAGTCTGGATGTGCCCATTGAACCGGACATCTCTCCAGACAGACCCTCAGGAGTATCCCCTCCCAGGCTGTCTGAGTCCCCTTCTCATTTTTTGTTTTACAAGAAAGTTGCTGACACTCTGCAACTCCCTGTTGAGGAAGCTGTTGATGATCAAGAGCAGCCTGATTTTGTGGAAATGATGGATATTCCAGAGTCTAGGAGACTGTCTATTCCCTTGCATAAATCTTTCAGAAAACGGACAGTAAAAATTCTGAAAACTCCTCATTCTATCCTCCTTGTGGATAAAAGGATGGACAAGAGGTATGCTTATCAGGCTCTGATACAGAGTTCCTATCTCAGCAGTGCAGCCATGTGGGGGTAGTGCAGGCTGCAGCCTGTGACAAGGCTAATATTCCTCTAGCCTCTCACCCTTCTGAAAAGGATTCCAGGAGGATGGATGCCATGGCCAAAAAGCAGTACATGGCAGCATCTTTGGGACTCAGACAGGCAAATTATATGGCTTGTGCAGCTAGGTACCAGAAATCTAGATGGGATACTGTCCTGGCCCTAGCAAAGCAGGCCCCTGAACAGCTTGCCAGGGAGCTGGAGCAGGTGGCTGCGGACGGTATTGAGGCATCCAAGGTGCAATTTCATGCTGCTGTAGACTCTAATGATGTTTCATCTAGAGTTATGGCTACATCTGTCTCTCTTCGCAGAATGGCCTGGCTCAGATGTACTGCCCTGTCACAGGATACCCAGTCTAAGGCTGTGGATTTTCCTGTTATGGGAAATTCTCTGTTTGGGGAGCAGACAGAGAATTATATGAAGAAAATGGATGAGTATAGGACCACCTATAGGAGTGCACAGGCCAAAGAAAGGCAAGTCACTCCTCAAAGGCAGCATGTCAGGGGCAGGCCTTTTCATAGGCCGTTTTACCAAGCTCAGGCCTCCTCTTCTGCCCAGAGGGGGTTCTTTAGAGGAAGGGGCTCTAGTAAGCCTGCTTCTACTCCTCATCCCAAAGCCCCTGCAAAACAGGCTCCCTGATGGGGTAGCCAGGGCCGATTCTCCACTACCGGTAGGGGGCAGGCTGGCTTACTTTGTCCAGGACTGGAAGTCTTTAACATCAGACAAGTGGGTCCTGGAAGTAGTAAGCCAGGGACTGGTTCTCAGCTTCAAAAAATTTCCGAAGATGAGCCAGATCTTTTCCACCTGCAAACCCATCAGAGGCACTTGCCCTGGAAGCAGAAGTTTCTGCCCTCCTGGCTCTCAGAGCCATGGAAAGGGTTCTACCCATACACCAGGGCAACGGGTTGTACTCCAGGTACTTCCTTACCCCAAAAAAGACAGGAGAATGGCGGCCCATTCTGGATATCAGGTATCTAAACAAGCACCTTTTAAAACCAAAGTTCAAAATGGTGACCCTGGGGATTATTTTACCCTCTCTAAGGCCAGGGGACTGGCTAGCCTCCCTGGACCTCAAGGATGCCTACTTCCACGTTCTCATCAGAAGCTCCCATCGAAAGTACCTCAGATTTGAACTGCCCTCAGGCCATTACCAGTTCAGAGCAATGCCCTTCGGCCTCTCCTCGGCTCCAAGGGTGTTCACAAAATGCCTGGCAGTAGCAGTTGCTCATTTAAGAAGGCAAAAGATTGCCATCTTTCCTTATCTGGACGACTGGCTCATTGTAGGCTAGTCTCCAGAACAGGTCAAACTTCATTTACAAGTAACCCAGCACCTGCTTACATCTCTAGGTTCCTTCTCAATCTTCCAAAGTCAGTTCTGGAGCCTGTCCAGCTTCTCACCTTTATAGGCGCAGAACTGAACACAAAAAGCCAGAGCCTTCCTTCCTCTGGAGAGCAAGGACCCTGGTGTCTCTGGCCTCCTCTTCACCCTGCAGGTCTCGACCAGCAAGGCATTTTCTACAGCTCCTGGGGCACATGGCTGCTTCTACAGCAGTAGTGCAGGGGCAGATTTCAGATGAGGGACATTCAGTTCCATTTGAGAGCCTTTTGGTCTCAGAGGACGGATCCTAACCAAATTGATTCCAGTGACTCAACCCTGATCTAGGCCCTCCAGTGGTGGCAGGATCAGAACAATCTGAGACAGGGGTTCCCTTCACTCCCCAGTCTCATTCCTTGACCCTTACTACAGATGCATCCCTCTTGGGGTGGGAGCTCACATGGGCGACCTTTCCACCCAAGGGCTGTGGTCCCCTCAGGGAATCTCTGCTCCACATCAATTTGCTGGAGCTCAGAGCAGTTTTCTAGCACTTCAGGTTTTCTCCACAGCTGTCCAGAACAAGGTTGTTCAGGTCCAGAACAGACAATACCACTACAATGTGGTACATCAACAAACAAGGGCCTCTCTTTTATGGCCTTGTGCAGAAGCAATGAAGTTGTGGTCTCTGGCATATTCTCTGAACGCCTCCTTATGGCAGTTCACCTCCCAGGCAAAGGACAATGTCCTAGCGGATGCTCTCAGCAGGATTTCCCAGGGCCATCACAGAATGGGCACTGGATCCCCTAGTACTGGAGGTAATGTTTGCCAGATGGGGCACTCACCAAATAGATCTCTTTGCAGCCCCAGACAATCACCAACTTCCCCTTTTTTGTTGCAGGCCCCCAGTGTTGGGCTCAGTCCCTCTGGATGCCTTCCTTCTCAGTTGGGAAGGGAAGTTTCTCTATGCTTTTCCCCCCTTCTTTTTAAAGTGCTAGTCAGAATCAGATCTCAATCCTGCAAGATGATCCTGATTGCTCCAGATTGGGCCAGGCAGCCCTGGTACCCACTCCTCATGTCCTTAGCAGTCCACCTCCCCTATGCCTTCCCAGGAATCACAACCTGTGCCCAGGGGAGAGTTTGGTATCCGAACCTCAAATCTCTCAATCTCAAGGCTTGGCTCTTGAAGAGTTAGAGTTTGCTGACCTACACCTTTCTCAAGGTGTATTGAATATCTTGAAGGCCTCTAGGAAGCCTTCCACCAGGGTTACCTATAATTCAGAATGGAAAAGATTTTCCATATGGTGTGCTGGTAAACATATTTCCCCAGAATCTGCTGGTGTGCCCACGATCCTGGATTATTTGGTGCATTTGAATTCCTTGGGGCTGACGCCAGCTACCTAAAGTGCACTTGGCAGCTGTCTGTCTTCTTGTCAGCAGGTGAAGCCTCTTCTTTATCAGCTCACCCTGTATTCTCCAAGTTTTTTAAAGGGTTGCTTCACACCAATCTCCGTTCAGGATCCTGCCCTGCTTGGGATCTTGATATTTGCATCGGCTCAGCTTATACAACCCCTTTTGAGCCATTGTCTTCAGCAGAGCTGAAGTACTTGACTTGAAAACTGTGTTTCTGGAGGCCATCACCTCTGCCAGGCGCATAAGTGAGCTACAAGCCTTGTCAGTGGAGCCTGATTTTATCTCCTTTCATAGAGATAAGGTAGTCCTCAGGACTAACGGAAGTTTTTGCCTAAGGTGGTTTCAGACTTTCACCTTAATCAATCCATGTCTCTTCCTGTGTACTTCATGACCATTCCTCCTCTGAGGAGGAGATTGCACATTTAGATGTCCAAAGAGCCCTTTAGTTACTATATAGAACGTACCAAGGGTCACAGGTTTGAATCCTCCAATTGTTCCTCACTTATGGTGAGGTTGTAAAGGAAACCTGCACAAAAGATCCATTGCCAGGTGGATTGTCTCTTGTATCCAATTCTGTTCTGAAAAACTGGGTAGGGTTCCTCCCTCAGGCCTGGGGTTCACTCTACCAGAGGTACAGCTCGTCTCTGGCTGCTGCCAGGGACATTCCTATCCTAGAGATATGTCAAGCAGCTACCTGGAAAACAGTTCACACTTTTACTAAGCATTACTCCTTGGATATCCAGGCCAGGAGTGATGCTCAATTCATCAGCTGTGCTTCAGAGCCTATTTCAAGTAGGTTCTGTCCTCCTCCATGGAGTACTGCTGTGTAGTCTGCATATGTCATAATATAGCAAGACTTCATGTTTGAAGAAAAAATTACTCACCTTAGTAATGTTGTTTCTTCTAATGGAGTCTTGCTTTATTATGACCTCCCCCCGAGCCTGCCCCTCTCAGAACCTCTGTTTTTGGGATGTGGGTGGGCAGTGCAATGTTGGCACT
The DNA here is from genome assembly GCA_016271365.2 of Neoceratodus forsteri. Lineage (NCBI taxonomy): Eukaryota > Metazoa > Chordata > Ceratodontiformes > Ceratodontidae > Neoceratodus > Neoceratodus forsteri. The sequence continues at coordinate 339,638,580 of JADMNL010000024.1, forward strand.
TCTTTGATATCCACTTTATTTCACCCTTACATACATACATAGACATAGATACATAGACAGTGTCGGCAGATAAAGGCCTATGGCCCACCCAGTCTGCCCATTTGAGCTTGTAAGTTCAGTTTGTTTTCCTAGAAGTCTGTTTCTCCTTACCCCTGACCTCTAGAATTCCTTTGTCTATCCCATGCATTCTTAAATCCCATGATTGTTTCAGCTCCACCACTTCCTCTGGCAGGGTGTTCACTTGTCCACCACCCGTTCTGTGAAGAAATTCTTTCTCATGTTTCCTCTGAATCTTCATCCTCCAACTTCATCCCATGCCCTCTAGTCCTGGAACATCTTTTTCGCTAAAAATAGTGTTTCCTCACTCTTTCTCCCTGTAAGATACCTGTATGTCTCTATCATATCCCTCTCTCCCTCCTCTCCTCCAGGGTACATGTTCAGTTCCTTCAACCTGTCTTCATAGGACTTGTGATGCAATCCATGCACCATCTTTGTTGCCCTCCTCTGAACCTTCTCTACCCTGTCTATGTCCTTACGTAGTGTATGGTCCCAGAACTGTACACTGTACTCAGGTGGGGCCTCACTAGTGTCTTGTATAGCGGAATTATGACCTCCCTTTTCCTGCTGGTGATGCCCCTGCCTATACATCCCAGCATCCTATTTGCTTTACCTGATGCCTTGTCACACTGTTTCCCTACCTTGAGGTCATCAGAGATGACCACCCCAAGATCCCTTTCCTGCTTGGTGCATGCTATATCCTCACCCCCCAACTGATATATTGTGCCAGGGTTTTTGAGCTCCATATGCATTATCTTGCACTTCTTTGCATTGAATTTCAACTGCCAAACCCTTGACCATTCTTCAAGTTTCTGCAGGTCCCTTCTCATTCTGTCTACACCCTCTGGTGTGTCTACTCTGTTACAGAGCTTTGTGTCATCAGCGAACAGTGAAATTCTGCCTTCTAGATCCTGCGCAATGTCCTGATGAAGATGTTGAATAGGACCGGTCCCAGCACTGATCCCTGTGGTACCCCACTGGTCACTCTTCCCTCTGTGGAGTGACAGCCATTTACCACCACCCTCTGTGTCCTGCCACCCAGCCAGTTACCTACCCACCACACTACTGTCCTGCCCACACCCATATTCCCCAGTTTGTGTAATAGTCTTCTATGTGGCACAGTGTCAAAGGCCTTGCTGAAGTCCAGATAGGCCATGTCCACTGCCCTCCCCGATCCACCTCCCTAGTCACCCAGTCAAAAAATTCAATGAGATTGGTCTGACATGACCTCCCCCTGGTGAAACCATGCTGCCTTGGGTCCTGTAGTCCATTGACAACCAGATGTTCCACCAATCTCTCCTTCAGAAGTGCTTCCATGATCTTTCCCACTACGAGGTGAGGCTGACTGGTCTGTAGTTCCCTGCTTCCTCTTTGTTCCCGCTTTTTGTATAAGGGGACTACATCTGCTGTCCTCCAGTCTTTGGGTCCTCCCTGTTTCCAGTGATTGGCTAAACAGGATAGCCAGAGGTTCAGCCACCACCTCTCTTAGTTCTTTTAGGACCTGGGTGCACCCCATCTGGCCCCATTGCTTTATCAACTCTTATTACTTCCAGTTCCTTCAGGACCCTTTTCTCGCAAAGGGACTTGTGTCCATTTCTGCACCATTCTCACCCTTGTACTCCTTCAGACCCATTACCCCCTCTTCCTCAGTAAAGACTGAGCAGAAATACCTGTTCAATATGTCAGCTATTACTGTTGTCATCCTCCACCTGTGACTCCCATACTCCCCTTCAGTCTCACTATCCTCCCTTTGTCTTTCTTTTCACTTATGTACCTGTAAAGGTTTTGTCCCCTTTAACCACTGATTTTGCAATGTGTTCTTCTGTCTGAGCTTTGGCTTCCCTGCCTCCCTTTGTTTCTCCTGATACTTCTCCCTATCCCCTTCTGCCTGTGTCTTTTTGTATTGCCTGAATGCTATCTTTTTGGCTTTCACTTTCTTTGCTACCTCTTTGGACAACCATAATGGTCTCCTCTTCCTTTTCCTCTTGCTAACCTGCTTAATGCATAATTCTGTTGTTCTTATAATCCCCATTTTAAATACTGCCCACTGTTCCTCAACCCCTGATTCCTGTCCCATTCCCCTTAATGCCTCTTTCAAGTATTTCCCCATTTTCCCAAAGTCTGCCCCCCTAAAATCCAGGATACGTGTTTTTGTGTGGTTTGGTTCTGCTCTTTCTGTGATTTCAAACCACAATGACTGGTGGTCACTGTTACCCCCATCACACTGTCCCTGTTTGTGAGCAGAAGGTCCAGTATTGCCTTCTGCCGAGTTGGTTCCATGACCAGTTGCTTGAAGAAGGCACCTGAAGGAGTCCAGGATAAATCTGCTCTAGTTGATGCTGCTGCTGGGATGCTCCAGTCCATGTCTGGAATATTGAAGTCTCCAACCAGTACTACCTCACCCTTGTCTGCCATCCTTTGGATGGCTAGCATCAACTCTCTATCTGTTTCTTCCTCCTGGGCTGGTGGTCTGTGAGACCACACCTGTGCGGATGGCTGGCCCATTTTCCTTTCTAGCTTAACCCACAGTATCTCTCCCCATTTTGTTCCTTCTGGATCTCTGTGGCCCTTATGTCATTTTCACATACAGTGCCACTCCTCCCTCCTTCCTGCCTGCTCTGTCTCTTCTGAATATGTGTTGCAGCCAGGTATGGCCATCTCCCAGTCATGGTTATCATTACACCAGGTTTCAGTGATGGCACAATGTCCAGGTCTGACTGTACCATGACAGCCTCCTTCTTGGGTGCTTAGGTGTTATGCTTAAGTTTTTCTTGAACCCCGACTTGAGTCTTGGTTTTGGGATCAAGATCAAAAGGTGTTTTTGTAGTTAGTAGCCAACGGCTAGTGTAGGTTTACGGCTTCCACACAGAACCTTAGTGAGTTTTTGCTCGTAAAGATCTGATAGTTTAAGTTTGAGCTTCAACAGACAGGGTTCAGCCGAGCTCGCGCTCAAGATTCCATGCTCTGCATGGAAGTTAACTCTTTCACCTCCGGAGCAGTTCTAACCTGGGGTTATACTGCATATGTCATAATATAGCAAGACTCCATTAGAAGAAACGACATTACTAAGGTGAGTAATTTTTTCTTCTTGGTCCTAGTGGGCCTCTCTCCTGGGAGCAGTTCAGAGCTCAGGCTGCTCAGTTTCCCTCTTACATTAGGGCTATGGACAGACAGGTTTTTCAACCTCCCACTGAGCAGCCAGCTTCTGAACCTTCGAGGTCCTCTGACTCTTCATCCCCTTCTTCTGGGGGAGAGGAGCCGTCTGTCCACATCTCTCCAGCTGCTGATCTCGCTGAGTATTAGTGATTCCTCGTGAGGATATTAGAAAACCTGCACATCACCTCTCCCACTCGACACAATCCAGAGCACTTGGCGCACGATTATGGTGAGGAAACCCTTGTGGTCGCCCCCGCCCCGGCCTGCTCCCTTCGGGAGGCGATGTTGCGTTCCTGGCAGGACCCTTTTCGGGTTCCTGCCCCTAGGGATCTCTGCCAGCAATATTGTGCCCTCCATCCCTCGCCCCCGAGTCTTCGGGTTCCATGCCCCATCCTCAGTCTGTACACTCCTAATGAGCTTTGCGCCCCTCACCGTGACCGGCCCCCAGATGAAGATTCCTTGGATTTTGACTTATGGGGGAGTAGAACGTTCTACTCGGCACGGTTGCTGCTCTCTGTTGCAGCACATCAGGCCAACTATGCAACCTATGACAGGTTCCTGTGGTCCAGGCTGGGTCAGCTCCTAGCCTCCATGCCTGACACAGAGCAAACCAGATGAGCCATTGCACTCTCTGCACGTGGTCTGGAGCTAGCAAAGCACCAAGCAAGGGCATCGTGTGATGCCATTGAGGTAGCTACCAGGGTGGTAGGGACAGCGATCTGCACTAGGCGGACGGCACGGCTGCCTCTTTCGTGGTTGTCACCCTTGGCTCGGCGTAGGGTGATTAACTCTGCTCGCAAGAGAGCCTGTCACTTCTCCTGTAGATTGAGGCAGTGTCTGTCGGGGCAACTTCCTACCCCCTCTGGGGGTTCCCATCTCACTCTTTCCACACTTGGGCCTCTCCAGGCCCTGAAGGTGCTCCCTCTTAGTTTGTCACCCACTGAGAGCTAAGGGACTCAGCCCCTTAGGGTTAAAAGCCCCCTTCGAGGGGGCTTGGCACTCTCACCCAAAGGTGATGAATGGTGAAGATTGACAGATAAGATATGGAAATTACATACCTACTGTAATTCTGATCTTTCTGTGTATCTTCACCATTCATCATAGTCCCACCCTCCATCCCCCTGGGGCCTCAGTCTCTGGGTCCCCCTCCCTCTGTGTCCATCCTCGCCCCCCTCCTTTCTGTTAGTCAGGAGTGGGGTAAACTGGAGCACATGGGAATTTTCTTTAGGGGCAGAGTGGTCAGGATGGAGGGGGGGCGCACTCCTTCAGTGCTTCGGCTCCTCCTCTGTGGGGTGGGGGTTGGCAGTTGCCCTCCTTTCTTTCCTTCTCCCCGTCAATCCTTTGATTTCCTTGTCCTTTGGACATAACCTCAATTAATTTAAGAAACTAGGTTTCTTACACCAAACTTTCCCTTTGGTGGGGGATATCCCTGTATCCTGTCTCTTCTTCCAGAATAGCAGATTCTGCTTTGTGGGAGTTATTGCCAGTGATTCTGTGCCTTGAATTGTGGCAGTTAGCCTCTTGGCTACTCTTTCACAGTTCCTATACAAACTGGAGACAGGTCAAGGTTACAGGGTATGTTTCTCCTGTCTCCCCCGCCCCCCCAGTCTTATCCTTCAAAAAATCCTTTACCCTCCCTCCTCCTTTCTTCTTCCAGAGATTGGGGCCTCAACCCAATCCCGTTAGTCTTCAGAGTTGTTCTGTCATCTGTCGTTTATTTCTCCTTTTTAGTCTGTATATCTTTTCCTTTGTCTATCCCTTGGACTTTCTCGTCCCACCCTCCCAGCCCTTTTTCTCACCTCTCGGCATCTCAGAACTGGCGGGAGGCGGAGTAAACAACACGTAACTGCCAACCTGCGGCGCCTGCAGCGTTGAGCCTTGTAGGCGCCTGATGGTGCGTCGACTCTGCCCATCCAAAAAAAAAAAAAGCTACCGCAGTGTCATGACCTCCTGCCATGTACCTAGAAGTGATGAATGGTGAAGATACACAGAAAGATCAGAATTACGGTAGGTACATAATTTCCATTTCGGCAAATAAAGGAAAGGCTGGATGAAAAGAAAAATAAATAAAAATGTGCATCTTGCAGGAATTTGCAAGCAATACTTTCTTTGATACATGAGTGCACCTTTCTGTTCTTTGCTCTGTTTTGGGGGCCACGGCCCATAGTGAGCACCAGTAGGGATATTTCGAGCATGACATTCCTGTGTGGTGTTTTTTTTTTTTTTTTTTTTAGCCAGGGAGAAGTCTGCTTCTGCACCTCCGGCCCAGGCAGAGCCCAGCTGCTGACAGTTCTGCCATGTCGCCATAAACTGTACAAACAAGTGGGTTCTGGAGGTAGTAGGACAGGGTATAGCACTTCATTTTGTAAACATTACAAAGCAAATTGAGTATTTTCCATTTAGTTTAGAGCACGAAATCCTGTTGGAAATGAAAGATGGTTATCTGTTCTAAAAGTTCGAAAACTTAGAGACCAATGAATGACTGACGAGCACTGTTCTACCGTGAGGCCAAGGCTTAGCTCACCAGGGAGGTTGAGAGTCATCTCCCGATGCTGGACCTTATACAGGATCCCCTACGTCGGAGATGGGAGACTCCCTTCCCCGCTACCCAACACCAGAGAAGAGACCACTGGCGCCCAAGGTGGGAAGGATACATGCCGTAGGGAACTCCCCAAAGGGGCTGTCCTTCCCCCTCATAGGGAGGAGTCTTCTTCCTCTTCGGTCTCGGACTCTGACTCTGGCCACTCTGACCCCAAAAACGAGCCCCATACTCCGGAACGCCCTAAGTTGAGGGATCCTCCAACGTCTTCTCTGGAGGACCCTTTTTTTCTGGAGTTACTGAGGAAAATCCAGGAAGTTCATCAGTGGCAATCAGTTGAGCCAGACCCACAGCCTAAAAAACTCTCATCTGGATCTGCCAGAGACCGCTCCTGCATTGATTCTATCCTGGATAGAGTCTCACGCAGATCTTGTCTCCACCATTTGGAAACAACCATCTGCGTTAGCCCCCCTTGTGAGGAAGATGGACAGGCTTTACCAGGCTCCAGAGGGTGTAGACTTTTTGCCCTCACCAAAAGGCAGATTTGGTAGTCATCAGCACTGTTCACGGCCGCTCCGCCAATCCTAAACACCTTATTTCATCTCAATGTGATAAGGAATCCCGGCTTCTGGATCAGTACAGGAAGATCTGTTCCTCTTTTACCCTAGGCATCAGGGCCCTTAACTATGTGGCACATATGGGGGATTTCCAGAAGACCATCCTTAGCCAGGTGGAATCAAAATTGGACTCCATTCCGCTCGCTCGGCCTGTCTGCACATGCTATGTGCCACTCACGATGTGGACACAGCTGGAAGGAGCTCGGCTTTCGACGTAGGCCTTACAGCATCATGCCCGGCTCCGTGTGTCAGGTTTGGACCGTAAGGTGCAATCCACTATACAGGATGCTCCCTTCAGGGGTTCTGTGCTGCTTGGGGGTGATGTCAAGGACATCATTACCAAACTGCAGGAGAAGGGTACTGCACTCAAGTCTGTCCAGACTATGTACAGGCCTCCTGAAGAGCAGTGGCATCCTTTTCATCACCAAAACGGACAAAGATAAAACCACAGAGCAGACGTGCCAACAAACGTCTAGCTCCTCCAGCAACCATGACTCCACCAAGTAAAAAGCTGTGGGAGCCTCGGCTGCTGCGCTGCCCCACACCTCCTGACTCCCTGCCGCTCCCACTGCCTCTGGAGGTTCCAGAGGAACTGGTGGGGGGGAGATTCTCCTATCTGCCAGGTTGGGAGAGGATAACATCAGATGCTTGGTGCTCCAGTTGATATCTGTTGGTAGGACACTCAATAGAGTTTCTGCAGAAACCACCCCGAAGACCACCCCCCCAACCACAGTCTTCTTACTCCCCAAAAAATCATCTTCCTCTGGTCCTAGAGGAAATAATCTCCTTCTCTCGAAGGCGGCAAGAGAGCCAGTTCCCCCTCCCCATCTTTGGGGAACAGGTTACTTTTCCCATTTCTTCCTAGTTCCAAAGAAGACGGGAAATCTGAGACCTATCCTAGACCTCGGCTCCCTGAACATGTTCGTGGAGTACAAACTGTTCAGAATCCTCTTGCAGAGCCTTCTACCACTACTTTGGCAGGGACAGTGGCTATGCGCTCTGGACATGCAGGATGCCTACCTGCATATCCCCATATGCCCTTCCCACCACAAATTCCTTCGGTTTCTTTCAGGAGGACCACTACCAATTCAAGGCCCTCCCATTTGGTCTTTCCTCGCCCCGGAGTGTTTAGCAAATGTCAGTCTGTGGTAGCAGTCCACCTGCGTACCCAGGGAGTACAGGTATTCCCGTACCTGGACGACTGGCTCCTGGAGGTCCCATCCAGGGAGGAACTACTGCACTCCCTTTCCCTTACTCTGCAGGTTTTTACCAGCCTGGGTATCACCATCAGCCAGGCCAAGTCCCACTTAGTCCCATGCTAATGCTTCCAGTTTATAGAGGCGATTCTGGACACGACCACCGGCAAAGCCTTCTTGCTTCCGGACAGGGTAGCCACCCTTCAGAATCAGTCTTGTCTTCTTTCCGGCTGCAGGAGGGTTGAAGCCAGGTCAGTCCTCCGCCTCTTTGGGCTGATGGCGGCTGCCATTCAGACAGTCCCGTTCGCTCAGCTCCATATGAGGATCTTTCAGTGGACGCTTCGGTCACAGTGGGACCAGACCAGGGACAATCTAGACAGAGGTACTAGTATCGGATCCCATGATCAGGGACTTGCAGTGGTGGATGGTTCCGGAGAACCTGTGCCTGGGAGTTCGTTCCTGCGTAGACCCTCCCTCCCAGACATTGACAACGGATGCATCAGAAGGATGGGGTGCCCATCTGGGGTCTCTCATGACGCTGGGCAGCTGGTCCAAGTTCGAACAAAACCTGCACATAAATGTGCTTGAACTGAGAGCTATCTTTTATGCCCTTCAGGCCCTTCTCTCCCTCATCCTCCCCGGTCATCTCATACAATCAGACATGTGCGTAGTCTGGTACTTCAGCAAGCAGAGAGGGACACGTTCCTACCCTCTGTGCCAGGAAGTGATGAGAATCTGGCATTGGGCAGCCAAGCACCACCTTCACTTGACCGCGGTTCACCTTCTGGGAGTGGAAAACACACTGGCAGACCAACTCAGTTGGTCCTCAGTCAGGTCCCACGAATGGGAGCTGGATTAAGAAGTCGTAAACAACATCTTTCAACGATGGGCAACACCTCAGATAGACCTCTTCGCCTCTCCCCAAAATGCAAAACTTGCCGCCTTCTGCTCGCTTGCTCCAGGGCGAGACATTTTTTGGCGGGACGTTCTGTCTCTCGGTTGGAGGAACAGATTTGTTTATGCTTTCCCTCACGTTCCTTTAATTCCGAGGGTCCTGATCAAACTCAGATCAGAGGGAGCTGGAATGATTCTCATTGCTCCCTTCTGGCCCAGGCAAATTTGGTTCTCTTCTGCAGCAGTTTTCAGAGGCACCTCCACTTCTAGGGATGTGGACATGTTGTTCAATCCACACTTTGTGGCAGGTTCCTTGCCGCTTTAAATCTTGCCAGAAGGTCTTCTAGCTGGCTCCACCCACCCATCCGAGTGGTAAAACCCTCGGCTCTGCACCATGATGCCAGATCTTCCTTACCGCTTGGAAGCTCAGGTTCCCTCCTTAGCGTTCTACGTTTTTAGGCCTGGATCCAAACACTTCGGGTTTTCCCAAAATAATTTTAAAGTTTACTAGATTACAGTCTTCATCTTCCCTCGTGGCTGCGATGGACAAATCCACTCCCAGCTTCTGTCCATGGTCCTGCAGGCAGAAGATGTCCCGGACCGATCCACACTTCACGTGCGTTTACTGCCTGGGTCTTGACCACGATCCGCAGGCCTGTGATCTGTGCAAGTCCTTCACAGCTTCGGTTTTAGAGGACCGCTGCCCGACTACAACTTGGGCGTCCCGAGAAACTGGACCCGCCAGTGAAGTCTAAGGAGTCCCGTTGTGCGGTGCCCGTGGCTACGGGCCCTGTGGAGCAGCTGGATCAGTTGATCGCCCTCAAGGAGGCAGTGGCCCAGGCCGCTTCATCTTCCTCCTCGGCCACGGCGTTTATCCTGCTCTCCTTGGGCTCCTCCTACACTGCTTCTCTTAAGGAGCTTTGGCAGTCCCTCTTCTCCAAGGGAGAAGGGCCATCGGGACATACCAGTAGGTTGAAGAAAAAAGAACCAAAAGGTAAGTCCCACCATCGACGTTCGTGGGAGCAGGAGAGATCCCCTTAACCAGACCGTTGGCTCTCTACTTCGGTCGATGTTGTGGCTAAGGCCGCTGGCTTCACGCTGTCCCCGTCAGGTCAGCTGGCAGAGACACCAGTCAACACGGTCGAGATGTTTCTCGACCCGTTAGATGGGTTGTCGACTGGAGAAGCAGACAACCCTTCTTCACTGGTTTCCCCCGGTGGTAACTGAGGACTTGACCGTGCCTCCTGTCCCGAAGTGCCCAGTCAAGGACCCTGAACCGAGGGGTGAGCGGGTTTCCCCTGCCCCCACCCTCGGTGACCCTGAAGGTCTCGGTCCTCTTCCATGTCGGGTAGATCCTGCCGACATCAGCGGTCTTGGTCTCGGCACCATGGAAAGCGTCGTTGTCGCTCGTCCCCTTCGGAGGATAGGCTCAGACGTAAGTTACGCCGGTGCTACGAGGGCATGATGTGGCAGTAACTTTTCTTGGCCAGTAACAAGCCGACTCAGTCGCCTTCTCCAGCCATTAAGTGGCTATCACCTGAGCGACCGAAGCAACCCCTCGTAGTTGTAGAGGAGTCGACCCCGGCTCCGGTTGTTCGTCCAAAACCGGCTGCTCTCCCCATTGTGGTGGAGTCACCGCCTCGTCAGCCGAAGACTGGGGCCCTGACCAAGGATTCTCGGTCGGGTCAGGGCTTGACCCACAGGTTGTCTGTCACCCTCACTCTCGATCAGCCTCGGCAGGTGGAAGGTGGCTTAGGCGCTCGGCAGCTGTTCGCAGACTCCTCGGAGTCTGACTCCTCCCTGTACTCCAGGCCAATTGACCTAGAATCTGCAGGGGGTCAGTCGGTGGCCATCCTCGTTCTTTGGAATACTTCGACTGAGCTCAGAGTCCACTGGGATGCAGCTTGAACCTGTTCAGAAGTGGTCCAGGTATCCCCTCACGGAGATACTGGACCGAGGAGATTCCCCTACGGTGGCCGAAGCCATTGTTGGCCCAGCCCTGGAGTTGTGGCAGCGGCCTGCATCTTGTCCCATGCCTTCAGCCAGGATGGCTCGCAAGTACGCGGTCCCCACCGGTTCACTCTCCGGTTTCTCGGAGCACCCTTCTGCAGAGGGGCTAGTGATCGACAGTGTTTTCCAGCATTCCGGGAACGCTGGGGACGTGGACAAACCGCCCGATACAGAATCCAAAAAGTTGGATTATTTGGGATGGAAGGTTTACGCTGCTTCCTCCCTAGGCCTTCGACAGGCTAACTTGGCTGTACTGATGGCACATTTTTCACACGCCCTTATGGGTTCCCTGGATGAGGTGATTCCCCATCTCCCGGCTGACCTTCAGACGATGGTCAGGCAGGTGCGGAATCAGGGAAGGGTGGTGGCTAAACAGCAACTCCAAACTTCTTTGGACATCGGTGACTCTTGTTCCCGGTCAGTAGCGGTCGCAGTAGCCATGCGCTGCAGAGCTTGGCTGCAGATCTCCACCTTCAACGGCGGACACCCAGCACAAGCTGGCAGACGTTCCCTTTCTGGGCACGACTTGTCCGGGCCAGGGGTGGAAGGCCATCTCCAGAGAATCGAGAAGTCCAGTGCCACCTTGAACTCTGTCACGTTTTCCCAGAAGGACAAAGGCAGACAGCAGCAGCGTAAGCCCTTCCGCCCCTACGGCACGTCCGGCCCAGCAGCGCCAGCAGGCTCACACGTGGTGCTCCAAGGCCAAGTCTGCCACTTCCTCCAGTGGGAAGCCTGGAGGAAAGGGTTCAGGAGGCCCCTCGGCCGGCCCTTCCTCCAAGCCTGCCCAGTGAGGGTTTGAGGGGTGTTGCTCCCAGCCTCGTCACTCCTCCCCAGGTCTCTTCCCCCCCCCCCAATGGGGGGGGACGGCTCCGCCACTTCCTTTCCGCCTGGTCCGCTATCACCACGGACCGCTGGGTGCTAGAAGTGGTTGGCAGGGGGTCTGCCTCTGGAGTTCGAGCTGTCCCCTCCCTGTCGAGCAGTCACCCCAAGGAGGGCAATGGGCTCCGCAGCGCCTCTGTCAGCTCATCAAGCAGACATTGCCCTGCTCCTCCAGAAGGAGGTGATCAGCGAGGTGGTGGATCCTCCTCCAGACCCAGGGTTTGTGTCCAGGTACTTCCTGGTCCCAAAGCGGACGGGGGGGCTAGCGCCCCATTCTCGACCTACACAGCCTGAACAAGTACCTAAGGCTGTGTACCTTCAGGATGGTCACTCTGGCTCAGATCATTCCATCCTTGGAACTTGATGTGTGGTTCTGTTCTCCAGACCTCCAGGATGTGTTCTTTCACGTCCTAATCTGTCCGTCTCATCAGCGATTCCTCCGCTTCAGAGCAGAGGGATCTCTTTACGAGTTCCGGGCTATGCCCTTTGGCCTTTCTCCAGCTCCCAGGGTCTTCACCAAATGCATGGCAGTGATGACAGCATTCCTGTGGCGCCGAGGGGTCCGGGTGGTCCCTTACCTGGACGACTGGCTGATTGCAGCCTCCTCCAGGTTGGAGGTGGAGCGGTCCAGGAATCTGGCCCTCCAGGTCTGCTCTCAGATTGTCCTCGTCAACGAGGCCAAATTGGAACTCGTGCCATCGAAGGTGATTCAGTTCATCAGGGCAAAGCTTGACTCTCTAAGAGCCAGAGCCTGGCTCCCGGCGGACAGGGCCGAGGTCCTTTCCTCCTTTGCCCAATCATTTCTGGTTGGGCAGTTACGCCCTGCCCGGGACTTCCTCTGCCTTCTGGGCCTCATGGCGGCCTGCACCAGCGTGGTCCGTTGGGCCCGCTGGCATATGTGCCCCCTTCAGTGGTGGCTGGCCAGCCAGTGGTCACAGTGCTCCGGTCCTCTGGACCAGCCGGTGACAGTGACCCAGGAGATGTGGGACGGCCTCCAGTGGTGGCTTATCCCAGCTCATCTGCAGGAAGGTATCCTGTTCGTCTGCCCCGAGCCGACGTTCACTGTAACGACCGCCTCTCTGGGTTGGGGTGCCTATCTGGGGGATCTCTGGGCCCACAGCCTCTGGTCCCCTCAGGAGTCTCGATACCACATCAACCTGCTGGAGCTTCGATCAGTTAGACTAGCCCTCATCGCCTTTGCTCCCTTTGTACGTGGTCAGGTGGTTCAGGTCCAGACAGACAACACCACGACCATGTACTACCTCAACCTTCAGGGCAGGACGTACTCCTTGCCTCTGTGCAAGGAGGCTGTCCACATCTGGTCTCGTGATCAGCCTGGAGGCGGATCTCTTAGCCATCCATGTGGCAGGAGCCTCCCAACAGTCTGGCCGATGCCCTCAGCCGGATAGGCGCTGCATCTCACGAGTGGTCTCTCCTGCCGGAGGTAGTGCAAGACCTGTTCTTCCATTGGGGCACCCCTCAGGTGGACCTGTTGGCGTCCAGGAGAATCGAAGCTGAGGCTGTTTCCGCCCACCCCTCAGCAGGGCTCGCTGCAGGGGGATGCATTCTCGAGGCCGTTGACCCTGGGCCTCTCTTACGCCTTCCCTCCATTTCCCTTGATCCACAAGGTGCTTCTCAAGGCGAGGAGGGACAAGGCGCAGGTGATTCTGATAGCCCCAGACTGGCCTCGCCAGTTCTGGTACCCAGATCTCCTCAGCCTCCGCTCCAGGCTCCCGAGGCGTCTTCCAGCACGCCTGGACCTGATCTCAGTAGACAAGGGAAAGGTTCTAGATCCGGACCTTCAATCCCTGCACCTGATGGCCTGGTTCCTGAGCGGCTAGAGTTCCAGGCCTTGGGTCTTTTCGACGAGGTCCTCAACGTTGTTGAGGCATCCCGTAAGGAGTCTACCGGAAAATTCTACGCCTTCAAGTGGAAGAGATTCTCCATTTGGTGTCAGGGCAAGGGGTTGGACCCCTCTTCCTGTCCTTTGGCTAGTATTTTGGAGTACCTGTGGTTCCTTTCTCAGCTAGGACTTCGGTCGACGACCCTTAAGGTGTACCTGGCAGCCATCTCTGCTTACCGGGCACGGTTCGGCAGGCAGTCTGTGTCACAGGAGAAGGTGGTCGGGTGCTTTTTCAAATGCCTAGATCACATATCCCCTCCGGTGTGAGAACCTCCACCTCCGTGGGATATACTGCTGGTATTGATTAAACTCATGGACAAGCTATTTGACCCTGTGCACAGGTGTGACATCTCTCACCTGTCGTGGAAGACCACCTTCTTGGTGGCTATTACGTCAGCCAGAAGGATGGGAGAGCTTCAGGCACTTTCCATTGAGCCTCCCTATGTGGTCTTCCACAGAGACAAGGTTGCCCTTCGCCCCCACCCGAAGTTCCTTCTGAAGGTGGTGTCGGAGTTTCACCTTAACCACGTGTTGGCTCTGTCGGTGTTCTAGCCCAATCACACCTTGGAGGCCGAATTATAGGCTCCATTCTTTGGACCCTAGACGGGCGCTTGCTTATTACAAGGAGCGGACGGCTGAAGTTCGGGGAGAGGTTCGCCAGCTGTTTGTCACCTACGCTGAAGCCGCACCTGGCAGACCTGCAGCCAAGCGGACGATAAGCAGGTGGGTCACCTCCTGCATAGATATCTGCTCTAGGTTGGCGGGCATGGAGCCTCCCAAAGGGATAAGGGCTCATTCTACCCACCATACCGCTGCTTCTAGGGACGTCCCTTTCCAGGAAATCTGCGAGCTGCTACCTGGAGGCCAGCACACACCTTTATTTCCCATTACCACATTGACCTAGAATCACGCCAGGATGCTGGTTTTGGGACCTCTGTTCTCCAGTCCTTATTCCCTAAGTAGGGTGTGCACGCCTTGCCCCTCTCCTCCCAGAGAACTGCTAGGAGTCTGCCACAAAGTGTGGATTGAACAACATATCCACGTCCCTAGAAATACAGGTTACTCACCTGTAACAGGAGATCATCTTCGAGATACAGCTCTTGCAGCAGGTTACACCATTAGGACTGAAGCCGGCAGGTGTCGGGACCCCACGGAAATTTTCTAGCTAGCAGTCTTCAGCGGGGACCGCCTCCGACGTCGGTCCCGCCCCCGACGTCAGGCGTAGTACATAAGGAGGCGGTCCTGCCAGAATCCCCAGTTCTTTCCCGCTGTCGACTTTGCATGTCTCGACCTCATCGGTTAAGTCTAGCGCACGACGACCAGGAAATCCTTCCAAACTTTCCAAACCCGGAATCTATTTTTCAGCGTTTCTTGATCTGATGTCCTCCCCAGCTTCAGTGGAGGCCATTCTTCCAGTGTGCCTGTGGGAAGCAGATTCCTTTCAAAGACCCTCATTAGCCTCGCGTTCGGTGCCTGGGCGGTTACACCCAGGCTTGCTCCTTCTGCCAGGGCTTTATGCTCGAGCGAGAATCCGCCGACAGAAGGCTTTCCAGGCTTTCCTTCTTGAAGAAAAGCTTAAGGCCATGGAACCTTCCTTCAGAGGGGAATCTTCGGGGAAGTCACACAGGCACCATGAGAAGCACCGGGAGAAGGTGAGACCCAGATCCCCCTCCAGGGCCTCGGACTCCCGCAGCTCTGGCTCCAGATCGGACCGCTCCCCGTCCTAGAGCCCACTCTCAGCCTCCCCCGGTCGTGGTCAAATCGGCCAGTGGTTCTTATGCTCTGCAGCCTGCCAAGACCTCCAGGCCCGCTTCCTCGGCTAAGGCCTCGTCCAGCTCAGGGGAGTACCACAAGTCATCTCCCCGGCACTCTTCTTCCGACGTCCGGTCAGTCTCCCTGCCGCCGCCACCCCAACGCAAGACCAAGGAGCTGACCTCCCTTAAGCGGACGTCGGACCCGGCGTCGGCCAAGGTACATAAACACTCCTGGGAACCGGCAGCAGTTCATCACCCGTCGCCGGTCAGGCATTCACTCCCCCAGGACGCCGGCGGGGTGACCAGCGTCAGATACCGCAGCCAGGAGGACCACACTGCCACCTACCGACGTCGGTCGGGAGGCGTTGTCGGAGGAGGAGTCTACTCAGCCCGAAGACCAGGCGGGTGATTCTGGACCCGTTGAACTCCCACGGGAGCCCTCTCCAGAACCTGAGAGCCCCGGGGAGCCGGCGCCCGGCTCCGACAGGCCATTGGCGCCCGGTCCGTCGTCGATGTTTAAACTTGGGGGAAGTAAAGGAGCTCTTCACTTTCTGGTGGGATACCATCAAAAGGATGTGTCTGCGCACCCTCCTCCACACCCGCAGCACCACAGACGCCTGCACCTTCTCTTTCACCAAAAGGGTCAGCATGCCGAGCACCCCCCCCCCCAGGAGCCAGCAGCACCTCCTAAGGGCAGAACTACAGAAAAGAGAAGGCCTTCGTCAAGATCCTCTTCAGGGTCACCCAGCCCCAAGAGACCCAGAAGACGTCGGTATTCACCGTCTACGGAGGATTCCAGATCTGACATCTCTGAATGCTCCAGGTCTCCTTCACCAATCAGCATCCCCTCTCCGGACCCACGCGACCTCCCTAGGTCTCCTCCGGATGATCCCTCATTCTCCGAGATAGAGACACATCCAAGAGAATATGGGATGGGATGCGGAGGAACTCGACCCCGAACTACGCTTGCCCGCTACCTTGACAAAAGATCCCAAGCCTGTGGTAGTTGCCACCCTTGGTGGACACCGCCGTGGAGCGTCACCAAGGCAGCATGGAAGCGTCCATCCGACCCGGCAATGCCGAAGAAGGCTGACCGCCTGTACAAGGCCCAAAGGAGGACAGTACCTGGCTAATCATCCTCGGCCGACTCCTGGTCATTGCCCCTCATGACCGGTATCAGAAGCCACAACATCTGAGCACACAGCCACCAGACCCAGAGTCCAAGCAATTGGACGTGCTGGGCAGGCGCACTTACGTGGCCGCGACTTATGCCATTAGATTGTTGAATTACCTGACCCACATGGTTCAGTTCAGAGCAGCTGTGAGGAACAGGGACAGGAACTGGTGGAGAAATTGCCAGACGGTGGCCAAAAGGAGGAACTCCTTCAGCTCCTCCACACGGGTTCAGATGTGGGGACCCAGGTGCTCCGAGCTGCGTACGACTCCATGGACTCTTCGACCAGAGCGGCAACCTCAGGCGTATGTCTCCGGAGACACTCATGGCTCCGTGTCTCCGGGTTTACCCCGGACATCCAGAAAAAACATTATGGACGCTCCTTTTCATGGCGAAGTTTTGTTTGGTGAAGCCTCGGAAAAGGTCATCACCAAATTACAGGAAGCTGGGAAGGCTGTTAGATCTGTCCACGCCATGTACAGATCTAGACTCTGTTCCTTTCGTAGGAACCAGAGTCGTTTTCGCAGCCGGACTCTGAGGCAACAACCTCGTTCCGGTCAGCAACAGAGGGGTTCCTTCTCTCGGAAAGCCCAGGCCAAGACGTCCTCAGGTAGAGGCCAACGTGCTACCAAGTCGGCCCAACCTGCAGGACCCTCTGCTGCCACAGCATGACTCCTTCCCGGCCCCCGCCCTCAGGATCAATGGGAAACAAAGGTCGGGGGTTGCATCGCAGATCACCTACCAGGGTGGTGGTCGATCACCACCGACAGGTAGGTGCTACAGTTGGTCGAAAAAGGCCACTATATAGAATTCCTAGACAAGCCCCCCACAAGGCCTCCTCTGCTCTCCCGTTACTCGGGTCAGCACGCTCTGCTCATGAGGCAGGAAGTGCTCACGCTTCTACAGAAAGAAGCTTTGGAGCATGTTCCAGGGAATCAGAGAGGAGCAGGTTATTATTCACACTTCTTCCTGGTTCCAAAGAAAACAGGAGACCTCCGTCCAATCTTGGACCTCAGCGACCTCAATATGTCGGTCATTTACAAGCGTTTCCGCATGGTGACCCTCCTGGGACTAATCCCCATGCTGAAGAAGGATGCTTTCTTGGCGTCCTTGGACATGCAGGACGCCTACCTGCACATCCCTATTGCTCAGGCGCACAGGAGGTTCCTGCGCTTCGTCTCTCGGTCGCCACTGTCAGTTCCGAGCGCTTCCTTTCGGGCTGTCATCAGCACCCAGGGTATTCACCAAGTGCATGGCAGTCGTGGCAGCGTCTCCGAGGAGACAGGGCCACTACGTGTTCCCGTACCTGGACGATTGGCTTCTCATGGCCTCCTCCAAGGAGGCACTGCTGTTGGCCATTCAGCATACCCAGGTTCTCTTTCGGTCTCTGAGCATCTTAATCAACTACGCGAAGTCTCTCCTGGTACCGTCCCAGAAACTGCAGTTCATAGGGGCAGTCCAGGACACCGTCAAGGGGAAAGCCTTTCTTCCCGAAGACGGAGCGGAACGCATACGATCCCTCATAAGGGACCTATCAGCGAAGACCATCCCGGCCAGATTGGTCCTTCGCCTGCTCGGACACATGGCTGCGGCCATTCCAACAGTCCTGATGGCAAGACTCCACATGCGGTTAGCCCAGTGGATGTTAAGGGTGCAATGGGACCAAAGGCAAGACCATCTGCAGCATCCAGTCAGAATCACGAAGACCGTGGTTCGGGACTGGCAATGATTAGCTAGATCGGGAACCCTCTCCGTGGGGTTCCTTCACAGCGCCGTCCCGGTGATAACACCTCTACAGACGCCTCAGGGCTGGGGTGGGAGCGCACTTGAACGGGGCGAGGTCTCAGGGAACATGGACTACCCAAGAATCTTATCTCCACATCAACATATTGGAGATGAGGGCGGTCCTTTGTGCCCTGCAAGCCTTCCAGTCGGAGATTCCACGAGTACTCTCCT
Organism: Neoceratodus forsteri; assembly: GCA_016271365.2. Classification (NCBI taxonomy): domain Eukaryota; kingdom Metazoa; phylum Chordata; order Ceratodontiformes; family Ceratodontidae; genus Neoceratodus; species Neoceratodus forsteri. The sequence continues at coordinate 339,656,715 of JADMNL010000024.1, forward strand.
GTTACAAACAGACAATACTGCGGTGATGTATTACCTCAACAAAGGAGGCACACACTCCTACCCCCTTTGCAGGGAGGCCATGAGGGTGTGGGAATGGGTAATACGACATGGCGCAAACCTCATTGCAGTTCACGTTCCCGGGGTGGACAACACTGTCGCAGACAGCCTGAGTCGCTCCCGGGCCAGAGTCCACGAGTGGGAACTTCTACAGGAGGTGGCAGAGGATCTGGCCCACAGATGGGGCACTCCAGAATTGGATCTATTCACCTCTCCATCCAACTCAAAACTGCCCAATTTTTGCTCGCTAGATCCAGGGCCTGGTGTTTTCTGGCGAGACGCGTTGTCCCTCTCTTGGGCGGGCAGATTCCTCTACGCCTTCCCTCCTTTCCCGTTGATCCAGAGAGTCCTTCTCAAACTTTGCAGGGAGCATGTGATGCTTATTTTGATAGCGCCTTTTTGGCCCAGGCAGATTTGGTTCCCACTTCTGAATCAGTTGTACCGGGAACCTCCGCTTCCTTTGCCAATCAGCTCCCACCTGTTGTCTCAGGAGGAGGGTTCACTAGTCCACCCGGACTTGCATTCATTGAACCTACATACTTGGCTCCTAGAGACATAGCCATGTTGCGGCACGGGGTCTTGCAAGAGGTGGCAGATATACTTTCTGCCGCCAGAAAACCGGCGACACACGCAACATATGCCATGAAGTGGTGCAGGTTTTGCCTGTGGTCTCAAGCATGCGGTTTCTCGCCCTTAGACTGTCCTGAGAAGCTGGTTCTGGAGTACCTGCTTTTCCTTTTCAATCCGGGCTAGCTTACTCCTCGATCAAAGTGTACCTTTGTTCAATCTCAGCTTATCATGCCTGCATAGGCCACGCATGGTGGCCAGCTAGATACTACCCGTGCCTTTTTGGGGGTCCTCCACCTTGGGCCGCCCATTAAGGATCCCGTCCCTCCTTAGGATTTACACTTTATCCTGGAGCAGCTTACGCTGCCACCTTTTGAACCTGCCGCAGATTGCGAGCTACGTTTTCTGTTGTGGAAAACATTGTTTTTGGTTGCTGTTACTTCGGCGAGAAGAATCTCCGAATTACATGTTCTCATGTGCAAGGAGCCTTATTTAATTTTTCATCAGGATAGGGTGTTCCTGAGGATGAATCCTAAGGTGGTTTTCAGCCCTTACTCTTAACCAGGACATTGATTTACCAGTGTACTTTCCTAAGTATGCCAATCGAGGAGAAGCACTGCTTCACACCCTGGATGTTAACAGGTGTCTCAGATATTATTTGACCAGAACCAAACAGCACCGGAAAGCGGAGCAGCTGTTTGTTTCCTTTGCTGAGAGGATGAAAGGGGCCCCAGTTCAAAACAGACCCTTTCACACTGGCTCATTCAGTGTATCTCGTTTTGTTATGACAGACGTAAGAAACCCTTACCAGGAGTGGTCAAGGGCCATTCCACAAGAGGAGTGGCTACCTCCTTTGCAGCACTGAAGAACGTGTCTACATCGGCTATATGTGCCGCAGCCACCTGGAGTTCGGTGCACACTTTTATCAGGCATTATAGCCTGGATATCGCCTCAAGGCGAAGAGCTGGTTTCAGCCTAGCCGTTCTTCAGGGACTTCTGTCCTAGGCTCAAGACGGGTCTCAATTTCCATCTTGCCTCCTCCCGATGGCTTTTCAAAAGGCGCCATTGCTTGGGAATCAGTCCTAATGGTGTAACCTGCTGCAAGAGCTGTATCTCGAAGAATATAGTACAGTTACGTAAGAACTTACCGTAACAGTAGATCCTCGAGAACAGCTCTTGCAGCAGATACCTTTCCGCCCACCATTCCCCCTTGGAGGAAGTAGGTTCCAGCCTAACACTATCCTTAGGACCCGGAAAGGTCGGTTCTTAGTCTTGGCCATCTGATGGCGGTCCTCTGTCTCCTCTTCTGATGTCATCCAGCGACTGGAAGTCTCAGGCGGGAGAACTGGATTCTGGCGGGACCACCTCCTTATGTACTACACCTGGCGTCGGGCGGTCCCAGCTGAAGACTGCTAGCTAGAAAATTTCCGTGGGGTCCTGACGCCTGCCGGCCTCAGTCCTAATGGTGTAACCTGCTGCAAGAGCTGTTCTCGAAGATCTACTGTTGCGGTAAATTCTTACATAACTGTACTTTCTAGGAGTAGTATATGTTGTGCATCCACATGACCCACCCGACCTCCCCGGCTTCGATGCGCAACCTGGCTTCCAGCGGGCTAGATCTGGCGTCATGAGGTGGAGCAGAGAGTTGTACCACCCGGGTGGGTGGGAGGAGCCAGCTTGAAGACCTTCCGGCAAGATTTAAAGCGGCAAGGAACCTGCCACTAAGTGTGGATGAACAACATATACCACTCCTAGAACTCCTGTTACAGGTGAGTAACCTGTATATCTTACTTCGAGAGGGTTCCTGCAGTAGGTCTTTACATATAGGACTGCGCCCCCTGGCGTCTGGTCCACACGGCAAACTTGTAGATAGCAATCAGCGGCAACCGGCCCCGACGTCGTGGTGTAGTGACGTCAGCCCGACACTAAAAGGGGAGGTCCCACACCCGCTCTCCAGTTCTTTCCCGCCGTCGCCTCAGTCACATTCGGCTCGTGTCAGAACAGCAATCTGACATCTGCATTATATTTGTCGAAGTTTCTTCGCCTCTTGCAGTAGTATTTGCAACAACATTTTCTTCAATTTGATGTCTTCTAGACAGAAGAAAAAGTGCTCTAAGTGCGGCGCTCAAATCCCGCACAGGGACGACCATTCCTGATGCCTCCTTTGCCTTAGTTCGAAGCATGACGTCCAGGAGTGTTCCATCTGCCAGGCCTTCAACCAGGCGACCAGAACCAGGTGCAAGAGGTCCCTTGAGGCCCATCTATTGACCCGATACTTGGCGTCTATGGAAAAGGAGCTCCAAAAACTCATGGAAAGGTCGTCGTCCCCGAAGGAAAAAGTAAAGTAAGGAAAAGCGTCGGGACAGGAGTCAGTCGCTGCCGGAGAGACCTGCAACCGTGAATACTTTTTCGGGCGCCCCGTCTGCTGCTTTGGGCCGGGCCCCCTGTTCCCCCTCCTGCCGAGGTGAGCGGGCAGCCAGGGGTTGCCTCTTTGGAGGTGGCAATTTTGTCGACTGATCCTGCCGATAAGTCGCCCCTCACCTCCGGAGAAGGGCGCACGACCTCCGCCGATCAGACTAGCGGCGGCCTTCAAGCTGTCTCTAGCCCGGCGGGATCTATAGCTTCGGACGCCTGCTCCTCTGCCCGCAAAGATCTGTCACCTCTCCCATCGGGCTCCAGTTTGGCCCCCAACATTGGACAGAGTGAGGGACTAGTAGACCCGTCATCTCCCAGGGTCCTCCACCCTAGAGACTTGCCACCCGATCCTTTGCTGTTTGCTCTAGCAAAGTCGCGTTTGGACCTGCCGTTGGGGGGTCCCCTCGTGTCCGTCCCCCCCCCCCTTTGCCATCCTTCCTCCGTCACCGGAGTTCATTCCGCTCCCGACAGAGGATCCGGGCATGGAGCCTCCACCCCAAGTACTGGGCGGCTCCTGGACCCGACAGCCTTCTGGCCCGCCCCCGGCCTTCTACTGTGTTCATGGTCCAGGAACCCTCTCTCCCGCCTACGGGCGGCCTTCCGTCGGTCTTTTAATATCCGATGCCAGGCCAGGTGCCTCTGTCGTCGGGTCTCCTGATGCTGGATGTTCAGACGCCAGGTTTCCCGATGCCGGGCTATCCGACGTAGTCATTCTCAACGCCAGGTTACCCAGGGTACTCATCTTATCATTCCTGGCATTATCCTCAGTACCAGGGATATCCGACTTATCAGCCACCTCCTCCTCCGGTATTGGACCATGAGTCCGTCCCTCTGTGGTGGAAAGAGGCTAGAGCGCAGCTTGTGTCTGAGTTGAGGCAGCCGGTGAGGGAGACACCCTCTGCCAGGATGGCCTCTCCACCACCGCCTCGTACCAGAGCCACTACCTCTACCTCAGTAGGCATCACAAAACCAGACCCCTCTGTTCCTATTGGCTCAGACTCCCCTGACACTGACTCCGACTTGGCTGCATCTGATCCCAGATCTTCCGTAGAGGTCCCTCCGAAAGACTCCCCAAAGTCGCCTCCGGAGGATCCTTCTTTTGGAGACCTGTTGCGTTCTGTTCAGGCGGCTGGTGGTTGGCCATCCAAAGAGGTTGAGCCACAAAGAAAATGTCTTGCAGAGCACCTGGATCTGGCCACCTCGGACCCTATTCCCATTCCACCATGGATGGGACCACACGAGCTTGTGACCACAGTCTGGCAGCAACCGTCCTCCATTCCAGCGGTCTCACGCAAAGCTGACCGCACGTATTATCCCCCGGAAGGAATATCTCATTTGAATTCCCATCCCAAGGCTGACTCTATGGTCATCATGGCCGCTCACGACCGTTCAGCCCATCCCAAACATCTGAGTTCTTCGCCTCCCGACAAGGACTTGCGTCATCTCAACCAATTTGGGCACAAAATTTACTCCTCTTCATCTTGTGCAATACGTTCTCTTAATTACGTCTCGCACATGGTCGGCAAAGCTGGCTACTCCACCTATCCGGGTGGAGCCGCTGCCCGGGCAACCGAAGTCCAGGTCTTAGATCAAGGAATCTGTCTGCTCAAGGTTTGCCCCATCGGTTGTGGATTACCCTTACTCCTGACCACCCAAGGCGGGTTGAGGGTGACACAGGTGGTCGCCCTCTTTGAGTGCTCCTCTGAGTCCAAAGACTTCTTGCTGCTCTCCTGTCCCATCGATGTTAAGTCTGCTGGGGGTCTTTCCGTCGACGAGGGCTCCACCTCGATGGGCATTTGTCGACTCCTTTCCGAATCCACTCCTGCAGCCAGACCGGGCCCAGCAGCAGCAAGGCCAGCAGACTCAAACTTTGCGACCTCGGGCCAAATCTGTGGCCTCTGCATTCAGGAAGCCCAGAGGGAACAGTCCTGGCGGCCCATCTCTGCCGGGTCCTTCGGTTCAGTGAAGGGATGAGGGGTGCCTCCCCTCATCCTGTGTCACCTCCCCTGGGACCTCCCATGGGGGTTGTCCGGCTCGGCCACTTCTGGTCCGCTTTCACCACGGGCCATTGGGTTTTGGAAGTGGTTGGTCGAGGCCTGCCTCTGGAATTTGAGCAGACCCCTCCACGGTGTCCACAGCCATTCATTCGGCTCTCCAAGACTACATAGCACAGCTCCACAGCAAGGAGGTGTTGCGTAGAGTAGCGGACTCTCCTTCAGACCCAGGGCTTGTTTCCAGGTACTTCCTGGTACTAAAACGGACGGGGGGCTGACGCCTCATTCTAGATGTGCACGACCTGAACAAGTTCCTCAGGTCCAGCACTTTCTGGATGGTAACTGGCTTAGATCATATCCCTAGAACAAGACATGTGGTTCTGCTCCCTAGATCTCCAGTATGCATTCTTTCACATCCCAATCCGTCCATCCCACTGACAGGTCCTTCATTTCTGAGCCAAGGGAACCCTCTACGAGTTCGTAGTTATGCCCTTTGGCCTGTCTTCAGCCCCCAAGGTATTCACCAAATGCATGGTAGTGGTGGTGGCTTTCCTGAGGCGCCGGGGCGTCCGGGTGTACCCTTACCTGGACGACTGGCTGATAGCAGGTCCCTTCAGGCTGGAGGTGGAGCGATCCAGGGATCTGGCCCTCCAGGCTTGCTTCAACCTTGGCCTCTTGATCAATGAGGCCAAGTTGGAACTCGTGCTCTCGAAGGTGATTTTGTTCATCAAGGCAGAGCTAGACTGCTGCTGAGCCAGAACTCTGCTCCCGGCGGACACGGCGGAGGTTCTCTCCTCCTTTGCCCAGTCATTTCTGGTTGGGCAATGGCGCCTTGCCTGGGACTTCTGCATCTTCTGGGCTGTGTGGTGGCTTGCAGCAGCGTGGTCCTGATGGCTCCGCTGGCAAATGCGTTCCCTCCAGTAGGAACTGGTTAGCTAATGGTCTCAGTGCTCAGGTCATCTGTGCCAGCTGGTCTCTGTGATCCAGAGAATGTGGGACGGCCTCCAGTGGTGGCTCGTCCAAGCTCATCTGCAGGAAGGGATCCTGTTTATCTGCCCCTAGCAGGCGGTCATCCTGACAACAGACGTGCCTCTGGGTTGGGATGCCCATCTGGGGGAGCACAGAGCCCATGGGCTGTGGTCCCTTCAGGAGTCCCGATATCCCATCAGCCTGCTGGAACGCCGAGCGGTTTGGCTAGCCCTGATCACGTTTGCTCCATTCATTCGGGATCAAGTAGTCCAGGTCCAGACGGACAATACCACAGCCATGTACTATGGCAACAGGCAGGGCGGGACGCACTCTTTGCCTCTGTGCAAGGAAGTTCTCCGCACATGGTCCCTCGTGCTCAGCTTGGAGGCAGATATCCTAGGCATTCACGTGGCAGGAGCCTCGAATAAGCTGGCTGATGCCCTCAGCTGGTTGGGCGAGGCATCTCACGAGTGGTCTCTCCACCAGGAGGTAGTGCAAGATCTGTTCTCCCACTGGGGCTCCCCCCGGGTGGATCTGTTCGCCTCCAGGGAGAACGCGAAGCTGAGGCTGTACCATACCTGCTCCCTCTGCAGAGCTCGCTGCTGGGGGATGCCTTCTCAAGGCCGTGGACCCCAGGCGCCTCCAGTGCCTTCCCTCCACTCCCCTTGATTCACGAAGTGCTCATCAAGGTCAGGAGGGACAAGGCGCAGGTGATCCTGGTACCCCCAGACTGGCCACGCCAGTTCTAGTATCCAGATCTCCTCCGCCTCAGTTCCAGGCTCCGGAGGCAGCTTTGAGCACGCCCGGACTTGATCTCCATCAGTCAGGGGAAGGTTCTCCATCTGGACCTTCAATCGCTGCACCTGACTGTCTGGTTCCTGAGTGGCTAGAGTTCCAGGCCTTTGGTCTCTCCGACGAGGTCCTCAACATCGTTGAGGCTAACCGTAAGGAATAGACCAGAAATTGCTATGCTGTCAAATGGAATAAATTTTCCATTTGGTGTCAGGGCGAAGGGTTGGACCCATAGTCTGGTCTGGTGGCTAGCACTTTGGACCATCTCTGGTCCCTCTCCCAACAGGAACTTCGGTCGGCGACCCTGAAGGTGCACCTGGTAGCCATCTCTGCTTACTGGGTGCGGGCCGGTCAGCAGTCATTGGGCAGGAGAAAGTGGTCTGGCGCTTCTTCAAAGGCCTTGATCACATATCCCCTCCGGTGCGTGAACCTCCACTTCCATGGGATCTACTGCTGGTTTTGGCAAAGCTCATGGGCAAGCCATTTGAACCGCTGCACAAGTGTGACAGCTCATATTTGTTGTGGAAGACCGCCTACTTGGTGGCTGTCACCTCAGCCAGAAGGATTGGGGAGTTGCAGGAGCTCTGAGTCTTCTTACCTGGTCTTCCACAGGGACAGGGTTGTCCTACGCCCCCACCCGAAATTCCTTCTGAAGGTGGTGATGTGAGTTTCACCTTAACCAGGTGATTACTCTGCCGGTGTTTTACCCCAGTTGCACCTTGGAGGCAGAGTATAGGCTCCATACCTTGGACCTGGGATGAACGCTCACCTACTACAAAGAGCATACGGCGGAAGTTTGAGGAGAGGTTCGCCAGCTGTCACCTGCGTTGAAGTTGCATCTGGCAGACCTGCAGCCAAGTGGAAGATTGGCAGGTTGATCACTTCCTGCATTGATCTTTGCTATAGGTTGGCGGGTAGGGAGCCTCACATAGGGCTTAAGGCTCATTCCACACACCATACCACTGCGTTGGCTGCTTCTAGGGACGTCCTTATCCCGGAAATCTGCAGGGCTGCTACCTGGAAGTCCGCGCACCCCTTCATTTCCCATTACCACATCGACCATGAGTCACACCAGGATGCTGGTTTTGATACCTCAGTTCTCCAGTCCCTGTTCTCTAACTAGGGGGTATGTGTCTTGCCTCCCTCCTCGTGGAGCATTGCTAGGAGTCTGCCAACCAGTGTGGATAGAACAACATATCCACGATCCTAGAAAAAACTGTTACTCACCTGTAACAGTAGATCTTACTTGGGGAGGGCTCTTGCAGTAGGTAATTACATATAGGACTGGCGTCGGCAGGACCCCACGGAAAAATTTCTAGCTAGCAGTCTGGCGAGGGACCGCCCCCTCATCAGGTGACCGGCGTCAGGAGGCGTCGGTATAAAAGCGCGGTCCCTCACGCGCTCAGTTCTTTCCACTTGCGTTAGCTTATGCCAGCGCCTCGCGAAAAGTTCCCTTTCGTCAACCTCCTTGATATTTTGATTTTTTTCTTATCCTTCGTCGGGTATTCGTCGTTGTATATGCGTCCCCTACGCCTCGAGCACAAAAATAAAGGCGACTTGTGCGGCGCCCAACTCCCGCACAAGGATGGCCATTCCCTGTTCCTTTTTTGCCTAGGCCCTGACCATCCAGTGGAGAAGTGCCAGCACTGCCTCAGATTTAACACGGCCACCCGGAGAAGGCGGCAGCAGTCCCTGGAAGCCCACATTTTGAAAAAGAAAATGAGCTCCATGGAGAAAGAACTGAAAAAGCTTCGGCAGGTGTCTACTTCCCCTGAAGGCCATCGCAAGAAAAAGGATAAAGGCACTGGGACAGGGATCCTCTCACCCCATCTTCCTCGGGAGTCACCGTGAAACAGGTAACGTTCCCCCATCCCTGGGACTCACGGCGGTGTAGAGCTTCTAAGGTGGCGTCGACCCTGCCTCAATTTCAGGCCCTTCGGGCGCCTCGAGGCTTGTGGATGCCTCCACTCCTGGTAAAGCTGTGGTTTCGTGGCCTACTGGTGCGAGCGGCTCCGATAAGCCGGACGTCGGCTCCTCCGACGCCTGCACGGAGAAGGTCGGTAAGTCGTCCGATCCTTCGGGTGGCGCGCGGACCCCATTCCACCCGACCAGGCCGTCCCTCCATCGCAGCCTGCCTCCAGTGAAGAGTTCTAGTCGGACACCGCCCTTTGGCGCCTGCCCAGATCCCGCTTTCAAGCCGCATGTCCGGTTCTCCCGGCGTCCACAGGATGAGCTGATGCTGAACCCCGTCTGGCGTTCCGGCTCCCTGCAGCCTTCGCTGCCCTCTGGGGACCCTCAGTCTCCTCAGCCTGACCCAGTTTCTCCCCACCATCCCAGGCGGCGCTGAGGTTCTTGTTCCAACTCTGTCAGACCGTCCACCTTCGTCCGACCGATCTGATGTCGGTTCCCCGGATGCTGGCTCCTTGCCACCGGCTCAGACTCGGTATTGCCGACACCAAGCGACATCCCGCGCCCCCGGCCTTCCACTCCAGAACCGCCCATGGGGCCTCCGGGCAGGCCATCTGCTCCGGCAGCTCCTCTGGCACCCGGGTACCCGACCCTGTCGTATCCGCTGCAGTATCCGACACAGTACCCGGCTCCTCAGTACCCGATACCGGGCTTCCCGCCGTCGGGTTATGGATACGCGCCTTTTGGGTATAGCCCATACCCGTATCCCCTTCCTCCTCCTCCACTGCCCCCTCAGCCACCAGTGGACCTGCAGGAGAGACTGGCGTCCTGGTGGGCTGACGCCAAGGCTAAACTCTCCAGAGAGGTGGAGAGTCGTCTTCAGACGACGGTGCCGGTTCCCGTACGTCCACGACGACACACTCCCTCCCCATCTTTGGACACCAGGGCTAAACCCTCTGGGTCCAGAGAGGGGCAGGACACGCTTCCCCCGAGGGATTACCAAGGGGTATGTTCCTCCCTCCGTCGGGAGAGGGAGTCTACCTCTTCCTCATCTTCTTCTTCCTCAGACACCTCAGATCCTTCAGACGGTTGTTCTGAGCAAGACGACGAGCCACGCTCTCCGTCCAAGCCCTGGCCAAGGACTCCTCCGGAGGATCCTTCCTTCACGGAGTTGCTACGGAAGATCCAGGAAGTACAAAAGTGGTGATCCTTGGAGCCAGACCCCCAGCGTAAAAAACTCGCTGAGCATCTGGATCTGCTCGAGCCTCATGCTGACCTCATTACCACCATATGGAAACAACTGTCGACCTTAGCCCCACTTCCCAGGAAGTTGAACAGGCTATACCAGGGTCCCGAGCGTATTGACTTTCTAGACTCCCAGCCTCGAGCTGACTCTGTTGTGATTAGCGCCACTCATGGCTGGTCAGCTCAACCCAAACACCTTAACTCGTTTCCACCTGACAAGGAATCCCGCCTTCTGGACCAGTATGGCAAGAAGATTTTTGCTTCTTCCACTCTGGGTATTTGGGCCCTGAACTACGTTGGCCACATGGGGGATTACCAGAAGGCGATTCTTAGTGAGGTGGAATCTAAATTGGACTCCCTTCAGGACTCTTGGGTCAAGCAGGAAGTGGCTGACCTTGTCTGCTCTGCACGTTCGGCCAGTCGGCACATTCTTTGTGCGACCTACGATGCAGTGGACACTGCTGGTAGGAGCTCAGTTTTTGCCGTAGGTCTACGGCGTCCCGCTTGGCTCCGAGTGGCAGGGTTGGTCCCGGAAGTGCAGTCTGACATCCAGGAAGCGCCCTTCCGGGGTTCGGTGCTGTTCGGGGGTGATGTCAAGGACTTCATCACCGACCTGCAGGAGAAGGGGATGGCACTGAAGTCTGTGGACTCTATGTATCATCCCCATCAATTGCAGCGCCGTCCCTTTCACAGACGGAATCGTCCCAAAGCGAGGCCACACGTAAAGAGGGCCACTAAACGTCTGGCCCCTCCAGCTGCCAAGCCCCCCCGCCCAAAAAAGCAGCGGGAGCTTCAGCTGCGGCGCTGCCCCACACCACCTGACTCCTTCCCTCTCCCACTACCTCCAGGCTTCCCGGACGAACCGGTAGGAGGGAGGTTTCCCCTCCAACTTCCAGGCTGGGAGAGGATAACATCAGATTCATGGGTGCTCCAGCTAATCGCAGAAGGACACTCAATAGAGTTTGTGCAGAAACCACCTTGTCACCCTCACCCAAGGTCGTTGTACTCTCGGGAACATCATCTTCTGGTCCAGGAAGAAATTTCAGCACTTTTGCTGAAAGAGGCAATAGAACCTGTCCCTCTTTCCCTGCAAGGAACGGGTTACTATTCCCACTTCTTCCTGGTCCCGAAAACGACGGAAGATGTAAGACCTATTCTAGATCTCGGTTTCCTGAACATTTTCGTGGCGTACAAGAGGTTCAGGATGCTCTCACTGCAGAGCCTTCTGCCCCTCCTCCGCTCGGGCCAGTGGCTGTGCGCTCTGGATACGCAGGACGCTTACCTGCACATATCTATCCGCCCGTCTCATCGCAGATATCTCCGTTTTGCTTTCCAGGGGGACCACTACCAGTTCAAGGCACTTCCATTTGGCCTCTCCTCAGCCCCTCGAGTATTTACCAAATGCCTTGCGGTGGTGGCAGCCTACCTGTGTACCTGGGGGGTACAGGTTTTCCCGTACCTGGACGATTGGCTCCTGGCGGCCTCGTCCAGGGAGGAACTCCTGCAGTGCCTCTTCCTCACCCAGCAGGTATTTGCCTGTCTGGGTATTATCAACCATTCCAAGTCTCACTTGATCCCATCCCAGAGGCTCCAGTTTATTGGGGCGATACTGGACACGACCCTGGGCAGGGCCTTCCTGCCACTGGACAGGGTGGCCACACTCCAGACTTGGATAAGCCTGTTGTCCGGCTGCAGGCGGGCCACTGCGCGGTCAGTTCTTCACCTCCTCGGGCTTATGGCGTCTGCTATCCCGACCGTCCCTCGCGCTTGGCTCCACATGAGGGTCTCTCAGTGGACGCTTCGCTTTCAGTGGGATCAGTTGGTAGACGACTTGGACCAATTGGTCCTAGTCTCCTCTCCCATGATTCAAGACTTGCAGTGGTGGATGGTTCGAGAGAACCTTCTTCGGGGAGTTCCATTTTTCCTTCCTACTCCCTCCCAGACTCTGACCACAGACTCCTCGGGCGAAGGTTGGGAGCCCATCTCGGTCCACATCGGACCCAGGGCTCTTGGTCCAAGCTCAAACAGTCCCTGCATATCAGTGTGCTCGAGCTTCGGGCGGTGCTCTGCGCTCTCCAGGCTCTCCACCTGCATCTTCTTCCAGGCCACCTAGCTGTCCAGACGGACAATATGTGCGTGGTATGGTACATCAACAAACGGGACGGGACTCGGTCCTACCCTGTTTTATTGGGAAGCGATGAGAGTCTGGGATTGGGCAGCACAACATGACCTTTACCTCACAGCAATTCATTATTACCGGGGTCGAGAACTCCTTAGCAGACTGTCGCTCGTCTGCTCAAGCTTACGAGTGGGAACTGGATCAGGTGGTCCTAGACAATATCTTCCTACATTGGGTAACACCTCAGGTGGACCTGTTCGCTTCGCTTCACCTCTAAACGCAAAGCATCCAGACTTCTGCTCGCTCGTTCAAGAGCGAGGCATTTTCTAGAGAGACGCTCTCTCTAGATTGGAGGGACAGATTTGTCTATGCCTTCCCCCCCGATTCCTCTGATCCCGCGTGTCTTGCAGAAACTCTGCTCAGAAGGGGCATGAATGATGCTGATTGCTCCTTTCTGGCCCAGGCAAGTTTGGTTCTCTCTTGTGCAACAATACTCAGAGGAACCTCCTCTTCCTCTTTCGCTGTCACAAATTTTATTAACCCAGGATCAGGGGACCCTGGTCCATCCAGGTCTCTAGTCCCTTCAACTACATGCGTGTCTTCTGCAGACATAGCTCAAGCCCGCTTTGGGGTTTCTCCCCAGGTGGCTGAGATCTTCGTGGAGGCTAGGGAAACCCTCCACTAGGTCTACTTATGCCATGAAGTGGAAACGGTTCTCAATCTGGGCTGCTTCAAAAGGCTTCGGGCCTTTCTCCTGCTCAGTTGGGTGACTGTTGGAGTACCTGGGCCATCTCTTCAACCTGGGTCTTAGTCACTCGTCTCTGAAGGTACTCGTGGCCATTTCGGCCTACCATGTTCCCTTCGCAGATGGGACTTTTGCTCAACTGGAAGTCTCTAAGACTTTCCTCAGAGGGGTTCTTCACTTAAGACCCGTTATCCGAGTCCCCGTCCCCTCCTTGGGATTTGAACTTCGTTCTTGAGAAACTTACTTTGCCTCCTTTTGAACCGGCGGCCTCAGCAGACATGAAGTTCCTTTCATGGAAAACGCTCTTCCTAGTGGCTATTACCTCTGCTCGGAGGATTTCCGAGCTCCAGGACTTGATGTGTAAAATCCCGTACTTGATTTTTCACAAGGAACGTGTGGCTCTGTGCACCAATCCTAAGTTTCTCCCCAAGGTGGTAGCAGAATCTGCATTGAACCAGTCCATAGAATTACCCGCTGCCTTTACGCAGTACTCCAGTCAGGGGGAGTATCTACGTCACACTATGGATGTTCACCGGATTCTGAGATGCTACACTAACAGAACAAAGGATCTCAGAAAGACTGATCAACTTTGTGTTTCTTTTACCCCCAAAAGAGAAGGCAATGCTGTTTCTAAGCAGTGCCTGTCTAAATGGTTGGCTCATTGCATCACCTTCTGTTATGACAAGTACAACAAGACCCTTCCGGGTCAAATAAGAGGTCACTCCACCAGAGGGGTTGCTGCGTCAGTAGCATACATTTGTGCTGCCACCATTTGGACTTCTGTCCATACATTTACAAAACACTACAGTTTGGATATTGCCTCTCGCCGTAGAGCAGGCTTCGGGCTCGCTGTTCTGCAAGGCCTCCTTTCTTAAGGCCTTTACAGCTAGAGGATCTACTTGAATAGCTTTCCTCCTCCTCCCGTGTGCTTCTTCTTATTCCAGACTGCTTGGGACTCTGTCCTATATGTAATTACCTACTGCAAGAGCCCTCTCGAAGTAAGATAGTACAGTTACGTAAGAACTTACTGTAACAGATCTTCGAGAGAGGCTCTTGTAGTAGGTAATACCTTCCCGCCCTCCATCCCCCTAAGCTTTTTCAGCTCCTTTTCCAGTGGGGAACTATCCGCTTCTCTCTCGTCCAGCCTGTTGTGGCCTGTGGAGGGAAAGAACTGGAAGGCGGGCGTGAGGGACCGCCCTTTTATACCGACGTCTCCTGACGCCTGTCACCTGATGTGGGGGCGGTCCCTCGCTAGAGGCTGCTAGCTAGAAATTTTTCCTTGGGGTCCTGCCGCCTGCCGTCAGTCCTATATGTAATTACCTATTGCAAGAGCCTCTCTCGAAGATCTACTGTTATGGTAAGTTCTTACGTAACTGTACTTTCTAGGAGTGGTATTTGTTGTTCATCCACACTGACCCACCCGACCTGCCCGGCTTCGACGCACAAACCTGGCTTCCAGCAGGCTAAGATCTGGCATCATGGGGTTGTCGAGGTTATACCATCCGGTGGGTGGGAGGAGTCAGCTTGAATATGCCCGGCGATCTTTAAAGGGGAAGGCAGATCTGCCAACAAGTGTGTATGAACAACATATACCACTCCTAGAATTACTGTTACGGGTGAATAATCTGCTTTTTCCTGCAAATGACCTCAGTAATAAATAATGGGAGAGGAGAATTACAAAACCAATGGGAAATACAAGCTGGACTGTCTAAATATTATGTTTTGTTAAAAGTTCACTGAACATGTCACTAGCGCTTTAAGTAGCCATTATTTCTGCAAGAAGGGTTCCACATGTTGCAGTCACTCTGCACAGGCCCTAAATTCATGGTGTTCCATAGGGATAAGGTGAAGCTTGTGTGTTTGCCAGTGAAATTTTGCAGAATTGTGAATTCATGCATTCCATGTCAACACTGCATGCTGGGGTGAGCATTCGATTAGAGGAATACTGCAGAATACTTTTGTTCCATGGTAAACAAACCTATTGCATGTTTAGAAAGACAAAAAGATTGACAGGTAGAAACAAATCTGTGGAGGAGCTATTTGATATTTTCTAAGCAGTATTTTATTTTGTCTTCTCTTTTAGAGAGTGCCCTTTTTTGTTACTTTCCCAGCCTATTTTCTAAGCATAGAAAGACCCTTCAGGGTGTTGGCGTATTGGTGGATACCCACACTTCCAGGGGCTTGCTTACCAAGGGGGTGTATTAGTGCATCATACATACCCTCCCTTACCCATCTTCTACAGCCTTATAAAAGTTTTCTTCAGAACAAGTCAGGTAGATTTCAAAGAGGTGTTGCTTGATGGGTTTTTTTTTTGGGGGGGGGGGGCACTCCCCAACGTAGAACAGATGCAGCTCAAGCGGGCATACCCAGCTTGGTCAGGTTGGGCCCTCGTCTGCATCCTGCCGCCGGGCTCATTTTCCTGGTTTTCATTTCCAGAAAGGTGTGGCATGCAGTGATGTCATGGTGCACATCACATGCTCCGGTGTGACCTGTCCGACTTCTACCACACCTCCCAACCTTCTTGGCCTGGGCTGCCTTTCCCCAAGCTTCTGCCAGGGGCCAGGCAAGCATCATGCGCTGCCCGCTGCATCATCATCCTTACCTCCTGGCTGGCTCTCCTGCCGGGTTCTCTTCCAAGCCCAGGTCATCAGCGTTGCAAGCGGTAGTGCTGTCGTCGTGCCGGTGGGCCTGCCAATTTCATGAGGATTTTAAAATTTTAAACTTTAATAGACATCCCCGCTTGCTTGGCATTTAGGGTGTTCTCCACTCTACTACCGCAGTTTTTAGTGTGGCAAGCAACATTTTTTCATCCACGTTTAAATTTAACAAAGTATTGTTTTCCTTTTTATTCCTGAAGTAATTTTTATGCTCGCTTGCAAAGCATGCAAACATATTGATGTCAGACTCTAAACTGTGAGTGGGCTTTTGGAGGGGTGTGCCCATCAACCTATCTCAGTTTCAGAATACTGAAACTCCTCCCTTAGTCAGCCCAGTTTCTGCCTTTCTCCTCCTTTTCCATCTGAAGTTCTTGTCCACTCATAAGGCTGAAAATGCAGTGTGGAGGGTTTTCTTAGCAACTTCTAATTTCCTGCTTGAAGCCATACTATTACTCCTGCCTTTTGTATTGCTCCACGTTGTCAGTGGGGAGTTAATACATATGGAAAATTCCTGCAGTAGCTGACAAGGCTGTGTGCAGTGTGGCCAGACACATGACATACCTGTAGCAGGTTTGGTGGCACTCACAGATGCTAACGACAAGATGGTGGCTACCCTCATGCAGACAGGCTTTTTCTGTGAGTGGTACTAAAGGGTAGACCGCAAAGATCAGTATGTGTATATTGGTTCCTCCCAGCCATACTTCCAAGTTGGGAGGGTACACATGTGGTACCAACTGGTTGTGGTAGGGCTGAGCTACGCAGTTCCTTTTTACTCCTTTTGAGTGGGAGGTTGTGCAGATGATCCACACGTCATCCCCACTTGTCTTCCCAAAGCTGAGGCGGGACCTTAAGGTCATGGGAGGGCCTACAGGCACATCCACGTTCACCAAAGCAGAATGAGCCTGCCCACCCAGATCTGCAGGTGACATTTGACGGCATAGAAGGTCAGGAGGTTGATGAAGAGTGGTCCAGGGGAGAATCCTTACCTGACAGATCCAGACCCATCAGAGAAGGAGGATTTATCCCTCCTGAGGAGGAGTGGATGGAACCAAAGAAAGAATCAGATTCCCCTTGTTTGATACTGTATCAAGTTACTGTCCTATCTTGTAACAGAAGCATGCAGGACATTATAGCATTCAGTTGGATTCCTCTGTAGTTGGGAAGGTAATAGATTTTTTTCTCTAATAGTCAGCTTCTCCAGATTTTCCACCCTTCATTGATGGCCAGCACGAGCCCTGCTAATGCAGTTGTACAGTCTTTTTTTCTCGGTCAGCGCCATTCGATCAGGATCACACATGCTGGCTAGCTGCCAAAATTTTGCTCCTTCAAAGAGGGTCCTCTGCTTCCATAGTACCCAGTTGTGCTAGTACTACTGATGCCAGGATGCGCTGAAATTTGCGCTTCTCTGCAACGTCGGCACATGAGCATCAACAGTGTTTTTCTCTTTGGCTGGGGAGTTGAGAGGAAGATCCCAACGCAGCTTCCACTAGTACCGCCTGATTGGTTCTCACTTCTGGATCTCCATCTATATTAGATGGAGGAGCTGCACTCGTGTCTGTTGTAGCTAAGAGCTTATGGTACCTGACAAAATAAAGGTTTTATTTGGCAGAGTGGGGTGGATATTAATTCTCATCTGCAGCTGTAAACACTGCAGGTGTGGCTGACTACCAGATAGACATATTTAACACAGCAGGGGCTGTTGAGGACAGATCGGAGTGTTTCTCCTGTCTTAAGATGCTTGGTTTCTTAGTGGCAGAAAACAAAAAGGGAGCCTGCATTTAGGAGTCATGCAAAAATAGTTTTATTAAGTTAATTGACTCCTTAATGAAGGAGCCGTGGCT
Source organism: Neoceratodus forsteri (assembly GCA_016271365.2). Lineage (NCBI taxonomy): Eukaryota > Metazoa > Chordata > Ceratodontiformes > Ceratodontidae > Neoceratodus > Neoceratodus forsteri. The sequence goes on from JADMNL010000024.1 coordinate 339,674,024, forward strand.
CTGAATACATACAGGGTTTGTAGCCACGGAGTGTTGCCAAATTTGCACAGTGACACTTTAGTTAATAAAAATAAAACTATTTTTGCATGACTCCTGAATGCAGGAACCTTTTTTTTTTTTTTTTCTGCTCACATCATTTCAGGAACCTGCACCGTAGAGCTGTCCATGCATAGGGGTTTCATTGTCTATGGACTTAGTGCACCATGGCTTATAGGAGACCAGCAAGGTTTTAAAAGATGCAGGACCTCCAGAGGGATGATGAGATCTCCCTGTTGGGGTAATTTTGTCCCAAGTGTGTGTGTGTTTGGGGGGGTGTCTGACCGATTTTTGCATTTGAAACCTTTAAACAAGTTCACACAACGTTCAAGATAGAATCCTTGCAGTCCAAACCAGGGGATTTTCTAGCAGCCATAGATCTGAAGGGTGCTTATCCCTACATCCCTATCAGTCGGTCGCACCAGAAATACTTGAGTTTGTGTTTCAGGGACATCATTTCTAGTACCTGGCTCTCCCATTGGTCTGGTAACAGCCCTCTGGGTATTTTCGAACATTCCTATTGTGCTGGTGGCGTAGCTGAGCCAGGCAGGGCATCATGTATACCTCTTATTTTGACAATTTGGGTTCACGTGCTAGGATGGAGAGATCAGTGGCAGGACTTAGAGATTCTGGAAGTGCATGGAAATGCATCAGCTGGGGAAAGCTCCTTGAGTCTATCTTAGAGGTTAGAACACCTGGGGCAGTGTTCTGGACATTAACAAGAGCGGAGTGTTCCTCTCCTCATCCAGAAAGATGTTGGTTTGAGAGACCCAGTAGCTGAGAGCCCAGTCAGCAGTCTCTGCTCACATGCAAATGCTTGTCTGCATGAAGTATCCCACCTCTTGTTAGCATCCAACAGTGCTGCCGAACCTGCTGGAAGTACGATAATATGCCTGACAGCATTGCACACAGCCTTGTAAGCTATTGGTGGAATTTCCCATGTGTATTAGCTCGCCATTGGCAATTTTGGAACTAACAGGAAAGGAAATTATGGTAAGTATGCAGGAATTTCTCCTTTTCATTCCACATTCGTGCTACTGTTTAGTTTCATACGTGCTGCTGTTCAGTGCTTTATTTCTCAGGGAATAGTAGAAATGTTGCACAACCAGTATCATTTGAATACCCATGATCCAGTGCTTGCAACTCATCGAATTAATGTACAGTATTCTCATACTGTGGTAAAAAGCACCTAAAAACAGATGTTCTAATGTGTTCCTACACTTATTGATCAGTTTAGGTAAGGAACGGTGTTACTTTGCTTACTTGTGTTTAGAACACTACAAGTAAAGCATTCTGTAATTACAAAAGAAACACCCTGCACATAGACCTCTGGCTACCCTAACCTTGGAACCAAGCCGATTGTGCTTGTTTGCAAAACATTTGAATAAATTGGGATCAGTCTGAACTGAGAGGGCTTTTGGGGATGTGCCCCTTCACTTGTCACAGCATCTGAATACTGAATTTCCTGTCCAGTTTAGCCCTATATCCGCTTTTATTCTATTTATGTTTGATGCACATGTGCAACAAACCTTTTGTCATGAGTGGAAGGGGATTTCAGAGGTGTCTTTCTGAGCCTATTGCAGTTAAAAACTGTAGGGGCAAAGCAAAAAGAACCAATCCAATAAATTAGAGGGCTTCAGTCTTTTGATGTGAATGAAGCTATTCAACAAACAGCGGGTGGGCTGTCAACAACCAGCAGCCTGTTATTAAAACCAGCAGCAGTGATAAGCTGACCAGACTACATCAGAAAATTGAGGGGAGATGTACAGAAAATGTGAACTGTTTTGTGCCAGTCTTTATTATTTTATTTCTGTTAAAGGTTTTCCTGTGTCTGCCTAGTCTGTAGGCAGTTTGAAACTGGCCATGATGTCTCAAATCAGCCTTTATCTCCTAAACTAGCAAATATCCTAAAGAAAAATTAACCCTTACCTGCATCTTTGTAGTATGGAAGTTAGTCTCCTTACTTTGACAACTTTTAAATATAGGGAAAAAATAAATATACCTCCGTTTCTCTCCACCAGCAAGTGTACATTGCAAACGATGTTAACCTACGAAAAAACACATTCATATTAAAAAAAAAAAAAAAAAAAAAAAAAGTCTGTTACATGAATGACATTTGAAAGGTGAACACACATTTATAGAACTGTGGATATATGGATGTTACCAACTTTTACAGTACTCTCCTGCCCCCTTTCCCCACTTATTTCCTTTTTCACCACCCTCCTCCCATAACTCTTATGTTCCCCTCCCCATGCCCTAGCCATCCATACCTCTCCCCTGTATGCTACCTTTTCCCCTCCCTTTTTAGCTCTTGCATATATATCAAGACCTGTCATGGTCTGAGTGATGCATAGATCTTAACATGGTTATGATACTACATATATTGAAATTCAATAACAAGAATAACTGGCAGACCTCTCTATGTATTCTTTTTTTTCTTGTGCACAACTATTTTCCTTGCCATCTTTTCTGCAGTGATCCCAGTTATTTGCCGTCTGTCCATAGTGATACTGTGCACCAGCTCTCTCCTAGCCTCAAGACATCCTCCTAAAATGCCCTTGTCTATTCAGTACCCTTGATATCTGTCTAGGTGTTTTTTTTTTTTTTTTTTAAAAAAGGATTTTTTTTTTACCAGAGTTAATCTTGCGCACTCAGTGTTCTCCATAGCATCCTGTAAGAGAGCTGTTTGCCATACCCAACATTCCTTGCACTCGCAGCTCAAATGCCCATGTAACATCTGAGGATGTGCTGGTGCAAAGCATCAAGCCTTCGGCATTGACAAATGCTTGTTTTCTCCTTTTAAGTCCTTGCCCAGTCACAATGTTATGAGTGAACCTATTCATTTCCTCATGACAATTTCAGAATTATAATGCGTGTTATTAATTTGTTCATTTCAAATGCTGTGCTATATGTGCCCAACAACTATACAACTAATACAAGCAAGTGGACAGTTGGCATTTGCCAGTGCTTGTTCTTTATCTCAACTGTCTGCCAGTAATGGGTATGATATGAAGAGCAGTGCTTTACCTGGCAGCTGATTATGCATACTTCATCAGTATTCTGTCCTAGTACGGTTTGGGGGCCCCACTCAAAATATTTCTCGTAGCTCTCGCATTTTGTTAAACATTGGCATCATTACAGCTTTTAAACATATTCTGCTTAAGTGGAAAGATTCTGACTCCCCTAATTTTTCAGTTTGGCTGAACTCAGTGACGTTAATCCATAAAATAGAACGGGTCCATTATCAAACTGTAAAACAAATGAATAAATTCCCAAAAATCTGGACTCCGTTCTCTAACCTGCTGAACTGTCAAGCAGATAATTAAATCAAGTAAACAAATCGGGTTAAAACAGAATACATCTTTGCCCCTAAGTTAATGGCTTTGTCTTGTTTCCTCCTCCTCCACAGCCAGGGTAATAAATTATTACTCTTAACAAAAGTATATACGTAATATTACAATATATACTGCTCCCACAATATATTTTGTTTAAAGGTTAAATTTAATTTGGTTAAGTAAACAGAAGCATTATGACCTCACTCACTGTAAACTCGAATGTGAATGATCAGGCAGCTGTAGAGTGGCACTTCCTAAGCTGTTTGTGATGTAAAGTCAAAATGCTGATGAGGTATGAAAGGGAATAGAACTAGATATATCCACCTCCAGGTGGAGTGCAGTTCCACACATCACACCTGGTACTGGCAGGTAGCAATCTTCTAACTAGCAAATGTGAAAACAGAAAGTACCCCAAATACAAAAAAAAATGACAGTTGACGATTACTACTAGCAAAAGGACAGATGGTTCATCCAGTCTGCCCATGGTTGCCTGTCTAATCTCTGGACCTATAGATCTGACTTAGAGGGTGGAGCTGTTGCAGCAGGTAATACCATTAGGACTGAAGACCCCACGGAAAACTTGTTGCTAGCAGTCGGAGGTCCCCTGGTGCCATCCCAGTTCTTTTCCCGCTGTCAACCTGCGTAGTTTGGCTCCTCAGACGTTCTCCTAAGCAGTCGACAGCCAACAAAAGACAGAAGTTTTTTTCATTCTTCAGCAATTCTCAGCCATTGCCTCATGTATGTTGTCGTCCTCCCCACCGCGACGAAAAGCAGAGTGTGCATGCTGGAAGCAGATCCCAGCCAAAGACTGCCACACAGCCTGCCTGCTCTGCTTAGGCCTGGAACACAGGCCCGACACCTGCGCACATTGCTAGAAGTTTAATCAGAAGACGTTCGCCAGAAGGGTCAATGCGCTCAAGACCTTCCTGCTCGAGAAGAAGCTTGCGGCCATGCAGCAAGGAGCCAGCTTATCCTCTCCTGCCAGGGATTCCCCAACGAAAGATAAGTCATCAGGAGGAAGAATCATCACAGGGATAAGGATTGGGCCAGGTCTGAATCCCAACCTAAGTCGCCAGCCAAGCAGGCCTCGTCTTCCTCAGCCTCCGGCCGGAGATCTGGTTCGGTTTGACCCAGTCATCTGAACCTTCCTGTTTGTCTAAGTCTGCTCCCTCCTCTTCTCCGCAAACATTGGGAGTCTGCCACGTCGGGACACCACACTTACCTGGCTCATCGACCCCTCAAACCTTCAGGGTCGACCCAGGAAAGCCTGTCCAGGGCTCAGGACAGGCCCAGTTTTTTGGACAAACGCAAGCGTTGAGAAGAACCCTCAGGTAGGCAGGAGGCTGCCCAGGCTCGGACGCCTTCCCCTCCTCCGGCAAAGTTGTGCCCTCCCCCAGATCAGCGCAAGCCTAACCGGTTGCCTACTCTGTTGTCCCACTCCCAGACGCCTGACACGTGGCAGTCGCTGGATGAAGATCAGTCACCCGCCCCTCCAAGGGACCAGACGCCTGATAGGGCTATGAAACGAAGGCACTACCAGTCGTCAGCCCACTGATGCCAGGATTCCAGACCCGACACCTGCCCCCAAGGAACTGGAGTCTCAGATGCCCATGCCTATAGGCCAGACGCGCGGCCCCTCAGACCCTGCGTCGGGCCCTGCGGTCGTCCCCATAGCAGACATCGTGAGTTTTTACTACCTGGTGGAACACAGTAAAAAGGGTTCTTATGTATAGACCCCAGACACTGTACTTATTCCGCCACCCATGGGTCCCCTCCCACCCCAGGGCCTTGGGGGTGAGTGTGAGCACCCATGTCTTGACCGTAAGGGGAGGAGAAGGAAACGCCCTTCGTCTCCATCTTCTTCTTCCCCTCCTGTCACGTCCTCGTCAGATGAGGGCAACGTTGATTCAGAGCCTTACTCAGATGAGGAATTTTGCCCCCTCTTCCCGGGACCTAAAAATTCCTTGCAGTCTCCCCCAGATGATTCCTCTTTTTTGGACGTTATGAGGCACATCCAGGCTGTATATGAGCGGGACACGGTGGACTTGGATCTAGAGCGCACGCGCCTGGACAGTTTCCTCGGAGAGAAGGTTTTTCCACCGTTCGTGGAACGGTTCCAGGACATGACCTGGCGTACACCGTCCTCCATACCCGCAGTCTCTCGAAAGCCAGACAGACTTTATAAGCCTCCGAGGTCTGAACCTTCTCTAGCCGAACAACTGAAGGCCAACTCTTTGGTCCTCACATCTGCTCATGGCAGAGGTTCCCAGCCAAAGCATTTGAGTTCCCAACCTCCAGATCCAGTCTCTAAAAAGTTAGACTTCTGGGGCCGAAAAGTCTTGTCCTCAGCCACGGGGGCCATCAGATCTTTGAACTTCATGGCCCACATGACTACTTATCAGCAGTCGCTGTGAAAGAAGACAGTGGGCCTCGTCAACTCTGATAGACTCTGACTCGAAGCAGGAAATATTGGCGTGTGCCCAGACGGGATTAGATGTCGACAGACATTCCTAGAGGTGTTCTTATGATGCCATAGATATGTCCTCCAAAGCAGCCGCCTCAGGGGTCCGCATGAGGTGGCAGTTATGGCTTAGGCTCGCGGACTTCCAGCCAGGCTTACAAGAGTCTGTTCTGGATTCCCCTTTTCAGGGTCCGGTTTTGTTCGGCCCGGAAGTTGAAGAGATGATCAAGCAACTTCAGGAGTCTGGGAAAGCGGTGGAAGACGTGCACCATATGTATGAACCCCGCTGATGCCCTTTTTGTAAAGGACATGGGCAGGGACGAGGGAGCAAACAGTCCCACAGTAAGGAGTTCAAGAAGTGTAGTCACCCTGCCCCTCAAGGTTCCCAGGGTCCCAAGCAGCCCAGAACTTCCAGGGCGCACCCCCCCCCCCCCCGCCAGCCTGACTCCCTCTGCCTCCCTCCTCCCTTCAGAGAAGGCAGAGCGAGAAGGTAGGAGGGAGGTTTGCGCTTTACCCACTCGAATGGTCCAATATCACATTGGACCAATGGGTACTGGACACCATTCGAAAAGGGTACACAATAGAGTTCATCTGTATCCCGCCGGACAATCCACGCGCGCACACACACTCTGGCCCATTGTCCACCGGCACACAGTCTCCTTCTAGAAGTGGAGATCCAACAGCTCCTAGAAAAAAGGGCCATCCAAAGGGTCCCACAGGCCCAGAAGGGAAAGGGTTATTACTCCCACTACTTCCTTGTCCCGAAGAAAACTGGAGACCCATTCTGAATTTAAGCCAGCTCAGAGTCTTGGTAAAATACCAGAGATTCCAGGTGGTCACTCTGGCGGGACTCTTTCCCTTACTCTGTCAAGGGGACTGGCTGTGCTCCCTGAATATGCAGGGCGCCTACATGCATATCAGAGTCCTGAAGTATCACAGAAGGTTTCTGCGCTTCAGCTTCCAGGTTGAGCACTACCAATTCAGGGTACTCCCTTTCGGCCTTTCATCTGCTCCCAGGGTCTTAACCATGTGTCTAGTGGTGATAGTGGCGGCCCTCCCAAGGAGATGCCTCTTTGTATGCCCTTACCTGGACGATTGGCTCCTCTCCGCTTAGTCTGAGGAGGAGTTTCTAATCACCTTACAAGAGGCACAGGATCTAATTTCCTCCCTGCAGATCACAGTAAACTGGCCAAAATCTTATCCTTGGCCAACACAAGGGCTGCAATTTGTAGGGGTTATTCTGGACATCGAGCAGGGGAAGCTTTTCTGCCCCCAGAGAGAGCAGACCACCTTCAGGATCTGGCCATCAGGCTCCAGAAGGCCTCCTCTCCCCCTGCCCGGGTTGTTCTCCAACTCCTAGGCTATATGAGCCACAGTACCCTTAGCCAGCCTGCATATGCGGACCCTCCAACGGCATCTAAGGGTCCAGTGGGACCAATCGGTGGATGATCTGGATCTCCAAATCCAGATTTCTCGTGCGGTACACCGCTCTTTCAAATGGTGGCTCCGTCACGACAGTCTAGCGGGAAGGGTCCCATTCCAGAGCACCACCCCTCTTCAGACTTTAACCACAGATGCCTCTCTGTCCAGTTGGGGCTCATTTAGGGGATCACAGGACCTGGGGGCTTGGTCTGCCTTGGAGAGCTCTCTGCATATAAATGTTCTAGAAATGAGAGCCGTGCTGAATGCGCTTATCGCTTTCAGAGACCAATTCTCGACTGGTCCTCTCCTGGTGCAGACAGACAACGCACCAGTGGTCTTTTACATCAACAAGCAAGGGAGGACTCATTTGTACCCCCTTTGCAGAGAGGCCATGGGTGTGGGATTGGGCAGTAGAACACAGAATGGATCTCATCGCAGTTCATCTGCCAGGGGTCCAGAACGTTCTCGCCAACAGTGTCAACTGCTCTGAATCACGAGTGGGAATTGCTCCAAGTAGTCGCAGGCTGCCTGTTCGGTTGCTGGGGCCATCCAGAGTTGGATCTCTTTGCATCCTCGAACAATGCCAAACTGCAACATTTTTGCTCGCTCTCTCCAGGGGCTGGTGTTTTCTGGTGAGATGCATTGTCCCTCTCTTGGACAGGGAAGTTCCTGTACTCCTTCCCTCCTTTTCCCCTTATTCAGAGAGTACTGCTCAAGTTGCAGTCAGAGGGGACCAGAATGATTCTGGTGGCCCTTCTGTGGCCCTGCCAGATCTGATATAAGTTGCTTCAGCATCTGTCGCTGGAGCCTCCAATACAGTTGCCACTCTCCACCCACTTGCTCTCACAAGAGCAGGGGACACTCGTCCAGCCTGCTCTTCACCTGCTCGTGTGGCTCCTGCAATCCTAGCGGAAGAGAGACTAGGAGTGTCAAACAGGGTGGCTGAGATCTTGGTTGCAGCGAGGAAGCCTTCCACCAGGGCCACCTACCCTCTGAAATGGAAATGCCTCTGTCTTTGGGCTGTGGCACGTGCTAGAATATATCTCGTCACCTTCTGAACTTAGGACTGAGCTATTCGTCCATTAAGGTACACATGTGCGGTTTCCACATATCATGATCCCTTCAGAGATAGAACACTGGCACAGCCCAGCGTCTGTAATACATTTCTACAAGGGGTCTTGCATATCAAACCTCCCAGGAGAGACATCATCCCTCCTTGGGATTTACTTTTCGTTCTGGAGAAACTCACTCTCCCTCCCTTCAAGCCAGCAGCTTCCTGCGAGTTACGCTGCCTCTCATGGAAGACCCTACTTTTGGTAGCTGTCACCTCCGCTCGAATGGTTTCCAAGCTCCAGGCCCTGATGTGTAAAGAACTTCATAGTTTTCCACTGGGACAGGGTGACCCTGCGCACGAACCCTAAGTTCTTGTCGAAGGTGGTGTCCGTGCTGACTCTTAATCAGGACATTAACATTCCGGTGTATTCCGAATTCGTCAGTCAAGGTGAAGCGCTGTTGCACACCTTGGACGGACATTCACAGGATGTTGAGGTATTACCTCCATAGGACTCGCTCCTCCAGACAGTCAGACCAGTTGTTCGTCTGATTCGCCAAGCGAATGCTAGGGGCTCCTGTTTCCAAACAGTCACTAGCCCATTGGCTGGTGTAATGTATTCCTTTCTGCTACCAGCATCATAGCAGACCACTTCTGGGAACAGTCTGGGGCCAGTCTACCAGAGCAGTGGCCTCTTCCTTTGCAGCACTCAAAAATGTCTCTTCTGCAGATATTTGTGCTGCAGCTACATGGAGTTCAATCCACACTTTCATCAGGCATTACAGTCTGGACATTGCTTCCAGAAGGAGAGCAGGTTTCGGACTAGCTGTCCTGCAGGGCCTACTCAAGTGCCTCTCATCAGCTTCAACTCTTTTCAGCATCACTCAGACCTGGGCCTATCCTTGGGTACTGTTTGGGACTCCGTCCTAATGGGTATTACCTGCTGCAAGAGCTCCACCCTCTAAGACACAGTACAGTTATGTAAGAACTTACCGTAATAGTAGATCTTCGAGAGGAGCTCTTGCAGCAGGTGGCTTTCCCACCCTCCATCCCCCAGGATAGTAATTTGGTTCTTATGTCACCAGAACATGGTGGGGACTTGCTGCTCGGTTCTCCAATTTGGTTTCTAGCTGTGTCTCCGGTGGGAGAACTGAGATGGCGCCAGGGGACCACCCCCTATGTACCGTAGCTGACGTCGAGGGTGGTCCCCTGCCTTGGACTGCTAGCTACAAGCTTTCCATGGGGTCCTGACACCTGCCGGCTTCAGTCCTAATGGTATCACTTGCTGCAAGAGCTCCTCTCGAAGATCTACTGTTACAGTAAGTTCTTACGTAACTGTACTTCCCTGCAGGGTTCTAGCCTTCCCTAACCAATCCCATTCCCCTCCATGTTACTGTCGTACTTGCCGAACAACCACTATACTCTTCACTCTGTCCCAACCTTGCTTGAAACCATTAATGGTTTTGGCATCCACCATCTCTGTTGGCAGACTATTCCTTGGTTCCATCACCCTTTCTGTAAAACGGTACTTTCTCATATCCCTCTTGAACTTCCTTCCTTTTAATTTCCACTTGTCCTTCGTGACCTTGAAGGGTTACTCGTGCTAAATAATTCCCCACAGTTCACCTTGTTTATTCCTTTTGGGAACTTGAAGGTCTCCATCATATCTTCCCCCTCCCGTTTGGTCTTCAGCAAATATATGTCAAGTGCCTTGAGGCGATCCTCTTAAGACCAGTCCTGTTCTGAATCCTCTTTGTTGCACTATCTCCAGCCTGTCTTCATCTTTCCTAAGGTGAGGACTCCAGAACTGGGCACAGTACTCCAGGTATGGCCTCACCAAAGAGCTGTAAAAAGGTTATATTACTTTCTTCTTCCATCAGAACCCCTCCCGATATATCCCAGTATCTTATTTTCCTTATTGTAGGCCTTGTTGCACTGGTTTGATTGTTGGGAGTCACTTATGATAACTCCTAGGCCCCGATCTTCACCAGTAGTGCCAAGTCTTACCTCACCTATCCAGTACGCTGTACTGGGGTTCTTGTTTCCTAGGTGCCACACTTTGCACTTCTTGGCATAGGATTTCAGCTGCCAAACCTTAGACCACCTCTCTAGTCTTTGCAGGTCACTTTGCATTACCCCAGTTCCCTCATCGCTGTTTACCCTTCCACAAAGCATACAGTCATCTGTGAAGATGCACAGCCTGTCCCAGATTCCTTCTTCAGTATCGGTGAACGTATTGAAGAGGACGGCCCAGAACAGATCCCTTGGTTACCCAACTCATGCCCTTCCTCGCTTCTGATTTGACCCTGCTAACCACAACTTTCTGCTGTCTCCGCCTTAGCCAGTTACCTGTCATCCTGCTATGTTCCTAGCCATGCCTAGATTGTCCCATCTTCTCAGTTGCGCGTCCGTGAGGCACTAAGTCGAAAGCCTTGCTGAAGTACAGTAAATCCACTGTGTGGCCTCTATCCAGTGTCCTTGTCACCCAGTCAAAGAAAACTATCAGGTTATTCTGACAAGAACCTCCCTGGCAAAACCCATGCTGTTTACTGTCCCGTAGACCATTGCTCTCCAGGTAGTCCTTAAGGTCCTCTTTGGCCAGTGATTCCAATCAGCTTCCATACTACAGAGGCAAGAATGACAGGTCTGTAGTAGCCCACTTGTGCCCCCCCCCTTAATGGAGTGGAACTATGTCCACCATCCTCCAGTCCTTTGGAACGGAACCATGCCCCGCCACTCTCCAGTCCTTCTATTCCTGTTGCTTTCTCCCTACTTGAAGTCAAATACACTGCTTGTTACGTCAGTTACTCCCATGGCAATAAATTTTGATTACACAACAGAGGATTAGGAGTTGAAGTAGAGTGTCCGCTATAGAGGCAGATGAACTCTGAGGGATAACGATCATGTATTCGTAAAAAACTTCCTCAGTGATAAATGATGAGGAGACGGAATGGAATACAGATCGAATTAATTGTACCTATATTGAATGTTTTTCAAAGTTTTCTTTGTGGCGTCAGCAGCTCCTTGACAGTTCTCCCTCCTTTCGTCCTTTTTCCCTAATATACTTGAAGAATTTTTTTCTCCACTCTTGACCCCTTCCATAGTTTACAGCTTGGTGTGTGCTTTTGCCTCACTGAACACCCTGTTTGCCTCCTTATTTCTCAGTATGTAGTCTCCTATTCTTCTCGTGGTTTTCTTTGCACCTGGTAAAAGCCTTGTTTTGGGCTGTCACTGCTTCCCTGTCCATTACAAAGAATCATAATGGTCTCTTGTACTTGTTACTTTTGGTTCTTGTTCACATGCATAACTTAGATGCCTTAAGAATAGCCTCCTTTATTGCCCCATCTCTCTTCCACGCCTCTTTTGCTGTCTAACCCAACTAACTTGCCCTGAACCAACTCCTTCAACCCTTTGAAGTCCACCCTTCTGAAATCAAGGACCTCAGCTCTCGATTGGGGTTTTCCGGTCCCAAGGACGAGATTGAACCAAATTGAGTTGTCGCTGTTCCCTGGTGGCTCCCCTAGTGTCACAGCTTCTACTTCCTTTGAGTTAGTGAGCACCACATCGAGAATGGCAGCCTGCCTGATGGATTCCTTAACTAGCTGTACCATTAGACAGTCCTGGAATGTATCACTTTTGGTGCACTTGGTCGCTGGACCTTCCAGTTGCTGTTTGTCAGGCTCAGATCTCCCATTACCTCTACTTCCCCCTTTGCCACTCACTTTTCTAGTTCTTCCTGATCTCCTTGTCCCTCTGTTCCCCTTGCCCGGGTGGTCTGTGGATCACCCCCAACCGTACTTTCTTGCTTGAGGCCACCATGAGCTGCATCCGCAGCAACTTTGTCTTCTCATTATTACCCCTGAGCCACAACCTCATTGCCGTCTGTGACATAAAGGGCTATGCTTCCCCTCTACACTTTTCTTGCATCCCTTTGGAACATTGTGTAGCTAGGGACTGTTGAGTCCTAGTCTGAGGCATATGTTTGTGATGGACACTAGGTCCATCATTGCCTGGATCTTGCTGATTTCTTTATTTAATGCTCCTGGCATTAAGGCAGACCCCCCCCAAACTTACTCCTGAAGGCTTTTTGCTATTTACCGGTCTTCTCCCCGTTCTTCTCTGGTTTTATTTGCTTGTTCTTTGATTGCACACTTTGTCTCCGTTATCCCTTCCCCATGTCTAGTTTGGACCTCAGCCCTGTTTTTACCCACTGTGTTGCTACAAGCCCCAGACATGGGGTAGTACTAGCTAGGTTTAACTTCGCTCTTCAGTCACTGTGGTTCCTCTAGTCCCCGTCTCCTCCACAGTCAAACTGTCCAGTACTGACATCAGATTTCTGCCCTGGTGCACTTGTCAGACTGTACCCAGCTCTTTAAATCTTTCTACGTTGTGTTCTCCAGGGAACCACTACTTGACATCAACAGAGGAAATTCTTTTAGCAGTGTGACAGCGAATCTGATGGTTACATTCTCACACACACACACACACACACACACACACACACACACACATACACACACACACATTTCTGTAGGACAACATTACTCCTGTGCTGCCATCATCACAGCTGACTGCACCTTTTCTCCCTCCATTGAGAAACATACTTTGAAGTGTCTTCGATACAGATCTGCCTAATGCGATTGCCATCCAGTTGCTCACAATTTAGAAATTGTTTGAATGTTGCCATCATTGTTTCAGTTCTTATTTTCATTTGTATCTAAACTTTTTTTTTTTTAAAAGCACCAGTTGTGCACATTAACAAAAATTGAGGGGGCCTCCAAGCCTTTCAAACGAACCTTGCCTCCTAGTGTCACACACTGCAATAAGCTTACAATCCTGGGATTTAAGGAAGGGATTGTATTTAGGCTTTGTGGAACAGAGAAGCACTATTACTTTCACTTCAGTTGCAAGCTACACACTCTGACATTTCATGATGTAATATTCTGGAGAATGTGGGGTGTGCTCTGTAGACTTCATTGGGGATTTCCCCCTACCCTGTTGCAAGTGTATTTTTAGATATTGGGGGGGGGGGGAATCGAAGCCAGTGGTGTGTGTTGTTAAATCAGCCGTCTAAAATATAAATGAAAAAAAGTACACATTACAGCTTACAGAACGCTCCCAAACTGTACAGATTAACATCCGGTGGATGGACTCACAACCTGGAAGTGGAAGGAGTCAGGCTCGTGGATCCAAAGAACTTAAATATGATACCTTCATAAATCCTGGGATTGCATGCGACTCACTAGGGGTACAGCTCGTGTGTGTGTGTTTGTGTTTAATTTGGCCTATAAAGGTGCCCTAAAATTGACATAATTGCAGGATATTAGATTACTTAGCATATTGTGGCAGTTCTGTGAAAATGGAAACTTTAATTTGAGTAGTAATGATGCGTCACAGTTATGGTCAGTAATAAAATGCTTTTGCCTTGCATGGACAGTTTGGTGGCCCTCCACAGGGCATGCCTGGCTTTCATCCAGGACCTATGCCTCCATATGGTCAGGGACCTCCAATGGTACCTCCTTACCAGACTGGACCTCCTCGACCGCCAATGGGAATGAGACCTCCAGTAATGTCGCAAGGTGGCCGCTACTGAAGCTGCTTCTCCATCATTTCTAATAGGTTTGGAGATTAAACCTTTTCTCATCTTGTGCTGTTTTATATAGCCAAGCTTCAGTGAATTAAGACACTATGGTGACTTGAAAAAAAAAACACAACTTTAAAAGCTCTTCCTGCTAATCAGAAACCATGGAAAAGTCATGGTTTTGAAAAAACATTTTATTTGGAAAAGATAATACAGGAGCTTTTCCCTGTGTTGCAATTTATACTGTATGGCTTTTTTTCATGTTTCATCTAGGTTTTTAGAAGTGAAGTATAGTATATATGGTTCGTAAAATTGTGAAGGCGCTGGATTTACATGAACATACCATCTTAAAGGCAAGTTCTGTAAAAAAATAAGTTGCTCTTTGTACAGATGCCTTCACAGCACTCTAGGTGCTGTTGGACTTTATGTCCCCAACATTGTTTGGTGAGGGCTGCAAGTGTTAATTTCAACTACCTGTACATTAAGTCTGACTGTGTAACAATATTTAATGTATCTAGATTCCATCCTGTTGCAGGGTATAACAACATTTGACCTGGAATAGGTCAGGCAATTTATTTCTGTATTGTTATAAAATTCATTGTAATAAATTATGATCAAAGCATTAATGTCTAGTTGTCCAGCTGTGGATCACTGCCTCATAGGTTTGTACCAGTGCATGTATTGTGGTGGACTAATTAAAAAAAAAAAAAAAAAAAAAAATTAAAGGGGGGGGAGCATCCTGTGAACCTGGATATTGATTTAATGGCCACTTTGTTTGCATGGTGTGACTTTTGTGTTTTGTTTTAAGAAAGTAGTGATGCACACCTGTACAGTTGACTACTTCTTTTGTAAATTTTTAATATAATAGCTCAGCTGTGTTCAGTTTGTCTTAATCGGGTAAAAAAATGTCTGTTTGGGCTGATGGGGAGGGAAGAACCAGGAAATGTGTGTTGAAAAGACCCAAGGTAATAGTATTATCTTGTTGAAGCCTACTTACTTTAAAGGGGAACCCTCCGCTCCCCTGTCTAAATGCTGTGGGACCTAGAGGTCCCGATTAAACAAATCCATAAAAGAGACAGATTTTCTTTTTCACTGTTTTATTGTGGCTCCCCCAATGTCAACAAGTAACTATACCAGAACCCTGGTGCCCAGTCCGGATGGTGCAAGTGATGGGCTAAGCCGCAGGGAACGTCTGTGTGGCTCTTATGTCAGTTAAGTTAATACTCTGCAACTCTGCATTTTTGTGCTCAGTCTGCTGGTATTGATTGTTCTATTGGTACCAATAGACTGAGCGCGAAAATGTGCCATTGCAGGGTAATAAATTAATGAAGTGCCGGCACATAGATGTCTTCTGTTGCGTAGCCCATCACTCACGTCATCACAGAGCTGGCTGCAGGAGATTCTGGTATCGTTAGATGGCATGACGGGGGGTGGGGGAGAGACAACGACACAGGATCAAGACAGATTATATAAAGTAAGCTTTCTAACTTGATAATGAGTTAAAATAATTTCTTTTTGGGATTTGCTTAATCTGGGACCTCTTAAGTCCTTGCAGCATTTAGATAGGGGAGCTGAGGGTTCCCTTTTAACAATGTTTCATAGTAATATGAATGTTTTTGAAACCTACTTGTTTTCATTTCTTTGAACTTACCACCTCTTCTGAATGTGCTGTATTGTTTCTCCGATATCAGTTGTCCTGCTTTTCTTCTAACGTTCTGTTGCCACAGGACCTGCACTTTGAGTTGTAGGATGCAAGGGTCTGGTTCATATTTGTCATTTAAGAACATCTTTCAGAATTACCCGTGGAAATTGGATCTGTTGCTGCTGCTGTTTTTTCGGAGTGTTCTTCATAACGATTTTCACATTATAATGCACAGTCAACCTGGATGGGGAAGTAAAAAAAAAATACAACTGTAAAACACTTGCACAGGTAGTGCTGATCTACACAGTCACAAACTTTTAAAAGCTTTAAACAAGTCAGTAATCTTACAATTGTTTGTGTTACCTGGTTGATCCTGCCACAGTACGCACTTCATTCTGATCATATTTATTGTCCAAGTCCCTGTGACTGAGTCAATGGAATCCACTGCAAGGGACTTAAGGATGGGGATGTTGCAACATGTGCCACTGACTGTGCTGCTCTCCCTCCCCATGCTGAGTAAAAAGTACTTGGCACAGGTTGGAGGAGGAGTGCTACTGTTTATGTAAAAGGGTGCGGTCTCTTGTGATTTTAATTTTTTTGCAGATGTTCTGCTTTCAGCATGAGCGGGGCTAAAGCCAGCCCCTGCATCCTTTGCTCCTTGGACGATCCCCACTGCAGCCATGTGCATTCTACTCCTGCTTGGAGCTTTAGACATTGTCTACTGCCCACCTACCCTATCACAATTTATTTTTTAAGTCTTTATTTAGCTTCCCCTGCCATTGAGACTGCTCCTTGGTTGGTGATGTCTTTTGAAATAGTAGGCCAGATTGGACTGCGGTTTGGCGTTGGGCTGAATTATTTCCTCTCTGACCACCAACTTATAATAAAATCTATTAACTGATTCAGAATCGGGTCCTGTCGCTAGGGGAGAAACGGGTGAGCAGTATATCAGGTTGGCTGTCACTGAATTCACCTGTGGCTTATTTCCTCTGACATCATCCACATGGACTCTGGGTGGTAAATATGATCATCATGGTGGGTGCATTGTGGCAGGATCAACCAGAAGAGATTGTAAGATTACCAGCATGTTTAAAAATTTCAAATTGGACAATTTTGTAGATCAGAACCACGTTGCCCCTAATGTTTTAGGCGGGTGGTATTGTTTATATCCACTTTATCAGGATTGGGAATTCTACCCACAGCCTCAAAAAGGCAGAATTCATTAGTTTCTACTTGCATAGGTTTTGTCTTCAGTGGTGGCTGTTTCCTTGAGCTTCTGAGGCCACAGGGAAAGCTCTGAAGCACATTTCAGCTTATATTTTATTTCCCTTCCAATCTTCAGAGTATTCTCTTTCTATCTTAAGGGTATATTATGAAATCAAAAATCTTGCATTCCGTTATGGATTTTCTCTCTTATCAGCGAGCGTCTATTAGTGATGTCATACATATTGCAACATCTCTACTTTGAGTATTGCCTCTGTGATAAGAACTTTTGAATGTTAAAGTTCAAACTCTGTAGTGTGGTCTCTTTTCGCCTGGTGTTTTAATGGCGGATTGAGTTAGCTGAAGGGGGATCAGTCATTAGAGTTCTGTTTTAGTCCTTGTGGTGAAGTTTCTTAATTTTCACTACGGTTTTATCTGGTAAAATATCTTGTTTGTTCAATACTCTGTGATAGTGTAGCCTAGTATAAATTGTGTCTCCCCAAGAAAATTTGCATCGGTTTCAGGTTTGGATTTCAGATATTTAAACTGAGAAAAATAAAGTATTTTGGTTTAAATTGGCTTTATTTTTTAAAATGATTACACGTTTTCAAGGTGTACTACTACTGGAAACATTTTTAATGACCTTTTGGTCAAATTGGCCTGACAAGCCTGAAGAGAAAAGACTAGCCCAACAGGATTTAAAAAATGTAAACGCTGTAAATGTGGGCAGCTTTGGTTAGTGAAAGCAAGACCATCCCGACTTTCACTTTGAGTTGTTGGGCATTGATCACTATTTTGAAAACTGAACATTGCAAAGTTACTTGCTTAATAACAAAAGCCAGCTAAATTGCTCATCTTCATAGAGGATATCTCTTGCATCAGGCCACGCCTATGGAACTGTAGCTACCAGGCAGTAAGACCTCACGGAAACTTTTCTAGCTAGCAGTCTACAAGGAGCCTCCCACGACGATGTCATGTGCTGGCGACGCCCCTCCCATATAAACATGGGCGGCCCAGTGTCATCCTCCGTTCTCTTCCCACAGTCTGCCATCGTACGTTGAACTCCTCTGAGACATTACTGCTTCAGTCGACTGACAGATTTCTTTTCTGACAGTCTCCAGATCTACCTCCAGTTCATTCAAGCTACCATCCAGACCACATTCTAGTACTACTGGGGGAAATTCGCACATTGCTGCAGAAAAGGGCCATAAAGCCAGTTCCCGAGGAACGGGGGGTTCTATTCCCATTTCTTTCTAGTCCCCAAATCCACAGGGAATTTATGGCCCATCCTGGACCTGAGAAACCCAAATTTCTTTGTCCAGTACCTGAAGTTCAGGATGGTGACCCTCCATGGCCTGTTGCCACTTTTGCACCAGGGAGATTGGATAAGCTCCCACAACATGCAGGATGCATACCTGCATGTCTTAAGTGTGTGTTCCCCACAGGCAGTACCTCAGGTTCCAGTTCCAGGGGAGCACTACCAATTCCTAGCATTACCCCTTGGCTTATTCTCTGCACCACATGTCTTTACCAAATGCTTGGCGGTGGTATCAGCAGCCCCCCTCAGAAGGGGCTGTATGTCTTCCCTTACCTGGATGACTGGTTGCTCAAAGCAGTCCAAGTAGCAACTGTTCCAAACCCTAACGTGCACCAGCCAGTTCCATGTCTAGGGCATCATGGTCAAGCCCTTGTCAACGCCTACGGTACATAGGGGCAGTACTGGACACGGCTCAAGGCTTTGTGTTCTTGCCATAGGACAGGGCACACCACTTGATGGCACAGGCCCAGCTGCTGTACAACAGCAGATCTGTCACAGCCAGAACCTTCCTGAGGCTCTTGGGCCTAATGGTTGCAGCCATCCTCACGGTACCCCTAGCCAGGCTGCACATGCGGATCCCCCAGTGGAAATTGAGGGTCCAGTGGGACCAATGTATCGACGACCTACAACAGCAAGTTCTAGTCTCCTTCAGAGTCAAAAAGGTGCTGCTGTGGTGATTGGAACCCAGCAATATGTTGAAAGGGGTTCCCTTCCTTGTTCCTTCCCCTTAAGCAGATTCTTACCATAGATACTCTGGGGTTGGGCTGGGGGGGAGCTCTCATCTGGGGCCTCATCAGACTCTAGGGACGTGGAACAGAGTGGAGTCTAATCTCCACGTCAGTGTCTTAGAGGTGAGGGCCATTCTGTATCCTCTACAAGCCTTCCAGATCCATGTGTCCCCGGGGCATCTGCTGGTGCAGATGGACAACATCAATGTAGTTCACTACATCAGCAAACAAGGGGGCGACCCATTCGTACCATCTTTGTTAGGAAGCGATGAGGGTATGAAACTGGGCACTAGAACATGGTCTAGAACTATTGGCTGTCCATGTTCCAGGCGTCAAAAATGTCCTGGCAGATAGGCAAAGTCTTTTGCAGCCTCGGCTGCACAAGTGGGAGTTGCTGACCTCAGTTTAAAAAAGAAAACCTGTTAAACTGGTGGGGATGTCCAGAATTGGACCTTTTTTGTGTCGCCACGCAACGTAAAACTGCAGCGTCTCTGCTCGCTTGCTCCAGGGCCTGGAGTTTTTTGCCGAGACATGTTGTCCCTGTCTTGGAAAGGGAGGTTTCTCTGTCTTTCGTCCCTTCCCTCTGCCCTAGAGTGCGCTGATCAAGCTGCAGATGGAAGGGGCAACTCTGATCCTCATTGCCCCTTCTGGCCTTGTCTGATCTGGTTCCCCTTACTGCACCAGCTGGCGGTGTAACCTCCAGTGTCCCTGCTCCTGTGCAGACTTGCTATCACAGGAGCAGGGCACCCTTGTCCATCCGGACCGCAAGTCACTGTACCTCCATGCCTAGCTCCTGAAGACATAGCCAGGGCTAGATTTGGGGTGTCTAAAAAGATGGCAGACGTCCTGGTGGCTGCTAGGAAGCCTTCTATCAGGGCCACTTACTCCATGAAGTTGGATTGCTTTGCTATATGGGGACTTCCCATCATTTAGACACTTTCACTTGTCCAGTGAACCAGATTCTGGCCTGCAATACTCCTCCATTTAGGAGCACCTGTCAGCCATTTTACGTGCCTGTTGATGGCTGTATGGTCGCACAGCTAGAGGTGACCCATACATTTTTGAGGCATTCTCCATCTGAAACCTCCCATCTGCAATCTAGTCTGGTCTTGGGACTTGAATTTTGTGTTGGAGAAACTTACTTTGGCTGCTTCTGAGCCAGCCGCGAAATGCGAGCTACACTTTCTGTTATGGAAAGCAGTTTTAGTTGCTACTACTTCTGCTCGAAGGATTTCCGAGCTTCAGGTTCTGATATGTGACCCTCTTTATTTGATTTTCCACAAAGACAGGGTGGCCTAAGTTTCTTCCTAAGGTAGTGTCTGAGTTTACTTTAAATCAAACCATCCATCTGCCTGTTTAGTATCGTAAGCATGCCAGTCCAGGGGAAGCATTACTCCACACCTTTATTTTATTTAGTTTTTGTTGACCCGAGTATAGTGCACTAGACACATCCTGCCTATTTTCAGGCATGACCCGGGGGAGGGGGATACAGATGAATGCCAACTGACCTTGAAACAGATTAAGCTGTTGGTGATATTTTTTTGTGAATGAGGGAAATTTGGCCAGGACACCGGGGAAATTCCCCTACTCTTTTTGATAAGTGCCATGGGATCTTTAACATCCACCTGAAGTACCACCAATTGAGGTAGATGAGACCTCTGTTCAGCATCTCATCCGAAAGACTGCACCTCAGAAATGCAGCACCCTTCTCATGCAGCACTACAGTGTCAGTACTGGGATATTAACCCAAGTGCCAGATGTGGGAACTGAACCCACAGCCCTCTGCTCTCCCGTCCTCAGAGGCAAGTGTGCTACCTACTGAGCCACTGACGCTGCTTAGATGTGCATAGAATTCTGTGTTAAATGTACACACCCTACGAAGGACTGCCGGAAGTCCTCATGGCTGTTTCTTTCACCCCTGGTAAAGGGGGCATACCGGTTTCTAAACCATGCCTGTCCGAATGGGTGGCCAAGAAGGAACTTCCTGAGATTGTTCATGGTCATTCAGCCAGAGGCATGGCCGCTTCAGTTGCTTGTTTCAGCTGCAAAGATCTGTGCTGCTGCAGCCTGGAGTATTGTCCATACTTTCACTAAACACTAGAGTCTGGGCAATGTCTGTAGAAGGGCACGCTTTCGGCATGGCTGTGCTTCAAGGTCTGCTTTGATAGGCCTATGGCCTCCAGCCACTTAGACTCGCTGCCTGTTACTGGCTTGGACTCGTTCCATAGGTGTGGCCTGATGCAAGAGATATCCTTGCCAAGATGGTACAGTTACGCAAGAACTTGGTAACAGTAGATCCTCAAGAGAATCTCTTGCATCGGACCATGCCATTCCCAGTTCCCCTTGGCCTTGGGGCTTTTTTCTGTCCGTCTTTAGCCAAAATGGTTCACCTTCTGTTTAACCATTCTTTAGGGGAGCCAGACATTCCTGCCATAGTTTCCCCAGGCAGAGATCCTAAATACATGATGCATGAGAACTGAGTGTGGGGCAGCCCACGTTTTATATGGGAGTGTGTGACGTTATCGTGGGTGGCCCCTTGTCTGCTAGCTAGAAAAATTTCTCTGTGGTCTTTAGTGCCTGACTGCTGTACACTACCGGTCAAAAGTTTTAGAACACCCCTATTTTTCCAGTTTTTATTGAAATTTACGCAGGTTAATGTCTCAATGTACTCTGAAATTAAAGCATAGAACAAATAAACAATTGGAGATAAAAAAGAAATCATAGAATCATTTTAACAAAATTTAATCTAAATTTTTGACTCATCAAATAGCTACCTTTTGCAGATATACTGTAACCGCCGAACACACTCGTGGCATTCTTCCTACAATGGACATCAAATATTGTTGCGAAGTTCTTCCCAACACTGTTGCAGAAGTTCCACAAATGTGTTGCACTTGTAGGTTGCTTTCTTTCACCCTTCTGTCCAGTTCTTCCCAAACCAGCTCGATGGGGTTTAAGTCTGGAGACTGTGCTGGCCATTCCATGATTTGAAGCCTACCGTCTTGTTCTTTTCCTCAAGGTAGTTCTGACATAGCCTGGAGGTATGTTTTGGGTCATTATCTTGCTGTGAGGATGAACCCTGACCAACTAGGCATAGACCAGAGGGTATTGCATGGCGCTGCAAAATGCTGTGGTAGCCCTTTGTTCAGGGTGCCAGTCGCTCTGTGCTGTTGTCCTGTGAGCCGCCTGTCACGCAAGCTGTTGACTCTCAGAAACTTGTCTTCTGATTCTGTTGTGGCTTTGGGTCTGCCAGACCTCTTCCTGTCGGAGTTTCCTCCAGTTTCCAAGTGCCTTTTGATGGTGTAGGAAACTGTACTCACTGACACCTTGGCTTTCTTTGCAATTTCTCTACAGCAGTTTTTGCTAACCTAAACTTTTTTTTTTTTAACCTCTAGCTTACCTTTGTACCATTTCAGGTTATTCACTGGACTTGAATTGCTTAAATTTCAATAAAAACTGGAAAAATGGGGGTGTTCTAAAACTTCTGACCGGTAGTGTAGTTCCATAGGTGTGACCTGATGCGAGATTCTCTTGAAGATCTACTGTTACGATGACTTCTTAACGTAACTGTACTTTATTTGCACCAGCTTCCACACTAGTTTCACAGGAGTGTTTGCCTGTCTAAATCACAAAAATAAGCTTGGCAGAGTGTACCACTGGGTGAAAGTACACTTCAGATGATGCTTTTCGCATTGGTCTGGTAGCCGTGACAAATGGCGACTGCGATTGAGTGCCAAAAGGGTGACTTGACCAGCGGGCGCCTGTCCACAGGGCGACCGGATTGGGGTGTCTGCGAATATAGCGACAGGATGTCTCTGTGTACACACACCGGGGCACGACGGAGGGAGGGCTTTGAGGCGAGGCGGCAGTGGGCTGGCTGGGTGGGTGGCAGGCTATGGTTGCGAGGGCGCTAGTTCGCGTCCGGTGCGCATTCGCTTTTGTTGCACCCTGACATTTTGCACCCCCTGAAGTTGAGAATCCTTTGGGGGAGGGGGGCAGAGCCCTTGCATAAAAAAAAAAACAAAACACCCCAGTGCCCTTTTGCTGTGCGCTAGGAGTGTACATCGCCGAAATCATACACTCACCCTAACAGCGATTGCCTTTCCACGATTGCTGCTATCACACAGAACCACAATAAGTTTACCAAGCCAGCATCCAGTAAAAGGAAAGGGCTTCCGGCAGACAGACCCTGATGTTCCAGATGTCAGAAAGCAAAAAGGTGACCATTGCTGCTGAGAGAAAGAAAAGCAACTTATGGGTTCCTCTGCCTGAACGGGGGAAAAAAGTGGTGCTATGAAGGAATTTGCCGCATTTTGAAGGACATGATGCAACATTTTCCTAAACATACAGACCTTTGGAACACCTGTGCCTAATCCCCCTCCCTTACCTTGCAATTCCTTCCCAGCGCAGGATTTTGAGGATGAGGAATCTGTCATTTCTGAGGATGCTGCTGAGGAGGATTTTGGTTTCCCAGCCAGTCAATAAAGACTGTTCATCTTTCACTGCATTTGTAAACCAAATGGTAGCTATGCGGAATTTACTATTCACTACAGGCACAGGTGGATATAGAGGAATCTGCATCTTCGGGAATCTCATCAGGTCACATCTGTGGAACTTGGCTGTCAGGCAGTAGAATCGCACGGAAACTTTTTGTAGCAGTCTGCCAGGGGCTGCCCATTCTGGCCCCACGACCCTATATCAATATGAGCGGCCCCGCTCCCTCCTCAGTTCTTTTCCCATCGTCAACAGTGCTTGTCGAACCCTGTGAATGCTTGAAAGCACAGTCTGCCTTTTATTTTGCTTTTAAGATTTTTCCTTTTTTTTTTTTTTTTTTTTCCCCCCAATTCCTATTATCTTATCCAGAAGAGGTGTTGTGCTTGCTGTCTCCTGCAGGGGCGTCCTGGAGGCCAGTTTTGGTGGCCCATCTTTTCCCATAATCAGCCCATCTCCTGCTCTTCAGCAGGACCTCAGATGGATTTTTTTTCATGGGCAGGAGTCTGGAGACACCAGGGTAATTGTTTCTAGGAGCATGGATATGTTGTTCATCCACACTCTCTGGCATGTCCTTTTCCCCTTTAAATTCACCGGAAAGTCTTTAAGTTGGCTCCTTCCACCCACCTGGGTGATAAATACCTCGGCCCCATCCCATGCGTCAGATCTTCCTTTCTGCTGGAAGAGTTGGGTTCCCTCGTTCTGCAGTTCGTAGGCCCTGGATTCTTAACTACTGTTTTCACCGCAGTCGTTTTCTTTAAAACTCATCAGAGTTTGATTCCAGTCCGAGTGCATTGGACGTGGAGGACAAGTGCCCCCCCCCCCCGGATTTCGCTGGTGTCCCTGTGGACAGATAATTTTGCGCACCGATCTCCACCTCTCATGTGTCTATTGCTTGGGTGTCATGCATGACACCACCACTTGCACCATTTGTCTGGCCTTCCATCCCAACGTCCTGGACGACTGTAAGGCATGTCTAAAACTAGGGAGACTGGAGCTTTGCAACCCAACGGTGAAATTGAAGGAGGCCAAGTGATTTCACTTTTCTCACGGTTCCACCGAGCAGCCCGACCAGATGGCGGCTTTCGAAGAGGAAGCTGCTCAAGCTTCGGGCAGCCGAAGTTTTTTTGTGCCGCTTAACCTGGGTTCCACCTTCACTGGGTCCTTTTGGGAGCTGTGCCAGTCTCTCTCCCCACCATGGGTGAGGTGCCCTCGGGCTCGCACTCCTCCCACCCTAAGAAAAGGGACAAGGACTCTAAATCATCTTCTGCGCAAAGAAGACGTTCCTGGGACCGAGAGTGGTCCAATTCTCAGAATTTTGCGGTCTCTATCTCTGTCGAGATCGCTTCCTTGGCCGCCGGCTTCTCTGACCTTCCATCAGGCCAAGACACTGAGGCAGAGGATACGGCTGAACTGGCTGAGATTTCTCTCGACCCGATCGAGCCGTTGTCGTTGACTCCTGTCGATGACTCCTTGGAAAGGACACCTATTCTTGGGAGACCCAGCCCTTGGGTATCCCGATCGAGTGAAAGGTGCCGGAACCTCGGTTCTCACCAACTCCGGCTTCTCCAGATCGAACCAGCCGAACCTGTTGGTCTCCATCGAGGACCAGGACCCCTTCGGTCGAAAAACTGAAGAAAGGTCACAGGCACCCTAGAAAGAGGCGGCGCCACCGATCCTCATTCTCCTCGGACGAGAAGAGACTTCGGAAACTCCATTGACATTATGAGAATCTTGTGTGGCAACAGCTGATTCTGACCGGTCAGAAGCCGGCTCCGCCGGCAACACCGGCCATTACTTGGCCTCAGCCTCTTAGGCTGAGGCCGACCCCTCTGGAACTGAAGATTCCGTTTCCTCCACCTGTAGGGCCGGTACACATTCCAGCCTGGCCTGTTTCGGTCTCCCCACTGATTTTGGTGGAACCGCTGCCTAAGCAGCCTCAGGAGGGGCTCCCTTGAAAGAGGATAGGACGGACACCAGCCTTCCCCATAGTCTGTCCATTACGGTGGTCCCTGATCGCCCTCAGCATATCGAGGGAGACATAGGTGGGGAGACTCTTGTATCCCGATTCTTCAGATTCTGATGCCACTGGTCTGCACTCTCATCCGGGGGATGGCGAGTCATCAGTGGCAGGCTTGGAGGAAGGTATATCCTCCGCCTCATTTCGTAATCGACTGGAATGCCCATAGAGCCCATCCAAAAGATGGCGGAGTACCCCCTCACGGATATCCTCGGAGATACCCTGACGGAGGCCTTTCCAGTGGCGAAGCCATTGTTGGCCGACCCCTTGAGCTGTGGCAGTATCCGCCTCTTGCCCAGCTCTGTCTGCCCTCATGGCCCGTAAGTATACGGTACTCATGGGATCCCTAGCGGGTTTCACAGAGCATTCCTTGGCCGAGAGCCTTGTGACTGCTTCTGTGTTTAGACGCACGGGTAGCTCAGCTGACACTGACCGCCCTCCGGACAAGGAGTCAAAGTATATGGACCATTCTGCCTGGAAGGTTTATGCAGCCTCATTCTTGGGCCTTCGTCAGGCCAGCTCGGCTGTGATCATGGCACACTTCTCGCATGCCCTTCTGGTGTCACTAGATGAAGTCCTCCCTAATCTCCCAGTGGACATGCAGACCACGGTTAAGCAGGTCCATGACCAGGGCCGTGCTGTTGCCAAACAGCAACTCCAGACGCCCCTGGATATTGGAGATTCCTGTGCCCACTCCTTAGCAGCCACAGTGGCCACTCACCGCAGGGCCTGGTTGAGGTTATCCTCCTTCCCGGCGGATACTCTGCACAGGTTAGGTGATGTGCCCTTCCTCAGCACCGACCTCTTCGGTTCGGGAATGGCAGGTCGCCTCCAGCGTATAGAGCAGTCCAATGCTACCTCTGCAAAGGGTTCTTTGGGCAAGAACCAGCAGAAGTGCAAGAAGAAACCCCTTCAGCACTCTTCCCCAGTGGTTAGACAGCACTTCTATCAAGGAGGTCAGCAGCAGCAGGCTCAAGCTTGGCGCCCCAGGCCCAAGCAGGGTCCTCAACAGCCCCGTAAAGGAGGCCAAGGTGCCGGTTCAGGAGCCTCCTCCTCTAAGCCTGCTCAGTGACTGGTCAGGGGTTGCCACCCCTACACCCGTCATGCCAGCTCTGGGTCCTCCCATGGGGGGGCCGGCTCCACCACTTTCTTTCCGCCTGGTCCAGTATCACTTCGGACAGGTGGGTTCTGGAAGTGGTTGGCCAGGGACTGCCTCTAGAATTTGAGCAGTACCTTCCCAGTCGAGCCAGCGCCCCTCGGGAGGAAAGGATCTCAGCTCGCTCTGTCGGCCCTTCGGGACGACATTGCTCAGCTCCTCCGCAAGGATGCGATGGCTCCAGTACCGGATCCTTCTACAGACCCAGGCTTCATGTCCAGGTGCTTCCTGGTGCACAAGCGGATGGGGGGTTGGCGCCCCATCCTAGATCTCCACGACCTGAATCAATATCTCAGGTCTCGCACCTTCTGGATGGTAACTCTGAACCAGATCACACCATCTCTGGAGCGCAACATGTGGGTCTGTTCACTGGATCTACAGGACGCGTTCTTTCATGTCCCAATCCGTCCGTCCCACCAGCGGTTCCTCCGCTTCAGGGTCGAAGGGACCCTGTACGAGTTCCGAGCCATGCCGTTGGGCCTGTCATCGGCCCATCTGGTCTTCACCAAGTGCATCACAGTGGTGGCAGCCTATTTTGGCATCGAGGAGTTCAGATATACCCCTATCTCGACGACTGGCTCCTGGCGGGTTCCTCCCTTCAGGAGGTGGAGAGGTCCAGGGATCTGGCCCTCCGATCCTGCTCCCAACTAGGCCTCCTCATCAACGAGGCCAGAGCTCGGCTCCCGGCAGACAGGGCAGAGGTTCTCCTCCTTTGCCCAATCATTTCTGGTTGGGCACTTGCGCCCTGCCCTGGGCTACGTGGCAGCGTGCACCTCGGTGGTCCGTTGGGCCAGGTGGCACATGCTCCCCCTTCAGTGGGAGCTGGCCGCCCAGTGGACTCGGCGATATGGTCACTTCGACCAGCTGATCATTGTAACCCAGAAGATGTGGGACGCTCTCCAGTGGTGGACCGTCCCAGACCAATTGCAGGAAGGGGATCCCATTTGTCCACCAGCCAACAGTCGTCCTGACGACTGATGCGCCTCTCATGGGCTGGGGAGCCCACATGGGGGACAACAGGGCCCATGGGTTCTGGACCCCTGAGGAGTCCCGATGCCACATCAACCTGTTGGAGCTCAGAGCAGTCAGACTGGCCCTGTCAGCTTTTGCTCCTCAGCTCCGGGGTCAAGTGGCTCAAGTCCAGACGGACAATACAACGACCATGTACTACCTCAACAAACAGGGCAGCACGCACTCCCGTCTCCTATGCAAGGAGGCACTCTGAATCTGGACCCTCGTCAGCCAGTTGGAGGTGGATCTCCTTACCGTCCATGTGGCAGGAGTCTCGAACCAACTGGCGGATGCTCTCAGCTGCATAAGCCAGACATCCCACAAGTGGTCTCTCCATCCAGAGGTAGCTTACATTCTGTTCTCCTGTTGGGGCAGACCGTTGGTGAACCCATTTGCCTCTAGGGAGAACACCAAGTTGAGACTGTACCATGCCCGGCCCCCTCAGCAGGGCTTGCTGCAGGGGGATGCCTTCTCGAGGCCATGGACCCCAAGCCTCCTCTGCGCCTTCCCTCCATTTCCCTTGATCCACAAGGTGCTTCTCAAGGTGAGGAGGGACAAGGCAAAGGTGATTCTGGTAGCCCCAGATTGGCCCCGCCACTTCTGGTATCCAGAGTGGCTTTGTACACGCCCGGACCTGATATCATTGAACCAGGGGAAGGTATTCCATCTGGACCTTCAATCCTTGCACCTCACAGCCTGATACCTGAGCGGCTAGAGTTCCAGGCTCTGGGTCTTTCTGAGGATGTCTACACTGTGGTGGAGGCATCTCGTAAGGAATAGACCAGGAAATGTTATGCCTTCAAATGGAAAAGGTTTTCCATTTGGTGTCAGGGTAAGAGTCTGGATCCCTTATCCTGCTCTGTGGCTAACATTTTAGAGTACCTTTGGTCTCTCTCAAAGGGGTCTACAGTCATCGACCCTTAGGGTGCACTTGGCAGCCATTTCTGCTTACCGGGCCTGGGCCGGTCAGCCAACATTGGCACAGGAGACAGTGGTCAGGCGCTTTTTCAAAGGCCTGGATTACATATCCCCTCCGGTGCGTGAACCTCCACCTCCGTGGGATCCGTTGCTGGTTTTGGCAAAGCTCATGGGCAAGCCATTCGAACCCATGCACAAGTGTGCGCTCTCACACTTGTGGAAGACTGCCTTCCTGGTGGCTATCACGTCAGCCAGAAGGACAGGGGAACTCCAGGTGCTGTCGGTGGACTCCCCATATCTTGTCTTTCACAGGGACAAAGTTGTTCTGCGCCCCCACCCGAAATTGCTTCCAAAGGTGGTGTCAGTTTCACCTTAACCAGGTGTTGACTCTGCTGGTATACTACCATAACTACACCTCTGACGCAGAGTACAGGCTCCATACTCTGGACCTGAGATGTGCTCTTTCCTATTATAAGGAGAGGACGGTGGAAATTCGGGGAGAGGTTTGCCAGGTGTTTTTGTCACCTGCGCTGAAGCTGCTTCTGGCAGGCCTGCAGCCAAACGGACCATTGCGAGATGGATTACATCATGCATAGGTCTGTGCTACGAGTTGGCCGGGAAGGAGCCTCCCCAGAGGGTTAAGAACTCATTCTACCTGCCATACTGCTGCATCGGTGGCTGCTTCCAGGGGCATCCCTATCCAGGAGATCTGTCAGGCTGCTACCTGGAAGTCAGCAAACACCTTCATTATCTTCTACCACATCGACCTTGAGACATGCCGGGATGTTGGTTTTGGGGCCTCGGTTCTCCAATCTCTGTTCCCTACATGGGAGGTGTGCGTCTTGCCTCCCACCTCCCAGAGGACTGCTTGGAGTCTGCCAGAGTGTGTGGATGAATAACATATCCGCACTCCTAGAACAGGTTACTCACCTGTAACAGTAGTTCTAGGAGTGGTATGTTTATCCACCGCCCCTACTTGAGGCCACCACCTTGCTTCCAGCGGGCTAAGTTCTGGCGTCATGGGGTGGAGCCGAGGTATTTATCACCCGGGTGGGTGGGAGGAGTCAGCTTGAAGACTTTCCGGTGAATTTAAAGGGGAAAGGAACATGCCAGAGAGTGTGGATAAACATATACCAGTCCTAGAACTACTGTTACAGGTGAGTAACCTGTTCTTTCTCCCACCCACTCCTTTCCACTCTTGTTCTGCCTCTTGCTGGGGGGAGCGGATATGGCAGTTAGTCCATGGACGCCAGCATCAAAGTTTCTAAAGCTGTATAAGCCTCTCGGGGCCTGTTTAAAATACATGGGTGCTATCAGTCTTCCAGCATAGCTGCTCTGGGATTCAGAATTGCCAGCCCAGCCCTAGGAACAGAAGCAGACAGATGAAGACATAGAAAAAAGTATTACTTCCCAGCATCAGGTTTCTCCCTCCTAGTCGTCACCGGTCTAGCTGCTGCAAATTCTGTTTCAAGTGCCTCAACTTTTCTTCGTTTCCAGAGGATCTGTAAATTGATAAGTGTGACTGGCATGGTGAATATGAAGATGGCCAACATCAGGAGGGAGTTCATGATCCCCAAACTGCGCAGACGGGCCCGGATGGCATCAGATTTCTTGCTTCTGGACTGGGTGGCAAATGACAGGTCAGGAAATGAATGTAAAGTTTTCCCACTGAAATTAAAGTGCTGTGAATCTCTAGCAGCCTGAAGAAAGGAGTCTCTAGTAATCTCTCCCGTGGTTACAGCAAGGATCGTTCTGGGTAGGTCATTTTGGTAGCAGCAGCTTAGGGGGAGATCTGATATGCTCGAACAAAGGGAGCCAACTCAGAACCACTGTTGACCTCCAAAACGCCAGGCAACCAGTTCTGTAGGAAGGCTAGGAGATCTGAACCTTAACTGCCCTCCGGATGCCCCACCAAGCGAAGATTCACAGCCTGTTGAGGGTTCTCAAGGGCCTCCAACCGATAGCGAAGTTGGTTATTTTCCTGCACAGGTTTGGTAGTGGCAGGGAGGGCTTTTGTGGCTTGGGCTTCCGTGGAGGAGGCGGTCTTGGTTACTGCTTCTATTTTGACATCTTGCTCTCCCATGTGACGAAGAATCTCCTCCACTTTGATATCAGTTGTCCTCATAGAAAGTGTTAGAGATGGTGGATCAGTAGAACCCGAGGCCTCTGACGCAGTTGTGGCCTGCTGCTCCACTGACAATTGTTTTTTTGGGGGGCAACCTGGTCTGCCCTTATCTGAACAACCTATTATCTTGAGTGGTCACTTTCATTTCTTCTCAAAATGAGCTACAAAATGCTGCACCTTTGAAGTCCAGTTCAGACAAATTTTGAGTATTTTGGGAAATTGTCTGAATTCTGCAGACACGAGATGGAAGTGCATCTGCTTAGCGAGAGTGCTCAACATTGCCCCCAGACCACACTTTTTGAACTGTATGGAAACATTTTGCTAGTTGGGTGCTTCCCACATCGACATGCAACATCTCCTATATAACATGGATGGCCCCAACATTCCTTTGTTCTTTCTCCTGCCGATCCTTACCAGACCTGCTGAAGAGAGGCATCACTATAGCCATTGCAGTTTATCTTCATTTTTGTAATGCATATTTTACTCTCTGTATGCTGCCAGAGGGCATCGAGCCTTTGTGCTGTCATTGTATCTGCAGCTACAAAATCTACAAGGACAACTATCGCACAGTTTGTATGTGCTGTCTGGGCCTCTGTGTTAGAGACTGCAGGATTTCAGTTTTAACTACTCTACAAGGTGAAGCTGTCTGAAGTCCTTGGTGAACTTTCTCACGCAAAAAGTATTAAAAACTATGGAAAGGGCTACAGGTTCCAGGCCTGCTTTTCATTTGCTGTCAACAGAGAAATGGTGGTAGAAGTTGAAAGACCTAGATAATGAGCAGTCGTCACAGGCCTCACTGTCTGGCCTACTTTGTATGGTATGTCACCATCTGGCTTCATCCTGCCTACACAGGTAGTCCCAGATCTATTTAAGGGTGCCAGAGGCTTTGCTGGCGTCTTTTTCAGATATGCTTCACCTGCTGCTGTCTCGTGTCGCAGACAGTAGCTGTGCTGTCAACAGGGCACCTGTACCAGGGCCTTTGCCGATAGCGTCTAGCAAGCTGCAGATTCTTCCTTTCTAGGGATGTGGATATGTCTTTTTTCCTTTAAATATTTTGCCGGAAGACTTTAAGCTGGCTCCTCCCACCCACCCGGGTGGTATATCCCTCAGTTCCACCCCTTGACCCCAGATCTTCCTTTCTGCTTACTCCTGCGTTAAGTAGGTCCTGGCGCTTAAATCTTCAGATTGCTTACTTAAACTCGTTAGTTTCACTACTGCGGTGGAAGACAAGACCTCACTCTGGTCCCGCCGGTGCCCCTGCGGGCAGAAGATGTCTCGTACTGACTCAACACGCCATGTGCGTCTACTGCCTGGGTCACAATCACGATGTACACCCAAGCGTCCGATTTTTATCGCTCATTCCAGCTGAATGTGTTAGACGATCACCTCGCCCGATTACAGCTCGGCCGACTGGATAATTGGAACCTGCCGGTCAAATCTAAAGAAGCTGGGTGGTCTTCACGGCTGCAGGGTCCGCTGAACAACTCGAGCAAAAGGCGGCGTTCGAGGAGGTGGCTCGGGCCGCTGATCAGTCCTCTTAAACTTCGATCTTCGTCCCGCTCAAGCTGGGCTCGACCTTTTCAGGCTCCTTCAAGGAGTTGTGCCAGTCTTTCCCGACCAAGGGGGAGGGCCAGTCAGCTTCGCACAGCTCCCTTTCCTGTAAAAAGGACCAAGATTCTAAGGAGTCTAGAGAGGAGACTAGATGTCATCATTCTTGGGATCAAGAGTGGTCTTGGGATCGAGAGTGGTCTCGTTCTCAGGCATCTCCAGTTTTGACTTTGATCGAAATTGCGGCCTCTGCTGCTGGCTTCACGGTGCCCTCATCGGGTCAGCTGGCTTAAGACCCGGTTGAGATTTTCGATCCCGTCGCCCTGTTGTCACTAGATGAGGCAGACAACTGTTCAGGACTCCCTACCGAGGAGGAGACCCAGCCTGCTGGAACCTCTTCATGGACTCTGGCCTGGACCTGAAGGAGCCGCAGGTCTCCCTGGCTCCTTATGAGTGCCCCATCAGTCCCTGCTGGTGACCAAGGGCTAGGTCTCTGTCCTCTTTGTTAGACAGGTCGAAGAGAACTC
Source organism: Neoceratodus forsteri (assembly GCA_016271365.2). Classification (NCBI taxonomy): domain Eukaryota; kingdom Metazoa; phylum Chordata; order Ceratodontiformes; family Ceratodontidae; genus Neoceratodus; species Neoceratodus forsteri. The sequence goes on from JADMNL010000024.1 coordinate 339,706,597, forward strand.
AAACGCTCACAAATGCCACTCTGGGCGTTCCAAAATGCGGTGCCATTGCTATTCATCCTCGTCGTCCGCAGAAGAGATGCTTCAGCGCAAGTTGCGCCGATGCTACGAGAATTTTTATGTGGCAGCAGTTGGTGTGCGCTGGTCCGAAGTCTACGCTGCCTTCCACACCTGCCGTCACATGGCTGTTGGCATCTAGGCCAACAAACTCCTCCAGAGCCGGCAGACACCATCCCTCTGCCCGAGGAGCCGGTGAAGGCCCTCCCAGCTCGGCTGAAACTGGCCTCTCCAGTGATTTTTATGGTGGAGCCGCCACTTAAACAGCCTCCCTTGGGGGGGCTCCTGCCAAGGAGTCTCTGTCCACCAAGGGCCTTCTGCACAGGCTGTCACTTACTCCCGCCCGCCCGCAGCGGGTTGAAGGTGACTTAGATGGTCGGCTGATCTATCAAGAGTCCAAGGACTCCTCCCTGAATTCCCGTCTGCTCGACGAGGAATCCCTCGGGAGTATCTCAATGGAGGAGGGTCCCACGTCTTTCATGGGCATCCTTTGTCTCCTCTCCAAATCCACGGGGATGAAACTGGAGTCTGTTCAGAAACTGGCTCGATATCTCCTGACTGACATTCTGGATAAAGGGGATTTTCTGAAAGAGGCCTTTCCAGTGGTCGAAGCCGTTGCTGACTTGACCCTGGGGCTTTGGCAGCACCCTGTCTCCTGCCTTGCGTCATCAGTCCGAATGGCCTGTAAGTATGCGGTTCCCTTTCGGGTTCACGGCTCACCCCTCGGCCAAGGGGTTGGTGACCTACTCTTTCAGCATTCGAGCAATTCAGGAGACACTGATAGACCTCCGGACAAAGAGTCCAAGAAACTGGACCACTGTGCCAGGAAAGTCTATGCTGCCTCCTCACTTGGTCTCCATTAGGTGAGCTCGGCTGTTGTCATGGCACACTTCTCCCATGCCCTTCTGTGCTCTCTAGATGAGGTGCTTCCCCATCTCCTCTTGGACCTTCAGAATACGGTCAAGCAGGTCTGGGACCAGGGTTGGGCTGTTGGAAAGCAGCAACTCCAGATGGCTCTGGACATTGGAGACTTATGCAGTGGCCACTGCAGGGCCTGGCTGAGGGTCTTGACCTTTACGACAGACACCCAGCACAAACTGGCAGATGTACCATTCCTGGGCACCGACTTGTTCGGTCCAGGTGTTGATGGTCACTTTCAGTTTATTGAAGTCCAGTGCCACCTTGGACTCAGTTGCTTCTGCCCAGAAGGAACCTCAGGCTTCCAAGAAGCAGAAGCGCAAGCCATTTTGCCCTTCTGCAGCAGCAGGCTCAATTTTGGTGCCTCAGCCCAAGTTAGGGACTTCGGTGGTCCGTAAGCCCAGAGGAAAGGGTCCCAGCAGTCCTGCGGCTGGATCCTCCTCCAAGCCTTCACAGTGACTGGATGGGGTGACTGCCCCCATGCCCGTTGTGCTCACTCTGGGTCCTCCCGTGGAGGGGGGGGGGGCTCCGCCACTTCCTTGCTGCCTGGTCCGCTGTCACAGTGGAATGGTCAGGTTGGTGGGTATTGGAAGTGGTTGGTCAGGGTCTGCCTCTGGAATTTGAGCAGTGCCCACCAAGCCGAGCCCGCGCCCCACAGGAGAAGGTATCCGTAGACAGTCGGTCGGCTCTCCGAGACGATATCACCCACTTCCTCCGCAAGGAGGTGGTGGTCAGAGTTGTGGATCCCCTGTCAATCCAGGTACTTCCTGGTCCTGACATGGACGTGTTTTTTTTGGGGTTGGGGGGGGGGCTGGTGACTCATTCTAGATCTGCATGACCTGAACAAGTTTCTCAGGTCTCTCAGCTTCAGGATGGTAACTCTGTCTCAAGCAGAGCATGTGGTTTTGTTTTTGGGATCTGCAGGATGCGTTCTACGTCCTGATCCATCAAATCACCCTGAAGGTTCCTCTGCTTCCAGGTAGAGGAAACCCTCTGAGTTCCAAGCCATGTCGTTCGGCCTGTCAACAGCCCCCAGGGTCTTCACCAAATGCATTTCAGATGTGGCAGCCCATCTTTGGGGTGTACCCCTGTCTGGACGATTGACTTATAGAGGTTCCCTCCAGACAGGAGGTGGAGAGGTCCACAGATCTGGCCCTCTAGACCTGCATTGACCTTGGCCTCCTGGTCAGTGAGGCCAAGTTGGAACCCTTGCCTTCCCAGGTGATTTGCTGCATCGTGGCAGAGCTCGACTCTTGCTGGGCCAGAGCCAGCCTCCCGATGGACAGGGTGGAGGTTCTCTCCTCCTTTGCCCGATCATTTCTGGTTGGGCACTTTCGCCCTGCCTGGGACTTCCTACGACTTCTGAGCTACATGGCAGCCTGCACCTCCGTGGTCTGATGGTCCTGGTGACATTTGCGCCCCCATTGGTGGTTCAGGTCCAGACTGACAACACCACGACCATGTACTATCTCAACAAACAAGGCAGCATGCACTCCTAGCCTCTGTGCAGGGAGACTCTCCGCTTTTGGACACTCGTGAACCGACTGGAGGCGGATCTCCTAGCCATTCTTGTGGCAGGAGCCTCAAATCAGCTGGCGGATGCCCTCAGCCATGTGCGTCCCACGAGTGGGCTGTCCATCCAGAGGTAGTACACAACTTGCTTTTCCAGTGAGGCACCCCTCAGGTGGACCTGTTCGCCTCCATGGAGAATGCAAAGCTGATGCTGTTTTGTGCCTGCCCCCTCAGCAGGGCTCGCTAAAGGGGTATACCTTTTTGAGGCCGATTCCATGGACCCCAGGCCTCTTCTGTGTCTTCCCTTGATCCACAAGGTTCTCCTCGAGGTCTGGAGGGACAAGGCACTGGTGATCCTGGTGGCTTCGTACTCACCCCGCCAGTTCTGGTATTCCAGTCTCCTCAGGATCAGGCTTCTGAGGCGTCTTCCAGCACGCCCGGACCTGCAGTCAGTCGGGGGAAGGTCCTCCACCCGGACCTCCAGTCTCTGCATCTGACAGCCTGGTTCCTGATTGGCTAGAGTTCCAGGCTTTTGGTCTCTCTCTAGTTGAGACATCTAGGAAGGAACTGACCAGGAATCGCTATGTCTTCAAGTGGAAGAGATTTTCCATTTGGTGTCGGGGCAAGGGGCTAGACCCTTTCATGTCCAGTGGCTAGCATTCTCGACTACCTTTCGTCTCTCTCCAGAGGAGGTCTTTGGTCAGCGACCCTTAAGGTGCACCTGACAGCCATCTCTGCTTACCGAGTGTGGGCCGGTCAGCAGGCGGTGGCACAGGAGAAGGTGGCCTGGTGTTTCTTCAAAGGCCTCGACCATATTTCCCCTCCGGTGCGTGAACCACCACCACTGTAGGATCCACTGCTGGTACTGACAGAGCTCACAGACAAGCCATTCGAACCGATGCTCAGGTGTGAGATGTCTGTTCCTTAACTCATTGCCTCCACAGGAGCTCTCTGAAGTTGCACCACTTGTCTCCTGTGTATGGTTAACAGTAAATCCTGGGCCTTTCTAAGCAAAATCAAGCTATAGTCAGCAGGTGAATAACTCCTAAAGTATACATGACATACACAAAACATCAGTGACAAAGTTGTTCAGCATAAAATTACCTTTCCAATGGTGCTATGCAGTCAAATATGTTTTATTCTGTTATACTATGTATTAAAATTTACAAGTGACTTCTCCAGACATTGCAAGGGCACACTGGGAGTCAGTAGCTGACTTCTGCAGGCATCCTCGGGACACACCAGTGTATTTTACTGATGACTACAGGCGTCTGCTAGGAGACAATGAGTTAAGTAGGGTGTGCACACCTTGCCTCCCTCCTCCCGGAGAACTGCTAGGAGTCTGCCAATACATGTGGATAGAACAACATATTTACATCTCTAGAAAAACCTAGGCGTGAGATATGTTGTTCATCCATACGGGCCCACCCGACCTCCCCGGCTTCTGAGCACAACCACTGCTTCCAGCGGGCAAGATCTGGCATCAAGGGGTGGAGCTGAGGGATATACCACCCGGGTGGATGGGAGGAGTCGGTTTAAAGACTTACGGCAAGATATTTAAAGGGAAAGGACATGCCAATACGTGTGGATGAACAACATATACCACTCCTAGAACTACTTTTACAGGTAAGTATCCTGTTTTTTTTTCAGACACCACCGGCATCGCAGGTTCCCCCTGTGGCTTCTGCCATTGTTCCTGATGACATGTTTGATTATAATCCTGACCTCATGGATATTGGTGGGGGGGGAGATTTTGTAGAGGAATATGAGGGGCAGTTTGAAGAAGGGAATCCTCTCTCCAGCTCCACTCTTTCATCTTGCAGTAAGGACTCTGGTTTACACACCCAGATCACCCCCCTTGGGATCCCTCTCTCCAAGCCATGTTGCAGCACAGTGCAGTCTGCTGTGGGCTTCGCTGTAGAGGAAGATTCCACAAAACGGAATCTTGTGGAATTTTTGGAGGTTACTTATACACCATCCCATATAATTCCTCTTGTGTGTCCTGCATTAGAGAATGCTACCGTTGCTGCATCACATAGGCCTAATACTTTGCCTGAAGTTCCAGGGAATGCTTATAAGCAGTACCCTGCTCTGTTTGCAAAACCTTACTATGCTACTTGGCCCAGAATACTCTGTAGATCTTACTTCGAGAGAGTTCCTGCAGTAGGTCTTCACAATAAGACTGCGCACCCTGGCATCGGGTCTGAATGGCAAACTTGTAGATAGCAATCAGTGGGGACCGCCCCCACATCAGGCGTCGTGACGTCAGCCCGGCTATAAAAGAGGCGGTCCAGCACCCGCTTTCCAGTTCTGTCCCGCTGTTGCCTCAGTAACGTTTGGCACACGATAGGATAGCGATCAGACATCCACCATTTTGTCGAAGTTTTCTTCACCTCATAACTGTTTTTTCCTAAATTGTTTCACTGTATTTGATGTCTTCTAGACAGAAGTGCTCGAAGTGCGGCACTCAAATCCTGCACGGGGACGACCATTCCCGCTGCCTCCTCTGCCTTGGTTCCAAGCACAACTCCCAGGAGTGCTCCATCTGCCAGGCCTTCAACCAGGTGACCCGAACCAGGCGTAGGCGGACCCTTGAGGCCCATCTCCTGACCCAACGACTGGCGTCGATGGAAAAGGAGCTCCAGGAACTGCGGGATAGGTCGTTGCGGGGCCCAAAAAAGAAAGGCAAGGAGAAAGCTGGGAGTGGAATCCGTCTCCCACGGAGGCCCTCGAAACTGTAGTACTTCTGCCAGTGCCCGTCTGCTTCTTTAGGCCGGGCACCTTCTCCACCTCCTGCCGAGGTGAGCGGGCAGCGGGTGGTACCTTCTCTAGAGGTTTCTATCAAGTCTAGCTGCCTAGCTGATAAGACACCCCTCGACTCCGTCGAAGGGCGCACGGATCCTGCCGATCAGACTAGCGGCAGTCTCCGGACTTCCACTAGCCAACTTGGATGCTACCTCTGCAAAGGTTTCCTCCATCGCCTGCCCGGATCCTTCCACTCTCCCATCAGGCTGCAGTTTAGCCCCTGAAGTCGGACAGAGTGACCCTTCGTCCTCTAGGGTTTTACATCCCAGGGACTCGCCACCTGATCAGCTGATTTTCCTGCCAGCTAAATTACCTTCGGACCTGCCGTCGGGGCTCCTTCCAAACCCACCCACCCCCTCGCCAGGCCTTCCGCCGTTTAGTCTGCCGCTGGCTAGGGATCTATTCATGGAGTCTCCTACCTCTGGTCCTTCGGGGGCACTTCCCCCAGCAGGACCAGATTCTCCAGGCGGGTTTCCGGGCTCAGACCCCATTGTCCCGCCTCCGGGTGGCCCGCCGTCGACTCCACAATATCAGATGCCAGGCTATGTGCCTCCGACGCAGGGGTACCCTGGGTACTCATACTAGCCACAAACGGGTTATCACTAGCCTTCTTGGCCTTAATACCCAGGTTATCCTACCTTCCAACCTCCTCCTTCACCGCCGCCGGCGCCAGAGACAGCACCCCAGTGGTGGCAGGAGGCCAGAACCTAGCTGTTGTCGGAGCTCAGGCAGTCTGGGGGGGAACCTCCCCAGCCTAGGGCCCCCCTCCACCAGGCAGAGCCTTGGGTTCTCTTGCCACGGGTACTGTTGGTATGGAACCTTCCATTTCTAGCAGCTCCGAGCCATCTGACACGGAATCTGACACCGATCCTTCGGATCCCAGATCTCCGGTTGAGGCCCCTCCAAAGGAGTCACCTAAGCCTCCTCCAGAGGACCCATCTTTTGGAGACCTCTTGCGCTCCATACAGGCAGCCGGAGGCTGGCCCACAAAAGAGGTGGACCCGCAACAGGCTAGCGGATCACCTGGATCTTGCTACATCAGATCCTATCCCCATACCCCCATGGATGGGTCCCCATGAGGACTTGGTCACCACAATATGGCAACAACCGTCCTCCATTCCAGCGGTCTCCAAAAAGGCAGACAGAACCTGTTATCCCCCGGAAGGGATTCAACACCTTAACTCCCATCCTAAGGCTGACTCCATGGTCTTTACTGCTGCTCACGACTGGTCAGCCCAACTGAAACACCAGAGTTCCTCACCACCAGATAAGGACTCTCGTCAGTTAAACCAGTTTGGGCGAAAAATCTATTCTTCCTTCTGTGGCATTGGATCTCTCAACTATGTTTCGTACATGGTTGTTTGCCAAAAAGCTAATCTTTTGGAGCTGGAAAGGGATCTACTTGAGGTTCAGGATGAAAACCTTAGGAAGAAGCTGCTGGATAAGGTCAGGATGGGAAAGTCCTTGTGTCGTCACGCGGTCTGAGCGACGTCGATTCTGTGGCTAGAGCAGCCACTAGAATCTGTCCGCATGGCTCTCCTGGCCGGATAGCAGGTTTGGCTGCAGGATGTACAGACTTCCTCTTGGTTGCCCCTTTTAGGGGTTCCATCCTCTTTGGAGGCAATGCCAAAGATGATATCACAGGACTGCAAGAGAGTGGACACTCTTAAAGAGATATACGCTCTATGTATAAGACAGGTCAGAAAAATCAGCCCTTTCGCCGCCAAGAAGGTGGAACAAGAGCCAGGCAAAGCGTCAGGAGAAAAAGATGTGCCCCTGGCTCAAGAGCCCAGACCAGTCTCTGGGGCTAAAGCTCCCCTCGGCGTCCTGACTCCTTTCCCCTCTTTCCGCTCCCTCCCTTACTTCAGGAGGAACTGGAGAGAGGTTCGGCCTCCACCTGGAAGGTTGGCGGCTAGTCACTGCAGAGTCTTGGGTGCTTTAGCTTATCCAGCAGAGTCACTTGATAGAGTTCCTCAAGATTCCAGCCCCTCTACCTCTGGGACGGTCTTTCTATCCACAGGATCAGGTCCCCCTCGTCTCGCAAGAGATTCGGGCTCTTCTTCTAAAGGAGGCAATAGAACCTGTCCCTCAAAACCAGATAGGAAGGGGATTTTGCTCCCACCTCTTCCTAGTCCCAAAGAAAACGGGCGACCTGAGACCGATCCTGGACCTCAGCACACTAAACATCTTCGTTGAGTACAAGAAGTTTTGTGTGTTGACCTATCAGGGCTCCTACCTCTGCTCCATTCCAGCTCCTGGCTGTGCTCCCTGGATATGCAGGATGCCTACCTGCACATCCTTATCCTCCCGGCCCACTGCCGCTTCCTTCGCTTTGCTTCTATGGAGGACCACTTCCAGTGTCGGGCACTCCCTTTTGGCCTTTCCTCGCCCCCGGGTGTTCATGAAGTGTCTAGCGGTGGTGGCGGCGTTCTCACGCCACCAGGGCAGTTATGTCTTCCCGTACCTGGACGACTGGCTCCTCGTAGCACCCTCTCCTACTAGCCTAAAAGTCTCCCTCTTTCACTCTGAACTTGTTCTCCCTTCTGGAGATCACGGTCAGCTTCCCCAAGTCCCAGCTAGTACCATCTCAACGACTCCAATTCATTGGTGCTGTACTAGATGCAGTTCAGAGCAAGGCTTTTCTGCCATCAGATCGAGCCAAGACTTTGGTTGCTCGGGCCATTCTTGTGGCCCAGGCTAGATGGATCCCAGCACATGCTGTGCTCTGTCTTTTGGGACTGATGGCAGCGGCCATTTCCACAGTTCCCCTGGTCAGACTTCACATGAGGGTCACCCAGTGGTCTCTCAGAGTCCAATGAGATAAGAGGACGGATGACATGAACCAAAAAGTCGTGATCTCCAGCAACCTTCAGAGAGATCTTCGCTGGTGGCAGGATGTCTCCAACCTATCGAGGAACCCTTTCTATACCCCCTGTTCCTACCCAAATCCTCACCACAGATGCCTCAGACTTTGGCTGGGGAGCCCATCTAGGAGTACACAAGACACAGGGGTCTTGGTCTGATCAGGAGCTTATGCTCCACATCAACGTTCTGGAGACCAGGGCGGTTCTTTACACTCTCTAGGCGTTTCAGTCCCTTCTGGTACTGGGATCTCTTCTGGTCCAGATGGAAAATATGTCCACAGTCTGGTACATCAACAAACTGGGAGGAACCCGGTCATACCCTCTCTGCAGAGATGCAATGAGGGTCTGGTACTGGGCGATGCAGCACAGCCTTTGCTTGGCAACAGTCCACGTACGAGGAGAAAGTAACTTCCTGGTGGACAGTCTGTCAGTCAGTGACCAGGGCCCATGAGTGGGAGCTAAAGTCAGGGGCGGTCGAAGAACTCTTTTTTTTTTTTTTTTTTTTTTTTTTTTTTGATGGGGTTGTCCAGACTTGGATCTGTTTGCCTCCCCATTCAACACAAAACTACCAAAGTTTTGCTTGCTCGTTCCCGGGCATGGTGCTTTTTGACACGATGCACTGTCTCTCTTGGACAAGGAGGTTTTTTTATGCATTTCCTCCCTTTCCTCTCATTCAGAAGGTTCTGGTGAAACTTCAGCAGGAGGGAGCTCATACGATTCTTATCGCTTCTCTTTGGCCACGCCAGATTTGGTATCCTCTTTTGCAGCAACTGTAACCTCCGGTCCCTCTGCCGTTTTCCCACAGCCTTCTGACACAGGAGCAGGGCACTGTGGTGCACCTGAGCCTTCAGTCTCTACACCTTCATGCGTGGCACCTGTGGACATAGCGGTTTCACGCTATGGAGTTGCCTTGCAGGTTGCACACATCTTAGTAGAGGCCAGAAAACCCTCTACTAGATCCACTTACGGCATGAAGTGGAAAAGATGTTCGATCTGGGCCCTAGCAAGGAGCTGGTATCCCTTTTCATGCTCTCTGGCCCAGGTGTTGGAGTACCTCGCACATTTATCTGAGAACGGGCCTTAGCTACTCCTCCATTAAGGTCCATCTCTCTGCAGTGTCAGCCTGCCACCTCCCAGTGGAGGGCAAAACCTTGGCTCAGTTGGAGGTTGCCAAAACCTTTCTGAAAGGCATCCTTCACTTGCAACCTCCTATCCGGAATCCTTCTCCCCCAAAAAGACCTGAATTTCATGCTCGGGAAGCTGACTTTACCCCTGTTTGAACCAGCTTCTACTTGTGACTTACGCTTCCTTTCCTGGAAGACTTCATTTTTAGTCACAGTCACTTCCGCCAGAAGGGTCTCTGAACTTCAAGGTTTTGTTTGTAAAGAACATTATATCTTACTTCGAGAGGGCTCTTGCAGTAGGTAATTACATATAGGACTGACGCCGGCCGGCAGCAGGACCCCAAGGAAAAATTTCTAGCTGGCAGTCCCTGGCGAGGACGCCCGTCCAGGTGACCGGCGTCATCGACGTCAGTATAAAGGGGCGGTCCCGGACGCCCACCTTCCAGTTGTTTCCCGCCGTTGGCTCGTGCAGCGCCTCGCGGTTAAGTTCCTATCGCTCAGTCCTGTTACTTCGTCGTTTTTTTCCGAAAAGTTTCAGTATTTTGTATTTAATATTTTCTATCGTCAGGTGAACGTCTGTTTATGTCGTCCCCTTCAAAAAATAAGTGCGACTCGTGCGGCGCCCAGCTGCCTCACAAAGATGGTCACTCCTCTGCCTTTTTCTGTTTGGGCCCAAACCGCGGTCGACAAGTGTCCGCACTGCCTACATTTCAAGCGTGCCACCCGCGAGCAGCGCCAGCAGTCTCGAAGCCCATCTCCTCAAGAAGAAGATGTCCACGCAATGGAGAAGAGTTGAAGAAACTTTGGCAGGCGTTGACCTCCCTGAAGGCACAAGCGGGACAAGGAAAGGCACCAGGAAGGCCTCCTCCTCATGACTCCGGCTGGAGTCGCAGGCAAATAATATCCTCGGGAGATCGCCCGACGGCAGCCTCAAGGCTTTGGAGGAAGCGTCGGCCCGCCCGTCGGGTTCGTGTTGAGCCGCCGGGTGCCTCCGCAAGAGAGGCTCCAGCCCCCAGTACCGCCGCAGGCTTGCTACCTACAGTGCGGGCGCCTCCCGCAAAGCCAGGCGTCGGCTCCTCCGGCGTCCGCCGAAGAAGAGCTGCTAAGGCGCCCGATCATCCGGTGCGGCGCCTGGCACTATCCCCGCCGGACGGGCCTCTTCCCATCCTCGACCCGTCCCGAGGACCCCGAAGTCGGACGTCTGCTCCTCTGGCGTCCGCGAGTTGACCCCCTAAGTCACCGTCGGCTCTTCTCCGGCGTGCGCCGGGCTTCTCAGACCTCTGACGAACCCTGTTTTAGCAGCCATTGCCAGGTTTGCCAGCAGCCTTCGCTGCCCGTCGGGAGGCAGAGTCCCCGCCCGACCCGATTTTCTCTCCGTCCCGGATGCGGCTCGGGATCCTGGGCTACCGTCCGATCCTCTTCCTATAGAGCCAGATCTGGCGCCGGCTCCCCCGACGCCGGCTTTGACACCGGCCTCGCCAACGCTGGTTCAGACACCGGCCCCTCCGCCGGTGGGGGATATTCCTCTTCCATCGGGCCCTCCACCCCACGAGCCTATCCCGGTTGATCCGCCCGTGGAGTACCCGGCTGGGCCGTCTGCTCCGGCAGCTCCTCCAGTGCCTGGGTATCCGCCGTCCTATCCGGCGCGGTTTTCCCAGGTCCACAGTATCCTCGTGCCACAGTACCCGGCACCGACTCCTCCAGCGCGCGGTACCCGGCTCGGTATTCCGCGGCGGATTCGGATCTCTCCTCTGGTTTCATCGTACAACTATCCTCCTCCTCCACCGCCCCTAGGCGCGGTGGATCTCCAGAGACTCTTGCCTCCTGGTGGGCTGAGGCCAAGGCTGGACTCACAAGGAAGTCGATGGCCGTCTTCTGGCGATGGTGCCACCACCGGCTCCCATCGCCCCAGGCGGCCCTCCTTCTCCACCTCCAGTTCCCGGGCTTTACCCATGGGATCCAGAGAGGGCAGGACACGTCCTGGGATTCCCCCTAAGGAACCCGTTCCTCCCCCTAGACGAGTCAGGGAGTCTTACTGTGCTTCGAATTCTTCTTCTTCTTCTCTCTCGGACTCCTCAGAAGCCTCCGATGGGTGTTCTGAGAAAGACGACGAGCCGCGCTCTCTGTCCAAGCCCCGGCCGAGGACTCCTCCGGAGTCTCCTCCAGAGGATCCTTCCTTCACGGAGTTGCTCAGTAAGATCCAGGAAGTCCATCAGTGGTGCTCCTTAGAGCCAGATCCTCAACGGGTTAAACTCGCCGAACATCTGGACTTGCCCCTTACAGCTCCTACTCTTGTGCCACCCTGGATCGAGCCTCACGCCCACCTTGTTTCCACTGTTTGGAAGCAACCGTCGGCTTTAGCCCCACTTCCTAGGAAGTCGAACAGGCTATACCAGGCTCCGGATGGTGTAGACTTTTTAGACTCTCGGCCCCGTGCAGACTCGGTTGTGATTAGAGCCGCTCACGGCGGTCAGCACACCTGAAACTGCCAGCTCATCTCCCGGATAAGAGACCAAGCCTTCTGGATCAGTTTGGAAGGAAGATCTCACGCTTCTTCCACACTGGGGATTAAGACCCTAAATTATGTAGCACATATGGGAGATTTCCAGAAGGCTGTCCTTGGCGGAATCAAAGATTTGACTCCTTGCCTGACTCCCAAGTCAAGCGGGAGTTAGCCGACCTGGTCCGTTCTGCTCGTTCGGCCAGTCCTCATATTCTAGGGGCGACCTCACGATGCAGTGGACACTGCAGGGCCAGACTCTGCGTTCGCCGCAAGTCTTGGCGTCATGCAGCTCCGTGTGTCAGGTCTGGTCCCAGGCGCGTCAGCTATTCAAGAAGCACCTTTCAGGGGGTTCTGTGCTTTCGATGGTGATGTCAAGGACTGTCATCACTGACTTACAGGAGAAGAGGACCCTTAAATCTGTTGATTCAATGCCATCCCCATCCCCAGCGCCGTCCCTTTCGCAGACGCAGCCGGCCTCAAGCGAAACCTCAGGGAAGGTGGGCCACTAAACGTCGGGCCCCCACAGCTGCCAGGCCCCGCCGCCCAAAAAAGCAGCGGGTGCCCCAGCTGCGGCACTGCCTCACACCACCTGACTCCTTCCCTCTCCCCACGCCTCCGGACACCCTGGAGGAACCAGTAGGAGGGAGGTTCTCCCTCCACCTTCCGGGTTGGGAGAGGATAACATCTGATTCATGGGTGCTTCAGATCATAGCAGAGGGACACTCCATAGAGTTTCTGCAGAAACCTCCACGTCACCCCCCTCTGAACTCCCCTTACTCAAGGGACCATCTTCCTTTGGTCAGGGAAGAAATCTCTGCTCTCCTTGCGAAGCAGCTATGAAACCGTCCCCGCACTCCACAGGACTGGTTATTCCCATTTTCTTACCGTACCAGAAGACTGGAGATCTCAGACCCATTCTCGATCTCAGCTCCTGAACCTATATGGAATACAAGAGGTTCAGGATGCTGTCCTTTCAAACCCTCTTGCCCCTGCTTGGCCCGGGCCAATGGCTTTGTGCATGGATATGCAGGATGCGTACCTGCACATCCCCATTCACCCTTAGCACAAAGTACCTCAGGTTTTGCGTTCAGGGACCACTACCAATTCAAGGCTCCCTTTTGGTCTTTCCTCGGCTCCCGAGGTCTTTACCAAATGCCTGGCGGTGTAGCGACCCCACCTGCGTGCCCCTGGGAGTTCAGGTTTTTCCCTACCTGGACGACTGGCTCCTGGCGACCCCTGTCAGGGAGGAACTCCTGCATTTTCTCTCCCTCACCCGGCAGGTTTTCACTGGCCTGGGTATCACCATCAGCCATTCCAAGTCTCACCTGGATCCTTCACAGAGGCTCCAGTTCATCGAGTCAATCCTCCACACTACAATGTGCAAGGTCTTCCTGCCTCCGGACAGGGGGGTCTCCCTCCAGTCCCAGATTTCCCTCCTATCCAGACACAGGAGGAGTTCCAGGCGGTGAGATTCGGTGCTCCGTCTACTGGGGCTTATAGGCGGCCATCCCGATGGTTCAGCAGCCTCCACCATGAAATCTCTCAGTGGACTCTCTGATCTGAGTGGGATCAGCGGGTAGGCGACCTAGATCATCGGTTCCTGATCTCCTCACCCGATGGTAGAGACTGCAATGGTGGGTAGTTCGAGAGAACCTATTCGGGGGTCCTTTTTTCATCCTCCCCGTCAGACTCTGACCACGGGCGCTTCAGGCGAAGGTTGGAGGCCCATCTGGGTCCTCACGAACAGGGCCCTAAGGTCAAAGTTGAAGTTAGTTCTCCACATCAGCGTGCTCGAGCTTGAGCAGTGCTTATGCTCTCCAGGCCCTTCACCAATACATCCTTCCGGTCACCTAGCTGTCCCAAATGGACAACATAATAAGTAGTGTGGTACATCAACAAAAGCAGGAGGGACTGGTCCACCACCAGCTGTGCAGGGGAAGCGATGAGGGTTTAGGAATGGCAACGCTTCACAACCTTCACCTCACGGCGATCCATGTTCCAGGAAGTACGACGGTTTCCTGGCAGACAAAGTCGCTCGTCGGCTCTTCCCACCACGAGTGAGGGTGGACGAAAAAGTTCTAAAAGCATCTTCCAGATTTGGGGGACTCCTCAAATAGACCTATTAGCCTCCTCGGCATAAAGCTTCCAGTCTTTTGCTCAGCTTGCTCCAGCGGCGCTTTCTGGGAGCAGCTCTTATCTCTCTAAGCCGGAAGGGCCAGTTCATCTATTCCTCTGGTCCCTACGTGTGCTGCAGAAGCACTTTGGAAGGGCGAAGGATTCTGATCGCTCCTTTCTGGCCCAGGCAAATTTGGTGTTCTCTTCTACAGCAATGCTCAGAGGTTCCTCCTCTTCCTCTTCCTTTATCTCCAGGATTGCTGACCCAGGATCAGGGGACCCTGGTCCATCCAGGACTCAAGTCCCTTCAACTTTATGCATAGCTCCTGCAGACCTAGCTCAATCTTGTTTTGGCGTTTCTCCTAAGGTGGCAGAGATTCTGGTGGAGGCTAGAAAACCCTCCACTAGGTCCACCTACGCCATGAAATGGAAAAGATTTTCCATCTGGGCTGCGTCCAGGAACGTGGAGCCCTTTTCCTGTTCTGTGACCATTCTACTTGAGTACATGTGTCATCTTTTCGACCTGGGTCTCAGTCACTCTTCTTTGAAAGTCCCCCTTTCACTGATAAGGCATTTGCCCAGCTGGAGGTATCCAAAACTTTCCTCAGAGGGGTCCTTCATCTCAGGCACCCTGTCCGGACTCCGGCTCCCCCTTGGGACTTAAACTTTGTCCTTGGAAAACTTGCTCTTCCTCCCGTTGAGCCTGTGGCTTCCGCAGACTTGAAGTTTTTATCGTGGAAGACACTTTTCTTGGTGGCCATTACTTCTGCTCACAGAATTTCCGAGCTCCAGGCCCTGATGTGCAAAATCCCTTATCTGATTTTTCACAAAGAACTAGTAGCTCTTCGCACGAATCCTAAGTGTCTCCCGAAGGTGGTAGCGGAATCTAACTTAAATCAGTCTATTGAATTACCTGCCTTCTTCACGCAGTACTCCAATCAAGGAGAATACCTGCTCCATACCATGGATGTTCACAGGATTCTGAGATACTACACCGATAGGACGAAGGATCTCAGAAAGACTGATCAGTTTGTCTCTTTTGCTTACAAAAGAGAAGGCAATGCTGTCTCTAAGCAATGCCTATCAAAATGGTTGGCCCATTGCATCACTTTCTGTTAAGACAAGTACAACAAGACCCTACCGGGTCAAGTTGAATGATCACTCCACTCGGGAGTAACAGCCTCTCTGGCTTGTTTCAGAAGCGTGTCTACGGCAGACATCTGTGCTGCATAGCGACTTCCATCCATACATTTACAAAACATACAGTTTGGACATTGCCTCTAGCCGAGAGCAGGCTTCCAGGTTAACTGTCTTAAAGGCCTTCTTTCTTAGGCCTGCAAGGTTTTCCTACTACTTCTTGGAGTAAATACCTCCTCCAGTGCCTTTTTTCTTTTGTTCCAGACTGCTTGGGATTCTGTCCTATATGTAATACCTACTAAAGAGCCCTCTCGAGTAAGATAGTACAGTTCGTAGAACTTACGTAACAGTAGATCTTCGAGAGAGGCTCTTGCAGTGAAGACCTTCCGCCCTCCACCCCCTAGGCTTTTTCAGCTCCTTTTCCATCGAGGGAAATATCCGCTTCTCTCTCGTCTGGGCCTTCCGGGCCTATGGCAGGAAAGAACTGGAAGGCGGGTGTCCGGGACCGCCCCTTTATACCGACGTCGTATGACGCCGGTCACCTGACGTGGGGGCGGTCCCTCGTCAGGGACTGCTAGCTAGAAATTTTTCCGTGGGGTCCTGCCGCCGGCTGGCGTCAGTCCTATATGTAATTACCTACTGCAAGAGTCTCTCTTGAAGATCTACTGTTAAGGTAAGTTCTTACGTAACTGCACTTTATAATTTTTCATAGAGACAGAGTAGTCCTGCGGACTAGCCCTTCTTTTCTCCCCAAAGTGGTATCAGAAACCACTCTGAATCAGAGCGTGGAATTACCAGTTTACTATCCCCAGCATTCCAACGGGAAATACCTTCTGCACACCCTAGATGTGCACTGGATTTTGAGGTACTACACAAACTAAAGGGGTTCGTAAATCTAACCAACGTTTTGTAGCCCTTGCTCCCCAATGCCAGAGCAAGGCTATTTCCAAACAAACCATCTCTAGATGGTTAGCCAACTGCATCCATTTTTCTTACACGAAATATGGGAAGTTTCTTCTGGGGGCAGTCAAAGGCCACTCAGCCCGCAGTGTGGCTGCCTCTACTGCCTTCTTTAGGAATGTGTCCACTGCAGAGATTTGTGCAGCGGCCACATGGTCGTCTGTTCACACTTTCACCAAATATTACAGTCTGGACATTGCCTCTAGGCGCAGAACAGGTTTTGGTCTCGCAGTTCTGCAAGGCTTCCTGTCATGATTCCCTTTGGCGACTTCTCCTCCTGGATGCACCTCTGGATAAGTTACTTTGGGGACTGCTTGGTATTCAGTCCTATATGTGAAGACCTACTGCAGGAACTCTCTCAAAGTAAGATATTGCAGTTACGTAAGAACTTACCGTAACAGTAGATCTTTGAGAGGTTCCTGCAGTAGGTTTAGTTTCCCACCACCTGTCCCCAGTTCCTAGATGTTTTTTCCTTTATTTTCCATCCTACCTAGCCTTTGGGTCTAGAGAGGAAACGGGGACCTAGGAGTTTTTCTACTCCTAGCTCTTATTTACCTTTCTTAGGTCTCCGGTGGAAAAGAACTGGAGAGCGGGCACGGGACCTCCTCTTTTATAGCTGGGCTGATGTCACGACGCCCGACGTCCGGGGCGGTCCCCACTGATGATTGCTGTCTACAAGTTTGCCGTTCAGACCTGGCGCTTGAAGCATGTCCTATATGTGAAGACCTACTGCAGGAACCTCTCTCAAAGATCTACTGTTGCGGTACCTTCTTACGTAACTGCAGTTTGTCATGGCTGCTCGTGATTGTTCCAAAGCCCCTAGGTGGCACATGAGTACTTTGCACCCATATAATGAATCTAGGAGGCTGGCTGTTAAGGTCAAGCGTACTTGCACCTCTGCATCCTTGGGCCTAAGGATTTCAAATTACCAGGCCCGTATGATAAGAGATCTGAGTAGCCTCTGGAAGGGTGCATGTACTGCAGCCCAGGCTTTTACCTTTTGGCCATTTCAAGACTGACTTGTTTAAAACCTATTCACAACAGCCTGCTGCACATTAGTAGCAAAACCAGCTACTCTGAGCCAGGAATAATGCCTAATACCAGAGGCCGCAGCCCTTAAAGAGGCATCAGACACATCGTAAGCTGAACAGAACAGATGTCTGCCTATTTCAGCACCAGCTGACAGGGTTTTAAACAAGTCATTTCAAGACTGCTAAAACCCTGTCAGCTGAGTGCTGAAATAAGCGAACATCTATTCTGACTAACAGCGATGTCGGTCTCTTTAGGGCTCAAACTGACTCTGGTAAACAGCTATTCCTAGCTCAAGTAACTGGTTTTGCTACTAATGTGCAGCAGGCTGTTGTGAATCCTCCTTTCAAGGGCTGCAGACTGTTCGGATATGATGTTGAGGAAGCACTTAGTGGCCTTCAGTCTTCCAGCATGACTTTAAAGCAGCAGTGCAACGAAACTGGGGAAAAAAAAATTGACCGTATCTTTTTTCACTATAAAAGATTCTAGGTATTCTCCAGTTTAATTTGGTGGTACAATTTTCAAATTCCACCTAAATTTGAATATTTTATAAATGTTTTAATTCAATTTTTTCTCAAGAAAAAAATGGGGCCACCACATTTTGCATAGAAACAGTATTGCAGACTCTGGCAATGGTTGGGATCGAGGAAATCAAAAAAACAGACTCTGGTGTAGAGCATAGAAGGTCCTAGACAAGTACATTTGACATAATACATTTCTCAGCTGTAGCTGAAACTAGCCTTTTTGGAAAAACATTTTTCGTTGCACTGCTGCTTTAAGATCTATTAAATACCTTTACTCTACACTCACTAGAGGTTGTGGTAGGGGCTCTGTTTGTCGGTCTGCCAGGGGTAACCGTTCATGCCATCAGCAGGGCTGTGACAAAGGTGGTCCCCTCCCGAGTCACCTCCCCCTGCCTGCTTTCCCCCTTCTGCCTGTCTTCTGCACATACCAGTCCCCCCCAACCCCACCCAACTGTTGCCTTCAGCGGTGGGTGGGAGGAGGATCTTCCTGCATTTAAAACAGTGGAGGGAGTTCCCTATGGGACTATTGGGTTCCGGAAATAATAGCAAAGGGACATGCTCTAGAATTAAGAGAAACTCTTCCAGAACGTCCTCCATCCCTTTCCTTATTCTCCGGGCCACTTGTCCCCACCAAAAGAGGATGTCCGGACCCTGTTTCAGAAACACTTATCAAACTGATTTCCTCCACAAGACAAGAACAAGGGGGTGTTATTCCAGATAATACTTAATCCCAAAACAGACAGGAGACCCAAGTTCTGTATTGGATATTGAATGTTGGAGACCTCAGTCTGTACATCGAATACAAGAAGTTTTGAATGTCTCTGCAAGCCTAGATTCCCCTTTTACAGTGGTCTGGCTTTGTTCCCTGGACATGCAAATTCATACCAAGATCAGAAAGTTGTACAGACCGTACCTTTGCTTTATGCAGGCAGGCGAGCACTACTAGATCTTCATTGAGGATGTCTCCTTCATTAAGCTACACCTTTGGAACTATAAGCAGTCATCAGGACCACTCAGACTTTTTGCTAGCTGGGGGGGCTGCCAACAGTGACATGTAGCATCTACGCGTGTATAATGTGGGTGGTCCCATTCGATCACTCCTCATTTTTTTTCTGCTGTTGATTATCCTAGTCAGACCTGCTGAAGGAATCTGCATCAGCGTAGCCATTACTGTTTATTTTACTCATTTAATTTTTCACAAACAGACTCTCTGTATGAATCCTAAGTTTCTACCAAAAGGAAATATTTGAATTTACACTGAATCAGTGTCTTCCTAGCTGACTCGGTGGCGCTGAGGTTGGCGCTGGCCATACACTGGCGACAGGTTCGGGGAGCGAGCCGGGGGTCAGCAGGGGAGGAAAGGATCGAGCGGCGTCAGAGGACTGCACTGCTCTCCTCTCCCTGGGGAGGGTTCCAAGGGCCGCTCAGTGCCCTTGTGACCCCAGATGGAGATCGGGGGTACTACAGGATCACCAGCCAGAATCGTAAGGGGCGGGGAGTGGTGCAGACAGCAGGGCAGCCGTGCGCAGACGTCATTGCACGTCTCCTCCCCAAGGAAAACAAAGCTGAAAATCCCCGTCCATGGAGATACGCAACGGCACTACCGCCCGCTGCTGCACTCCATCAGCCAGACTCCATCCACCCCTGGGCTGAGCCCAGCCTGGCCTGCCAGATTGTAGATAGAGTGCCTTGGGGGGAAAGGGCGGCCCTACCTCCGGGGGGGGGGCGCCTAGCTGGGGGGATCGCCAGGCTGGTGCCAAGGGTTGGAGAGTTTCAGGCTTGGAGGTAGATTGGTGAGGTTGGGTTGATGCCTGAGAGTTCCCTGTGAGTACGGTGCATAAACAAAGTTGACAAGTCTTCCTGTATACTTTCCCGAGGGTGCCAACCAGGGTGAGTCACTCCTCCATATTCTGGATGTACATATTTTAAGATACTATATTGCTCGCACCAAGGACTGCAGAAAGTCCTCTCAGCTGTTTGTTTCCTTCACCCCTGGGAAAAGGGGCACTCCTGTGTCTAAACAATGCCTGTACAAATAGCTGGCACATAGGCAGTACTGTAAGGAACTCCCTGGTGGTGTTCATGGTCGTTCCACAAAGGGTATAGCTACTTCTGTTGCTTATGTCAAAAATGTCCCTGCTAGCAACACATGTTCCGTGGCCACACAGAGTACATTTCAGTTTCACCAAACATTACTGTCTGGATATTCTCTCATTGACGTGCTGGTTTTGGTCTTGCCATATTACAAGGCCTTCTGTCCTTACTACATATTGGACTATGCCATCCTCCCTTCTGCTTTGTACTGCTTGGGAATCATTCCAAAGGTGTGGACTTATGGAGGTGATGACCTCAAAGATAGAAGTGTCACATAAGAACTTAAACAAAAGAGTAGATCTTCGAATGGATACTTTTCCATTAGTCCATGCCGTACCTTTTCTCAGTCCCCCTTTTGATTTTAGTGAGGGGCATATCAGATCTTACTTCGAGACGGAGCTCTTGCAGCAGGTGATGACCATCAGGACTATGCCGCCAGGCACTAGGACCCCACGGAAAAATTTCTAGCTAGCAGTCGTAAGGCGGGGGACTGCCCCTTGACGGCCTGCTCCCGACGTCACAAGTGGTATAAAAGGGGCGGTCCCCTGGCACCACCTCAGTTTTGTTTCCTGCCATCGGCCCTTGCATTTTAGCTCAACAGACGCCTCTTGCTTCCAGTCGACCGCCATTTTCTTGCGCTCCGCACAGTTTAGTTTTTCAGTTGCTCACATTCCAAGAGTTCAAAACACCTTGGCCAACAGCCTCAGGTGCTCATGGTCTCGGGCTCGAATGGGAGCTATTACAGGAAGTAGCAGATGACCTGTTCGGAAGATGGGGTTTGCAGAATTGGACCTCTTTGCATCCCCGCTCAACGCCAAACTGCCAAGTTTCTGCTTGCTAGATCCAGAGCCTGGTGTTTTTTGGCGAAATTAACTTCCCTGTCCAAGAGAGGGACAATTTATCTATGCCTTCCCTCTGCTCCAGCAAGTTCTGCTCCGGCTGCAAGCAGAGCGAGCAGAAATTATTCTGGTTGCACCATTCTGGCCCAGACAGATCTGGTTCCCATTGCTCCAACAACTAGAAAGGAGACCTCCCATTCTACCCCTCCTGTCCTCC
Source organism: Neoceratodus forsteri (assembly GCA_016271365.2). Lineage (NCBI taxonomy): Eukaryota > Metazoa > Chordata > Ceratodontiformes > Ceratodontidae > Neoceratodus > Neoceratodus forsteri. Next base: position 339,727,292 of record JADMNL010000024.1, read on the forward strand.
CGATTGCACTCTCAGGAACAGGGTACTCCTCTTCACCCCTACCTGAAGTCTCATCTGCATGCCTGGCTCCTGCAGACTTAATCAAGGACCGGTATGGGGTGTCTCCATAGGTAGCGGAAGTCCTAGTGGTAGCGAGGAAGCCCTCGACCAGGGCCCCCTACACCATGAAATGGAAACGCTTCTGTTTGTGGGTGTCTGCCCATCACAGATCCATTCTCCTGCCCCATGAGCTTGTTACTGGAGTACCTACTTTACCTGTCAGATGCCGGTCTTAGCTATTTGTCCCTTAAAGTGCACCTTTCTGCCTTGTCTGCTTATGTGCCAGTGGACGGCAAGACCATGGTGCAAATGGACCTGTCCCGCACATTTCTGCGGGGCATGCTGCATATTAAACCGCCTGTTTGGGATCTGGTTTCCCCATGGGACCTATTGTTCATGTTAGAGAAACTCACTTTGCCTCCCTTTGAGCTAGCCATGAGTTGCGAGCTACGGTTCCTTTCTTGGAAGGTGCTGTTTTTTGGTTGCCATTACTTCAGCTTGGGGGATTTCTGAGCTTCAGGCTCTTGTGTAAGGAGTCCTGTTTAGTTTTTCAGAGGGATCTGTTTTTGTTGTACACGACTCCCAAGTTTCTTCCAAAGGTGGTGTCTGAGTTCACTCTTGACCAAGACATTAACCTGCCAGTTTACTACCCGGACTACTCAAACCGGGGAGGCCTTATTGCATACTCTAGATGTTCAGAGTTCTTCATTTCTACTTAAAAAAAATGTGCTTTTTATTTGGAGGCATCTGATTGGCTGGTACCCCTTCCAGAGGGGTACATTAACTTTTTCAGTAGATGCCCACCAAATAAAAAGCCCCAGCTCAAACCTGCCTCATGCCCAGCAGAGTATCCTTGTGCCCAGCCTGCTTCATCATTGACTGAAGCACTGGGCACGCACTGGGCACAGTTTCAAATTACCACCATTGTTTTCATTGCTTACCGAGAGAGTGACTACCACACACGCTCTTACTCCATAGATAAGACAACAGCCAGTACCAAATGAAATTTGTACCCAGTTCCCAGGTTTTAAAACTGTCTGTCTTTTTCTTTTCTTTTTTTTTTTTTGGTCTTGTCTGCCACGGCTCACTCAGTCTTACCTGTCTGCAAACACAGAATCAGACCCACAACTTAAAAATCCCAGTCTGCTCCGATGACATGACTCCCCCTCCACATCTACCATAATCACTTAAGGATCACTGGCGAGCTACAGTAGGGACCAGTAAGTAAGCAAGCAATAAAAAAAAAAAAAAAAAACTTTTTTTGTTCTCCACAAAGTTTGTAGCGCTGAAAGAAAATGAAATCAGCTTTGCCAGCTAATCGCAAGCGCCACTTCCCACTTGCTCTCATCTTCCGCTTACACACAGAGCAACTGCCATTGCCAAATCAACCCTAAACAAATCTATCCCAACTTCACTGCCATTCATTTCTTTTTTCAAACACAGTTAGTGTTTAAATTTTCCTCTTAAAAAAATGGCTGTTACAATTGAAAGCAGTAGCATGGCTGGCATGTCGGTAATTAGCGCTACTCTGACCTGCTCATGCTGGCTGAACTCCCACTCCCTAAAACAGAGAAACACCACAAACAAAATTAATATTTATTTTTTTACGGCAATACCTCACTGTGGTAGGCTAGTGTGGCTCGAGCTATGCCCCCATGCCTCTGTGCTGTTTCCCTGCAGACAAACGAATCACCCACAAAAACGGCAGAAACCACAAACAATGCAGAAAACTGCTTGCTGTCATATAACTGTGTCCCCGCTCTCTCTCTCTCTCTAACGTGGACTTCCAGTGCCTTGCATACCCATCATATGCCACCAGCGTCTGCGCAGTACTTGAAACCACCTTCACTCTTCTCATGTAAACCGCGCTGCTCGAAGTTTATTTTTGCTACTGCGGTCAGATAGAGATCGTGATGACGCTTACTATGTATGGCTACCAAATTAACAACACCCCAACAAACGAATGAATATTTAAAAAAAAAAACAGTTACACAAAAGGGTTTTAACTTAAGCCCTGTCGGTGGGTTGGGGGGTTAACCACGGCAACCTGCTTAAAAGTTGCAACTTAGCACGAAAGTTCTTAAGTAAAGGTGGAGGAACTATTATTACAAAAGAATTTCAAATAGCTAAGACTTAACATTTAAACATAAAAATGTATTTCTTTAAATACATATGGTATGGTGGCCCATTTTCTAAGTTCAATACTGGACCTTCCATGGGCTATAAGACCCTCCGCCTGCGGCGTCAGGCCTCATTACACCCCTGGGTGGTCCAGTATTGCCCCATACTGCCCACCCTGTCGGGGATTATTGCTTACATAGACCACACCCAGTCATCTAGGAAAAACAGACCAGTTGTTTGTTTCTGTCGCCCCCAGAATTATTGGGGCACCAGTGACTAAAGGGACACTAGCCAAGTGGTTACTCAACTGCATAGTGTTACCAGAAGTACAACAAACCCTTACTGAGCCCTGTAAAGCGTCATTCCACGAGAGAAGTTGCCACTTAATTTGCCTCTCCGAAATGTCTGCAGTGGATCTCTGTGCTGCCGCCACTTGGTGTTCTGTCCATACTTTCATAAAACACTACATTCTGGACATTGCTTCTAGGAGGAGGGCGGGCTTTGGCCTTGCTGTTCTCCAGGGGTTGCTCTCTTAGGAGACTACTGCATACCTTTTACCTCCACCCTTCTGACCTGGGTCATATACCTGTACTGCTTGGGACTCTGTCCTGATGGTTATCACCTGCTGCAAGAGCTCCCTCTCGAAGTAAGGTAATAGAGTTACGTAAGAACTTACTGTAACAGTAGATCTTAGAGAGGCACTCTTGCAGCAGGTATGCGTTCCCTCCCTCAATCCCCCTTGGATTATCGTATTTTTTCTTCTCCCTTTGGGATGTTTGAACCTCCTCTGTTCCCCATCCTTTATGCTGGCTGGGTCTCTGCCAGGCGAACTGAGGTGGTGCCGGAGGACTGCCCCTTTTATATCATTGGTGACGTCGGGGGCGGGCTGACGTCAAGGGGCTGTCCCCTGCCTTAGACTGCTAGCTAGAAATTTTACCATGGGGTCCTAGTGCCTGGCGGCATAGTCCTGATGGTCATCACCTGCTGCAAGAGCTCCTCTCAAAGATCTGCTGTTATGGTAAGTTCTTACGTAACTGTACTATGCTGTGCCTAAAGCCTTACTCCATGCATCCTGTCCCATGCATTTCCTTGTATGCCTGGTGCTTGTCTCATCATAGTTGGCTGGAGGTACTCTGAGGTTAATCCCCAACTGAGAAGTGATGGGGCTGCCCACGTCATATACATGTAGATGCTGCACATCACTGTGGGCAGTCTCTGACTAGCAAAAGTTTAGATCTACTGTTACCATAAGTTCTTATGTAACTGTTTTTTCAAAGTGTTGCCCTTTGGCTTAGCCTCTGTGCCATGTGTCTTTATCAAATGCTTGGCAATGGTTGCAGTACCCCGTTACAGGGAAGGGTTTCATATCTTCCCTTATCTGGATGATTGGCTTATAAAAACAATTGCCAGGGAAGCTTTACTAAACACCCTTTCATAAACAAGACCTGTTTGATGCTTTGAGTCACTGTGCTAAAATCCCTGTTTACCCATGTCGCGGCTTGCAGTACATTGGGGTAGTACTGTACAGCATCTTTCAGAAAAAGAGATGTGCAAGAACAAGGGGGGACAATTTGAAGATAGAGGGGGAGACGGCACAAAGGTAATATGAGGAAGTATTTTTTCATGGAGAGGGTTGTGGATACGTGGAACAGCCTTCCTGAGGAGGTAGTGGACTCAAACAGTGGAGGAATTCAAGAATGCATGGGACAGACATAAGGCAATTCTAGTGCGGGGTAGGAGGAAGTAGGCTGTGTTAACTAGGATCTGCAGCCTATGCATTAGGTAGGAAAATGAGCAGACTAGGTGGGCCAAGCGGTCCTTATCTGCCGCCAAGTTCTGTTTCTAGGGATGTGCCTTCCTGTCTCAGGGCAGACACTCTTATAGCTCAGGCGCACTTTAGTTGTCAGGAGCCACTCTATCTCTGCCAGGTCAGTGTTATGTCTCCTGGGCTTAATGGCTGTTGTTATTGTGACACTGCCATTTGCTGGGCTTCGTAAGAGAATTCTAAGATGGACACTTAGGGTTCAGTGGATCCGCTGACAGATGAGTTGGACAGGTGGTTCTCGTCAGTCCTATCTTCGCAGAGCACTGGTATACTGTCAGCCTACTTTATATTTCAAATCGTCCCTAGTTTAAAAAACACATTTTATGATTGCTTTTGTTCGGAAAGATTGGTGATGAAGCTGGTAGTTTGATTCAGATTCATTTTTCTTTTTAAAAGTGAAAAACAGCCCACCATACTGGTGTTACCACACAAGTGTTAAATTTCTTGACAAAGTCCCACTGCATCTTTCCTGGACCTGATAACACCACCAGAAGAGAAGGAAACTATTTGCATAATGAACGGCTGCACTTTTTTTTTTTTTGTTTGTTTTTTTTTTGGGTGGGGGGGTCAAAGTATGCAATAAGAGTAGATCAAGAATTTGAAACAAAAGGTTGGGTACAATTACACCATTACCAAGCATTTCAGTTCTAATAAGAAAAGAAGATAAAACGGTTTCATTTAATTTTAGAGAAAGTAAGCAGTCGTAAAATGTGGATTTTTAAATACTGTAAGTAATATGATGCAAAAAGGGTTGACAGTATCCCTTTAAGGGTGTTCCATTCCTTGTACCAGCTTCTGTATAGAGCCTCACCACGGATGCCTCAGGCTCCAGCTGAGGTGCTCATCTCAACCCTTTCTTGACACAAGAGTCCTGTAACAAGGTGGTGGCTGACTTGCACATAAATGTCTTAAAAATAAGAGCTGTCCTGTACAGCCTCTACGCATTTCAGAATCCCCTCTGTCCTGATCCTCTATATACAGACAGACAATGTTAGTGTCATGTATTGCATAAACATACAAGGGGGCACTCTTTTCTGTCTCCTGTGCAGGGAAGCAATGAGTGTGATACTGGGGGATGTCTCGTGGCCTTCAGCTGTTGGCCGTGTTTTCCCAGGTCTCCAAAACATCTTGGCAGGCAGGCTAAGCAGGTTTCCGTCCCCGATTCACACATGGGAACTGCTTGGATTGTCCAGAGTAGGACCTTTTTGTGTCTCAACACAATGCAAAACTGCTGCGTTTCTGCTCACTCCAGGGTCTGGAATATTTTTGGTGAGACTCATCGCTCTCTTGGGAAAGATATTCCTGTACACATTTCCTTCCATTCCTCTACACATTTCCTTCCTTTCCTCTAATACAGAATCTTGCTCAAGCGAAGAGTGGAAAGTGCCACTTTCATCGTAATTGCTTGGTTGTGGCCTTGCCAGATATTGTTTCCACTCCTACAACATCTGGTGGTGTGCTGTTCTACACGTGTGTGTGTGTGTGTGTGTGTGTGTGTGTGTGTGTGTGTGTGTGTGTCACATGACGGGGTTTCTGGTCCATCCAGACCTGAAATCTCAAGATCTGCATGCATGGCTGCTAAAAGCATAGGCATTTTATCCTTTGGAGTGTCTCATGAGGCTGCTGGTGGCTAGGAAACCTTCTACCAGACATACTTATTCCTTGACGTGGAACTGTTTAAAGAGCAGGTGGTGTTTTATTTAATTTTTCTCCCCCCTTAAACTGGATAGCTTACCCCTCGGTTTAAAGATCCTACTGGGAGCCGTAAATTTTTACTTTAATAAACTTACTAAGAAATCGCTCGTAAAATACATAATTGGGACCATGACCAACGCCAGTACTTCTAAATTAGAGCATGCACCCACGCTGTACGTTTATGATGTCAATCCTAGAATAGCGCGGGGGCGTGCTCCGTAAAACTATAATGGGGGCGGTATTCGTGTTTTTAAGTACTTTTAAATGCTGGTTTTGAGAAAAGGCCACGCTCAACTAAAGAAGGTCCTTCTTAGTTGGTAGTGTCTTTCAAAACTGGCTAATAAAAAAAATGTAAAATCCGTATAAATACCGCCCCATTATACTCATAGACATGCCCCGCGCTATTCTAGGACTGTCAACATAAAACGTGCCAGCATTGGGGCGTGCCTCTAACTTGGGAAGTATTAGTGTTTTGGTCGCGGGTCCAGATTATATACTTTACAAGCGATTTCTTAGTAAATTTACTAATGTAAAATTTATGGCTCCAAGTAGGATCTTTAAACCGAGGGGTGAGCTATAAATTAACTAAACAACTGCGCTTTAACTTTGTGGTCTGCTTCCAGGAATCCGGACCCTTAAGGTATCTGAATTCTGTTCTGCAGTTCTCCTTATCTTATTCAGGCTTACAATATTCCTCTGTCATGGTGCATTTTGTTGCTGCATCTGCATTTGGGAGAAGGGTTCTCCCTGTCTAATCCCATACCCAAGGGCTCCACGGTGAGTGGGCAGATAACACACCTGGCCTCGGTGGTCCCATCCCATTCGGGTGGTGGTATGCAGCGACAGGTTTATTAAAACAAGACTGCTATAATTGCCAATCTTGGGTCATCTGACCTGGCTTGCATCACAGAGACCTGGCTGGATGATAATGCTGGCCCAGTTCTGGAATCAGCAATTCCGGTTGGTTTCTCGGTGATGCACTGCCAGAGGATGGATCGTAGGGGCGGGGATGTAGCCATATGCTTTAAATTGGAATTGGGCCTTGTAGATGTGCCAGTAGGGGAGACCAAATCCTTCAGGTGTATCATGGGCGCATGTGTGGGTTGCAGGATTCTTCTTGTCTACCGTCAACCCAGGGACGAGAAGCAATTCCTGCAGGAAGTCGCGTACTTCGTCTGTATGGAGTCCCACAGATGGATGGGTCTGGGAGACTTCAATGCCTGGATCGGCGAACTCTCGCAATTTGGTCAGGACTTCCTCCAACTTATGAACTCGTTGGGCTTCACACAGGTTATTACCTCTGCGACCCACTGTCCTGGTCACTTGTTGGACTTGGTTTTTCTGCTGGGTGTGGTGGAAACGGTTGGATGGTCTGACCACCAAATCATAAGGTTCAATTTCCAGGCCCCAAAAAAAAATAGACTTGCCCCTACAGAGATGGTCCGTACCCCTTTAAGGGGTTTGACTCCAGATGGTCTGGCGGTGGTGCCGGACCAATCGGGTTAGTGCAAGCTCTGATCCAGACAATCTGTTATTGGCCTGTAATAAGATGTGACTGTGGCTCTGGATTCCATAGCTCCTGTCCGCGTTTGCTCCCTCACCCTTTGCCCTCGGTCCCCCTGGTTTGATGGGATCTTGAGGGAGTTAAGGTGAGTGGGATGAAGGATGGAACGGCGCTGGAGGAAATCAGGCTTTGATGCCGTCAAACTTAGATTGATGGCCCATTATAGGGATGATCAGTCAGCTGACTCCTGTAAGAAGGCAGCGTTCCTGTCCAGGGAGATTGCTGCTGCACAGAATCGACTGGCTCAGCTCTTCAGAACTGCCGACACAGTATGCAGTTCAGCTTGTCTGCAGTCTCTGAGAGCGTTGTCACAGGAGAAGTGTGATGAGTTTGCTCGATTCTTTGCAGATAAGGTTGCCGACATTAGGTCTGAGATCTGCTCACTCATTCCAGGGGGTGCGACGGTTGGTTGCAGACCCTTTGTTTGTCTGGTCCATCTTTGACTGTTGGCGATTGCAGATATTGTGAGAATCATCCACAGTATATGGCCTATCTGCTGTAGTTTGGAACCAGGCCCAACTCGCCTCCTTTTGGGGTGTTTTTATAACCGCCCGGTCCTAACTGAGATAGTCTGGTGTTTGTCAGAGACAGGTGTGTTTCCTGACATCCTAAAGGAGGCGGTGGTGACACCCCTCCATAAGAAATTTTCTCTTGACCCGGGCTGTCTTGCTAACTACAGACCTGTCTCTAACCTTCCCTTTGTGGGTAAGGTTATTGAGAAGGTGGTTGCGCTGCAGCTGGAGGATCATTTTACCATCCACAATATCTACGATCCCCTTCAATCGGGATTTCGGAAGAGGCATAGTACCAAGACAGCCCTAGTTCAGGTGCTGAATGATCTCCTGATAGTGAGAGATCGGAAGAGCTGTTCCATCTAGGTTCTCCTTGATCTCTCTGCAGTGTTTGACACCGTGGACCATGGTGTGTTATTAGAGCACCTGCGGCTGACCTGTGGACTTGTCTGGTACAGTCCTCAGATGGTTTCATTCTTAACTCACTGGCAGGTCACAGAAAATGGTGTCCTTTATTTATTTCTCTGACCCGGTCTCCCTGTCTTATGGGGTGCCACAGGGCTCAGTTCTATCACCCATGTTGTTTGCAGTGTATATGCTGCCGTTGGGAGACATTAGGAGACTGGGCTGAGTTTTCTCTGCTATGCAGATGATATTTCGCTATACACGTCTTTTGTGCCCGATCAGGATGGAGCTATCTCGATTTTTAACAACTGTTGCGCAGCAATCCAGGACTGGATGAGTGCCAACTGACTGAGGTTGAACCCTAACAAGACAGAGGTGTTGGTTGTGGATCCAGGTCATCGGGAAGAGGTGTCTTCAGCTGGGCGGCCGTTCGGGCTTTAGCGCAGTGGCAGCCATATGGTGACCTATGAATGGGTGCGAAACCTGGGCATTACTTTTGACGAGGGGCTGACGCTGAGATCTCGGGTGTCCGTTGTCAAGACTTCATTTTACCATCTGAGGAATATCGCCCAGATTAAGCACCTTGTTCCGCCTGACTACCTTCCAGTGTTGGTCCAGGCCTTTGTGACCTCTTGCCTTGACTATTGCAACAGCCTGTACCTAGGGCTACTGGGGCTGGATATCTGCCGCCTGCGGCTGGTGCAGAATGTGGCTGCCAGGCTGTTGACTGGTTCGTTTGTTTATTTAAGAGATTTACCAGGAAGGGCATACTGAGCAACATGCTCGATTCCAGATGCGACCTGGGGGCCGAAACCCAATACATAACATGGAATTTTATACATAGACAGTACAATATTAGGACGCAAAAGATTACTCCTGGCAAACATATGGCAGGAGGTTACAGACAGGGGTAGATACATTCAGTGGGAAAGATTGGTGGGTAGAGTACATTTAATAAGCGACTAGATTGCATCATCATAGTAGTAAAACTGTTAGTTGAAACAGGAGCAGCTGGAGGAGAAATGCGCTCTGAGTAGTAGGTTGCGGTGGTAGGTATTTGGTGCGTGTCTTGTGGGGGCAGGTAGGGCGTTCCAGATCTGTGGGATTCTGTAGTTAAAAGCAGCCTGGCCTTTGGTTGTGCGCATAAATGGGACGTGGAGTAGTCTGGGGTCCATGTTTCTGAGGGAGTAAGCAGGTGGATATTGTTGGGAGAGGGACCAATTTTTGGCAGTGAACCTAGTGCAGTTAATCTACTATCATGGAGGGACGGCAGGGTTAGGGAGCTGTATAAAGTGCAATGGTGTGTGGATTGTGGACAGTCGAGGATGAAACGTCAGGAGGAGTGGAACAGGGTGTCTAGGCTGGCCAGGGCGGACGTGGTGTGATAGTGTATACTATGTCGCCATAGTCAAGTAAGGGAAGAATAATTTTTTGTACAATGGCAAGCCTCGTTTGTGGGGTGAGGCAGCTTTTGTTTCTGTATAGTACACCAAGTTTGGGGAGCAGTCTCTTGTGTAGGGAGTCGATGTGAGAGGTAAAATCTAGGTGCTGGTCTAGCCAGACTCCTAGATATCTGAAGCTAGTGCATTGCTCCAGGGAAGTCCCGTCCAGGGTTTTGAAAGGGGGGTAGGGGGCTTGGCGGGAGAGTCTTTGTTGGGAGCCAAATGTTATCTTGATCATGATCATGCCATGTCATGCCTGTGCTCCGCAGCCTGCACTGGCTGCCTAGTCAGTGGTGGATCACCTTCAAGGTCGGTTTGCTGACCTATAAGGCCCTACACTGACAGGAACCATGTTATCTGCAAGATGCTCTCTCTCTACTGCCCACTTTGCTCCTCTGATGAGGGATTACTAGAGGTTCCCAGGGTTCGTTTGAAGACCTTGGGTGCCCGGGCATTTGCGTTTGTGGCAACTACCCTGTGGAACTCTACCTCGTCTGATAAGAATGCTTGACTGTGGTGAGTTTTAAAACTGCATTGAAGATACCTTTTAAATCTTGCCTTTCCTGAGTACTGATTTTTAGATGTTCTAGACGTGTATTTTAATATTTAGGGATATTTTAATTCAGTTTTTATAATCCGTGTACAACTGCTTTGGTCTTTTTTGTGAATTGCCCTTTTTTTTAATAAATAAAATGATTGATTCCACGCACCCGTTGATGGCCATACGGTTGCCCAGCTTGGTGTACCATAATTTTATGAGAGAGAGTCTGCATATGAAACCTCCTAAATGTAATCCAGTCTCACCTTGGGACTTGAATTTCGTACTTGAGACATAAGACAGTGGCTCCTTTTGACCCTACCGTGATTTGTAGCTTTCATTTCCTGTTACAGAAAATTTTATTTTTAGTTGCCGTGATTTCTCTCTGCTCAGTTTCCGAGCTTCAGTCTTTGATGTGTGAGCCTCCTTATTTGATTTTTCACAAAGAGTGAGTCCCTGTGTATGAATCCTAAGTTTTTACCGAAGGTGGAATCTTAATTTACACTCAACCAAATGATACACCTTTCTGTTTTATTACCACGAGCATGCCAACCAGGGTAAGGCATTGCTCCATAACCTTGATGTACATAGAACAGTGAGGGATTGTATTACACTAAGAACAAAAAAACTTCTCAAGTTTGTTTCTTTTGCCCTTGGGAAAGGAGGCTGCCCTGCATTTAAACAATACTTGTGCAAATGGCTGGCTGTTAGTATTACATTCTGCTATGGGAAGTACAGTAAGGAACTTTCTGTATTGTTTGAGGTCACTTCAGAAGGGGGTATAGTCACTTCTGTTGCTTGCTTTAAAAATGTCCCTGCTGCTGATGTGTGCTACTGCGACATGGAACACTTTCCACACTTTCACTAAACATTGCAGTCTGGACATTGTCTGTCATAGACGTGCTGGGTTTGGTCTTGCTGTACTGCAGGGCCTTCTGTCCTGATCATACATCAAACTGTGCGGTCGTTCCTGCTGCTTTGTACTGTCCGGGAATCCTTCCAGAGATGTGGCCTAATGGAGGAGCTATTCTCAGTGAAGACAGAACAGTAGGTAAGAACTTACCATGGTTACCATGAGATTTTCGAGAGGATTTCCTCCATTAGGCCATGTGGTATTCTTCCCTTTTTCCCCCTTTTGTTTTCAGTGAGAGTCATGTCACATGCTGTACCTAAAACCTTCCTTCATGCATCCTGTCTCCAGCCATATGCCTAATGCTGTTCTCCACTCTTTGTTCCTCACAGCTGGAGCTCCTCTGAGGCTAATCCCCAATGGGGAGCTGAGGAGTGATGAGGCCACCCGTGTTGTATGTGTGTAGACACTACATGTCCTTGAGGGTGGCTTCCGGTTAGCAAAACGATTGAGTGGTCCTGATGCTGACTGCTTATAATTCCAAAGGTGTAGCCTAATAGCGATTTCTCTCGAAGATCTACTGTTATGGTAAGATCTTACTTCAAGCGGAAGCTCTTGCAGCAGGTAATACCAATAGGACTAAGCCGCCAGGCTTTAGGACCCCACGGAAACCTTCTAGCTAGCAGTCTGTGGTGGGGGAGTGCCCCCAGCTCTGCCCCACAACATCAGCTTTGGTATAAAGGAGGCGGTCCCCCGGCACCATCACGGTTCTGATCTTCCTGGACTAAGTCTCCATCACTCATTCACACTAGTGGGATAGCGCCAGAGGTGCTAGGACCAAGTGGGAGCCAAAAATTTTCTGAAGGGTTGGCACCGAAGTAGGACCGCGCATGCACGGCACCACCCACCTATCCTTCCACAGGCCTTGACCTCTAACTGGCGCCCGCCCCAGTGTAACCCTTCCGTGGGTCCCCCTCCGAGGGCAGTTAAACCACTTGGCCTCGTGATGCTGCTGAGGCGGACATGGCTCTTTCGGGGCTTCAGTGGTGTCAGTGGACCGTCATCCGGCCGGTCGTGGAGCGATTTCCACTGTTCCTGGTTGTTCCCTTATTGTGCCGCCCATGCAGTGCTTCTGGGCTCCACCAGGGGCCGCTGCTGAGTGACGCTACCCAGCCTAGTAGAGGAGAGCAGTCCCACGGACGCTCAATCCTCTCCTTCCCCTGCCAGCGTCCTGGGTCCGTTCCTGAACTCAGGTCACCAGCATGGCGCGAGTTGTGGCGTCCAGCGCCTCAACAGTCGGCGCCACCGAGCCGGCACATGTAAGACCTTTTTTAAGAGAATTTGCATTAATCCCCCTCCCGGAGGACCCCATTCGCAATTGGGACATCCTGTTCGTATAGAAAGCTGAGCTTGCCCCCTTGAACCAGCTGCAAGTTGCGAGCTATGCCTTCTGTCCTGGTGTTATTTGTAGTTCCATTACTTCCGCTTGGAGGATTTCTGAGTGGCGGGCTCTGATGTGTAAAGAGCCTTCTTATTTTTCACAGGGACAGGGTAGCCCTGCCCACAAATCCTAAGATCTTACTTCGAGAGGGCTCTTGCAGTAGGTAATTACATATAGGACTGATGCTGGACGGCATCAGGACCCAACGGGAACATTTCTAGCTAGCAGTCTCTGGCAGAGAACCACCCCCACGTCAGGTGACCGTCATGCGGCGTCAGTATAAAGGGGCGGTCCCCCACGCCCGCCTTCCAGTTCTTTCCCGCCGTTGGCTTGTGTCAGTGCCTCGCGGTAAAGTTCAGCGCTCGTCAGCTCTCTCGTCGGTAGTTTTCACCGTCTTTTTTCGATTCTCAGACTAAAATAGTCAGGCATTCGTCAGTGTATGTTCCCTACACCTTCAGAGCATGAAAATAAGTGCGACTCGTGCAGCGCCCAGTTCCCGCACAAGTACAGCCATTTGCAGTGCCTCTTCTGTCTCGGCCCGGATCATCAGGTGAAGTGCCAGCACTGCCTTAAATTCAACTTCGCCACCCGCAGACAGAGGCAGCAGCCCCTGGAGGCCCACATACTAAAAAAGAAAATGTCCTCCATGGAGAGGAGTTTAAAAAAAAAAAAAAAAAAACAACTCCAGCAGGCGTACCCCAGGCCATCGTAAGAAGAAAGACTAGAAGAACCGGGATAAGGGCTCCTCATCCACTGTCTCGTCTTCGGGAGTCGCCGTTCTACAAGTAATGTCCCCTCTGGGGGACCGTTCAGCGACTGCTACCTTGGAGGCTTCCAAGGTGGTGTCGGCCCACCCGTCTGGCTTGCGCTCGGGCCATTTGGGCGCCTCCGGGCTATTGGAGGCCTCCACTCCCGGTAAATCTGCCACCGTGCGGCCTACTGGTTCGAGCGGCTCAGGTAAGCTGGACGTCTGCTCCTCTGACGCCCGCACGGAGACGGTCGATAAGTTGCCCGACCCTTCGGGGCGGCGCACGGCCTCTCTTCCGCCTGACAAGGCCGCTCCTCCTTCGCGACCTACCTCAGGCGATGGGTCCGATAAGTTGGACGTTGGCTCCTTCGGCGTCCGCCCGGACTCCGGTGATATGTTGGATGTCAGCCTGCCCGAAGCCCGCACGGCGGCTGACCCGACGCTGTACCCTCTCACGTCACCGTTCCTGGCTCCCTGCAGCCTTCACTGCTCTCTGGGGACCCAGGGTCTCCTCAGTCTGACCCCGGGGATTTTTCTTCTGCATCCTCGGGCGATGCCGAGGTTCCTGCTGCACCCCCATCAGGCCGTCTGCCCGCTGGGCCGACTGACCTGACGTTGGTTCCCTGGATGCCGATGTCGAGCGACATCCTGTTCTCGGATGCCGTTCCAACACTGGGCCTTTTGCCCACTGGGCCTCCTGCTCCAGACCCGCCTGTGTGCCCTCCGGCCGGGCCGTCTCCAGCAGCCCCCCCAGTTCTCGGGTATCCAACGCCGTCTTACCCGGCTCCGCAGTATCCGATGCCGCAGTACCTGGTGCCTCAATACCAGATGCCGGGTTTCCCGCCTTCGGGTTATGGATACACGCCTTACGGGTACATCAATACCCGTATCCTCCTCCACCGCCCCTCAGCCGCTGGTGGACTTGAAGGAGACTCTGGCCTCCTGGTGGGCTGAGGTCAAGGCTCAGCTCACCAGAGTGTCGTCGCATGACGATGGTGGCGATTCCAGCTCCCGTATGTCTGCGACGACAGACTCCCTCCCCACCTCCGGACACCAGCGGCGAGCCCTCTGGTTCCAGGGTGGGGCAGGATACGCTTCCCCGAGGACTTTCCAAGGGGTCCGTTCCTCCCCCACGCTGGGAGTGGGAGTCTTCCTCTTCATCCTCTTTCTCCTCTGACACCTCGGACGACTCCGATGGTTGCTCTGAGCTGGATGACGAGCCACGCTCTGTCTAAGCCCAGGCCTAGGACTCCTCCGAAGTCTTCTCCGGATGATCCTTCCTTTATGGAGTTGCTACGCAAAATCCAGGAGGTTCACAAGCGGAATTTCTTGGAGCCGTATCAATAGCGTAAGAAACTTGCTGAGTATCTGGACCTGCCCGAGACAGCTCCTACATTGGTGCCACCCTGGATTGAGCCTCATGCCGACCTTATTTCCACTATTTGGAAGCAACCGTCGGCTTTAGCCCCGCTTCCTCAGAAGTCGAACAGGCTATATCAGGCTCCCGAGGGTGTAGACTTTCTAGATTCTCACTCTCGAGCTGATTCGGTCGTGATTAGCGCTGCTCATGGCCAGACAGCTAACCTGAAACATCTGAGCTCACCTCCTCCTGACAAAGAATCCAGTCTTCTGGACCAGTACAGGAAGATCTATGCTTCTTCCACTCTGGGTATTAGGCCCCTAAATTATGTCGGTCACATGGGGGGGATTACCAGAAGGCGATTCTTAGTGAGGTGGAATTCAAATTGGACTCCCTTCCGGACTCTCAAGTCAAACAGGAAGTAGCTGACCTCGTCCGCTCTGCACATTTGGCCAGTCGGCACATGCTTCGTGCTACTTACGATGCAGTGGACACTGCTGATAGGAGCTCTGCTTTCGCCGTAGGCTTACGGCGTCATGCTTGGCTCAGTGTGTCAGTGTTGGTTCCGGAAGTGCAGTCCGCTGTTCAGGAAGCGCCCTTCCGGGGTTCGGTGGTGATGTCAAGGACATTATCACAGATCTGCAGAAGGGGACTGCACTGAAGTCTGTGGAAACCATGTATCATCCCCAACAAATGCAGTGCTGTCCTTTTCGCAGGTGGAATCTGCAAAAGGCGAAACCCCAGGAAAAGCGGGCCGCTAAACACCGGACCCCTCCGGCTGCCAAGCCCCCTCGACCCAAAAAGGCATCGGGTGCTTCAGCCGCGACGCTGCCCCACACCACCTGACTCCTTTCCTCTCTCAGTCTCTGGGCCTTCCGGAGGAACCGGTAGGAGGGAGGTTTTACCTCCACCTCCCGGGTTGGGAGAGGTTAACTTCAGATTCCTGGGTGCTCCAGCTGATCGCAGAAGGACACTCAATAGAGTTTCTTCAGAAACCCCCTCGACACCCTCTCCCAAGGTCGTAGTACTCTCAGGAACATAATCTTCTGGTCCAGGAAGAGATTTCAGCACTTTTGCTGAAGGAGGCGATAGAACCCGTCCCCATTCCTCTTCAGGGAACGGGATACTGTTCCCATTTCTTCCTGGTCCCGAAGAAAATTGGACGCGAGGCCGATTCTCGACCTCGGCTCCCTGAACTTGTTCGTGGAGTACAAGAGGTTCAGGATGCTCTTGCTGCAGAGCCTCCTGCCCCTTCGTCGGCTGGGACAGTGGCTGTGCGCTGTGGATATGCAGGATGCCTGCCTTTCCCACTGCAAATACCTGCGTTTTGCGTTCCAGCGGGACCACTACCAGTTAAAGGCCCTCCCATTTGGTCTTTCCTCGGCAGCCCGGGTGTTCACCAAATGCCTTTCGGTGGTTGCGGCCTACCTGCGTACCCAGGGGGTGCAGGTTTTCCCATACCTGGACGATTGGCTCCTGGCGGCCCTGCCAGGGAGGAATTCCTGCGCATCCTTTCCCTTACCCAGCAAGTCTTTGCCTGCCTGGGTATTACCATCAGCCAAGCCAAGTCCCATCTGATCCCGTGCCAAAGGCTCCAGTTTATCGGGGCAATCCTGGACATGACCCCTGGCCGGGCCCTCTCGCTACCAGACAAGGCGGCCAGTCTCCAGGCCCAGGTCAGCCTGTTGTCCAGCTGCAAGCGGGTCAGTGCCAGGTCAGTCCTTCGCCTCCTTGGGCTAATGACTGCTGCGATTTTGATAGTCCCTTGTGCTTGGCTCCACATGAGAATCTCTCAGTGGATGCTTCGGTCTCAATGGGATCAGCTGGGCGACCTAGATCAACTTGTCCTGGTCTCCACTTCCATGGCTCGGGACTTGCAGTGGTGGATGGTTCAGGAGAACCTCTGCTGGGGAGTTCCCTTCAGTCTCCCTACCCCCCTCGCAGACGTTGACTACGGATGCCTCCAGCAAGGGTTGGGGAGCCCATCTCGGTCCTCACAGGACCCAGGGCTCCTGGTCCAAGCTCGAGAAGTCTCTTCACATCAGTGTGCTCAAACTAAGGGCAGTACTGTATGCTCTTCAGGCTCTGCATCTGTATCTGTCTCCAGGTCACCTAGCTGTACAGACGGACAATATGTGTGTGGTCTGGTACATCAACAAACAGGGAGGAACTCGTTCCTACCCTCTTTGCCGAGAGGCGGTGCGAGTCTGGGGATTGGGCAGTACAGCACAACCTTCACCTCACGGCATCTCATGTCCCGGGGATCGAGAACACACTGGCAGACAGGCTAAGCCGGTCATCTGCTCTAGGTCACGAATGGGAACTGGATCAGAGGGTCGTAGACATCTTCCTACGCTGGGGAACTCCGCAGGTAGACCTGTTTGCTTCCCCCAAAAACACAAAACTTCCCGTCTTCTGCTCGCTCCAGGGCGCGGCATTTTTTGGAGAGACGCTCTGTCTTTAGACTGGAAGGGCAGATTAGTCTATGCCCCCACACCCCACCGATTCCACTGATTACGAGGGTCTTTCAGAAACTCTCTTCGGAAGGAGCTCAAATGATGCTTATTGCTCCTTTCTGGCCCAGGCAAGTTTGGTTCTCTCTTCTGCAACAGTACTCAGAGGAACCTCCTCTTCCTCTGTCGCTATTTTTGCTGACCCGGGATCAGGGGACCCTGGTCCATCCAGTCCTCAAGTCCCTTCAGTTGCACACATGGCTCACGCAGATGTAGGTCAAGCCCGATTCAGGGTCCGCCCCCAAGTAGCTAAGATTCTGGTGGAGGCCAGGAAACCCTCAACCAGATCTACGTATGCCATGAAATGGAAGCGGTTCTCTATTTGGGCTGCCTCCAATGATGTCGAGCCCTTCTTGTGCTCTGTCGGACGACTTCTAGATTACCTGCGACACCTCTTCGATCTGGGTCTCTGCCATTCATCCTTAATAGTTAACATGGCGGCCATTTTGGCCTATCATGTCCCCCTTTGCAGACAGAATGTTTGCTCAGGTCTCGAAGACCTTTTTGAGAGGGGTCCTTCACTTACGACCCCCTATCTGGGTTCCTGCCCCTCCTTGGGATCTGAATTTCATTTTAGAGAAACTTACTCTGCCTCCTTTCGAGCCGGCAGCCTCAGTGGACCTAAAGTTCCTTTCTTGGAAGACTCTCTTCCTAGTGGCCATTACTTCTGCTCGACTGATTTCTGAGCTACAGGCCCTGATGTGTAAAATCCTGTATTTGATTTTTCACAAGGAACGTGTGGCTCTGCGTACCAACCCTAAGTTTCTCCCTAAGGTGGTAGCGGAATCAACGCTGAATCAATCCATAGAGTTGCTTGCCTTTTTTACGCAGCACTCCAACCAAGGAGAGTACCTCCTGAATACTTTGGATGTTCCCCGAATTCTGAGATACTACACCAACAGGACAAAGGATCTCAGAAAGACTGATCAACTGTTCGTCTCTCTTGCCCATAAAAGAGAAGGCAATGCAGTCTCTAAGCAACGCCTATTGAAATGGTTGGCTCATTGTATCACTTTCTGTTATAACAAGTACAAGACCCTGCCGGGTCAAGTTAGAGGCCACTCCACCAGAGGAGTCACTGCCTCTGCGGCTTGTTTCAAGAACATGTCAGCGGCTGACATTTGTGCAGCCGCCACTTGGACTTCTGTCCATACCTTTAAGAAACATTACAGTTTGGACATTGCCTCTCACCGTAGAGCAGGCTTCGGGCTGGCTGTTTTGCAAGGCCTCCTTTCCTAAGGTCTTCACAACCAGAGGGTCTACTTCTGAGTAGCTTTCCTCCTCCCGTTTGCTTCTCCTTGTTCCATACTGCTTGGGACTCGGTCCTATTTGTAATTACCTACTGCAAGAGCTCTCTCGAAGTATGATAGTAGTTACGTAAGAACTTACCATAACAGTAGATCTTTGAGAGAGGCTCTTGCAGTAGGTGATACCTTCCTGCCCTCCATCCCCCTAAGCTTTTTCAGCTCCTGTTCCAGGAAGGGAAATATCTGCTTTTCTCTCGTCTTGCCTTTTGGCCTTTGGCGGGAAGGAACTGGAAGGCGGGCGTGGGGGACCGCCCCTTTATACTGGCGCTGCATGACGTCAGTCACCTGACGTGGGAGCGGTCCTCCGCCAGAGACTGCTAGCTAGAAATTTTTCCATTGGGTCCTGATGCCGGCTGGCATCAGTCCTATATGTAATTACCTACTGCAAGAGCCTCTTTCGAAAATCTACTGTTATGGTAAGTTCTTACATAACTGTACTTTTCTTACGAAGGTAGTGTCTGAGTTCACTTTGACCCAAGACATCCAGCTACTGGTTTATTACTCAGAGTACTCAAACAGAGGGGAGGCCTTACTACATATTCTGGATGTACATAGTTCTTCGTTACTACCTTGCTCGGACTAGTTCCTCCAGAAAGACAGGACCAGTTGTTTGTCTTGTTTGCCCAAAGCACAGTAGGGGCACCAGTAACAAAACAGATGTTGACCAAGTGGCTCGTAAACTGCATCATGTTCTATTATCAGAAGTACAATAGACCCTTACCAGGACCAGTCAAGAGTCACTCCACCAGAGGGGTCTCAACATCATTCGCGTCCCTCAGGAATGTCTCATTAGTGGATCTTTGTACAGCCACTACTTGGAGTTCAGTACACACTTTTGTCACGCACTACAGTCTGGACATTGCTTCCAGAAGGAGAGCAGGTTTTGGCCTAGTGGTCCTTCAGGGACTTCTCTCCTGAAGTGCCTAGGGTTTTTTGCTTACAGTCCTCCACCCTTCTGACCTGGGTTTCTCTTTGGGTACTGCTTGGGACGCAGTCCTGTTGGTATTACCTGCTGCAGAAGCTCCCCCTCGAAGTAAGATAGTACAGTTATGCAAGAACTTACTGTAACAGTAGATCTTTGAGAGGAGCTCTTGCAGCAGGTGGCTTTCCCACTCACCTGCCCCTGGGGACTAGTTTTTTCTTTTCTTTTTGGGGGATGGGAGATCTTCCTTGGTTCTCCATCTCAGCCGGCTCTCCGGTGGGAGAACTGAGGTGGTGCTGGGGGACCACCCCCTGTATACTAGAGCCGATGTCTGGGGTGGTCCCCCGCCATAGACTGCTAGCTAGAAGTTTTCCATGGGGTCCTAATGCCTGGTGACTTAGTCCTGTTGGTATTACCTGCTGCAAGAGCTCCTCTCGAAGATCTACTGTTAAAGTTCTTGCATAACTGTACTTTCTTGCGTAACTGTTCTTTATGCCTTCAGTGGTAACCAAGGAGGGTTCTGTCTTGATTTGCACCCACCCTGATCCTGAAGTAGTGATGCTAGCAGTTGCTTGTGAAAAATATTTTAATCCGGCAGCTGCACCCCTTAAGGGTTCCAGAAAGATGGACCTTATGGCAGAAACAGGCATATGCCTCCTCGACCTTGTCCAGAGACAGGCCCACCTACATTAGCTGTTCTGCACATTAGATCTTACTTCGAGAGGAAGCTCTTGCAGCAGGTAATACATATAGGACCGGCACCACCTGGCGGCGGATCTCTGCAATTCTTTTTTCCAGCAGATATGGGAATGCCCCCGCCGCCGTCTGCTCCACCCACGTCACGCTACATAAGGGATGGAGTTTCCCACATGCTCCAGTTCGTTCTCGACGCACGGCTTGGATTAGTTCACTTCGGCTACAGTTTCTCTCGGTACCGAATGCTCGTCAGTTGTTTTTCTCCACTCTTTTGCGATTTTTCGACAAATCTTCGACCTATGTCATGCTCTTTCAAAGGGCACATCAGCAAGTGCTCTTGCGGCCGACAGATCCCTGCCAAGGACAGCCCCTCTGTGTGTCTACTGCCTGGGGCCATACCACAATACCAGCACCTGCCCCCACTGTCAGGCCTTCAGTAGCCAGACACGTATTCGGCGACAGAAGTCACTCTTAGCCTTCTTTGCAGAGTCCAGATTGGCTGCGATGGAGAACCTCTTCCTCGGGGGGGGGTGTCTTCCCACTCACCTGCCCGCAAAAAGCACCAGAAAGATGAACATCAAGGGGAAAAAGAGGTCTGTCCCGATCTAGGCCTCAGGCTCGAGGTCCATCTCTTCGGGGGGAGTCACACTTTACGTCCCTCAAAACTTCTTCGGCTACAGCCATTGAGTCATCGGCATCTAAGCCCTCGAGGATCTCCCTTGAAGGTGTGCCCGCCTGCCGAGAAGGTTTCCTAGGCTTCTGTAGGTAAGTCCTCTTCCCGCTCAGCCTCTGTCTCTTCGGCCGACCTCCGGGAGTCGAGTAAGACCTCCGGGCATTCTGGCGGCAGGGCTTCTTCTCTGCCGTCCAAATCGAAGCACTCCGACCGTCGGCCTACAGCTCCCGACCGACGCCTGGAGAAGCATGATATACATAAACACTATGACCGTCCCAAGGCTGAGCCTTCCGAGTGATGCTCGTTGGAGGCCGGAGATAGGCGTGCACCAGACTGATATCTGGCTGCCCCCCAGCATTCACCCCTCCTGCAGGGGTAGTATCGCCGCCAGTGACTGCAGTCCTGATGCTGGTTATGCTGACCGGTTGTCTGTTCCGGAACCCCTTCTTTCCAGCAGACGCCGGCCCATCCGACATGTGAGCTCGATGACGGGGTAACCGTCACAGCATCCCGTCACCTATTTTACCGACGCCGGTGCCCCCGGATGCTGGCACCGGTGGCGCTGGGGCCATGTTGGTACCCACTGAAGACTGTACTGGCGGTTTTGGTGCACCTGCTCCACCTCAGCCAGACTCCCCTTAGCTGGCTCTCACAGGTTAAGGAGCTTTTCTCTCACTGGCGGGACACTGTTAAGAAGGACCTCCCAGTGGGTGTGTCTCCTCCCGTGCCGGAACCTTGGGGCGAACCTGAACCAGACAAGCTGCCCGACCCAGAGCCCTCTGGCCCTGAGACGGGGAGAACCCACTGCACCCAGGAAGCACAGGGACAAGAGATGCAGGAGGACCAGATCCTCAAGTTCCTCTCGCTCTTCTTCCGATAAGAGGCGTATGAGAAGGTGCCGTTCTCCCTCTTTTTCCTCCTCAGCATCTTATGTCGACTCCGGTTCTTCTGTCCCAGGCTCAGACATCGACCTAGACCCTGATCTTGGAGATTAGGAGGGACACCCTAAATCACCTCCTGATGACCCAAGTTTTATGGAGGTTATGAGGCACATCCAAGAGAACATGGGCTGGGATGCGGAGGCCCTGGACCCTGCGCACCTGCGGTTGGCTAAATACTTCCACCAAAAAGATCCTAAGCCGATGGTCATCCCTCCCATGGTGGATACCTTTCAGGACGTCACCTACGCTGCTTGGAGGTGCCCTCATTCCTCCTCGGCGGTGCCAAAAAAGGCTAACGTGTTGTACCAGTTATCTAAGGACTACTCCTTTTTGTCTGAACCACCCACTGCAGACGGCTCACGATCGTTCACATAGGTCCAAACTTCTGAGCTCCCAGCCGCCTGACGGGGAGTCAAAGCAGTTGGATTCGATGGGACGTAAGGTGTACTCTGCTGCCACTTGCAGTATTAGGAGCCTCAGCTTCCTGACACATGGTCCAGTACCAGAATGCCTTTTGGGAACAAGGTCTGGACATTGTGCAAAGCCTGCCTGACTGCCCTCAATGGGCCGAGCTTGCCAGATTGTTGCAGTCTGGCTCAGATGTGGGGACCTACGTCCTGCGCTCAACCTACAACTCTGCAAACACCACTTCTAGGGTGGCAGCTACTGGCATCTGCCTCCGTCGCCATGCCTGGCTTCGGGTTTCTGGGTTCAATCCAGATGTGCAGTCCAACATTCTGGATGCTCCCTTTAAAGGCGCTGTGCTCTTCGGAGAAGATCACAAAGCTTCAGGACACCAGTCGGGCTATCCGAACAATGCAGTCCATGTACCACCCGAAACAGGGACGATCTCGGAAGTCTAGTTTTTGTGGCTGTGGGAGGACAACAGCCTCAGCAGCCTCGCTGCTAGCACCAGCAGTGGGGCGGCTTTGGTCGCAGAGGTGGAGCCAGGGGTACCTCAGCTGCCACTTCCAGACAGGCCAAGTCGACAGTTGCCGGCCCACCCAACAGCCTGACTATCCAGGCAACCCACCTCCACTAGACACACTGCCAGGGGAGCAGGTGGGAGGTACCTTTTCTCTCTATGCCGAGGCCTGGAGTCAAGTTGCCTCCAATCAGTGGGTTCTTGATCTCGTAGAGTTTGGGCACTCTATCGAGTTTGACAGTGTCCCTCCGAACAGACCACCTCCTCCATCCCGCTACCCGAGGGAACACCGGGTTCTAATCCAAGGAGAAATCTTATCTCTTGGACAAGAACGCCATCGAGACGGTGCCTCCGGCCGAGGTGCAGACGGGGTTCTACTCTGACTTCTTCCTAGTCCCGAGGTCGTCAGGGTGCCTCAGACCCATTCTGGACCTTAGCGATCTGAACAAATGGGTTACCTACCGGAAGTTTTGAATGGTCTCCCTTCCCGCTCTCCTGCCGCTTCTGACAGGAGACTGGCTGGCTTCAGTCGATATGCAGGATGGATATCTGCATATCCCAATTGCCAGGTCTCACCAAAGATTCCTGAGGTTCAGATTTATGGGAAGGCAATATCAGTTAAAAGTCCTTCCCTTCGGTGTTTCGTCAGCCCCCAGGGTATTCACCAAGTGCCTGGCAGTGGTCGCCGCAGCACTTCGGAGAAGGGGCCTTTTCGTGTTCCCTTACCTGGACGACTGGCTCCTCCTGGCCCACGCCAAGCCTCGCCTGTTGGAAACCATCAGGGACACCCTATCACTTTTCCGGCGTCTTGGGATCACTGTCAATTGGGGAAAGTCTCAGCTTCCCCTTCCCATAGGCTTTAATTTATCGGGGCTGTTCTGGATTCCACCCTCAGGAAGGTTTTTCTTCCCCCTGCCAGAGCGGGCCGCATCTAAGTCTTGGCGTCTCAGGTCTATACAGCCTCAAGAGTTCCAGAAAGACTCCTCCTCAGGCTATTGGGACACATGGCAGCGGCCATAGTTTCGGTCCCTCTAGCACGGCTGCGCATGAGCACCATCCAGCGGTCCTTGAGGGTCCAGTGGGATCAGGCCAGGGACGATCTGGATGCTCTGATGCGGATCTCTGAGCCTATCTGCAGAGAGCTTCTCTGGTGGATGACGTCACAAAACTTCCCGGGGGGGGGGGCTTCCCTTCCATGCAGGTGTCCCCTCCCAGACTCTTGACCACTGACGCCTCGTCTTTGGGGTGGGGCGCCCATTTGAGATTCCATCGTACACAGGGTTCCTGGTCTCCAATAGGAGAGAATCTGCATATTAATGTCCTGGAATTGAGAGCAGTCCTGTATGCTCTCCAGGCCTTCCCCACGGTCTTCTTGCCAGGCCATCTGTTAGTCCAGACATACAACACGTCAGTGATGTTCTACATCAACAATCAAGGCGGCACTCACTCGTATTCCCTTTGCTGGGAAGCCATGAGAATGTGGGATTGGGCACTGTAGCATCAGCTCACCCTGTCGGCAGTACATGTTCCAGGATCACAGAACGTGCTGGCAAACTCTCTCCTCCGAACCAGGTCTTCGGCTCATGGTTGGGAGCTTCTTCAAGAGGTTGCAGATCATCTCTTCTGCAGATGGAGGACTCCAGAAATGGGCCTCTTTGTGTCTCCATCCAACACAAAACTGCCCATTTTTTGCTCGCCAGAGCCTGGAGCTTTCTGACAAGACACGTTGTCCCTCTCCTGGAAGGGAAGATTCCTTTACGCCTTTCCTCCCTTCCATTTGCTGCAGAGGGTGCTCCTCAAAGCCCAGTCAGAGCAGTCCACCCTCATTCTGATAGCCCCACTGTGGCCCCATCAGATTTGGTTTTCATTGCTTCAGTGTTTGGCGGCAGTGCCTCCGTTTCCTCTTCCAATATCATCTCGACTCCTGTCTCAGGACAATGGATCCCTGGTTCACCTGAATCTGAACTCCCTTCACCTGCATGCTTGGCTCCCCAGGACCTAGCTAAAGCCAGGTTTGGGGTCTTTGACAAGATAGCGCAGGTTTTGGTTGAGATGCGCAAGCCTGCCACCAGGTCCACTTGTGCTATGAAATGGAAAGGAAGATTCCTTTACTCCGTTCTTGTGTTTGGGCTACAGCCAAGAAGGTGGACCCCTTGGCCTGTCTGGTGAATTCAGTGTTGGAATAACCTGCATTCCCTTCCGGAGTTAGGACTCCGTTACTCCTCCATCAAAGTACACTTGGGGCGGGCCCGGTGGTGCTGAGGGTTGAGGCGCTGGGCGCGACACCTCGCACCATGCCGGCGACCTGTGTTCGGGAACGAGCGAGCGGGTCGCCGTGGGTTGGCATGGAGGAGATGGATTGAGCGTCCGGACTGCTCTCCATCTCCTGGGAGGAGGGTTTCCAGCGGCCGGAGCCCGCCTGGCCCCTAGCGGAGGCTGGGGCTCGACGGCATGGAGCCACATACCATGGAGGCGTGATGCGGCAGACACTTGACAGGGGAGCGTGCATGCACCCATTCGCTGGCATCATTGCACGCCGAGAGACTGCAGGGGAGGAGAGTGGAAAATGGGCACCCAGTCGCAGCGGCTTGATGGCAGTCTGTGAGCACCTGCGCCGGCTCCAGGAGGGGATCACCATGTGGATCATTAACTTGGTAGGGGAAGCCATGGGGCAATTAAGGGGATCGCCCTCCAAGGAGACCGGTATGGGTCAGACGGAGGCCGGAGAAAGGGATGAGAGGACGGATTGGCCGACTGGGGCCCCAGGAGAAACACCCCCCACAAAAAAGTACACCTGGCCTCTGTATCTGCCTATCACATGCCGTTCCAGGGTAAGACAGTGGCTCAGATGGAGATCTGTAAGGCTTTCCTGCGCAGTATACAACACATAGACCACCTATCTGGGACCCTGTCCCTCCTTGGGATCTTCTCTTTGTTCTAGAGAAGCTGACTCCCCTTCTCTCCCCCCTTCGAGCCAGCAGTGGAGGCTGAGCTTTGCTTTCTATCCTGGAAGACCCTAATTTTGGTAGCTATTACTTCGGCAGGGTGGACTTCAGAGCTTCAGGCTCTTATGTGTAAAGAAAGTTGTCTCAGAGCTCACTCTCATCCAGGCTGTCCAACTCTTGTCTATTACCCGAAGTACTCTAATAAAGGGGAAGTGTTGCTTCACTCTGTGGATCTTCACAGGGCACTCCGTTGTTACCTGGCTAGAACCAAGGGAGACAAAGTCCGACCAGTTGTTTCTCTTTCGCTCAAAGGTCCTTGTGTTGCTCGGTTACCAAGCAGATGCTGTCGTGCTGGTTGGTCAACTGCATCACCTTTTGTTATGAAAAGCATAACAGGTCTGCTCATGGGCCGATCAAGGCAGTCACCACTTCCTTTGTGTGTCTAAAAAGGGTCTCGGCGGCTAATATTTGTGCTGCCCCATGTGGCATTCTCTCCACACTTTTGTCCGGCATTACAGCCTGGACATCGTTTCCAGATGCAGAGCGGGTTTTTGGTCTCATGAGGGATTCCTCTTCCTTCCCTATCTTTCCTTCTCCCTCTCCCAGGAGTTATCTTCAGTTTATACTGCTTGGTAATCAGTCCTATATGTGTTAACTGCTGCAAGAGCTTCCTCTCGAAGTAAGATAGTACAGTTATGCAAGAACTTACCGTAACAGTAGATCTTCGAGAGAAGCTCTTGCAGCAGGTATGATTTTTTCCTCCCTCCTTTCCCCCAAGGATCAGACCTCAACCATTGTGGCCTTCCCCTCTCTGTGATGGGAGAGCGTATATTCTCCCTCATCTGTTGTCTAGTGTGATTCCGCTTACCTTTGGTAGGCGTGCAAGAAGTGGAGCATGTGGGGAACTCCCTTATGTAGGGTGACGGTGGGGGGCATTCCCATGTCAATACTCTGGAAAAATTAATTGCTGAGATCCTCTGCCAGGTGGCGCCGGTCCTGTATGTGTTACCTGCTGCAAGAGCTTCTCTCAAAGATCTACTGTTATAGTAAGTTCTTGCGTAACTGTACTTTCTAGGGACATGGATATGTTGTTCATCCACACTCATTGGCAGGTATCCTTGCCGCTTTAAATCTTGCCGGAAGGTCTTCAAGCTTGCTCCTCCCACCCACCCGGGTGGTATAACTCTCGGCTCCGCCCCATGACGCCAGATCTCCCTTACCGCTTGGAAGCTCAGGTTCCCTCCTTAACGCTCTGCGTTTGAGACTGGTTCCTATTTCTCCGTTTGCGGATTTAAAAATAAATTTTGCAAAAGACTTCAGTCTTCTATCCCTCATGACTGCGATTGACAAATCGACTCGGTTGGAGATGCCCATGCGGGCAGAAGATGTCTCGACGGATCCACACTCCATGTGTGTCTACTGCTTAGGCCTTGAGCACGACCCGCGGAGGCTTCGACCTGTGCTCATTTTCTCGGCCTCGTCCTCGAGAACGTGCTGCCCGATTGCAACTGGGCCGTCCAGGCGTTCCCTCGGTGAAGTCCAAAGAGGCCGGATGGCGGTGTCCGCGGCGGCGGGCTCGGCGGATCAGCTCGAGCGGATGGTCGCCCTCGAAGAGGAGGCGGCGCGGGCCGTATCTTCCTCGGCCGCGGCATTTATCCCGCTCTCTCTGGGCTCTTCTTACACGGCTTCTTTTAAGGAGCTTTGTCTGTCCCTCTCCACTAAAGGAGAAGGGCCTACATCTGCGGGACCTTATTCTCGGTCCAAAAAGAGGGACAGGGGTAAGTCCCTCCGTCGACGCTCTTGGGAGCGGGAAAGGTCCCTCTCCCCGGGTCGTCGACCGTCTGCTTCGGTCGACCGCTCGGCTCCGGCCACTGGCCTCACGGTGTCCCCGTCAGGTCAGTTGACCGAGACTCCCACCGATGAAGTCGAGATTTTTCTCGACCCGTTGGACGGGCTGTCGCCTTTAGCAGCCGAGATTCCCCTCTCCCCGGTTCCCCCGGGAGGAGTTGAGGAT
Organism: Neoceratodus forsteri; assembly: GCA_016271365.2. Lineage (NCBI taxonomy): Eukaryota > Metazoa > Chordata > Ceratodontiformes > Ceratodontidae > Neoceratodus > Neoceratodus forsteri. The sequence continues at coordinate 339,754,768 of JADMNL010000024.1, forward strand.
CCCGTGGGCTCGCCTGTGCCTCCGGTTCCGGAGCCCTCGGATGGACCATCCGAGCGAAGGAGTGCGGTTCGGCCGACACCTCCCGCACCGACCTCGGAAATTCCGGGACTCTCGGTCTCGGACCTCTTCAGCAGTCCAGCCGATCCCACAGTCATGGCGGTCTCGGTCTCGGCACCGCGGTAGTGGCGTCGCTCCTCGTCCTCCTCCCTCGGGACGAGGAGGCTTCGGCGTAAATTACGTCGGCGAATACGAGGACCTTATGTTGCAACAACAGCTCCTCCTGGCGGGAGTAAGCCGACCCGTCGCCTTCCCGGCCATTAAGTGCTGTCACCGGGCCGCCATACAACCTCGACTTATCCGAGGACTATGCCCAGGCGGTTGTTCGGCCAAAACCAGCTGCTCCACCGATTCCGGTGGAACCTCCGCCTCCACAGCCACCAACTGGGGCTCCGACCAAGGATTCTCGGTCGGCTAAGGGTCTACCCCATCGGCTGTCAGTTGCCCTCACTCCCGACCGACCTCGGCAGGTGAAGGGTGGCTCAGGCCAGAGGCAGCTCTTCGAGGACTCTTCCGAGTCCAAAGATGATTCCTCCTTTTTCTCCAAGCGACTGGACTTGGAGTCTTCAGGAGGTCAGTCAATGGGCGATAGCCGTCGTCCTTCCTAGGACTGCTTCGGCTCATCTCGAGTCCACGGGATGGAGCTCGAACCCGTTCCAAGCAGGCCAGGTATCCCCTCACGGAGATTCTGGACCGGGGATTCTCAGCCGGAGGCCTTTCCGGTGGCCGAGGCCATAGTGGGTCCGGCACTGGAGCTTTGGCAGCGCCCTGCTTCCTGCCCTGCGCCTTCGGCCAGGATGGCCAGGAAGTATGCGGTCCCTACCGGTTCCTTGTCCGGTTTTTCGGAACACCCCTCTGCTGAGGGGTTGGTTACCGACAGCGTTTTCCGGCGCGCCGGCAACGCCAGGGATGTGGACAAACCTCCTGACAAGGAGTCCAAGAAATTGGACTATGTCGGGTGAAAAGTCTATGCTGCGTCCTCTCTCGGCCTTCGTCAGGCCAGTTCGGCCGTCCTCATGGCACATTTTTCTCATGCCCTGTTGGGCTCCCTGGATGAGGTCATCCCTCATCTTCCCGCCGATCTGCAGACTACGGTTAAGCAGGTGCGGGACCAGGGCAGGGCAGTGGCCAAACAGCAGCTCCAGACTGCTTTGGATATAGGGGACTCATGTGCCAGATCGGTGGCGGCCGCACTGGCTATGCGTCGGCGGGCTTGGCTGAGGATATCCACCTTTGCCGGATACCCAGCACAAGTTGGCGGATGTTCCCTTTTGGGACTGACCTCTTGGCCCTGGGTGGAAGGTCACCTGCAGAGGATCGAGAAGTCCAATGCTACTTGGACTCGGTCTCTTCCGCTCAGAAGGACAAGGCGCAAACCACAGCCTAAGCCCTTTCGTCCTTCTGTGCCCCCGCGCGCCCGGCCACAACGTCAGGGCCAGCAGGCTCGGCCTTGGCATCCCAAACCCAGCCACCGGCTTCCTCTAACAGGAGGCAGGAGGAAAGGCCCAGGAGGTCCCCGGCCGGTCCTCCTCCAAGCCTGCCCAGTGACGGGCTGAGGGGTGTCGCCCATTCCCGCCACTCACTCTGGGTCTCCCCGGGGGACGTCTGCACTCCGCTCCGCCTGGTCCGCTGTTACCACGGACAGGTGGGGTCTTGTGAGGTGGTGGGAAGAGGCCTGCCTCTGGAATTCGAGCAGGCACCACCCTTCAGAGCCGCCCCTCGGGGGCTTCGATCCCCAGCTCTCACTGGCGGTTCGTCGAGCCTCATGCTCTCCTCCTCCAGAAGGAGGTGATAAGAGAGGTGGTGGACCCTCCTTCAGACCCAGGGTTTGTGTCCAGGTACTTCCTGGTTCCGAAGCGGACGGGGCTGGCGCCCATTCTCGACCTACCGACCTAAACAAGTTCCTATGGTCTCGAACCTTCAGGATGGTCACTCTGGCTCAGATAATACCATCCTTGGAACGCGCGTGTGGTTCTGCTCTCTACTTGCAGGACGCTGTTTTTCACGCCCCCATCCGTCCGCTCTCACCAGAGATTCCTTCGCTTCCGAGGAAGGATCCCTCTTCGAGTTCCAAGCCATGCCCTTGGCTTGTCTCCAGCTCCCAGGGTCTTCACCAAATGCATGGCAGTGGTGACAGCATTCCCTGCGGCACGAGGGTCCGGATGTACCCTTACCTGGACGACTGGCTGATAGCAGCTCCTCCAGGAAGGGAGGAGGTGGTCCAGAGATCTGGCCCTCGGGTCTGCTTTCAACTGGGCCTCCTTATCAACAGGCCAAGTCGGAACTCGAGCGAAGCAGGTGATTCTATTCATCGGGCGCAGCTCGACTCTCTTGAGCCAGAGCGGCTTCCCGCGGACAGGGCCGAGGTTCTTTCCTCCTTTGCCCGATCATTTCTGGTTGGCAATTGCTCCTGCCCGGGACTTCCTGCGCTCCTGGGTCTCATGGCGTGCCTGCACCAGCGTGGTCCGTTGGCCCGGCTGGAACATGCGTCCCCTTCAGTGGGACTGGCCAGCCAGTGGTCACAACGCTTGATCCTTTGACCAGCTTGTTCCAGGTGACACAGGGGATGTGGAACGCCCAGTGGTGGACCGTTCCAGATCATTTGCAGGAGGGCATCCTGTTCGTCCGCCCGAGCCGACGGTCTCTCTATCGACCGATGCCTCTCTGATGGGTTGGGGTGCCCATCTGGGGAACACGGGCTCTTGGCCTCTGGTCCCCTGGGAGTCCGATGCCACATCAACCTGCTGGAGCTCCTCGACGGGTCCGCCAGCTCTCACCGCCTTTGCTCCGTTCCTCCGGGGTCAAGTGGTCCGAGTCCAGACGGACAATACCACGACCATGTACTATCTAAACCGCCAGGGGCGGGGCCCCGCTCCATGCTTCTATGCAAGGAAGCTCTCCGCATTTGTCACTCGTCGCAGCCTGGAGGCGGATCTCCTAGCCATTCACGTGGCAGGAGCCTCCAACACCCTGGCCGATGCCCTGAGCCGGATAGGGGCTGCATCCCACAGTGGTCTCTCCTGCCGGAGGTAGTACAGCATCTGTTCTCCCATTGGGGCACACCTCAGGTGGACCTGTTTGCCTCCAGGGAGAACGCTGGGTTGAGTCTGTTCCATGCCCGCCCTCTCAGCAGGGCTCGCTGCGGGGATGCCTTCTCGAGGCAGTGGACCCCGGGCCTCTTTTCGCCTTTCCCTGATCCACAAGGTGCTTCTCAAGGCGAGGAGGATAAAGCGCGGGTGATTCTGATAGCCCCAGACTGGCCTCGCCAGTTCTGGTACCCAGATCTCCTCAGTCTCAGCTCCAGGACTCCGTGGCAGCTTCCAGCTCGCCCGGACCTGCTCTCAGTCAATCAGGGGAAGGTGTTCCATCCGGACCTTCAATCCCTGCACCTGACGCCTGGTTCCTGAGCGGCTAGAGTTCCAGGCCTTGGGTCTTCGACAGGTCCTCAATGTAGTTGAGGCGTCCGTAGGAGTCGACCAGAAAATGTTATGCCTTCAAATGGAAAAGGTTTTCCATTTGGCGTCCAGGGCAAGGGCTTGGACCCTTCCTCCTGTTCCTGGCAAGCATCTTGGACTATTTATGGTCCCTTTCTAGTCAAGGGCTTAGGTCGACGACCTAAGGGTGCACCTGGCAGCCATCTCTGCTTACGAGCGGGCCGGGAAGCAGTCGGTGGCGCAGGGAGAAGGTGGTCTGGCGCTTTTCAGAGCCCTTGATCACATTTCCCTCCAGTCGCGGGAACCCTCACCTTCGTGATCTACTGCTGGTACTGGCAAAGCTCATGAGCAAGCCATTCGAACCTATGCACAGGTGTGCTCTCTCTCACCTGTCGTGGAAGACCACCTTCTTGGTGGCTATCATGTCAGCCAGAAGGATGGGAGAGCTCCAGGCGCTTCCATCGAGCCCCTCTACCTGGTCTTCCACAGGGACAGAAAGGACCCTGCTCCCCACCGAGAATTCCTCCTAAGGTGGTGTCGGAGTTTCACCTTAACCAGGTGTTGACTCTGCCGGTGTTCTTCCCCAGTCACACCTCGGAGGCCGAATATAGGCTCCATACTCTGGACCCTAGAAGGGCGCTCGCTTATTATAAGGAGCGCACGGCTGAAATTCGGGGAGAGGTTCGCCAGCTGTTTGTCACCTACGCTGAAGCCGCGATCTGGCAGACCTGCAGCCAAGCTGGACGATAAGCAGGTGGGTAACCTCCTGCATGATCTCTGCTATAAGTTTGGCGGGCATGGAGCCTCCCAGAGGATAAGAGCTCATTCTACCCGCCATACTGCTGCATGGTGGCTGCTTCCAGGGCGTCCCTATCCAGGAAATTGCAGGGCTGCTACCTGGAAGTCAGCAAACACCTTCATTACCCATTACCACATCGACCTTGAGTCACGCCGGGATGCTGGTTTTGGGGCCTCGGTTCTGCCAGTCTCTCTTCCCAAGTAAGTATTGGGGTGTGCGTCTGCCTCCCTCCTCCCGGAGAACTCTCAGAGTTCTGTTATCGAGTGGATACAACATATCCATGTCCCTAGAAATACAGGTTCTAGGGACATGGATGTTATTCATCCACACTCATTGGCAGTATCCTTGCCGCTTTAAATCTTGCCGAAGGTCTTCAAGCTTGCTCCTCCCACCCACCGGGTGGTATAACTCGGCTCCTCTCATGACGCCAGATCTTCCTTACCGCGAGCTCAGGTTCCTCCTTAACGCTTGCGTTTTTGCTAGGTTCTTATTTCTCCGTTTGCGGATTTAAAAATAAAAATTTGCAAAGACTTCGGTCTTCGATCCTCGCGCCTGCGATCGGACAAATCGACTCCGGATTTGAGATGCCCGCGAGGCAGAAGATGTCTGGGACGGATCCACACTCCACGTGGTGTTCACTGCTTAGGCCTTGAGCACGACCCGCAGGCTTGCGACCTGTGCTCATCTTTCTCGGCCTACGTCCTCGAAGACCGTGCTGCCCGATTGCAACTGGGCCGTCCCGAGAAGCGTTTCCCTCCGGTGAAGTCCAAGGAGGCCCGGTCGGCGGTGTCCGCGGCGGCGGGCTCGGCGGATCAGCTCGAGCGGATGAGTGCGCCCTCGAAGAGGCGGTGGCAGACATATCTTCCTCGGCCGCTGACATTTATCCCGCTCTCTCTGGGTTCTTCCTACACGGCTTCTTTTAGAGCTTTGTCTGTCCTCTCCACTAAGGAGAAGGCTCTGCGTCTGCTGGACCTTATTCTCGGTCCAAAAGGGGACAAGGTAAGTCCCTCCTGCCGACGCTTCTTGGAGGCGGGAAAGGTCCCTCTCCCCGGCCGTCGTCCGTCGGCTTCGGTCGATCGCTCGGTTTGCCGACATTGGCCTCACGGTGTCCCGTCAGGTCAGTTGACCTGAACTCCCACTGATGAAGTCGAGATTTTCGACCCATTGGACGGGCTGTCGCCTTTAGCAGCAGATTCCCTCTCCCGGTTCCCCGGAGGAGTTGAGATCCCGTGGGCTCGTCTGTGCCTCCGGTTCGAGCCTCGGATGGACCTTCCGAGCGAAGGGAGTGCCGGTTCCGGCCGACACCTCCCCGCACCGACCCGGAAATTCCGGGACTCTCGGTCTCGGACCTCTTCGCGGTCCAGCCGTTCCCACCGTCGTAGGCGGTCTCGGTCTCGGCACCGCGGTAAGCGGCGTCGCCGCTCGTCCTCGTCCTCCTCCTCGGATGAGGAGGCTTCGCGTAAGTGCGTCGTATAATACGAGACCTTATGTTGCAACAACTCCTCCTGGCCGGGAATAAGCGACTCGGCGCCCGACCATTAAGTAACTGTCACGGGCGGCCGACACAACCCTCGACTTGTCGAGGAGCCTATACACAGGCGGTTGTTGGCCAAAACCAGCTGCTCCACCGATTCTGGTGGAACCTCCGCCTCACAGCCACCAAGTGGGGCTCCGACCAAGGATTCTCGGTGGCTGAGGTTTACCCCATCGGCTGTCAGTTACCCTCACTCCCGACCGACCTCGGCAGGTGAAGGGTGGCTCAGGCCAGAGCAGCTCTTGAGGACTCTTCCGAGTCCGAAGATGATTCCTCCTTCTTCTCCAAGCGACTGGACTTGGAGTCTTCAGGAGGTCAGTCAATGGACGATCAGTCTGCCGTCCTTCCTAGGACTGCTTCGCTCATCTCGGGAGTCTGCGGGTGGAGCTCGAACCACGTTCCAAGCAGGCCAGGTATCCCCTCACGAGAATTCTGGACGAGGGGTTCTGACGGAAGGCCTTTCCGGTGGCGAGGCCATAGTGGGTCGGCACTGGAACTTTGGCAGCCCTGCTTCCTGCCCTCGCGCCTTGGCCAGGATGGCCAGGAAGTATCGCGTCCCTACCGTTCCTTGTCCGTTTTTTGAACACCCTCTGCTGAGGGTTGGTTACCGACAGCGTTTTCGGCGCGCCCGGCTGCGCCAGGGATGTGGACAAACCTCCTGACAAGGGTCCAGGGGTGGACTATGTCGGGCGAAAAGTCTCACGGCTACGTCCTCTCGTGTGGTCCAAGGCCAGTTCGGCCGTCCTCATGGCACATTTTCTCCATGCCCTGTTGGCTCCTGGATGAGGTCATCCTCATCTTCCCGCCGATCTGCAGACTACGGTTAAGCAGGTGCGGGACCAGGGCAGGAGCAGTGGCCAAACAGCAGCTCCAGACTGCTTTGGATATAGGGACTCATGTGCCTAGATCGGTGGCGGCCGCAGTGGCTATCGTCGGCTGGCTTGGCTGAGGATATCCACCTTTACTCGGATACCCAGCACAAGTTGGCGGATGTTCCTTTTGAGGACTGACCTCTTGACCCTGGGGTGGAAAGGTCACCTGCAGAGGATCGAGAGTCCAATGCCACCTTGGACTCGGTCTCTTCCGCTCAGAAGGACAAGGCCATGAAACCACAGCCTAAGCCCTTTAGGTCCTTCTGTGCCCCCGCAGGCCCGGCCCTAGCAACGCAGGGCCAGCAGGCTCGGCCTAGCATCCCAAACCCAAGCCGCGGCTTCCTCTAACAGGAGGCAGGGAGGAAGGGCCCAGGAGGTCCCTCGGCGGTCCCTCCTCCAAGCCTGCCCAGTGACGGGCTGAGGGTGTCGCCCCATCCCCGTCACCTTACCCCTGGGTCCCCCCGTGGGGGGACGGCTCCGGCACTTCCGTTCCACTTGGTCCGCTGTTACCACGGACAGGTGGGTCTTGGAGGTGGTGGAAGAGGCCTGCCTCTGGAATTCGAGCGGCACCACCCTTCCAGGCCGTGGCCTCGGGGAAACGGGATCCCCAGCTTCACTGGCGGCTCGTCGAGCCGACATCGCTCTCCTCCTCCAGAAGGAGGTGGTAAGAGGTGGTGGACCCTCCTTCAGACCCAGGGTTTGTGTCCAGGTACTTCCTGTTCAAAGCGGACGGGGCTGGCGCCCATTCTCGACCACGACCTAAACAAGTTCCTAAGGTCTCGAACCTTCAGGATGGTCACTCTGGTTCAGATAATACCATCCTTGGAGCAGCGGTGTGGTTCTGCTCTCTGGACTTGCAGGGCGCTGCGTTTTTTCACGTCCCTATCCGTCCGTCCTCACAGAGATTCCTTCGCTTCGACGGAAGGATCTCTCGATTCCAAGCCATGCCCCTTGGCTTGTCTCCAGCTCCCAGGGTCTTCACCAAATGCATGGCAGTGGTGACAGCATTCCTGCGCGCGCGGGGTCCGGTGTGGCCTTACCTGGACGACTGGCTGATAGCAGCTCCTCCAGGAAGGAGGCGGAGTGGTCCAGAGATCTGGCCCTCCAGGTCTGCTCTCAACTGGGCCTCCTTAATCAACGAGGCCAGAGTCAGACTCGAGCGAGCAGGTGATTCTATTCATCGGGCGCAGCTCGACTCTCTTCGAGCCAGAGCGCTGCTCCCGCGGACAGGGCAGAGGTTCTTTCCTCCTTGCCCGATCATTTCTGGTTGGGCAATTGCGCCTGCCCGGGACTTCTCGCCTCCTGGGTCTCATGGCGGCTGTACCAGCGTGGTCCGTTGGGCCCGCTGGAACATCGTCCCTTCAGTGGGACTGGCCAGCCAGTGGTCTGGCAGCTACGTCCCTTGGACCAGCTTGTGTCGGTGACACAGGGATGTGGAACAGCTCTCAGTGGTGGACCGTTCCAGATCATTTGCGGAGGGCATCCTGTTCTCCGCCCGAGCCGACGGTCTCTCTGTCGACCGATGCCTCTCTGATGGGTTGGGGTGCCCATCTGGGGAACACCGGGCTCATGGCCTCTGGTCCCAGCGGAGTCCGATGCCACATCAACCTGCTGGAGCTCGGCGGTCCGCCTAGCTCTCACCGCCTTTGCTCCGTTCCTCCAGGTCAAGTGGTCCGAGTCCAGACGGACAATACCACGACCATGTACTATCTAAACCGCCAGGGCGGACGCGCTCCATGCTTCTATGCAAGGAAGCTCTCCGCATTTGGTCACTCGTGCGCAGCCTGGGCGGATCTCCTAGCCATTCACGTGGCAGGGCCTCCACCTGGCGATGCCCTGGGCGGATGAGGGGCTGCATCCCACGGTGGTCTCTCCTGCCGGAGGTAGTACAGCATCTGTTCTCCCTTTGGGGCACACCTCAGGTGGACCTGTTTGCCTCCATGGAGACGCAGGCTGAGTCTGTTCCATGCCCGCCCCCCTCAGCAGGGCTCGCTGCAGGGGATGCCTTCGAGGCAATGGACCCGGGCCTCTTTACGCCTTTCCCCATTTCCCTTGATCCACAAGGTGCTTCTCAAAGCGAGGAGGACAAAGGCGCAGGTGATTCTGATAGCCCCAGACTGGCCTCGCCAGTTCTGGTACCCAGATCTCCTCAGTCTCAGCTCAGGACTCCAGCAGCTTCCAGCTCGCCCGGACCTGCTCTCAGTCAATCAGGGAAGGTGTTCCATCCGGACCTTCAATCCCTGCACCTGACGCCTGGTTCCTGAGCTGCTAGAGTTCCAGGCCTTGGGTCTTTCCGACGAGGTCCTCAATGCTGAGGCGTCCCATGAGTCGGTCTCAGAAAATGTTATGCCTTCAAATGGAAAAGGTTTTCCATTTGGTGTCAGGCAAGGGCTTGACCCTTCCTCCTGTTCCTTGGCAAGCATCTTGGACTATTTATGGTCCCTTTCTAGTCAAGGGCTTAGGTCGGCGACCCTAAGGGTGCACCTGGCAGCCATCTCTGCTTACAGGCGCGGGCTGGGAAGCAGTCGGTGGCTGGGAGAAGGTGTTCTGCGCTTTTCAAGGCCTTGATCACATTCCCCTCAGTCACGAACCCCCACCTCCGTGGGATCTACTGCTGGTACTGGCAAAGCTCATGGGCAAGCCATTCGAACCTATGCACAGGTGTGCTCTCTCTCACCTGTCGTGGAAGACCGCCTTCTTGGTGGCTATCACGTCAGCCAGAAGGATGGGAGAGCTCCAGGCGCTCCATCGAGGTCTCCTTACCTGGTCTTCCACAGGGACAAGGTTGTCCTGCGCCCCCACCAAATTCCTTCCGAAGGTGGTGTGAGTTTCCCTTAACCAGGTGTTGACTCTGCGGTGTTCTACCCCAATCACACCTCGGAGGCCGAGATAGGCTCCATACTCTGGACCTAGAAGGCGCTCGCTTATTATAAGGGCGCCGGCTGAAAGTCGGGAGAGGTTCGCCAGCTGTTTGTCACTACGCTGAAGCCGCATCTGGCAGACCTGCAGCCAAGCGGACGATAAGCAGGTGGGTAACCTCCTGCATAGATCTCTGCTATAAGTTGGCGGGCATGGAGCCTCCCAGGGATAAGAGCTCATTCTACCCGCCATACTGCTGTAGCGAGTGGCTGCTTCCAGGGCGTCCCTATCCAGGAAATCTGCAGGGCTGCTACCTGGAAGTCAGCAAACACCTTCATTACCCACTACCACATCGACCTTGAGTCACGCGGGATGCTGGTTTTGGGGCCTCGGTTCTCCAGTCTCTCTTCCCAAGTAAGTATATGGGGTGTGCGTCTTGCCTCCTCCTCCCGGAGAACTGCTAGGAGTCTGCCAATGAGTGTGGATGAACAACATATCCATGTCCCTAGAAATACAGGTTACTCACCTGTAACAGGAGTTCTAGGAATGGTATATGTTGTTCATCCACCGACTCCCTCGACTCCCGGCTTGACGCACAACCTGAGCTTCCAGCGGGCCAGATCTGGCGCCATGGGGCGGAGCTGAGTTATACCACCCGGGTGGGTGGGAGGAGCAAGCTTGAAGACCTTCCGGCAAGATTTAAAGCGGCAAGGATACTGCCAATGAGTGTGGATGAACAACATATACCATTCCTAGAACTCCTGTTACAGGTGAGTAACCTGTATTTACTCACCTGTAACAGGAGTTCTAGGAATGGCTATGTGTTCATCATCACCGTCAGCCCGGCTTCGACGACAACCTGAGCTTCCAGCGGGCAGATCTGGAAGCTATGGAGCGGAGCTGAGTTATACCACCCGGGTGGGTGGGAGGAGCAAGCTTGAAGACCTTCCGGCAAGATTTAAAGCGGCAAGGATACCTGCCAATGAGTGTGGATGAACAACATATACCATTCCTAGAACTCCTGTTACAGGTGAGTAACCTGTATTTCCTTCACCAGGGCAACACTCTAGGCTGAGATACTGGAGTTGGTATGGCTCACTAATACTCCCTCAAGAAGAAACATTATGGTAAGTTATTTTTTCATTTTGGTTCTTAATGGTTTGCTTTGTCAGTGAGATTTATGCCCAGCTTAAAGAGCTACTGCCACCTCAAAGAAAACTTTGACAAACATAATTGGGTATAATTCTCCTTGCATTTCATATATATATTCTAGAAATGTCTCCTCCCCCATGATTTATTACTGAGGAAATTTGCATAGATACATAATCTTTATCCATTAGAGTTCCTTTATGATTCATCTGTCTCTATAGCTTACTTCCTACTTCGTCATTATTCTCTGTTGTGACATTGCAGTCTGCTGCCATGGGAGTAACTGATGTCACAAGCGCTTCATTATGACCTCTGGTAGGGAGGAAGCAACAGCAATAGATGAACTCTTCAAAAGTGAAGATCCTATTTTAAAGCAAATTACCTCAGTAATAAATAATGGGGAGGAGGAATACAAAAGTAATGTGAAATATAAGCTGAACTGACTGAATATTATGTTTTGTTAAAGTTCCCATGGAGGTGTCAACTGGTCTTTAAGCCCTCAGTGCCCTCACCACCCCCTTTACTGTTTGGCTTATGCCCCCACCACTCCTTTACTGTTTGGCTTAAAGGCATCCTTCGTCTTCTAACTGCTTCAGGTCAACGACCTCACATCCACGGTCAGCTGCTCCCTTGTACTGTTGAACCAGTGTCTGTCCATGGAGCATGAGCCTGAGGGTGCCTGCGCCGTCATTCTGATGGCTCCAAGTTGCCCCCCTTCTCCCGTCCTCCCTATATCCCTCTCACCACCCTGTGGTGGCACAGAAAGCCCTAAAGGTGCAGCTTGCATGTGCACAGCTTTTCAATGGAGGAGCAAGCTTCCCTGTTGACCATTTGTATCAACATACTCTCCCCTGCTGGGGCTGCCATTGGTAACATCTCTCCCATTCAACAGCCTTGGTACTGGCCACTTGAGGTTCAGTACTGAATCTGGATCGCCAGCATATTGTGCTTCTGTTGTGCCTTCCAGCAGCACCCCCTCTCCCCATGCATTTTGGTTAAGGCTCTGGTCTTTTGTAGACTTAAAAAAACAAACAAACAAAAAAAACCTTCTAGAAGCGTTTGAGAACTATTGCTGTAAGAATATATACCTGTTTAACAATTATGTCTGAAGCCAAAGAGTTTGTATTCTGAGGCCTGTTTTTCAAAGGGATTTCAGTGACTTGCAATGTAAAATCCATGACACTGTGTAGGTTGCGGGCAGGCATCTCTGTGCAGTGATACCTTGCCCTGCTTTCTGAAATTTATGATTTATTTGGTGTCCCTGCAGGAAGTGTATTCTAAAACACAGCTGAGTGCAAAATAGCAGGCAGATCTTAACAATCCCTTTGAAAATCAAGTCCCCAGGTCAGGGGTGTTCAAATTAAAACTTTTAGGACTTGCCCAGCCATGACTGTAGTTGAAGTTTCACTTGCTCCTATTCATTACCATGAAATAAGCTATTTTTGCACTTGCCCTTCAAGGAAATATACTTGCCCCAGACAGGGGGCAATAGGATTTGCACACCCCTGCCCGGGTGCAGGCAAATATCAGGAATATATGAAGTCTGCGGGAGATGAGTGCTGTTGCAAATGTAATTAGTAATAATATGGGAAAGTGAAGACAAGAAATGCATGAAATACAAGCTAAATGTTTTTTTTTTTACCCCGAGGAGTCTGTGATTTAAAGAGCAACTGACATTAAGTGAAAAGTGGTAACAGGTGCACATGGCCCAAATGCTACCTGTCCTGGTATATGATCTCAAAATAAGCAACATTCACTACAAAAACCTCACCCGTAACAAGGTTCCCCCCTGAGCTGCTGTACGTCTGAGGACTGAAATAGCCTCTTGATGAAGGTGCAGACCAGTGAAGGGGATTGGCTGCTGCTCTGTTGAAGTGAATGGGCACCCATGGGAGTGAGTCTTTTTTCCTTTCTAGCTGCATTAGTCTAGATTTTTGCGTATTTCTGTGACATCCAAGTGCTGAAACATGCATGTAATAGGCATATTAATGCTGCTTTTATAGATCCATGGGCATGGATTCATTTCAACAGAAAAGCTACCCAAAGCTGTTCACATGAAGAGGCCTTTCTAGGTCATGTGGACATGCGGTGGCTCAGGGAGGGGTCTGTTACTACTGTGTAATCTGAAATAAATACTTGCTGTGCAGGTTTTAAGAAAAAAAGAACTCTACTCTGACTGGGGCAGGTTGCAGTGGGGATAGGCTTTACCTGCCCTAGAGATATTTGCTGTACCTTCATGGGTTCACACACTGATGGAAGAAATGTTTATATGAACTTTGACACCCGATAAATGGGTGACATCTTCTTGGTCCCTGAACAGGAGAGTAGATTAACTGTTTTCATTCTGTTCTTTTGTCTTTTCTCTTTAATTCTGTTATTTTCTGTTTGGTTATAATCTGTTGAATCTCCTTAATGTCACATTCTGTAATGTATTTCTGATCACAGTGGAAAGGAGTCAAGTTTCATCCTATTCCTACATTATTTGGCTGTTCCTCCTTAAGTCCTTACATATCATACTTCAGAGGCATAGTTAATGATAGTGGTGTAAACTTAAAGCAGCAGTATTTGTTAGTTGGCAGATATCGTTTTTTGCTATCTTTAGAATCATCCTCCATGTGGTTTTAATTTTCTCAAGCATGTTTAAAACCCATTTTATAGTTAATTTAGTGTTTAGGGACTCCAGTTATTAAAGATGGCTGCCACTTGCAGTTTGTAAATCTCTTGCCTCTGAAATGTACATACTGGACTCTTATAGTGGATGTAAAAGGATGATGTTGCCACATGTTTCTGATGATAAACAATACAGTACCAATATATTTAATTTTTTCATAACCAGCATGTCACTGGATCGGGAAGTTTTAAAAATTTCAAAATTCTGTATCCTTGTCCAGTAATGAAAGTAAGCAGAAATAAGAGTATATTGATGTTTTTGCCGGAGAATAATCATTGCTGAAAAAAAAAAATACATAGTGACTAAATACTGCTGCTTTAAGATGTGAAGGTTACCATGTTAGCCAGCATTTGAGTGTGACCCTTGATTGTCGCACATTGCTGGCATGTGGAGTGTGTCTCTCGGATGCCTCCTGCCTTGGTGGGGTTGCCAACAGATACATGAATGCATTGTGGTGGGGGGGAGTTGCTGTAGCAGATAAATCATTGGGTCCTGGTGGCTGAGGAGGGAATAAGCTGGGATACTGGGCTTTTGGCGAAGGTGAAATCCTGCTGCTGGCCTAACACAGGACACAGATATGGGGAGGCAGTATAGCGCAGTGGTTTAAGGCTCTGAGCTGCAAATCTGGAGACCTGGGTTTGAATCCTTCAGCTCCCACTTGCATGTACTGTGTGACCCTGAGCAAGTAACTTAACTTCCCTGTGCTCCCAGGTTGCACAAAAAAAAAAAAAAAAAAAAAAAAAAAACACTTTCAGCTTAGTGTGTCTCACCTGGTTAAACAGCTGGGAAAAAAAAAACATGCGTGGCATCACTTTCAAGAATCAATCTTCACCACCTGTGTTCCCCACTTATGGGTATGTACCAGAGGCATAGTACTTGTGAACCGAACTCTATCTACAGCTAGGGGCTGACGTCCGTGATGGCGCTGCCCATGAAACCCATGTATGATGTGGCATTCATGGACTGGTTAGTAAGCGATGCCGGCGCTTGCTTCCTCCAGATCTTACTTCGAGTTAGAGCTCTTGCAGGAGGCAATAACCATAAGGATTAAGGCACCAGGACCCCAGGGAAACCTAGCTAGCAGTCTTCAGTGTGGGACCGACCCGATGTTGGCCCTCCCCAACGTCAGCAAATGGTATAAAGAGGGTGGTCCCCAGCCCCACGGCAGTTCTTTTCCTGCAGTCGACCCATTTGCATTGGCTCCTCTGACACCTTTTTGCAACAGTTCGACTGCTTTCGCGCCTTCAGTGTTTTTTTGCCTAATTTCTGACGAACACATCTTAGAATTTATTCCCTTTCTGCATGTCTTCATCTCCAGTGTCGTCATTTTCATCCACGGAACAAAGAAAATCCCAAGTGCACCTGCGGTCAGGCAGCTGCCGTGTGACAATCTTGAGGCCTGCCTTTTTTGCCTAGGCCCAAACGACTACACCGCAGCCTGCGAGCACTACAAGCGGTTTAATCAACAGACTTGGATCCGCCGCCAGAAGGCTGTTAAGGCACACATCCTCGAAGCACCTTGCCGCTATGCAGAATCAGTCAGCAAGGAAAAGGTCCTTCTTCACCTTCGTCGGTTTCCATCTCCTCCACCTCTAAGCTGCACAAAGAGGAAAAAGGCATCACGGAAGCACAAGGACCTGGAAAAGTCCCGGGGACGCTCGCACTCCAGGTCCCAGCACCACAAGTCGTACAGTTCCTCATTCCACAAGGGATCGGACCATTCCTCCTGCCCTGCCCATAATTCCTCTGGGCAGCCAAGCCGCCGTCCTGGTGTCGGGCGGAGGCAAATTGGGGTCAGGGACTTCGATCTCTACTCTGACGTCCCTTAAGTTGAAGGCCACACCAGTAGCGTCACTCTCCACCTTAGGGGCTGGGACCAGTCAGAATCGGGGTGGTGATGCTTTAGCTCCTGCCCGCCAGGTCTCGACTACTCTCTTCCAAGGCCTTGGACAAGATGCTCCATCGTCTGCAGGCGTCGGGGTTGCATGACCACCAGACGCCTCCGCCCTGCACTTCGGTGTCTTCTCCTAAGGCCCTGTAAAAGTAATCGGCTGCGTCCACCCCAGACTCTGCCAAGCAGCTGCCCACTAAGGGACGTTGTCTTGGGCTTCGCCTGCCCATTCTCTGTCGCTAATTGACTGACTCCCCAGTTGAGCCTAGGTCAGATGAGACTTTTAACTGCCCTCTGGATCTGCCGCTGCTTCAGATGCCGGACACCCAGATGCCAGGTGCTCAGATGACGAGCAAACCGCCAGCTCTACAGTTGCCAGCTGGTCTGTCGGGTCCACAGTTTTCTAAGGACCAGATCCAGGAGCTCTTTTCCATTAGGAACCAAGTCAAAGGGGGCTTGCTTCCTCCCAAGGAACCCGTAACTGTCAAACCGGAGTCTAATCAAGGCAAGGAGCCAAAATTACAGTCTCTTGCTCCCAAGAGCCATACTCCGAGCCCAGAGGACCACCATGGTATACCCCACACAGAGGGTGGAGCCACCTCAAGTATTTCTGCTCTTCCCGTTGTCTCCAGTCTTCCAGCAGACGCTGGTCCCATAGCAGACGTCGCTCTAGCCATTTGTCCCCCACTTCCATGGACTCTAGCAGCGGTTCCTTGCCCTCGGGCTTGGACCGTTCGGAACCTAGGGGTTGCCCATCCTCCCCGGACACTAAGTACACCCCCAGGTCGCCTCCTGACAACCCGACGTTCATGGATGTCGTGAAACACATCCAGGCCTCCCAACGGGTGGGAGATGGAGGACTTTGATCCAGAGAGGTAGATGTTGGCAAAGTACCTGAGGCAGGAGCCCCCCAAGCCTCTAGTGGTGCCTCCTCTGGTAGGCACCTTCCAGGACCTGACCAGGTTAACCTGGAAGCACCCATCTACCATCTCCGCCATCTCCAAGAAGTCAAACAGGCTGTATAGAGCCCCTAGGGAGTAGCCTTTACCGGCAGAACCCCCTACGGCAGAGACTATTTAAATTTTGGTGACTGGGTAGGCCCACTGAGGCAGAAACAGTCCCTTTTTCAGGGGCGGCCCGGAATTAATTACATCTATATAAACATAACAAAATATATACATGTCATTTCACAATTAACAGTCAATATAGACATACTGACCCAGTCAAGGATACAGTAACGGGTTAATTACAATCAGTATCAATAGGAGTAGAAGTACTGTTATACACAAGACAATCACAATCAAGACTGATGTCCTAGTAAGGTTAGATCGGCAGCAGGGAGTGTTCTATGGTGATTTCTGCTGCTCATGATCTATCAAAGAAGCCTAAACACCTGAACACTCAGCCTCCCGACCAGGAGTCCAGATTCATTGACCAGATGGGCAAAAAGATCTGTTCATCCTCCACTTGCTCCATCAGGTCCCTTAACTTTCTCACACATATGGTGCAATGCCAAAATGCCCTATGGGAGAAAGGTATGGAGATAGCTCAGGCCCTTCGAGAGACTGCACAAAAATCTGAGCTCCTGGACCTCCTTAAATCGGGATCTGATGTAGGCACCCACGTTTTGTGTGCCTCATATGATACTGCAGAGACAGTGGCCAGAGTGGCAGCTTTGGGCGTTTGCTTCAGGCGCCATGCCTGGCTTAGAGTCTCCGCATTCTCCCAGGATCTGAAGGCGGGCATTTTGGACTGCCCCTTTAAGGGCTTGGTCCTCTTTGGAGATGAGACAGAAAAACTGATCACCTGTCTCCAAGTCTCCGGGAAGTCCATTTGGTCTGTCCAAAAAGTGTGTATAGGGGACCAAAGACCCTTTAAGAAGTGGCTATTTTGGAAGCCAAGTCAGCAACCCCATAACCAGCCTCAGCAGAGGGGATGCTACAAAAGAGGCCACCTCCCAGACTCCTGGAAGCTCTGCCTCTCGAACCCCAAAGCCCTCTCGGGCCCCTCCTTGCCAGACCCACCTTCTCTAGTGGAGTCAGTGGGGGAAGTCATGGAGGTTGCTTCTCCCTCCATCTCGAGGGTTGGAGCAAAATAACGACAGACTTCTGGGTTTTACAACTCCGAGAGAGGTCATGCTCTGGAGTTCAAACAAATGCCTCCGGAAATTCCACCAGTGTCCTCCCAGTATCGTCCTTCATGTGTCCCCCTGATCGAAGGAGAAATTTGGGCCCTTCTGCAAAAACGGGCTATAGAGGCGGTCCCCCTAGAGCAAAGGAGAACGTTATTTTATTCACTTTTTCCTGGTTCCCAAAAAGGCTGGGGACCTTCAGCCTATCCTGGATCCTCAGCTTCCTGAACAAATTTGTCGAGTACAATAGGTTCAGGATGGTCACACTGCCAGGTCTGATTCCCCTCCTGCACTGAGGGGGACTGGCTGTGTTCTTTAGATATGCAAGACTCATATCTGCCCATTCTAGTGCTCCGGCCCGACAGGAGGTTCCATGGCCGTCATTATCAGAGCCTTGCCATTTGGCCTATCCTCCGCCCCAGAGTCTTCACCAAGTGCCTAGTGGTGGTGGTTGTGGCTTTACGTCGACAGGGCTATTACGTCTTTCCCTACCTAGATGACTGGCTCCTAGCAACCACCACAAGGGAACAGCTGGTTTGTACTTTTGGAAGCACCTTTACACTCTTCCGAGAGTTGGGGGTCACCCTGAACATCCCAAAGTCATCCCCGTGGCCTAGCCAGGACTCCAGTTCATCGGGGTGGTCCTAGGCACAGTTCAGGGCAAACGCCTTCCTCCCCTCAGACAGGGCAGATCGCCTTTAAGATCCGGCCCGAATGGTATCCTTGGCTTCTCGCGGCCCGGTCCAAGTCTCCTTGAGGCTCCTCAGCCACATCCCTAGGGTTCCCATGGCCCGCCTTCATATGAGGGTTCCTCAGTGTATGCTCAGGGTGCAGTGGGACCAGAGGTTTGACGACCTAGGTCAGATGATCTTGGTCTCTGACCCAGTTCGCGGGACACTAACCTGGTGGCTGGACCCTCTCAGTCTTTTGACAGGGGTCCTCTTCCGGCAGGAGCCCCTGAGACTAGTTCTGACCTCAGAAGCCTTGTGTCTCGGTTGAGGTGCTCATCTGGGGAACAGGCAGACACAGGGGACCTGGTCACCAGACGAGCAGTCGCTCCACATAAACGTTCTGGAGATGCGAGGAGTTCTGAATGTCTTACAGGCCTTTCAAGCGGACTTCTGGGCCCTCTACTCATTCAGACGGACATGTCCATAGTCTTTTACATTAACAAGCAAAGGGGGACTGTTGCCCTCTCTGCAGAGAGGCAGTTAGAGTCTGGTATTGGGCACTGGAACATCACCTGGAACTCACCGCCTTCATGTTCCAGGTGTCCGAAATGTTTTGGCCGACAGCCTAAGCTGGACTCTATCCAGGGCTCACAAGTGGGAGCTCCTTCAGTCGGTGGCAGACCAGCTCTTCAACAAATGGGGCCGTCCCAAGTTGGACCTCTTTGCGTCACCACTCAGCACCAAACTGCCCAGTTTTTGCTTGCTAGATCCAGGGCCTGGAGTTTTTTTTGGCAAGACACATTGTCCCACTGTTGGACATGGAGATTTCTCTATGCCTTTCCCATTCTACAGAGGATACTTCTGAAGTTACAGGCGGAGGGAGCAGAGATGATTTTCTTCGCCCCCTTTTGCCATTGGCAGATTTGGTTCCCACTACTTAAGCAGCTGGCAGTGACTCCTCCAACCCCTCTGCCTCTGAGCTCCCACTTACTCTCCCAAGACCAGGGCAGTCTAGTCCAGCTGGACCTAAAGTCCCTGCATCTTCATGCGTGGCTCCTGCAGATCTAGCGAATGACTAGATACGGGGTTTCCCACAAAGTAGCAGATGTCTTGGTGGCAGCCAGGAAACTCTACCAGATCCACATATGCCATGAAATGGAAAAGGTTTTGCCTGTGGGTTACCACATGCCAGATTAATCCCTTTTCCTGCTCCCCGAACTCCATGTTTGAGTATCTCCTCTCTCTATTTGAACAGGGCTTGAGCTACTCCTCATCAAGGTTCACCTTTCCGTCATCTCGGCGTAGGGTAAAACTCACTCAATTGGACGTCTCCCGGACCTTTTTGAGGGGCATTTTACAGCTGAAGTCTCCCATCTGAGATCCCATTACTCCATGGGATCTCCTTTTTATGTTGGAGAGGCTCACGCTCCCCCAGTTCGAACCAGCCGTGGATTGTGAGCTGCACTTCCTGTCGTGGAAAGCATTATTTTTAGTTGCAGTTACTTCTGCTTGAAGAATTTCAGAGCTTCAGCCTCTGACGTGTAAAGAGCCTCATTTGCCTTTTCATAAGGACATGGTGGCCTTGTGTAGAATCGTAAGATCTTCCTGGACATAAGTCTCCACCACTCATTCACACTAGTGGGATTAGCGCCGGAGGCACTAGGACCCATCGGGAGCAAACTTTTTGCTGGAGGGTTGGCGCGAGAGATGGCGCCCGCGAGGAGCACCGGCGCCCATGAGACAGCAGTTCGGCTAATGATTATCTCGTCGACGACCCTCCAACCGCCTCAGTTCCTTTTTTCCCGCCGTCGAGTGCGCTTCAGTGACAACGTCGCTCACCTGTCGGGAGTCAAACTTCAAACTAGCGCATAGTTTTCAGTTTATTTTTGTAACATTATCACGATAGTAGTATCGCTTAGTTTTATTCTATTTTCATTAAATTTTTCTAATATTTTAATTTTAACTTACTTGAAGTCTCTACTGGACGGAGTCGACCATGAGCAGGTCATGTGACGGTAGGGAGACTTCGTATGAAAGCTGTTCAGTCAGCCGGGCTGGGTCCGGTCAGCCGCCTTCTCCTCAGCGGGGTTCCGACAACGGTTAGTCCGATGCCCGGGGGGATGGGCGGTCCCCCCGTCGGCATAAAAATAAACAGTCGCATTCTCGGCACCGTTCGGCCTCGAGCTCTTCTTCGGCCCACAGGTCAAAAAAGAGAAGGCATCACTCGAGGTCGCCCTCTGGTATGTCTGCGCGACGCCGACGGTCGGTTATCGTCTACTTGCTGGTCTCCTCGAGTCGCAAGTTCCGTAACGCTGCTCCGACATCGGAGCCCTCCCGCCTATAGGTAGGGCTCCAGATGAGCAGTTTCATCAGTGGGCCACTCTTATGGAGCGAGGGGCTGAGGTTGGTTCTTCTGCCTGGCTGGGTTGCCACGGAGCCCTCGGGCCCTCCGGCGATCAGGTAGGGCGGTTGGACACCTTCTAGGTCGTAGCGGCGCCTCTTGGTGCCAGCGACTCCGGCGCTTAGGTGTCCCCCCCCCACATGGCTGCAGCGCAGGGGGCCACACCGATGCCCTTATCTCCTGTTTTTTCCTTCTCTAGCTTTCCAGGTTCCTGGGGCGTTCTCGGCGCCCTCCACGGGGTCTGTTGGCTCGTCGGCGCAGTTTTCGGTGCCGCTGGGCCTTGTGGTGTCGTCCGAGGCGCGCGATGGTCTCCTGGCGCCATTGGGTCTGGCGGCGCTGCTTGGTCATGGCGCCATCGGCGGGCGCCGCGGCGCTCCTGTGGGCGCCTGCGAGGCTCTTCGGCGCCAGCCCCTCCACGGTGCCGCTTTTCAACCCATTTTGCCTCTCGGCGCGGGGCCCTCGGGACTCTCCTTGTTTCTCTGCTATTTCCTCCTCTCTAATTTTCACCTTTCCTGTCCAAACAGTCCTTCCTGGACCATCAGGAGATGATGTTGAGCCTGACCCAGACCTTCGGTTGGGTGAAGAAGTGGAGGAAACAGGATCTTTCTTTGCTACAGAGCCTGTGGTCAAGGACCTGTCCTTTAAGTCTCTGTTGAGGAACCTAAGATCCACTCTTTCTCTCCAGACTACAGACATCGATCCTGGGAAGATATTAAGACTCCAGTATCTTCATGCTTCGGAGATCCCTACGGATTTGACTCCTCCGATCCAGCCTTCCTTCGAGACGCTGTCTCAAATGGTATGGAATAATCCTGCTCTTATTCCTCAGTGGCTAAATCCATTGATAAGAAGTATTCAGCTCCCAAGGATCGTCCCATTTTGGCATCCCAAGCCTTTGCGGATCCTATTGTAGTCCTGGCAGAGAATGACAAGGTCGTTCTTCCTCAAACTACTACAGCTCGACCTATTAACAAAGAGTCTCGTAAGATTGATACATTAGGTAAGAGAGTCTTTGCTGCCTCCACTCTAAGTATGCGTAGTGCCATTTATCAAGGCTATTTTTCTGAGGTGGAACTTTCTCCTCCGGTGGGAGGTCGTCTGATGTACTTCTACAACCAGTGGAAGTCCATAACTTCGGACAAATGGGTCCTTCGGATAATTTGCGAGGGTTATTCTCTCAATTTCTTGGAAACCCCCTCGAATTGTCCTCCCAGACGACAACCCAGGTTGTCTACCTCTGTCAGACCTCCTCACCGCCGAGATCCAGGGCCTTCTAAACAACAGGGCAATAGAACCGGTGCCCCAAGATTCGCAAACACAGGGTTCTACTCCTTTACTTTCTAGTTCCAAAGAAATCTGGGGGATGCGCCCATTCTAGACCTCAGAAAGTTAAACAAATTTCTCCCAGGGAGAAATTCAAAATGATTTCCTAGGTACCCTGTTACCCTTGCTGCATCAGCACAACTGGCTGGCCTCCTGGATATGCAGGGACGCCACCAGCTTATCCCCATCCACCCGACCCACCGCAAGTTCCTCAGGTTTGTAGCTTTGGGTCAGCATTATCAGTTCAGAGTCCTGCCCTTTGGGCTATCCTCGGGGCCGCGAGTTTTTACAAAGTGTTGTGCAGTTCTCGTGGCGCATCTCAGGAAGATCGGACTCCGAGTGTTTCCCTACCTGGACGATTGGCTTCTAGCAAGCCCTTACAGCCAAGGGACTTTGGAAGCCGTGCAAACGACTTCTTGTCTTCTTACGTCCATGGGAGTTCTGCTGATTTAAAAAAAAAAAAAAAAAAAAAATTTCACAACTGCAGCCCTCCCAGAGGCTCCTTTTCATAGGGACGCTTCTAGACACCTCTTCCGTGAAGGCTTTCCTTCCAGAGGACAGAAGACTCGACATCCTTCGGATGGCCCGTTACATCGGGGAGAACCAATCGGTTACAGTTCTCTCGATGCAACGCATGTTGGGTCTCATGGCGTCCTCGGTGTTCACTGTACCCCTGGCCCGGTTGCACATGAGAACCACCCAGTGGATGCTCTCCACTCAGTGGTCTCCGACCTCTCACCCCCAGTCTTATCCCATCAAGGTGACGGAGCCCCTTCAAAGGTCTCTCACCTGGTGGTCTCAAGAGAGCAATCTCCTGGAAGGATTCCCCTTTGCTCCCCCGGATCATCAGATCTCCATCACCACAAACACATCGCTAATGGGATGGGGAGCTCACTGTCACTCCCTCCACACTCAAGGTGTATGGACTCAGTTCGAAACTCATCTCCACATAAATGTCCTGGAGATGACAGCGGTCCTCTATGCGATCCGAGCTCTGAAGGATGTCCTTTGTCACAAGAACATTCTCCTTCAAACGGACAACAAAGCTGTGATGTATTACATCAACAAGCAAGGCGGTGCTCATTCTTATCCCCTTTTGCAAGGAAGCAATGAGGGTGTGGGAGTGGTGCTTGGAGCACAAGTCTCTGATTCAAGCGGTTTATCTGCCAGGTATACAAAACAACCTAGCAGATCACCTCAGCAGAACGGAGGCAGACCCTCACGAGTGGTCTCTTGATCCAGCCGTAGCTCGGTCACTGTTCGAAGAGTGGGGGACTCCAGACCTGGACCTTTTTGCATCCCCACTCAACGCAAAACTGCCTCTCTTCTGCTCCAGAAATCCAGGGCCTGGCATTTTCTGTCAGGATGTTGCCAGGCTGCGGTGGACAAACGCTTTCTTCGCCTTTCCACCGCTTCCTCTAATTCAGAGAGTACTGTCTGAAGTCTCAGGGACCAAAATGATTCTCATTGCTCCCTCCTGGCCTTAGCAACTATGGTTTCTCACTCAACAGTATGTTGGCAGCCTCTCCAGACCACTTCCCTTGCAAATCAATCTTTTGACTCAGGGTTCGTTGGTCCATCCCAACCTGAAATCACTTCACCTTCATGCTTGGCTCCTGAAGAGGTAGAAGTGAATCGGTTCAACGCTCTCATAGAGTCTCAGACATCCTTCTGGCTGCTCGGAAGAGCCACCAAAACGACACTTCCAAATGGAAACGTTTTTCTCTGGTGCAAAGCCCTCTTGGAATCCCTTTTCCTGTCCTCCTGACAAGATTCTGGAGTATCTTTTGGACCTATCAAACTCAGGTCTCCAGTACTCCACAGTTAAAGTTCACCTTAGTGCCATCTCAGCGTTCCATGAGCCGGTTTCTTCCTTGACTCCGGCTCAGTTACCTATGGTGAAGAGATTTCTTAAGGGAATTCTTCATACCAGACCCCCTGTTAAGCGTCCAGTTGCAGCCTGGGACATTAACCTGGTGCTGGACATGCTCACTCGGAAGCCTTTCGAACCCCTAGCTACCTGTGAGCTAAAATTTCGTACCTGGAAGACTGCCTTCCTGGTGCCATTACCTCAGCCCACAGGGTCTCTGAGATACATGCCCTGGTTACGGACCCTCCGTATACTGTATTCCATAAAGACAAGGTAGTTCTCCGTACTCATCCTAAATTTCTCCCAAGGTTGTGTCAGAATTCCATCTAAACCAACCTCTGGTACTTCCTCTTACTTCGCTAATTTCCAAAATGAAGGGGAACGATCTCTTCATTCCTTGATGTTAAGAGAGCCTTCATGTTCTATTTAGATAGAACCAAGAATTTTCGCAAGACTCAGCAACTGTTTGTTTCTTTCAGCGACACCCGGCTGGGTCAACCTGTCGCTATCAGATGCATCTCATCATGGTTGGTGGCATGCCTTCGACATTGCTATTCCATGGCTCAAGTTAAATTAGAAGGTAGAGTGTACGCTCACTCTACTAGGGCGGTCGCGGCATTCCTAGCAGAAATTCGCAATGTTCCAATTGCAGATATCTGCAACGCCGCCACCTGGAGCTCAGTGCATACCTTCGTTGAGCATTATGCACTGGATGTTCATACCAGGCGGCATTCCGCATTCGGCAGAACTATCCTTAATGGACTTCTATCTTAGTCGCGTGAGCTCTGGCTCTCCTGCTGCCCTTTTGGGGGATTATCAGCTTGGTACTCTCCCACTAGTGTGAATGAGTGGTGGAGACTTATGTCCAGGAAGATATGAAAATTACGTACCTACCGTAATTCTTGATCTTCTTGGACGAGTCTCCACCACTCATTCACACGCCCACCCTCCATCCCGAGCTCACAGTGTTGGTCTTCACTCCTCAAATCTTTTAGGCCGTGAAGACTTCTTTGCTGACCCTTCTTACACGGGTCGTATCGGACTATCTTATGTCTGTTTTTAAGGTTAGATTTACTCTTTACGTTAGTTGCGCTGCACCTCCTTGGTAAAAAAAGTGCTGAGGCGGTTTGGAGGGTCGTCGCCGAGATAGTCATTGCCGCTCGAGCCGCTGCTCGCGGCGCCATCTCTCGCGCCGACCCTCCAGCAAAAAGTTTGCTTCCGATGGGTCCTAGTGCCTCCGGCGCTAATCCCGCTAGTGTGAATGAGTGGTGGAGACTCGTCCAAGAAGATCAAGAATTACGGTAGGTGCGTAATTTTTAATTTTTGCCTAATGTGGTGTCAGAGTTCAGCCGAAATCAGGACATCCACACATGCCTGTTTACTATCACAAGTACTCTAATTGAGGGGGGGAAGTGTTGTTACATACTCTCGACTTTTAACAGGACACTTCGTTATTACTTGAACCATACTGCTCCCTTGCGGAAAACGGATCAATTGTTTATTTCATTTGCACCCAAAACTCTGTGTGCTCCAGTTACCAAACACTCTGTCTAAATGGTTGGTCAACTGCATAGTTTTCTGTTAAGGGCTTATTGTACTTGTAAGAGGCAATTCCACTGGGGGGGGGGGTAGTCACTTCCTTTGCCTCGTTGAGGAACGTTTCTGCAGCAGACATTTGTGCAGAGGCGACCTAGAGCTCTGTTCACGCTTATGGTCAAGCATTACAGCTTGGACGTGGCTTCCAGACATAGGACTGGGTTTGGCCTGGAAGTTCTCCAGGGTCGCCTCTTCTAAGCTTCTAATTGGGCATTTTCAGCCTCCTCCCAAACTTGCCTTCTCCTTCTCCCTTGATTGCTTGGGACTCTGTCCTTATGGTTTTTGCCTGCTGTAAGAGCTCTAACTCTAAGTAAGATGGTACAGTTCCATAAGCACTTAACATAACAGTAGATCTTCAAGAAGAGCTCTTGCAGCAGGCATTGCTTTCCCTCCCTCTTTCCCCCCAGGCTTTCTCTCTGTTCTTTTTTCTAGGCAAGAATGTACCTGGTTCTCCTTCCAGTCCAGACTCTGGGTCTTTGGTTGGAGAACTGAGGTGGGGCTGGGGACCGCCCTCTTTATACCACTGGCTGACGTTGAGGGCGTTCCTCGCTGAAGACTGCTAGCTAGAAGGTTTCCATGGGATTTTGGCGCTTGGTGGCTTAGTCGTTATGGTTATTGCCTGCTGCAGGAGCTCTTCTCGAAGATCTACTATGACTGTAAGTTCTTGCGTAACTGTACTTTCTTTTTTCCTTATCATTGGGGCAACACCTTAGGAGTACTCTTACTTCCCCTGAGTGTCGCGCCTTAGTTTGTCGCAGCCTGTCATGCAGTGGTGTAGTTTTGGGCAGTTTTTGGTTTGGTTTCTTCCCCCCTTTTTTTTTCTGTCCTGGCGCTGAGCTCTTTTCTAACTAATTTCTCTAACCCCGGATTGCTTATATCCAACTCCGGGAATAAAAGACCAAGTCATTTAAGGATCCCCCAAAAAAAAAATGCATCGGTGCTCCTGTGGGGGAAACATTTCCATCTGGGATCAACATGACCAATGCTGGACCTACCTTGCAGCTGACCACAGCGTGGACCATTACGATGCCTGCTTCTGTGTGAGCTTCCGCACCATTATGATCCACAAGATGAAGTGGGGTTGCCAGACCCCCATTTTCGAGGCAGACCTCGCACACAGGACTCCAAGGTAAAGTCCTTGGGCTTCTTTCCAGAGTCCCTCCCCAGTACTATACGTACTTAGGCCAGGCCTTTCTTAGTCCTTGCCTCGCCGAGATGGAGGACCTGGGGGGGAGGTGTTGGGTGGACAGTCTACCTCCTTTGGGAGGCCAGCTGAGCACCCCTCCCAGTCTGTCTGCCCTTTGGGGCAGCAGATGTCCCTGCTTGTGTGGTAGGAGCTATACGCTGGGCCTTCACTAATGGGCACCTTGGTGTTGCAGACTAGTGACGCCTTGGCTCCTGCACTAAGGTTGGTGCTGGTGAGCAGTGCGGCCCTGGCTGCAAGACCAGGTCCCCTCCTGACACCGCTTAGGGCACCGGGAGAGGGAAGGTCTCCGGAGCCAAACCTCCTAGGCATCCCCGTAGAGATCTTCTGGATATCTTCTCTCCCCCGCCCCCCCCAAGAAAAGCAGTCAGATAACCTGGGGTCGAGGAGGGTTTTGGCTTCCAGGACTCCAGTGATGGAAACCTTCTTGGGCCTGTTTCTCTGCCTCAGTCGGGGTTGGCATCTTCCTCAGGCTGCTTTTCGGGCTGGCATGCTTCTGATGCCACTGCCCAACTGCTTTTCCGGCATTGGGGACGGTGTTGGTGCCAGAGTAGGAACTCATGCTGCTCCCTGCGCCTGTTCCCCTGCAGTTTCAGGGAGGGATGCTGAACCAGTCCAGAAACCTAGCCCAAGGGGCATGGCACTTCCTAGTGAGGTAGGTTCTGGGAGGTCTTAGTCGGCTTACTCCTTGTACAGGGTAGGTAGCTGCTCTAACAGGAGTCGCAACACCAGCTCTGGAGACCCCAGCCTTGCTTGGAACAGTCTTACCCTGTCATTGGTGAGGATCGGGGCCACCCCATGGGACCTTCACGGCTCTGCTCATCCCACCTGCCCCCCGGCACCACCTTGACATCGCCTAACCTTGTGAGCAATAGCTTGCCAGGCTCTCCCTCCGGGTGAGGTCCCCTGAGCATTCTTATAGCCCTGGCAGAAGACCTGGCCATATTTTACATGACCCTCCCTGTGTCCTGGGCATTCTGGGTCCTGCAGGTCCCTTGTCATGGGAGCAGTTCAGGGCTGCAGCCAGTTCTTTTCCCCAATAACTCTGTTCCTTATATCAGGTCATTTTTCAGATGCCTCCTGACTTCAGCTCTTCTCATCTCTCACTTACTACTGTGAGGAAGAGGACGCCTCTGTGCACTTCACGTGATGCAGAGTACACCTGCTAAGTTCCTCTGAGATGGCTTTAATTTGACCACGTCACAGATCAGTTTTGCAAACCCTGGTGCTGTCATTCCGTGGGGATTACAGCCGTGACTCTACAGTCAGTGTCAGTGGCTCAGCAGGTAGCACACTCGCCTCTGAGGCCGGGAGATCAGAAGGCTGTGGGTTCTATCCCCACATCAGGCACTTGGGTTAATATCCCAATACTAACACTGCAGTGCAGCATGAGGGGGGTGCTGCACTCCTGAGGTGCCGTCTTTCGGATGAGACGTTTAACTGAGGTCCCATTTGCCTGTTCTGGTGGTAGTTCAGGTGGATGTTAAAGATCCCATGGCACTTCTCGAAAAAGAGCAGGGGAATTTCCCCGGTGCCCTGGCCAAAATGTCCCCCCATTCACTAAAAATACCACCAACAGCTTAATCTGGTTCAAAGTCAGTTGGCATGCATCTGTATCCCCCTTCCCTGGGTCGTGCCTGAAAATAGGCAGAATTTGCCTAGTGCACTTACCCGGTAAACAAAAACTAAATAAAAACTAAAAATAAAAATCTCTTTGTGGACTAGATCTTTTACGGAGACGACCAGGGATGTTTGGCTCTGTCTTTATGCCCTTTTTCCAGCCCTGATGGATGTCAGGTGCTGGTATTGTGCACCTGTGGGATCTCCAGGAGCCATGCCACATCCCTCTTCTGGGATCCAGCTCCTGGATTCCCCCACTGAGCATAGGTGCCCAGTGCATGACAGTCCACCAGAGTCTGACTCTGCGGAGTTGGATGCCTAGCGCCATAGTGCTTTCTCGGCACATCAGGTGACCAGCGTTAATCACCTGTGGATGACGCTGATTCAGCTCCTAGTGTCTTTGCAGGATTTTGAGGTAGCCAGACAGGCCATTTGCCTTTCTACCCAGAGCCTGGAGCTGGTGAGGCATCAAGTGAGGGCATCTTATGACGCCAATGAGGTAGCCTCCAGGCTGGCGGAAACTGCAGTCTGCATTAGGCGGATGGCATGACTTTGTCTGTTCCAATTGTCACCCTTGGCCCGACACAGTGAGAACACCTTGCGGTTCCTGGGGACCCACAATCTTACTTTGAGAGGCCTCTTGCAGTAGGTAATTACATATAGGACTGAAACTGGCAGGTGTTGGGGTTACACGGAAAAAATTCTAGCTAGTAGTCTCTGGCATGGGACCACCCCCACGTCAGGTGACCATCATGCGATGTCATAAAGGGGGCGGTCCCCCACACCCGCCTTCCAGTTCTTTCCCGCCATTAGCTTGTGAAAGCGCCTCGTGGTTAAGTATCCTACTGCTTCGGCAGTCTTTCATTTGCTGAATTTTTTCACGTTCTTCCAAATATTTCTTCAAAATTGCAGTGTGTCGTCCCCTATGCCCTCAGATTCGCATAACAAGTGCAACTCATGCGTCTCTCTGCTCCCACATAAGGACGGTCATTCCCTGTGCCTCATCTGTTTAGGCCCGATCTCTCCCCCCCCCAAAATGGAGAAGTGCCAGCATCGGCAGCAATCCAACGCCGCCACCTGCAGACTGAGGCAGCAGTCCCTGGAGGCCCACATTTTAAAGAAAATTATGTCTTCCATGGAAAAGGAGCTGAAGAAGCTTACGCAGGCCTCATCTTCCCTGGAGGGTCACCGTAAGAAGAGGGACCAGGACTCCACTTCCACGGCCACCGTGACTCCAGCTGGAGTCGTCATGTTACAGGTAATGTCCCCCTTGGGGGACCGACCATCGATGGCAGTCTTGACAGTGCCCAAGGAGGTGGTGTTCTCCCACCCCGCCGGGCTCGGGAGCCTCTGAGATAAAGGAGGCAACCACTCCTGGGAAGGTCGCCACTGTGCAGCCCTCTGGGTCAAGCGGGTCCGGTAAGTCGGACACTGGTGCCACTGATGTCCGCCTGGACTGGGCCAATAAGACACCCGCCCCTTAGGGGAAGTGCATGGTCCCAAAGACGCCTACCAAGGCTGCTGCTTGCCCGCGGCCTTCTTCAGACGTTGGATCCGATAAGTCGGACGCCAGCTCCGATGCCCGCCCCGATCCTGCCGGTAATGCGGGTGTCTGCCCTTCCAACGATCACACAGTGTTGGAGCCTACGCCGGACCTTGTCGACAGGTCCACTGTCCCTGGCTCGCCACAGCGCTCGCCGCTGTTAACAGAGGCTCCAGCGTCTCCCCTGTTGGACCCCAGGGATTTCTATCCTCCTTCCCCGGGCGACACAGAGGACGCCGGTGTGCTCCCATCAGGTCTTCCTCCCATAGGGCCGGACCCTCAGATGCCGGCTCCAATGCCGGGCGACATGCCAATGCCAGACCAGATGCCCATGGGGCCACCTGTTCCTGCTCCGACAGAGCCCCTGGTTCCCAAGTATCCGACACAGTCCTACCCGGGACTGCAGTATCCTGTGCCGCAGTACCAGACGCCGGGCTTCCCACAGTCTGGCTACGGATACTCGCCCTACGGATATCCTCAGTATCCATATTCCTCTCCACCTCCACCACCCTCCACCCCCAGCCGCGTGGATTTGAAGGAGACTCTAGCTGCCTGGTGGGCTGAGACTGAGGCTCAGCTCACCACGGAGGTGGAGATGCCGGACCCTGTAACGGATCCCTGTCGCCAGAGGTGAGCCCACGGGTGCCGAGGAGGGCAGGCATCCTCAAGGCTTTCCCAAGGGGACAGTTCCTCCCCCGCACTGGGAGGGGTCTTCATCCTCTTCTTTGGAGAACTCTGACTCAGATTCCGAGGGGTGCTCCAATCCTGACAACGAGCCACGCACTCCAGACCACCCTAGGCCAAGGACTCTTCCGAAGTCCCCTCCGGAAGATCCTTCCTTTCTGGAGTTGCTGAGAAAAATCCAGGAAGTCCACCAGTGGCAATCTCTGGAGCCAGATCCACAGCGGAAGAAGCTCACTGCCCATTTGGATCTGCCCGAAACTGCTCCGACATTGATTCCACCCTGGATCGTGCCCCACGCCGACCTTGTTTCCACTATTTGGAAACAACCGTCCGCATTAGCCCCCCCTTCCGAGGAAGGCGGATAGGCTATACCAGGCTCCTGAGGGTGTGGATTCCTTGAACACGCACCCGAAGGCCGACTCAGTTGTGATTAGCGCCGCTCACAGCCGGTCAGCGAATCCAAAACATCTCTGCCAGACAAGGAATCCCGTTTTCTGTACGGGAAGAAGGTGTAAGCTTCTTCCACTGTGGGGATCAGGGCCCTGAACTATGTTGCACATATGGGGGACTACCAGAAGGCTATCCTGAGTCAGGTGGAATCCCAAGTTGGACTCCCTTCCTGAGTCTCAGACAAAACAGGAAGTGGCTGACCTTGGCCAGTCTGCACATTCTCCGTGCCACATACGATGCAGTGGACACAGCAGGTCGGAGCTCTGCTTTTGCCGTAGATCTTCGGCGTCATGCCTGACTCCAGGTGTCAGGTTTGGTCCCTGAAATGCAATCCGCTATTCAGGATGCACCCTTCAGGGGTTCGGTGCTGTTCGGTGGGGATGTTAAGGACATCATCACCGACCTGCAGGAGAAGGGCACTGCACTTAAGTCTGTGGACTGTATGTACAGGCCCCTCAGGGACAGTGTCACCCTTTTTGCAGATGTTCTCTGCCAAAAGCGAAGCCTCAGGGCAAGTGGGCCAACAAACGGGCCCCTCTGGCTGCCAAGCGCGCCCCCCCCGGCTCAAAAAGTGGCGGGAGCTTCAGCCGCGACACTGTCCCACACCTCCTGACTCTTTCATCTCCAAGCCTTGTGGACGCGTGTCTCCCCGAGGAACCAGTAGTAGGAGAGAGTTTCTCTTCCTATCTACAGGGGTTGGGAGGATCACATCAGATGCTTGGGTGCTCCAACCGATGGCGGCCGGACACTCAGTCGAGATTCTTCAGAAACCACCCAGACCCCCCACCCAAGTCAACTTACTCCCAAGAACAGCTTCCTCTGGTTCGGGAAGAAATTTCCTCCCTTCTCTTGAAGGCAGCGATAGTCTGTCCTGGCCCACCTTTGGGGGACAGGCTACTGTTCCCATTTCTTCCTGGTTCCAAAGAAATCGGGAGACGTGAGGCCTATTTTAGATCTCAGCTCCCTGAACATGTTCGTGGAGTACAGACTGTCCAGAATGCTCTCCCTGCAGAGCCTTCTGTCATTACTTCGGCAGGGACAGAGGCTGTGCGCTTTGGATATGCAGGATACTTACCTGCATATCCCCATATGCCCTTCCCTCTGCAAATTCCTCCGGTTTTCGTTCCAAGAGGACTGCTACTAGTTCAAGGCCCTCCCATTTGATCTTTTCCACCCTGGGTATGACCATCAACCAGGCCAAGTCCCATCTGGTCCCTTGCTAAAGGCTCAGGTTCATAACGGCGATCCTGGACATGACCCTTGGCATGGCCTTTCTGCCCCTGGACAGGGTGGATACCCTCCAGGCTCATGCAAGCCTGCTGTCCAGTCACAGATGGGTCAGCACCCTGTCAGTCCTTCACCTAATCGGGCTCATGGCAGCTGCTATTCCGACAGTCCCGAGTGCTCTGCTCCATATGAGGATCTCTCAGTGGACGCTTCGGTCTCAGTGGGACAAAACACTAGACAGCCTAGACCAAGAAGTTCTGGCCTCCCAATCCCATGGTCCGGGACTTGCAGTGGTGGATGTTGCGAGAGAACCTTTGCCAAGGGGGTTCCCTTTTGCCTTGAATCCCCCTCCCAAACATTGACAACAGATGCCTCGGGGGAGGGCTGGGGAGCCCATCTAGGGTCTCACAGAACTCAAGGCTCCTGGTCCAGACTCAAGCAGACTATTCATATAAATGTGCTCGAGCTCAGAGCCATTCTGTATGCTCTCCAGGCTCTCTACTCTTGAGTTCTTCCTGGTCATCTGACTATCCAGACGGACAACATGTGCGTAGTCTGGTACATCAGCAAGCGGGGAGGAACACGTTCCAGTCCTCTGTGCAGGGAAGCAATGAGAGTTTGGAGCTGAGCTGTTCAGTGCAGCCTTCACCTGACAGCAGTTCTTTTTACGGGAGTCAAACACGCTGGCGGACCACCTCAGCTGGTCCTCGGCAAAGGCCCATGAATGGAAATCTGTATCAAGGGTTGGCAGACAGCATCTTCCTGTGCTGGGGAACCCGTCGGGTCGACCTTTTCGCGTCCCCTCAAAACGCAAAGCTTCCCGCTTTCTGCTTGCTCGCTGCAGGGCGAGGCATTTTTTGGCGGGATGCTCTGTCTCTCAAGTGGAATGGCAGATTCGTCTATGCCTTCCTTCAGATTCCCTTGATTCTGAGGGTCTTGCACAAACTCAGCTCAGAAGGAGCTCTGATTATATTCATCGCTCCATTCTGGCCCAGGCAAGTTTGGTTCTCTTCTGCAACAGTTTTCAGAGGAACCTCCGCTTCTTCTTCCACAGCATATGCTGACCCAGGATCAGGGGACCCTGATTCATCCAGGTCTCAAATCCCTTCAGTTGCATGACTGGCTCCTATAGACGAGGTCCAGACACGTTTTGGGGTTTCTCTGCTCGTGGCCGATATTCTAGTGGAGGCCAGAAAGCCTTCCACTAGATCCACCTACGCCATGAAATGGAAGCGGTTCTCAATTTGTGCCTCTTCCAAGGATTTTGAGCCATTCTCTTGCACTGTCGAGAGAGTTCTGGACTACATGCGTCATCTCTTTGGCCTGGGTCTCAGCCATTCCTCCTTGAAGGTTCATATGGTGCCTATCTCTGCCTATCATGTCCCTTTTGGTGACAGAACTTTCATGCAGTTGGAAGTCTCTTAAGACTTTCCTTCGAGGGGTTCTCCACTTATGACCCCCTATCTGCGTTCCGGACCCTCTTTGGGATCTGAACTTTGTTCTTGAGAAGCTTACCCTGCCTCCTTTAAGCCGGCAGCCTCAGCAGACTTGAAGTTCCTCTCGTGGAAGAGACTCTTCCTAGTGGCCATTACTTCAGCTCAAAGGATTTCCGAGCTTCAAGTCTTGATGTGTAAAATCACTTATTTGGTTTTCCACAAGGAACGAGTGGCTGTGCGCACTAATCCTAAGATAGTGGCAGAATCTACACTGAATCAATCCATTGAGCTACCTGCCTTCTTTATGCAACACTCCAAGGGGAGTACCTCTTGCATACTTTGGATGTTCACAGAATACTGAGATACTACACCAGTGTAACTTAGGATCTCAGGAAGTCTGATCAGCTTTTTCTCTCTTGCTCACAAAAGGGAAGGCAAGGCTGTTTCTAAGCAACGCCTGCCGAAATGGTTGGCTCATTGTATCACTTTCTGTTACAGCAAGTACAACAAGACTCTGCCGGATCAGGTCAGAGGTCACTCCACCAGAGTAGCCTGTTTCAGGAATGTGTCAACGGCAGACATCTGCGAAGCCGCAACTTGGACTTCCATCCACACCTTTATGAAACACTGCAGTTTGGACATTGCTTCTCGCTGTAGAGCAGGCTTCAGGTTGGCTGTTTTGCAAGGTCTTCTTTCTTAAGACCCTTACAGCTGGAGCTTTATTGGTTTGGTAGTTTTCCTCCTCCCGAGTGCTTTTCCTTGTTAGACGGCTTGGGACTCAGTCCTATGTGTAATTACCTACTGCAAGAGCCCTGTCGAAGTAAGATAGTACAGTTACGCAAGAACTTACCGTAACAGTAGATCTTCGAGAGAGGCTCTTGCAGTAGGTAATGCCTTCTCGGCCTCCATCCCCCCCTTAGCTTTTTCAGCTCCTTTTCCTGGAAGGGAAATATCCGCTTCTCTCTCTTCTTGCCTTATTTGGCCCTTGGTTGGAAAGAACTGGAAGGCTGGCGTGGGGGACCACCCCTTTATATTGACGTCGGTCACCTGATGTGGGGGCGGTCCCCCGCCAGAGACTGCTAGCTAGAAATGTTTCTATGGGGTCCTGACGCCTGCCGGCTTCAGTCCTATATGTAATTACCTACTGCAAGAGCCTCTCTCGAAGATCTACTGTTACGGTAAGTTCTTACGTAACTGTACTTTTTCTCCTGTGGGGTCAGGCGTGAGTTGGTGGGGTGCATTCCTACCCTCAGACCACGGGAGTCCCTTGCTTGACCACTCTGGCCTTGCCAGGCTCATAGGGGGGCCTTGCCGCCTCATGGTTATCCCCCACAGGAGGCTGAGGGAATAACTATTTCCCTTGAGGCGAGCACACTGCCCTGTTGGCAAGCCCGGTACTCTGACCCATACGTGCGAATAAGTGATGAAGATTGATTCTTGGAAGATGAGAAAATCATGTGCTCACAGTAATTGTTCTTCCAGAATATCTTCACCACTTATTCACATGCCTGCCACCATCCCCCACTCGGTACAAGCCCGGCATCTGGGCAGCACATCCTTCTCTCTCGCTCTGTTCTTTCCTTCCTTTTTTCATTGGCCTTCTGGGCATGTTTCAAAAAACAAAAAGGGGGTGGGGGCAGGGATCTGTGGCTACCGTTGGGTTAGGCCTTCTAAACTGAATGGAAAAAAAAAAAACTTCAGGATTTCTCTCTTCTACCTCCCCCCAAGCACTCCTGCTCTGCATTTTTATTTCCCCCACATGCCGACCTTGTCAGTGGTCTGGGTCATACTGTTTTCTTTGCCTCATTCTGTTGCTATTGAATAGCAGTAACCTCGACACCCCCAACCGTAATTCCTCTTACATTAAAAATATATAATATCCATAAACCAAAAAATACTTTGTAAAATATATTTTTAAAGGGGAGAACTCTTCCAGCAGAGAGTTTTATCTCTCTGATCCCAGTTGGTGTGTGTGTCCTTTATCCAGAGTAGTTTTTGCCTGCGCTTTATTTTGGATTACATTATTTTCTTGTAAAAAGGGCTATATTATGTTCCTGATTTACCAGGGTAGGTCTTTGAGTGTAACCTATTGTACTCCCTGCTTCCTTGGCTTATAGGGATCTTTGGACATAGGATCCCTGTTGATCTCCCCCCTTCGGAACCTCTGATCTGACTTCAAAGGGGAGCTCTTGTAGCAGGTAATACCATTAGGACCCCATGGAAGTCTTGTAGCTAGCAGTCTGTAGCGGGGGACATTTCAGTTTTTTCCCTGCTGTCAACCCGCTTAGTTCAGCTCCACGGACACCTGTCAACGCAGTCAACCGCTTTTCTTAAAATTGTATTAGTATTGCATTTTTTCAGTTATCCTTTGACGTCTGATATCTCCGTGCATGTCATCGCCCTCTCCACCGCGATGCAAGTCCAGTGTGCATGCGGGAGAAACATTCCAGCCAAAGACGGCCACACGGCCTGCCTTATCTGTCTAGGCCCCAACCACCAGCCTGCCAGCTGCCACAAGTTCAACCAAAAGACCAGGACGAGAAGAGTCAACACCCTGAAAGCCTATCTCCTGGAATAGAAGGTGAAGGCCATGCAGCGGACTTCGGTGCACAGCTCTACTTCTCCCACCAAGGACTCCCCACCCAGACAGGGAGGGAAGCACCACCGCCATAGGGAGATGGATAGGGCCAGGTCTGAGTCCTGACCCTAGTTGCCTTCAAAGACTCCTCCAGTCGGAGGTCGGGCTCGGTCCTGGCTCATGCGACTGAGTCTTCGCAGAAGTCTAAAGCAGCTCCCTCCTCTTCTCGGCAAACACAGGGAGCCAGTCTCCTCTGGGCATTCGCCCACTCGCCCTTCCTGGGCCCACCGACCCCACAAGTCCTATTCAGGGTCGACCCAGAAAGGCCATATGACTCAGAAGTGCGTCAGGAGACCATCCGCCACCGGATGCCTCCTCCGGCCAAGCTGCACCCCTCTGCCCTGGACAGGCGCCCACCGAGCCAGTCTCCCTCCCTGGTGTCCCGCACTCTGTCTGATACGAGGCGGTTGCCAGCAGAGGATCGGATACCCACCCCTCCTTCTGAGGGCCGGTCGCCTGATGGGCCGCCTCCTACTCCGGAAGCCCGGTACTCTGGGGCACAGAGCCCGGTACTCTGGACAAGGACAAACAGGGCTCTCCAGACCCGGCGCCAGATCCCCAGGATCCGCAGACGCCAGGTCTAGCGAACCAGACACCCGCCCCAGCGGTCGTCCCAGTGGCAGACATCGGGTCACTCTTTACATCATGGTGGAATACTGTTAAGGAGGTCCTCCTATACAGACTTCCAGTCCCAACTCAGACTCCTCTGTCAATGGGACCCCCTCCAACACCGACCAGTCTGGCTGGAGAGGAGGTAACCCACCTGGACCCCAAAGACAAATGCAGGAGGAGGCGTTCTTCCCCTGTCCCATCCTCCAGCAGACGCCCGTCCTCACTGGATGACTGAGGTGTGAGTCCCTCCTCACCGGACTCCTCCGAAGAACAGGAATTTGTCCCACCTTCTCCGGGCCCCAGGGACTCCCTGAGGTCCCCCCCCCCTCCCCCCCCGATGACCCTTCGTTTCTGGACATTATGCAGCACATCCAGTCCATTTATGAATGGGATACTGAGGAGCTGGACCCAGCATGCAGATATCTGGCTAAATTCCTAGGGTTCAGAGAGCCCAAAACCTTGGTTATACCACGTTTTGTAGAGCCATTCCAGGATGTTACCAGGATAACATGGCGCAAACCTTTGTCCACCTAGTTTGTCCCGAAGAAGGCGGACAGACTATACAAGCCCCCCAAGGCTGAGCCCTTTTTGAGGGAACACCCTAAAGCCAGTTCTTTGGTATTCACAGCTGCCCACGGTCGTGGTAGCCAGCCTAAGCACCTCAGCTCCCAATCACCAGATCTAGAATCCAAAAAACTGGATAGCTGGGGCAGGAAAGTTTGTCAGCAACTGGATCTATCCGTTCACTGAACTTCCTGGGCCATATGGTGACATATCAACAGTCACTTTGGGTGAAAACCATGGAAATGGTGAAGACCCTGCCGGATGCACACTAGAGAGGAGATCCTGATCTACACCCAGTCCGGGCTGGATGTAGACAAGCATGTCCTTAGGTGCGCATACGATGCTGTGGACATGGCCTCCTGGGCAGCTGCTTCAGGAATTTGTCTGAGGAGGCATTCTTCGCTT
Source organism: Neoceratodus forsteri (assembly GCA_016271365.2). Classification (NCBI taxonomy): domain Eukaryota; kingdom Metazoa; phylum Chordata; order Ceratodontiformes; family Ceratodontidae; genus Neoceratodus; species Neoceratodus forsteri. The sequence continues at coordinate 339,792,409 of JADMNL010000024.1, forward strand.
AGGCTAACAGGATTCCGTCTAGATCTCCAGGATTCCATACTGGATTCACTCTTTCAGGGCCCAGTGTTATTTGGCTAGGAGATGGAAACCCTGGTCAAGGAACTTAAGGGACCAGGCAAAGCCGCAGTGGACGTGCACCGCATGTATAAGTCAGAGCCTCAAGGGCCCCACCATCGTCCCTTTCGTAAAGGTCAGGGACAAGGGGGCAAACAACCCTAAGGCAAAGGGTTCAAGAGGCACGGTCACCCTGCCCCTCAGGGCGCCCCAGGCCCCAAGCAGCCCAAAGCTCCTAGGACACGGCCCCAACCCCTCCACAGCCTGACTCGCATCTTCCTCCTCTCTCTCGGAAGACGCAGGGCGAGAAAGTCTGAGAGGTTCTCCCTTTACCTTGCCGAATGGTCCAGCATAACCTTGGACCAATGAGTTCTAGAAAACATTCGCAGGGGTTATGCAGTAGAGTTCCTCAGCAACCCACTGGGCAAACACACCCCGCCCCCCAGGTCAGTTGTCACCCAGCCCAAGCCAGGTTTCTGGCAAACGAAATCCAGCTGCTGCTCGAGAGAAGCACTATCCAGCCGGTGCCTTAGGACCAAAAGGGCACAGGTTTCTACTCCCGTTTCTTTCTAGTCCCAAAGAAAACAGGAGACCTTCACCCCGTTCTGGACCTCAGCCAGCTCAGTTTCTTGGGACAAATACCAGAGATTTTGGATGGTAACTCAAGCAAGTTTGCTCCCCCTTATCCATCAAGGGGACTGGTTATGCTCCCTGGATATGCAGGACGCCTATATGCATATCAAGGTCCTGCATTCCCAGAGGAGATTCCTTCGGTTCCGGGATCAACATTACCAGTTTTGAGTTCTGCCCTTCGGCCTGTCATCAGCCCCCAGGGTTTTCACCAAGTGTCTGACAACAGTGGCAGCGGCCCTCCAATGGAGAGGCCACTTAGTGTGTCCCTACCTGGACTACTGGCTCATCTCAGCCCAGTCAGCAGACCAGCTGAGAGTCTCCCTAGAGGAGACAGAAAGCTTATTCCTCTCCCTGGGAATAACTGTAAATTGGCCGAAGTTGCAACCCTGGCCCTCCCAGAGGTTGCAATACAGAAGGGCAATCCTGGACACTGTTCAGGGAAAGTCATTTTTGCCTTCGGACAGGGCAGATCAATTGATGAACCTGGTGAGCAGAGTCCAAGCAGCTTCTTCAGTCTCTGCAAGGGTCATTCTGCAGCTTCTGGATTACATGGCTACGGCCTTCGCTATGGTTCCCCTCTCCAAATTGCACATGAGGGTCCTGCAGTGGCACCTCAAGGTCCAGTGGGATCAGCCGGTCCGAGTTTCAGCGGCGGTCTGTTGCTCTCTCGAGTAGTGGCTCTACCCTCCACATTTAGAAGGAGGGGTCTCCTTTCAGAGACCACCCCATCACAAACCCTAACAATGGACGCCCGTTGTCAGGTTGGGGAGCTCACCTAGGGAAACACAGGACCAGTGGGGCCTGATCTCCCACAGAGCGCCCTCTACACATCAGTGTTCTGTACGCCCTCACAGCGTTTCAAAACCAGATCTGTCCAGGTCCTCTCTTGGTACAGTCAGACAACACGCCGGTTGTCGTCTACATCAACAAGCAAGGGGGCACGTAGTCTTACCCCCTTTGCAGGGAGGCCATGAGAGTGTGGAACTGGGCAGTGGAACATCTTCTGGACCTCATGGCTGTACACCTGCCAGGTATCCAGAACGTTCTCGCCGACAGTCTCAGTCGCTCTCGTTCTCTGAACCACAAGTGGGAATTGCTCCAGAAAGTCACAGACGACCTCTTCGGTCGCTGGGGCCGTCCAGAACTGGACCTCTTTGCATCCCGTGCAGCACCAGACTGCCAAATTTCTGCTCGTTCGATCCAGGGTCTGGTGGCAGAAGTTCTCGTAGCGGCGAGGAAACCCTCCACAAGGGCAACCTATGCCTTGAAGTGGGAGCATTTCTGCCTCTGGGCAACGGCTCATGCCCTAGATCCCCTGGATTGTCCAGTCAGACATGTGCTGGATTATCTTCTCCACCTCTTGAACTTGGGGCTCAGCTACTCGTCCATTAAGGTACACGTGTGTAATTTCTGCATACCATGCACCCTATGGGGAGAGAACTCTAGCACAGCTCAGTGTGTGCAAGACCTTCCTTCATGAGGTTCTTCATATCAGGCCTCCCAGGAGGGACCTGGTCGCACCTTGGGATTTTCTTTTTGTTCTTGAGAAGCTCACCCTGCCTCCCTTCAAACCAGCTTCCGAGCTTCAGGCCCTTGTGTGTAAGGAGCCTTATCTTGTGTCAGCAGGGGCAGGGTGACCCTGCATACGAATCCTAAGTTTCTGCCGATGGTGTCAGTACCGACTGTGAACCAGGACATCAGCCTTCCGTTTTATTACCCTGGGTTTAAAAATCAGGGTGAGGCCTTGTTGCATACACTGGATGTACATGGACTCTTTCGTTATTGCCTCTACTGAACCAAAGCAACAAGGAAGATGGACCAGTTGTTGGTCTCCTTTGCAGAAAGGATGACAGGGGATCCTGTATCCAAGCAGTCACTAGCCTGTTGGTAGGTGCACTGCATATCATTTTGTTACCAGCACCATGGTAAACCCCTGCCAGGGACCCATCAAGGGGTCACTTCACCAGGGCTGTGGCTACCTCCTTTGCCTCTTTGAGGAATGTTTCCTCAGCAGATATCTGTACTGCCGCAACCTGAAGCACAGTCCACACTTTCCTCAGGCATTACAGCCTAGACATTGCTTCTAGGAGGAGAGTAGGTTTTGATCTGGCTGTCCTCCGGGGCCTACTCTCAAAGTTTTTTCTGTGTGTTTCCTTCTCCCCCTCCCATCAGACCTGGGCCTATTCTTGGGTACTGCCTGGGACTCGGTCCTAATGGTATTACCTGCTGCAAGAACTCCCCCTCGAAGTCAGATAGTACAGTTACATAAGAACTTGCCATAACGGTAGATCTTCAAGAGGAGCTCTTGCAACAGGTGGCTTTCCACCTTCCATCTCCCAGATTTCTGTTTCTACCCTTTTTAGGGTTGGGAAGATTCTGCCTGGTTCTCCAGTCTTTTCAGCCGGTTCTCCAGTGAGAGAACTGAGATGACGCCGGGGGACCGCCCCGTTTATACCATATCGGGCGGAGCCGTCGTCGGGGCGGTTCCCCGCTACAGACTGCTAGCTACAAGATTTCTGCAGTGTCCTAGGTGGGGAAGACTTCTCCAAATACGCTGAGGTCCCGTCCCATTCTCTCCCGACGACCCCTCCTTCATTGCTGTAAAGCGGCAATTGCAAACCGCCATGCGGTTCAATGCCATGGAGCAGGACATTACTAGACACGTGGACCTCTGCTTAGGCTTGCCAGATTTCTCCTGTTCTGGTTGACCCTCCTGTGATTATGCCACGTGGCCACTTGGTACAGGCCTAATATGATCCCCAAGAAATGGCAGTGCACTCTGGACAAGGGCAGTCTATGCACACAAAGGTAGCTAACTCAAACTTGCAGTAGAAAGTAAGGTGTGCACTTATTTCTTCTACGAATGCACACATCTTACTTTCTACTAACCCCCTGCGCTCTAGGAAGGCGGATAAGTTTTACCATGCCCTTGAGTAGTCCTATTTCGCATGATCCCCTCAGGCAGACTCAGTATTCATCAGTGCAGCACATGATTGATCCAAGAGATCCCAACACCTCGACTCCCTCGCTCTGGACAAGGAGCCCAGGAAGCTGGACTACATGGGAAAGAGGCTTTTTGCCTCTTCCACCCTTGCCATAAGGGTCCTTAATTATGTGGGCCACATACCCAAGCACCAGATTGACCACTGGGAATCAGCCTGGTCTGCACCTGGTCCCGCTGTGAGGGTCCCTAGATGCAGGAGCTGCTTAGAGAGCTTCAGTGTGGAATTGATGTGGGCACACAGACACTGACTTACACCCTTAAACTAGCAACACACAGCTCTATTGTCGCCATCATTGATTATGGGCTTATCTACGGAGCAATTACAGCATTATGGTGAATCATTACAGTGCTAAATAGGGCCTGCAGACTCCTGGCTGCAACTTCAGGGAAGGATTACTTCTTGGAGCATGGATATGTTGTTCATCCACACTTTGTTCATACACACTCTTTGGCATGTCCCTTTCCCTTTAAATCTGGCCAGAAAGTCTTCAAGCTGGCTCCTCCCACCCACTCGGGTGGTAAATACCTCAGCTCCGCCCCACGACGCCAGATCTTCCTTTCCGCTGGAAGAATCAGGTTCCCTCATGCTAACTTTAGCCGTCGTAGGCCTTGGATTCGCATCATCATCGTTTTTTACTAGATTTATCTCTCAAGCTCGTCAGGTTTTCGATTCCAATAATAGCGCATCGGATATGGAGGACAAGTCGTCCCCTGGATTTCGCCGGTGTACGTGCGGCCAGAAAATGTCGGGCACCGATCCCCACCTTACCTGCGTGTACTGCCTAGGTGTCGGTCATGACACCACCTCCTGTATCCTTTGCTTGGTTTTCCATCCCAACGTCCTTGATGACCGCATGGCGCGCTTTAAGTGGGGGAGATGGGAGAAAAGGAACCCGCCGGTGAAATCTAAAGAAGCGAGGTGGGCGGTTTCCACAGCCGTGGGATCCGCTGAGTAGCTAGAGCAGATGAAGGCCTTCGAAGAAGAAGCTGCCCAAGCTTTGGCCAGCCGAAGTTTCTTTGTGCCTCTCAGACTCTGTTCTTCCTTCACAGGTTCCTTCAGGGGGATGTGCCAGTCTGTCCCCACCAGGGGTGAGGCGCCCTCGGGCTCGCACTCCTCCCGCCCTCAGAAGAGGGACAAGGATCCAACGTCTTCGAAAAGGAGATGTTCCTAGGACTGAGAGAGGTCAGAGTCCCAGGACACTGTGACCTTGACTTCGGTCGAGATCAGTTCCTCAACCGCCGGCTTCACGGATCTTCTGTCTGGCCAGGCCGAGACAGAAGAATCGGCTGATCTGGCTGAGATTGTGATTGAGCCGATTTCACCGACTGCGGTCAAAGATTTTTTTTAGAAAGGACCCTGGTCCTTTCTTTCCTCGATGACGAGACGCTTCCTTCTGGTGTCCCCATCAAGGGAATTGATCCAGAGCCTCGATTTTCCCAGAGCCCAGTTTCTCCCGATCCTGGCCGACCCCATCGGTCTCGATCAAGGACTCTGTTTCCTTTTTCGGCAGGAAAACCGAAGAAAGGCCACTGACATTCAAAAAAGAGGCACCACAACAGGTCCTCATCCTCCTCGGACGAGGAGAGGCTTGACGGAAACTCGCGGCGATGAGGACTTATGTTAATAATTGTTTGGCTGGGCAGAAGCAGCTCGCCGTCCACCGGCCATTACTTGGCCTGTGCCTCAAGGGTCGACACCGACCCCTTCGGATCCAGAATATTCGGTTCCTCCACCTGTGGGGCCGGCCATTATTCCTAAGCCCATACCGGTCTCGCCACTGATTAGGGTGGAACCACCGCCTAAGCAGCCTCTCTCGGGGGCTCCCTCGAAAGAGGACCATCCAGACACCGGGCTTCCCCAATGTCTATCATGGTTACCCCTGACCGCCCTCTGTATGTCGGCGAGAACATAGGCGGGAGACCGCTGTATCCCGACTCTTCGGATTCGGATGCCACCAGTTTGCACTCCCATCCAGGTGATGAGTCGCTCTCTGCAGGCCTGGGGAACAGTCCTTCCTCCTTTCAGGGCATCCTCCGCCTCATTTCCGATTCCACTGGAATGCCCCTGGAGTCTATCCAGAAAAAGGCAGAGTACCCCTTTATGGATATCCTTGGGGGGGGGTACCCCGACGGAAGCCTTCCCAGTGGCTGAAGCCATTACTGGTCCAGACCTTGAGCTTTGGCAGCGTCCAGCCTGCTGCCCAGCACCGTCTGCCCGTATGGCCCGTAAGTACGTGGTGCCTATGGGATCCCTACCGGGATTCATGGAACATCCCTTGGCTGAGAGCCTGGTGACGGCTTCCGTCTTTAGATGTACTGGTAGCTCGGCCCACACCGACCAACCTCCAGACAAGGAGTCCAAGAACATGGACCACTCTTCCCGTAAGGTCTACGCGGCCTCTTCCTTGGGCCTTCGTCAGGCCAGTTTGGCTGTAATCATGGCACACTTCTCCCATGCCCTCCTAGGGTCACTGGATGAAGTACTTCCTCACCTCCCCGTGGACATGCAGACCACGATCAAGCAGGTCCGTGATCAGGGCCGTGCTGTCGGCAAACTGTAGCTCCAGACGGCCTGTCCCTCCTCACCTTGAGTAACACCTTGTGGATCGAGGGAAGCCGTAGAGGAGGCCTGGGGTCCACGGCCTCGAAAAGGCATCCCCCTGTGTCTCAGCAGAAAACTTAACCACAGGCCCAGAAAGTCTTGTCAGAGCTGGTATGTCACAGCCAAGATGTACTTCAGACTGCTGGGTCTGATGGCTGCAGCCGTTGTTAGTCGCCTTGGCGAGGCGGCACTTGCACATCTCCCAGTGGACTTTGAGGGTAATGTGGGATCAGCAGATGGGTGGCCTGGAGCAGATGGTCCTGGTCTCCTCGCCAGTCAGAAAGGTCCTCCAGTGGTGGATGGACCCAGTCATCTACTTTCCTGGGTTCCTTTCCTCATACCCCCCATTAAATCCTCACCTCAGATGCTTCCGGTATGGGTTGGGGTGCTTATCTGGGCCCTTTCCAGAGTCAAGGGATGTAGACTCCACTCGAGGCTTCGCTGCACATCAATATTTTCGAGATGCAAGCTGTCCTGTATGGCCTCCAGGCCATTGTGGCCTGTTGCTAGTGCAGACAGACAATATCAGTGTGGTGCACTACATCAACAAGCAAGGAGGCAACCACTCTTATCGCATGTGAAGGGAGGCAATTAGAATTTGGTACTGGGCTCTGGAACACTGCCTAGAGCTGTCAGCCATCCATGTTCTAAGCGCCCAAAAGGTCCTGACGGACCAGTTAAGTCAACCAAGTCCAGAATACACACCTGTTGGGCAATTGGGGTTGCCCAAGTTGGACCTTTTTTGCGTCCCCACTCAACGTAAAACTGACGCTTTTCTGCTCACTCGATCCAGGGCCTGTAGTTTTCTGGTGAGATGCATTGTCCCTGTCTTGGAAAGGGAGATTCCTTCATGCCTTCCCTTTCTTTCCTCTGATTCAGAGGATGTTAATCAAGCTTCAGATGGAGGGTGCCACTCTGATTCTGGTGGCTCCCTACTAGCCTTGGCAGTTTGTTTCCACTGTTGCAGCAGTTAGAAGTGGAACCTCCAGTGTCCCTTCCTCTATGCTCGGGCTTGCTGTCACAGGAATGGGGGACTCTTCTCCATCCGAACATCTGGTCTCTTCACCTGCATGCCTAGTTCCTGAAGACTTACACATTGCCAGGTTTGGTGTCTTCCCCTAAAGTAGCTGACATCCTGGTGGCTGCCTGGAAGCCTTCCACCAAGGCAACTTATTTCATGTAGTGAAAATGCTTTGTTTTGTGGGCAGCTTCACACCATCTGAATCCCTTCACCTGCCTTGTGAACCAGATTCTAGAGTACTTGCCGTCCTTGTCAGATGCTGGCCTGAAGTACTCTTCGCTGAAGGTGCACCTGTCTGCCATTTCAGCCTTTCACGTGCCCATTGAGGGTCGTATGGTAGGCTAGCTGGACGTGGCCCATACCTTTCTGAAAGGCATCCTGCACTTAAAGCCTCCCATCCATAAACTACACCTGGCCTGGGACCTGAATTTTGTTTTGGAGAAACTTGCTTTGGCTGCTTTTGAGCCTGCTGCGACTTGTGAGCTATGCTTTCTGTTGTGGAAAGTTATTTTTAATTGCTGTTACCTCTGCTTGAAGTATTTCTGAGCTTTAGGCGCTCGTGTGAGCAGCCCTGTTTGATTTTCCACAGATAGGGTGTTTTTGCATACTAACTCTTAAGTTTTTGCCAAAGGTGATGTCTGAGTTTACTCTGAATCAAACCATCCACCTCCCTGTTTATTTTCCGGAGCTTTCCAATCCAGGGGAAGCATTGCTCCATACTTTAGATGTGCATAGAATACTCCGATATTATGTTCATCATAGGAAGGACTGCAGGAAGTGCTCACAGCTGTTTTTTCTTTCACCCCGGGAACAAGGGTGTGCCAGTTTCTAAACCGTGTCTGTCCAGATGGTTGGCCTGCTGTATCATTTTTTGTTGCAGGAATTATGGCAGGGAACTTCCTGGGGCTGTCTAGGGCCACTGTACCAGAGGCATGTCCACTTCTGTTGCCTGTTTCAGGTGTGTCTCAGCAGCGGTGATCTGTGGTGCTGCCACTTGGAGTACTGTACACACTTTCACAAAGCACTACAGTTTTGGACATCACTTCTAGAAGGTGGGCACATTTTTGCCTGGCTGTGTTACAGGGCCTCCTCTCCTTGATGCCTGCCTTCCAACGTCCTATTCTGGTCTCTCCTGAATGTCTGCTGCAAGAGATGTCCTGGAAGAAGGTAGAACAATTACGTAAGAATTTACCATAAAAATAGATCTTTGAGAGAATCTCTTGCAGCAGGTCATGCTGTTCCTCCCTCCTTCCCCCGTACCTCTGAGTTCTCCTCTCCAAGATGGTAAACCTTCTGTTTCCCATACTCCTACTGGTAGGTCTTTCTGGCTGTCCCTCAGTTCCCTCGGGAGTCTGTCCTCGTTTGATGGCCTCTAGTGGGGAACTGAGGAGGGTGGGTTGCCACTGCCTATAGGCAGCATCGACTGTGGGCAAAATGAGATAACCACTTGCAAAAATGTTTCCGCTGGTCCTGGTGCCTCGGCGACTATAGCTCCTAAGGTGTGACCTGCTGCAGGAGATTCTCTCGATCTGCTGTTACAGTAAGTTCTTACATAACTGTTCTGTCAGTCACCTGTGTGTTCTTGTAGATTATATTGTTTCCTGGAAACAGAATCGCCCTGTTGAGGGTTTTACCTGTGTTGGGGCTCTGATCCCTATAGCTATGGGAGGCCTGCTGCCCAAGGACCTTGGCCTTTTTTTTTTTTTTTTTTTTAACCCACTACCTAGGGAACCCCCCCCCCCCGGACTCTCTCTGGTAGTTTGATTTTATTCTTTTTATATCCTACATCCTGTTCTGTATCCCTTTGGGCAATTTTTAGCCCTTCCTCTTTCTTTTGTCTCCCACTTTGTTTCTCCTCTGACTGACGGAACCAGGGTACGCAGAGGGCTGGCATCTGTTACTGGCCAGTCCTTGAGCACCGTGTCATACGTGGGTCTTTTGAGCGTATAGTCACCAGTGTCGGCCCCCTTAGCGGTAGGCTGAATTTCTCCTGCAGGGTCCTAGTGCCTCTGCCACAGACTCGTACGTATGAATAGGTGTGAAGATATTCTGGAAGATCAAGTATGGTGAGTATGTAATTTTAATTTCTTTGGCTGTGAGTGTCGTGGGTTTACCTGGCCCGGTCATCTGACTTTCCAGAAAGGTCTCCTTCTAACATGTATTAGAACTGCTCTGTCAAACTTGGCATCTCCGGCTGGTAACTTGTATGCCCCGGAACTTAGAGTGGTTTTATAAAGATGCTGTCTTGTTGTGCTGTGCTTGAGCCTCCCAGCATTCCAAAGGCAGAGCTTTTTTTTTGTTTTGTTTTTTGTTAATGCTTATATTTTTTGCCCTCGGCCGGGTACAGTGGTCTGCCGGCTCTGTCGAACAAGTCCAGGTATCATGGTACTGGACTTCTGTACACCCCACCCCCGTCCAATACTAGGTGTCAGTATGCGCTGGGTGTCAGGTCTCCTCTTTCCCTGGAGAAGGTGAACAGTCCCCTGGATGCTTCCGAACCCCGGGTGTTGGCGCCACAGGCGGTAGCACTGCCGCTGCCGCAGCAGTCCAGCCACCAGAGGCAGATCTTTGAGCTGGAGAGGCTGGTGGACTAGAGAACTAATTTAAACATATATTCTAATTGTAGTAATGACTACTCTAGATTTAAAAAGTTTTAATAAAACTGAAAACGGTCATTAAATGCTGAAACATTACTAATAAATGATTCTGAAGAACCCCACAGGTGAGGGTAGTTTGACTGGCAGTTCTAATACATTAGAAGAAAAGATGTTAGTACAGTGAGTAAATTATAATTCTGACACAAATTAGGACTGCCCTGTCAAACTTGTGCAGACTCTAAGTAATAATGTGATGCACAAGTTTAATAGGTAGTTTTTAAAGAGGAACAGTTACCACCAAGGGCCCTTATACTGAAGTGTTGGGCTGGTCACAGTGTGCACTTTGTGTGCAGAAACATTACAGTTTACTTATCAGCATAGTAGATTAGAGTCGATTATTTGCTTAGTTGCAGGCTGACATTTTTTGTTATTAAATACCAGAATCCCCTACAGATGACATCAGAGCAGTAGGTAGCAGTGAGAAGATTCTATAGCCTACAGTCCATGTGGTTTATATAAGCTCTGTTCATTTGTTTGCTGGTCCTGCTGTCCTCTATGGACTGTACTGAGCCCCTGGAGAAAAGCAGTCCCAGAATACATCTGATTGGAGATGATAAAAGCTCTAACATGCACTGCAAGTTATTGAATCTCACACTGCTGCTTATAGCTCTGATATCGGCTGCAGGGGATTCTGGGATTTGTAGTAAAAGATGTCAGCCTACAACTAAGCAAAATAAGTCTGATGCAATCTGCTATACTACAGTAAGTAAACTAAGTAAGCAGTAAGACACAACAGGGTGTGTGTTAGACACTTTAACACATGGCTAGGAGGCATAGTGAAGCACGAGGCCACTGGCCGAGTGGCTTACTGCACTTATGAAATGGCTATCAAAAATACAGATGTATGTGACAGCTAAAATGTATAGTATTTAAAAGTGAAAGTTTAATGTTTGTCTTAATTTTTAATAATCCTTCGTCTGTTTTTTTTTTTTTTTTTTGACTTAAGGAATTTTGTCCTACAAAGGCTTCTGTAGTTAACAACTGGTTGCCATGGCAGTATTCACCGCCCCACCCCCCCTTTGTCATGGCAGTATTCACACACGCACGCAAAGAAGTGGATTCTGTAACTAATGCAGTAAATAAATTACTTTTACGTAAATCGGAAATTAGACACTATGCGGGGGAAGTTGTGACTGGCTGCAAGTTAGCAATTGATCGAAATGGCCACTGAGCAGCCGGGCCAGGAGAGAGATCGTGGCAGTAGTTCGTTTAAATGTTTCATCGGCTTTAATACTCTGCAGTCAGCTTCTGATTAAGATGGAGCGCAAGTGGGGAGACAGATCACGCCCCGGAAAGAAAACTACATGCTGCATCCACGAGGTGACGGGTACATGGATTTAAACCGAAATATTCAAAGACCGAGGCCAAGTGAACAGGAAATCGGAATTTTTTTTTTTTTTTTTTTTTTTTTACAGTTAGGCTGGCACCACTTCTGGCAGAAACGAGATGGCTGTGTTTTCTTTTCTTAAGGTTTTGAGTGGACAGCATCACCTATATCAGTGCCCGCTTGTCATAGCTTGGCACAACCTGATCTTTTCCCCATGGTGTTAGACATATTAGCACACTCGTAGCAGCCAATCAGAATGCAGCTTTGCTACCAGCCATTTCATAAAATGTTTTTGCACACAACGTGCACACTGTGACCAACCTTATTGTGGTATCCTTTGTGCTAACTGTTCCCGTTTAATCCATTAGGGGAAGTATGATGATAGAGTGAGTAACTTTCTTTTCTTTGGCTGCACCTCAGTGTGGGACGTTTCAGAACACACTGTTGTACAGTTTACTTGCTTACCGGTCGGCACCAACCCAAAGACTGGGTCCTGGACTGTATTTAAGGTGGCAGGCAGTGGGAATCTGGGGCTGATGGTGACCTCTGCTATAGGTGTGTGTGATCAGGTGTTTTGTGGAAATGCTGACACTGGTTAAAGGGGCCAAAATAAAAGTTGCACAGCTAGTAACATGGCGCTGGTCATTATGCATCTTGGCTCTATACAGTATAGATTTTGATAGATATAGAATGATAGAGAAATAATTTTTTTGTTGCTTCTGTCAGTGGTATCTACTCTTCTGACATGCATTGGCCCTTTGTCTTTGTTAAAGATAACTCCCTCTTCAGTGTTTACTGATCATGTCTTGTTTTCTTGCATTCTATGATATGAGTGTCTCACACTGTTCAGCTCTGTCCTCCAAGCCTGTGGAACTGGCACAGTAGAATGTCCAGGGAACAGATAAACAGAGGGAGACATGCTGAATTAATAATTTTTTTTAACCAAAAAAAGCCAATGCATATTGAAGCAGATGCCATTGTATTTTGCACTGTATTATGTGCTCCTTACAATACCTCATAAAATAGAAGTACAATATAAAAAGCTACATTGTTTATATACAATTTCCGTTCTTGCCCTCTTCCTTTCAGAAGAGCCTATGATAATTCCACTGTATCCAAACTCTTTCATCACCTGGTCTCTTCCCCACCACCCCCACTCACCGTGTGTTAGCCCCTTCTCATCCACTGCTACGATTTAAAGGCACTGCAGTCAGCGGAAAGTAAAGTGCACATGGAATCTAAACGACAGTGGAGCTCAAAAGAGGAGTGCTGCATATGTTTGTGATATATAGTCTCCACTTGGTAAATACACTTGCCCCCTTTGCAGATTTTCAAGGGTCCCACCTAAATTGTAGTCTGTTCTGGAAAACAATATTAGTATGGAATTGATGGCTAAGAAAGCAGGTTTAAGAAGTTAGGGTTAAAAAAAATATATATATATAACTTATTCTTTATTCCTTGGTCTCTGGTGCAGCGTTACTCTTCCTGGCCACCTCTGATCCCCATCTTCTTTCACTTATGCTGTCTTTGGGGGAAGGGGGGTCTACGGGCCACTCCCCCTCTGTGATGGTAGTTTGGGGTGATTTGGACAGGATTGCACCCCATCTCACTATGGAGAAAGACAGGGCAGTTGAATTTGGGGCTGACTTGCTTCGCACTGCATGGCTAGGTCCCCCAAAAAGTGTTTCTCACCCTTGAGAGACGGTTTGGATGCATACAGGCATTGAAAGAACTAGGCGACATCCTTCTGCACCCAAGTAGCCTCAATAGATGCCATGGCCACCTGAGTGTTAAATCGCAGCAGAGCTTGCTGCCCTTCTGAGAGGGTCCTGTGGGATGCTTAGCTTTCTCCCACTCTCCTTTCCTGACTCTGCAAAAAGAAGATGCTGACACTGTGTCCTCTGATCAAGAGTCTTAAACAATCTGTGAGTCGTGAGCCCTTTTCAGTGGGATTACAGAAGCTTGCTTTGTCTCAAAACTTCCCATGAGCCGCACCCCCCATGCTCACATTATTTTGGGGGAAACACTTACTGTAATGCTCTATACCTGGCTGGGCAGTGTTATTGCTCGAAAGTCTGACTGCACTCTTGCAACACCTCCCCTCCCCCCTTATTTCCCACAACTGCTGGTGTCTCAGTGAGGAGTTTGGACAGAGTGGAATTATATATGTTGGAGTTTTGAAGGTCAGCATTCCATTGAAATGTGATAATCAGGATTTACCTGTAGTTGATTGTGATAGTGATGTTCTCTGCACCATCACCATCTCAGGCTATTTTGTACTGTAAGAATAGTGAAGGAAGGTAATTTAAGAAAGTCTTAAATTATACAGTTGTCAGATGCTTGCTGTTTATATCTTGTATTGCTCTAAAGCATAGAGTTGCAGGGTACAAGACCCCAGGGTAAGTTTCAGATACTTGATGGTATTTTGCTTCTGGATATGACGGGCTATGGCATTTGCCAGTAAGACTCAGTACTGTGCACATCAGGGCTGAAAGTAAATGTTTGGTTTTGCTAATACAAAGTTCTGAATGTCTTATGGATATTTTATTTTTGGGGGGGGGCCACATCTCTCATCCCTAGGGTTGGGTAGGATGACTTGTCAGTTTAATATTTTTAACCTGCCATATCCATTTGCTGGAGTACAAGTTGTGTGTTTTTGGTCTGGGTTTTTTGTTACATTTGCAAGCAGATCTCACCGCGATGTCCTGGAAGTCCCAGATCCTCTCTTTCCTCCTTTTATTTGGAAAATAAACAATTCAAAATATTGACAATACCCCAGCCAACTCCATCAGAAGTAAAACCATGAATTCTAGGGACGTGGATAAGTTTTAGTATCCATACTCTGGCAGATCCACTGGAACAGTCTGATTTGCCAAACATCTTCAAGCTAAGCTCCTCCCACCGCTTGGATGGTACATGCTCCAACTCCACCCTGTGATATCAGATTTTTCTGCTGGAAGAACTGGTCACCGCTGTTGCAACTCACACTTAGGATTTAGTGTGGTATAGGCGAACTTTGCATTCAAAATTTGTCTAGTTCTTTGCATTGTTTCCTCAGTTCCTTCAACTACCCTCATATATCTTCAGTGGAGCAACTAGAGCTCTGGTTCAGACTCTGTTCAGTGCCAGCAGAAGATGTCCGATCTGCACGACACGTGCATGTATTGCCTGGGTGGGCAGCATGATGTGACCAGGTGCTGCCTTTGTCTCAGTATGCTTCCTGAGTCTCGGACAGGAGGCTCCGGCTCTCGCTGGGTCAGCCTTCAGAGCGAGATCTGAAGGCCTGCCCTAGGGGCCAAAAGAAGGCGTTGGTTGCGGCCAGATCTGCTCAGTAGCTTGCAGCTCTTGAGGCATCAGCAGCAGCAGCTACCGCCGCGGACACCTCTTTGGTCTCAGCGTTGTTCTTGAATGGGGCCAGCGTCAGAGGATCGTTCACTGGATGCTACCAAGACATGTTGTACCTCCAGTCCTTGGGGGAGAACACTGCCCACTGTGGTTCTAAGCACAAGCGCCTCCAGTCGTGTGACCAGGAGAGATAGCATTTCTCCCAGTCTCTTGACTCACCTGACTGCTCGGTGGTAGAGCACCCCTCCCAGTTCTGGCAGGTCAGGGGTTCTTTGGTTCCTCCAAGCCAGTTGACTTCGAGTCTGGTCGAGCAGGCCACGGAAGTTTTCCTTGAGCCTGTCAGCCAGTTGTCTGAGGAAGTTGAGGAATTGATCTCTGACCTCGGTGCTCCCAGTCGTCACTCAGAAGGGCATGGTTCATTCGGTGTCCTCCTCCAGTCCTCTGCTGGAGCAGCCTCCACTGGCGGTTGAGCCTTCCATGCTTATGCTGCTTAACGTGGGCAGAGATTTTCCATTTGATGTTAGGGCAAGGAGCAAGATCCCCTTACCTGCACTGTGGCTAGTATCCTGAACAATCTCTTGTTCCTCCGTCAGTTGGACTGCAGGTCCAGCTGACGGAGGTGCATCTGGAACTCATCTCTACTTACTGCGCATGGGCTGGTAAGCTGACAGTGACCCAGGAGAGGGTGGTAGAGTGCTTTGTCAAGGGCCTGGACCACCTGTTCCCTCAAGCCGCTGAACCACATCCACCATAGGACCTAGTACTGGTGTTGGCTATGCTGATGGGAAAGCCTTTCAGACCAGTGCACAGCAGTGAAATGACATCTGTTGTGGAAGATGGCCTTCCTGGTGGTCATCACATCAGCCATAAGGATCAAGGAGCCCCAGGTGCGCTGGTTGGAGTCTCCCTGCCAGGTCTTAAACAGCATAAGAGTCATCCTTTGCCCCAACGTGAAGTTCCTTCCAATGGTTGTATTGGAGTTTCAACTTAACCAGGTGATCAACTTACCGGTATACTTTACTAACCCATCTTTGTAGGCTGACCGCGGACTCCATACCCTGGACCTGCAGAAGGCGCTGTCTTATGTCACACACAGCTGGAGTTCGGGGAGGGGCTTGCCAGCTGGTTGTTAAAGTTGTGCCTGATGGTCAGCAAAGCAGATGATTGTTGGATCATATCCTGCATCAGCCTCTGCTTATAGGTTGGCTGGTAGGGAACCCTCTGTAGGGCTTGGAGATAATTTCTCCAGGCATTGCTGGTTCCTTCTACGGACGTCCCTGTCCAGGAAATCTAAAGGGCTGGTACCTGGAAGTCTGCACACACCTTCCGTTTCCCACTACTGCAGAGTCCGTTTTTGAACCTCTGTTCTCTAATCTCTGTTCGCCAAGTAGGGATGTGCACCTTGCCCCCTCCTCCCTGAGAACTGCTAGGAGTCTGCCAGAGTGTGTATAGTGAACCATGTCCACAGCCCTAGCACAATAGATAACTCGCCTGTTACGATAGTCCTTGGAGTGGTATATGGTTCACATCCACACAACCCACCCAGCCTCCTCTGGCAAGTGACAGACGAAGCCCTGCCAGATTCTGGGGCTATACTGCCCAGGTGGTGGGAGGAGCTTAGCTTGAAGATGTTCGGCAGATCAGACTGTTCTAGTAGAACTGCCAGAGTGTGGATGTGAACCATATGCCACTCCTAGAACTATGATTACAGGTGAATAACCCATCTTTCTAACCCCGAGAATCACCCTCAATTAAATGGTTGCACTTTATGCAGTCATCTTGTTCGAGAGTAACGCCCCAGAGAGGAACCTGTGATATTTAAGAATTTGGAATGTAGGTTCAAACCCTGCATCCGTGCTGTACTCTGGCCATTGCTCAGATCAGCTTCTCTGCCTAAAGAGAGCAATTGTCCCATAGCGATCTCTGGTAATGGCTGGTTCTCCTCTCTGGTTTCGATTACCCTGTGTTAAGGTGTTTTTGTTGTAGATTACAGTTTCTTCAGTTCTCGTTTTGATTCCCAAGAACCAGAGAATCATACCTCTCAACTGTCCCTGATTTTCAGGGATGTCCCTGATTTTGCCTCAGAAATTTCTTCTGTCCCTCCAAAGTTTGGCATTTCCATCACTGAAGAGTAGGGATTTGAATCACAAAACAATGCCAGCCATTGGTTAAGAAAATGCTGTTCATACTAGGAAACACGTTGTACACAGAGTCTGGAACTAATATTACTATTTTTTCAGATGTGTCCCTGATTTTGGTCATTGGTCCCTGATCATTTTAAGCCTTGTCCCTGATTTGTGATGAGGGAGGTTGAGAGGTATGCAGAGAATACCCTTCATGCTACTGTTACTCACTATTTGGCTAGTAAACCACATTGTTTTGCCAGTTATTGGTGGTGTACTACTTTTTAGCTGTCTCCAGTTCAGAGATCAGAGCGTGATCACTTTACATTTCTGTCTTTGCCCCTTCACCTTAAATCGGTTCCTGTTACACAGTTTCTACAGTACAGGAGCCTTTTTTGTTTATACTATTGGGTTTTTATACTGCATCTCTGCAGGGCCGCAGTAATGGGGGGAAAAGTCAGGAAGTTGTCCGGGTCCCCAAGCTCAGGAGGGGCCCACCTGAGGAGCAGGCATTACCCTGGCACTAGCTGGTTTGGGAAACAGGGGACCATTTCAAGTGACTTGTCCGGGGCCCTAAAATTCATAGCTGCAGCCCTACATCTCTGTTTGGGGATCTCTTTTTTTGATTTAAACATTCTTTAATTGGTATGTCAGTGACCTTGTGGACCATCAGGGGGGGAAAAAATTGTACAAATTGTTTTCAGCTCCTGGCAAGGGCAGACTATCACAAGCTGTGCTTAAAGGACAAGTAAACAAGCCTGAATTTGAGGGTACACCAAATGTGAAATGCTGCTACATACTGGTGAAATGAGGTTTTCTCATTTACCTTATGGCATCGAGATCTGTAATTTTCATTGTTTTCATGCAGTCACTATGTTTTGAAAAATCCCCCAAAATGTAAACAAAGCGCCAGTTAGCTCAGAGGACAAGCTGCCACTCTGCTCACAAAATGGCCATGACATAAGACGCAATGATGTCCGTTCTGATGCTTACATTGATGCATATGGGCGCTGCTTTATATTGGTGATAAAGGAGCTAATCAGTTTATGTATCGATTAACTTGTGCATCACAAGCAGAATTCTGCACAGCCCATGAAAAATGGGGTGGTGGGGTACTATGGCAGAAAAGGTTTGTGCAACAGCTTCCCTGCTGATCAGGCATGCAGCTTATTCAGCACATACCACACAGTACCAGAAAGCACTTTGGAACACAGTTCTGGCACTGGCATAGCAGAGGTAGTTTGGCACAGAACTTGATTCCCACAGCAAGATCAGCACTGGATGCCATGAAATATCATTACAACATTATGGTGGACACTAATGACACTGCTGCCAAAGTTTTGGTTCATGTAGTATCATTAAGGTTTTCCTGGCTAAGAACTACCATCCTTTCTCAGAATACTCAAAACAAGGCCACGGATTTCTCCTTTGAGGGAGATTCATTATTTGTTTACAAAACACAGGCCTGCGTGAAAAAAAGTGGATGAATACAAGACCGCTTCCAAAAGTAACAGTGAGAGAAGGAAAATAACTCTACCTCCTACAGGTTGTGTAGGAGGGGAGTCAGAGGCATGGGATACTCCCCCAAGTGCCTATGTTTCTTGCACTCCCTATGAGTACAATCACAAAGAGGTTACTATAGGGGAAGGGGCTTCCAGGAGTAATGCTGCAGCTTCAGTGCCTAAGCTCCAGCCAAAATAAAATCCTTGACAACTTTGCCCACATCACCCAACCATTGCTAGTGGGTGGAAGACAGGCACACTACTTCCAAGGAATGGGTAGGCATTACCACAGACAAGTGGGTGCTGGAAGTAGTGGGCTGGGGTTTGTGTCTGCAGTTCAGACACTTGACAAACCTGCAGAAATGCAGAAGTTTTCCAACTCACTGCCCCCAAAAAAAATATTCTGCTGGAACTGTAAATTAAAAAAAGAAAAAAAAAAGTTGATATCAAAGGATATAGAAATCCTTGCCTCCCGGTGGGGCTTGGGCAGGCACCGATTCTAAAAATACTTCCTGACCCACAAGAAAAAGGGGGCTTGGTGACTCATTTTAGACTTCTGGTTTCTGAACAAATATTTGAAAAAAATTAAAATTCAAGATGATTACATTAAGAACAGTGATATCATTGTTGCGAAGGGTCATTGGCTGGGATCCCTGGATCTGAAAAACACTTGTTTTCATATCCCAGTCAGTCTCTCAGAACATACTTCTTACTCCAGCTGGGGAACTGCCAATACCAGTTCACAGCTCTCAGCTCCAAGAGTTTTCACAGAGTGCCTGGCTGTGGTGGCAGCACGTCTGAAGGGGAAAAAAGGCGTGGTTGTTTTCCCCTACCTGGATGACTGGCTAGTCTCTGGGGAAAACAGAACAAGAGGCAAGGTGCTCAGTTCAGTTGGTAAAAGCTGCCTGGAGAATCTGTAATTCTTGAGAAACCTAAAGAATTCCCAGCTAGAACCTGTTGAAATACTGAACTTTATAGGAGCAGCGTTAAACACCCTGCAGGGGAAAGCTTCCCTCCCGCAGGCTAGAATTACAGCTTTGATGGCAACATCAGAGTCTTTCACGGCAGGTCAGCCAAGACCTGCAGGAGGCTTCCTACAGTTACTACGTCACATGGTTACATTCACAGATGTGGTTCCATGGGCCAGGTTCCAAGTGAGAGGTACCCAGTACCAGATCAGCTGATGCCAAAGATGGAATCCACTCTCAAAGCTAGTGCCAGTGATAAAAGCACTAGTTGAATCTTTAGAGTGGTGGAAGAAGGCAGTCAGAGAGAGCATTCTCTTCCTTCAGCAATCTCCAAGTATTCTTATGGATGTCTGTCTCCTAGGTTGAGGTGCCCACCTGCAGACCCTCAGAGTGACTGCCACATGGAACCTACAGGAGTCACTAGAACACAGAAACCACGTAGTGCCCAGGCAGTATTGCTAGCAATGCATTCTTTCTCCTCCCAGCTGCAGGGTCAGACTGTCCAAATCAGAGCAGACAACACCACTGCAATGTACTACATAAATAAGCAGTGAGGATCTGGGACCTGGCTTACTCCTTCGAAGCAAACATATTTGCAGTGCTTCTGTCAGGCAAAGAAAATGTTGTTGTAGTAGAACCAGCAGGTACTGGCCGGTGTCAGGTTGGGAGAAGAACTATCAGCTCCCACAATTCTGTTGTAGACCACCAGCCAGAGGAGCTGTCCCAGAGGATGCCGTGGTGGTGGACTGGACAGGGAAGTTCTGTATGCCTTCCCACCATTTCCACTCATTGAGAAAGTACTTCAGGGGAACTTGCAGTAGTGATCATGATTGCCACAGACTGGGCCAGACAGGCCTGGTACTCGATGCTCCTGGTCCTGTCTGGCAAGAATCCAGTCAGCCTACCCCTCAGTCCCAATCTGTTGACTTTGTCCCAGGGTAGAATAACATTTCTGAACCCCAGGAACCTATGCCTGATGGCGTTCTTTAGGAGTTAGAATTTTCTACATTGAATCTCTCGGAAGATGTCCCAGAGCTGCTTAACATTTCAAGGAGAACCTGTCCCAGGAAAGTTTATTCCTCTAAATGGAAAAGGTTTTCTTCCTGGTGTGCCCCAAGAAAAATACACCCAGTAGAGGCAGGGTTGCCTTGTAATTCTGCAGTAGTTGGTAGACTGTCATTAGGCCCGTAGCCTTAAACTTTAAAGGTGCACTTGGCATGAATATCAGCATACATAACAGCTGTCAAGGAATGGTCTTGGACCTCACAGCCTATTTTCAAAAGGGTTTTTTAAAGGCCTAAACCACTTGTACCCACCAGTGAGGGACTCTGTCCCACTCTGGGACCTCAACATATGCCTTGTCCAGCTTATGGAGGCTGCTTTTGAGCATGTGGAAACTGTTGACCTGACGTATGTCACATGAAAAACCATATTCCTGGTTGCAGTAACCTCTGCTAGGAGGATAAGTGAACCGCACGTCGTCTGCGCAGAGCCAAAGTACATAATTCCCTAACGGGATAAAGCAGTTCTTGGAACCAACAGAAAATTCCTTCCCAAGCTGGTATCTGAATTCCACCTCAACCAGTGAGTGACCTTCCTGGTACTCTATCCAGAGTATTCCAGTTCAGGTGATGAAAAGTTGCATAAACCTAACCTAAAGCAAGTCCTGACAATCTACATGGACCGAGTAAAGAATGTCAGATCTTGCAGCACTCAGCTTTTTGTTACTTGTGGAGAGGTTGGCAAAAGCAAACCAGCTACAAATATCTTTTACTGGGTGGTCTCTTGCATTCAGTTCTGCTATGAAAAAGCTGTAAATGCCATCAAGAGGCTTATGGGCACACTCCACAAGGATAACCTCTGCCTCTGTGGCATCCTCAGGGGTCATCACATTGTTAGACATTTGCAAAACGGCTATCTGAAAAACAGTACACATCTTCACAAAGCACTACTGTTTGATCATACAGTCCAGAAGAGGTGCCAGCTAGGAACTGCTGTCTTGAGAACCTTTTTTCCTAACTAGGTCCTGGACTCCGCCTCCCAAGGTACTGCTACTGAGTATGCATAAAGCACAAACATTGAGTGTTCCTGGGGTTAGAAGAAAACATTACTCACCATAGTAATGTTTCTTAAAGGCTCTCTTGCTGTGTTTACACTCCCTCCCCTTCCAGAACCGAAACTAGGTCCACTAAAGAATCTGTTATTTAATTGAGGGTCCATGAGCATTACTTTTGCAATTTTACAAATATCAGTTTGTTACGGTTTATGTAACAAATTAATTTCTCAAGTATGTTTTCAAATTGTTTTTTTAATTCTAAAATTCTATAAAAATTGTTTTCAAAATGTTTATCTTTTTAGCTAGTTTCGCTAGCTGCCACTACAATCTAGCTTGGAAACCAATCCGAGAAGCGGCCAGGGTGAAGCACGGATGCAGAGTTTGGACATACATTCCAAATTCTAAAACTTTGTCTGTTGCATGACATGTAAACATAGTGAGGGATCGCTTATGAAGAAACGTTACTGTGGTAATTTTTTTCCTTTGGATTCACACCAGTAATCCACATCATTGATGTAGCTTCTTTATATGACCAAACACTCCACTCTTCTTGTCTGTCCTTTTAGATCACACACCAGCATTTCAGCTTGGTTTGCACCAGTGCTGCACTGATGCAAATCAAGCTGAAATATTGGCAGTGAAGAACAGAGCCCTCTGGTGTAGGAAGGTGTTTGAACAATTAAGGAACTGTTCCATATCTTAATATATGATATGGTCCAACAGGTCAGACAAGACTGAACACAGAATTATGCAGGCCTTGCAAAATGGTGGTCTAACCAGACTACGTCACCCTTGTTGTTTTGGTGTGTGGATAGATACGTTATTGGGTAGGCCAGCCTGGTGACGCTGAGGGTTGAGGCACCTGCCTTACCTCGCACCACTCCGGCGACCAGGGTTTGGGAGCAGACTCGGGTGCCGGGGTCAGCAGGGGGGAGGAGAGGATTAGCGAATCTGGAGGACTGCTCTCCTCCTGGGTGGGAGGGTTGGGTCTTCCCTACAATGTAGTGAGTCCTAGTGGAGATTGGAGCACTACATCAGCAGGTGAACGTACGATAGGGAGAGGTGACAGCTGACATCTGCGGGCGGGTGTGCACCCGCTACATGCTGACATTGCACGTCCACACCTCAAGGGGAGAGACAAAGATGGAGAAAACCCTGGACTATGAGAGGACATCGGCGCCACAAGGGGCTGGCCTACACACCCAATGCCAGGTCAGCTCTCCCTGGTCTCTCCGCTCCTGGGACTCAGCCAGTTAGATTGCAGATAGAGCACCAGCAGGAGTAGGTGGACCCACCCGGGGGGGGCTCAGAGCCAGGGGTCGATCAAAAGGCTCAGTGGAGTGACAGAGACCTAGCACCTGATTTCCTGGGGTAGGGGGGCGGCCTCGGGCAGGGTGATATGGAGCCAAGCCAAGGGTGGACACCTGTGGGAGATCCCGATGACCAGAGGGAAAAGAGTTTAAAAAAAAAAAAAAATGTATGTTTGGTGTGAACCACACAGAAACTAACTGCAGAGAAGGACCCCTCACGGCCTAAGTGGAGTCTTCCTCCTCGGCATCTCCTCTTCCATGGCCCCTCCCTTCCCTCCCCCACTTACCAACTCCATATGTTTGTCCCATGCACTCTTGAATCACCCCCACCGCTTTCAGCCCCCCAACCTCCTCTGGTAGTTTGTTCCAGGCCTCCACCACTCTCTCTCTGGGAAGAATCACTCCCTTATATTGCCTCTATTTCTTCTGCCCTCCAATCTTAGGCTATGCTGTCTAGTTTTAGCTCCATCTTCCTTTTAAATAAGCTCCCCTCTTTCACCTTATTGATCCCCTTTAACGTACTTAAAAGTTTCAAACATGTCCTTCTTTCCCTTCTGGTCTCCAAAGGGTACAGATCCAGTTCCCTACACCTCTGCTCATATGGCTTTGCATACCATGCACCATTTTGGTTGCCCTTCTCTGAACCCTCTCTATTCCATCTATGTCCTTGTGTAGATGCGGTCTCCGGAACTGGACCCCATACTCCAGGTGCAGCCTCACCATGGCTTTGTAAAGAGGCATCCATACTACAGTTTATGGTTTTATTGTTTGCAAGAAGGGCCACAAGCAATGGGCATCAATATAATTTAACCCTTGCTGGGCCGCGGACCATCTGTCCAAAATTCCTATACGTTTTAAATCTTTTTGCAGCCTAAGGGTTAACACCCCCGTGTAATTTACAGTGGATCTGATCTTATGTAATAGACCCAACTGCTTTAGATAGTGGAGGGACTTTTTTTATAGAAACAAGACATTTTGCACATCAAAGGAGAATCCCATTTCCTGCAGCTGACTTGATGTAACTTGTACTTCACCAAATACAGTAAATGTGTTGTGGAAAATACAAAAACGGCAGCAAATTGCACTTCTTTCCAGACTAGCATACCATCAAGTATAGGAAGTATATTTCTGGAATAATGGTCTTTGTATTTCATTGATCAACAGCTTAAGACTTTTAGCACCTCATAAAGATATCTCTACTGAATATAGTTAGAAAGTGGTTGTTTTCATGCTTGACCAATAGGATACGTTAATTTAAAATGCATGTCTTGTATAGGTTAGAACAACTGGGCATGTGTTTTTGCTAAAACTGAAATTTTTCTTCTTCCTGTAGCCCTGCCATAGGACAGGCTGAGGCTGAGTCTCAGTGTTGCCCTGTTCAGTTTGAGGCAAGTGGGATTTATTTTATTCTTTTTGGGGGTTTTCACAGCTGAATGGCTGTTGGATTTTTACGTCCCCAAACTTGCAGCAAGTTTGGTGAAGGCCCCCTTTTTCACTAAGCTAGGATTTTGTAATATTGCAAATAAAAATGGATTAAACATTAAGAGGGATGTTTCTAGACCCTGTAAAAATGGCCAAGTGTTGCCACCTGAAAGAGAAAGCCATCCTTTGTTTAACTTGGCTCCCACGTAGGCCCAACACTGGATTCCTGTTGGGAGGCAAGTTATTAAACTGGAGAACCAGTGACCCCTGAACCCAATCTGGAAATATCCCTGAATTAATGTTAATGCTGCTTGAGCTGCTCCAATTCTGGCATGTATAGTAACTGATAAGAAGGGAAATGGGGTGAACTGGCCCTAGTATTGCTAATAAATTGTGGCAGAATCTGTTTGGCTTATGGAAAGGTATGCACTGTACAGCTTTTAAGAGGGACTTTCACATTACAGCAAACATAGAACAGCTGTATTTTATTTCCCAAGAATTCTAGTTATTGAAGAGATGGAAAGATTTGTGTTTAAGCAAGTCTTCCCCCATCCAGCAGTCATTCACAACTGCTTGAGCATGCAGTGAGATAAATGTTATCAATCTCATGGAAATGGGCACCACTGTGGTGTTGAACACCATTAACAGTCATAGTAACTAAAAAATGTGAATTGGTTGCAAGATGTTCTGAAAATACAGAATTACGTGATGTCTGAAAACCAAACTAGTACAAGAACATCACTCATGTACCGAAAGGGTAAAAGGTTGCAACTAATCCAGAAGTTACTAGCCTTCCCTTTCACCTCGTTAGAGGGTCAAGTGTGATGCTGTTGCTTATTGGCAATATCTGAAGGGAGAAAACGTGAACCCCTAATATAGTTTCCTAGCTACTGTATTATGAAAAATGTGTGCATTCTAGTAGTTTGACTTGTGACCCTGTAGCTTCTCATCTTACTTTGAGGGTATCTCTTGCAGCAGGCTACACCAGTAGGATGAAGTTGCCAGGCACTATAGAACCACACGTAGACTGCTATCTAGAAAGTTTCCCAGAGGTGGAAGTTCATCAGAGTCACCCTTTGATGTCTACCTATCCTGTAAGAGTGGGCGGCCCCCATAGCCTCCTCAGTTCTTTTCCCACCGTCAGCCAACTCACGTTGGAACTCTGAAAACTGCTGCAGCATCAATCAACCGCCATTTTCGCTTACGTTCAGCTTTTTTCTTAATTCTCACTGTAGTTCTCTTTCCTTTATTTGTGCTTTATGCTCCTCTGGTCAACATGCCCCCTTCTCCTGGTCCCACCCAGCCGCATCACTCTGGCGTCCACCGGGTCTTACCTTGGCAGAGTCATCTTGCTTTTTCTGTTCCCTTCCTCCCCATTGCCACGGTGCAGATGTCCGCGTGCATATGTGGAGGCGCATACACGTCACTGGCCCCACGGCACTCTCCCGTCCATTGGTGTCCCCGACCCACACTGCCCTCAGGCCTCCACCTGGGGGCAATCATTCGACAGAACTGCCAGTCCACCTTTTTTATTTATTTATTTTATTTATTTAAATCACGGATTACAATTATCTTTGAGCTAGGGGCAGATCATTTACAAAGGTTCCATGTCAAAGGAAAGGGCTACAATAAGGTTGGGAGGTATAGACAACATTCATGGTATCAGCGGTGGTACAGACAACATTCATGGTATCACCTTCCCTGGGAGAGGAGAGCTGTCCTCCAGACACTCAATCCTCTCCGCCGGTGTGGCAGGAGGTAAGACATGGATGCCTCAGCCCTCCATGCCACTATAGTTCTTCCTTAATTTTTCTTTTTTTTTTTTTTTTGTTTTTTTGTCTTCAAACCCATGTTTGATCTCTGATCGCTCCAAAACCAAGTGTGCTTGTGGAAAACAAATCCCGGAGAAGGACCGCCATTCTGCCTGTGCCTGCTGCATAGGCCCAGACTACGATGTTCGAACCTGTGCGGTCTGCTAGGGATTCAACCAGGCCACCCGGCGCCACCACCAGTGGACCTTGGAAAACTTTCTCCAGCAGAATGTCGCCTCCATGAAATGGGAGCTGCTGGCCAGGAGCTCCTGTCTCCCCAGCCCAGTCTTCAGGCTCTCAGTCTTCAAAAGTCCAGGGACAAGGAGTGGGATAGGTCCTGGTCCTCCTCCTGGTTGCAGACCGTCCACCATTCTTCGACCGTGACGGGGTCTTCCTCTGGAGATGCCTGCCGCACATTCCATCTGACCCACAGGGCTACCAACGGCACTGCCTCTCGCCACTATTACAGTTTCGGGCCAGAGCTCACTCCCTGTCCTTCAGCCCCTGCTGCTCTGGCCCTTGCTCACTTTGGGCACACAGCATGGTGTTTTGGCTGGCATGTCTTCAGCCAGTGTGGGTTTGGCGGATGCCGATCTGTCTTCGAACGCCCGTCCGACACTTGCCAAGCGGGCAGTCACCTCCTTTTCCGGGCCTGCTACCTGTTCTCTGGGCTGCCACTGCAGGATACTGACACCTCCCTAAGGCAGAGTCATGCTCCACTTTCGCCTGTCGGGGTTTCTCCCTCCCTGGCACCTGTTTTACCTCAGCCCGTGCCCATGGGACCTTCGCCGGCCTTGCCGCAACCGGCATCCATTCGGCCTTCGCTGATCTTGCCTCAGCCGGCACCTGTCGGGCCTACACCAGTTTTCCCTCAATCGACATCTGACTGATCTGCGCAGGGCTACCCACAAGACTCCAGTCGAGCCTGCGCCTGTCCACAGCCCGTGCCCGCAGGGCCTATGCCGGTTTACCCTTAGCTGGCTCCTGCAGGGCCAACGCTGGTCTAGCCATATCTGGTGCCCGCTAGACTGACACACCTGTTGTTCTTGATTTCCAAAGCATACTTTTGTCCCTTTGTGGCTTTATGTAATCACAGGTCCCTCCTTAGGATCCAGTACCTCCCGCTCCCCAGGGACCTTCTCTGGGGCCGTCCCCTCCGGTGGCCCTGTGGCCGACCCCGCCTTCTAGGCTGACGACCCCCCACCCCCACCCCATCCCGGGCAGCCTACAGATGAGTGGGGTGAGTATCGTCCAGACCTGCATCTGCCTGGTGACAATCATAGATACATAGACAGTGTCGGCAGATAAGGGCCTATGGCCCACCCAGTCTGCCCATTTGAGCTTGTAAGTTCAGTTTGTTTTCCTAGAAGTCTGTTGACCCTTATCCCTGACCTCTAGAATTCCTTTGTCTATCCCATGCATTCTTAAATCCCGTGATTGTTTCAACCCCCACCACTTCCTCTGGCAGGGTGTTCCACTTGTCCACCACCCGTTCTGTGAAGAAATTCTTCCTCATGTTTCCTCTGAATCGTCCTCCCTCCAACTTCATCCCATGCCTTCTAGTCCTGGAACATCTTTCTCGCTTACAAATAGTGTATTCCTGCACCCTGTTCCTCCCTGTAAGATACTTGTATGTCTCTATCATATCCCTTCTCACCCTTCTCTCCTCCAGGGAGTACATGTTCAGTTCTTTCAACCTGTCTTCATAGGACTTGTGATGCAATCCATGCACCATCTTTGTTGCCCTCCTCTGAACCTTCTCTACTCTGTCTATGTTCTTACGTAGGTATGGTCTCCAGAACTGTACACTGTACTCCAGGTGGGGCCTCACTAGTGTCTTCTATAGCGGAATTATGACCTCCCTTCTCCTGCTGGTGATGCCCCTGCCTATACATCCCAGCATCCTATTTGCTTTACCTGCTGCCTTGTCACACTGTGTTCCTACCTTGAGGTCATCAGAGATGATAACCCCAAGATCCCTTTCCTGCTTGGTGCATGCTATATCCTCACCCCCCAACTGATATATTGTGCCAGGGTTTTTGTGCCCCATATGCATTATCTTGCACTTCTTTGCATTGAATTTCAACTGCCAAACCCCTGACCATTCTTCAGGTTTCTGCAGGTCCCTCCTTATTCTGTCTACACCCTCTGGTGTGTCTACTCTACCGAGCTTTGTGTCATCAGCGAACAGTGAAATTCTGCCTTCTAGGTCCTGCGCAATGTCACTGATGAAGATGTTGAATAGGACTGGTCCCAGCACTGATCCCTGTGGTACCCCACTGGTCACTCTTCCCTCTGTGGAGTGACAGCCATTTACCACCACCCTCTGTGTCCTGCCACCCAGCCAGTTACCTACCCACCACACTACTGTCCTGCCCACACCCATATTCCCCAGTTTGTATAACGATCGGGATGGAGGAAACATCAGTGACTTGTCCATCCCCCTCTGCAGGCTCCTTTGAAGGGAAAGGGGCCCCTAGGTATGTCCCCAAATCCCCACCGGATGATCCCTCCTTTATGGCCGTCATGAGACATATCCAGGAGGTCAGGGGGTTCAAGATGGAGCAGAACCTGCAGCAGCACTAGCTTGCTACTTACCTTTGGCAGCCGAAGAGACACCCCCACCCGGTTGGTGGTCCCTCTCCTCATAGATATGAGGACACCACCATGGCCATGTGGCATTGGCCCAGTCTGGTCCTGGCCATGTCCAGAAAGGCGGATAGGCTATAGCATGCTCAGACGGGTAAACCCTTCCTCGGGGAGCGGGCACAAGCGGACTCTGTAGTGATAAATGCTGCTCACGACCGTACCAAACCGCCTAACCATTTGAGTTCCCTGCCACCTAATAGTCATGTTGGTTGGACCTGCTGGGTAAGGGGGCATTCGCCTAGGCCACCCTGGCGATCCACGCCATCAGTGAGTTGGCACACATGCTCCAGTACCAAAATGCCCTGTGGGACCAGGCTAGGGATGCTGTCCCATCCCTGCCAGATGACCCTGCCAAACAGCAAGGGGGTACTGTCCGATCAGCTTCAGGTGTCAGTACCCATTTGCTCCAAGCAGCTTACGATGCAATGGATGCGTTGGCCGGCGGTGGTGGTGGCTGCCATATGCATGTGCTGGCACGTTTGGCTTTGTGTGTCCAGATTTTCCCAGAATGTCTTATCATGAACACCCCTTTTAGAGGATACGGATTGTTTGGAGATGTTGAAGATATCCTCTCACAACTACAGGCCTCTGGACGCACCCTGAGGTCTGTCCATTCCATGTCTATATCACAGCCAGTTCTGGGCAGAAGACGCCCTTTCGTCAGGCTACCCACAAGCTAACCAGAGCGCATGCCAAACCTCAAGGAAAGTGGCGTGTACCATGCCTGCCCCACCCCATCCGCCAGCAAGAGATGTCGGGGAACCCCCCCCCCCCCAGTTCCTGATCGGGACCCCCTCTGTTCAGGAGGTGGCTTTTTGGAGTCGCTTCTCCCTCCATCTGAACAGGTAGCGGGAGATGATTTCGGACAGTTGGGTGCTGCAGCTCAGAGTAAGGATGCTCTCTAACTTCTGGAATAGCCTCGGGACAGACCTTCAGTTCAGTCGTCCATTCCACCCAGTCACATCCCTCTCATCTGGGAGGAGATCCCATGCCCTGCTTCGCAAAGGTCCATAGAACCTGTTCCGCAATCCCAGCATGGAAAAGGGTTTTACTTCCACTTCTGCCTGATTCCCCAAATGCATGGGGATCTCTGGCCCATTCTGGACTTCAGCAAGCTGAACCTGACCATATAATACAGATGCTTCAGTATGGTCACCCCAGTTACACCAAGGGGACTGGATTTGCTACCTGGACATGCAGGATACCTATCTGCACATCAAGGTGTGCGCTTCCTCAGATTTCATTTTCAGGGAGTCCATTTCCAGTTCAGGGCTCTGCCCTTTGGCTCATCTTCAGCCCCTCGGGTGTTTGAGTGCCAGGCAGTAACGGCAGCTGCCCTCAGACCGCTGGGGTTCTGTGTTTCCTTACGTGGATGACTGGCTGTTAGCAGCTCCATCCAGGGAGCACTTTCTCCATACCCGGCTCAGACATGCCACCTAGTCCAAGATTTGGTAGTCAGTCAACTTGCCCAAGTCGTTTCTAATCCCCTGCCAACGACTTCAGTACATTGGGGTGGTACTGGATACAGCTCAAGGAGTGGCCTTTCCACAAGATGGGGCGGAGTGCCTGATGGATCAAGTCAGTCTGCTCTACTCCAGCAGTCACGTCCCAGCATGGGTTTTTCTGGCTGGGACTCATGGCTGCAGCTTTCATTAAGGTCCCCCTAGCCAGGCACTTGAGAATTCCTCAGTGGATGCTGCGGGTCCAGTGGGACCAACATATGGATGACCTGGAGCAGCCAGTCCTGGTCTCGGACCCAGTCAAGAAGGTGGTGTTGCGGTGGATAGAGCCCAGCAACCTCTTGAGGGGTACTATGCTTCATTTCACCCCTGCAGCAAATCCTTACAACAGATGCCTCTGTCCTCGGCTGGTGGGCACACCTGGGTGCCCACCAGACTCGAGTGACCTGGTTCATGGTGGAGACAGAACTCCTCATAAACGTTTTGAAAATGCGAGCAGTTCTGTACGCCTTGCAGGCCTTTAAGACCCAGCTCTCCCTGGGTCCACTGCTGATTCAGATGGACAACCAGTGTTGTTCATTACATCAAGAAACTGGGAGGGACTCATTCATAACCCTCTATATCGGGAAGCGATGAGGATCTGGTATTGGGCAGTAGATCACGGCCTGGAACTCTTGGCCATCCATGTTCCCAGTGACCAAAACATCTTGCAGACAACCTAAGCCGGTCTCAGTCACGGGCTCACGAGTGGAAGCTCCTGACCTTCGTGATGGAAGATCTGTTCAACCGGTTGGGTTGTACAGAGTTGGACCTTTTTGCGTCCCCACTCTACGCAGAACTGCTGCTTTTCTGCTCGCTTCAGGGCCTGGAATTTTCTGGCGAGACACATTATCTCTCTCATGGAAAGGGAGCATCCTGTATGCCTTCCTGCTCTTTCAGAGGGGTTCTGATCAAACTTCAGATGGAAGGGGCAGCTATGATCCTAATAGCCCCCTTCTGGCCTTGTAAGATCTGGTTCCCTTTCAGGAGCTGGCAGTGGAACCTCCAGTGCCCCTGTCCCTAGGTACAGGCTTGCTGTTCCATCTGGACCTCTGAACTCTCCGTCTTCAAGCTTGGCTCCTGAGGACTTAGCCATAGCGAGGTTTGGGGTATCCTCTAGGGTGGCGTTTTTTTTGTTGTCTGCTAGGAAACCATTCACCAGGGCCACCTGTTCCATGAAGTGGAAGTGTTGCTTTTTGGGCTGCATTGCAGCACTTAGACCCCTTCACCTGTCCGTTGAACCAAATCTTGGAGTACTTGTTCTCCATCAGACTCCTGGCTGAAGTACTCCTCTATCAAGGTACATCTCTCACCCATCTCTGCGTACCATGTACCTGTCGATGGCTGTACTGTGGCTCAACTTGACATATCTCACATGTTTTTGCGAGGCATCCTGCACTTGCAGCTTCCATCTGCAATCCTATCCCAGCTTGTGACTTAAATTTTGTGTTGGAGAAACTCACCTTGCCTTCTTTTGAACCAGCAGCAAGTTGCAAGCTATATTATCTGTCATGAAGTGTTACTTTTAGTTGTTATTACTTCTGCTTGAAGGATTTCTGAGCTTCAAGCACTTGTGTGAGCAGCTCTGTTTGATTTTCCACAAAAAGTGTGTTTTTGCGTACTTCACCGTACGTTTCTTCCTAAGGTGGTGTCTGAGTTCACTCTGAATCAGTCTATCCTATTTTCCATAGCATACCAGTCCAGGGGAAGCTTTGCTCCATAATTTCAATGTGTGTAGAATTTTGAGATACTATACCTACCAGACAAAGGACTATAGGAAGTCCTCCCAACTGTTTGTTTCCTTCGTCCCTGGGGAAAAGGAGCATGCTGGTGTCCGAACAGTGTTTATCCAAATGGTTAGCCAATTGTATTCTGTTACAAGAAGTGCGGCAAGGAACTTCCTGGGGTGGTTCATGGCTGTTTCCGTGGCATGTTTTAGAAACGTTTCAGCTGCAGAGATCTGTGCAGCTACTACTTGGAGTTCTGTCCACACCTTTACTAAACACTGCAGTTTGAACATCACCTCTAGGCATAGGGCTAATTTTGGCCTGGCTGTGCTTCAGGGCCTCTACTTTTAGGTCCTTACAGCCAGCCTCCCGACCCCTCTCAGTAGCTGACAGAACTGCTTGGGACTTGCCCTACCAATGTGGCCTGCTGCAAAAGATGTCCTCGAAGTAAGAACTTACTATAACAGTAGATCTTCAAGAAGAATCTCTTCCAGCAGGCCATAGAGACATAGACTTTGGCAGATAAGGACCGCTT
The DNA here is from genome assembly GCA_016271365.2 of Neoceratodus forsteri. NCBI lineage: Eukaryota > Metazoa > Chordata > Ceratodontiformes > Ceratodontidae > Neoceratodus > Neoceratodus forsteri. The sequence goes on from JADMNL010000024.1 coordinate 339,824,654, forward strand.
GGCCCACTCAGTCTGCCCATTTCTCTACCTACTGGATAAGCTGCAGATCTTGGTTAACCAACAGCCAATTTCTTCCTACCCCCCACAAGAATTGCGTTATGTCTGTCCCATGCATTCTTAAAGTCCTCCACTGTTTTTGACCCCACAACCTCTTCAGGAAGGCCGTTCCATATGTCCACCGCCCTCTATGAAAAAATACTTCCTCATGTTGCACCTGAGCCGTTTCTCTCTTCTCCCCACCCCAATCTTCAAATTGACCCCTTGCTCTTGCACATCTTTTTCTGAAAGATGCTACCCTCTTGGACTTTGTTGATTCCCATGCTTTTCTTCCCTCTTTTTCCCCCTTTTCTCTCCTTCCCTGGCCTTAAGGCCTTCTGCCTAGCTCTACTTTTCCATGGAGGAGAACCTCTTGCTTCTTTTTCTGTCTTTTATACGTTTACCTCTGATACCTCCTCGGTTCCCCTAGCAGGCTATTGCTTTTGGTCTCTGACAGGAGAACTGAGGAGGCAGTCCGATGTCTGAGGATGATGTCAGGAATGTGCAGCCCCCTTTGGTAGACTGCTAGCTAGAAAGTTTCTGTGTGGTGCTAGTGCCTGTTGGCTTAGTCCTACCCGTGTGGCCTTTTGCAAGAGATCCTCTCGAAAATGTACTGTTACAGGTTTTATGTAACTGTACTTTGACTCTTAATTTGTACACTACAGGTCCAGTATGACCCATGTTTTAAACCTCTAAGTGATGTCAGTGGTAACCAAACTGAAACTGGCTTGGAGCCTTTTGTAATGTTCCTTCATGCTTAAGCAGTTTGAAGAGGTTGGGTGCGAGGGAGATGGCTTTTGTTGGAATTTTGCCATCACTTAACAGTAAAGGGCATGAAGATGCAGAAAATCCATGAAAAGAAACAGCCTTTTTGCGCTGATTATTTTTGGATGTTTTTGTGCGACTCCCTCTTTAAAGCAAGTGTTTGAAGATTGGTAACTTATAGCAGCTGATTTAATATTCAACACTAATTCCTAAAGTGTTTGTTATAACACTACATTTCATATTTTTAAAAGTAGAAATTTGTGTAGTTTCCTGCTCTTTACTATTATATGGCAGTTTCTCTTTTACATCCTAATTGTATTTGCAGGAATGTGAACTAAAATTCTTTGTGTAAGAGCCCCTTTTTTTTCTTTAGTGTACCCTTCCCAACTGAATACAAGTTGCTGAATGAAAAACCTTCGCATTGGGGCCTAAATACAGTAGCATCCATCAAATATAAGGGCTTTCAGAAATAAGCACATGCTCTACAAGCTTGAAAAGCTCCTGTTGTTGAGCCCAGTTGCATATTGTCTGCTGAAAAAGATTATGGAGACTGTCTGCCTTTTATTGTGGTGTTATTACGTTATTTAAATAACGTTTTGAAGCAGCTTGAACCAGAAAAGAACGTGGGACAGTCTACCAAAGGAAATAGTTGAAGTGACAGTTGCATTACATTCAAAAATAAACTGGATAACTACATAATAGAAAACGAGGGAAATGTGGCTCCATTAATATGGGAGACAGAGTCGTGGACCTTCTACTGTCTTGTCCTTAGTATATAGCACTAAGTATATAGCAACCTCTATGAGATTATTCTTGTCCCCATTACTTAAAAAAGGTTGACTAGCATTGTTTAAACATAGTATGCATCTGGTTGCTAAATGTCTAGCTAAGTGCTAAAACCAGGTCGCACCTATAAACAAGCTTTCAGCTGTGTGCTTCTCCTGGTTAAACAATTGGGGGAAAAAATGTAACCAAATTGTCTATCCTTGTTAAACGGTTTAACCTTGGTAGTTAAAGCTTTTGTTTAAATCCAAACATTTTAATATACTGATATATCCGAAACACTCTCCCCCTAGTTTAAGGCCAGCTTTGTCCTGTGGAATTACAGTGCTCCTTTAAATGAACAATGTTTCTCTACAGCTATACATTCATGCCATGCCACAAATGCTTAAACATGTAAATCTTACTACTGAGGGTTTCAACAACTTCATCCAGTGGACACAATTAAAATATTAATTTCAAGACCCATTTTTTGTTAAGCCAGTATAGGCTTTACAGTTTTATATATTATTACTAAACATTTGAACTATAAAAAATTATAAGAAAGCAAAAGTTAATCTTATTGCTGTTCAATGAAAGAGGGGAAATAAGACAGATTGATAACGCATTGATTTGCGAAGCCACTTACCATGCTTGTGTTCTGAGCCCACAGCTACATAGCGGGATGGGGACTGAGCATTCCAGAGCATGGATGCTCTTCTTGGGATGAGTGGAGAGCTCTTGGTGAAGCACTACCCCGCCCTCCCCCGTGCCTGGAAGTGATGCTAATGAGGCACCAAGCCCAGGAAGTGGCCAGAGGCTTAGGCTCTACCTTTGATGGGAGAGGGAGATGTGGGGTGCAGAATGGTGGGGAATGAAGAAGTCCCGCCCCCCCCGCCGTACTGCTCATCCGTAGAGGGTTGGCCACCCTCCTTCCTCACCAGATTAATTTCTTAACTGGCTACAACCTGGGGTTGGGCATAAACCCAAGGAGGGTCAGTGGCAGTGATACTTCAATGCCGTTAATGATAACACTGAATGGTAGAGAATTTTAGGTCAGCTGAAGGAGTGTAAGTACATCCTGAAGACTGTATATATTAAAAAAAAAAAAAAAGTGCAGGTTTGCATCAACAGTGCCAACCCAGTTTCGAAGTAGAATTATAGCACTGCGTGCACCAACCTTAGAAATGAGACTGACCTCTTCTGTGGGCTACTACTGAAAACCTTTTCGAGGAACTAAATTCTTCTTCGTATGACAAATTTTGGCAAATGTGTTGCTCAGTTAACACAATACTTAATGAAACACTTAGTCAAAATATGCAGGAGACTTAAAACTAATGATAAATTCAGAAAATAAGGTTGCATGTGCCAGACACTTGAACAAGAAAGGCAGGATTCCTCCTTCAGCCCCACCGCCACCCCACAACCCAATTCATAGTGTCCTTTCTAATTTTACTAATACTGTATAAAATGATTGTAATGTACTTAGTAAAAATATTCAGAGTTGGTATTTGACGCAAGTTCCACTTCAGCTGCATCATTTACACTTGACTTCCGCAAAAGATATCAAGTGTGTTTGGTAGAATGGATATGTAGAAATGTGGAAGCTCTGGATTTTCCAGTGCTTCTACTACATATCATTAAAGTAAGTCATAGTTTAAAACAATACTGGAAATTAAATTTGTGTTTTTTGGGGGATAGTAACGAAAGGAACAGTCAGATGCAGGGGAGGTGCTTATATGCAGCTTTACTCCAAAAATAATATGGTCAGTATTCAGTAATACAAGTGCCACTCCAAAAGTATTATGGTCAATATTAACAGTATTCAGTACTACAGGTGCCCTGTTACCTGAGGAGCTTCTACTGCTAAGGCTGCATCTAAGAAACTGTAGGATGATGGCTTTCTTTAAGAAAATAATGCAGTACATGGTAGTAAAAGCTGTTTTAAAGGAAATTGGACCCAATCCTGAACTAAATGCATCTTCTCCATCTATCCCAAAGTATATAATGAAAATGTCTGTCAGTATGGTGGTAATGTTAAAACACTTGTTTCATGCTGACTAAAGTTTCTTCAGTTTGAATTCCTGGGAGTATAAAAACAAAAAGCGAAAGACGTATTTGAACAGAGTTAACTTTAGAATAATGTTAGATTGTAACCTAGTAAATGCCAAGTCCATTGGGAATTTAATAATCCTGATACAAAGTAGGATTGAATTGAGTTTCTCAGTTTAATATCCTTTGTGTTTCTGTTGACTGTAGCAGCTGCGTTTCAGCATTTGCTATTTACTGGTAGAGAAGGAAAAGCCCACAGCACTGTGCCAGTACAGGTTAGTTTAATCTGTAAGTACCTGCTGTTGATCTAAATTATTGTTATAATATACCAGTATTTTAAGAACTGTCCGAACAGAGGTAGTGCTCTAGTTTCTGTATGGGCTGTTTGCTTCCTGCTTTTATGTCTGTATTTTAACAAGTGATACTGAAGGTTCTGAAACAAAACTGTGTGCACCATTAAATCTTTAGCACCTGTGTGCAGCTTTGTTTGACAGTAACAACCCATAACAGCTGTTCTTAAAAGGTTATGAATCTACCAAACCAGTAACCTGAAAAAAAGTCTTGTCTGAATATAGTTGTAGTAGAGCTCAACCTGCCAGCCATCTGTTGGGCCATGCCAGAAGCCAGGCCCCGCTCAATACTTTGCAGGGCTGTATGCTGTGCAGCAGGTCAGGGAACCCACTAAACAGCCATTTTCTGTGTGATACTCAGCAGCTGGGAAAGAGTGGTTGGAATATGAGTTGGGCACCACTGAGGTCCAGCAACCACAACACAATATGGCTTGAGTTGACCCTGGGTACCAGTAAGCCCTCATGTAAGACTGAGGTGCTTCAATCTCAGAAGGGTGGAGTTCAACCAAATGAGGGAACTTTTCCCTGGACAAGTTAGCTGGGGTAGACCGCATTGGGAGACTAGAAGAAAGATTGGGGTGTAATCAAAGCTGCCAATCTCACGACATTTAAAACATGCACAAGAACATTTAGCAAGAGAAACTGTTGGTGTCTAAGTGATCAGTTTGGTTCTTTGAAAAGGCCCAGAGACACAGTGAGGGCCAAAAGAAATTCCTTTATAAGGTACAAAGAAAAGCAGGGGGTAAGGAATGGGACAAGCATCGGGGATGGAGGCTAAGAGGCAGTCAGGATCCTGATGGCAGACACAGAACTGTGTATTGTGGAGGGGGCCAAGGAGGGAAAGTTTTTTTTTTTTGTAATATATATGTAGGGAGAAGAAAACGATGGGGGGGGTTGTCAGGCTAAAGGAGAGGGCATGGTAATAGAGGAAGACGGGCAGAAAGCTGCTGTGTTGATCGACTGCTTCTGCTCAGTATTCACTACTGAGAACAGTGGGCCCTTGCCAGAGAAGGCATAAAGGCAGGTGATAGAGGGGTCCCGGGAATGAGGCTGCAGAAGTGTACTGGGGAAAAAGTCAAACGGATTAGCAGTCCTAAAGGTAAACAAGACCCCCCAGGCTGGACAGGATGCATCAGAAGGTGCTAAGGGAATTGGCATGGCATTAGTATTAGCCTAATCCCTGTCTGTGCTGTTCAGTAGTTAATTGCACCAAAGGGTGGTTCCCAAGGACTGGAGGATGGTGGACTTACACTACACATGAAAGAGGGCAAGGAGCAGCCGGGAAACTATATAGACCAGTTGGCCTTACCTCTGTTGCAGCGAAACTGATAGACACACTAAAGGACATAATGGAATACCTGGGGAACAGTGGGCTTCAGGATATTAAGCAGTATGGGTTTGTGGCAGGGAGGTCTTGGCAGACCAACCTGATACTATTATTTGACTGGGTATCCAGGGTAGTTGACAAGGGGCACGCAGTAGACTTACTGTACTTTGCCTTTAGCAAGGCATTTAACTCTGCTACACTGAAGGCTGCTGAGGAAGATGAGGCATCTGGGTACAGCTAGGGAAATAAAGTGGGTAGGGGATGGATAAAGGGGAGGCAGCAGAGAGTTGTGGTGAATGGAGTCAGATCAGTGGAGAGAGAGAGGCGCAACCAGCAGAGTAACACAACGCTCTGTCCTGGGCCCAGATCTCTACAGTATGTTTATCAGTGATATAGGAGAGGTATTACAGGGCAAGTTTTTATTTGCAGATGACACTAAACTTTGTGGTAGCATTCACGGTGTGGCGGGGATAATGGAGTTGCAGAGAGATCTGCAGAGACTAGAAAATTGGTCCAAAGTCTGGAAACTGAAATTCAGTGCTGGGAAGTGCAAAGTGATGCACTTGAAGAACTGAAAAAAACCCAGAACAGAGTATTGGATAGGGGTTCAGTTGGACATATCAGACGACAAGGACCTAGGAGTTGTCATTAGTGACTCCCTTAAACCAGGCAGTGTAACAAGGCCTTCAGCAAGGCTAACAGAATGGTAGGGTGCATTGGGACATGGTTTGACAGTAGGAAGCAGGAAGTGCTGTTACCTCTGTATAGGTCACTGGTAAGGTCACACCTGGAGTACTGTGCCTTGTACTGGAGCTCGAGCTCCCACCTAAAAAAGGACAGAGACGGGCTAAAGACTGTACAGTGCAGAGTGACCAAGATGATTAAGGACCAGGAGTGCAGATCGTATGAGGATCGGTCAAAGGCACTGAACGTGTATTCACTCAAAAGCAGATTGGGGGCGATGGATGGATATGATTGAGGCCTTCAAGTTCCTGAAAGGAATAAACAAGATGAATTGTGAACAGAACAGAGAAGCTAGGACGTGGGGTCACGAGTGGAGGTTAATAAGAAGATTTTAAAAAGGATGTGAGGAAGTATCATTTTACAGAGTGGATAAGCCACGGAGTGGTCTGCTGGTAGAGGTGTTGGGTACCCACACCATAAACAGCTTCAGACACTGCTGGGATAGAGCTAAGGGTATAGCAGGTCTTCAAGGATATCTCCTCCATTGGACCACACTTTTGGAACTGCAAGAAGTCAGCAGCAGGACCGCTCAGAAAGTTTTTGCCTGCCGGGAGCTGCCCACAATGACATGCAGCATCTGCAGTCTGTATTAACATGGGCGGCCCCAGTACTTCTCAGTTCTAGGCACATGGATATGTTGTTCATCCACACTTATTGGCAGGTTCCTTGCCGCTTTAAATCTTGCCGGAAGGTCTTCAAGCTGGCTCCTCCCACCCACCCGGGTGGTAAAACTCTCGGCTCCGCCCCATGACGCCAGATCTTCCTTACCGCTTGGAAGCTCAGGTTCCCTCCTTAACGCTCTGCGATTAAGACTGGTTCCTAATTCTTTGAAAGTTCGAAATCAAAAGTTTTTGCTAAAAAGACTTTGGTCTTCTTCTCCTCGCGGCTGCGATGGACAAATCGACTCCCGGTTTCCGGAGGTGCCCTTGCGGGCAGAAGATGTCTAGGACGGATCCGCACTCCACGTGCGTCTACTGCCTGGGCCTTGAGCACAACCCGCAGGCCTGCGACTTTGTGTTTTCCTTTTCGCCCACGCCCTTGAAGAAGACTGCGGTTGCCCGATTACAATTGGGGCGCTTCAGAAAGAATTCCACCGTGAAATCTAGAGAGGCCCGATTGGATGTGTCCGCGCCGGCTCGGCGGATCAGCTCGAGCAGATGATCGCCTCAAGAGGAGGCGGCGCTGGCCGCTTTCACTTCTGCTGCGGCATTTGTCCCACTTCGGTGCCTCGCATTTCGCTTCTTTTAAGAGCTTTTGTCTAACCTCTCGACGAAGGTGAGGGTCCAACTTCTTCGGACCTTTTCCAGGTCCAAAAGAGCAAAGTAAGTCTCTCCATCGACGCCTGGAGCAGGAAAGATCCCTCCTTGTCCACCGTCGACTTTGGTCGACCAGCCGCCGCCACTGTCTTCACGGTGTCCCCGTCAGGCCAGTTGACCGAGACTCCCGTCGACGCGGTCGAGATTTTTCTCGACCCGTTAGACGGGTTGTCGGCTGGAGAAGCTGAGAATCCCCTCTCCCCAGTTCCCCCGGTGGGAGTTGAGGATCCCGTTGGCTCGTCTGTGCCTCCGGTTCCGGAGCCTTCGATGGGATCGTCCGAGCCGAGGAGAGTGCCGATTTCCGACACTTCTCCTCACCTTCCTCGGCCCAGTCGAGACTCTCGGTCTCGGACATCCTCGCGGTCCAACCGATCCCGCTGCCATGGGCGGTCTCGGCACCGCGGCTAGCGGTGCCGCCGCTCTTCCTCAGATGAGGGGAGGCTTCTGCGCAAGTTGCGTCGGAAGTACGAGGAATTCATGTGGCAACAGCTCCTTTTGACCGGGAATAAGCCGACCCAGTCGTCTTCCCCAGCCATTAAGTGGCTGTCACTGAGCAGCCGAAACAACCCCTCGTTGTAGTCGAGGAGCCTGTTCTCAGGCCGGTTGTTCGGCCAATTCCAGCTGCCCCACCAATTCTGGTGGAACCTCTGCCTCCACAGCCATTAGTTGGGGCTCCGACCAAAAATTCTCGGTCGGCCTTGGGTTTGCCCCATAGGCTGTCTGTCACCCTCACTCCCGATAAACCTCGGCAGGTGGAGGGTGGCTCAGGCCCGAGGCAGCTCTTTGAGGACTCTTCTGAGTCCGATGATGGTTCCTCCCTCTTCTCCAAGCGCATGGACTTGGAGTCCTCGGAGGGCAGTCAATGGACGATAGCCCTTCGCCCTTAGGGTTGCTTCGACTCATCTTGGAGTCCACCGGATGAAGCTTGAACCCGCTTCTCAACGGCCAGGTATCCTCACGGAGATTCTGACCGAGGGATTCTCCCACGGAGGCCTTTCCCGTGGCCGAAGCCATAGTGGGTCCGGCCTTGGAACTTTGGCAGCGCCTGCTTTCTGCCCTCGCGCCTGCCAGGTTGGCCAGGAAGTATCACGGTCCCTACGGTTCCCTGTCCGGTTTTGAACACCCTCGGCCGAGGTTGGTTACCGACAGCGTTTTCCGGCGTGCCGAGGCATGAGGAGTGGACAAACCTCCCGACAAGGAATCCAAAAATTGGATTATGCCGGGCTAAAAGTCTATGCTGCGTCCTCTCTCAGCCTTCGTCAGGCCAGTTCGGCCGTCCTCATGGCACATTTTTCTCACGCCCTGTTGGGCTCCCTGGATGAGGTTGTTTGTTTAAAATTTATTTTTATACAGGTTAATCTGATTGGGGAAAATCCCATTTACAACAAATACCTGTGGAATTTACAATAAAGACAAACAATACAAAGTGAGACAAAATACAAAATCACAATTACCTAAAAACAACTACAACAGACATATAAATGATTATACAATTCCAATTTAAAAGTATGCAGATCAGAAATTTCCAATCATGTGGTGAGGTAACTTATTCCATATCCCTGCTAAACTATTTTGTAACACCATATCCCCCATACGATTCATAATTTGTATCATGGGCAACTTTTAGTAGTCCTCCTAAAAGTATGTGAGTATTTAGAATCTGAATCTTGACATATCAAATTTCGTAGAGGATGCACTTTTGAATGTATCAAACCATGACATATAGTAAGCCATATATATTCTCTTCAAGCTGTTGGATGCAACCAGCTAAGTTCCTGATAAACTACACAATGATGAACTCGAAATCCATAATTTAAAATATATTTCCCCAATCTATAATAAGTCTGGTCCAGTTTTGTAAACATTTTTATAAGAATGCATATATAATGGTAAGCCATAATCTAACACCGCAACAACAGTTGTTTTACTAATTTAATCTTAACGTCACTAGTCAAACATCCTGACACTCTTCTTAATGCCCCCAACCTTTGATTAACTTTTTATTTGTGACAAAATATGGTCTGAAAAGAAAAGCGGTAATCAACCAAGACTCCAAATAATTATAGGTTTTAACCCTTGTACCGTTTTCCCATCCAAAAATCTAATTTTGAAGTCAGTTAATTCTTTATTTGGTTTAGGTCCTACAGAAAAAATCATACTCTGAGTCTTCCCAGCACTTATCAAAAGACCAGAATTTCTAATCCAAGTTTCAATATTAGAGAAGTCTGTCTGGAGTCGCTGCCTCAGATCCCCAGGACTTTTAGCAGATGCAACCAATACTATGTCATCTGCATAAAGTCTGACTTCAGTGCCAACTACATAATCAGGAAGATCGTTAATATAAATTTAAAATAACATAGGGCCCAAAATTGACCCCTGAGGCACACCACGACTCAAATCCAGGAGATCCGAGACAGCGGCCCCACAGACCACCCTTTGTTTTCGATTAGTCAAGTAGGACCTAAACCACTGTAATGAATTATGATATACCCCTAAGTTTTGCAATCTAGACAGTAATGTTTCATGATGGACCAGATCAAAGCTTTATAGTCCACAAACACTGCCCCAGTTTGGTTTCCTGGTTCAATGATGTTGCCACCAGGTTACCAAAATCAAGAAGGGCAGTATTTGTGGACCTACCCTCTGAATCCATGCTGGAAATTTGTTAACAACCCCAAATGGTCAAGGTACTGGACAAGCTGATTATTTATCAGCTTCTCCAGCACCTTAGACAAGATTGGAAGCAAAGTAATTGGTCTATAGTTAGATGGGGCTGTGGTGTCACCACCCTTATGAATAGGAATAATTTCACCCATTTTCCAACAGTCAGGAACAACTGAGGACTGTATACTCCAATTATAAAAGTAAGTGATTATAGGAGCTATAACATCAGACCCCAATTTCAGGAATTTGGGATCAATATTATCAATCCCAGCACGTTTTGATACTTTTAGATTCCTCAATTCCCTAGCTACATCCTGTATCCTTATATTCTTCAAATTAAAGCCCTCATTATTCAAGGGGAAAATATCAGAGTGTATACTCACCTGAGCAACACTCCCTAGATTAGGTATCTTTAAATCTGGTAAATCTCTAAAATAATGATTCAACAAATTAGCCACTTCTAAAGGATTATCAACCAAACTATCTCCCACTATTAAATTAATTAAAGTCTGAGATTTCACTGGAGTTCTTAAATTGGAAATAACCTTCCAGAATTTATTTGGGTCATGTAAATTAACAAAAGAACTCTGGAAGTATTCTTTTTTTGCCAGTTTTACTTTATATTTACATTTATTTCTCCATTTTTTAAAAAGTTCCCAATCCCCCTCCAATTTAGATTTTTTGGCTTTTTTCCATATTCTATTTTTAATGCGCAAAAGAGTTTTCAATTTATCATTAAGCCATAATGGATTTTTAATATTATTACTCTTTTTTATTTTAGGAGCATGAATTTGAATTATGTAAAGGAAAGAATCCGTAAATTCTTGGATGGCTAAGTCCAAATCAGGAATCAAAAATATCCTCGACCAATCAAAATTTTTTGGACTGTCCCTAAACGATGACTCGTTAAAGTGCCTAAAATCACGTACCCAAAGCTCATAGTCATTGTTACACATAACATTTTGAATTAATAAATGACATTGGATTGGTTGTCCCTCATCTTCCCGCAGATCTGCAGACTACGGTCAGGCAGGTGCGGGACCAGGGCAGTGGCTAAACAGCAGCTCCAGACTGCGTTAGACATCTGGGATTCATGTGCCAGGTCTGTGGCGGCCGCAGTGACCATGCGTCGTCGGGCTTGGCTGAGGATATCCACCTTTACCTCGGATACCCAGCACAAGTTGGCGGATGTTCCCTTTTTGGGGACTGACCTCTTCGGCCCTGGGGTGGAAGGTCACCTGCAGAGGATCGAGAAGTCCAGTGCTACCTTGGACTTTGTCTCTTCCGCTCAGAAGGACGAAGGCCGCAAGCCACAGCCTAAGCCCTTTCGTCCTTCTGTGTCCGCGGCGCGCCCGGCCCAGCAACGTCAGGGCCAGCAGGCTCGAGCTGGTATCCCAAACCTGGCTGCCGGCTTCCTCCAACAGGAAGCAGGAGGAGGTCAGGAGGTCCTCGGCCGGTCCCTCCTCCAAGCCTGCCCAGACGGGCTGAGGTGTCGCCCCCATCCCTGTTACCTCACCCTGGTCCTCTGGGGGATGGGCTCTGACACTTCTTTCCGCCTGGTCCGCTGTTACCACGGACAGGTGGGTACTGGAGGTGGTGGAAAAGGCCTACCTCTAGAATTCAAGCAGGCCCGCCTTCAGAGCCGTCGCACCTGGTCCGTGAGTTCACTGGCGCTCGTCGAGCCGACATCGCCTCCTCCTCCAAAAGGAGGTGATCATGGAGGTAGAGGACCCCCTTTAGACCCGGGGTTCGTGTCCAGGTATTTCCTGGTTCCGAAACGGACGGGGGGCTGGCGCCCCATTCTCTACCTACACGACCTGAACAAGTTCCTAAGGTCTCGGACCTTCACAATGGTCACTCTGGCGCAGATACCATCTCTGGAACACGGCGTGTGGTTCTGCTCTCTGGACTTGCAGGACGCGTTCTTTCACGTCCCTATCCGCCAGTCACATCGGAGATTCCTCCACTTTCAGCTGGAAGGATCCTCTTGAGTTCCAAGCCATGCCCTTCAGCTTATCTCCAGCTCCCAGGGTCTTCACCGATGCATGGCAGTGAGTGACAGCATTCCTGCGCGCGAGGGGTCCGGGTGTACCCTTAGCTGGACGATTGGCTGATAGCAGCCCCCTCCAGACGGGAGGTGGAGCGGTCCAGAGATCTGGCCCTCCAGGTTTGCTCTCAAGTCGGCCTTCTCATCAACGAGGCCAAGTCGGAACTTGAGCCGAAGCAGGTGATCCTGTTCATCGGGGCAGAGCTCGACTCTCTTCAAGCCAGAGCACGGCTCCCGGCGGACAGGGCCGAGGTTCTTACTTCCTTTGCCCAATCATTTCTGATTGGGCAATCGCGCCCTGCCCGGGACTTCCTGCGCCTCCTGGGTCTCATGGCGGCCTGTACCAGCGTCGTCCGTTGGGCACGCTGGCACATGCGTCCCCTTCAGTGGGGACTGGCCAGCCGGTGGTTACAACGCTGCGATCCATTGGACCAGCTAGTGACAGTGACCCAGGAGATGTGGAACGCTCTCCAGTGGTGGACCGTTCCATCCCATCTGCAGGAGGGCATCCAGTTTGTCCGCCCCGAGCCAACAGTCTCTATCAACCGATGCCTCTCTGATGGGTTGGGGCCCCCATCTGGGGGAACACTGAGTGCACGGCCTCTGGTCCCCGCGGGAGTCCCGATGCCACATGAACCTGCTGGAGCTCCGAGCGGTCCGCCTAGCTCTCACCACCTTTGCTCCGTTCCTCCGGGGTCAAGTGGTCCGAGTCCAGATGGACAATACCACGACCATGTACTACCTGAACCGCCAGGACGGGACGTGCTCCATGCTTCTATAAAGGGAAGCTCTCCGCATTTGGTCACTCGTGCGCAGCCTGGAGGCGGATCTCCTAGCCATTCATGTGGCAGGAGCCTCCAACACTCTGGCCGATGCCCTGAGCCGGATAGGGGCTGCATCTCACGAGTGGTCTCTCCTGCCGGAGGTAGTACAAGATCTGTTCTCCCACTGGGGCACACCTCAGGTGGACCTGTTTGCCTCCAGGGAGAATGCGAAGCTGAGGCTGTTTCATGCCCGCCCCCCTCAGCAGGGCTCGCTGCAGGGGGATGCCTTCTCAAGGCTGTGGACCCCGGGCCTCTTTTACGCCTTCCCCCATTTCCCTTGATTCACAAGGTGCTTCTCAAGACAAGGAGGGACAAGGCGCAGGTGATTCTGATAGCCCCAGACTGGCCCCGCCAGTTCTGGTACCCAGATCTCCTCAACCTCAGCTACAGGCTCCCGAGGCAGCTTCCAGCTCGCCCGGACCTGCTTTCAGTCAATAAGGGGGAAGTTGTTCCATCCAGACCTTCAATCCCTGCACCTGACGGCCTGGTTCCTGAGCGGCTAGAGTTCCAGGCCTTGGGTCTTTCCGACGAGGTCCTCAGTGTTGTTGAGGCGTCCCGTAAGGAGTCGACCAGGAAATGCTATGCCTTCAAATGGAAGAGGTTTTCCATTTGGTGTCAGAGTAAGGGCTTGGACCCTTCCTCCTGTTCCTTGGCAAGCATTTTGGACTATTTATGGTCCCTTTCTAGTCAAGGGCTTAGGTCGACGACCCTAAAGGTGCACCTGGCAGCCATCTCTGCTTACCAAGGCAGGCCGGGAGCAGTCGGTGGCGCAGGAGAAGGTGGTCTGGCGCTTTCAAAGGCCTTTATCACATTCCCCTCCGTGCAGAGAACCTCCACCTCCTGGGATTTACTGCTGGTACTGGCAAAGCTCATGGGCAAGCCATTCGAACCAATGCAGGTGTGAACTCTCACCTGTCGTGGAAAAACCGCTTCTTGGTGGCTAATATCAGTCAGCCAGAAGGATGGGAGAACTCAGGCGCTCTGCATTGAGTCTCTACCTGGTCTTCCACAGGGACAAGGTTGTCCTGCGCCCCCACCGAAATTCCTTCCGAGGTGGTGTTGGAGTTTCACCTTAACCAGGTGTTGACTCTGCCGGTGTTCTACCCCAGTCACACCTCGGAGGCCGAATACAGGCTCCATACTTTGGACTCTAGAAGGGCGCTCGCTTATTATAAGGAGCGCACGGCTGAAATTCAGGGAGAGGTTCGCCAGCTGTTTGTCACGTACGCTGAAGCCGCACCTGGCAGACCTGTAGCCAAGCGGATGATAAGCAGGTGGGTCACCTCCTGCATAGATCTCTGCTGTAAGCTGGGCATGGAGCCTCCCAGAGGGATAAGAGCTCATTCTACCCGTCATACTGCTGCATCGGTGGCTGCTACCTGGAAGTCAGCACACACCTTTATTACCCATTACCACATCGACCTTGAGTCACGCCGGGATGCTGGTTTTGGGGCCTCGGTTCTCCAGTCTTTATTCCCTAAGTAGGGGTGTGCCTTGCCTCCCTCCTCCCAGAGAACTGCTAGGAGTCTGCCAATAAGTGTGGATGAACAACATATCCATGTCCCTAGAAATACAGGTTACTCACCTGTAACAGGAGTTCTAGGAATGGGATATGTTGTTCATCCACACGACCCACCCAACCTCCCTGGCTTCGACGCACAACCTGAGCTTCCAGCGGGCCAGATCTGGCGTCATGGGGCGGAGCCGAGAGTTTTACCACCCGGTTGGGTGGGAGGAGCCAGCTTGAAGACCTTCCGGCAAGATTTAAAGTGGCAAGGAACCTGCCAATAAGTGTGGATGAACAACATATACCATTCCTAGAACTCTTGTTACAGGTGAGTAACCTGTATTTCTCCACTATCTCATCTGCTTAAAAACAGTGTCAGAATAGCTGTTGCTCACATGTACTGCAGCCACATGGAGCACTGTACATACTTTGACTAAGCACTATACTTTAGACATTGTCTTTCTCTCTCGCAGTCATGCTGGCTTCGGTCATCCAGTTCTGTGGGACCTTCTGTTTTGATCATATATCAGACGGTGCCATCCTTCCTGAGTGCTTTGTGCTGCTGGGTAATCTTTCTAAAGGTGTGGCCCAGTGGATGAAGATAGAACTGTTGCATAAGATTTTTCTGCAACAGTACATCTTCAAAAGAATCTCCTCCATTAGGTCATAGCATACCCTACTTCCATTCCCCTTCTTCTGAGGGATAAAGCAGATGCTGTGCCTAAGGCCTTATTCCATGCATCCTGCTTTCCAGTCCCATGCCTCTCCTTGTCTGCCTGATACTGGTTTCCTGGTCCTTCACGATAAGGCCCCCGAGGCTAATTTCCGTGGGTAATTCAAGAGTGTTCGCTGCTCATGCTATATAGGCAGTGATGCATGTCATTATGGGCAGACCCTGGCTAGCAAGAACATTCTTCCCAAGTTGGTCCTGATGCTTACAGCCTACAGTTCCAAAGGTGTGGCCCAGTGAAGATTTTCTTGAAGATTACTGCATAACTGTTCTTTACTCAACAGGACAAGGGAGGCAGAAATGCAGACAACAAAAGGGGCAATAGGGTAAGCATAGACCCCACAGAGATCATAGGTCCCAGGGTGTTAAAGGAGGTTATATGGGCAGACTAAGATAGACTGTCTTTCAAACCCCAGGAATCCCTCACAGTGCTTACTAGTGCAATCAGCCTATAGGACTGGGCTGCCCTGGAGAGGGGAGTTTTATGTAAATTACGCAACTGTGGAATAAAATTCAAATCTCTTCCACATGGTGGTGTTGTATAACCTTCCTTCCACTGTCAGATTTATTTCTTTGCCTGAGGAAGGAGATGCCTCAGAGAGCTCTCATCTTGCCTGAAGTTGAATGGTTTTATTTTATTTTAAGCGTTTTGGTTTTCTGTTGTATCTCTGCTTTTTTAGTTTAAAGTAGCTTTTGGGTTTTCTATATTTTTTTTTTTAGCATCTTCGGTTCCCAGGAACCAGAGAGAGAACCCCATTTTCTAGGGACGTGGATATGTTGTTCAATCCACATTTACTGGTAGGTTCCTTGCCGCTTTAAATCTTGCCAGAAGGTCTTCAAGCTGGCTCCTCCTACCCACCTGGGTGGTGTAACTCTGCTGCACCCCATGACGCCAGATCTTCCTTACCGCTTGGAAGCTCAGGTTCCCTCCTTTGTGCTCTGCGTTTTAGGCCTGGATCCAAACTCTTCGGTTAACCCGAAACTAATTTTAAAATTTACAAGACTTCGGTATTTATCTTCCCTCGCAGCAACGATGGACAAATCGACTCCTGGATTTCGTCTGTACCCCTGTGGGCAGATGATGTCCTGACCGATCCACACCACGCAAGGCTTACTGCCTGGGGCTTGGCCACAATTGCAGGCCTGTGACGGTGCAAGTCCTTTCGCCATGGTCTTACAGGACCGCGCTGCCAGATTACAACTTGGGCGCCCGGAAACGCTCTCCTCAGTCAAGTCGGCGAGGCCCATTGGGCGTGTCCGCGGCTGCGGGCTCGGCTGAACAGCTCGAACAGATGATCGCCCATGAGGAGGAAGCGGCCCAGGCCGCAGCATCATCATCCTCGGTCGTGGCATTTATCCTGCTCTCCTTGGGCTCCTCCTACACGGCTTCGTTTAAGGATCGTTGTCAGTCCCTCTCCACCAAGGGAGAGGGGCTTTCGGGACATTCCTCTCGGTCCAGAAAGAAGGACTCTAAGGGTAATTCCCACTGTCTGTTTGTGGGAGCGGGAGAGGTCCCCTTCCCCGGATAGTCGACACTCTACTTCAGTCGAGGTTGCTGCTAAGGCCGCTCTCTTCATGGTGTCCCATCAGGTCAGCCGTCCGAGACACCAGTCGACGCGGTCGAGATTTTTCTTGACCCATCAGGCTGTCGACTGGAGAAGCAGACAACCCTTCTTCACCGGTTCCCCCGGTGGAAAACGAGGACTTTCCTGTGCCGGAGTCCCTGGTTAAGGTCCCTGAACCGAGGGAGGAGCAGGTTTCCCCCGGCCCCTCCCAGACCCACCTTCGGAAATCCCGAAGGTCTCTGATCTCTTCCAGGTCCAGCCGATCCGGTCAACATTGGCGGTCTCGGTCTCAGCACCATGGAAAGCGGCGGCGCTGCTCATCCTCGTTGTCCTCTTCGGAGGATAGGCTCGGGCGCAAATTGTCGGCGCTACAAGGATCTAATGTGGCAGCAGCTCCTTTTGTCCGGGAATAAGCGGACTCCGTGCTTCCCGGCCATTGCTAGCTGTCACTGGAGCGGCCAAACAACCCCTGTAGTAGTCGAGATCCGGTCGGCGCCGTTGTTCAGCCAAAATGGCTGCACCACCCATTGTGGTGGAACCCCCGGCTCCACAACCTAAATCTGGGGCCCCGACCAAGGATTCTCGGTCGGGTCAGGGCTTGCCCCACCGGTTGTCGGTCACCCTCACTCCCGATCGACCTCAGCAGGTGGAGGGTGCCTCAGGCACTCGGCAGCTGTTCGCAGACTCCTCTGAGTCTGATGATGACTCTTCCTTGTTCACCAGGCCGCTTGACATGGAGTCCACTGGGGGTCAGTCGGTGGACGAGAGCTCATCCTCGTTCCTTGGAATGCTTCAGCTCATCTCAAGAGTCCACTGGGATGAAGCTCGAACCCGTTTCAGAATGGGCCAAGTATCCCCTCACAGAGATACTGGACCGAGGGGATTCCCCCACAGTGGCCTTCCCGGTGGCCGAGGCCATTGTTGGCCCAGCCCTGGAGCTATGGCAGCGGCCAGCTTCTTGTCCAGCACATTCGGCCAGGATGGCTCGAAAGTATGCTGTTCCCACTGGTTCACTCTCCGGTTTCTCGGAGCACCCATCCGTGAAGGGGTTAGTGACCGACAGCGTTTTCTGGCGTTCCAGGAACGCTCGGGATGTGGACAAGCTACCCGATAAGGAGTCCAAGAAACTGGACTACTCCAGGCAAAAAGTCTATGCTGCTTCCTCCCTAGGCCTTTGTCAGGCCAGCTCAGCCGTTCTGATGGCACACTTTTCACACACCCTTTTGGGCTCCCTGGATGAGGTGATTCCTCATCTCCCAGCGGCAACTTCAAGCGGCGGTCAAGCAGGTGCGGGATCAGGAAGGCGGTGGCCAAACAGCAGCTCCAAACTTCCTTTGACACGCTGACTCATGTGCCCGGTCAGTAGCAGCCGCAGTGGCCATGCGCCGCAGAGCTTGGCTGCGGATCTCCACTTTTACAGCGGATACCCAGCACAAGCTGGCAGACGTCCCCTTCTTGGGTGCCGGCTTGTTCGGTTCCAGGGTCGAGGGTCATCTGCAACAGATCGAGAAGTCCAACGCCACCTTGGACTCGGTCACGTCTGCCCAGAAGGACAAAGGCCGCCAGCAGCAGCGTAAGCCCTTTCGTCCTTCAGCCCCTGCAGCACGTCCAGCCCAGCAACACCAGCATCAGGGCCAGCAGGCTCGCACTTGGCACCCCAAAGCCAAGCCTGCTACTTTCTCCAACAAGAAGTCGGGAGGGGAAAGGCCCAGGCAGCTCCTCGGCCGGCCCTTCC
Source organism: Neoceratodus forsteri (assembly GCA_016271365.2). Lineage (NCBI taxonomy): Eukaryota > Metazoa > Chordata > Ceratodontiformes > Ceratodontidae > Neoceratodus > Neoceratodus forsteri. Next base: position 339,843,075 of record JADMNL010000024.1, read on the forward strand.
TCCAAGCCTGCCCCCTGATGGGTTGAGGGGTGTCGCCCACAACCTTGTCACTCCTCGGGTTCCCATTGAAGAGCGGCTCCTTCCTTCCTTTCCGCCTGGTCCGATATCACCACGGACCGCTGGGTGCTGGAAGTGGTAGGAAAGGGTCTGCCTCTGGAATTCGAGCAGTCCCCACCCTATCGAGCCGTCACCCCACGTGGGGGCTACGAGTTCCGCAGCCTCTGTCTGCTCGTCAAGCTGACATTGCCTTGCTCCTCCAGAAAGAGGTGATCAGGGAGGTGGCGGATCCTCCACCAGACCCAGGGTTTGTGTCCAGGTGCTTCCTGGTCCCAAAACGGATGGGTGGCTGGCGCCTCATTCTAGACCTACACGACCTGAACAAGTTCCTAAGGTCTCGAACCTTCAGGATGGTCACTCTGGCTCAGATCATTCCATTCTTGGAACAAGGCATGTGGTTCTGTTCTCTGGACCTCCAGGACGCGTTCTTTCACGTCCCAATCCTTCTGTCTCACCAGCAGTTCATTCCGCTTCAGAGCAGAGGGATCCCTTTACGAGTTCCAGGCAATGCCCTTCGGCCTCTCTTCAGCTCCCAGGGTCTTCACCAAATGCATGGCGGTGGTGACAGCATTCCTGTGACGCCGAAGGGTCCGGGTGTACCCTTACCTGGGCGACTAGCTGATTGCAGCCCCCTCCAAGCTGGAGGTGGAGCGGTCCAGGGATCTGGCGTCATGGGGTGGAGCCGAGAGTTTTACCCCCCAGGTGGGTGGGAGGAGCCAGCTTGAGGACCTTCCGGCAAGATTTAAAGCGGCAAGGAGCCTGCCAGTAAGTGTGGATGAACAGCATATACCACTTCTAGAACTCCCGTTACAGGTGAGTAACCTGTATTTGTCACCCAAGTTGTCCTTTAGCATCAGTAACATTAGTAGTAAGCGGCTAGGTTGAGCTGCCTCAGAGGTGGAGATTATGGTGATGAATTACAGTAACCAGTCAGAAGAGTTAGAGGGTGTGCTGAGTGGAGCTTGCCCAGAGGACACCAGAATTTGTTCTCCTTCTGGCTGAGCAACACTGCCTCTGAGGTGCTCTCTCTCTCTCTGCTGAAGAGAATTTCTATTGACGTTTCTCAAGTTCTTTCTTTATTTTTGTGCTAAATTAGTGGGGATTTTTTTACATTTCATTAGTTTTTTAGTGGTTCCCTTTGGTTCCAGGGAACCGCGCTTTTTTTCTCTTAAACCCCTGTTCCTCCCGCAGTTCCCATTTGCTTTTCTGAGGTTAAATTTTATCGCTTCTAAGTAAAATTGACTGTTCTTTATTTTATTATACTTTAAAAAAGTTAGCGGTTCCTGTTTTTTAGCGGGAACCGTATTTTTCTTTACTTTTAAACAACTTTGTACTTTAGTTTGCGGTTCTTCACCGCGAGGGAACCAACCGCAAATCTTTATTTTCTCTATTTGGGAACATAGGAACAAGGCCTTTGATACTGTCCGTCACCCCCTCCTGCTTGACTCCCTTCACCAACTGGCTTCTCTGGTCCCATTACGTGGTTCTCTAGCTACCTCTCTGCTAGATACCAGTGAGTTAAGATCAGCGGCTCCCTCTCCAGCACCCTCCCTGTCCGCTCCGGTGTCCCTCAGGGCTCTATCCTGGGGCCAGTGCTTTTCAGTGTATACGTCAACACCCTCCCCAACTCATACTCCAGTAAAATGCTCCTCTACGCTGACTATGCAGTCCTTTTTGCTTCGCACTCCAATCCCTCCTCCTTCCAGCAAGTGTATGCCTGTTTAAAGGTGGTTCATGACCACAAACTGGTCACAACCAAAAGAAACCAAGTCTATGCTCTTCACACCACCAAAACAAAGCAAAAATACCCCTCTCTTGATTACTCCCAGTACTCTGCACCCCCTTGAGCAAGTGACCACATACAAATACCTGGGGATCACATTTGATACGACCCTCTCCTTCCATACCCACGTTAATGCATTGTCAGCCGCCATTAACTGTTGGATTGGCCTGCTGTATCGACATAGGAACTGCCTGCCGCAAGATGCCCTCAGACTAGCAATCACCTCTTCCGTCCTGTCCCTCATGGACTATGGCCTACCCATCTATGCCACAGCTGACACTGCCCTTTCCAAAATTCAACTCTCCATCAATAAGGCCTGCAGTCTTCTGACTGGCACCCCCAGCCGCACTCGCACCTGCCTGCTATACTCTACCACCAACCTGCTCAACTTTGAGGAACGACAGTAATACCGGACCTGCCTTCTTGCTAAAAAAAAAAAAAATCACTGCTTAGATTCTGCCCCCCCCGGGGTCACCACCGCTCTACCACAATCGGTATTGACCGTCGTTACAAGTAGGTCTGTTAAGACCACCCTCCAGGTGCCCAGAACCAAGACCTCACTTGCCCAGAGGTCTTTCCGCTACCGAGCCCCCACCTGGTTCAGCTCCCTCCCTAGCTGCATCTCCAACCTGCCCAAAATTGGTTCGTTCAAAACAGCCCTTCAAAACCACATCTTTATTACCCACTGTTGTAGGTGCAGCTAACAGCACCGGGCCTCCCCCCGTTACACCTTCATTTTTCCCATCCGCCTTGTCAGTGTCCGCTGGACAGGATCTCTCTCCCCAGACCCTCTCCACCCTTGCTAGGTCCTTATAGGGACACAACCAGCTGTTCTGCTGTGAGGACCTGTCCACCACAAGGACCTACTATAACTATGTTGGTAACATCTCTTACAACATTATGTAATCTAAGTAACTCTCTACTAGAAACTTCTGTATCGTAAGTGTATCAATGTTAAATGTTCTATTTTCTTTACTGTACCTGTAATGTTGGCCACTGTTGTCTCTGCACCATGTCATGTTTTTGCCCTCCCTGCGACGAGGTACCTTTGTAAATGAGTCTCTGTCTCAAAGGTTGTAAATCTGACTTGTAATAAATAAATAATTGTACAGGTTTTTCTGACAAATTGGCATGTCAGAAAAAAACAAAGAAAAAGACTGGACTTACAGGTTTTAAAAACTGTTTAAAGTGCTTCAAAATAGTAGCTAAAGCAGACTGCCACAATTTGTGTCCCAAATGTTTAGGTCCAGATCCCTATTGTGAACCTTGCTCTAAATTTTGCTCAAAGCTATTAAAAAGAGAGCCAAAAGATTGGAAACTATGGCTTCTCAGTCTGATATCCCCCTCTACAAAAACTGCTGAAGAGGGGTCCTCTTCTCAGTCTAAGCTTAAAGATGTCTCCTACGGACTCCACTGAAAATAAGTCTGATAAGAGCAATAATAATGACCAGCCAAAAAAGACATGAGCAGGGTACTGAATCAGTGCCTGCAAAAAAGAAATTTAAAGAAAAACATATCACTGCACCTCTCGTGTTGAGGCAAAGGGAGACGCCAGTGACTCAAAGAAAAACAAACCGGCTTGGAAAAAGATTTACCTTCTGCCGAGGAAATGGCTAAGGCTTGGCACCTTTACCAGACTATTCAAAGCATGGGCACCATTTTCAGTGCCCCTTCTACCCAGTTAACCCTTTCAATCGTGCCCCTTCTTATGGGTCAGACTGTTACTGTGGTGATGGGGATGAGGACGATGATGATAAAATGGAGGGTCTGCCATTAGAACCTGATATCTCCTCTGGCCAGGAGTTTGGTTCTTCTCCAAATGGCCAGTAGAATGTTTCCTCACTTTTTACTTTTCTGCAGCACGTGGTGTATTCCCTTGATCTTCCTACCCAGGAGACCACTGAGGAAGAGGAGGATGATGAAGACTAGAGAAATTATGGGTCTTCCCCCTCCAAAAAAAATTGTTTTGCCAATTTATAAATCTCTGAGAAAGGCCACAATGAAGCTGCTCTAGACTCCTCTTTCTGCCCCTGGAGTGAGTAAAAAGATTGACAGAAAATATCAGCTCACCAGAACTGATGCTGAATTTCTGTTTGTGCACCCTAGTCATGAAGGGGTGGTGCAGACTGCGGCTTGTGACAAAGCCAAAGTCCCAGTTTCTTCACAGCCACCTGAAAAAAAAAAAAGTAATGAAAATTGGACTCTATGGCTAAAGAAATCATACACTAAAACCTCCTTGCTCCTCCACCTATCCATTTATATGGCATATGCTGCCAAATACCAGAAAGCTCTCTGGTATTTGGTTCTAGCCATCCTATACCAGAATTCAGATAAGATGGTGCAGGATATAACAGAAACAGTAAGGACGGCTGTTGAGGCAACGAAGTTATCTATTCCACATGGCTGTGGACAATGACACTGCCTCCAGAGCTATGGCCCAGACCATATCTCTCGGGCGTTTTGCATGGTTAAGAACTACAAATCTTTCACAGGACATTCAAAAAAGCAATGGACTTTCCTTGTGAAAATAACTCCCTCTTTGGAGACAGGACAGAAGCTTACAAGAAAATGCAGAAGAATATAAGACCACCTGTCAGAGTAATGCTGCCAAAGAGAAGGCCTCTACTTCCCAGAAGGCCCAGTACAGGGACAACAGAGGCAAAGGCTGCTATCCTAGGGTATTTTTCCCCATGCCAATGCCCATGGGTTATTCCCAAATGAGATGCTTTTACAGAGGAAGAGGCAGGAGAGGGCAGAAAAGAGCTGTCAGTCCCCCCCTGCCACCCAGTCCCAAACCTTGACTCCAGCAACCAGGTTGCCTCCCTTTTCCAGTAGGGGGAGGCACTCCCGTTACCTCCAGCACTGGACTCACATTACCACAGACGTGGGTACTGGAGACAGTGGGCCAGGGCCTATCCTCGCAGTTCAAAAAGTTTCCACCCTTTCGGGGTCCCACAATGTCAAAACCCCTAACTCCAGCAGAAAAGCCTTTGCTGGGGTTGGAGGTCAAAGCATTAACTGTCTTCAAAGGTAGTGGAGAGAGTTCCTTTTCGCAGTGGGGAAAAAGGCCTCTATTCCAGAGACTTCCTCACACTAAAGAAAAATGGGGAGTAGTGACCTATTCTCGACCTAAAGTACTTAAACACACTTGCTGAAACCAAAATTCAAAATGGTCAGTCTACCAACCGTGATTCACCCTCTTCAGCAGGAGACTGGCTAGCCTCCCTGGATCTCAAGGACACCTACTTTCATATACCAGTAAGGCAGTCCCACAGAAAGTTCCTGAGATTCAGATTGACCTCTGGACACTACCGGTTTGCAGCCATGCCATTTGGCCTAACTTCTTCCCCCGGAGTATTTACCAAGTGCCTAGCAGTGGTGGCAGCTCATCTAAGGAAAATGGTCACCTCAGTCTTACCCATACTTGGATGACTGGCTCCTAGTGGGCAGTACTCATCAAGTCAGAGAGGCTCTCCACAAGACAAACCCTGCACACCCTGGGTTTCTTGTCCCAGTTGGAACCAACCCAGCTCCTGAATTTCATAGGAGCAAAACTGAACACATGCAGAGCAAGGTTTTTCTACCAGCAGACAGGATCCAGTTTCCAGTCAGTGGTGAACTCATTTGCCCAAGGCCAGCCAGACATTTTCTGAGGCTCTTGGGACACATGGCCTCTGTGACGGCTGTAGTGCCAGGTGTAAGGTTCCAAATGAGGGACATTCAGTACCACATGCGAGCACACTGGTCCCAGAAAAGGCTTTCCCTGTCAAAACTGGTACCAGTTACCAGAACACTGCTTCAGTCTCTTGGTAGGGGTTCCCTTCCAGATTTTCTGCCGGACACAAAATCCTCACTACGGATTCCTCCCTCTTAGGCTGGGGAGCTTATCTGTCCAACTACTCCATAAGTGGCACTTGGACTCTCAAGGAATCGCAAAGCCACATCAACTTCCTAGAACTCAGAGCTATGTATCTGGCCCTAAAGGCCTTTGCTCACAAGTCAAGGGACACACAGTACAGATCAGAGCAGACAACACCACTGCTATGTTTTACATAAACAGGGGTGGCAAAAGGCCAACTGCTCTGCAGAGAGGCCATGAGAATTTAGTCCCTGGCCTACTCACTGCACATAAGCCTCTCAGCTATATACATCTTCCAGGCAAGGACAACACCTTGGCAGATGCTTTGAGCCGCAACAGCCAAGGCCACAACAAATGGACTCTGAACAAGCAGGTCCTTGCCACAGTGTTCAGGAGGTGGGGCATCCCAGAAATAGATCTGTTTGCATCTCACCTCAATCATCAACTTCCTCTATACTGCTGCAGGCCCCCCAGCATTGGGCATCCTTCCAGCAGATGCCCTAACCTTGGATTGGATAGGGAGGTTTCTCTATGCCTTTCCTCTGGGACCGGTCAACAACTGAGTCTAGTAGCCCCAGACTGGCCAAGACAACCTTGGTATCCCCTTTTGCTAGCCCTATCGCACAAGCAGCCTGTTTGGCCTCCTCTGACTCGCTCTCTTAACTCTTACCACAGACAGGGGTAACCTATCCCGATCTGGAATCTCTTCACCTCAAAGCCTGGTTCTTGAGGACTTCGTTCCCAGACACCCAGTACTCGGAACAAGTTCTGAAAATCCTTCGTATGGCCAAAAAGCCAAATATCAAAAAAAAAAAACTATGCAGCTAAGTGGAAGAGGTTGTCTCTGAGGTGCAAAGGAAAACAAATAAATCCTCCTAAGGCAGCAGCTCACAGCCTTTTGGACTACCTGGTACACCTACAGGCCTCGGGCTTTAAGGCTTTTTCTTTAAAGGTGCATTTGGCTGCTATTTCAGCATACCTTTCCACTGGAAATGTCCGGTATTTCGCAGCCTATTTTCAAAATGTTATTTTAAAGGCCTCTTCCATCTCCAACCTCCAATACAGAAATCTGTTCCCCCTTGGGACCCGAATCTCTGCATTGCTAAGCTCATGGAGCCTCCACTTGAGCCCATTGGCCACTGCCCATTGAAGTATGTCACCTGGAAGACAGTTTTCATGATGGCCATCACTTCTGCAGGAGGGTTTCAGAACTTCAGGCACTGTGTACTGACAGACTTCATATGAGCATGTTTCCATCACAGCTTCAAAACAATTTCTGGTGCTCTCTGGGCAAGCTGCACTCAGTCCACACTCAACTTTCTTCTGATTGGCAAAATCATCTAACTTATTACCATGATCTCCACCTCCAATGCAGCTCAACTTAGCCAGCTTACTGCCAATGTTGATGCTAAAGGACACCTTTGAAGAAACAAGATTACTACAGTGAGTCATTTTTTTAGTAGTTCTTTTTTTCTTTTTCGACCACACAAAATTACCATCAACTCATTTATGGTACAATACCTGCTCTTTTTTTAACTTTGTTTATTGTTTTAATAAAACAGTGAGGATTATACAAGCAGACACATAACAAATGCAGTGATGTAATGATACGATGAGGTCGCCACACCTCTTAATGTATACAGATCTACAACCATCTACTGCTTTAAGTAATATGTCGTTTGGGGGGGGAGACAGATTATGTGACATGAGCTCGTAATGTTAATACATATAGGCTGTTGAAAGAACCCATGAGCAGCATGGTATAGTCCCATCATATGTCCATCTTGAATCTCTTCCTCCTAAGAGGAAATAAAGAAATTCTCCATGCTTTACTCTATTTTCTGTGCATCGCTAATGCACCACCCTTTAAAGACAGTACTAGATACCCTCACAATAATAAATTTTTCAGTTTAACAAAATTCAACACTATAACTTTGCAGCACTATCTGCTGTTACCTCTTAAACTGAAGCAGCAATTACAAAACGTTTCTTTTAACTCTGCAGTGAGCAATATAGCAAATACTGCAAAATACAGGCTTTCACACAGATGAATAATCTTTTAAATAAGTTATGAAAGCGGTGCCTATCTAACTTTGTAATGGGAGCAAAGCCCTGAACCTTGCGATTGTTCCCCTGATGTTCAGTAAATGTCCCGAGAGGGCCATTTCCACCCATTTACGACCTCTGTTATATAATGTTCCGGACCTCTTCATGACTCGTCTTCTGAAGTCCACTTCCCTGCCAGCATTTCTGACTCTCCTCTAAACCTGCTTCTGTGCCCATTTCATGGTGTCTTTTGAGTCCTAGAATAACACCTGCTCTTTTGAATCGGTTTTTCTCCTTGGTTCCCCAGTCTCTAGGAACAGAGGTGCATTGTTGTTTTTTTGAATCTTTACTAAAAAAGTTTTCCAGGCTTTTCAAGCCATGGGATCACCTATGGGCATGTCTGTCTCTCTCTGGTTCCAGAGGACCAAGGGGCTGAGTTTTACTATGATGAAGAGAAAGGAGAGCCCATAGAGCCAGATTGCTCTCCTGCTCAGGAGTTTGGTTGACTTCCTCTGGGTCAGGAGGATTTTTCCTACATTACACATTTGTGAGGCAGATGGTCAATACCTTCAACCTCTCCAACCAAGAGACTGTGGATGATTAGAATGAGGTTTAGTTTTTAGACATGATGGGTCTAACCCCAACCAAAAAGTTGCTGCTTCCAATGCATAAGCCCCTTAAAAAAGCAACTTGTAAATTCTAGGATTGTGGATATGTTGTTCTATCCACACTGTTTGGCATGACCTTTCCCTTTAAGAATCTTGCTGGAAGGTCTTGAAGCTGGCTCCTCCCACCCACCTAGGTGGTATAACCCTTGACTCCGACCCATGACGCCACATCTTCCTTTCCACTGGAAGATGCAGGTTCTCTCCTTACCACTCTTGCGTTCAGTAGGCCCTGGCTTCAAAATCCTTGGATTTGCTTAAACTTAAACTCGGAGTTAATAATGATCGCTTTGCGATCTCGACTGCGATGGAAGACAAGTCTTCTCTCAGTTTCCTCCGCTGCCCATATGGGCAAAAGATGTCTCGTACAGACCTGCATGCCACGTGCTTATATTGCCTGGGTGTTGGCCATGACTCCCAGGCCTGCGATTTGTGTAGCGCAGTCCACTTGAATGCTCTGGACGATCATCTCGCATGGTTAAAATTGGGCAGACTGGAGAAAGGGAACCAGACGGTCAACTCTAAGGAAGCCCGATGGTTGGTCTCCACGGCTGTGGGGTCCGCCGAGCAGCTCGAACAAATGAAGGTTTTCAAGGAAGAGGCAGCTCAGGCCACGGATCTGTCCTCAAAGTCCTTTTTGTTCCGCTCAATTTGGGCTCCACCTTCTCCGGTTCCTTTCTGGAGATGTGCCAGTCCCTTCCTACAAAGGGAGAGGGGCCTTCGGGCACACATGTCTCTCGGTCCCGTAAAAAGGACAAGGAACCTAGAGAATCTTCGTCTCAACGACGACGCTCCTGGGATCGTGAGAGATCTCTGTCCCAGGATTCACCTGTCTCGACTTCTGTTGAGGTTGCAGTTTCGGCCGCTGGTTTCTGTGTCCCACCGTCAGGCCAGCCTTCTCCGACATTGGACAGTGATCCAGTTAAGATCATCCTCAACCCAGTTGAACCATTGTCGGTCGACGAGGCTGGCAGCTCCTCATTCAGGACCCCGATCCTGCCTCTCCCCGATAAGGAGACCCAGCCCGCTGGGAACCCCATCTGGGAACCAGTCCCGGACCAGGAAGAAGCACCAGTCTCCCCTGTTGCCTTCTGATCGACCCTGTCTGTCACCCCAATGATCGAGGTTGAGGTCTCGGACTCTTTCGACTGACAGACTGAGGAAGGCGCACAAGCGCTCTAAGAGGAGGCAACGCCGACACTCTTCTTCGTTCTCTGATGAGAAGAGGCTTTGATGAAAACTCCGTCGACGCTATGAAGATTTGATGTGGCAACAGCTGATCTTGTCCAGTTAAAAGTAGATTCCAGCTTCCACCCTGGCCATTACTTGGCTTTCGCCTCCCAGGCCAAAGCAAACTCCTCGGAGCCGTCCCGCACCGTTCCTCCTCCCTCGGAGCTGGTCAAAAACGTTCGGTTCGGCCAAAATTGACCTCTGCTGACCTTGGTGGAACAGCCACCTAAACAGCCCCCTGTGGGGTGCCTGCCAGTGAGTCTCTGCCTGTTCTGGGTCTCCCGCGTAGGCTTTCTGTTACCCTCACTCCTGACTGCCCCAGGTGGGTAAAGGGAGACATAGGTGGCCGGCTGATTTATACAGACTCTTTGGAGTCCGACAACTCGGACCTACATTCCTGTCCCTTGGACGACGAATTGGTCGGTAGTCTCTCGACGGAGGAAGACCCCTCTTCCTTTATGGGCATCCTCCATCTGATCTCCAAACCCACAGGGATGCCTCTTGAACCCGCCCAAAACAGGCTGAATATCCCATCACGGATATCCTCAAATGGGATGATTCACTGACCGAAGCCTTTCCAGTGGCTGAGGCCATTGTCGGTCCAGCTTTGGCAGCTTCCTGCCCCTGCACCTTCTGCCCGGATGGCCTGCAAATATGCAGTGCCCATTGAGTCCCTTTCGGGGTTCACAGAGCACCCCACTGCAGAGGGTTTGGTGACCTAATCTGTGTTCAGATGCTCTGGTAGTTCGGCAGATATAGGTAGACCTCCGGACAAGGAGTCCAAAAAACTGGACCATTCTGCCCGCAAAGTCTATGCCGCCTCTTCGCTGAGCCTCTGTCAGGCAAGCTTGGACATCATCATGGCGCATTTCTCTCACACCCTTCTGGGCTCCTTGATGAGGTTCTCCTCACTTGCCCGCAGACCACGGTCAGGCAGGTCCGGGACCAGGGTTGGGCAGTTGCAGCAGCAACTCAGATGGCCCTGGACCGTGGGGATTCATATGCCCATTTCGTGGCAGCTGCGGTTGCCATGCCAGTTTTGGTGGCAGCAGTGGACACACAAAACAAGCTACTGGATGTCCATTTCCTGGGTACCAATCTCTTAGGCCCAGGTGTGGACGGTCACCTCCAGCACATTGAGCAGTCCATTGCCACCTTGGACTCGGTAACTTCTGCAGAAAAGGAATCTCGGGGTTCCAAAAAGCAGAAGAAACCATTTCGGCACTCTGCTCCTGCGGCCAAGCAGCCCACTTCTCCAAGCGGGGCAACAACAGCAGGCATGACCGTATGCCTTGGCCCAAGCCGAACATCTGGACATAGTCTCTGCCCCCAGTACAGATTCCTCCATGGATTGGACTCACCAGGATCTCACCTCATGTATAGCAGATGCCTCATTCCATCCCGCTGTCCCAAGAGGGTGGACTGGTACCGAGCCCTAAAGAGGCTCAATTTCTCAAAGCGCATCTGAAGGCAGACTGTCATTATTTTGGCTGCTCATGATCGCTCATCTGCACATGAGCACATCTCCTCCAGATGAGTCGAGGCAGATGGACCAGTTCGGTAGAAAGGTGTGTTCACCGCCACGGTGCACTCTGGTCCCTAAACTATGTGGCCTATATGGTGTCCCACCAGAATGTTACCTGTGCAGGCTGGAGGCCGAGTCAGGCTGTGGACTATGAGCCTAAGGATCTCCGCCTCTCACGTGTTTTCCTCTAGGCATGCTCTACAGGCTATATACGACTCCATGACTCGTAGCCCGCACCATGGGCAGCTGTCACAGTAAGCCTGGCTTTGCATTTCTGGCCTCACCAATGAGGTGCAGTCTGTGATTCATGATGCCCCGTTCCGGAGCTCAGTGCTTTTTGGTGGTGATATCAGACATCATCCCTGACCTCTGGTATAGAAGCCTCACCCTGAGGTCGGTGCGGTCCATGTACCGATTGGGCACTCAACAGCAGCAGCAGCCCTTTCGGAAAAGGACCTGGAAGCAGAGAAAGCAGGCCCCGGCTTGATGCCAGGGGAAACGCAAGGCCACGGGTTCTGCCACTCCTCCTGCCTCCAAGAACCAGACGTGCTCAGGAGGTCCTCCTCCTGACCGCCTTGCCACCTCCTGACTCCCTAGCCCCACCACCTCCTCAGCCTCACCACGAGGAGCCAGTGGGGGGGGGGTTGCCCACCACACGCATGAGCGGCAGGGCGTTACCTCTGATGCGTGGGTCCTGCAACTGGTGTCCACCATACACACTGTAGAGTTTCTGGAGATCCCACCAGACTCTCCGCCAAAAAGGTCTTCCTACTCCAAGGATCAGGCTCTTCTTGTTCAAGAAGAAATTCAAAGCTTCTTGCTCAAAGAAGCAATAAAGCGTATTCCCCTCTGGCAGAGGGGAAGGGGGTTTTACTCCCATTTCTTCCTGGTTCCAAAAAAGACGGGAGACTTTAGACCCATCCTCTAGCAGTCTCAACCTGTTCATTGAGTACAAAAAGTTCTGGATGCTGACACTTCAGAGCATTCTCCCACTTCTTCTGGAGAATCATTGGCTTTGCACTCTGAACAAGCAGGATGCTTACCTGCACATTCCAGTCTTCACCAGTCACTGCCGATTCCTTCGGTTCCTATACTAGGGGGAGCACTTCTAGTTTGTGGCCCTTCCCTTTGGTCTGTCCTAGGCACCTCGGGTGTTTACAGAGTGCCTGGCGGTGGTAGCGGCCTTTCTGCACTGCCAGGGTATTGCGGTTTTCCCTTACCTGGACGATTGGTTGATTTCGGCCCCTTTCAGGGTTTCCTTACTGGAGGCTCTGTCCTTTACTCTGGACCTTTTCCTCAAACTGGGGATTACTGTTAATATCCTCAAATCATCCCTGATCCTGTCCCCGAGACTTCAGTTCATTGGGGCGTTTTTGGAAACGTTCCAATGCAGAGCCTTCCTTCCTCCAGACAGGGTGGAGACCCTGGTTCTCAGGCTTCTTTGGTGGCTTCGTCCAGGACCATCCCAGCCCAGGAGGTCCTCCGCCTTTTTGGCCTGATGGCAGCCTCCATCACTACCGGTCCCCTGACGAGGCTCTACATGAGTTACTCGGTGGTTCTTGCGGGTGCAGTGGGATCAACTCCTGGACGACCTGGACCATCTAGTCCTGGTGTCAGCAGTTGAAAAAGAACTGCTGTGGTGGAGGGACCCCTGCAACCTTTCCTTGGGTCTTCCTTTCAGGAGCCTGGCCCCCTCTGCATCCCTGACTACGGATGCATAGATTATGGGATGGGGAGCACACCTAGAGGAACACCAAGCACAAGGACTGTGGTCCAGCTTGGAAGCATCATTACAAATTAATGTTCTGGAGAAGAGGGCAGTCTTATACGCCTTAATTGCCTTCCAGACGCTCCTTCCCAAGGGATCACTGCTTGTCCAGACAATATGTCAGTAGTATAGTACCTCAACAAACAAGGAGGAACTCGCTCGTACCCCTTTGCTGGGAGGCGATGCAGGTATGGAATTGAACAGTCCAGCACAATCTGGCCCTAGTTGCTGTGCATGTGCTAGGCGTTCAGAATATCCTGGCGGATAGTTTCAGCAGGTTTCGGACCCTAAGTCACGAATGGGAACTAAATCAGAAAGTGGCAGAGTCTCTTTCTAAAGTGCGGGCATCCGAAACTTGACCTCTTTGCCTTCCACTCCAGTGCAGAACTTCCCAGTTTTTGCTCGCTCATTCCAGGGCATGGTGCTTTCTGGCACGATGCGCGTGTTGTCTCTCAGACAGGGACATTTTTGTAAGCCTGCCCTCCTTTTCCCATTCTCCAGAGGGTTCTTGTAAAGTTTCAGGAAGAGAAGGTGCGGATGATTCTCATCGCCCCTCTCTGGCCGAGATAGATTTGGTTCCCGCTGCTGCAACAATTGGCGAGATAACCACCGGTTCTACTTCCAGCGACTCATGACCTCTTAACCCAAGATCAAGGTCATCTTGTTCATCCGTGGCTCAGGACACTGCATCTTCATGCGTGGTTCCTACAGAGACAGCAGTTTCTCGCTTTGGGGTCTTTTCTCGAGTTCCCCAAATCTTAGTAGAGGCATGAAAACCCTCTACTCGTTCCACTTATGTCATGAAGTGGAAACGTTTTTCCATTTGGGCAGCTTCCAAAGATTGGAACCCATTTTCTTGTTCTGCCCGGCAAGTAATGGAATACCTCCTCCATCTTTCAGACTCGGGTCTGTCATATTCTTCTTTGAAGGGCCACCTTTCGGCAATTTCAGCGTACCATGAACTGGTGGATGGTAAACCTGTGGCTCAGTTGGAAGTCTCAAAAACCTTTCTGAAAGGGATTCTCCATCTGAACCTCTCTCTCCCCCATCCGCAACCCTACACCCCTTGGGATTTGAATTACGTGTTGGAGAAGCTTACTCTCCCTCCCTTTGAACCAGCGATGAGCTGTGATTTACGCTTCCTCTCTTGGAAGATGTTAGTTTTGGTTGTCACTTCGGCTCGAAGGATTTCGGAGCTTCAGGCTCTGGTACGTAAAGAGTGCTATCTAATTTTCCACAGGGACCGGACGGTCCTTAGGACAGATCCTAAATTTTTACCCAAGGTGGTGTTGGAAGTCACGTCAAACCAATCTGTGGAACTTCTAGTTTTCTTTCCATCCCCTGCGAACAGAGCTGAGGCACTCGTGCACACCATAGACGTCCATCGGATCCTTCGGTGTTACACACACCAAACAAAGGATATCCATAACAGTGACCAGCTTTTTGTTTGTTTTTCCCCCCAGGTCGGCGGGCAAAGCGGTTTCTAAGCAGTGCCTTTCCAATTGGTTAGGTAACTGTATTCACTGTCGTTACCAAAATGCGACAGACCTCTGCCGGGTCACATCAGAGGTCACTCTACCAGGGGCATGGCTGCTTCCACTGCCTTTTTTGCAGAACGTTTCTGCAGCTATCTGCACTGCAGCAACTTGGAGTTCTGTCCATACCTTTACCAAACACTAGTCTGGACATTGCTTCTAGGCGGAGGGCAGGTTTTGGCCTAGCTGTTTTGCAGGGCCTTCTGTCCTAGGCTGGGTCCATACTAGTTCCCAGTTTTGTTGGAGTTTGCTTCTCTCGGTCTCTCCTCTGAGGGACTGCTTGGGATTCAGTCTTGTATGTAATGACCTACTGAAGGAACCCTCTTGAAGTAAGTACAGTTAAGTAGGAAGTTACCGTAACAGTAGATCTTCAAGAGAGGTTCCTTCAGTAGGTCATATTTTTCCCTCACTCCTTCCCCCTTTTATTTTATATGCAGGGACTCCAAATCGTGTTTACTCCTGCTGTCTGGCCTCTTCCAGACTCCGGCGGGAGAACTGGAGGGCGGGCATGGGGAACATCCACTATATACGGTCACGCTGACGTCAGTTATGTGACATCAGGTGGGCGGTCCCCCGTCAGGTATTGCTAGAAAAGTGTGTTGTGCAGCCCAGACACCAGGTGGCGCTAGTTCTATATGTAATGACCTACTGGAGGAACCTCTCTCAAAGATCTGCTGTTATGGTAAGTTCTTACGTAACTGTACTTTACTCACCTGTAGCAGTAGTTCTAGGAGTGGTATATGTTCATCCAAATGAACCCACCCGACCTCCCCGGCTTCGACGCACAGCCTGAGCTTCCAGTGGGCTAAGATCTGGCGTCATGGGTGGAGCTGAGGGTTATACCACCTGGGTGAGTAGGAGGAGCCCGCTTCAAGACCTTCCGGCAAGATTCTTAAAGGAAAGGACATGCCAAACTATATGTTCATCCAGATGAACAACATATACCACTCCTAGAACTACTGTTATAGGTGAGTAACCTGTTTTTATTAGACTCCCAGCTGCACCCCAGGCATTGACAAGAAAATTGAGAAGTACCAGCATGACAGGCAAGATGCTGAGTACCTCTGTTCCCACCATGACCATGTACGGGTAATGCAGGCTGCAGCCTATGTTGAGGCTAAAGTCCCCATCTCTACCCAGCCCATGGACAAAGACTCCAGAAAGTTTAGATAGTATTAGAAAGAAGGTTTACACTTCTGCCTCTCTGCTGCTGAAGCAGGCTGCCTATATGGCATATATGGCCCAGTATTAGAAAGCTCTCTGGAGCTCTAATCTGGCCATGAGCGACAAAGTCTCTGGGGATCTGGCACAGGATTTAGTAGATACCGCAAAATCAGCCCTGTATGCAGCTAAATACTGGTTCCACGTGGCAATGGATACCTACAGGACCATGGCCCATGCAGTTTCCCTAAGAAAGTTTTCCTGGCTCAGGACTACAAATCTGTCCAAGGACACCCAGACGAAAGCTATGGACTTCCCCATAAGGTTAACTCCTTATTGTGTGACAAGACGGAGGCATACATGAAAAAGTTGGAGGAGTAGAAAGCTACCTATAAAAGTAATGCTAAGAAGGAAAAGGCCTCCACTTCCTACAAGCACCATGGAAGGAAGGAAGGTAGGGGTTACTTTCCCTGCTGCTGTTTCCTCCCTTACGGTTTCTCTCAGATGAGAGGTTTCTTCAGGGGTAGGGGTCCAAATGGGCTGACTTAGCCACAGAACATGAGGCTCACCCAACAAAGAACCTCTAATGACTTGTCTGGTCCTGGTCGCTGATCCATTGCCAGTGTGGGGGAAGGTTGGCTGTCTTCCAGTAGTGGAAGAACATTACCACAGACAAGTGGATACTGGAAGTGGTGAGCCAGTGGCTCACACTGCAGTTCAAAAAATTTCCTAGACTGCCGGCTTGCAGAAACTTCATACCTCCCACTCTTAACAGAAAGGATTCTGCTGGAGTTAGAGATCAAAAATTTGCTGGAGGAAAAAGCAGCAGAAAGTTGTATATACACACACACTGGAAAGGGCCTTTACTCAGTATTTCCACACCCACAAAAAGGGGAGTGTCGAACCATTTTGGATCTCTATCTGAACAGACACTTAGAGAAAAGTCCACCTCGCCATATAGATTTGAATTTCATTCCACAGTTCCCTAATTTACATAAAATTCCTCACTCTGGGGCAGCTCAGTCCTACAGGCTAATTGCACTGGTAAGCCTAGTAAGGGATCTCTTGGAAGAAACAATATTACGATGGATATGGTAAATGTTTTTTTCTTTTCTGCTGTCATTGTTTCTGTTCATTTGGGACTTGGAGAATTTGTACAAATAACAGCAACTCGGCTCTGATGAGTTACCCAGGGATAAAACTTTAGAATACTAAAATTCAAACTCTGCAGTGTGGTCACAGTCCCTCTAGCGTTCAAATGCTCCGGATTCCTGTCCCAGTGGCTGATTTCTTTATTTTGACTACAGTTTTTTTTATATTGTAAAGCTTTAGTATTTTTGATACTCTGCATTCGTTTTGCTTAGTATTTTTTAAATATTTTTGCTGCTTTGTTTTACCATTTCTGTTTCCAGAACTGAGAACCAGTTCTCAAGTTATAAATCAAAAGTAATTTTGTTAAATTGAACCTGATGAATTGATACACTATCACTTCTACCTTATTTTTAAAACTTCTGTAACTTTTTCTGTAATACAACTGCTAAAAATGATCTTTGTGCCACTTTCTGTCAGATTGGCTTGCTGAGAAGGCCTAAAAAAGGAAACTGCGCCTACAGGATTTGAACAGAGTAGATCTGTAAGCATTGGCTGGCAAAAGCAGATGGCCACAACCTTTGCTCTGATTAAGCCCAGATCATGGTTTTGAAAATTGTGAACTCTGCAGAGATCTTGATTTGAGGGGGCTCTTGCAGCAGGCAACACCAGTAGGATAAGCTGCCAGGCTCTAGGACCACATGGAAAACTTTTAGCACGTAGTCTATAGCGGGGGTCTGCCCCCTGATGTCGGCACGCCGACATCCGTCCTATGGTATAAAAGGGGTGGTCCCCCAGATCTACCTCCATTTTTTTCTTGCCATCGACCCGCGTACGTCGGACCTCCACAGACGCCTGTTTCAGTCGACTGCTATTTTCTTTGTGCTTTACCTATGATTAGTTTATTTTTTCAGTGTAATTTAATATCGAGTTTACGTTTTTCTTCAATTCATTTGTCTTCTCCAGCTTTGTCTTCAGACTGGCCTACAAAGTGTGCCTGTGGCAAGCAGATTCTTGCTAAAGATGGTCACTCTTCCTGCCTGCTCTGCCTAGGCCCTAGCTACGACACTGAGGCCTGCAAGCACTGTCAGGACTTCAGCCAGGCCACCTGGTTGCAGCAAAGTCCCTCCAGAGCATATCTACTTCAGAAGAAATTGGCATGGAGGAAGCAGCTCACAGACTCAAGGTTCTTCCACTTCCTCAGCCTCTAGGGCTCCGTCTTCTCCTTCCCAGAAGGAGAAGCAGCCGAGCGGGAAGCACAAGCACTGGGACCATCCTCTGTCAGCCTCTCGCTCGTGGTCACCGCACAAACCAGCTTGTGCTTCAGGATCCTCCTCCCACAGGAGGTCGGCCCCTCCAGCCTCTGCAGCCCTCACTCCCTCCGGGTTGCCAGTGACTCGGCTGCCCGCCTGCACTTATCTCTGTTACGGGCAGAGGGTCTCTTCCTCTGCCTCCCAGCCCCTGATGCTCAGGCCCTTAATCCCAGCGAGTCTCCAGCCAGGCGTCTTGGGGTTGGCTTCTCTGGCAACTAGATGCCTGTCAAACCCCCCCCAAGGTGTTGCCTTTGTCGGTCCTCTACTTGGGGGCTGGTGCCGGTCCTTCCAGGCATTGCCCGAAGCAAGCACTCACTGGAACTTCTGCCAGCTCTGCCGATTCCTACACCGCCAATGTTTCAGCTGTCATCTTCTGGCCCTCCTTGAGACCCACAGTCTACGCTGGCTAGACGGACACCAGGGTACCCGCCGCCTCCCCCACTGACGTGCCTGTACCCTCCACCTCTCTACCAGTATCCACTGTACACCCCCCCATGGGTTACAATGCCTTGTTCTCGCCTTTGGTGTGCCTTTATGAAAGATAAGGACACCTTAGAAGGCCTTCCTTTTCACCCTTAGGGACCTGGACCAAACCTTCAGACACCGTACTCCCAGAGGGAACCTCTGGAGTCCGTCGTCGTTCTCCCCCAAAAAAAAAAAACACACAGACGACTGTCTTCGCTGGTCCTATAGAGTGCCCCTTCAGGGGATGACTCCTCTGACATTCGGGGCAAACAAAAGAAACCCCAAGTCTCCCAAAGAAGATCCCTCCTTCATTGATGTGATGCACCATATCCAGTCCCTCATGGGATGGGATACGGAGGAATTGGACCCAGAGTGCTCTTGCCTCACTATTACTTGAGCAAGTTGGAGACCCTTCCTTTGGTGGTCCCACCCTTGATGGAGGCATATGATGATTTGGCCAAGGCGACTAGAATGGCGCCGTCCTCAAGCTTGGCTAGAAAGGGATATCACCTTTACCACGTGTCAGTGGGCAAGCCTTTTTACCTTCTGTGGTGAGCAACCCACAGCAGGTTCGGTGGTCATGAATGCTGCTTGTGATCATACGAAGAAGCCTCAGCATTTGAGCACCCACCCACCAGACTAGAAATCTCACCAGCTAGACCAGCTGGGCAAGCAAGTCTGCTCTTCTGTGACTGACCATCTAGGCCCAGAACTATCTGGCCCACATGGTACAGTACCAGAATACCATTTGGGACCAGGCAAGAGATTTGGTGGCAGCCCTCTCCGATAACTCCACCAAAACCCATTTAGTCCATCTCCTTAAATCTGGATCTGACGTAGGCACCCATGTTCTTGGAGCAGCCTACTACTCTGTGGATGCTGTGGCTCACGGGGCAATGGCAGGAGTTTTCATTCACCGCTGTTCCTGGCTCCAGGTGTCTGGATTTGCGCCTGATGTTCAGGCCAAAATTCTGGATGCCCCTTTCTGGGGCTCAGTCTTGTTTGGGAGAGATGCTCAGGATATCTTCTTCCCCCCAAGAATCTGTTGGTAAGGCCCCGAGGTCGGTACACTCCATGTACCCTTCCCAGCCACGGTCCGGCCAGCAGTCAAAAGACCCCCTTGAATGCAAGGTGACCACTTGGCCTTCTGGAACAGCCACCCCTAGGGCCCCTAGAGTGCCCTCTGCTGCTCTGCCCACCCTCGGATCAATTGTCTGACTCCTTGCCTGACCCTACCCCCTTCCCCAGCAGAGGCCTTGTGGGAGGCAGGCTGGGATCAGTTCTCCTCTACCTAGGAGGTGGCTGAACTGTAACAT
Source organism: Neoceratodus forsteri (assembly GCA_016271365.2). Taxonomy (NCBI): domain Eukaryota; kingdom Metazoa; phylum Chordata; order Ceratodontiformes; family Ceratodontidae; genus Neoceratodus; species Neoceratodus forsteri. The sequence continues at coordinate 339,862,887 of JADMNL010000024.1, forward strand.
CAGATCAGTGAGTGCTTAAATCATCGAACTGAGTCATACCTTGAATTTCTCGACTTCCGGAAAGCCCTCCTTCGCACTTCCTTTACCTGCAGGCCCACATCTCCCTTATCCAGGCTGAGATTCAGGGCCATAGACCATAGTCTTGGACTTGCAGTATAGCCTAGAGGTTAGAATAACTAGCTGTGGATGAGCTTGGTACCTCCAGTAGTGCAGGGTTTGATTCCCACAATCTCCACTTGCATACTGTGTGACACTGAGCAAGTCACTTAACCTTCCCAGTGCTCCCAGGTCACCTCTGAAAACAGTCACTTGTGCCTAGTGGGCCTTACCCGGTTACCAAACTGTTGGGGGATAGAACCTTCCCCCAGGTCAAAGGGATTCTATTTCCACGCCTTCTAGTCCCCACAAAACAGGGGACCTGTGTCCAGTCCTGGACCTCAGCCACCTAAACCTCTTCATAGAGTGCAAGTGCTTCAGGATGGTGACTCTTCAAGGGCTGTAGCCCTCATTCACCAGGGGGACTGGCTCTGTTCCCTGGGTATGTAGGATGCGCCTCTCCATATCCTAGTTTTCCCAGCCCACCGCCACTTCCTTGGTTTCTGTTTCCAAGGGGACAACTTCATGTCGGGCCCTCCCCTTTGGCTTTTCTCGGCACCTCGAGTCTGTACCAAGTGCCTGGTGGTGGTGGCAGTGACTCTGCGGAGGCAGGGATTTTATGTGTTCCCCTACTTAGACGATTGGCTACTGACTGCCCCTCCAGGGATAGTTTGCTGCAAGCTGTAGAAGGCACCCTTTGGCTCTTCCAGCTCTTGGGGATAACTGTCAACCTGCCAAAGTCTTGCCTGACCCAGAGTCAACACCTCCTGTGTATAGGAGTGGTCTTGCACTCATCCCGGGGAGAAGTCGTCCTGCCAGAGGACAGGGAAGAGCACTTGCGCGCAGGCCCGGCTGGTGTCTTTCAGTTGCCAGATTCTGGCCAGAGCCTTCCTGCATCTACTGGGGCATAGGGCAGCGGCCATAACCACTATTCCCCTGGTCTGCCTTTGTATAAAGGTTCCCCAGTGAACTCTTCGAGCGCAGTGGGACCAACGCACCAACGATTTGGAGTAGCCAGTGCTGGTGTCCTACCCAGTGTGATGGACCTTAGAGTGGTGACAGAACTCCACCAACCTGCTGATCGGGGTTCCTTTCTGCTAGGTGTCCCCTCAGCAGATCCTGACCATTGATGCGTCAGGCTCGGCTGGAGCCCATCTAGGAGACCATCAGAGACTGCGAGTTTATCTGACTCTGGAACAACATCTCCACATCAATGTGCTGGCGATGAGGCAGTTCTTATGCTCTGCAGCCTTCTAGATTTGCATTCTTCCAGGCCCACTGCTGTTGCAGACGGACAACATGTCTGTAGTCTTTTACATCAACAAACAAGGGGGCACTCACTCTTACCCTCTTTGTCGGGAAGCCATGAGGGTCTGGTATTGGACCATGGAATACGACCTGGAACTCTTAGCCATCCACGTTCCAGAAGTCCAAAACGCCCTGGCCGACAGTCTGAGCCATCCAGGTCGTGAGCACACAAGTGGGAACTCTTGTCCTTGGTGTTTGAAGATCTCTTCGACAGGAGGGGATGCCCAGAGTTGGACCTTTTTGCGTCCCCACTCAATGCAAAACTGCCACTTTTCTGCTCGCTTGATCCAGGGCCTGGAGTTTTTGACGCATTGTCCCTCTCCTGGGGGGTATTCCATGTAATAATCTTCACCATTCATCACTGGTGGGTTCAAGCTGGAGGCATTAAGACCCATGCAGGGAAGCTTTTAGCTAAAAGCTTTTCTGCTGGGTGTGATGGCACTGCCCTCAAGGCCAGTGCATTGCATGGCGCTCATGGATGGGCCAGTAACGATGTCCCTCCACTACCTCAGTTCTGCCTTTCCACCGTTGAGGCTGCAAGCAACTCCGTGGGAAAGCGCTCTTCAGAATTAACTGTCACTACCCTTTCTCTGTTGGCTTCTGCTTGTTATCGTTACTTGACGCTGTACTAGTCAATGTCGCGGTTCATACCATTTTGTTGTTTTTTTTGGTTGGTTTTTACTTTCCAGCAGAGTAGGCGTCAAGTTCTTTAACTTCGTTAAGTTTTCAGTTAGTGTGGTTGGTATCATGTCTGATTCAGGGCATAAAGGTTCTAAGACGGGGACTTCCCCGTGTATCAGTGCCCCCTTGGACGTCGGTTCACCGTAACAGACCCACATGACCGATGCTTCACTTGCCTAGGGCCAAACCATGACATGGATCGTTGTGTTGCCTGCTTCAGCATGGACTACTGCGACCTTGAACTCCACGTGGTGAGGTTGGGACGTGACTCCTCCCTCCCAACCTTTAGTGGACGGCTGAGGGCCGCTAAAATGAACCTTGGGCCCGTCCCCAGGCCTCCCCCCACTGCTAGACGCACCGAGGGAGAGCATGCCACTGTGGGCTTGCATCTCGCTGAGCCCGGGGGAGCGGTTGGCCTCTGAGGGGATAGCCGCTGATCGCTCAAGGCCTGGTTCCTCATCTGGGATCCGACCAACCCCGGTGTCGAGGTCTGTGCTACATGCGGGGCCTACATTGGAGGTCCCTTCGGGGGATGTGGCTTCAGCTCCCACCACTGATTCCGGTGTTGGTGAGTGAGGCCAACCCTCCGGTGCTGCAGAGTCCCTTCCTGACGCCGCTGGTGGTGCCGGGATGGGTGACCGGGTTCGCTTCTCTCGAGGTCTGCATGGTCTCCTCCTCAGATCTGGAGGGTGACCAGGGGATCCCAACTGATGACCAAGCTCTTCGGAGTGGTCACCCCCCAGATTCTGCTTGAGGCCTTCATTGGTGGGATCGGCTATGAAGATGACACTAAGCAGCTGCCCTTTCCTCTGCTGGTGCCACGGAAGACTCTGGTGCCATCCTCAGTGATGATGCCAGTTGCAGCATCGTGCCTGATGACAGTACTGTGCTTGGTGTTGGTGCCATGACCAGTGCAGTGTCGTAGGCTGGTGCCACGGTAGGTGTTGGTCGACGTCGTGCTGCTTCTAGTGGTGTTGCCAAGGTTGGTGCTGTGTCCAGCTCCAGGGCCGTTTTCCGTGCTGCTTTCAGGGATGGTGCCGCTTCGGGGCCAGCCTCCATGGTAGAGGCCAGTTTCAGCGCTGAGCTGTTTGGTGCTGCCGCAGAGTTGGGGGGGGGGTCAGAGGTCAACCCTGGTGCCAGCTTCTCTCTCCCCTCTAAGATCGGTAGTCATTATGGGGCCTCTCTCTTGAGGGGCAGGTCTCTGTACTCTCCGGGGGAATTGGGGGCCCGGTCTGTTCCCCGCTATGCTTGGGTGGTCTCGGTCTCTTAGGTGCGCGGAGTAGGAGTGCATGCCCGAGCACCTCTTCCTTCTTTAGGGGTGGAGTCCTGCATCTAGTGGGGACATGGGCTGCCCTGTTGGGCTTGCTGGGCTCCCCACCAGGGATCTTCTCGCCTTGGGCTTCCCCCTGCTGGCTTGGGGATGGTTGAGCAGCAGGTGGATCTGGACAGCGCACCCCGCCCCCAGCTGTAGAGGGGCCTCTGGCTTGTGCCCACAGCCCTGGCACGGAGGAAGAGGTCTCTCATGACCACTCTGCCCGGCCCTCGCCCTCTCTGCACCCACCCCCATTCTCCTAGGTCTTTCTGGTCCTTTGGGGCCCCTTACCTTTGAGCAGTATTGGGCCATGGCAAGTGCTTTTCCCACCTGCAGTATTACATGGCCATGGATGAGATGGTCTTCATATCTCCTCTTACAGCACATTCCCTATGCAGAGCCCTACCACTTTGTTAGCTTTCTCCTCTGAGGATGAGGAGGACTTGTCATACCAGTCTTCTGATGCTGACTTTACAGAGTATCAGTGGTTTCTGGTGACTATGGAGGAGCTCAGTTTAACCCCAGTCAACCGACGCAATACCGCGCATGCAACTATGGTGTTCTTGGAGAGTACAGACAGGAATCCTCAGTGATCCCTCCATGGCGGCTAGCTTTGACCTGTCTGCCATGTTTCCTGTCGGACCCCCTCTTGTGGGTGAGGTTTAAAAATGTCCCTCTCCTCTGGACTGATGCCTTCAGGCTCTCCAAAAAAGAAAGGATTTTTGTTTCACAAGGGAGTGAAACCTGTCTGCTTGTCACCCTGGTCCATAGGGGTTCTGGAGCGTGGGGGTATGGTCCATCCTCCCACTTTACCTCCTCCTCCTTCCTCTTCTCTCGCTTCTTCTTTCCTTCTCTCTCTCTCCCCCACCTCTCCTCCCTCCCTCCCTACCTGCCCAGAGGTTGAGGGCCCACCTCCAGACCCAGCTAGGCTCCAGCCTCCCTACAATCTGTCCTCTCTGGTTGTCTTATTCCTTTTTCAGTTTATATCCTTCCTTATGCTGTCCCTTGGGCTTCCTTGCCCACCCTCCACCCTTGTTGTCTCTTTCTATTTTTCCCTCTCCGGCTAGCAGAACTGGGGTATTGGAGGGGTGATGCTCTGTTACTGGACAACCTGCAAGTGCCACGCAGTGCATCTGCCTCGACGGTGGTGGTGGTGTCAATAGATGTCACCCTCCTCTTAGCAGAAAACTTTTAAGCTAAAAAGCTTCCCAGAGATCCTCTAGCACCTCTGGCTTGAACCACTAGTGATGAATGGTGAAGATATACAGGAAGATCAAGAATTATGGTAGGTACGTAATTTTCATTTCCTGTACACTTTCCCTACCTTCCCTGTCCTGTGAGAGGGTGGTCCTGAAACTCCAGTCGGAGGAGGCAGAGATTATTCTAATAGCACCCTACTGGCCACACCTGATTTGGTTCTCTACTTTAGTCAGCTGGCGATGGAACTTCCAGTTCCCTTGCCCTATGCACCAGCTAACTCTTCCAGGACCGGGCACCCTGGTCCATCTGGACCTCAAGTCCCTGCATCTATCTCTCTGTGGGCTCCTACAGACTTGGCTAGGCTTATTTTGGGGTGTCTCTGAAGGTTACTGTTGTCCTGGTGACTGCCAGGAAACCTTCCATCGCGAGCCACCTATGCGTGAAGTGGGCGCTTCTCCTTTGGGCTGCAGCTCATCAATCGGATCCTTCATCTACCCAGTGAATTTGATTCTGGAGTTCCTCCTCTCCTTGACTTCAGCTTGAATATTCTTCCTTAAAGGTGCATCTCGGCCATCTCTGCATACCATGCACCTATTGATGGCAAGGTTGTTGCTCAACTGGACCTCTTCCGCACCTTTCTGCGGGGCATTCTACATTTGAAACCTCCCATTCAGGACCCTGTCCCACCTTGGGATCTTCTTTACATTATGGAAAAGCTGACTCTGCCTCCCTTTGAGCTGGCCACGAGTTGCGAGCTGTGCTTCTGTCGTGGAAAGTGGTGTTTTTAGTTGCTATTACTTCAGCTCGAAGGATTTCTGAGCATCAGGCTCGGATGTGTAAAGAACTTTTGTTTTTTCACAGTGTTTTTGTGTACAAATCCTAAGTTCTTGCCTAAGGTGGTGTCAGAGTTTACTTTGAACCAGTCCATCCCCTTTCCTGTCCCAGAGTACTGTAATCAGGGGAGGCCTTGTTGCATACTCTTGATATTCACAGGGTGCTTTGTTACACTGACTGCACGAAGACATTCATGAAGACTGATCAGTTTCATTTTCCCTAAGAGGGAAGGGGCACCTGTTTGAAACAGTGTTTGTGTAAATGGTTGGCAAATTGCATTGTGTACTGTTACCGTAAGTATGCGAGCCCTTGCCTGCCTGGACCAGTTGAGGACCACTCTACTAGAGGTTTGGCAGTCTCTGTCACCTGCTTTTGAAATGTCAGCTGCAGATATTTGTGCACCTGCCACTTTGAGTTTGGTACACACTTTTGTCAGGCACTACAGTTTGAATATTGCCTCCAGACACACAGCCAATTTTGGGTGTGCAGTTCTTCATGGACTTCTGTCATGACCAACCTTCTGTCATACGGTTTTGCTTCCTCCCGGCTGACTTGGCAGTCAGTTCCGGTACTGCTTGAGACTGTCCTCCCGGTGTTGCCTGCTGCAAGAGCCCCCTCAAAACAAGGTAGTACAGTTACGTAAGAACTTACCGTAGCAATAGATCTTCGAGAGGAGCTCTTGCGGCTGGCGCTGGCTCCATCCCTTCCCCTGATTGCTTCTTTGCATTTATGCTGCCTTTCCTCAGCTTTGAGGAATGCCTTGGTTCTTCATTTGTTTGCTTATGGCTCTGGGTCTCCGGCAGGAGAACTGAGGTATGTCTAGGGGACCGCCTCTTTTATACCATAAGGCGGTCATCTGCGTGTTGACGCTGGGGGCAGTCCGCCACTGTAGACTTCTAGCTAGAAGTTTTCCATGTGGTCCCACGCCTGAACGTCTTAGTCCTACCAGTGTTGCCTGCTGCAAGAGTTCCTCTCGAAGATCTACTGTTACGGTAAGTTTTTGCATAACTATACTTTTTTTGTCTAGAGTTTTAGTTTCTCTGATTTTGTTAAACCTGCTGTCAAGCTTTGCATCCATTTTTTTTTTTGAAGCATACAAATCAAAATGAAAAATTGCTCACCTCTTCAAAAGAGTTTTTTTATTGTAAGTCAAGTCAGTAAAACATAAGTAGTCATTTTTAGGAGTTGAGGCTTTAACGTGAGAACTGGTAGCGATCTTTGCTTCAGCTGTTTCAGTTAGCTTCTGTCTGAGTCCCCATGATTTTCTGACTGAGTCCAGACAGTTAATGAGTGTATCTGCTGCTGAATTATCTGGGGAAAAGGTAGATAAAGATTGTTCTTGGTGCACTTTTTCAGTTGAAGTAGCATCCTTACACCTGGGAATGGCACAGCACTCCCAGTGCTCTCCTAGTGGTCTCTGTTAAGTGGTCTTCCCTGACTTTCTCCCTGTTCCCCAACTGAAGGTCAGTCGCTGAAAGGCTCAAAGTTTTTTCTCTTCTCCTTTTTCTCCCTCTCTTGCCTTCTTATGCTTCTTTGATAGTTTCATTGTGAAGTTTTGTTTCAACAGAGATTAAAATATTTAAAGATCTAAGTTTTTTTTTTTTGTTTTTTCAGAAAGGTATCTTGGAAAATATGAACTGATGGTGGCGTCGCAGTAGCTGCCATTTTGGATCCCATTTTTCTGTCATCATAAAAGGCACATAAAAAATTCTCTGTTTTGAGGGTCTCTAACTTCAGTTGCAGATATTCTCGATAGCAAATTGAATGAAAATATTGCCCAGTGCAAAGTTTTCTCAGTTCTGGTACCTTAGCCAGAGCAGACATTTATTAAAAAAAAAAAAAATTCCCTTGTTTAAAGGAATTTTCCATTTGTATGTGGGCCGCAGCCCATTGCCATATGACAGCATTAGTCTTTTGTGGCAAAGTACATTACGGGGAAGGGATTGTAACTGAAACTGAGCCCACAGCCAGCCAATCACTTCCTGGTCCACTGCCCCGCACTCAGGCGTTTGTGACTCCTAAGGAAGGAGAGCGGGGGCACACCCCATACAAGTCTATGGACACATTTTTCAGTGTCTGTGTGTTTAAGCAACCTTTTTTGTGTGTGTGTGTGTGGAACTCTTTACCACCACCCCTTTTGCTCTCAGCCCCATAAGACTCTCCAGTATGGACACACTTGGGTCGGCTTTCTCCAGCTCTGCCGAGATAACCACCACCCCCAACTGAACCTCTGTCCTGGGTACTGCCATACCCACCCAGCCTACTGGCTGAGTCCCTGAGGTGGGACTGCCAACTCTCGGTGCTCTATAATGTAGTGGGCGGCTGGTGTGAGAGTGAGAGCTGGAGGTCGGCGGATGGGTCCAATGGTGAGCCTTGGTGCCGTCCGTGTGTCCATATACGCCTTCCAGGGTGCCAGGATGATTTCCTCTTTTCTCTCCTCAGGAATTCTCTAGTATTTTTAACTCTTGCAGTCTGCCTTTAAAGTAGAACTGCCCGTTATGCTAATGATGGAACCATCATTGGTTTGTGACACTTATTCAAATACTGCCCTTAAGCAACTGTTGCGTTCTAGTAACACCTCAGATTTCTTTCTCTGCCTGTCAAGACTAGATGCCTCAGAAACTTCTCTTCACAGTTGTTCCTCAGTGTTTAACTTAGAAATTATAAGTATTTCTTTTAAAATTTTCATTTGCTACCTTTATTTTCTGTTTAAAATTAATAATCTCTAATTAGAGTACTTTTTAAGTGTTTTCCCAGTTTCTCTCGGTTCGAGATGACCATTGAGGAACTGGTGTTTTGTTAGTTTAGGCAGAGATTAACAAAAGCTCTGTTTTTAGTTATATAAATTTTACTAAAGAAAATCCGCACATGCGCAATAGTGGCACATTCTCACGTAAATATCTTTCCTCTGGTGGCTATTTTACATGCATGAGGATTTTGGCGCCACACTTAAAGTATTTTGCAGTTGAACCAGCACTCGGGCTTGCATTATAAATACCAGCAGCACTTTACATTAAGGAGCTCTGCTGCGTTATATGTTATGTTGCAATGGCGACCATAAAAGCGCACTTGACGCGCTTCCACTAGCGCGTGTTCTCGGCCGGGATCTGCTTCCTGTGGGTGTTTACTAAAACCAGTAACCAGATGAAGTTTTTCATTTATGAAGGACATTCTACTCTTAACATTGGTACAAGTATGTGCCTGTGGAATCACTGTTGGAAGACGGAGAAAACCAAGGGCAAAGCTGACAGTGTAATGCTTTGATGTGTAAACTGCTCGTCTGTCTTGAATCCATACAACTTCTCTGTCATGCTGTTTCAGCTCTCTTATCTCTGACCTGAAGAAAGGTTTTATCTCTTAAAAGCTAGTCTTAGAAATTATTTTGTTAGTCCAATAAAAGGCATCACCATAACATTTATATATTTATTTCTCTGCATTGTTGACTGGACTAAGCGGCTACCACATAAATTTGGCTAGTTTTGTGGTTTAGGAACCGATAAGTTGTGTTCTTTTTTTTCCCTGCGTCCTGGTTCTGATTGGAACCTAGCTCGGTTCTCTCGCCTGCCAAAACTGTCCCGACTTGTCTCGTCTAGGCCTTGGACAAGGCAGCCATGTACAGTGGGCAGGCGTGGGACCAGCACCTCAGGCTCAGGCCAAGGTGCCGGCTGCCTCCACTGGACACCACTAAGCACCCGTCTGCTACGGTCTTGCCCTCTCCGGATGTTGGGCCAGGCATCGCCTCCTCCTCGCTGGGCCACTCTTAACCGATTGAAGATCTGGGAGCAGAATAAGATGCTTAATCGGCCCATCAGGTCCCCGTCTCTGCCTCCCCCTCAGACACTGGACACTCTGTCTCTGGGTGCTCAGATGCCGGGTGAACCAATGCCAGCTCCGCAGTATTCAGTCGGTCATGCAATTCTCCAAAGACCAGATCCAGGAACTGTTCTCCTTTTGGTGGAATCCAGTCAAGGGACCTGCTCTTCCCTAAAGAACCGGTCATCATTGAACCGAGCTGGGCGGGACCTGGCATGGGTCAGGAGCCTAAGCAACCAACCTCCCCTTAAGAGAGCCGTACTCTTGAGCCCCCGAAGATCACCATGGTAGACCCTGGCACAGAGAGCTGCATCACTGCAGAAGCTCCCATTCGTCAAGTCGTCACCGGCCCTCTTACACCAGGTGCCAGTCCCATAGCCATCACCGGTCCGATTGCCAACGACGCTCTAGCAGTTCGTCTTCAGTGGACTCCAGTAGCAGTTGTATGTCTTTGGGATCAGACCATTCAGACCAGAGGGGTCGCCCTTTCTCCCCGGATAACAGGGACACCCCTAGGTTGCCTCCTGATAACCCGACGTTCATGGACGTCATGAGGCACATCCAGGCCTCCAGTGGATGGGAGATGGAGGACCTGGACCGGAGAGGTGGAGGTTGGCTAAATACCGAGACAGAAGGAGCCCAAGCCTCTAGTGGTGCCTCCTTTAGTAAATACCTTCAAGGACCTGGCGAGAGGTTAACCTGGAAGCACCCTTCCACCTCCTCCACTGTATCCAAGAAGTTGGATAAGCTGTACAGAGCCCCTAAGGAAGAGCCCTTCCTGGCAGATCACCCTGTGACTGTCTTGATGGTGATCATGGCTGCTCATGATAGATCAAAGAAGCCTAAACACCTAAGCACTCAACCACCCAACTAAGAGTTCAGGTACATTGACCAGATGAGCAAAAAGGTCTGTTGTCCTCCTCTTGCTCCATCAGGTCCCTTACCTTTCTCCCACAGAACATTCTGTACTGCACCATGTGTGTGAGAAAGTTATCGAAATAGCTCAGGCCCTCCCAGACTTGGTGCAAAATGCAGAGCTTCTGGACCTACTCAAATCGGTCGGATGTAGGCACCCATGAATCTTCCCATGTCAATCTTCACCATTCATTACTGCTGGGTAAGAGCCGGAGGCACACACCCACCACAAGAATTTTTTGGGCGTGGGAGGAGTCCAGGTTGATGGCGCTGCCCATGTGGCAGTCGTAGCACGAGCACGAGGTTTGACTGCTGGGCACCAGACTCCTCCATCTGAGTTCTGTTTCTTCTGCCATCGAGGAAGCACCTGCTGTGCAAATTGAGTTTATTCTCTGCGACATTTGTCCTAGTTGTCATCTATCTCCATCACGGTTCTCAGCCACTCAGCTCCGTTTGTTGCAGGTAAGACCTGTCTTTTTAATTAAATGTTGTCAAGTCTTTTCTGTAGTTTTACTGTTTATTTAGCGTCCTATCAGGTTCGGGGGCTAAGAAGAAATCTAAAGCGGGTCGTGCCCCTATCGTCTGTGCCCCTGTGGCCAGTATTTTTCCGTTTCAGACCGACATGACATTTGCCTGTGATGCCTGGGACCCAATCACAACTTGGACAACTGCAGCGCCTGTTTCTCCATGGACCGCCGTGTTCTCGAAATCCACGTGTTTAAAGTTGGCTAGGCTCCGCCAACTTTTGGAGGACGGCATCGCTCGCAGGTCACCAAGGCCAGAATACTCGACCCCTCCTCCGGGTCTATACAGCCTGGTGAGGAGGAAGCCTCCTCTGATTCTTGCTTTGCCGTGGAGGAGGCTTCTTCTGCAATGTTTGAGGAGTGGCTCGGTTCTGGGTTGCTGGCACCGCCTCGGAGGTGCAGACTCTCCCAGTGTCTCGGCCCACAGCTGCCGGGCTCTGCACTAGCGGACCCTCGGCGCCATTCTGGATCGTAGTGCGGGTTTCGGTGCCGTCACCAGATTCTCCTGGGATCACTAGTTTGGCGGTCTGCCTGGTCTCTGCCTCTTCAGAGGAAAATGACCCGCCTTGGAAGGCCGCGACCCATTTCGGCAGCCCCTACTCGAGTTGGAGGCCATCAGGGACACAGCACCATGCAGCTGGTTTCCCTCCTGGAGCCATAATCCATGGAACCCCTCATGCCGAGGCCAGGGGCGGGCGACAGATGTGTGCTCTCCCCGAGGGTGGGGGTGGCTGCTACAGTTTCTGGTGCTGCCGAGACCCCCTCTTCTGCAGCCTCCCTCAGGGAGGGGATTGGGGGGCCCAGTTTCGCTGGGATTCAGGAAGAGGGCTGTTTCGGATTCCGAAGGGTTGAGGGGTTGGGATGAGGCACACAGGCCCCCCTCCACTACCCTGCAGGGGGTGGGAAGGAGCCGGAGAACTGAACCCCGCCTTTCCCTCAAGGTCTCAGATGTATATAGTTGGCAGCGTGGAGGGTTGCCCTTCTGGACCCATGCAACCCCAGCCGTGCCACAGGGGAGATTCTCCTTCAGGGCTCATTCGTGATTTGTTTTCACATTAGACTTCGCTGCCCAGATCGACCGCTGGGTCTCAGAGCCCTGGCAGAGGCCGAGCACTTTTAGTTAGGTGCCCTTCCCCAATCCCTCTGCAGACACCTCCCTCCCCTCTTCCAGGCCATGTTGAGGATGTTCAAGGCCACTATGGTGGCCTTCCCTAGGTATGTGAGAGCCATGGGTGAGCAGGTCTTCCACCTGTCCTCCCTGCTGCAGGAGGACTCTATGCATTCCAGCTCCTTTTCCTCCCCGTCTTCCTCCTCTAAGGGAGAGGAACATTCTGTCCACCTGTCCTCCAGTGCTGATTTCACTGAATATCAGCGGTTCCTCTCCAGGCTGGTTCAGGAGCTACACATCTCGCATCATAAGAATCGGTATCAAGCGGGAGATGCACTCGTTCTTGAGCGAGTTGAGTGCTTACCACCTAATGGTGCCCTCCTGGCCTATTCCCTTCCAGGAAGTGTCTGTCCACACCTGGCAGTCTCCAGCCGCCTCTCATCCAGCCCCAGCGGACTGCTGGAGAAAGTATTGCGCTCCACAGGAGTCTCTAGGTGCCCTACCTCACCCACCTTCGGGGTTGATGTCCTTAGATACTCCTTCCAGGCTTCAGCGCCTGGTGCAGCTGTCCCCAGACCCAGATTCTGCGGAATTGACGGTAGGGCAGAAGAGTGTTCTCTTCTGCTCATGCATTCCTCTGCATTGGTTCTCATCAGGCTTGACACACTGCCTACAACAGGCACCCGTGTTTGATGCTAGCACACAGGTGTTGGCATCCCTTCCCTGATTCGAAGGAATCTAGACAGGCCATCGCCCTCTCTCACACAGGGTCTGGAGCTTGCAAGGCACTAGGCAAGGGCATCTTCACGATGCCTGTGAGGTAGCATCCAGACTTGCAGGGACAGCGATCTGCATTAGGTGGACAGCATGAGCTCGTCTCTCCGATTGTCCCCTCAGGAGGGCTTGGTACTCACCCAGCAGTAACAAATGGTGAAGATTGACAAGGGAAGTCATGAAAATTATGTACCTACCATAATTCTTAAAAACAAAAACAAATGTGCTTCAGGTGCACTCAGGAGAATACCTGTTGCAGAGAACCAGGCAGCCAGCCATGAGTAAACTCTAGAAAAAAACCAAAAAAACGCTGCACTAAGAAAACAAGGAGAGAAGGTCTTCGAAGTCAAAATTAAGACATTTATTGTGGCAGGGACACAGAGATTAACTAATTCTTGATCTCCTCTTGTATCTTCACCATTCAGTACTGATTCCCACCCACCATCCCCTCTTAGGTCTCAGTTCTTCGGTGTTGCCTTCCCCCTCCTAGAGGCCAGTTGAGGGCTGAGTCCCCTTGGTACCTCAGAGCTCTCATTTTTCTTCTCTAAAAAGTCACATAAGTGCTCAACCTGGAGGACAGCGAGTAGGGTCTTCGCCCTAATCTGTGAGGGAAATCCCTGGGATTCTTTTCTCGATGCACTGGGGTGTCCCCCTTTTTCGGCTTGGATAATCCTCTCCTTATGTCACCCCCTGGCTGTTAGCTCATCAGTGCATTCCTAGGAGAGTCCATGGGATTTTCCTCACTCGTTTTCTCTCTGTCCCTTATGGCACGGATGTCCTGTGGCTCCCTTCTCCTGAAATGGGGACTACGTCAGTACTCCCATGGAAAAACTATGTGGTTTCCCCATTCAAACATGAAGTCTTGCTGTATTCTGACAATTGCAGTAATTCCCAACCTTTGAACTGCCCTGGAGAACTAAGGGTTAAGTTTCCATGCAAGGCATGGAACACTGAGCTCGAGCTCGGTTGAAGTCTCTATCTGGAGTGTTGAACCTAAACCATCAGATTCTTTACTCCGCCTCACTGAATGGTCGCTCCGGAGATTCCTCCTTCAGCTCGGTTCGAAGTTGGTTAAAGTTTTCAGTTTTTCGTCGGTTTAAACGGGGGGAAAAAAGTATCCGCATAGTCGGTTCAGTCTCTCTCTGTGGTGCTGTGAATACTAGATAGGAATTGTTATTCTTTTCTGTTTGGAACTTGTAAAAGTGCGGTCGGTTCGGCTGAACCGACCATTTGATTGTGGTTTTTTTTGCTATATTTAGTGTGTGGTTACGGTTCTTAAAAAAAAAGAAAAAGTGTTTTAACTGCTTTTTCCAATACCTATGACACGTAAGTTAGCAATGGATAAGGGAGTCTTGCTCGGCGGTTGCTGAAAAAAGGGTAAGTTTGGTTAGGTTGGCCATGTCTGAGAAACCCAAGAAAAAAAAAACGGGCCCACTTGGTTTCAACACTGCAGTGAGTATGGGGAGGTCTTTGCCAAGGCCGATCCCCATCCCCACACCACCTGTGTTTATTGTATGGGGTTTGACCACCTCGATTCAGACTGCCAAATATGTAAAACATTTTCCCAAATCTACCCTCTAGAAGAGATTAGGTAGACTGAGGGAAAAGCGGTTGAAGTCCGCTGACCCAGATGGCCAGCCCGGTTCGGTTTCGACCGAACCAGGAGGAGTGCCCTCTGACCAGGGCGATACTTCTTCGGACAAAAGGAGGGCCGATTCCAAGGGATCGGTTCCTACAAAAAGAAAGCGCAAAGATAAATCAACCAGTTCAGATCCAGAGGTTCATGTTCCGACCGCTGAAGAGATGGCCAGGGCGATTCAAATTGTGGAATTGCTCCGTTCAGTTCCTACCAATCCGGCTCCTTCTGGCAGGGGTTCGGTTGGTTCCCCCAGTTCAAGAGTATACCCTGGAAGAATTTTATGAACCGGAGTTTGAAGAGGAAGGGGAATTTGAGGATTTTGATGCAAGTGAAGGTCTGGATGTGCCTGTGGAACTGGACATCTCCCCAGACAGAACATCGGTGTTTCCTCCTAGGCTTTGAGTCCCCTTCCCATTTTATGTTTTACAGGAAAGTGGCTGAAACCCTCCAGCTTCCTATGGAAGAGGCCGTGGAAGATCAAGAAGAGCCTGATTTATGTAGAAATGATGGATATTCTAGAGTCCAGGAGACTGTCTATTCCCCTCCATAAATCTTTTGGGAAACGGACACAAAAAAATCTTAGTCTCCTAACACTATACCTCCTGTGGATAAAAGAATGGACAAGAGGTATACACTTTCAGGCTCAGACACGAAGTTCTTATATCAGCAATTCAGCCATGTTGGGGTAGTGCAGGCTGCTGCCTGTGACAAGGCAAATATTCCCTTGGCTTCACACCCCCCTAACAAGGACTCCAGGAAGATTGATGCCATGGCAAAGAGGCAGTAAATGGCATCTTCTCTGGGTCTCAGGCAGGCGAATTACATTACTTATACAGCAAGGTACCAGAAGTCCAAGTGGGACATTGTATTGGCACTGGCTAAACAGGCCTCCCCCAGCTAGCCAAGGAGCTGGAGGCGGTGGCTGCAGATGGGATTGAGGCATCTAAGGTTCAGTTTCATGCTGCTGTGGACTCTAATGATGTGTCATCAAGAGTCATGGCTACAGCTGTGGCTCTTCGGAGGATGGCTTGGCTCAGATGTACTAGCCTCTCGCAGGATACCCAGGCTAAGGCTATGGATTTTCTTGTAGTGGGTAATTCTCTGGGGAGCAGACAGAGAATTACATGAAGAAAATGGATGAGTACTGGACCACTTACAGGAGTGCTCAGGCCAAGGAAAGGCAGGCAACTCCTCAAAGGCAGCAGTCTAGGGGCAGGGGCAGGCCTTTTCAAAGGCCTTTTTACCAAGCACAGGCCTTTTCTTCCTTCTCACAGAGGGGGTTCTTCAGAGGGAGAGGCAGAAGGGGGATGAGCAGGCCTGCATCCACCCCCTCAGCCTAAAGCCCCTGCCAAGCAGACACCCTGATGGGTCTGCCCGGGTCGAGACTCCTGTTCCAGTAGGGGGCAGGCTGGCTTTCTTTGTCCAGCACTGGACGCCTATTACAACAGACAAGTGGGTCCTGGAAGTAGTAAGCCAGGGACTGCTTCTCAGCTTCAAAAAATTTCCAAAGATGAGAGCCACATCTTTTCCACCTGCAAGTCTTTCGGAGACCCTTGCCCTAGAGGAAGAGGTTTCTTCTCTCCTAACTTTAAGAGCTATAGAGAGAGAGAGAGAGAGAGAGTACCTACCCTACACGGGGGCAAAGGACTGTATTCCAGGTACTTCCTGACCCCCAAAAAGACAGCGGAGTGGCGACCCATCCTAGACCTCAGATATCTGAACAAACATCTTTTAAAACCGAAGTTCAAGATGGTAACTCTGGGAATAATCCTTCCCTCTCTAAGGCCAGGGGATTGGTTAGCTTCCTTGGACCTCAAAGATGCCTACTTTCACATTCCCATCAGATGCTCCCACAGAAAGTACCTCAGGTTCGAGTTGCCCTCAGGCCATTATCAGTTCAGAGCAATTCCCTTTGGCCTAAACTCAGCTCCAAGGGTTTTCACAAAGTGCCTGGCAGTAGTAGTTGCCTTTCTAAGAAGCCAATGATTTCCATTTTTCCTTATCTAGACGATTGGCTATTAGTGAATCAGTCGCCAGACCAAGTCAGGTCTCACCTGCAACTGACCCAGCAAGTGCTCAGTTCCCTAGGATTTCTTCTCAACCTTCCTAAGTCAGTTCTCGAACCAGTCCAGCTCCTTACATTTATTGGGATAGAACTGGACACACTCAGAGCAAGAGCCTTTCTTCCTCTAGAAAGGGCAAGGGCTCTTATGGAACTAGCTTCTTCCTTCAGGTATCTTGACCGGCAAGGCATTTCCTCCAGCTCTTGGGCCACATGGCAGCTTCAACAGCAGTGGTCCAAGGGGCAAGATTCCAGATGAGGGATATTCAGTTCCACCTGAGAGCTTACTGGTCTCAGAGAAAGGACTCCCTTACCAAACTGATTCCAGTGACTCCGACGTTGATCCAGGCCCTCCATTGGTGGCAGGATCAGGACAATTTAAGGCAAGGTGTTCCTTTTGTTGCTCAGCCTTGTTCAGTGGTCCTTACCACGGATGCTTCTCTTCTGGGCTTGGGAGCCCACCTGTGGTCCCTCACTGCCCAGGGCCTGTGGTCCCCAAGAATCCCTTTCCACATTATCTTCTAGAGCTCAGGGCAGTTTTCTAGCTCTAAAAGCATTCTCTGTCCCGCTCAGAACAAGGTGGTTCAAGTCAGAACAAACACTACCACCATGTGGTACATCAACAAGCAGGGAGGCACTCGGTCCATGGCCTTGTGCACAGAAGCCATGAAGTTGTGGTCCCTGGCTTATTCCCTGCAAGCCTCTCTTGTAGCAGTTCACCTTCCAGGCAAGGACAATGTGCTAGCAGATGCACTGAGCAGGATTTCTCAGGGCCATCACGAATGGTCCCTGGACCTTCAGTGTTGAAAGTGATTTTTTTCAAGGTGGGGCACTCCAGAGATGGATCTCTTTGCAGCTCCAGACAATCACCAACTTCTTCTTTGTTGCAGACCTCCAGTCTTGGGCTCAGTCCCCCTGGATGCCCTGATTCTGAATTGGGAAGGAAGTTTCTGTATGCCTCTCTCTCTCTCCCTCCCCTTTCCCCATCCTGTTCAAAGTTTTAGTCAAATAAGGTTTCAACCTTGCAAGGTGATTCTGGTTGCTCCAGATTGGGCCAGACAGCCCTGGTACCCTATGTTGCTGTTCTTGGCAGTCCATCTCCCCCTGTCTCTTCCCAGGAATTATAACCTGTTAACATCCTCTCGGGAGGAATTGGTACCCCAATCTTCAGTCACTCAATCTCAAGGCATGGCTCTTGAAGAGTTATAGTTTGCAGACCTGCATCTTTCCCAAGGGGTTCTGGACATCCTCAGGGCTTCTTGAAAGCCCTCCACCAGAAACTTACAACTCCAAATGGAAAAGATTCAGCATTTGGTGTTCTCAGAAGGATATTTCTCCAGACACTGCTGAATTGCCTACGGTTCTGGATTATATGGTCCATCTTAATGACCCAGGCCTCAGACCAGCTACTCTCAAGATACATTTGTCAGCTGTTTCTGCGTTTTTGTCTGTGGGGAAGCCTTCCTCACTATGTTCCCATCCTGTGTTCTGTAAATTTTTTAAAGGATTGTTTTACACCAATCCCCCCTTTAGAGACCCTGCCCCTGCCTGGGCTTTGAGTGTTTGCATTGCTCAGCTCATGCAACCCCCCCCCCCTTTGAGCCTATGTCTTCAGCACTTGACTTGGAAAACTGTGTTCTTGGTAGCCATTACCTCTGCCAGGCGTATCAGTGAATTGCAAGCCCTGTCAGTGGAACCTGATTTTATCTCCTTTCATAGGGATAAAGTGGTCCTTAGAACAAATAGAAGGTTCTTGCCCAAAGTGGTTTCAGACTTTCATTTAAACCAGTCCATGTCTCTCCCTGTTTTCTTCACTGAGCATTCTTCCTCAGGAGAGAGGAGGCTACACAGTTTAGATGTCAAAAGAGCCCTTAGTTACTACATAGAGCGTACCAAGGGTCACAGGTTTGACTCCCTCCAGTTGTTCCTCACTTATGGAGAAGTGGGAAAGGGCAAACCTGCCACCAAAAGATCTGTTGCCAGGTGGATTGTGTCTTGTATACAATTCTGCTATGAAAAACTCCACCCTCAGGCCTGAGGGCTCATTCCATAAGAGGTACAGCTGCTTCCCTGGCTGTGGCCAGGGATATTCTCTCCTAGGAATTTGTCAAGCAGCCAGCTGGAAAACAGTCCATACCTTTACCAAGCATTACTCTCTGGATATCCAGGCTAGGAGTGATGCTCGGTTTGGCACAGCAGTACTTCAGAGCCTATTCCCAAAGTAGGTTATGTCCCTCCTCCTTGGAGGTACTGCTTAGTAGTCTGCAGTTGTCAGAATACAGCAAGACTTCATGTTGTTTGAAGAAAAAATTACTCACCTTAGTAATTATATTTCTTCAAATGGAGTCTTGCTGTATTCTGACCTCCCTCCCTGCCTCCCCTCTCAGAACCTGTTTTTGGGAAGTGGGTGGGCAGGTGCTGTGTTGCACCCCAGGGGTGTATTTGCTGGTACCCTCCTCCCTTTTTCTTTGGGTGCTTATTTGTTATTATTTTTTAAGTACACTGGGTTTAGTTTTTGGGTTTTCTGACTTGTCTTCCTTGGGAATCCGAAACTTTTCAGCCAGTTAGCTAGTAGAATTTTTACAATTTCCACATAGAATTTTTAGTTTAGTTGGGCTCGTAAGAATCTGACGGTTTAAGTTCGAAACACTCCAGACAGAGACTTCAGTCGAGCTCAGCGTTCCATGCCCTGCATGGAAAGTTAACCCTTAGTTCTCCGGGGCAGTTCAAAGGTTGGGAATCACTGCAATTGTCAGAATACAGCAAAACTCCATTAGAAGAAATATAATTACTAAGGTGAGTTATTTTTCTTACCCCCATCGCAAGGTCGGTCTGGACTCGCTCCTCTTTTAAGCGGGACTGCTCACCCTGCCTAAAGGACTGTCTGAGGTCCAGACTTCAAGATTTTAAAAACGTAATCCGGATACAGGGTAGGAAGAGAGGTCGGTCTCCGCCAGTGCTTGCCAGGCCATCTTTAGTCCGCTTAGGGCCTTTGTTCAATAACCCCTGCAACTGGCGGGATTCTTGCTCCCTTGTCTTCTTGACCATAGGGGTTTGAACTATTACAAGCCAGTGGTCTTCCAAATTACTGTGGCGGAGAGCCCTCCTTGCTTCCCCTTTATCCCTTTCTATTTCTCTTCTTCCCTTTTTCTATCCTTGTTCTTCTCTCTTCTTTGAGACAGCCCAAGGATTGAGGCCCTTTAGCCACTTCTGGTAGGGTTCTCTTCTCTTTGTCCCCTACTCGGCTTATGCCTTTTTCAGTTTATATCCTTTCCTTTGTCCATCTCTTGGCTCTCTTGCCTCGCTTGTTTTTCTATACCATTTCATCCTCTCCATCCAAACGGAACTGGGAAGTGGCGTCTAATGGCCAACTCTCGAGATTAACGCACTGTGGATGCAGACTCTCCCAAAAAAAAACAAAAAACACTCATGGCCAGTGCACGCCTCTGTCAATCTTCAACAGCAGTAATGAATGTTGAAGATACAAGAGAAGATCAAGAATTACGGTAGGTATATAATTTTTATTTTTGCGTGCCAGATACAACACTGCAGATGCAGCAGCCAGAACTGTGGCCTCTGGGGCCATGCCTGGCTTAGGATCTCCGGATTTTCCCAGGATCAGCAGTCTGGCATCCTGGGCCTCCCTTTTAAGGGCTCTATCCTTTTTTGGAGACAAAACAGAAAAACTGATAAATCTCCTCCCAAGAGTCCGGGAAGCCCATTTGGTCCATCAAAAAAATGTACAAGGGAGACCAAAAACCCCTCAGAAAACTTCCATTTCGGAAGCCCTCGGGACAACAGCCCCGAAACCAGCCTCAGCAGAAGGGTGGTTTCAAAAGAAACGCCACCTCCCAGACACCTGGAAGCTCTGCCTCTCGAGCCACAGAGTCCTCCCAGGCATCTCTGCCTACTCCCAGAGCATCCCATACCTCCTTGCCAGACCCCCTCTTCCAGCGAAGGCAGTGGGGAAGTAGTAGGGGTCACCTCCCCTCCATCTCTAGAGCTGGAGCAAAATCACAACAGACCTCTGGGTTCTACAGCTCATAGAGAGCGGTCATACCCTGTTGTTCAAGCAAATACCTCTGGATACTCCACCAGTGTCCTCCCGTTCTCTTTCTCATGTTCCCCTGATCGAAAGGAAATTCAGGCCCTCCTGCAGAAGCTATAGAGCTAGTCTCCCCCAGCTCAATGAGGAAAAGGTATTCACATGTTTCCCTAATTACCCAAAAGATCGGGGACCTTCGTACGATCCTGGATCTCCGCTCCCTGAACAAGTTCATCAAATGCAAGAGGTTCAGGATGATCACGCTGCCCGGTCCAATTCCACTCCTGCACCAAGAGGGACTGACTCTGCTCTCTAGATATGCAGGATGCATACCTGCATATTCTGATTTTATTTGCCCCACAGGAGGTTCCTGTGGTTCCCCTTCCAGAACCAACATTACTAGTTTCGAGCCTTGCTATTCAGCCTCTCTGCTCCCAGAGTCTTCACCAAGTGCCTAGCGGTTGTGGCTCTACATCAACAGGCCCATTACATTTTTCCCTACCTAGACGACTGGCACCTAGCAGCTGCCACCAGGGAACAGCTGCATTGCACTCTGAGACACCTTTACACTCTTCTGAAAGATGAGGATCACCCAGAATATCCCAAAGTCATCCCCGTGGCCCAGCCAGAGACTCCAGTTCATAGGGGCAGTCCTGGACACAGTACAGGGCATGGCCTTCCTTCCCCAGACGGGGCGGATTGCCTTCGGGATCAGGCCAGAATGATGTCCCGGCCCGAGTCTGTCTGAGGCTCGGTCACATGGCAGCAGCCATCCTTACGGTTCCTGTGGCTCGTCTCCACATGAGGGTCCCTCAGTGATTGCTCAGGGTGCAATGGGACCAGAGGTTCGATGACCTAGAACCAGCCGATCTTGGTCTCCGACCCAGTCCGCATTACAGTAACCTGGTGGTTGGACCCACTCAATCTATCGATAGGGGTCCTCTTTCAATGGGAGCCCCCCGAGACGAGTTCTAACCACAGATGCTTCAGGTCTTGATTGGGGCGGTCACCTGGAGACCAGGCAGACCCAGGGAACCTGGTCACCAGATGAGAAATCGCTCCACATCAGCGTTCTAGAGATGCAAGAAGTCCTGAATGCCTTGCAGGCTTTTCCAGCGGACATATCTCCGGGCCCTCTTCTCATTCAGATGGACAACATGTCTATAGTCTTTTACATCAACAAGTTGGGGGACTCACTCCTACCCCCTCTGCAGGGAGGCAGTGAGGGTCTGGTATTGGACACTGGAACACCACCGTTCATGTTCCAGGCATCCAAAATGTCTTGTCCAACAGCCTAAGTAAGTCTCTGCCCAAGGCTCATGAGTGGGAGCTCCTTCAGTCTGTAGCAGACCAGCTATTCGACAGATGGGGACAACCAGAGTTGGTCCTTTTTGCATTCCCACTCAGTGCGAAAAATTGCCCAGTTTCTGCTTGCTAGATCCAGGGTCTAGTTTTCTGGTGAGGCGCATTGTTCCTCTCCTGGACAGGGAGGTTCCTCTATGCCTTTCCTCCCTTTCCCATTTTACTGAGGGTACTTGGGAGAAGAGATGAGTCTCATAGCACCCTACTGGCCTCGGCAGATTTGGTTCCCACTACTTCAACAGCTGGCAGTGGAACCTTTAGTTCCCCTGCCTCTGAGCTCTCACTTGCTCTCCCAGGACCAGGGCAATTTGATCCATCTGGATCTCGAGTCCCCTGCATTTTCATGCATGACTCCAGCAGACCTAGCAACGGTACAATATGGAGATTCCCATAAGGTAGCTGATATCCTGGTGACAGCCAGGAAACCCGTCGCTAGATCCACATACGCTATGAGGTGCAAAAGATTTTGCCTGGGGTTTACCGCATGCCAGCTTAATCCTTTTTTTTTTTATTTTTTTGTCCCCCGAACTCCATCCTTGAGCTTCTCCTCTCTCTCTCTCTATTTGAGCAGGGCCTGAGCTACTCCTCCATTAAGGTGCATATGTCTGCCATTTCTACATATCATGCACCAGTGGAGGGCAAAACCCGTACTCGGCTGGACATGTCCCGTACTTGTTTGCAGGGCATCTTGCACTTAAAAGGGAAACTCCTGTCGAGTCCCTCAGTGCAGCAGTGGCTGCAGAAACGCCCAGTTGGGGCTTTCAACATAAAGTTTTTTTTTACTACCTGATGCCCCAGATTTTGATGAAATCGCGCTCCATAATGGCGACAGACCCCAGGGGATATCTCGCGCACCTCGGGTGACTTCTGCTGCAAAGGTTATGCACGAGGGCTACCAACACCTGCCATTTGTTGGTAGCCCTCATTAGCATAACCTTTGCGGTTGAAGTCACCTGAGGTGTGCGAGATGTCCGCCTGGGGGTCTGTCACCATTATGGAGCGAGCGACTCTTTTTCATCAAAATTCTGGGACATCAGGTAGTAAAACAAAATCGGGCGTATCTGCAGCCACTACTGCACTGAGGGACTCTATAGGAGTTTCCCTTTAAAGCCCTCCCATCAGAGATCCCATTCCTTCATGGGATCTCCTTTTTATGTTGGAAAACATCACGCTCTCCCCGTTTGAACCAGCTGAGGATTACGAGCTATGCTTTCTGTCAGAAAGTGTTATTTTTAGTTGCAGTTACTTCCACCCAAAGAATTTCAGAGCTTCAGGTTCTGATGTGTAAAAAGCCCTATTTGTTTTTCGTAAGGACAGGGTGTCCTTGCATACAAATCCTAAGTTTTACCTAAGGTAGTGTCAGTTTACCCTAAATCAAGACATCCACCTGCCAGTTTACTATCCTGAGCACTCTAAATAGGGGGGAAGCGTTGTTACACACTCTGGACGTCCATAGAACGCATCGTTACTATCTGAACCGTACATCTTCCTTTCGGAAAACGGATCAGTTGTTTCGTTTGCTCCCAAAACTCAGGGGGCACCAGTTTCCAAGCAGACCTTGTCTAAATGGTTGGTTAACAGCATTGTTTTTTGTTACAAGTACAAGCAGCCCTTACCAGTTACAGTAAAAGGCCATTCTACCAGTGGGTGGCTACCTCCTTTGCCTCTCTCGGAAACATCTCTGCAACAGACATCTGTGCAGCGGCTACCTGGAGTTCTGTTCACACCTTCGTCAGGCATTACAGATTGGATGTCGCAGATATTGCCTTCTGCAAGAACTCTTCTCGAAGATGTACTGTTATGGTAAGTTCTTACCTAACTGTACATTTCTGGTAGCCGTCACTTCTGCCAGAAGGATTAGTGAGCTTCAGGCTCTGTGTATTGAAAAAGACTACATTTCATTCAATAGGTATAAGGTAGTTTTGAGAAGAAATAGGAAATTCCTCCCTAAAGTGGTCTTTGATTTCCAGTTAAATCAATCCATCATTCTGCCAGTCTTTTTCACAAGCATTCTAGTTCAGGTGAACATCAACTTAAGTCTTGATGTCATGAGAGCTCAGAGTTACTACAGGACTCTCACTAAGGACCATATACAGGATAGAGAGCAGTTGTTCCTGACCTGTGGGGATGTGGGTAAAGGAAGTCAGCATCTAAAAGGTCAGTTTCTCGCTGTATACTCCAGTGCATCCAGTTTTGCTATTCAAAAGCTGGAAAGGAGCCCCCAACAGGCTAAGGGCCCATTCCAGGGGAACATAGCAGCTGCCAGTGGTGTTCCACTGTTGGAAATCTGTAAAGCGGCTACCTGGAGGACAGTACACGCCTTTACAACGCATTACAGCCTGGACATCCAATCCAGAAGTGATGCCAGCTTTGGCACAGCAGTCTGCAGTGTCTGTTTCCAACGTACATTCTGTGCCCACCTCCAAAGGTACTACTTCTTAGTATGTAAGAGTTAAATATTGGAGAATTCCTGGGTGAGAAGAAAAAATTACTTACCATAGTAATCTTGTTTCTTCCAAGGTATTCTCCAGTATTCATAACTCGCTCACCCTGCCTCCCCTTCTAAAACCAGTGGCCTCTGCACTCCAAACTGGATAACCTTGTGTCGGGGTGTCACACTCTGGTTTAGTCTGTCTTTTTAGGCCCTGTTGGGCTTCGTTTTTCCCCTTCAGGTTATTCTGGTATTCAGGGGGAGTTTGTTCCTCCAGTTGGAGGTTTGTTTTGAATTAGTTTAGGTTTTTCATTGTTGCGCACGTTCAGTAACAAAGGTTGGGCTTATTTTACAGGCTGTCTGTGAAATCTGAGGCGTTAATAGAATGCAGCAGTTAATAAGGGCAGCATTTGAATAAGTGGCACGAGCCAATGATGGTTCCATCATTAGCATAATGTTCCAGTTCTACTTTAAAGGCTGACTGCAAGAGTTATGAATATTGAAGAATACCTTGGAAGAAACAAGATTACTATGGTAAGTAATTTTTTTTGCTCCCAGGGGCACAGAAGTGCAGTGGCGTCCAGCGCACGACGGGCATGCTTCCACACCCATTTACCGATACCCCCGTACCCCAAGTTGCATTGCTCCCAGTCTCCACTGGGAGCCGCTGGAACTGCGGCATGCACCACACACCCTCCCAATGAGACAAGAGCAGTCCATCTGACACTCGATCCTCCCCTGCCAACCAGATTCCGCTCCCAAACCCAGGACGCCGGCATGGCACAAGGTGTGGCATTATGCTATTTAACCCTTAGCACCACCGGGCCAGCTGTTTAAGCAACCTTGGACAAAAACTAAAAGGTACCACTAAACTAATATGGCCCCTTTCAGTTGAGCAATTACTTTTATTTTTTCTCCTGGGTTGCTTAGATACACACAGACAGTGGAAAAATGTCCCCATAGGTTTGTATGGAGTGCGCCCCCGCACTCTCCCTGCTTCACAAACATCTGAGTGTGGGAGCAGGGCCAGAAGACCTGGAAGTGGAAGGGATCGGTTGGCCATGGGCTCGGTTCCAAAGGGTAATGTTAAAATAAAAAAATTTAAAAAAAAATGCTTTTGCTTCAGAAAGACTAACGCTGCCATAAGGTAATGGGCTGTGAAACCCAAATATATTAAAAAAGAAAGCTTGGAAGTTTACTTTAATAAAGCGGTTGTCAATAACCAGGGCTTCAAGTAAAATATCAATTTGCAGTGATTCTGGTAGCACAGAGATCTTACTTTGAGAAACAGCTCTTGCAGCAGATTACACCATTAGACTGAGCCGCAGGTGCCAGGACCTCAATGCAAATTTCTAGCTAGCAGTATCCAGTGGGGACCGCCCCCGACATCAGGCATCATACAAAAGGGGCGGTCCCCACAATCCCCAGTTCTAGGGACATGGATATGTTGTTCATCCACACTCATTGGCAGTATCCTGCGCTTTAAATCTTGCGGAAGGTCTTCAAGCTTGCTCCTCCCACCCACCCGGTGGTATAACCTCGGCTCGCCCATGATGCAGATCTTCCTTACCGCTTGGAAGCTCAGGTTCTCCTTAACGCTTCCGCGCTTGTGACTGGTTCCTATTTCTCCGCTTATGGATTTAAAAAAAAATTTTGCAAAAGACTTCAGTCTTCTATCCTCTGACTCGCGATGGACAGATCGACTCCCGGTTTGGAGATGCCCATGCGGTGTGAAGATGTCTCGACGGATCCACACCTGTGTCTACTGCTTAGGCCTTGAGCACGACGCAGGCTTCGACCTGTGCTCATCTTTCTCGGCCTCGTCCTCGAAGACCGTGCTGCCCGTTGCAACTGGGCCGTCCCGAGAGCGTTCCCTCGGTGAAGTCAAGGAGGCCCGGTTGGCGGTGTCGGCGGCCGGCGGCGCTCGGCGGATCAGCTCGGCGGATGGTCACCCTCGAAGAGGCGGCGCGTGGCGTAACTTCCTCGGCCGGCATTTATCGCTCTCTCTGGGTTCTTCCTACCGGCTTCTTTTAAGGAGCTTTGTCTGTCCCTCTCCACTAAAGGAGAAGGGCCTCGTCTGCTGGACCTTATTCTCGGTCAAAAGAGGGACAGGGGTAAATCCCTCCGTCGGCGGCTCTTGGGGCCGGAAAGGTCCCTCTCCCGGGCCGTCGACCGTCGGCCCGGTCGACCGCTCGGCCGCCACTGGTCTCCGGTGTCCCCGTCAGGTCAGTTGACCGAGACTCCACCGATGAAGTCAGATTTTTCTCGACCCATTGGACGAGCTGTCGCCTTTAGCAGCAGATTCCCTCTCCCGGTTCCCCGGGAGGAGTTGAGGATCCGTGGGCTCGCCTGTGCCTCCGGTTCCGGAGCCCTCGGATGGACCATCCGAGCGAAGGATGCCGGTTCGGCCGACACCTCCCGCACCGACCGGAAATTCCGGGACTCTCGGTCTCGGTCTCGGACCTCTTGGCGGTCCAGCGATCCCACCGTCTGGGCGGTCTCGGTCTCGACACCCATGATGGCCAGCGTCGCCCGCTCGTCCCATCGCCCTCCTCGGATGGGGGAAGCAGCGTGGGAGTCGTGCCGGTGATGCGAGGACCTTATGTTGCAACAGCTCCTCCTGGCGGGAATAAGCCGACTCCGTCGCCTTCCCGGCCATTAAGTGCTGTCACGGGCAGCCGACACAACCCTCGACTTATCCGAGGCCTATACCCAGAGGCGGTTGTTCGGCCAAAACCAGCTGCTCCACCGATTCGGTGGAACCTCCGCCTCCACAGCCACCAATTTGGGGCTCCGACCAAGATTCCGGTCGACTGAGGTCTACCCGCCGGCTGTCAGTTACCCTCACTCCCGACCGACCTCGGCAGGTGAAGGGTGGCTCAGGCCAGAGGCAGCTCTTGAGGACTCTTCGAGTCCGAAGATGATTCCTCCTTTTTCTCCAAGCGACTGGACTTGGAGTCTTCAGGAGGTCAGTCAATGGGCGATAGCCCGTCGTCCTTCCTAGGACTGCCCGACTCATCTCGGGTCTACGGGATGGAGCTGAACCCGTTCCAAGCAGGCAGGTATCCCCTCACGGAGTTCTGGACAGAGGATTCTCCGACGGAGGCCTTTCCGAGTGGCGAGGCCATAGTGGGTCGGCACTGGAACTTTGGCGGCGCCCTGCTTCCTGCCCTCGCCTTCGGCCAGGATGGCCAGGAAGTATCTGCGGTCTACGGTTCCTTGTCGGTTTTGAACACCCTCTGCTGAGGGTTGGTTACCGACAAGCGTTTTCGGCGCGCCCGGCGCGCGAGGGATGATGGACAAACCTCCTGACAAGGAGTCCAAGAGTGGACTATGTCTGGCGAAAAGTCTCGCTCGTCCCTCTCGGCCTTCGTCCAGGCCAGTTCGGCCCGTCCTCATGGCACATTTTCTCATGCCCTGTTGGGCTCCTGGATGAGTCATCCCTCATCTTCCGCCCGATCTGCAGACTACGGTTAAGCAGTGCGGGACCAGGGCAGGACAGTGGCCAAACAGCAGCTCCAGACTGCTTTGGATATAGGGGACTCATGTGCCAGATCGGTGGCGGCCGCGGTGGCTATGCGTCGGCAGGCTTGGCTGAGGATATCCACCTTTACCGGATACCAGCACAAGTTGGCGGATGTTCCCTTTTGGGGACTGACCTCTTGACCCTGGGGTGGAAGGTCACCTGCAGAGGATCGAAGTCAATGCCACCTTGGACTCGGTCTCTTCCGCTCAGAAGGACAAAAGGCCGCAAACCACAGCCTAAGCCCTTTCGTCCTTCTGTGCCCCGGCGCCCAGCGCAGCGTCAGGGCCAGGCTCGGCCTTGGCATCCCAAACCCAAACCGCCATGCTTCCTCTAACAGGAGGCAGGGAGGAAAGGGCCCAGGAGGTTCCCTCGGCGGGTCCCTCCTCCAAGCCTGCCCAGTGACAGGCTGAGGGTGTCGCCCCATCCCGTCACCTTACCCTGGGTCCCCCGTGGGGACGGCTCCGCACTTCCGTTCCGCCTGGTCCGCTGTTACCACGGACAGGTGGGTCGTAGAGGTGGTGGGAAGAGCCTGCCTCTGGAATTGAGCAGGCACCACCCTTCAGGCCGTGCCGCCTCGGAAACTTGAATCCCCAGCCTCACTGGCGGCTCGTCGGGCAGCGATAGCTCTCCTCCTCAGAAGGAGGTGGTAAGAAGGTGGTGGACCCTCCTTCAGACCCAGGGTTTGTGTCCAGGTACTTCCTGGTTCCAAGCAGACGGGGGCTGGCGCCCCATTCTCGACCTACGACCTAAACAAGTTTCCTAGGTCTCGAACCTTCAGGATTGGTCACTCTGGCTCAGAATAATACCATCCTTGCAGAGCGCGGTGTGTGTTCTGCTCTCTGGACTTGCAGGGCCGTTTTCACGTCCCTATCCGTCCGTCTCACAGAGATTCCCTTCGCTTCAAGGCGGAAGGATCCCTCTTGCGAGTTCAAGCCATGCCCTTCGACTTGTCTCCCGCTCCCAGGGTCTTCACCAAATGCATGGCAGTGGTGACAGCATTCCTGCGGCGCCCGAGGTCGGGTCCCTTACCTGGGCGACTGGCTGATAGCAGCTCCTCCAGGAAGGAGGCGGATGGTCCAGAGATCTGGCCCTCCAGGTCTGCTCTCAACTGGGCCTCCTTATCAACGAGGCCAAGTCAGAACTCGAGCAAGCAGGTGATTCTATTCATCGGGCGCAGCTCGACTCTCTCGAGCCAAGCGCGGCTCCCGGCGGACAGGGCCGAGTTCTTTCCTCCTTTGCCGATCATTTCTGGTTGGGCAATGCTTCCGCCGGGACTTCCTCGCCTCCTGGGTCTCATGGCGGCCTGCACCAGGCGTGGTCGTTAGGCCGCTGGAACATCGTCCTTCAGTGGGGACTGGCCAGCCAGTGGTCCTGGCATCGATCCTGAGACCAGCGCAGTAGCCGGTGACACAGGGATGTGGAGACGCTCTCCAGTGGTGGACGTTCCAGATCATTTGCAGGAGGGCATCCCGTTCGTCCGCCCGAGCAGACGGTCTCTCTATCGACCGATGCCTCTCTGATGGGTTGGGGTGCCCATCTGGGGAACACGGGCTCATGGCCTCTGGTCCCTTGGAGTCCGATGCCACATCAACCTGCTGGAGCTCCGGCGGTCCGCCTAGCTCTCACCGCCTTTGCTCCGTTCCTCC
This sequence comes from Neoceratodus forsteri, assembly GCA_016271365.2. NCBI lineage: Eukaryota > Metazoa > Chordata > Ceratodontiformes > Ceratodontidae > Neoceratodus > Neoceratodus forsteri. The sequence continues at coordinate 339,892,163 of JADMNL010000024.1, forward strand.
GGGGTCAAGTGGTCCGAGTCAGGCGGACAATACCACGACCATGTACTATCTGAACCGCCAGAAGCGGGCGGCTCCATGCTTCTATGCAGAGCTCTCCGCATTTGGTCACTTCTGCGCAGCCTGGGGCGGATCTCCTAGCCATTCACGTGGCAGGGCCTCCAACACCCTGGCCGATGCCCTGGGCGGATAGGGGCTGCATCCCACGAGTGGTCTCTCCTGCGGAGAGTAGTACAGCATCTGTTCTCCCTTTGGGGCACACCTCAGGTGGACCTGTTTTGCCTCCATGGAAAGCAGCTGGTCTGTTCCATGCCGCCCCCTCAGCAGGGGCTCGCTGCAGGGGATGCCTTCTCGAGGCAATGGACGGGCCTCTTTACGCCTTTCCCCATTTCCCTTGATCCACAAGGTGCTTCTCAAAGGCGAGGAGGGACAAGGCGCAGGTGATTCTGATAGCCCCAGACTGGCCTCGCCAGTTCTGGTACCAGATCTCCTCAGTCTCAGCTCCAGGACTCCTTGACAGCTTCCAGCTTCGCCGGACCTGCTCTCAGTCAATCAGGGAAGGTGTTCCATCGGACCTTCAATCCCTGCACCTGATGGCCTGGTTCCTGGGCTAGGTTCCAGGCCTTGGGTCTTTCCGCGAGGTCCTCAGTAGTTGAGGCGTCCCGTAGAGTCGACCAGAAAATGCTATGCCTTCAAATGGAAAAGGTTTTCCATTTGGTGTCAGGAACAAGGGCTTGGACCCTTCCTCCTGTTCCTTAGCAACATCTTGGACTGTTATGGTCCCTTTCTAGTCAAGGGCTTGGGTCGGCAGCGACCCTAAGGGTGCACCTGGCAGCCATCTCCTGCCCCACGAGCGCGGGCGGAAGCGTCAGTGGCGCAGGAAAGGTGGTCTGGCGGCTTTTTTCAAAGGCCTTGATCACATTTCCTCCAGTGCGGGGAACCCCACCTCTGGGATCTACTGCTGGTACTGGCAAAGCTCATGGGCAAGCCATTGAACCTATGCACAGGTGTGCTCTCTCTCACCTGTCATGGAGACCGCCTTCTTGGTGGCTATCCGTCAGCCAGAAGGATGGGAGAGCTCAGGCGCTTTCCATCGAGTCTCCTTACCTGGTCTTCCACAGGACAAGGTTGTCCTCGCTCCCCACCGAAATTCCTTCGAAGGTGGTGTCGGAGTTTCACCTTAACCAGGTGTTGACTCTGCGGTGTTCTACCCCAATCACACCTCGGAGGCGAGATAGGCTCCATACTCTGGACCCTAGAAGCGCTCCGCTTATATAAGGGCGCCTGGCTGAAATCCGAGGGAGAGGTTCGCCAGCTGTTTGTCACCTACGCTGAAGCCGCATCTGGCAGACCTGCAGCAAAGCGGACGATAAGCAGGTGGGTAACCTCCTGCATAGATCTCTGCTATAAGTTGGGGACATGGAGCCTCCCAGAGGGATAAAGCTCATTCTACCCGCCATACTGCTGCTGGCAGTGGCTGCTTCAGGGGACGTCCCTATCAGGAAATCTGGGGCTGCTTCCTGAAGTCAGCAAACACCTTCATTACCCACTACCATCGAGCCTTGAGTCACCGGGAGTGCTGGTTTTGGGGCCTCGGTTCTCAGTCTCTCTTTCCCAAGTAAGTATTGGGGTGTCGTCTTGCCTCCCTCCTCCCGGAGAACTGCTAGGAGTCTGCCAATGAGTGTGGATGAACAACATATCCATGTCCTAAAATACAGGTTACTCACCTGCAACAGGAGTTCTAGAATGGTATATGTTGTTCATCCCACCTGACTCCCTCGACCTCGGCGGCCTTTAGCCTGAGCTTCAAGCGGGCCAGATCTGGCGTCATGGGCGGGCAGGAGTTCTACCGGGTGGGTGGGAGGAGCAACTTGAAGACCTTCCGGCAAGATTTAAGCGGCAAGGATACTGCCAATGAGTGTGGATGAACAACATACACCATTCCTAGAACTCCTGTTACAGGTGAGTAACCTGTATTTCTTTTCCTGCCATCGACTCGCCAGCATCGGCCTCAGGGATGCCCTTTTCAGCGAACGACGACTCGAACTTTCAGAAATTCTTTTGCTCAACTCAGTGTCTGCATCTCCTATTTCTTCTACTGAATGACACCCCTCCAAGTGTGCCTGCGGAAGGCAGATCCCGTTCAGTGATCTCCATTCGGCCTGTCTGCGGTGCTTAGGCCCAGAGCACGACACCCAGGCCTGCTCCTTCTGTCAGAAGTTTAATAGCCGCACCAGGATCTGCTGTCAGAAGGCACTTCAGGGGTTCCTGTTAGAGGAAAGATTGAAATCAATGGATAAAGACCCTGCCTCCAGAGGTGTCTACCTCCAAGTACCATAAACACCAGGAGAAGGCCAGGTCCAGATCCCCAAACTGGGCCTTGGACTCGCGCACCAGTTCATGCTCCATGCACTCAGACCAGTCTCCCTCCAGGGCTCGCTCTCAGCCTCCTCCCATTAAAGTCCGGGCTTCAGGCGGTCTTTCGGCTTCTCTCCACCCATTAAATACTTCCAGGACTTCGGACCCTTCGCCTTCCCAGGCCTCACGAAGTCTTCAGACCGTCATCGGTCCAAGTCTTCTTCCAAGTCTGCTTCTGCTTCCTCGGACAGACGCCGGGAACCCGACGCCAGATCGGCCTCCCAGGGGACTTGATCCCCCTCCCAGGAAGACTAAGGACCTGACATCCCTCAAGCGGACGATGGACCCTAAGCAGGCTGCCGATCCTTCTCTGGCCAGACGTCCCTTAAGCACCCGACGTCGGTCAAACGACCTTCAGAGCAAACGACTGCCCTCCCTTCACCGGACAAACAACCTTCGGAGCAAACGACTGCCCTCCCTTCACCGGCTGATACCAGTCACCGGGGTTCATCTGAGGAGGATCTGATGTTGCCTGACGACCAGGCAGGCGACGCTGAGGACGTCGGGCTTCCGCGGAAGCCTTCGCCTGAACCGGCGATGCCCTCGGACCCGACGCCTAACACCGGCGACAGACCAATCCCGACACCAGGACCGTCATCCGGTATGAACATCCAAGAAGTCAAGGATCTCTTCACCATTTGGTGGGACACAATTAAAAAGGATGTGGTCCCAGTAAAGCTTCCTCCTCCCCCCTAGGGTCCAGCAGGAAGACCCCCCCCCCCGACCCCCAAGGAGCCTACACCACCTCCTAGGGGCAGATCCAGAGAAAGGAGAAGGCCCCCTTCATGGTCTCCCTCAGGGTCCCCAGTCCCAAACTACCCAGAGGAAGAAGGTCCACTCCACAGGGGATGACTCTAGACCAGACTCTTCGGACACCTCAGGTCTCCTTCTCCAATAAGTATCCACGACCAGACCCACGAGACCTCCCAGGTCACCTCGGATGATCCTTTTATCTGAAATCATTAGGCACATCCAGGAAAATATGGGATGGGAACGGAAGATCTAGGCCCGAGCGACAGCGCCTAGCTCAATACCTTCGGCAGAAAGATCTTAAGCCTGTGGTGCCACCCTTGGTGGACACCTTTGTGGACGACTCCAAAGCCGCATGGAAACGTCTGCATTCCACCCCCGTTGTACCAAAGAAGGCTGACCGCCTGTACAGGGCCTCTGCAGAGGACCCGTATCTGGCGCAACAACCCCTGGCTGATTCACTGGTCAACACAGCCGCTCATGACCGGTCTCGACGACTGCAACATTTGAGCACACAGCCTCCAGACGAGGAATCCAAGCAGTTAGATTCACTGGGTAGGCGCGTGTATGCATCTGCTACACTCTCCATCAGGTCACTAAACTATCTGACATACATGGTTCAGTTTCAGCACGCCCTATGGGAATAGGGCCAGGACCTGGTTAAAGTCCTTCCGGACGGCGAACAAAAGGAGGAACTCTTGAACCTTCTTCACACAGGGTCGGATGTGGGGACCCAAGTTTTGAGAGCCGCCTATGATTCGGCGGACTCTGCAGCCAGGGGAGCAGCCTCGGGCATCTGTCTCCGGAGACACTCATGTCTTTGCGTCTCGGTTTACTCCGACGTCCAGAAGAATATCCTGGGCGTCCCTACACGGAGAGGTCCTGTTTGGTGAGGATTCAAAAGGTAATCTCAGATTACAGGGCCGGGACGGTGATGACTGTACTGGCCATGTACAGGCCCAAGACTGGTTCCTTCGTAGGAACCAGAATCATTTTCGTGGCCAGCAACAACGGCAGCAGCCATGTTCCGGCCAGCAGCAAAGGGCAACTTCAACCGCAAGGTCCAGCCCAAGTCTTCCCTAGGCCAAGGTCAGAGATGCACAAAACTGACCCAGCCTGCAGGAGGCAATGCCGCCACAGCATTCCTTCTTCCCGGCCCCTTCCCCTGCTCTGGATCAAAGGGAAGACCAGGTCGGGGGTCTCATCTCTCACCACCTTTCAGGGTGGCAGATAACTGCCGACCGGTGGGTACTTCAATTGGTCCAGAGAGAACACTCTATAGAATTCCTCACTTACTCACCTTCAAGACCTCTCCTGTTCTCCCGTTACTCGGGACAGCACGCACTGCTCATTCAGCAGGAGGTGCTAGCGCTTCTGGAAAAAGAGGCCATAGAGCACGTACCGCGGAACCAGAGAGGTGCAGGATATTATTCCCACTTCTTTCTTGTTCCCAGAAAGACTGGGGACCTCCGTCCGATTCTGGATCTCAGCGACCTCAACGCTTCGGTGCTTTACAAACGCTTCTGCATGGTGACTCTTCCAGAGCTAATTCCCATGCTCAAGCAGGGCACCTTCTTAGCATCACTGGACATGCAGGATACCTACCTGCACATCCCGATAGCTTGGGTGCACCCAAAATTCTTACGCTTCGAGTTTCTGGGTCACCATCATCAGTCCCAAGCCCTCCCTTTCGGGCTGTCCTCGGCACCTCGGGTGTTCACGAAGTGCATGGCAGTCGTAGCGGCGGCTCTCGGGAGACAAGGCCACTACATGTTCCCCTACCTGGACGACTGGCTCCTCATGGCCCCCTCTCGGGGGGGCCTCTGATGTCCACGATCCACTGTACTCGTTCCCTCTTCGAATCCTTGGGCATCATCATCAATCGGGAGAAGTCACACCTGGTTCCATCTCAGAGACTGCAATTTATAGGTGCAGTCCTGGACACTGTCCACGGAAAGCTTTTTGCCCCAGGACAGAGAGGAGCACATCAGATCCTTCATAAGGGATATCCTGGCAAAGACTGTCCCAGCAAGACTGGTCCATTGCCTGCTCGGACACATGGCTGCGGCCATTGCAGCAGTCCTTTAGCCCATCTCCACATGCGGGTGACCCAGTGGATGTCACGGGTGCAGTGGGATCAGAAGCAAGGCGATCTGCAGCATCCAGTCAGGATCACGAATGCCGTCATCCGGGATTGGCAATGGTGGCTCGACCCAGAGCACCTGTCGTTGGGAGTACCCTGTTGCGCCAGCTCGGTTGTGACACGCCCACGGACGCTCGGGTCCGCTGGGGAGCGCACCTCGATGGTGTCAGGTCTCTGGGCTCGTGGACTCAACCGTGAAGCTAATCTTCACATAAATATTTTGGAGATGAGGCGGTCCTTTATGCCTTGCAGGCCTTCCAATCGGAGATTCCATCGGGTACTCTTCTGATACGAATAGACAATACAGCGGTGATGTATTACCTCCAACAAACAAGGAGGCACTCTTCCAACCCTCTCTGCAGGGAGGCCATGAGGGTGTGGGATTGGGTACTGCAACACGGTGCAAACCTTGTTGCTGTTCATGTTCCAGGAGTGGACAACATTATCGCAGACAGTCTGAGCCAATCTCAGGCCAGAGTCCACGAATGGGAACTACTCCAGGAGGTCGTAGAGGATCTGTTTCGCAGATGGGGGACACCACAGTTGGACCCTTTTGTGTCCTCATCCAATGCAAAACTGCCCAATTTTTGCTCGCTAGATCCAGGGTCTGGTGTTTTCTGGCGAGACGTGTTGTCCCTCTCCTGGGCGGGCAGATTCCTCTACGTTGATCCAGAGGGTTCTTCTGAAACCCCACAGAGAACAGGCAACGCTGATATTAATCGCGCCCTTTTGGCCCAGGCAGATCTGGTTCCCTCTGCTGTACCAACTTTCTCAGGAACCGCCGGTGCCTCTGCCAGTCAGCTGCCTTATTGTCCCAGGAGGCAGAATCCTTGGTCCATCCAGACCTTCGCTCTCTGAACCTGCATGTTTGGCTCCTAGGGACATAGCGCTCATGCGTTACGGGGTCTCACAAGAGGTAGCAGATGTTCTAGCGGCTGCTAGAAAACCGGCCACTCATGCCACATACGCCATGAAATGGTGCAAATTTTATCTCTGGGCTGAAGCATGGGGGACTTTCCCCACTGGATTGTTCTGAGGGTTCAGTATTGGACTACCTCCTGTCCTTATTTTAGGCAGGCTTGGCCTCCCCATCAAAGTACACCTCTGTGCCATCTCGGCCTATCACACACCCACTAGGCCCTACGGTCCATATCCCAGTTGGAAACTGTTTGTGCCTTTTGAGAGGCATTCTCCACCTTAAGCCTCGATCCCATTCCTCTGTGGGACCTACCTTTCTTCCTGGAGCAGCTTACTCTGCCTCCTTTTTGAACCAGCCGCGGATTAGAGAGCTACGTCTTAGTGCATGGAAGGCGTTATTTTTGGTGCTGTTACTTGACCAGAAGGATCTCTGAGCTACACGCACTTATATGCAAAGAACCTTATTTGGTTTTTCACCATGACAGGTTGTCCCTTAGGACAAATCCAAAATTTCTGCCTAAGGTGGTCTCAGCCCTTATCCTTAACCAGGATATCGTCCTACCAGTGTACTTTCCAAAATACTCCAATAGAGGAGAGGCCCTGCTGCACACTCTTGACGTGCATAGGTGTCTAAGATACTACCTGACCAGAACCAGGCAACACCATAAATCTGATCAGCTTTTTGTCTCCTTCGCCCATAGGATGCTGGGTGCTCCGGTCTCTAAGCAATCTTTCTAGATGGCGCATTCATTGTATCACGTTCTGTTACCAGAAGCGTAACAAGTCCCTACCGGGCTCGGTTAAGGGACATTCCACAAGGGGAGTGGCTACCTCCTTTGCTGCTCTGAAGAACATGTCCACGTCCGCCATCTGCGCAGCAGCTACTTGGAGCACCATGCACTCCTTCATCAGGCATTACAGCCTAGACGTTGCTTCACGGCGAAGAGCTGGTTCTTGTCTAGCAGTCCTTCAGGGACTACTGTCCTAGGCTCTGGTTCAACTTTCGATCTTTCCTGAGCCTCCTCCCATTTGAGAGGGATTTCCAGTATTGCTTGGGAGTCTGTCCTAATGGTGTAACCTGCTGCAAGAGCTGTTTCTCAAAGTAAGATAGTACAGTTACGTAAGAACTTACCGTAACAACAGATCTTCGAGAACAGTTCTTGCAGGAGGTAGTTTCCCTTCCACCATCCCCTCTGGAGGTAGAGATGTTCCATTTGTTTCTTCTTAGGATTCAGTGTTTTCAACACCTGCCTGTTGCATACCTTCTTTGAAGGGGGATCCTCAGTCTCCACTTCAGAAGTCATCTAGCAGCCTGGAGTTTCCAGCTGGAGAACTGGGGATTCTGGGGGAACGCTCCCTTTTATATGATGCCTGACATCGGGGGAAGGGCCGACGTCGGGGGGCGGTCCCCACTGGATACTGCTAGCTAGAAAATTTCTGTGGGGTCCTGGCGCCTGCCAGCTTCAGTCCTAATGGTGTAACCCGCTGAGAGCTGTTCTCGAAGATCTACTGTTATGGTAAGTTCTTACGTAACTGTACTTTCTGGTTTAAAAAAAAAAAAGATGCTTTCCACTTGTTTAATAGAGGTAGTCAATAACCAGGGCTTCAAATAAAACATCAGTGTGTAATAAGTCTGGTAGCCTAGAGTTCTGGGTTTTAGTTTTACCGCCTAAACAGGAACATGAAGCAGTGAAAAAGACTAGTTACTCTGATTACCTTGTCTTTATTTTAATAGCATGCAGCTTGTGGAAATTATATTTCTTTCTCTGTTCTGATATCTTTGTCCGAACAAAACCTTAGGGAAAGCATTTTTTTCTGTCTTTAAAACCCACAGCGAAATTGGAAATACTTTGAAGCACAAAGTTTTCTTGGTTCTAGTACCCCGACTAACCATAAATTGCCAAAATAAAAATCTGCTTATTTTAATATGTTCTCATTGACTAAGGCCTCAAGAGGAACATGTTTTTGCACTTATACTATGATAGCTTTGGGTGGGGGATTTTTGAAACACACAGATCTTACTTTGAGGGGCTCTTGCAGCAGGCAGTAGCCATAAGGACTGAGCTGCCAGGTGCTAGGACCACACAGAAAACTTCTAGCTAGTAGTATACAGCAGGGCACTGCCTCAAGGCCAGCATGCTGATGTCTGACCTGTGGTATGAAAGAGTGGTCCCCATCCCCAGTTCTTTTCCCATCGACCCACACAGATTGGACCTCCATGGATTCCTGCTGCTATTCAACCACCATTTTTGTGTTTCGACTACGATTTATTTTTTGCAGTTTAACAGCATCTCCACATCAATGTGCTAAAGATGCGAGCAGTTCTTCTTGCATTTTGGGCCTTTCAGACTGATCTACTCCCGGGCCCTCTCCTGATTCAGACAGACATGTCTGTAGTCTGTTACCGCACAGGGGGGTGGGGTGGGATTCACTCGTACCCCCTCTGCAGGGAGGTCGGTATGCTGATGTCTGACCTGTGGTATAAAATAGTAGTCCCCCACCCCATCCCCAGTCCTTTCCCACTGTTGACCCACGCAGATTGGACCTCCACAGACTCCTGCTTCTAGTTGACCACCATCTTTGTTTCAACCGCAATTTATTTTTCACAGTTTAATAGCATCTCCACATCAACGTACTAGAGAGGCAAGCAATCCTTTTGTATTTCGGGCCTTTCAGTCTTTACTTCAGGGCCCTCTCCTGATTCAGACACACATGACATGTCGGCAGTCTATTACTGCAACAAGCAGGGGGAGGAGGGGACTCCATCGTACCCTCTGTGCAGAGAGGCCATTAGAGTTTGGCATTGGGCCATAGAACACAACCTGGTTCTAACGGCAATTTATGTTTCAGGCATCCAGAACGACCGGGCCTACAGCCTAAGCAGATCCAGGTTGAAAACACAAGTGGGAGCTCCCATCCTCTTAGACGAAGACCTCTTCGACAGGTGGGGTCGTCCCTAGCTGGGCCTCTTTGCATCCCCACTCAACCCAAAAGTGCCCAATTTCTGCTTGCAAGATCCTGGGCCTGGTGTTTTCTGGCGAGACGCATTGTCTATCTCTTGGACAGGGAGGTTTCTGTGTGCTTTTCCTCCCTTTCCAATTCTACAGGGGGTTCTTCTCAAGCTGCAATCGGAGAGGGTGGAGATTATTCTGATAGCTCCCTACTGGCCATGCCTATGGTTCCCGTTGTTGCAGCAACTAGCAGTGGAGCCTCCGCTTCTCCTGCCTCTTTGCTCCAACCTGCTGTCCCAGGACCAGGGTGCTCTGATTCACCTGAACTTAAGGTCACTTCATCTTCATGCGTGGCTCCTGCAGACTTGGCTGTTGCACGTCATGGGGTTTTCTCTAGGGTGGTGGATGTCCTGGTGACCAAAAGGAAGCTTTCCACCAGAGCCACTTATGCCATGAAGTGGAAGCGGTTCTCTGGCTGGGCTACCGCCCAGCACTTGGATCTCTTCACCTGTCCAGTGAAACTCATCCTGGAGTACCTCCTTTCCCTGTCAGACTCTGGTCTGGGTTACTCCTCTATCAGGGTGCACCTTTCTGCTGCATACCATGCACCCATTGATGGCAAAACTGTTGCCCAGCTGGATCTGTCCTGCACATTTTTGCGGGACATTCTTCATTTGAAACCTCCAATTAGGGACCCAGTCCCATCATTGGATCTATTGTTTATTTTGGAGATGCGCACTCTTCCTCCCTTTGAACCTAACGCAAGTTGCAAGCAACTCTTTCTGTCATGGAAAGCATCTTTTTTTTTCATTTCCATTACTTCAGCTCGAAGAATTTCCAAGCTTCAGGCTCTGTGTAAAGAGCCTTACTTATTTTCCACAAAGACCGGTATCTTTGTGGGCCGAATCCTAAGGTGGTGTCTAAGTTTACTTTGAATCAATCCATCCACCTACCTGTTGATTTTCCTGAGTATTCTAATTGAGGGGGAGGCTTTCCTCCATACTCTAGATGTTCATCAGGTGCTTCGTTTTTACTTGGACTGCACCCAACCTTTTGGAAAATCCAACCAGTTTGTTTCGTTTGCCCCAGGAAAGAGAGGCTCCTGTTTCCAAACAGCGTATCTAAGCAGTTAGCTAACTGCATTGTGTGTGCTACTGCAAGTACAGCAAGCTTTGCCAGGCCTGGTCAAAGGTCATTCTACCAGGGTACTGTTATCTCAGCTGCCTCCTTCAGGAGTATGTCTGCTGCAGACATCTACTGAGCCACCACTTGGAGTTCTGTTTATACTTTCATTAGGCATTAACAGTTTCAATATTTGCAGGCTCAGAGCTGGTTTTGGACTTGCAGTTCTCCAGGGCCTCCTGTCTTAAAGTTCCCTATGACTACTGTTGTCCTTGTCCCAGCTGACTGAGTCTGTTCCTGTACTGCTTGGGATTCAGTCCTTATGGTTACTGCCTGCTGCAAGAATCCCACGAAGTATGATAGTACAGTTACGTAAGAACTTACCATAACAATAGATCTTCGAGAGGGGCTCTTGCAGCAGGCACTGCATTTCCTCCCTCCTTCCCCGACTGCTGTTTCTTCATCAAAGCTTTTCTCATTTGGAGGAACCTCCTCGGTTCTCAGTTTCTGTCACCTTGGGGTCTCCGGTAGGAGAACTGGCAATGGGATGAGGACCACCCCTTTACCTATAAATCGGACTTCAGCGTGCCAATATGGCGGTCCCTCTGCTGTATACTGCTAGCAGAAGTTTCCCCATGTGGTCCTAGTGCCTGTTGGCTCAGTCCTTTTAGTTGTGCCTGCTGCAGAGCTCCTCGAATCTATTGTTAACGGTAAGATCTTACTCGAAACAGCTCATGCAGCAGGTTACACCATTAGGACTGAAGCTGCAGTGCAAAAGACACCTTGGAAATTTTCTAGCTAGCAGTATTCAGCGGGACCGCCTCCGACGTCAGTTCCACCTCGACGTCAGGCATAGTACATAAGGAGGCAGTCCCCCAGAATCCCCAGTTCTTTTCCTGCCGTCGACTTCGCCAGCATCGGCCTCTCTGTCTTACTCTAGCGCTGGCGACTAATAACTTCTCATAGTAGTTTTACTAAATTAATGTCGGCATCTCCAACTCCTCCTTCTGAGGACACCCTTCCAAGTGTGCCTGCAGAAAACAGATCCCCTTCAAGGATCCTCATTCATCCTGCCTGCGGTGCTTAGGCCTGGAACCGACACCAAGGCCCGCTCCTTCTGTCAGGGTTCAACAGCCACACCAGGATCTGCCATCAGAAGGCACTTCAGGGGTACTTTTTAGAAGAAAACTTAGCAGAATGGATAAAGAACCTTCCTCTAGAGGTGAATCTTCCTCGAAGGCCCACAAACACCGGGAGAAGGCAAGGTCCAGATCCACGAACCGGGCCTCGGACTCACGTAGCTCAGGCTCCACTCGATCTGACTGCTCTCCCTCCAGGGCTTGTTCTCAGCCCCCTTCAATTAAGGTCAAGGCTACAGGCGGTTCTTTCGGCTTCGCTTCAACCCATAAAGACTTCCAGGCCTTCAGCTTCTTCCACTCCCTCCCGGGCCTCTTCCATGTCTTCTGACTGTCACACGTCTTCCTCTTCTGTTCGTCAGGACCCCGACTCCAGATCGGTCTCCCAGGGTCCGGATCCTCCACCCAGGAAGACAAAGACCTGGCGTCCCTAAAGCAGGCGACTGACGATGTTGGCCAAGCAGCCCGGCGTCAGCCAGGCGTTCGCCAAACTGAGGACATCGGCCAAACACCAGACGTCGGCCAGGCATTCGCCGGACCCGAAGAAGTCGGCCAAGCGACATACGTCTGCCTCACACTTGCCGGAGCCGAAGACTGCCCCCCAAAACACCAGTCGCAGGTCCTCCACGGAGGAGGACACGACATTGCCTGAGGACCAGGCGGGCGACACAGAGGACGCTGGGCTTCCAAGGGAACCTTCGCCCACCCCGGAGACACCTGCGGACCCGACGCTCGACCCCGGTGACAGACCACCGGCACCAGGCCCGTTGGGCATGAACATTCAAGAGGTCAAGGATCTCTTCACTTTCTGGTGGGAACCTATCCAGAAAGATGTGATCCCTGTAAAACCACTTTCTCCTACTCCTTCACCTCCTACGCCCCCTCTTCCACCACAGGGGCCAGCAGGACGACCACCAACCCCTAAGGAACATATTCCACCTCCTAGGGTTAGATCTAAGGATAGGAGAAGGCCTCCCTCAAGATCTCCCTCAGGGTCTCCCAGCCCCAAGCGACCCAGACGTCGGTACACTCAGTCAGGGGAGGACTCTAGACCGGATACCTCTGAAATCTCCAGATCTCCTCCTCCACTCAGCATCCCATCGCCTGACCCACAAGACCTATCCAGGTCTCCTCCGGATGATCCCTCCTTCTCTGAGATTATGAGGCACATCCAGGAGAAGATGGGATGGGATTCTGAAGACCTCGACCCCGAGAGACAGCGCCTTGCCCGTTATCTTCAGCAGAAAGATCCAAAGCCTGTGGTAGTGCCACCCTTGGTGGACACCTTCACGGACGTCACCAAGGCTGCGTGGAAGTGTCCGCACTCCACCCCCGCTGTGCCAAAAAAAGCTGACCGCCTGTACAAGGCCCCAAAAGAGGACCAGTACTTGGCACAACAACCTTTGGCTGACTCCCTTTTCATTACGGCCTCTCATGACCGGTCCCAACGACCGCAGCATATGAGCACACAGCCACCGGACCAGAAATCCAAACAGCTGGATGCCCTGGGGAGGCGCACGTATGCGGCTGCTACATGCTCCATCAGGTCCCTGAACTACCTATCTCATATGGTACAGTTTCAGAATGCCATGTGGGAACAGGGCCAGGACATTGTCGACAAATTCCCGGATGGCGATCAGAAGGTGGAGCTTCTCAACCTCCTCCGCACAGGGTCTGATATGGGAACCCAAGTGCTACGAGCCACATATGATTCTGCGGACTTGTCTGCCAGAGCTGCAGCTTCGGGCGTCTGTCTCTGGAGACACTCTTGGCTCCGTGTCTCTGGCTTTACCCTGGACATACAGAAGAACATTCTTGGCGTCCCATACAATGGCAAGTTCTATTTGGTGAACACTCGGAGGTTATCACCAAGCTCCAGGGCGCTCGGAAAAGCGGATCTGTACAAGCCATGTACAGATCAAGGCAGGTTTCTTCGTAGGAACCAGAACATTTTCGCAGCCAGCAACAACGGTAACTGCCACGTTCCGGCCAGCAACAAAGGGGTACCTTTCACCGTAAAGCCCAGGCTAAATCTTCCCCAGTTAGAGGCCAGTGTTACACCAAACTGGCCCAGCCTGCAGAAACCAGTGCTGCCACAGCATGACTCCTTCCCAGCCCCCGCCCCTCCTCTGGATTAGCGGGCACAAAAGGTCGGGGGTCGCATCGTTCACCACTTTTCAGGGTGGCAGTCGATTACTGCCGACCGGTGGGTTCTCCAAATGGTCAAGAAAGGGCACTTCATCGAATTTCTCAACCACCCACCGTCAAGACCTCCCCTGCTTTCCCGTTATACGGGTCAGCACGTCCTGCTCATACAGCAGGAGGTGCTCGCGCTTCTCGAAAGAGAGGCTATAGAGTACGTACCGCGGAACCAGAGAGGTGCAGGTTGTTATTCTCACTACTTTCTGGTTCCCAAGAAGACAGGGGATCTCCGTCCGATACTGGATCTCAGCGACCTCAATGCTTCGGTCCTATACAAACGCTTCCACATGGTGACCCTTCCAGGTCTGATACTCATGCTCAAGCAGGGCACCTTTCTAGCATCCCTGGACATGCAGGATGCTTGCCTGCATATACCCATCGCTCAAGCGCACAGGAAGTTTATGCACTTGAAGTTTCAGGGTCACCATTATCTGTTCCAAGCCCTTCCCTTCGGACTGTCATCTGCACCTCGGGTATTCACGAAGTGCATGGCGGTCGTAGTGGCGACTCTGAGGAGACAAGGCCACTACATGTTTCCCCTACCTGGACGACTGGCTTCTCATGGCACCCTCTCAGGAGGCCCTGATGTCCGCCATTCATTGTACTCTGTCTCTGTTCGAGACGTTGGGCATCATCATCAATCGAGAGTGCCTGGTTCTGTCACAGATTCTGCAGTTCATAGGTGCAGTTCTGGACACCGTCCAGGGGAAAGCTTTTCTACCCCGGGAACAAGCAGAACACATCAGATCCCTCATCAGGGACTTTCGGCAAAGAGGACCGTCCCACCCAGACAGGTCCTTTGCCTGCTCGGACATATGGCTGTGGCCATTGAACTGAGTCCCGCTACCCGTCTCCACATGCGGGTGACCCAGTGGATGTTACGGGCCCAATGGGACCAAAAGCAAGACCATCTGCAGCTCCCAGTTCGGATCACGAAGGCCGTAATCCGGGATTGGTAGTGGTGGCTAGATTCAAAGAATCTATTGGTTGGGGTCCCCTTCATTGCGCCGTCTCAGATTGAGACACTTTTTACAGATGCCTCAGGGCTCGGTGGGGAGCTCACCTCGACGGTGTCAGGTCTCTGGGCCTGTGGACAGCCCAAGAGACTCATCTCCACATAAATATCCTGGAAATGAGAGCAGTTCTTTACGCCCTGCAGGCTTTCCAGTCAGAGATTCCACCGGGTACTCTTCTGTTACAAACAGACAATTCCATGATGATGTATTACCTCAACAAACAAGGAGGCACCTATTCCTACCCGCTTTGCAGGGAGGCCATGAGGGTGTGGGGATTGGGTTCTACAACACGGTGCAAACCTCATTGCTGTTCATGTCCCAGGAGTGGTTAACGTCATTGCAGACAGCCTGAGTCGCTCTCAGGCCAGAGTCCACGAATGGGAACTACTCCAGGAGGTAGTAGAGGATCTGTTTCGCAGATGGGGTACACCAGAGCTGGACCTTTTCGCGTCCCCATGCAACGCAAAATTGCGCAATTTCTGCTCGCTTGATCCAGGGCCTGGTGTTTTCTGGCGAGATGCGCTGTCCCTCTCCTGGGCGGGCAGATTTCTCTGTGCCTCCCCCCCCTTCCGTTGATCCAGAGTTTCCTTTTGAAACTTCGCAGAGAGCAAGCGACGCTGATACTTATCGTGCCGTTTTGGCCCAGGCAGATCTGGTTCCCTCTACTACATCAGCTGTCCCGGGAACCTCCAGTGCCTCTGCCAATCAGCTCTCACTTACTATCTCAGGAGGTGGGCTCCTTGGTCCATCTGGACCTTCATTCGCTGAACCTGAACGCCTGGCTCCTAGAGACATAGCCATTATGCGATACGGGGTCTAGCAAGAGGAGCAGATCGCCCAGCGCTGCCAGAAACCAGCCACTATGCTACTTACGCCATGAAATGGCGCAGATTTTGCCTTTGGGCTCAAGCACGGGGGTTTTCTCCAGTGGATTGTCCAGAAAGGTTGGTCTTGGACTACCTCCTGTCTCTTTTTCAGACAGGCTTGGCCTACTCCTCGATAAAAGTACACCTTTGTGCCATCTCAGCCTGTCACACCCCTGTAGGCCAATGTCCTATATCCCAGTTGGACACGGCACAAGCATTCCTGAGAGGTGTCCCCCAACTTAGACCTCTGATTAAGGATCTGATTCCGGCTTGGGATTTACCCATTGTCCTGGAGCAGCTTACGCTGCCACCTTTTGAACCAGCCGCTGATTGTGAGCTACGTCTTCTTACATGGAAGACGTTGTTTTTAGTTGCCGTTACTTCAACCAGAAGAATTTCTGAACTTTACGCACTGATGTGCAAAGAACCTTATTTAGTTTTCCACCAGGACAGGGTATCCCTGCGGACTAATCTGAAGTTTCTGCCTAAGGTGGTCTCAGCTCTCACTCTTAATCAGGATATCGATCTACCAGTGTACTTCTCTAAATATTCTAATCGAGGAGAGGTCCTGTTGCACACTCTAGATGTGCATAGGTGTCTTCAATACTACCTGGCCAGAACCAAACACCATTGAAAATCTGATCAGCTTTTTGTCTCCGCCCACAGGATGATGGGAGCTCCCGTTTCCAAACAGTCGCTGTCCAGGTGGCTCATACATTGTATCACATTCTGTTACCAGAAGCGTAACAAACCCTTACCAGGCGCGGTTAAGGGTCATTCCACAAGGGGGGGCTACTTCCTTTGCAGCCTTAAAGAACATGTCTGCCTCAGCCATGTGTGCAGCAGCCACTTGGAGCACTGTGCACACCTTCATCAGGCATTATAGCCTGGACGTTGCATCGAGGCGAAGATCAGGTTTTGGTCTAGCAGTCTTTCAAGGACTTCTGTTCTCTGCTTCGGTTCTACTAGTGACTTCTACCTTCCCTCCTCCCAATGGTAAGGGATTTCCAGTATTGCTTGGGAATCAGTCCTAATGGTGTAACCTGCTGCAAGAGCTGTTTCTCTAAGTAAGATAGTACAGTTACGTAAGAACTTACCGTAACAGTAGCGAGAACAGCTCTTGCAGCAGGTACTTCCCCCTCACCATCCCCGCTGGAGGTAAATTTTTGTTCTGATATCCTTCTCCTAGGATCAGGTGTTCTCAACACCACTCTGATTGTCACTTGATGGTGGATCCTCGGTCTCCTCTTCTGATGTCATCCAGCGGCCAGGAGTCTCCGGCGGGAGAACTGGGGATTCTGGGGGACCGCCTCCTTATGTACTATGCCTGACTGGGGGCGGTCCCCGCTGAATACTGCTAGCTAGAAAATTTCCGTGAGGTCCTGGCGCCTGCCGGCTTCAGTCCTAATGGTGTAACCTGCTGCAAGAGCTGTTCTCGAAGATCTACTGTTATGGTAAGTGCTTACGTAACTGTACTTTCCATGTTCTGGTGTCTCAGCCCACACGGGCAGAGAAAATATGTTGATAATTGCCTTGTCTTAATTTGACCCAAACATTTTTGATGCATTCTAGAGTGTTCCCTTGTTACAAGGTTGCGGACCTCTAAACTAAATGGTCTAGTGAATTGTTCAAAATCTCTGTACAACATGCCAATGAAACTGGGCACGTGCTGCCTTTTTGCCTACCCTTTACCGAATAAAGTAAAACAATATCCAAGCCAGTGCAGGCCCTGGAACTGATGCTGTCTAGGCTAGCAAAACTGCTGCCTATCGCAGAAGCGAATCTGACCATTCTTAGTATGGGAAGCAACAATTGTGAGAACCCCTATAAACATTCAAGTAGAAGCTCTGGTAGAGGAGAAATTGGTTGAGAAAAGGAACTAGATTAGTTGTCATTGGTGATGAGGATATAGGCTGATGTGTGTAGGAGAAAAGGCAAATCAGGTTAGGAATGAGGGCAGCCATGAACACTATGCAGAAATGAGGCTTCCTCCTGAATCTGGGAAAATCCACACTGGAACTTCTTTACGAACTGCATTTCATTGGAGCAGAGCTCAAGATCTCATTCATTATGCAGCATCTTTTCACTTGAGCATGAAAAGGCCTGCACAGGATTGCTTACAGAACTACCTGTTTCAGTTCTGCAGCCCTGCAGTCATAAGCTGAGCTGCTGTTAATGGGTTTTGCTTCATTGTAGTCTTCAGTTCAGCTGATGTCAGTGGGTTATGGATCTGCGCTGAGTGAAAAAAAAAATATATATATATAGATATAGATATAGATATAGATATATATTGGGTGTGGGAAAACAGGTGAATTGGTATGGTGACCTAAACAAGGAAAAATAGAACTATATCAAAACAAGCAAGCACACACGCATTCATGTGGATGGTGGACTTAACACATGCCCCAAGTAATAATTCTGTTAAAAAATGCAGATGCAGTTTTTGGTCTAGGGTACAAGGGCCCGTTTTCCAGAAATTACTCTCTGCCAGAGAGTTCTGTTCTTTGGTTTTACAGCCGGAGGCAACAGGACACTGCGGGGACCAGATCCTTTGGGTTTAGTGGTGCTTGCCCCAAATTTTCTCAAAACCTTGCCACATTTGATGACCTTTAAAAACTGATGTGGCAAGTGGGGAACCTGACAAAAGCAAGTTGCTCAGCAACGAGGTAGTGTCCATCCACTACTCTTCTCTGGTTGAGTGTTCTGGTAGTAGACAATTT
Organism: Neoceratodus forsteri; assembly: GCA_016271365.2. NCBI lineage: Eukaryota > Metazoa > Chordata > Ceratodontiformes > Ceratodontidae > Neoceratodus > Neoceratodus forsteri. The sequence continues at coordinate 339,910,402 of JADMNL010000024.1, forward strand.
TACGACTCAGAGAATCAGTAGTAGTCTTGTTGCAAAAAACACAGTCCTGAGTCTGCTCACACTCTGCATCTTATTCCAGGGACTATTCAGCTACACCTTGTCCTCAAATAAAGAAGAGCAACACAGGTTTAGGTGTAGTTAACACCACACTGCCTGAGGCAGCCATCTCTGTTGGGTGCTGGAGTTCCTGTGTCCTCTTGTTAGCTGCCTTTGAGGGATGTCATAGATTGCTCTGTCTCCTGTTCCCCCTCTGCTTACTGAGTATGTATTGGATGAGTAATTTGGTTGATGGACATCTCTTGTGGAGCTGTGGATCCCTTGCACCTTTTTGGCTCTGCTTGTGTTCATGTCTGCTGTGCTGGGGTCGGTCTTAGGGTTGGTGCCAGTGCCACTGTTGGTGCTCCCAGGGTTGTCTTTGGTGCTGGTACAGCCGCACCTTGGGGTGCTGTTGCCAGGAGCCAGCTTCAGTGGGGACGTGGAGTGCCTTGAAATGCGCTGGCTCCCACCTCCTTGTTGGAGAATGAGCAAGAGTACAAACCAGATCTCATTGAGACAGTAGCCTCTAAACACAGGGGGCATTTTGCCTGCTAAGACCGTCCAAGCTCCTCGGGGAACCTCTGTCTTCAGTCACTCGTGAAGAACATGCACAAAGCTGTTCACTTGAAGACACTTGCTGTGGATGAAGCAAAGCTGATACAGATGGAGTATCATAATATATCTTCTCTTTCTGTATCTCTATGGCTATCTGTTTAGCTCGCTGTAGACTAGAGAATTTTGCCGAATATGCCTGGAGCAAACCAGCCTTCGACTTGGCAGTTTCCTGGCTTCAGATGAAACGTATGGTACCCGGATTAAACCAGTTTACTACACTGCCTGTAGTAGAAGTTACTGTTATCAAGGAGTAGTAAGTCCATCACTTTAGAGAGTGTGCCATGCAGCCTCCCCATAAGGAGTCTTGTAAGCATGACATTATTGAAAAAGCGATTTACTTCAGCTTTTCTAGTCTGTTGGGTTGCAAGCTACCAGTTCCACATTTCAAGGTACAAATACTCCCTAAGGAACAGGTTTGGAAACCTCATGGAGGTCATGGAGTTGTTCTTTAAGCAGGCCCTACTGACTGTTATTATACAAGGGTTCGAGTCTAATTACCCCAAACTGAAGGCCTCTGTAGATGCCCTTGATGCAGGCATTCCTGGCTATGAATGTCTGGATTTGCTTCTTCTAACAGAAAATTATGAACCTTCCGTTTAACAGAACCCATCCCTTTGGTTGGCATTTGGAGGCGGTGCCCAAGGAGTCTAGTGGGAATAAATAGCCCTATAAAGAAGATCCACATTGTTCCTTTGGGAGGTAGGAGGACATGGCTACTTCTGTCAGCAGCTTTCATGTTGTGGCAAGCCTGCCCAGTGAGGTTTCCACCAACAGTTTAGCTCTACACAGCAGCAAAACAGAAACCAAAAACTATGGCAGCTAGCACTAACCTCTGACGGCATGCTAGCCCCATGTCCAGCCCAGCTGCTAAGGTGGATCATTCATCTGGTACGGGGGCATGGCGTAAGGGGCTAACGGTTTAGCAGTGGGAGACCATTACCATGGACACATGGGTCTTGAATATTCGAGATGTTTACTACTTGGAACTATTAGTGCAACCTCAGGACCATCCTCCAGGAATTTGTTTGCTGACTGGCCCAGTGGTAGAACTCCTTTCCATAGAGGCAGCAGGCTTCTACAGAATAGGGCAGTAGTAGAAAGTACCAGAGTCGGACTGGGACAAAGGCATCTTCTCCAGTTACTTCCTTCCCAAGAAGATGGGTGGCATAGGCCCAATCTTGAACATTAGGCACCTAAACAGGAAGATGAGGTACAAAAATTCAGGATGGGAACTCATTTGTACCGGAGATCCCGGGATTGGGTGCCATCTCTGGACATGATGGATGCATATTGGCACATCCCAGTTTGGGCCAGCTACTGCAAATACCTTTGTTTTTTTTGTGGGTCTCGAACTTCACCATTAGAGTCCTGTCTATATCATTAGAGCTGGCATCACTATTTATGCTGTCTGTGTGTAAGGCACCGTACTCTGTTTGCATGAGGCTTGCCAGCCCTAAAAGTTACAACTTCTGTGGGATCCTAGTGCATCCTGTCCTAAGATCATAGTGTGGACCTATGGAGAACATACTCATGAAAATCTGGAGTTTTTGTAAGTAACTTTCCTTTTCTAAGCAGTATTTCTTTAAATTTTGCAAAGCATATTTAAAATTCTGCAGTATTTTTCAGTGTTAACTGTTCCTTTGAGGCGTATATACAAGTCACGCCATTGTATGTACATCCTTACTCAAAAAGAGCACCACAGAATGAATTAAATTTATCAAATGCACAACTTCATTTCTAGAGACATGGATATGATGTAGTTTGCCATACTTCTGCCAGAATCCTTTCCCTTTAATTCTCTGACCGGCAGGTCCTAAGCTAGCTCCTCCCACCCACCCGGGTGGTATCCTCTTTGGCACCGCCCCATGACGTCAGATCTTCCTTTCCACTGGAAGCATCAGGTTCCCTGCATTGCAGCTCCACGCTAGGTGTAGGCCCTGTTTTTCAAAAAAAAAATCTTGATCTCCACGCATTCAAGTTTTTGACTCTGGTTTGCTCTTTTATGGACTCTGAGGACCCCAAAACCAGTCCCAGTTTCAAATGATGCACAGCATGCGGGCAGAAGGCGTCAACGCGCACCGACCCGCGCTTCATGTGCATCTATATCCTGAGGGTTCAACATGACTGCACGATTGCAGCCTGTGCTGCACCATTCAGCCCTCCACCTTGGAGAATCATTGTGATTGCCTCATCATGGTTTGCCCGAACCAGCAGGACCCTCCCATGAAGTCTAAGGACATCTGCAAGATGGTTTCCAGGGTGGCCAGGCCTGCACACAGCTTGCTGCCTTTGAAGAAGCATTGGCTCAGGCTACCTCAGAGGCCGTTGGCCCTGGTTCCAGTGGGTTTGGGTGCCTCATTCACTGTGACATTCCAGAACGTGATGCAGTCCCTGCCCGCCCTTGGGGGCGCCTTCCTAGTAGTCCAAGTCTTCTCAAGAGATCTAAATCTGAAAAGTCTTGCCGCAGGTTGTGGTATCAGGAGAGGGCCCGCTCCTCCTGTTTTCGCACTTCTGCGGGCTCGACAGCCATCGGCTTCGGCCAACACTTCCATCCCAGTCCAGGCCTCTAGCCCCATGGAGTCCCTGTCAGGCTTACAGGCAGAGATGCGGGTCGACCAGCTGGTCGAGATTGATCTTGGCCCAGTTGACCCATTGTCACTGTGTGAAGGGGAGGATTCTCTCTCCAGGACTCTGGTCCTGCCAGCCCTCTCCCAGGAGGGGCTGGATCCAGACCACCAAGCCATCTCCCTCCCTTCGGGAGACCGAATCTTTGGGGGTCCCCTGGTGTCCTCCACCTGCCCTGGCTTCTCCTCCCTGTCGATCTGCTTATAGTCTGTTGAGGTCTCGTAATTCTTGATCGTGATTGAGGGACTCTCAACATTCTCATCAGTGTTGCTGTCGATATTTGGCAAAACGACGCCATCAATGCATCTCCTCCTCTTCTTCCTCTTCATCTGGTGAGGATTGGCTCTGCCGCAAGATGTGGCGCTGTTATGAGGAGTGGCTTCTCGACCCCTGTCGGGTGCCACATCAAATCTGGTGCTTCCTTAACCACTGGTGCCACAGGTTACCATAGTCATCCCGATGCCTGCATCTCTGCCCATTTGGGTGGAACTACCACCTCTGCAGCCTAAAGAAGTTCTTCCCAAGAGTGCACGTCCTGTCACCAGGCTGCCCACTCTGGTCTTGGTGACTGTCACCTAGTCAGATGAGCCTCACATCGTCAGTGGTGACACAGGTGCTCAGGCGGTGTTTGAGTAATCCTCTGTCTCTGAGGACTCTTCCCATGCATTTCTGTCAGACCCCCGGCTTCCTCTGTAAGTCCGGAAAGGATCTCTCCACGATGCAAGGGCTTACTTTCTTTGGGGACATCACTGGAGCCTGTCCAAAAGCAGGCTGAGTACCCCTTGACGGAGATCCTGAACATGGATGACCCCCCCTGGGATCACTTTCCCTGTTGCGGAGGCCATTCTTGGCCCAGCCGTGGCAGTGCCCTGCCTTCTGCCAAACACCATCTGCCCTTCTGATCTGCAGGTACGCGCCTACTGAGTCTCTACGTGGCTTCACCGACCATCCTTAGGCAGAGGGTTTGTTGCCAACTTGGCATTTCGACGAGAGCCAACTTCGAGGATGTCGACAAACTCCCTGATGAGTCTAAGAAATTGGACCATGTGGCTAAAAGGTCTATGTCAACTCATCCCTGGGCCTTAGGCAAGTCAAGTTCGGCTGTTGTGATAGCTTTTCAATGCATGCACCACCCTTTCTGTAAAGAAATATTTCACATTACCCCTTAATCTACTTCCTTCCAAACTCATGTCATGCCGCCTCATTCCTGAACATCTCCTTTTCTGAAAGACGCTTTCCTCTGGTACCCTGTTTATGCCATTTAGATATCTCATCTCCCCTGTCTCTCCTCTCCTCCAGGGTATACATGTTGAGGCCTCCCAGTCTCTCCTCATATGACTTTTGTTGTAGGCCCTGCACCATCTTTTGCCCTTCTTTGAATTGCCTAACCCTATGTCCTTATGGAGATGCGGCCTTCAGAACTGGACACAGTACTCCAAATGAGGCCTCACCAGTGATATCTACAATTGTATCACCACCTCTCTTCTGCTGTTGAACTATGCACCACAACTTCCCACTGGCTCTCCCTGCAGCCTTGGCACATTATTTGGCCACCTTTTGGTATCCGATATGATTACCTCAAATACCTTTCCTATTCGGTAACTCAGTCCCCCACCAGATTTTTCGCATTGAACCTTAGCTGCCACACTCTGGAGGACCATTCCCTGAGTTTACCTAGGTCCTTCTTCATTTTTTCCACCCTCCCAGATCTTACTGTCCTCTGCAAAGAGGCACACCTTCACTTCCAGCCCTATGACATTACAGGACAGGCCCCAGAACTGATCCCTGTGGCACCCCCGCTGGTCACCCTCTTTCCTCAGATTGAGCTCCATTTACCACTACCCTCTGTCTATTACTCAACCAGTTCCTCAGCCATGCAAGGTAGACAGCGCCCTCCCTTTCGCAAGGCAACCAATAGGACAAGTGCAGTCTGTGGCCCCAAGGAAGTGCAGAACCTCCACTGCCTTGCCTGCTCCCTCCAGTGCTGGAGCTGTGGCCAAGCATCCCAGAAGTGAGGGACCAGCTCTTGTGGCTGGATCCACCTCTGCTCGAGTCCTTGCCAGACACCCCCTCTGCCAGTCTCCGACCAAGAGGTGGTGGTTGGAGATTGGTTCTCCCTCCATCTAAATCAGTAGAGAACCATAACTTCAGATGCCTGGATTTTGAAGATCATAGAAAGGGGTCACACCCTGGAGTTCACCAAGCAACCCCAAACCCTCCTGTCACCCCCCAGAGCTCACTTATCTGTTCTCCAGGAGGAGGTACGGTCCCTTCTGCACAAGCAGGCCATCAAGCTAGTACCCAGGTGCCAGAAAACAAGGGTTTTGTTCCAAGTTTCCTGGTCCCCAAAAAGACTGGAGATTTGAGGCCCATTCTGGATCTAAAGGATGGCAGTCTGAAGTTCCAGATGGTAACCTTAGGCCTGATACTGCTCTTCAAGACAGGAGATTGGGTCTGTTCACTGGACATGCAGGATGCTTACCTGCACATATCAGTCTTTCCTCCTCACAGGAAGTTTCTCCACTTTGTGTTCCGGGCGAAGCATTATCAGTTCAAAGGGTTACCCTTGAATTTTAATCTCGCAGCCGGTCTTTACCAAGTGCTAAGCAGCAGTCTCAACAGCTCTCAAAAGGAGGTACTGTACGTTTTCCCTTATCTGGACAATTAGTTTAAAGGTCTCTGTCCAGGAACAGCGCCTGCTGACTCTGGAGAGAATTTTCCAGCTGTTTCTCTCCCTGGGCATTACTGACAATCTGCCCAAGTTGGTTGTAGTGCATTCCAAAGGCTGCAGTATATATGGGTGGTACTAGACTTTGCGCAGGGGAAGGCCTTTTTGGCCCTGAACAGTGATGAGTGCCTTATAGCCCAGGCTCAGGAAGTAACTCCAAGCCGCTATGTTCCTGCTAGGGTGTACCAGAAACTGTTTGGTCTCATGGTGGCTGCCATACCCACTGTTCCACTGGTCAGACTTCATATGCGTATCTTCCGGGTACAGTGGGACCACCACTTGGATGAGTTTTCTGGTGAGGCGTGTTGTCCCGCTCCTGGAACGGTATGTTCTACTGCGCCTTCCATCCATTTCCACTAATCCAGCGGGTGCTACTCAAATTGCAGATGGAGGGGACCAGCATGATTCCCATAGCTCCACTTTTGCCTCTGTAGATATGGTTTCCTCTACTACACAGAATCTCAGAAGAGCTGCTCAAAGAGACTGGATGCCCAGTGAGAATAAAGTAACAGTTCCACAAAAAGTCACAGCGCACTCATCTCTAAAGAATGAGTCCAGACCTGAGTGAATGCAAAAGGTCTCTTTATTGAAGGCAGACAGCCGCAGCAGCAAGGATCAGGTACACTCTGACGTTTCACCTTGACAGGCTTTATCAAAGATGGTGCCCCCTGGAGTGTTCACTCTTATGTAGCGTGTACTCCCATGTGACGTAGTAAAAACATTTAAAGTGACATACACGCAATCTGATTTAATCACATATCACCATAAATTCAAAAGACTACATTTTCTCAACTTACATAGCAGGGTAAATTGTACACACCTTTTGCTTCATTAGAATGTTTGCTTACAGTATGCCTGAAAGGTTCTCTTTTTAAAGAGGTTCCATATCACTGCAACAGACAGTAGTTAATACACACTATCCCGGAACTAATCCTACCACTAAAGGGTGGAATCAAGGGTCCAGAGTTTGGGGGCAGAGGAGGAGGAGGGAGAAAACCGTCAGGAGTGCAAAGGTGCAAACGGAGGTAAAAATAGCACAGGTGGTAAAGAAAGGGACATGACTTTTTGTAGGTACATTAGTGAAAGAGGAAAACCTGAGGTGAGATTGTAAGGCTTAAAGGGAAGGAGGAGGAGAGTTTGTGGAAGGGACCTGGAAAAAAGCCCCAGTATGAAGTTCTCCTGAAGGGTTGTTTAGGAGTTTTACTTTAACCAGGTGATCAACCTCCTGGTGTACTTCACCAGTCCAACCTTGGAGGTCGAGCACAGGCTCCTTACTTTGGACCTGATGCAAACACTCGTTTATTACAAGGGGCATATGGCTGGAGTTTGGGGAGAGGTTCGCCAGCTCTTTGTCACCTAGGCTGAAGCCGCGCCTGGCAAGACCGCCAGCTAGGTGGACGATTGGTAGATGGATTGTCTCCTGTGTCGGCCTCATTATAGGTTGGCTGGTAGGGAGCCTGCCTTTGGGCTTAAGGGCTCATTCTACCAGACATACTGCTGCCTCGTTGGCTGCTTCCAGTGATGTCCCTATCCAGGAAATCTGCAGGGCTGCTACCTGGAAATCAGCACACACCTTCATGTCCCACCATCACATCAACCTTAGTCACGCCAGGAAACTGGTTTTGTGGCCTTGGTCCTCCAGTCACTTTTCCGTAAATAGGGGGTGTGCGCCCTGCCCTCCTTCCTGGAGAATTGCTAGGAATCTGTCAGAAGTATGGATAGTACACTGTATTCACGTCCCTAGAAATGAGGGTTTCTTACCTATAACCATAGATATTCCTCTCTGTATCTTCACCATTCATCACTGGTGGGTTATATGCCGGAGGCGCTATGACCCTGCAGGAGCGTTCCGCTTACAGATGTTTTCCTGGGAGAGGTGTAGGCATCATGGATGGCGCTGCCCATGAGGACGACGTGGATGGCGCTGCCCATGAGGACGAAGCACAGCATGCTGCTCGAGCATCTGCCAGTAACCGACACTGACTCCTCCCTCACCTCAGTTCTGTTCTTCCTGCTGTCAAGAGTGCACCTTGTGGAAGCTGAAGAGCCAAATTGTGCAGTTCATTTGGTCGAAGTCGCCAAAGTTCTGTTAGTTTACTCTACGCCGTAGAGCTGCAAACGGATGAGACTGTTAACTTTATTATATTCTTGTTATATTGTTTCTACGGCACAGAGTCTTTTCTTTATTTAAGTTTTATTTTGTGTGCTGTCGATCGTGTTTTATCCGGGGCCTAAGTCAAAATCTAAGGCAGGACATGCCTCCATGCGTTGGTGCCCCTGTGGAAAGTCCATCTCCATAACGGATCGCCATGTTCGATGTGTCTCTTGCCTGGGCCCACAGTACGACATGGACAGCTGCAACACATGCTTCTCCATGGACTGCCAGGTCCTTGAAATGCGCATGTTGAAGGTGGGTCAGAAACCTCCTATCTTCGGAGAATGGCGTCGGTCCAGGGATACCATGGCAAGAACTTTGGACTCTTCCCCTGGGTCGCCCTCTGTTACTATACATACCAGAGGGCCGCGAGCCGTCGACTGTCTGCCTCGCTGGTGCTTCCGGTTTGCAAGAGGGATCGAGTGGACAGTTGGCCTCCAGAGGGGTCAGTTGAGCACTCCTCTCGGTCGTCTGCCTCCTCGGAGCCACAGCCACCTCTAGTGTCGCGGTTGGAGCTATGCGCTGGATCCAAACCAGTGGGACCCCCGACTCCGAACTCCTGGCCCCACCTCTGGGGCCAATGAGCAGGGTGGCGCCGAGGTTGCAGCATGGCCTTTGGCACTGCTGCGCAATCCTGATCTGGTAGGTGCAGGGGTGGCCTCTCTCCCGGTCATCCTGCTCTCTTCCTCTTCGGAGGAGGAGGACGGTCTGATCCAGAGTGGTTGCCCCTCCGAGGAGCTCTCCTGCTCGTGAATCCGCTGCCCCTACGAGGCCTAGCTGCAAAATTCTGGTGGTATCTAGGTATCTTCACCCCACCCAAAAAATGGCTCTGTCTGTGGGGCTGCCATTTCAGTTTTCTGGCACCATTGCCAATGCCGGGGACTCAGAGAGGGCCAGGAGACTGTGCAGGGTCTGGGGGCAGCGCTGCACCCAGTGCAGAGTCAGAGGTCAGCACCTTTATAGAGGCCAAATCTGGTGCTGAAGCTGGGAGTGGTGCTGCATCTGTTCCTGAATTAGGGGCTAACTCAGGGGTTGCCATTGCCGGCTTGCAGACACCTGTGGCTCCTCCGGTGTTGCCCCCATGGATGCCTCCAGGACGGATATGGGGCCAGTCCCTCTCTGAGGGAGGGCTTGAGAACACCTGGGGTGGCTCGGGGTGTTCTCCCAGAACTGCTGGTGGCTCTAGGAGGAGCTGCAGCTGACCCTCACATTTTCGCTTTCCTTGGGGGATGGGATCTGCTTCAGGTGTGGTAAGGTGCTGCCCACAAGGGGCCACACCAGCCCTGGTCTCCTCACCGTGGGGCTTCTTCCTTGGGGCACCACTTGGGCTGCATCTGTACGTTTGTGTGACCTTCGTGCGGATTCTTTGCACAGCCCCACCCTTCTGGAGGGGTCACGTGAACATTCCCAAAGCCGTAGCAGGGATCCTTCTCCTGTCTTGTCAGTCTTTTCTCTTTTCGGATCCTCTGCGTCATCGTCCTGCTCTCTCGGGCATTTCGGATCCTACGGGGCTCCTGTTTTGGGACCAATTCAGAGGCTCGGCTGCAGATTTCCCTCGCTTTCTTGAGCGCCCTGGACCAGATAATTTTTAGACGAGAAACCCGCACTGCGCCCCAATCTGAATCAAGCTCTTGTGCCTCATCTTCCTCCCTTGAGGAAGAAGACTCTTCAGTCCACCTGTCTTCAGACGCTGATATCACCAGCTGTCAGTGGTTCTTCTTGAGGTTGTTGGAGGAGCTCCACATTTCCCATTTTGCAAATCACGATCCTCCCCATATGACTTGTGCTCTCCTGGGAGAGTTCTTGGGGAATGTGGTCATTCCTCTGTGACCTGTTCAGGAAGCATCCCATCAGGTCTGGCAGACACACTCTCTGTCCCCTCTCCTGCCCCAAGGGATGGTAGCGCAGGTATCGTGCCCCCCAAGGGTCTCCAGATTTTTCCTCTGCGCGCCTCCTATGCATTTCAGCTCATCAGGACCATATGGCTTTCTATGCTAGACACTTATGGAAGGTGCTAGGATAGCTCCTAGCCAGTTTGCCTGACTGAGGCAACTAGGCAAGCCGTCTGCCTTTCTGCTTCTGGCCTAGAGCTAGCAAGGCATCTCTCGAGGGCGTCATACAATGCTAATGAGGTAGCTTCTAGGTTGGCAGGATCTGCAGTCTAAGACTAGCAACATGGCTTCACCTTTTCAAGTTATCGCCCTTGGCCCGGCATAGGGTGATTTTCTCACCCTTCCAAGGAGCCCATTTTTTCTCCTGCAGGGTGCCTTCCTTCTCCCTGGTCACAGGAATCCCAGTCTCACCCTGATCAGTCTCTGGCCTCTCCAGACCCATAGGAGGCCTTTTCCTCAGGAAGCAGCCTTGGGGACTCCACCAGTGATGAATGGTGAAGATACATACAGGAAGATATGAAATGACATACCCACCATAATTCTTGATTGTCTTGTATATCTTCACCATTCATTAGTGCTTTCTGACTACCATCCCCTCTGGTGTCTCAACCTCTCAGCAGTGCCTCCTCCTTGCTTGCTCTCCCCTCCATGGATACCCTTGTGAGGTAAGCCTTTTGGCTTCTCTGCTCCACTGTTCCTCCAGGGGGTTAGTAGTTCTCCTTGAAGGGGAGGACAAGTGGGGCCTTTTTCCCCCTCTTATAATGAGGGCTCCTTGGGTTCCCTCCTGAACTGCGTCTTGCCTTCTGAACAGGGCCAGAGTTCTGTCCTCCCTCGGGACCTTTTTTTGAATCCCGGTTGACTCTCGGGTACGTGAGCACCCCTCCCTTGTGAGCCGATCTAGTTAACCTGGGGAAGTTCCCCTCCTTCCATGTCTTCTCCTCCCTTGCCTCTGGTTTGGGATGAGTTACAGGAAGTAACAACGCCTGGATGTGGAATAGCTGTTGAGTGGTCCTTTCCTGGGGTGGGTCCTGTCCCCACCTCCGTGCCCTTGGACAACCTGTAGAGACCCTGGCATCCTACTCACCAGGGTTTCAACAGGCGTTCCCTCTTGTTTCAGTCTTGGGGTTGTTTCTCTGGGCTAACTTTTAGCTCGAATAGCCCGGTCTCATCTCAAATGGGAGACCGTCCAGTCTCCTTCATGTGAAAGTGTCTGGAGAATGTAGACGTGGAAGCCGCCCTTTGACATCTTCATCTGGTCTCCCTGGAGGTAGTGTGGTGCCGTGGGGGGGTCTCATCATTATTTTCTATCCCTTCTTTTTCTTCTGAATTTCCTTAACCCTTCCCACGTCTCTGTTCCTTATGACTACCCAGTGGTTGGGGCCCCCTCCCTATACCACACCCTCAGGTAGCCTCCATCTCCTCTTGTGTCAGCTTTTTTTCTCCTTTCTGTTTACATCCTTTCCTTTTGCTATCTCTCAGGCTCCCTTGCCCTGCCCTCTCTTTTCTCTATCTGTTTTTCACTCTCTGGCAGACAGAACTGAAGTGAGGGAGGAGTCTGCGTTGGTTACTGGCTGACACTTGAGCAGCATGCTGTGCATAGTCCTCGTGGGCAACACCATCCACGACGCCGGCTCCTCCCCCAGGAAAGATTTGTAAGCTGAAAGTTCCCACGGGGTCGTAGCACCTCCAGCGTATAACCCACCGGTGATGAATGGTGAAGAGATAGATATACACACACACAAGAAAATAAAGAATTGTGGTAGGTACATAATTTTCATTTCTAGGAGTGGTATATGGTGTACATCCACAGAACCCACCTGACTTACCGTGGCAAGTGGCACGCTGTTTCTTACTTCCAGCGGGTAAGATCTGACATGGGACAGAGCCAGGGAGGAGCCAGCTTGAAGACCTTCCAGCCACAGAATCAAAGGGGAAAGGAGTCTGCCAAGTGTGGATGTACACCATATACCAGTCCTAAAACTACGGTTTTAGGCGAGTAATCCTCCTGTTCTTCCTTCAGCTGTCTTTAGGTTGCACGTAACTAAATACGTAATAAAATAGATGATGTGCAAACTGTATTGGAACATCTCTTAATGATATGAGTTTCTGAATATCCTCACTACATTGTGTTTTTGTGCCTTTTCCTTCCTGCGGTTGACTTTCCTGACACTTTCACTGTTTTAACACCCCAAAAACTTTATGATGAATTCTGCACCATCTAAATGCATATTTTGCACCATGCTGAAAAACAGAAAACTGGCATGAAGGAAATTTTACATTGGACGCTTGAAATTCATTTTATTTTTGTTTACCGCAGTTGAGTGTACTTGGACACCAACTGATTTTTATTCTTGTACTGGTGACTGAAACCCCTCTTGAACTATAACTTGTCACAAAAGCAACATATCTAGGTATGAGCTGTAAACAGTAATGTTTGTTCATTATGGGTTTAGTGATGTAACTACACAAGTCTGAGACACATGCGCTTTAGGGTATATGACTAGACTAATTCAAGTAGCGCATTTCATTGTGTTATGACGTGCATTTTAGTTGTAGCAATAATTACTGTTTCTGCAGCTGTTTCTGTAGTTTGATTTTTTTAGCATTGAAGTGAGAACATGAAGCTGTATTGTTGAAGAAAAGACTCACTGGGAGAAGGCTCTGCTTCAGCTTTATATTTAATGAAGAACATCTTACAGAAATGTAAGGCTGTCTTTTTTTTTTATCGCAGTTTACACTGATTTTGAAAAAGCTCATTGTAACAAATTGACAACTTGTGTACATTTTGTGATATTTGCATTTCATTTTAGCATTTTCTTTATATTAAAATTATTGCAATAAAGTTTTTGGATGAACTTTATTCTGGAATTAGTCACAGAGGTATGTTGCAACTGTAAGGCTAGAGTTTGGCGATGACTAACACTGTCTTTGCACTTACAGTACTGTCTGAGATATATGTCTGGGTAAACCAGGCCCATCCTTGCCTCCAGTATTCTGCCTGACTTGACGGGTGGTATGTGTTTGAAGTACCTGTAGTCTGGATTGGCAGTACGTGGGTATTAGTGGACAATGACTTGATAGCAAAGCTCATCAATAAGTGGGTTATTTTTCCTATCCTATACATATGGAACTCCTCATTCTGACTACCAGAATTCTTTCTTTGTGTTCACACTTGCGCAGTTCCTTTTGAGGATGCACAGAGTCCACAGAAGGCAGTTGACTGGAACTGTCATGTAATCTTACCCATCCTGGAATCTTGTACCCCTCCCATGTTCCATATGCTTTTTCAGTTGAAAAAGTGAGGTCTTCATTTCAGTACTTTTTCCTTAGGGCTCTGTTTCTACAGTATTTGAGCCACAGACTAATTTCTGTCTAGAAATCCATTATGTTCTAATTTTTCTAGCAGCCAGAGGTTAAAGGGAAACAACTCTGGCTGGTCTGGTGGTTATGGCTGGTAGTGCACTGCACAACTATGATGAGAGATCTGGGATGGGTTCTAGACTTCCTTGTCTCAGTGTGGGGGTGTTGCACCCGGGAGCTGCATTGTGGTGACTACAGTGGCCGCTCCTCCCACCCATACCAGCCTGAGCAGGAAGGATGATGCTTTGAGGCCAGGGAAGAGGGCAGGTGAAAAATTTGGGAGCTTAACTTGTTCCACCAGTGTGGTGACCCACCAAAGACTCAAGACTCTTTCTGCACCTCTTCCATCACTGGTACCCAAGTGGACGATTGTTTCTTGCATTACCCACCCCCATGGCCTGGACCCTGCCGGTAGTGAAGAGCGTGGTTCTGGGGCCTGGCTGACATTTGGAACGGTCTGTCTAGGGTAAGGTGCCGGGAGAACAGTGTTCAACAGATAGTGTTGGGGGCAGCTGCCTGATCAACTTGGCACGACCTGATGAGGTGTAGTTGGGAGGAATAAACAAAAAAGTGTGTGGTGGGGGACGGGAACATAAAGCTACCTGTATCAGTCGATGCCCTTTTAAGTTGATGTGGGTGTGGATCAAGTCCTACCCAGCTTAAAGGAAATACACGGAAATGGTAAAGAAACGGCTAAATTTGTTTGCCATTTAAAAAAAAAAAAATTGTTATAACTGACAATTTTTTAAAGGGACACTCAGTTTTTTCTGCATTTTAACCCATGTTTTAAAGGTGTCTACAGCCAGCTGTATGGCTACAAATTGTACATGTGATCCCGGATTTTTAATAGCCACATCTTGATATTCCATACCTTTTACATTTTAATCATTTCAACCTAATCTCCAGCAGCCCGATAATTCTGTGTGTGTAGGTATCAACATGGTGCTGAACAGACAGTAAATTTGAGCATGGACAAGTTTTTGAATTTCCATGCAGTGTTAGATAAGGATTTATATTATGCAGTGGGCCATGGTATATATTCCTGTGTTTAAATGAGTGCTGAAACCCGGTTAATCAGACATTTAACTGGGTTCCAGCACTCGTTTAACTATCAGATTTGGTGTATATATCTTACCTCAGTGCATAATGTCTTTAACATTGCATGGAAATTCAAAAACTCTTTCATACGCGAGTTTGTCTGGTCGACGCCATGTTGTTGCAGGAACATGCGGGACCATTGGGCTGCCTGAGATTAGGTCAGGACGATTAAAATGTAAGAAGATATGGAATCTCAAGATGTGGCTGTTTGGGGGAAAAAAAAAAACAGTCCGGGGCCACATGTACAATTCATAACCATATAGCTGGCTGCAGACACCTTTTAAACATGGGAGTTAAAATGCAGAAAAAAGCTAACAAGTGTCCCTTTTAAATACTAAATATCGGCTGGACCAGTAGATCTACCGCTGGGTTTAGGAAAGGACTCTGCTTCCCTGTAGGCAAGCCGGGGTGGGGAGTGAGGATCAAGCATCCTGAGGTGGACCTTCCTCCCCTGGGAAGGGAAAATGCTGCACCCTGCTGCTTGACTGCTTCCTGGTGGAGGACGACAGGTGGCAGCACGGCGGGAACACACAGAAGGGGAGAGGGGCATCCACTGGATGCCAGGAAGATGTGTGCGCAGCATTACATGCTTGCTTGGCTGCCTCTGGGGGAAGAATAAAAGCAAGAGCTGGAGAGAAAAGTCCTGGTCTGCTGTTGCACCAATACTCGCTACTGGCCCACGCATAGCATGCCACCCACCACTATTGGCCTGGATAAGTGGTGGATAACCATTGTTCATGAGGTCAGTGACATGGCTGGAGGTGTATTGGGAAGCTGTGTTTTTTTTGGGGGGGGGGTGTGAGAAGAAATGGGGAAAAGCTTTGCCGGTAACTGTTGCTTTTGAGACATTTTTGGTTTTGTAAACTTTTTATCACAGTAGTGCTATATTATGCTAAGTATGTTGCTGCTGACACTGCAATATCTCCTTGGATTGCAGGGGAGACAGGCTGGCACTTTGGTGGCAGTTGACACAAAAATGTTAGAGGAGAAGGTTTCAACAACACGAGGGGCAAACTTCGCATTAGGACATTCATTCTAACACTGGATACAGTTCACTGTCCAAACACTGGCAATTCTGTTGGAGACCGTGCAGTCGTCAGAAGTCTTTACACTGCGCTTCTCCCACTACACGGTTGGTATATCCTCCAGTTCGCCCTCCCCACTGGTGGTATACAGTCTTTTTCCCTGCTAGAAGGACAGGTCTCCTCCTTTGCAGCTCTGCAGCATTAAAGGATTTTGAGTTTCAAGTGCTTTTTCAGGCGAATCTTCGACTCTTTGTCTGCATTCAACATTACAGGTACTACTGCATCTTCTGGCTCCACTTTGTGATTGATGATGGAAGGCAAGAAACTGGGGGTTCACATTCTTTTTGCCCAGTGTTTGAAGATGATATTGGCCTCATATCTGCACAACATATTGTTTTATTGCCTGCTCAGTCAGCACGATGTTGCAGGATGCAGTCTTTGCCAGCCACGCTGCCATTGTCTATCGAAGACTGGAAGGCCAGATTGGCCCTCTGATGGCCAAAAGGCTGCAGGAAGGCCTTTGTGGTGGCCAGGTCAGCTGCTCAGCTTGCGGTCATGAAAGGAGAGGCAGCTGTTGTCCGTTCCTCATCAGTCTCTACGCTTTTCCCGGCTGTGGCTAGTGTCAGAGGTTCATTCTCTGATGTCAGAGACAGATGCATGGCCCTCTAGACCTTTGTGAGAGCCCTTCTTACCATAACACAAAGTATAAAAATCAGTGCCATCATGGGACTTGGGAAGATCACACTCTTCCTGCTCCTTCAATGACTACGACCACTCTGCCTTGGTCAAGCTTCCCACTATTGTGGGGTTTGGTTGAGGGCTCCACGGTAACCTCTGTCTGGCTTGTTAACCTCAATTCCGGTTGGACAGGCAGTCGAGATTTTTATTGAGCCTGTCAGCCAGCTGTCTGAGACCGAGGAATCAAAATTTCAGATCCCGGTGCTTTCGGTCCTCACTCAGGAAGACGAGGCCCAGTCTGTACCACTGGCTGAGTTGCCTCGAGAGCAACATGCTCCCATGATTGTGTCTCAAAAACAGTTTATGGTTACCCTGCCAAAGCAAGTGATTTATACAAGCCCTCTGGAGGACCCCTGTCGATGTCGACCCTCTGGTCGGCAGTAGAGGTCTAGTTGCCACTCATGCTATCGATTCCATATGACTGAAGGAGTCACGGTCAACTCTACTTTACCTCTTTGTCTTCAGGCAATAACCGGCGCTGACGAAAGATATCTTGATGCTGTGAAGAGCTCCTCTGGCAGCATTGAACCACTGCTGGTAGGGGTAGGGCTCTGCCTTCTGGAGCTTTCATCCCTTGACCTTCGCTGGTCATTCCCATGCTGGTCCATTTTACTCAGCAGACCCCCATATCTCTTTCTCCTCTGCTTTTAATGGAGCTCTCTCTACCACAGCCTTTGTTCTGGGCCCTGACCTAGCAATCTCACTCCACTGCTGGCTGGCTTGCCAGGCTGGCTTTCAGTGAGGCTGACTCAGGGTGATCCGTGCAGAAAACTGTCAAAGGCGGTCTTTGAGGAGTCCCCCAGTAAGACAGGTCTTCAGTAGCCTCAACCAGAGCTCTTACTTTTGATCAGTAATGTCGAAGCGCTGACTACAGCCCATGGGCCAGTGTTCTTTGGAGCACTGGTTTGACTTGTGTCTGAGTCCATGAAGGTTCCCTTAGAGCCAGTCCAGAAACAGGGTAAATATCTGTTTACGGATATATTGGATAGGGACAAATCCCCAGGGTTGTCTTTCCCTTGGCTGAGGCCATTTTGGGACTGGCCCTGGAGCTTTTGCGGCATCCAGCATTGTACTCGTATGATCCATAAATATGCAGTCCCAGTGGGCACACCCTGGGGGTTTTATGACCACCCCTCTGCGGAGGTCTTGGTTTCATATTCTGCCTTCCATAAATTGGAAGGCCAAGGGGATGTGAACAAATGTCCATACAAAGACCAGGGGGGAGGCAGAGGTGGTAGTGCGTCCAGAGCCCACTCCAAGATTGCACAGTGACGGATTGTGGAGTGTCATCCCTCTCTTGTCTAGACCCTGTCCCAGCTCCTTTGTTGGGAGTTGGTTGCATCATTTCTTGCCACAGTGTTTCGTCATTACCTGGAGCAAGTGGGTTCTGGAAGTGGTGGGCAAAGGGCTTCCTCTGGATTTCGAGGCTCTCTTGCGTTACCAGCTCCAAACTTTCAGGGTGTCAAAGGGCACATCCACATTGTGGACTGACACAACTCTGCTCTTAGAGCCCAGGGTGATTTCCCCTGTGTTTGACGCCTTGGCCATGCAGGGATATGTGGCTAGATACTTCCTGGTTCCAAAACAGATTGGGGTGGGGTGGATGACGGCCCATATTGGACTTCCACATTATTAACCAATTCATGCTAGTGTAGATTCCAGATGGTCACTCTGAATCAGATAACATTGGTGGAGTAGGGAATGTTGTTGTTCTCCCTGGCTGGCAGTAGCTGATGGATGGGTGGATGGATAGTGAATGAGGGTGTCTCTCTTTTACTGAAGTATACCAACCTGGATTCAGTTTTGAGGTTACTATCCCCTCTATGGCAGTATCTGCTGAGCTTGCTCAGTCATTCACCCCCTGTGATGTCCTTGCCAATCTCCCTCTTGATGTCGGATCATCTTTTCCTCTGACAGGGACAGATTCCATACTTCACAGCTCCTGCTTGAGAGGATATTATGTATTTAATTTTTTCCATTTGTAATTTATGCTTCTTCAGCTGGGACAGGCACCACTCCCCTTCATCCTTCTCCTCTGACCCCCAACCTCCCCAGGACTTACTGGCTAGGACTAATACCCCTACAGCTTTACTCCTGTGGCGGGGTCAGGAGAGGGAGGCCCTCTGGTCCAGCTCTCCAGTTTCGGCTGTCTGTGTCCTGGTGGTGAGCTGGGTGAAGGATCGCCGGGCAGGGCTTCTTGAATGCCTGCGCCACCATTTTCTTTCAGTTGTCATCCCAGGTCCCGTTGCTGGGGTGCACACATTGGCATGTGCATGTGGAGGCCCGCCACAGAGTTCTACAGCACCTCACATTACTGCCGCTCCCAACCCGCACTGCCACCAGGCCTCCACCTGGCAGCAGTCATTCAAAGTCGTAGTTGATCCTCTCCCTCCCAGCCTGACCATGTTAGTTCCTGAACATGGGTCGCCTACAGGGAGCAAGGTGTGGTGTCCAGCACCTCAGTTCTCCGTGCCACTGGGCTGGCTGCGCGAGAGGATTTCTTAAGTGCACTTGGCATTGCCTCTGCCTAACCACTGGGACTACCAGTTTCTATCAGGTTTCAAATGTGTGGTCTGTTGCAGACAGAAAATGTCAGTGACCGCCACAACACGTGTCCCTACTGCCTAGGGGCTGACTTTGATGGGCACTGTCCATGCTGTCAGACTGTGCATCCTTCCCCGCTGGTTAAATGCAGGTGCATTTCCTTTAAGGCAGGCCTCAAGAGGGGAGATGGGCTTCTGCTGCCATAGGTTTGGTAACCAAGCAAATCGTCATGGAGGAAGAGATGGTGGTAGGGCCCTTGCCTTGGTCCCAGTTCGGCCAACCATGGGTATTCCTTTCCAGGATTGTCCGGAGTTACGGGGGTGTTGTACCTTGTTATGTAGACTTTCAGTTAGAGTCCCCCTTATTGAAGCACAAAAACCTGCCATCACCGTTGATCGTGAGTATGGGAGCATCCGTGCTTTTCTCAGTCCTTTGACTTCCTGACCAGTATCACTCAAGGTACTGCATACGCTGAAATATCACCTTATTGTACTTCGTCTGCACAATAAGGTGGTACTTGGAATAATATTGCCCTAATGGGGACATGCTGAATTGCAATACCTTAATGTGGTAAATTGGAAGATTAGGATATTTGGGGGGGTCTTCGCTGTCCACACTGGTAACCATCCTGATCTTTCTCTATATATACATGCAGAAAAACTGTTAATGCTTCTGTTATGGATGCAAAAACACAAAGTAAGGAAATGGAAAATTGGGGTTCAAACTCTTAGTGAGTCTTGGCAGTAGCCTATGCCTATTTCTGATATTGAATGCTTTTTGCTCTCTTGGTGATGTCTGGGATTTGTTCACTCATGCTGCAGGTTACCCGTCCCTGGTTTTACTACCATGATCTTGTTTTTGGTGCCGCTTTCCTTTATGTCATAAACTGTGTGGCCTGTGGTTGGGGTTTCCAGTGATTTGGGGGGGGGCTATTTTAATATTCCCTTTCTGCCTGTGCCACCCTTTTATCTTATTGCTTTATTTGCCCCTTAAGCACATGCTAAAGTTTGCACCACCATGCTTTCTCCATGCCCTAACAGTTTCTGTTTGGGTGTAGCCTATGTGTTGTATAACAGGGTACTTCTAGGAGCGTGGATATGTTGTTCATCCACACTTCATGGCATGTCCCTTTCCCCTTTAAATCTTGCCGGAAAATCTTCAAGCTGCCTCCTCCCACCAACCCGGGTGGTAAATACCTCGGCTCCGCCCCGTGACGCCAGATCTTCCTTTCCGCTGGAAGATGCAGGTTCCCTCGTGCTCTCCCAGCAATCCGTAGGCCCTGGTTCAAAGCGTCGGTTTTTACAGAATCTGACCTTAAAACTCGTTCGAGTTAGCGATTCCGATTGTAGCATATTGGACATGGAGGATGAATCGTGCCCCGGATTTCGCCGGTGTACCTGCGGCCAGAAGATGTCGCGCACCGATCCCCACCTAACGTGCGTTTATTGCCTAGGTGTCGGACATAACACCTCGTCTTGCACTTTCTGCCTGGCCTTCCATCCCAACGACCTGGACAACCACAAGGCACGCCTAAAACTGGGGAGACCGGAGAAAAGGAACCCGCTGGTGAAATCAGAGGAGTCGAGGTGGGTGGTTTCCGCGGCCATGGGATCCGCCGAGCAGCTGGAGCAAATGAAGGCATTCGAGGAGGAAGCAGCTCAAGCTTCGGCCAGTCGAAGCTTTTTTGTTCTGCTCAACCCTGGCTCCATCTGTAGGGGCTCCTTCAAGGAGTTGTGCCAGTCTCTCCCCACCAGGGGTGAGGCGCCCTCGGGCTGGCACTCGTCCCGCCTTCGCAAGAGGGATAAGGACCAGAAGTCTTCATCCAAGCGAAGACGTTCTTGGGACCGAGAAGGGTCCAAGTCCCAAGAGCACGCGGCCTCGGTCGAGATCGCATCCTTGGCTGCCGGCTTTTCGGACCTCCCGTCTGGTCAGGGGACAGAGGAAATGGCCGATGAAGCTGAGATTACTCTCGACCCAATCAACCCTCTGTCGCTGACCCCGGTCACCGACTGTTCGGAAAGGACTCCGGTCCTTATTTTTTTGGATGAGGAGACCCAGCCCGCTGATATCCCCATCGAGGAAACTGTTCCGGAACCTCGGTTTTCACCGACACCGGTGTCTCCCGATCTAACGAGTTGACTATCTTGGTCGAGGTCCAGAACCCCTTTGGCTGAACAGCCGAAAGAGAGTCATAAACACTGTAAGAAGAGGCTTCAGCAGAAACTCCGTCGACGCTATCAAGATCTCACGTGGCAACAGCTGATTTTGTCCAGGCAGAAGCTGGCCCCGCCAGCCATCACTTGGCTTACGCCTTCTAGGCCTGAACCAAAGTCTTCGGTTCCCCTTCCCGTGGGGCCGGCCTGTATCCCGGTTCAGCCTGCCTCAGTCTCTCCACCGAATTTTGGTGGAACCACTGCCTAAGCAGCCTCAGGGATGGGTCTTCCTCGAAAGAGGACTGAACAGACACTGGGCTTCCCTGACATCTGTCGATAACGGTCGTCCCAGATTGCCCTCGGCGTATCAAGGGAGACCTAGGCGGGAGGCCATTGTATCCCGACTCTTCGGACTCTGACGTCACCGGATTGCACTCCCATCCTGGGGTGATGAGTTGTCCGTGGCGGGTTTGGAGGAAGGCCCTTTCTCTTTTCAGGGCATTCTCCGCCTGATCTCCGAATCCACCGGAATGCCCCTGGAGTCCAGAAGAAGGCGGAGTACCCCCTTACGGATATCCTCAAGGGGGGGGGGGGTACCCCGGGTTAGTTTCTGTTAAAATTGGGGTTCTCTGATTAAAGAACCGCCTTAGTTTCTACATTAAAATCTGTTTTATTTTATTGTTTATAACCGATAGTTTTCAGTTATCTGAACCGCTGACCCAGTTCCATACCACTACATCAGTTCGGTTTCTCCGGTTCCTTTTCGGTTCCGGAACCGACCATTTAAAAAAAATAAAATACATTTTCTTTAGTGGTTGGGTTTTTCCTGTATTAAAACATTGTCTGAGAAACTCAAGAAGCAAACCAGTGAACCTGGTTTCAAAAAGTGTTCTCAGTGTGGGGGAAGTGTTTGCTAAATCAGACACACACTTTATGTGTCTTATGTTTGGGTTCTGATCACCTTAAGGAGGAATGTGAGGTATATAAGACATTCCCAGACAAAACCTTAGAAAAACACCTTGAAAGGCAAAAGGAAAAGTCTAAGGGTCCCTCTGGCTCTGACCAGCCGATACCCCAGGAATATGTGGTTGAACCCACACCTATTTCTGTGCCTGCCCCTGAGACGGGCGAAAAGGGCACAAAACGCTCAGATAAACCGGCTGACTCCCCAGTTCCTTCAAAGAAAAGCAAAAAGCTTAAGCACACAAAACCCCCTACTGTCAAACCGGGGACTTCCGTGCCTGTTATACCTGCAGCAACGGCCCAAGAGGTTGCTCAGGCCTTCAAAATCATACAGTCACTACAGGCAGTAGTCCCTCCTCAGCAGCCTCCTGCCCCTTCTCAGGGTCCCCAGGCTGGCAGTACTGTGCATCCACCCCCTCAGGAAGGAGGGGATCTTTTTGATGATGATAAATATAGTGAGGATGAGGGACCAGTCAAACCAGAAGTGTCCCCTGAACAGGACTTTGTTTCACCTCCAAGGGTGGCTGAGGATTTTCCCATTTTACTTTTCAGTAGGATGGCAGATGCTCTTGACATCTCCACCACCAAACAAGTTGAGGATGAAGAGGAGTAGAGTATTTGGAGATGATGGGACTGACACCCACCAAAGCTGTACTCCTACTGGTGTATAAATTATTTAAGAAGGGTGCCTTAAAGATTCTTCAGACACCAAACTCCACTCCTCCTATAGATAGGAGGGTGGACAAAAAATATCAGTTGGAGAGGGAGGGAGCAGATTTTCTTTTCTCCCATCCAGACCATCAGGAGGTAATTCAGCAAGCTGCTTGCGATAAGGCCAGGGTCCCACTGTCCTCACATCCTCCGGACAAGGACTCCAGAAAAATTGACAGCATGGCTAAAAAAAAGAGTACCTGTCAGCCTCTCTGGCTATGCGTCAGGCAACCTTCCAGGCATATGCTGCCCAGTACCAGAAGTCACTGTGGCAGCCAGTCCTGGCTATGTCTCAGAAAGCTCCCTCACCCTTGTCTGATGACTTGGCTGAAATTGCCAGGTTTGGGCTAGAGGCAGCTAAGTATCCATTCCAGATGGCTGCTGAAACCAGTGACACTGCAGCCAGATAGATGGCAAATACGGTGGCACAGAGGAGGTTTGCATGGCTCGGGGCCACAAACCTCACTCAAGATACCCAGTATAAGGTCTTGGATTTTCCTCTAGTGGGAAACTCTCTTTGGGGAACCCACTGTGGCATATATGAAGAAGGTGGATGAGTATAAGGCCACTTACAGAAGCTAACTCTGTTAGTGAGAGCTTCACCATCCACCAGGCCTTACGGAAGGGGAGGCCGGGACTCATCTTTTTATACCAGGCCCTTCTTCCAGCCATTGACCTTACCCTAGTACCAGCAGTATCTATAACGGATATTCCAGGGTCAGGGGAAGGCGATTGCTCCCAAACTCTGCCTCAGCCACAGTCAAAACAGACCCCCTGAACCGCAGGCTGCTTCCTTCCTACCGGTGGGAGGCAGACTATCTCACTTCCTCCATGCCTGGTTAAGAATCAGCACAGACAAATGGGTTCTGGATGTGGTGGGTCAAGGTCTGTCCCTGGAATTCAAATCCCCTCCTCCTCAGAAAATCAGAGCTTTCAGCTCTCCCTCACTACCAGAAAAAAACACTGCTAGAATCAGAGGTTCAAAACCTGCTACAGCTGAAAGCAGTAGAACCAGTTCCAAAGTCCCTGAAGGGAAGGGGTTTTTATTCCAGATATTTCCTGACAAAAGTGGGGAGTGGCGGCCTATTCTCGATCTTGGAGCTTTAAACAAGCATCTAAGGAAAAGTTCAGAATGGTTACACTAGCTGTGATTTTTACCAGTGCTCCAAAAAGGAGACTGGTTGTCATCAATGATCCTAAATGATGCCTATTTCCACATCCTCATAAGGGATTCTTACCGGAGATATCTCAGATTCGGACTCCCTTCAGGTCACTACCAGTTTTCAACCCTGCCTTTTGGCCTTTCTTCGGCCCCAAGGGTATTCGCAAAGTGCCTAGCTGCTGTAGTAGCACATCTTTGTAGATGAGGTATCTGTCTTCCCTTATCTGGACGACTGGTTAGTGGTGGGAAAATCCCCACTGAAGGTACAGCAGGATTTGAAGGTCACTCGGGACCTCCGAGAGTCCCTGGGATTTCTAATCAACCACAAAAAGTCTGCTTTCACCCCCATACAGGTGTTGCAGTTCATAGGAGCAGAAATAAATACCTTGCAGGCCAAAGCCTATTTGCCTCTGGAAAGAGTGCAGAGCCTTCAGTCAGTGGCAAATTCCTTCAGCCTGCACAAACCAAAAACTGCAAAGCAGATCTTCCTGGACATAAGTCTCCACCACTCATTCACACTAGTGGGATTAGCGCCAGAGGCACTAGGACCCATCGGGAGCAAATTTTGCTGGAAGGTCGGTGCGCGAGACGGCGGCCATGAAGCGCGCTCGAGCGGCAATGACTATCTCGACGTACCACCCTCCAACCGCCTTCAGTTCCTTTTTCCTGCCCGCCTAGTGCGCTTTCAGTGACGACGCCGTCATTTGTCTGGAGTCAAACTTCAAACTAGCGATAGTTTTCAGTTTATTTTTGTAACATTATCAACGATAGTAGTATCGCTTAATTTATTCTTTATTTTCGTAAATTTTTCTAATATTTTAAATTTAACTTCATTTGAAGAAGTCTCGCCTACTGGATGGAGTCACCATGAGCAGGTCAGGTGACGGTAGGGAGACTTCGATGAAAGCTGTTCAGTCAGCCGGGCTGGGTCCGTCAGCCTTCCTTCTCAGCGGGTTCTGCTAACGGTTGTCCGGATGCCTGGGATGGGCGGTCCCCGTCCGGCATAAAAATAAACGTCGATTTTCGCACTGCTCGCCCTCGAGCCTTCTTCGCCCACAGGTCAAAAAGAGAAGGCATCACTGAGGTCTTCTGGTATGTCTGCGCGGCCGACTGTCGGTTATCGCGTTAGTTGCCGCTCTCCTTCGGAGTCGCCAACCGCCGGTGATCGCCGCCGCCATCGGAGCCCCTCCCGCCTATAGGTAGGGCTCCAGATGAGCAGTTTCATCAGTGGGCGCTCTTATGGAGCGATGGGGCTCGGAGGTTGGTTCTCCTGCCTGGCTCGGTTGCCACAGAGCCTCCCCGGCCTCCGCGATCGGGTAGGGGTGGTTGACCTTTCTAGTCGCCTCGGCGCCTTCTTCGTGCCGGTGACTCGCTGCTAGGTGTCCCCCTCACATGGCTGCGCAGGGGCCAGCACCGATGCCCTTATCTCCCAGTTTTTTTCCTTCTAGCTTTCCAGGTTCCTGGGCGCCTCGGCGCCTTCCGCTGGGTCTGTTGCTTGTCTGCACCGCTGGTGCCGCTTGGCCTTGCGGCGCCATCCGTGGCGCTCTGCTGCGGTCTTGGCGGTGGTCTCGCGGTGTTGCTTGGTCTTGCGGTGCCGCCGCTGAGTCTGGCGTGGCGGCTGGCTGGTCGGGCGGCGCCGCTATGTGCCGCTGCGGTCTCTTCAGCCAGGCTCTTCTGTGGTGCTGCTTTCAACCCTGCTTTGCCTTCTTGGTACTGGGGCCCTCATAGGACTCTCCTTGTTTCTCTGCTATTTCCTCCTTCCTAATTTTCACTCCTTCCTGTCCAAACAGTCCTTCCTGGACCATCAGGAGATGATGTTGAGCCTGACCCAGACCTTCGGTTGGGTGATGAAGTGGAGGAAACAGGATCTTTCTTTGTTACAGAGCCTGTGGTCTAGGACCTGTCCTTTTAAGTCTCTGTTGAAGAACCTGACATCCACTCTTTTCTCTCCAGACTACAGACATCGATCCTGTGGAAGATATTAAGACTCCTCATGCCCTGAGATCCCTTACTGATTTGACTCCTCCTGATCCAGCTTTCCTTCTAGACGCTGTCTCAAATGGTATTGAATAATCCTGCTCTTATTCCCTCAGTGGCTAAATCCATTGATAAGAAGTATTCAGCTCCCAAGGATCGCCCCATTTTGGCATCCCAAGCCTTATGGATCCTATTGTAGTCCTGGCAGAGAATGATAAGTCGTTTTCCTCAAACTACTACAGCTCGACCTATTAACAAAGAGTCTCGTAAGATTGATACATTAGGTAAGAGAGTCTTTGCTGCCTCCACTCTAAGTATGCGATACAGTTATCAAGGCTATTTTTCTCAGTATGAGTATATCCTGTGGCACTCTTTTGAAAAGAATGGTTGAAGTCTTCCGATTCGGACTCCAAGTCAGAGCTTCTTCTCACCATTACTAGAGGTATTGAGTCCAATAACCAACAGGTCAAAGCCGCTATGGGGGCCCAAGTTCCATCCACATTGCCCGAGGTGGAACTTTCTCCTCCGGTTGGAGGTCGTCTGAAGTACTTCTACAACCAGTGGAAGTCCATAACTTCGGACAAATGGGTCCTTCGGATAATTCGCGAGGGTTATTCTCTCAATTTTTGGAAACCCCCCCGAATTGTCCTCCCAGACGACAACCCAGGTTGTCGGCCTCTCAGTCAGACCTCCTCACCGCCGAGATCCAGGGCCTTCTAAGCAACAGGGCAATAGAACTAGTGCCCCCGCATCTGCGAAGCACAGGGTTCTACTCCCATTACTTCCTGGTTCCAAAGAAATCTGGGGAATGCGCCCATTCTAGACCTCAGAAAGTTAAACAAATTTCTCCCAGGAGAAATTCAAAATGATTTCTAGGTACCCTGTTACCCCTGCTGCATCAGCACGACTGGTTGACTCTCCTTGGATATGCAGGATACTTTACCAGCATATCTCCCATCCACCCGACCCACCGCAGTTCCTCAGGTTTGTAGCTCTGGGTCGGCATTATCAGTTCAGAGTCCTGCCTTTTGCTATCCTCGCGCCCACGAAAGTTTTACAAAGTGTTGTGCAGTTCTCGCAGCGCATCTCAGGAAGTTAGGACCGAGTGTTTCCTCATCTGGACGATTGGTTTTTGCAAGCCCTTCCAGCCAAGGGACTTTGGAAGCTGCAACGACTTCTCGCCTTCTTATTCATTTGAATTCGGCTGAATTTGAAAAATCACAACTGCTGCCCTCCCAGAGGCTCCTTTTCAGGGATCGCCCTAGACACCCTCCACAAGGCTTTCCTTCCAGAGGACAGAAGACTCGACATCCTTCGGATGGCCCGTTACATCGGGGAGAACCAATTGTTGCAGCTCTCTCGATGCAACGCATGTTGGGTCTCATGGCATCCTCAGTGTTCACTGTACCCCTGGCCTGCTGCTACATGAGAACCACCCAATGGATGCTTTCCACTCAGTGGTCTCCCACTCTCACCCCCAGTCTTATCCCATCAAGGTGACGGAGCCCTTCTGGTCTCTCACCTGGTGGACTCGAGAGAGCAATCTCCTGGAAGGGTTCCCCTTGCTCCCCGGATCATCAGATCTCCATCACCACAGACATCGCCACGGGATGGGAGCTCACTGTCGCCTCCCCTTCACACCTCAAGATGTATGGATCAGTTCAAACTCATCTCCACGTAAATGTCCTGGAGATGAGAGCGTCCTTACGCGATCCAAGCTCTGAAGGATATCCTTTGTCACAAGAACATTCTCCTTCAAACGGACAACAAAGCTGTGATGTATTACATCAATGCTAAGGCTGGTTTCATTCTTACCTTTGCAGGGAAGCAATGAGGGTGGGAGTGGTGCTTGGAGCACAAGTCTCTGATTCAGGCGGTTTATCTGCCAGGTATACAAAACGATCTAGCAGACCACCTCAGCAGAACGGAGGCAGACCCTCACGAGTAGTCTCTCGATCCAGCCGTAGCTCGGTCACTATTCGAAGAGTGGGGGACTCCAGACCTGGACCTTTTTGCATCCTCACTCAACGCAAAACTGCCTCTCTTCTGCTCCAGAAATCCAGGGCCTGGCATTTTCTGTCAGGCTGCAGTGGACAAAACGCTTTCTTTACGCCTTTCCACCGCTTCCTCTAATCCAGAGAGTTCTCCTCAAGTTCGAGTCTCGGGACCAAAATGATTCTCATTGCTCCCTCCTGGCCTCGGCAACTGTGGTTTCCTCTGCTCAACAGTATGTTGGCAGCCTCTCCGAGACCACTTCCCTTGCAAATCAATCTTTTGACTCAGGGTTCGTTGGTCCATCCCAACCTGAAATCACTTCACCTTCATGCTTGGCTCCTGAAGAGGTAGAAGTGAATCGGTTCAACGCCTCGCGAGAGTCTCGGACATCCTTCTGGCTCGCTGAAGCCAGCCACCGAAAACGACGCTCCAAAATGGAAACGCTTTTCTCTGGTGTCAAAGTCCTCTTGAACTCTTTTCCTGTCCTCCTGACAAAGTTCTGAGTATCTTTTGGACCTATCAAACTCAGGTCTCCGTAATCCACAGTTAAAGTTCACCTTAGTGCCATCTCAGCTGCCCCATGAGCCGGTTTCTTCCTTGACTCTTGGCTCAGCTTCCTATGGTGAAGAGATTTTAGGGGATTCTTCATACCAGACCCCCTGTTAAGCGTCCAGTTGCAGCCTGGGACATTAACCTGGTGCTGGACATGCTCACTCGGAAGCCTTTCGAACCCCTAGCTACCTGTGAGCTAAAATTTCTTACCTGGAAGACTGCCTCCCTGGTGGCCATTACCTCAGCCCGCAGGGTCTCGGAGATTCATGCCTTGGTTACGGACCCTCTGTATACTGTATTCCATAAAGACAAGGTAGTTCTCCGTGCTCATCCTAAATTTCTTCCCAAGGTTGTGTCAGAATTCCATCTAAACCAACCTCTGGTACTTCCTCTTACTCGCTAATTTCCAAAATGAAGGGAACGATCTCTTCATTCCTTGATGTTGAGAGTCTTTCGTGTTCTCATTTAGATAGAACCAAGAATTTTCGTAAGACCAGCAACTGTTTGTTTTTCAGCGACACCAACGCTGGGTCAACCTGTCTCTATCAGATGCATCTCATCATGGTTAGTGGCATGCCTTCTATATTGCTACTCCATGGCTCAAGTTAAATTGGAGGGTAGAGGTACGCCACTCTACTAGGGCGGTCATGGCATCTTTAGCTGAGATTCGCAATGTTCCAATTCGCAGATATCTTGCAATGCCGCCACCTGGAGCCTGAGTGCATACATTCGTTAAGCATTATGCACTGGATGTTCATGCCAGGCGACATTCCGCATTCGCAGAACTATCCTTAATGGGCTTTATCTTAGACGTGAGCTCTGGCCTCCTGCCGTCACTTTGGGATTATCAGCTTGGTACTTCCCACTAGTGTGAATGAGTGGTGGAGACTATGTCCAGGAAGATATGAAAATTACGCACTCACCGTGAATTCTTTTTGGATCTTCTTGACCAGTCTCCACCACTCATTCACACGCCCACCCTCCATCCCGCAGCTCACCGCTGTGTTAGTCTTCACCCTCAAATCTTTTAGCCGTGAGGACTTCTTTTGCTGACCCTTCTTACACAGGTCAAGGGACGGACATCTTATGTCCGCTTTTTTAAGGTTGGATTTACTCTTTACGCTAGTTGCGCCTGCACCTCCTTGGTAAAAAGGTACTGAGGCAGCTGGAGGGTCGCCGTCGAGATAGTCATTGCCGCTCGAGCCACTGCTCGGCACGGCGCCGTCTCTCGCGCCGACCCTCCAGCAAAAAGTTTGCTCCCGATGGGTCCTAGTGCCTCCGGCGCTAATCCCACTAGTGTGAATGAGTGGTGGAGACTCGTCCAAGAAGATCAAGAATTACGGTAGGTACGTAATTTTCATTTTCTTCAGCTACTGGGCCATATGGCTGCTGCCAGTGGCACAGTGCAGGGTTCCAGATTTCACGAGGGACATCCCGTTTCACCTCATGGCTCACTGGTGCCAAAAAAAAGACCCTTTTTCAAAGCTCATTCCAGTAACAAGAGCACTGTTACAGGCCCTCTTGTGGTGGGAAGAGGAATCAAATTTAAGAAAAGGAACCCCCTTTCAAAAGGAGAACCCTTCAATGGTGCTCACAACAGATGCATTCCTATTGGGCTGGGGCGTCCATCTAGGGCAGCACATAAACTTACTGGCACTCAGAGCAGTTCTGCTAGCTCTGCGAGCTTTCTCTTCTCTGTTATAGGGCAAGGTGGTACAGATCAGAACAGACAATACCACCACAGTGTACTACATAAACAAGCAGGGAGGCACCAGGTCAGGCCTCCTTTGTACAGAAACCATTCGTATCTGGACTCTAGCTTACTCTCTGGGAATATCCCTACAGGCAATTCATTTGCTAGGGAAGGACAGCATCCTGACAGATGCCTTGAGTCGAATCAATCAGGCCCATCACAAATAGCCCTAAACAGACAGGTGGTGCAGGTTATTTTCAGAAGGTGGGGCACTCCACAGATAGATTTGTTCACATCCCACCACAACCACTACCTGCCACAGTATTGTTGCAGACCACCGGACAAGGGCACACTCCCTCTGGATGTCCTAACCCTGGATTGGTCAGGGAGGTTCCTGTATGCTTTTCCCCTTTCCCTCTAATTCACAAGGTGCTGCTCAAGCTCAGATCTCATGTAGCATCACTGATTTTGATAGCTCCAGATTGGCCGAGGCAGCCATGGTATTCTCTTCTGCTCTCCATGTCTGTCCCAAAACCGATGCATTTCCCTCGGAAGCGCAACCTACTGACTTCCAAGCAAGGAACTCTGTTGTATCCGAATCTCCAGTCCCTCAACCTCAAGGCCTGGCTCTTGAGGGCATAGAATATGCAAAATTAAACCTTTCTCAGTCTGTCCTAAGTATTTTGAAAGCTTACAGAAAACCTTTTACTAGAAAAACCTATCTTTCTAAATGGAAGAGGTTTTCCCTTTGGTGCTCTAGCAGATCACTAATACCAGGACAGGCAGAAATTCCAGTTGTCCTGGACTATCTCTCTCACTTGCATTCCTCTAGTTTACAACCCCGCTGTCTGATGGTTCATTTGGCAGCTATGTCTGCTTACCTCTCTGCTGGTGCAAGGGTAACCATAGCCTTGGATCCTGTCTTTAAAAGATTCTTTAAAGGTCTAATTCATTAACATCCACCCCACAGGGCACCAGTGCCAACTTGGGATTTGAAATGTGCACAGCTAAACTCGTGGGCTCTCCTTTTGAGCCCATGGCTACAGCTCATCTAAAATATCACTTGAAAAAGTCTTCTTCTTGGCTATGATTTCTGCAGGAAGGATCAGTGAGCTTCAGGCTTTCTGTATAGATCAGGACTATATCCCCTTTCATAGGGATAAGGTAGTCCTTAGAACAAACAGAAACTTCCCTCCCAAGGTAGTCTCGGACTTCCATTTAAACCAGTCTGTCACTCTTCCTGTCTTTTTCACTGACCAACCTACTTCAGGTGAAGAAGACTCCACAGTTTAGATGTGGAAAGGGCTCTGTTACTACATGATGGCCACAAAAGACCGTAAACAGGACAGAAGGCAACTGTTCTTGACCTATGGGGATGTGGGAAATGGGAGTCCAGCCTCGAAGAGGTCCATTTCTCGATGGATAGTCCATTGTATCCAGTTTTGCTACACAAAAGCTGGAAAGGAGTCTCCCTCAGGATTGAGGGCTCATTCCACAAGAGGGACAGCTGCTACCTTAGCAGCTGTCAGGGAATGTTCCATTACTGGACATTTTAAAGCAGCTACCTCTAAGACAGTACACACCTTTACAAGGCATTACAATCTGGATATTTTATTTAGGGTGATGCTAGGTGTGGCACAGCATTCCTGCAAAGTCTGTTTCCAAAATAAGTTCTTTGTCCACCTCCAGTGATACTGCTTGGTAGTCTGCATGAAGTTTGGAATATTCTGAGCATTACTGGGGTTAGAAGAAAAAATTCTAGGGACATGGATATGTTGTTCATCCACACTGTCTGGCAGGTTCCTTGCCGCTTTAAATCTTGCCGGAAGGTCTTCAAGCTGTCTCCCCCACCCACCCGGGTGGTAAAACTCTCGGCTCCGCCCCATGACGCCAGATCTTCCTTACCGCTTGGAAGCTCAGGTTCCCTCCTTAACGCTCTGCGTATAAGACTGGTTTCTAATTCTTTCGAATTTCGAAATTAAAAGTTTTGCTTAACAGACTTCGGGTCTTCTCTCCCGTCGCGCTGCGATGGACAAATCGACTCCCGGTTTCGGAGATGCCCTGCGGGCAGAAGATGTCGGACAGATCCGCACTCCATGTCGTTTACTGTTGGGCCTTGAGCACGACCCGCAGGCCTCGCGACCTGTGCTCTTCCTTTTCGCCCACGTCCCCGAAGACCGGCTGCCCGTGCTTACAACTAGGGCGTCCCGAGAGAGATTTCCTCCGGTTAGTCAAAAGAGGCCCGGTCGGGCGGTGTCGCAGTGCATGGCTCAGCGGATCAGCTCTAGGCAAATGATCGCCTCGAAGAGGAGGCGGCGCGGGCCGCTTCTACCTCTGCTGCGGCATTTGTCCTTCTTTCTCTCGGTGCCTCTTATTCGGCTTCTTTTAAGGAGCTTTGTCTGACCCTCTCGACAAAAGGTGAGGGTCCACTCTTCTGGACCGTTTTCTCGGTCCAAAAAGAGACAAGAGAAGTCTCACCGTCGGACGCTCTTGGGAGCGGGAAGATCCCTCTCCCTAGTTGTCGGCCAGTCGACTTGGTGTCCCCTCAGGCCAGTTGACCGAGACTCGTCGGACGGTGAGATTTTTCTCGACCCTGGACGAGTTGTTTGCTGAGAAGCTGAGAACTTCACTCCCGGTTCCCCGGGTGGAGTTGAGGATCCTGTTGGCTCGCTCTGTGCCCCGATCGAGCCTCGGTGGAATCGTCAAACCGAGGGAGTGCCGATTCCCGACACCTCCTCGCACCGTCCTCGGCCTAGCCGAGGCCTCGGTCCTCGGACGCCTTCACGTGTCCAGCCGATCCGCCGTCATAGGCGGTCTCGGTCTCGCACTGCTGCAGCGCGCCGCGCTCTTCCTCCTCCTCAGGCGAGGAGAGGCTTGGCGCAAGTTGATTCGGAGGTATGAGGAACTCATGTGGCAACAGCTTCTTCTGACCGGGAATAAGCCGACACCGTCGTCTTCCCCGGCCATTAAGTGGCTGTCACCGGAGCGGCCGAGACAACCCCTCTTTTAGCCGAGGAGCCTGTTCCCAGGCCGTTGTTCGGCCAATTCCAGCTGCCCCACTGATCCCGTGGAACCTCCGCCCACAGCTAGGTTGGGGCTCGACCAAAATTCTCGGTCGGCTCAGGGACTGCCCCATAGGCTGTCTGTCCACCCTCACTCCCGATAGACCTCGGCAGGTGGAGGTGGCTCAGGCCCGAGGCAGCTCTTCTTGAGGACTCTTCAAGTCCGAGGATGATTCCTCCCTTTTCTCCAGCGAATGGACTTGGAGTCCTCAGGAGGACAGTCAGTGGACGATAGCCCTTCGTCCTTCCTAGGATTACTCGGCTCATCTCGAGTCCACCGGGATGAAGCTTGAACCTGCTTTCTAAGCGGGCCATGGTATCCTCACGGAGATTCTGGACCGAGGGGATTCCCCTACGGAGGCCTTTCCGGTGGCCGAGGCCATAGTGGGTCCGGCCTTGGAGCTCTGGCAGCGCCCTGCTTCCTGTCCTGCGCCTTCGGCCAGGATGGCCAGGAAGTATGCGGTCCCTACCGGTTCCCTGTCCGTTTTCGGAACACCCCTCGGCTGAGGGGTTGGTTACCGACAGCGTTTTCCGGCGTGCCAGGAACGCTAGGGATGTGGACAAACCTCCCGACAAGGAGTCCAAGAAATTGGACTATGCCGGGCGAAAAGTCTATGCTGAGTCCTCTCTCGGCCTTCGCCAGGCCAGTTCGGCCGTCCTCATGGCACATTTTTCTCATGCCCTGTTGGGCTCCTGGATGAGGTCGTCTCCTCATCTTCCCTGCTGGATCTCAGATTACGGCCAGGCAGGTGCACGGGACCAGGGCAGGGTAGTGGCCAAACAGCAGCTCCAGACTGCTTTAGACATTGGGGACTCATGTGCCAGGTCTGTGGCGGCTGCAGTGGCTATGCGTCGACGGGCTTGGCTGAGGATATCCACCTTTACTTCGGATACCCAGCACAAGTTGGCGGATGTTCCCCCTTTTGGGGACTGACCTCTTCGGCCCTGCAGTGGAAGGTTACCTGCAGAGGATTGAAGTCCAATGCTACCTTGGACTCGGTCTCTTCCGCTCAGAAGGACAAAGGCTGCAAACCACAGCCTAAGCCCTTTCGTCCTTCTGCGCCCTTTGTGCGCCCGGCCCAGCAACGTCAGGGCCAGCAGGCTCGGGCTTGGCATCCCAAACCCAAGCCGTCTGCTTCCTCCAACAGGAAGCAGGGAGGTAAAGGCCCAGGAGGCCCCTCGGCCGGTCCCTCCTCCAAGCCTGCCCAGTGACGGGCTGAGGGGTGTTGCCCCCATCCCTGTCATCTCACCCCAGGTTCCCCCCGTGGGGGGGGACGGCTTAGACACTTCCTTTCCGCCTGGTCCACTGTTACCACGGACAGGTGGGTACTGGAGGTGGTGGGACAAGGCCTACCTCTAGAATTCGAGCAGGCCCCGGCCTTCAGAGCCGTCGCACCTCTGGGGGCCTCGGGGTCCGCAGCCTCACTGGCGGCTCGTCGAGCCGACATCGCTCTCCTCCTCCAAAAGGAGGTGATCACGGTGGTAGAGGACCCCCCTTTAGACCCGGGGTTCGTGTCCAGATATTTCCTGGTTCCGAAACGGACGGGGGGCTGGCGCCCCATTCTCGACCTACACCACCTGAACAAGTTCCTAAGGTCTCGGACCTTCAGAATGGTCACTCTGGCGCAGATAATACCATCTCTGGAACACTGCGTGTGGTTCTGCTCTCTGGACCTACAGGACGCGTTCTTTCACGTCCCTATCCGTCCATCACATCAGAGATTCCTCCGCTTTCGAGCGGAGGGATCCCTCTTCGAGTTCCAAGCCATGCCCTTCGGCTTATCTCCAGCTCCCAGGGTCTTCACCAAATGCATGGCAGTGGTGACAGCATTCTTCGGGCGCCGAGGGGTCCGGGTGTACCCTTACCTGGATGATTGGCTGATAGCAGCCCTCTCCAGACGGGAGGTGAGGCGGTCCAGAGATCTGGCCCTCCAGATTTGCTCTCAAGTCGGCCTTCTCATAAACGAGGCCAAGTCGGAACTCGAGCCGAAGTAGGTGATCCTGTTCATCGGGGCAGAGCTCGACTCTCTTCGAGCCAGAGCACGGCTCCCGCGGACAGGGCCGAGGTTCTTACCTCCCTTCGCAATCATTTCTGGTTGGGCAATTGCGCCTGCCCGGGACTTCCTGCGCCTCCTGGGTCTCATGGCGGCCTGTACCAGCGTGGTCCGTTGGGCACGCTGGCACATGCGCGCCCTTCAGTGGGGACTGGCCAGCCAGTGGTCACAACGCTGCGATCCATTGGACCAGCTAGTGATAGTGACCCAGGAGATGTGGAACGCTCTCCAGTGGTGGACCGTTCCATCCCATCTGCAGGAAGGCATCCCGTTTGTCCGCCCCGAGCCGACGGTCTCTCTATCGACCGATGCCTCTCTGATGGGTTGGGGTGCCCATCTGGGGGAACACCGAGTGCACGGCCTCTGGTCCCCGCAGGAGTCCCGATGCCACATCAACCTGCTGGAGCTCCGAGCGGTCCGCCTAGCTCTCACCGCCTTTGCTCCATTTCTCCGGGGTCAAGTGGTCCGGTCCAGACGGACAATACCACCTACCATGTACTACCTGAACCGCCAGGGCGGACGCGCCCATGCTTCTGTGCAAGGAAGCTCTCCGATTTGGTCACTGTGCGCAGCCTGGAGGCGGATCTCCTAGCCATTCATGTGGCAGGAGCCTCCAACACCCTGGCCGATGCCCTGAGCCGGATAGGGGCTGCATCTCACGAGTGGTCTCTCCTGCCGGAGGTAGTACAAGATCTGTTCTCCCACTGGGGCACACCTCAGGTGGACCTGTTTGCCTCCAGGGAGAATGCGAAGCTGAGCCTGTTTGATGCCCGCCCCCCTCAGCAGGGCTCGCTGCAGGGGGATGTCTTCTCGAGGCTGTGGACCCTGGGCCTCTTTTACGCCTTTCTCCCATTTCCCTTGATTCACAAGGTGCTTCTCAAGACAAGGAGGGACAAGGCGCAGGTGATTCTGATAGCCCCAGACTGGCCCCGCCAGTTCTGGTACCCAGATCTCCTCAGCCTCAGCTCCAGGCTCCCGAGGCAGCTTCCAGCTCACCCGGACCTGCTCTCAATCAGGGGAAGGTGTTCCATCCGGACCTTCAATCCCTGCACCTGACGGCTTGGTTCCTGAGCGGCTAGAGTTCCAGGCCTTGGGTCTTTCCGACGAGGTCCTCAATGTTGAGGCGTCCCGTAAGGAGTCGACCAGGAAATGCTATGCCTTCAAATGGAAGAGGTTTTCCATTTGGTGTCAGGGTAAGGGCTTGGACCCTTCCTCCTGTTCCTTGGCAAGCATTTTGGACTATTTATGGTCCCTTTCTAGTCAAGGGCTTAGGTCGACGACCCTAAAGGTGCACCTGTCAGCCATCTCTGCTTGCAGGCGGCGGGCGAGGAGCAGTCGGTGGCGCAGGAGAAGGTGGTCTGGCGCCAAAGGCCTTGATCACATTTCTCTCTGCAGCGAGAACCTCCACCTCCGTGGAATTTACTGCTGGTGATTGGCAAAGCTCATGGGCGTTATTCGAACCAATGCACAGGTGTGATCTCACCTGTCGGTGGAAGACCGCCTTCTGGCTGCTATCACGCCAGCCAGAAGGATGGGAGAACTCCAGGTGCTCTGCATTGAGTCTCCTTACCTGGTCTTCCACAGGGACAAGGTTGTCCTGCACCCCCACGAAATTCCTTCCGAAAGGTGGTGTCGGAGTTTCACCTTAACCAGGTGTTGACTCTGCGGTGTTCTACCCCAATCACACCTCGGAGGCCCGGGGAATGCAGGCTCCATACTTTGGACCCTAGAAGGCGCTCGCTATTATAAGGCGACGGCTGAAGGGATTGGGAGAGGTTCGCCAGCTGTTTGTCACCTACACTGAAGCCACACCTGGCAGACCTGCAGCCAAGCGACAATAAGCAGGTGGGTCACCTCCTGCATAGATCTCTGCTATAAGTTGGCAGGCATGGAGCCTCCCAGAGGGATAAGAGCTCATTCTACCCGCATTACTTGCCAGGATGTCCCTATCCAGGAAATCTGCAGGGCTGCTACCTGGAAGTCAGCACACACCTTTATTACCCATTACCACATCGACCTTGCGTCACGCCGGGATGCTGGTTTTGGGGCCTCGGTTCTCCAGTCTTTATTCCCTAAGTAGGGGGTGTGCGACTTGCCTCCCTTCCTCCTCCCGGAGAACTGCTAGGAGTCTGCCAATAAGTGTGGATGAACAACATATCCATGTCCCTAGAAATACAGGTTACTCACCTGTAACAGGAGTTCTAGGAATGGTATATGTTGTTCATCCACACAACTCCTGACCTCCCGGCTTCGGCACAACCTGAGCTTCCAGCGGCCAGATCTGGCGTCATGGGGCGAAGCCGAGAGTTTTACCACCCAGGTGGGTGGGAGGAGCCAGCTTGAAGACCTTCCGGCAAGATTTAAAGCGGCAAGGAACCTGCCAATAAGTGTGGATGAACAACATATACCATTCCTAGAACTCCTGTTACAGGTGAGTAACCTGTATTTACTTACCATAGTAATAATTTTTCTTCTCAGTGATGCTCAGATATTCATAACTTCCCTCCCTACCTCCCCTTCCAGAACTTCAGCCTCTGCATGCTGGTGCTGCCCTTATTTTTATACACCCTTTGAGTGTTCTTACCATGCACCTGCCAATAGTTTGAGTAAATCAGGTTTCATTGTGTTCTAACCTTTTTTGGGTGTTTTTTCTCTGGCATCCTGTTCTAGCCATTTGGTTAATACTTCTCCAGTTGAAGTGTTTATTTTTAAAAATATGTATTTTTGGGAAAACCCCAATTTTAATATAATTATAGTAATATGCAACTCTGGGCCTACTTTCCAGGTTCCATTTATAAAATCTGAAGAGGTTTAGAACACAGGCAGTTAGTAGAGGCAGTGTTTGAAAGATGCTCACGTGTAAAGTGTTCCATCATTTGCATGTGTTCTATCTCTCCGGGCAGTCCAACCCTCCAGGCTTACTGCATAAAGTTAAGAATATCTGAGCATCACTGGGAAGAAAGAATATTACTATGGTAAGTAATTTTTTCTTCTCTGACCTCTGTTCCTAGGGAATTCACTGCTCTGAACGCGCCAACCAACTTGCTTTGGTAACCCATTCTGGTTAGGACAGGGTTGTGGTCCCTATAAGTTGCACCTCCCTCTCCACCCCCTCCATACCCATGGGTGAGGCTTTGTTTCCTGCCACTGTGTCTGTTTCTTTTGGGACTTCCCAACTCTTTCATCATGGCAAGATCTTACTTAGAGTGGGAGCTCTTGCAGCAGACTATAACCATTAGGACTAACGCCGCATGCATTAGGACCCACCGGAAAACTTCTCGGCCAGCAGTACCCAGCAGGGACCGGCCCCGAAGTTGACCACGGTATAAAAGCGGACCCAGCTCCACCGCAGTTCTTTTCCCGGCGCGACCCACTCACATTGGGGAAGATCTTAGCTTGCCAGTTGACAGCAAAAAATGGATTTTCGACTTTCTTCTTTGAGTTTTCGACTGTTTTCATCCGACGTATGTCATCTGTCTCATCTTCGGGACCTCATTGGAATAAGTGCAGTTGCGGCAGTCCAGTATCATCCAAGGATGGCCACATTAAGTGTGTCTTCTGCCTGGGGCCTAACTACGACACCGCGACCTGTTCCACCTGTCAGGGCTTCACAAACAGGACCAGGATCCATTTGAAGGCTCCCAAGGCATTCCTTTTGGAGAAGAAGATGGACCTCCACACCTCCGATGAGGAGGCCAAGGACAAGCGGTCCCGGGACAAGGACTGTAGTCAGTCCCGCCACCGGTCCAGGTCCCGATCTCCTTCTTGGTCTTCCCCCAAGAAGCCCCGCTCTTCCTCGGGCTCTGGAGAGCACCACTCCAAGAAGGAGTCTGCTTCTACCAAGAAAGGACAGCCTAAAGCAGGTACGTCAGGAGAAACCTGCTAGGCCTAAGGTGATGCCACTGAGGGTCACTCCTAAGACCTCAGGGGCACAGGCTACAGCCCTGCCCGCCAAGGTCCTGGCTTTGCCCGATAAGAGTAAGCCTCTGGAGTCAGAGGACACTCCAGGCCCCCCCCCCCCCCCCCACGCGGCAGAAACAGTCTGTCCCAGTGCCGATGCGGGTAGAAGGGGCGAAGGATACTGACTCCACCAAAGAAGGAGCAGCATCTCTGTCTCCCAAGTACTTCTCCTCCCCACGGGGCTCTCCAGGAGGCTCCCCCTCGGGTCTGCTGGACACTTCAGATCCCATAGTCTCCTTTCTGGGGATGGTGGCCTCAGTATTTTCCAAGGAGGAGCTCCAGGAACTTTTTCCTTTGGTGGGGTCAAGTTCAAAACAGACCCCCCGAGCTGGCCTTGGTACCGGACCTGTCTGGCAAACCGCAACCGAGGGCGTGAGCTCGCCTAAGACCACCCCCGAGAGGCCGCCACCTCACTCACCCTCCAGGGGCCGATTTTGGTCCGTTGACCAACACCTGCGCTCACCGAGGTCAGGCAGCCGACGCCGGTCCAGGTTTCACCTTCGGAGCCGTTCCGATGGGCGGGCACACTCCCAGCATCGGTCACCGGACTAATACCCGTCATCGGTCTCGTGACTGACGTTTGTCCTTGGACTGACATCCGTCAGAGAGCCACTGACAGTCGAGCGGGGCATGTTATAGGGGCAGGTCTGGCTGCTCCTCGCCTAGTAGCCGGTCGTTCTCTTCCCTCTCGGGGATCTGGCATTCCCCAGGGAAAAGAACCAGCCCCACTTGCCTCCTGATGATCCAACCTTTTATGGACGTCATGAGGCACATCCAGGCCTCTACTGAATCTGATCCGGAGTGCCGTCGACTAGTCTAGTACCTAAGGCAGAAGGAGACCAAGCCTCTCGTGGTGCCTCCTTTAGTGGACACCTTCCAGGATCTTACCAGAATTACCTGGAAGCACCCAGCTTCAGTCCCGGCAGTTCCTAAAAAGTCAGACAGGCTGTACAGGGCGCTGAGGGATGAGCCTTTCCTTGGCAGAGCACCCTGAGGTGGATTCCTCTATGATCACGGCTGCTCATGTTAAGTCTAAGCAGCCGAAGCATCTTTGCTCCCAGCCTCCTGACCCAATCTCTTGCTATTTGGACCCGGTGGGCAAGAAGGTATATTCTGCCTCCACTTGCTCTATTAGGTTCCTTAATTTCCTGACTCATATGGTTGAGTACCAGAATGCGCTCTGGGAATGGGGACAGGAGCCTGTTAATGCCTTGCCAGACTCCGCACAGAAGATGGAGACTCTGCATGTCCTTAAGTCAGGCTCAGACATAGGCACGCATGTTCTCCGTGCCTTGTACGACACTGCAGATAAGGCGGCCAGAGCGGCAGCATCCGGGGTCTGTCTCCGGCACCATGCTTGGTTGAGAAAGTCTGGCTTTCACCAAGATCTGCAGTCCAGAATCTGGGACCTCCCGTTCCAAGGTTCA
Organism: Neoceratodus forsteri; assembly: GCA_016271365.2. Lineage (NCBI taxonomy): Eukaryota > Metazoa > Chordata > Ceratodontiformes > Ceratodontidae > Neoceratodus > Neoceratodus forsteri. The sequence continues at coordinate 339,950,927 of JADMNL010000024.1, forward strand.
GTCTTGTTTGGGTAGGAGACTGTAAATCATGTCTTGTCTCCAGGAGTCCAGGAAATCCATCTGGTCTGTCCGTCAGATGTACAGAGGAGACCAGAGAAAGTCGAGGAAACAGACATTTCGGAAGCCCTCAGGTGCCCAAGCCTTTGGCAACCAACAAGGCCAGAGAGGTGGCTTTAAAAGGAGAGCCGTCAATCAGCAGCCTGGAGGTGCTCCTTTTCGTGGCCCCAAGTTCTCCCAAGCCTCTCTGCCCACTCCCAGCTCCGCCCAGTTACTCCCTCCTAACCCCCCCCTTCCTCCAGAGGAGGTTCCAGGGGAGGCAGTAGGGTTTCGCTTCTTCCTTCTTCTGAAGGGATGGAGCTCTATCACTGCAGACCAGTGGGTCCTCGATATTATAAGGAGGGGGGCATACGCTGGAGCTCACCGAGATCCCCCCCAGACACTCCACCAAGGTCCTCGAGAGACCCTCCTTCTCACATTCCACTCATAGAAGGAGAGATTCAGGCCCTCTTGTGGAAAAGGGCGATAGTCAGCCCCTCTGCAGCAGCAGGGAAAAGGGTATTACTCCAGTTTCTTCCTGGTTCCAAAGAAGACCCAAGACCTTCGTCCCATTCTAGACCTCAGTTTTTTAAACTACTTCATAGAATACTAGAATACAAAAGGTTCCAGATGGTGACTCTTCCAGGTCTGCTTCCTCTGCTGCATCAGGGAGACTAGCTCTGCTCCCTAGACATGCAAGATGCGTACATGCACATAGGGGTCTTTCCCCCTCACAGGAAGTACTGGAGGTTCCACTTCCAGGAGACGCATTATCAGTTTCTGGTTCCTACGTTCGGCCTCTGCTCCACTCCTCGAGTCTTCAAAAAATGCTTGGTAATAGTGGCTGCGGCTGTAAGGCGACAGGGACATAATGTCTTCCCTTACCTCGACGATTGGCTGCTTGTGGCCTCGACAAGGTCACACCTTCAGGCTTGGAGACACCTATACTCTATTCCGAGAGCTGGGGATTGCCCTGAATCTTCCAAAGTCTTCCCTGGAGCCCAGCTAAAGACACTTCTTCATAGGAGCGGCCCTGGATTTGGTACAGGGCATGGCTTTTCTACCCCCAGAGAGGGGCGATCGCTTGCGGGAGATTGCAGAATCAGTCCTTGTAACCAGTCAGATCCAGGCCAGGACCTTCCTTAGACTTATGGGGCACATGGCGGCGGCCATTCCTGTCACTCCTCTGGCCCGTCTCCACATGAGAAACCCACAGTGGATTCTCAGGGTGCAGTGGGATCAATGCTCACACGACCTGGATCACATGTTCAGGGTCACAGAGCCAGTAAAGAGGACGCTTCTTTGGTGGTTGGACCCTTTAAATTTAGAAAAAGGGGTCCCTTTCCGTCCGGAGCCCCCGAATCATTCTCTTAACAACGGATGCCTCGGATTTGGGTTGGGGGGGGCACCTGAGGCCTGCCAAACGCAGGGTGTCTGGATCCCTAGGGAGCTCGACCTCCACATCAATGTCTTGGAAATGCGAGCAGTCTTCCATGCGTAATACACGCCTTTCAAGAGGATCTCTTCCCAGGCTCTCTTCTTGTTCAGACAAACATGGTGGTCATCTTCTACATCAACAAGCAAGGGGGTGCTCACTTTTAACCCCTGTGCAAGGAGGCAATAAGAGTCTGATACTGGGCACTGGAGCAGCACATCTCTTTTTCCACAGTGCACGTTCCAGGAGTCATAAAGGACTTGACCAACAGCCTAAGAAGGTCTCAGTCCACGGCGCACGAGTGGAAGCTACTTCAATCAGTAGCAGACCAGCACTCCGATACATGGGGTCGTCCAGAGCGGGAACTCTCTGCATCACCACGCAGTGCCAAACTGCCAAATTTCTGCTCACGAGAGTCCGTGCCTGGTGTTTTCTGGCCAGACGCTTTGTCCCTTTGTTGGGCAGGGAGGTTTCTTTGTCTTCTCTCCCTTTCCCCTTGTACAGAGAGTTCTCTTGAAGTTACAGGCTGAAGGGGCATCGAATGATTCTAATCGCCCTTCTGTGGCCTTGGCAGATTTGGTTCCCACTACTTCAGCAGCTGTCCACGGAACCTCCAGTCCTGCTGCCAAAATGCTCACAGTTGCTTTCCCAGGATCAGGGCTCACTGGTCCATCCTGATCTCAGGTTTTTGCATCTTCATGCTTGGCTCCTTCGGATGTAGCAAAGTCCAGGTACGGGGTCTCCCAAGAGGTGGCGGACGTCCTCGTTTCGGCGAGGAAGCCCTCAACTCGCTCCACTTACGCTATGAAGTGGAAGCGCTTCTGCTTATGGACATAGTCTCACCGTCTGGACCCCCTTACCTGTCCGGTGAACTCAGCATTGCAGTATCTCCTCTCCTTATACCAACAAGGCTTGAGCTACTCTTCCATAAAGGTGCACATGTGGGCCATGTCTGCATAGCACACCCTTTTGGGGGACAAAACCCTGGCACAATTGGATGTGGCCTGCACCTTTTTAAAGGGAATTCTACACGAGACCTCCCATTAGCTTATGCCAGCGCCTCGCAGAAAAGCTCCCTGCTAGTCAGGCTCCTTCGTTGGTATTTTAACTGAGTATTTTCAATTTTTTCTTAGCCATCGTCAGGGATCCGTCAGTGTACGTCATCCCCTACACTCTCCGAGCACAAAAACAAGTGCAACTCGTGCGGCGCCCAACTCCTGCACAAGGACGGCCATTCCCTGTGCCTTTTTTGCCTAGGCCCCGACCATCCGGTGGAGAGGTGCCAGCACTGCCTCAGCTTTAATATGGCCACACACAGAAGGCAGCAGCAGTCCCTGGAAGCCCACATTTTGAAAAAGAAAATGAGCTCCATGGAGAAAGAACTGAAAAAACTTCGGCAGGCATCGACTTCCCCTGAAGGCCATCGCAAGAAAAAGGATAAAGAAAGGCACTGGGACAAAGGCTCCTCTCCCACCGCGTCTTCCTCGGGAGTTGCCGTGAAACGGTAACACCCCGAACGCTAACGACAGCCGCCTTAGAGGCTTCTAGAGGCGCGTCTGGCCCGCTTGTCTGGCCTCAGCTCTCTGGCGCCCGGCTTGTTGAGGCCTCCGCTCCCAGTAAAGCCGTGGTTTCGCAGCCTACTGGTGTGAGCGGCTCCGATAAGCTGGACGTCGGCTCCTCCAACGCCCGCATGGAGAAGGTCGGTAAGTCATCCAACCCTTTGGGGCGGTGCACTACCCCCATTCCGCCCGACCAGGCCGCCCCTCCATTGCAATCTGCCTCTGGCGAAGGGTCCGTTAAGTCGAACTCCGGTGCCCGCCCGGATCCCGCTGCTAAGCCGCACATTGGTTCGTCCGACATTCGCATAGTGGATGAGCCGGCGCTGGCTCCCCGCAGCCTTCACTGCCCTCCAGTGACTCTGTCTCCTCAGCCCGACCCTGAGGATTCCCCCCCCCCCCAAAAAATCTCCAGGCGACGCTGAGGTTTCTGTTCCACTTCCGTTAGACCATCCACCTTCTGGTCCAACCGATCTGATGTCTGTTCCAGGATCGCGCCGCTCAGACGCCAGATGACATCCCACCCACCCCCACATGTCAGCCTGACGCCGGGCCTTCCGCTCCAGAACCGCCCATGAGGCCTCCGGCCGGGCCATCTGCTCCGGCAGCTCCTCCAGGTACCCAGCCCTGTCGTATCCGACGCCGCCATACCTTGGACCGCAGTATCTGGCGCCGACACTTCCGACGCCACAGTACCCGGCCCCTCAATACCCGACGTCGGGTTTCCCACTGTCTGGTTATGGATACGTGCCTTTTGAGTATAGTCCATACCTGTATCCTTCTCCTCCACCACCCCCTCAGCTGCCGTGGGACTTGCAGGAGACTCTGGCCTCCTGGTGGGCTGAGGCCAAGGCTCAGCTCACCAGAGTGGTGGAGAGTCGTCTTCCGACGACGGTGCCGGTTCCTGTATGTCCACGATGACACACTCCCTCCCCAACTCTGGACACCAGGGCTAACCCCTCTGGGTCCAGAGAGGGGCAGGACACGCTTCCCCGAGGGATTCCCAAGGGGTCCATTCCTCCCCCTCGTTGGGAGAGGGAGTCTACCTCTTCCTCCTCCTCTTCTTCCTTGGACACCTCAGATCCTTCCGACGGTTGATCCGAGCAAGACGAGCCATGCTCTGTGTCCAAGCCAAGGACTCCGAAGTCTCCTCTGGAGGATCCTTCCTTCACGGAGTTGCTACGGAAGATCCAGGAAGTACACTATAGTCTGGACTTAGTGCACGGAAGATGTCACTCACCAGCCCACACTCCACACGTCTACTGCTTACAGGTCCAGCACAACCCGTAGGCCTGAGGCCTGTGCTGGACTCTCCAGCCCTCCACTCTGGTGGACTGTTACACCCATCTCCTTTTGGGTCATACAGGATAATAGACCGCCCGGTCAAGTTGAAAGGCGCCCGCAAAGCTTTTTCTGAAGCAGCCGATTCAGTGGCTCAGCTTGCCACCTTCGAGGAGGCAATGGCCCAGGCTGCTTTAAGCACTTTGTCCACCTTAGTTCCAGTGGGCATGAGCGCAGTGTTCACTGGAGCGTCCCTGGAGTTGTGCCAGTCCTGTTCTTCCATTAGGGAGGGCCCTTTCCGTGGATCCACATCTTTAAGCTAGGCTACATCAAGGTCCCATTGCAGGTCGTGTAATCGAGAGCGGGCTTGCTCCTCTCATTCCCCCACTTCTGCTGGCTCGATGGCTGTCGAGCCTTTGGCTTCTGCCAACACTTCATGCTCTCATCCAGGCCGCTGGCCCCACGGTCTCCCTGTTGGGCTTGCCAGCCGGGATGCGGATCGACCAGCTGGTTGAGCTGTTTATCAACCCTATCAGTCCATTGTTGGAGGATGGTGGGGAGGATTCCCTTTCTAGGATTCTGGTCCTTACAGCCTGATTACCATACCGAACCGGCTGAATCCACGGAGGAGCTTGAGCCTTCAGGGGTTCCTCAGTGTCCCATGCTTCCCCTGCTTCTCTTCCCCACCGACCAGTACGTCAGTTGAGGGATTCTCTACGTTCTTGTCAGTCCCGTTCTCTGCTGTCTGCCAAAAGACGCCATCGGCACTCCACTTGCTCGTCTTCGGGCAAGGAATGGCTTTGCCACGTATGAGAAGCTTCTCCTACAGCAGTAGATTCTTGGTCACGGCCAAGCTCTGCAACCAACTCTAGTGCTCCCTTGGCCACCGGTGCCGCAGCCAATGCCGGGCTTCCTGGCCAAGCTGATGCCTGCATCTTCATCTATTCAGGTAGAACCACCGCCTCCACAGCCTTCGACTGGGACATCATCCAAGAATGCGCATACTGTGACCACGCTTCCTGGTATGCTTTCCGTGCAGATCATGCACTCTGAGCGCCGCACTGTTGGTGGAAACCACATTCCCAGGCGGTGTTTGAGTCCTCTTCTGATTCGGAGGACTTCTCTATGCATTTCCTTTAAACATGGGCTTCAATTGGGAGTCCTGTGAGACCTTCAAGGAACAAGGGCCTGATATCCTTCGGGGTTCTGCTCAGTTTGATCCGAGTCCATGGGGACCCCGCTGGAACAAGTTCAAAAACGGGCCAAGTACTCCTTGACGTATCTTGGACAGAGATGACTCCCTTGGGGTTGCCTTCCCTGTGACGGAGGCCATCCTTGGCCCCACTCTGGAGCTGTGGCAGCATCCCGCCTGCTGTCCCAACGCTGTCAGCCCAGACGGTCCACAAGTATGTGGTGACCACTGGGTCTTTGACTGGATTCACCAGCCATCCTTAAGCTGAAGGGCTTGTCTCAGACTCTGTTTTCCGGCGCACAGGGGTGTCTGGGACGTGGATGTCCTGGACAGGGAGTCCAAAAAGGTGGACCATGGGGCCAAATGTCTACACCGCCTCAGTCTCTGAGCCTTCAGCAGGTGAGATTCAGTTATGATGGCCAACTTTGCCCATGCTCTCCTGGGCACATTGGACCCAGCTTAATTGTATGTCTTCTGGCTGACCAGCATCTGCTAGTCAAACTGGTCCGGTACCAGAGATGTACCATAGCCAGGCAGTAGCTTCAAACAGTCATGGACAGTGGCAGTTCCTGTTGCAACTCCATGGCCGCAGCGGTGGTTATGCATCACAGGGCATGGCTGAGAATCTCAGCTTTCACAGCTGACCCTCAGCATAAGTTGGCGGACATTGACGTGTTGATGGGCATTTCCAGTGTCGATGGGCATCTCTCCTGCATCGAGAAGTCCAGTGCCACCCTGGACTCCGTGACGTTCACCCAGAAGGATGTCAAGGCCCAGAAACGGCAAGAAAAGCCCTTTCAGATTCAGCTGTACTCTGCACCTCAAGCCAGATCACCACAGCCCCAAGTGGGGCAACAGCAGGCCTTGTGGCCCAAGCTGAAGCCAGTCTCCTCTGGCGCAAAGAAGTCTGGGGATCGAAGGACCACTGCTCCTCCACCAGCTCTGGAGCAGCCTTCAGGCCCGCTGAGGGATGGGTCGGGGGTGTCATTCTCCCACCCATCCTGTCCTGCCTGAGACCTTTCATGGAGGCCGGCTCCGCCATGCTTACGCTTGTTCAGTCATCACTTCAGACAAATGGGTGCTTGGGGGTTGCATCTGGAATTCGAGGCTCTTTCGTCCAGCATATCTTGTGCCCCACAGGACGTGGTGTCTGTGGACATGTCTGCCGTTTGGGAGGACATTGGCCTATTTATCCAGAAGGAAGCTGTGGTCCGTGTCCAGGATGCCACAGCTGAGCCGGGAGTTGGCACCCCATACTGGATTTGCATGCCCAACAAATTCATAAGGCCACTCAAGTTCTAGATCGTCACTCTGAATCAGGTCATTCCGTTCCTTGAGCAGGACATGTGAATCTTACTTCAAGAGGGTTCCTGCAGTGAGTCTTCACATATGGGACTGCACCCCCTGGCATCAGAACCGCACGGCAAACTTCTAGCTAGCAGTCCATAGCGGTGGACTGCCCTGACGTCACATGACGGAACGTCAGCATGACACTATAGGGGAAGGTCCCCACGCTCACCGTCCAGTTCTTTCCTGCCATCGACCTGTGCAAGTCTGACCTCGAGGTGAACTCTGCTCCAGCCGACTGCCATTTCTAAGTGTCCTCTTCATTTTTTTTTCCTTCCTTCCTTTAGTATTGGTTCTGTCATTTTTTGCATGTCTTCGCCAGCCAAAGAAGTGTTCCAAGTGCAGTGCTCAGATCCCACATGGGGACGTTCACTCCCACTGTGTTCTCTGCTTAGGCCCCAAACATCGAGTTGACGACTGCGACATCTGCCAGCCCTTCAGACGCCAGAAAGCCCTCGATGCCTGTCTGCTGAAAAAATGTCTGGCATTGATGGAAAAGGAGCTTTAGGAGCTGCGGGAACATTCCTCCTCACCCACCAACAAGCACAAGAAAATAATAAAGGAGAAGCAGCGTCAGGACCGGTCCCCTTCTTCCCAGCGTAACCAGGCTGACGATGCCACTGTTGGTGTGCTTTCTACTTCAGTAAGTACTCCGGATCGGTTGCTGACACCCTCTTGGGCGGCAGGGGTCTTCTCAGCAGGAGCACCTTGCAACGGGGCCCGTCGACAGCTCTCCAGCCGATTAAGTCCCTTTCCGGTTCCACCAAAGGGTGCACAGCTCTGGTCGATAAGCTGGACTCCAGTTCCTCTGTAGTTCACTCGACCACGACCAAGATCCGACGTCCGATCGGTTGCGGCTGATAAGTCGGTCGTTGGCCTGCCCGTCAATCGGTCGGCTGAGGCTCTCCCGTCTGGCCCTTCCTACTCACCCAATGTCGAGCAGAGCCAACTTCCAGGCACCCGCTCTTTCCACGAGGGTTCTCCCTCCTGGGAGACTCTCATTCCTCTGACTCAGCCCGACCCTTCGTGTTGCCTGGTCCTCCGGGATACGAGCGTCTTGGCTCAGGGGGTATCTTCCACTACATCAGGTCTCCTTTCCGAGCTCCCGCTTCTCCAGGCCTGTCCGGGGGGCATTCTTGCACTCTCTCAGACCAGGCCTCGGGCTCTGCCCAATGCCAGACTCCTCACTGATCGATGCCCGTCCCTACCTGGTAATGGCCTCTGGACGGAGCTCCCAACCCGTCCCTTCCGCGTCGACATCAGAGCCTCCTCCGGGTCCCTTAGGCCTGGCGACGGACCCTTACGCCTCCAGTGGTCCGTTGGCCCCTCCTCCATCAGGGTCAGTGGGTCTTCCGCTTTCTGGCCCCCCCAAGCACCAATCCCAGCTACCCCCGCAGCAGCTTCCCTTCTGTCCGGGAAGGGGGCGGTTCGCAGAGTTACCTGGTGCTGGGTCACTTGTACTAGGGATATCATTCTCTGGTTTACCCCTACTGGTATCAGACTCCTGGCTACCCTTCATATCCTCCTTCTGGGTACGCGGGCTCCCAGTCTCCACCTCCTCTGCAGCCTCTGTCTTCAGATGGTGCACAGGCAGACTCCCAAGGGGCAATTCCGGCACAGTGGAAGGACGCTAAGTCTCAGCTCCTGTAGGAGCTTGGTCACCCACAATTGATTATGGTCTCCACCCTGACCCCCAGGGTGATCCCTAGAAGCCCTTCTCCAGTTGACCATTGGTCGTCAGATAGGGATTCTGTCAGGCGCCAGGCCAAGACCCTTCCTGGAAACAGCATCATGGAGGAGGTGTCCTACAAGGCCTCTTTCCCAAGTAGCCTGGAGTCTTCAGACTCAGAGGCAGAGTCTGATTCATCAGCCAGTTCTGGAGCTCGTACTCCCCTGGAACCTCCGCCAAAAGAGTTTCCCAAATCTCCCCCAGAGGACCCCTCTTTTTGTGGAGTTCCTTTGGTCTATTCAGCAGGCCTGCGGTTGGGCATCCCAGGAGCTGGATCCCAAAAGGAAGAGGCTCACGGAGCATCTAGACCTAATGAATGCGGACCCCTTACCTCCATGGACAGGACCGCTTGAGGATCTGACATCCACCATGTGGCAGCAACCTTCCTCCATCCCTGCGATCTCAAAGAAGCTAACAGGACTCATCCCCCCCCCCCGGAAGGGGCCAACCATCTAACTGTGCATCCCAAGACAGATTCTACTGTTATCACAGCAGCCCATGACAGGTCGGCCGAACCCAAACATTTAAGTACCTCCCCTCCGGACTAAGAGTCCAAACAAATGGACCAGTATGGTCCCACGGTTTATGCTTCCTCCGCCTGCGCCATCTTGTCTCTTAATTATGTGGCACATATGATTTCATTTCAGAAATCTGCTCTGTCCAACCTAGTCTCGGAGCTCCAGTCTATACCCACAAGGATATCAGGACTAAGCTTCTAGACAAGATTATACTTACTAGGTCCTGTTGTCGCCGTGCTTGCATGCCACCTATGACTTCGTGGACTCGGCCCGCTGCACAGCTTCAGGCATCTGTCTGAAGTGCCTGGCTTGGCTCCGTCTTGCTGGTCTGGCACAAGATGTTCAGACCACCCTCCTAGACGCGCCCTTTAGGGGCTTCATCCTGTTTGGCAGCGATACTAAGTATATTATTACAGAGTTACAGGAAAGTGGCAGATCCCCTTCGGGACGTCCGTTCCATGTACTGCTCCGGACCCAAACCCAAGCAGCCCTTTCTTGGCCACAGTGAAGATGGAACAAATGGACCCAGGGCAAGCGTCAAGCCACAGAATCAGGCGCCCAGACTCCTCAAGCCAAATCCCAAAAGGCCTCTGGAGGCAACAAAGCAGCCCTCCCCTCCACCTCCTGACTTGGGGTGGGGGTGGGGGTGGGGGCATCCACCTTCTCCGGATCTTCCAGTGGGGGGGGAAGATTCTCCCTCCATCTCAGAGAGTGGAGGCGATAACTGCAGATGCTGGTAACTTACAGATAATTGCAAGAGGGGACTCAGTAGAGTTCCTGAAACCACCAAACAGCCCTCCGGGTTGGTCTCATTACCAGTCAAGTCATCTTCACCTCATTCAGGAGGAAATCCAGGCTCTCTTGTCAGAATCGGCTATCGTACCGGTCCCTCCCGCACAGGTAGGAAAGGGATATTCTAGGAGCGTGGATATGTTGTTCAGCCACACTCATTGGCATTGTCCCTTTCCTCTCGAAATCTGCCGGAAGTCTTCAAGCTGGCTCCTCCCACCCACCCAGGTGGGGTCTACCTCTGCTCCGCCCCTTGACTCCAGATCTTCCTTTCCGCTGGAAGATGCAGGTTGCCACCCTTGTGCTCTCGCATTTCGTAGGCCCTGGCTTTCAAATGTTTGGTTCTTCCAAAATTAAAACTCGTTCAAGTTAGCGAGCGTGCATTTGTGTCTTCGATCATGGAGGAGAAATCTACCCCGGGATTTCGCCGGTGTCCTTGCGGCCAAAAGATGTCATGCACCGATCCCCATCTCACGTGCGTCTACTGCCTGGATGTCGGCTACGACACCTCGTCCTGCAGATAAGGCTTGGCCTTCCATCCCAGCGTCCTGGACGACCACATGGCACGCCTGAAACTGGGGAGGCCGGAGAAAAGGAACCCCTCTGGTGAAGTCCAAGGAGGCTAGGTGGGTGGTTTCCGCAGCCGTGGGCTCCGCTGAGCAGCTTGAACGCATGCAGGCATTCGGGAAAGAAGCCGCTCACGCTTCGGCTAATCGAAGCTTTTTTGTCCCACTGAACCTAGGCTCCACCTTTACAGGTTTGTTTAAGAAGTTGTGCCAGTCTCTCCCCACCTGGGGTGAGACACACATGGGATCGCACTCCTCCCGCTCTCGGAAGTGGGAAAAAGAACCTTCCTCGCCTTCATCTCGACTACATGAGTCTGGGACCAGAGTTCTCAGTCCCAGGAGAGCATGCAGTCTTGACTTCGTCGAGATCGCCTCCCGTCAGAGGTTCACGGACCATTTGTCTGGCCAGACGACTGAGGAAGTGGCTGATGAGATGGAGATCATTCTCACCTGATCGACCCTTTGTTGCCGGCTGTGGTTGATGACTCCTTAGAAAGGACTCGGTCCTAGTGTTTCCTTGATGAGGAGACCCAGCCAGCTGGCGTACTCCATTAAGGAATGGGTTCCGGACCCCACGGTTTCACCGATTCCCCAAAAAAAAAAACACTGTGTCTCCCGGACGACCAAGTCATCCTGCCCGATCCCAGTCAAGGTACAGAACCCCTCAGCCGAATCCACCAAGGGAGAGCCATAAGCGTTCTAAGAGGAGGCAACGCCACAGGTCGTCCTCAGACGAGCGGCTCTGACGGAAACTTACGTGGCAACAGCTGATTCTGACAGGGCAAAAGCCAGCTCCACCTGCCATTACCTGGCTCTCGCCTCCCAGGCAGAAGCAGACTCCTCCGGAACCAAAACCATCAGTTCCTCCGCCCAGGGGGCAGGCCCATCCCCCGATTCGGCCTATTCCTTTCCCTCCACCTATTCAGGTGGAACCTCCGCCAAAACAGCCTGTGGGAGGGGCTCCCTCGAAAGAGGACAGACAGGACGCCGGACTTCCCTGACGTCTTGTCGGTTACAGTAACCCCAGACCACCCTCGGCGGATCGAGGGTGATTTAGGCAGCAGGCTGTTGTACCCAGACTCCACTCTTATCCTGGGGATGATGAGTCATCTGTTGGCACAGAGATGGAGGAAGGCCCTTCCTCCTTCCAAGGGATTCTCAGTCTCTTTTCCAACTCCACCAGAATGCCCCTGGAGCCAATCCAGAAAAAGGCGGCATACCCTCTCACAGATATCTTAAAGAGAGGGGATACCCTGACGGAGGCCCTTCCTGTGGCTGAAGCTATCATTGGCCCGGCCCTCGAACTTTGGCAGCAGCCTGCCTCATGCCTAGCACCATCTGCCCGCAAGTACACAGTACCCATGGGGTCTCTTGCGGGGTTCACAGAGCACCCTTCAGCTGAGAGCCTGGTGACCGCCTCTGTGTTCAGACATACTGGCAGTTTGGCCAACACTGACCGACCTCCGGACAAAGAGTCCAAAAATATGGACCACTCCACACTGAAGGGTACGCGGCTTCCTCCTTGGGCCTTCGTCAGGCCAGCTCGGCTGACGTCTTGGCACACTTCTCTCAAGCCCTTTTCGTGTCATTAGATGAAGTCCACCCTCATCTCTCCGCAGACATGCAGACCACAGTCAAACAGGTCCATGATCAGGGTCGTGCTGTTGCCAAGCAGCAACTCGGAAACTGACCCTGAGACTGTCAGAGTTCTGTGCCAGCTCGGTAACACGCAGTGGCCTCTAGCCGCGGGGCTTGGCTGAGGCCTTCCTCCTTCCCGCAGATATTCAGCATAAGCTTGCTGACGTACATTTCTTGGGACAGACTTGTTCGGTGCAGGAGTGGCCGGTGACCTACAGCGCATAGAGTAGTCCAGTGCCACCTTGATGCCACTTTTCCTGGGGTTCTTTAGGCAAGAACCAGCAGAAGAAGAAGCTCTTTCGGCACTCTTCCCCTGCGGTCCGGCAGACCTCCTGTCAAGGAGTACAGCAACGGCAGCAGACTCGAGCTTGGCACCCCGGCCCAAGCCTGAACCCCAACAGGCCCGAAAAGGGGGCCAAGGCTCAGGTCCTGGAGCCTCCTCCTCTAAGCCTGACCAGTGACGGGATGGGGTTGCCACCTCCTTTCTCTGTCATGCCAGCTCTGGGCCCTCCCGTGGGGGGTCGGCTTCACCACTTTATTTCTGCCTGGTCTGCTGGTTAGAGCAGTACCCTCCCAGCCAAGCCTGCGCCCCTCGGGAGGAACGGATTTCCACATGCACCCAGTCGGCTCTTCGAGATGACATAGCTCAGCTCCTCCGCAAGGAGGTGGTAGCTCCAGTGGCGGATCCTCCAGCAGACCCAGGCTTTGTCTCCAGGTACTTCCTGGTGCCCAAGTGGATGGGAGGGTTGGCGCCCCATTCTAGATTTCCACTACCTGAATCAGTTTCACAGGTCTTGCACCTTTCAGATGGTCACTCTGTCCGAGATCATACCATCCTTGGAGCGAAACATGTGGTTCTGTTCTCTGGATCTGCAGGACACGTTCTTTCATATCCCAATCCGTCCGTCCCATCGGCGGTTCTTCCACTTCAGGGTCAAGGGGCCCTGTACAAGTTCCAAGCCATGCCATTTGGCTGGTCATCGGGTCTTCAGCAAATGCATTGCAGTGGTGGCAACCCATCTACGATATCGGGGGAATCACAATTTACCCCTACCTTGTCGACTGGCTTCTGGCAGGTCACTCCCTACAGGAGGTGGAGAAATCCAGGGATCTGGCCCTCCAGACCTGCTCCCAGCTCTGCTTTCTAATCAACGAAGTCAAGTCGGAACTCGTGTCTTCTCAGGTGATGGGCTTCATAGGGGCAGAGCTCGACTCTTGTCAAGCCAGAGCTTGGCTCCCGGCTGATAGGGCAGAGGTTCTTTCCTCCTTTTCCCAGTCATTTCTGGTTGGGTATTTGCACCCTACCCGGGACTTTCTGCACCTTCTGGGTTACATGGCGGCGTGCGCTTAGGTGGTCTGTAGGGCCTGGTGGCACATGCACCCCTTCCTGTGGGAGCTGGCTGCCCAGTGGACTCAGCGCCACGGTCAATTCGACCAGCTGATCACTGTAACCCAGAAGATGTGGGACGCTCTCCAATGGTGGACCGCCTCAGACTGGTTGCAGGAAGGATCCAGTTTGTCCGCCCCAAGCCGACGGTCATCCTCATGACTGATGCCTCTCTTGGGCTGAGGGAGCCCACGTGGGGGACAACGGGGCCCACGGGGTCTGGACCCCTGAGGAGTCCCGATGCCATATCAACCTGTTGGAGCTCAGAGCAGTTAGACTGGCACTGTCAGCTTTCACTCCTCTGCTCCAGGGTCAAGTGGTTCAAGTCCAGACGGACAATACCACGACCATGTACTACCTCAACAAACAGGGCGGCACGCATTCCTGTCTGCTGTGCAAGGAGGTGCTCCGCATTTGGACCCTCGTAAGCCGGTCGGAGGCGGCTCTCCTAGCCATCCATGTGGCAGGAGCCTCGAACCAGCTGGCAGATGCTTTCAGCCGCATAGACCAGACATCCCAAGAGTGGTCTCTCCATCCAGAGGTAGCTTACAGCCTGTTCTCCCGTTGGGGCAAACCAATGGTGGACCTGTTTACCTCCGGGAAACACACGCTTGAGGTTACCATGCTCGCCTCTCAGCAGGGCTCGCTACAGAGGGATGCCTTCTTGAGGCTGTGAACCCCAGGCCTCCTTCACGCCTTCCCTCCATTTCCCTTGATCCACAAGGTGTTACTCAAGGTGAGGAGGGACAAGGCGAAGGTGATTCTGGTAGCCCCAGACTGGCCGTGCCAGTTCTGGTATCCAGATCTCCTCAGCCTTAGCTACAGGCCCAGGCCCCCAGAGCGGCTTTGCACACGCCCGGACCGGATATCTCTCAACCAGGGGAAGGTCTTCCATCCGGACCTTCAGTCCCTGCACCTGACAGCCTGGTAACTGAGTGGCTAGACTTCCAGGCTTTGGGTCTTACCAAAGATGTCTACACCATGGTGGAGTCATCTCGAAAGGAATCGACCAGGAAATGTTGTGCCTTCAAATGGAAAAGGTTTTCCATTTGGTGTCAGGGTAAGGGTCTGGACCCCTCATCCTATTCTGTGGCTACCATTCTCGACTATCTTTGGTCTCTCTCCAAAGGGGGTCTACTGTCATCGACCCTTAGGGTGCACCTGGGAGCCATTTCTGCTTACTGGGTGTAGGACGGTCAGCCGACATTGGCGCAGGAGACAGTGGTGGGGTGTGTTTTCAAAGATCTGGATCACATATCCCCTCCGGTGCGTGAACCTCCACCTCTGTGGGATCTGCTGCTGGTTTTGGCAAAGCTCATGGGCAAGCCATTCGAACCCATGCACAAGTGTGAACTGTCACACTTGTGGAAGACGGCCTTCCTGGTGGCTATCACGTCAGCCAGAAGGACAGGGGAGATCCAGGTGCTTTTGGTGGACTCCCCTTGTGTGGCCTTCCACAGGGAAAAAGTTGTCCTGCGCCCCCACCCAAAATTCCTTCCAAAGGTGGTGTCAGAGTTTCATCTTAACCAGGTGTTGACTCTGCCAGCATACTACCGTAATTACACCTCGGACGCAGAGTACAGGCTCCATATTTTGGACCTGAGACATGCTCTCTCTTATAAGGAGAGGACGGTGGAAATTTGTGGAGAGGTTCGCCTTCTGTTTGCCACCCACGCTGAAGCCATTTCTGGCAGACCTGCAGCCAAACAGACCATTGCAAGATGGACTACATCATGTATAGGTCTATGCTATGAGTTGACTGGCAAGGAGCCTCCCAGAGAGAGAAGAGCTCATTCTACCCGCCATACTGCTGCATTGGTGGCTCCTTCCAGGGACATACCCTATCCAGGAAATCTGTCGGGGTGCTACCTGGAAGTAAGTAAAAAACCTTCATTAACCACTACCACATGGACCTTGTCATGCCAGGATGCTGGTTTTGGGACCTCAGTTCTCCAGTCTCTATTCCCTAAGTAGGGTGAACTGCTAGGAGTCTGCCATTGAGTGTGGATGAACAACATATCCATGCTCCTAGAAAAACAGGTTACTTACCTGTAACAGTAGTTCTAGGAGTGGTATATGTTCATCCACACGGACCCACCCGACCTCCCCGGCTGCGGACGCACAACACCTGGCTTCCAGTGGGCTAAGATCTGGTGTCATAGGGCGGAGGCAAGCTATATACCACCCGGGTGAGTGGGAGGAGCCAGCTCGAAGACTTCTGGCAGATTTAAAGAGGAAAGGGACAATGCCAATGAGTGTGGATGAACAACATATATCGCTCCTAGAACTACTGTTACAGGTGAGTAACCTGTTCTTATTCCCACTTCTTCCTGATGCCCAAAAAGACTGGCGATCTGAGACCCATTCTGGATCTCAGCCTGCTGAATCTTTGTTGAGTACCAGAGGTTCCACATGCTAACTCTCCAGGGACTCTTACCCCTGCTCCAACAGAATCTGTGGCTGTGCTCGCTTGACATGCAGGGTGCTTACCTGCACATCCCCATCTTCAAGGCCCACTGCAGTTTCCTCAGGTTCACCTTTCAGGGGAACCATTACTAGTTTAGCACCCTCTCGTTTGGTCTGTCTTCAGCCTCAGTTTTCACCAAGTGCCTAGCAGTGGTGGCAGCACTTGTCACAAGGGGATTAACGTGTTCTACCTTTATGATTGGCTGTTGGATAGTCTGGTCGGAGTCTCTCTCCACCACCCTGGACCTTTTTTCTCCCCATGATTGGCATTACAGTGAACTATCCCAAGTCTCATCTTTCACCCTTCCAGCACCTCCAGTTTACTGGTGCAGTGCCGGATACGGTCCAGGGCAGGATCTTTCTGACTCAGGACAGAGCAGTCAACAAGCCCTTTCTGTGGCCAGCTCTCGCTGGACCACAGCCCGCTCTGTTCTCCATCTGTTGGGACATATGGCAGCAGCCATCCCCACAGCCCCTCTTCCTTCCATTGGCCAGACTGCACGTGAGTGTGACCCAGTGGACACTCTGGGTCCAGTAGGATCAACGCTTGGAGGACCTGGACCACAGGGTCCTGGTCTCCAGCAGCATGAAGAGGGATCTGTTCTGTTGGCAGGAGCTGTCCAACGTCTCCTCAGGGGACCCCCTTTCAGCCCCTCTTCCTTCCATGACCCTCACTATGGACGCCTCGGGTCAAGGTTGGGGAGCCCAGCTAACCCAAGGGAGGTGGCTCCTGCAGAAATATATATATTCTGCATATAAACGCCCTGAGATGAGAGCAGTGCTCTGCGCTCTCCAAGTGTTCAGACCCTTTGAGACCGGGAACACATTCACCTAGACTACAATACTGCCACAGTCTGGTACATAAACAGGGAGGCACCCGATCGTACCTCTTCTGTAGGGAAGCAATGTGGGTGTGGTACTGGGCAGTCCAGCACAGTCTGTTCCTGACAGCAGTTCACAATATCCTGGCAGACAGTCTCAGCTGCACCATCGCGCGGGCTCACAAGTGGGAACTGAAGCGGGAGGTAGTAGATCTGTTTGATCTGTGGGGAATGCCAGACCTAGATCTCTTTGCCTTCCCATCCAACACAAAACTACCCCACTTTTGCGCGCTCATTCCCAGGCTGGTGTTTTTTAGCGAGACGCACGCTCTCGCTCTGTTGGACAGGGAGGTTCCTGTACGCCTTTCCTCCCTTTCCAGTCTTGCAGAAGGTTTTGCTGAAGCTCCAAGCAAAGGGAGCTCACATGATTCTCATTAATCCTCTCTGGCCTCTGCAGATTTGGTTCCCTTTGCTTCAGCAGCTGGCATTGGAACCCCCAGTTCCTCTACCCCTTCTTTACAATCTTCTAGCACAGATCTCCGGTGCATCCAAGCCTCAGATCTCTCCACTTAACGTGTGGCACCTCTCGACACAGCTGTCTCACACTTCGGAGTCTCCTCACAAGTTGCCCAAGTCTTGGTGGAAGCCAGGAAGCTTTCCACCAAATCAACATACACTAAGTGGAAAAGGTTCATCATATGGATGACTGCTGCAGGCCTGGACCCATTCTCTTGCCCGGTATCCCAGGTCCTAGAGTACCTATTGCACTTACCTGACGCGAGCCTCAGCTACTCCTCTCTGAAGGGCCGTCTTTCAGCTATTTCTGCTTATTACCTTCAAGTGGACAGTAAAAACCTTGTGCAGTTGGAGGTCTCAGAAAACTTTTCTCAAAGGGATCCTCCACTTGAAACCTCCGGTCCGTAGTCCGCATCCCCCTGAGATTTAAACTTTATTTTAGAAAAGCTTACTTTGCCCATTTTTGAATCGTCAGCAAGCTGTGAAATGAGCTGTTTGTCTTGGAAAGCACTCTTTTAGTCGCCATTACTTCAGCTCGAAGGATCTCAGAGCTTCAGGCCCTCGTTTGTAAGAAGCCTTATTTAATTTTCCACAGAATTTACGTTGAACCAGGATATTAATATGCTGGTTTACTACCCTGAGTATTCCAATAAGAGGTAATGAATACCTTATGCACACTTTTGATGTGCACAGAATTTTGAGGTAGTGCGTTTCTCGAACAAAGGAAGGTGCACAAGTCTGACCAATTGTTCGTTGCTTTCACACACAAGCGCCAGGGCAGAGCGATTTCTAAACAATTCCTGTCTAAATGGTTGGCTAACTTCATCACTTTCATTTACCAAAAGTGTGAAAAACCCCTTCCAGGGGAGGTGAAAGGTCACTCTACACGCGGCATGGCCACTTTCACTGCCTTTTTCCAGAACGTGTCCGCTTCTGATATTTGTGCAGCGGCCACCTGGAGTACAGTCCACACTTTCACCAAGCATTACAGCCTGGACATTGCCTCAAGACGCAGAGCCGGCTTTGGCCTAGCTGTCCTTCAAGGCCTCTTGTCATAATGTGGGCCCAGACTTTTCTGCCTCCCGGACCTCAGTCTCCCAACTCTCTATTCTTGTGACTGCTTGGTATTCGGTCCTATATGTGAAGACCTACTGCAGGAACCCTTCTGAAGTAAGGTACTAGTTATGTAAGAACTTACCGTAACAGTAGATCTTACAGGTTCCTGCAGTAGGTCACCTTTTCCCCTCCCACCTTCCCCCAGTTTCTGTCATCTCCTTTACTGCTCCAGGGTGTTTTTTTTCAGCAGCTCCAGGCTCGAGGAGTACACTCCTGTCTCGTTCCCCTCTCCGGGGTCTTCCGGCGGGAGAATTGGAGGGCGAGCGTGGGGACTTCCTCTGTATAGTGTCACACAGATGTCCCATCATGTGACATGTAGGGCAGTCCCCCACTATGGATTGCTAGCTAGAAGTTTGCAGCGAGGTCCTGATGCCAGAGGGTGCAGTCCTACATGTGAAGATCTACTGCAGGAACCTCTCTCGAAGATCTACTGTTGTGGTAAGTTCTTGCGTAACTAATTTCTAGGAGTGGTATATGGTATACATCCACACTGACCCACCCATTCTCCCTTGGCAAGTGGCAGCCTGCTTCCATGCTTCCAGCGAGCAAGATCTGACATCATGGGGTGGTGCTATGGGAGTCACCACATGGGTGGGTGGGAGGAGCCAGCTTGAAGACGTTACAGCAGGATTTGAAGGGGAAAGGAACACTGCCAGAAGTGTAGATGGACACTGTATACCACTCCTAGAGCTACTGTTACAGACGAGAAACCTGTTTTTCTAGGAACATGGATATGTTCTAGCCACACTGTTTGGCATGTCCCTTTCCCCTTTAAATCTTGCCGGATGGTCTGAAAGATGGCTCCTCCCACCCTCCCGGGTGGTATATGCCTCGGCTCCGCCCCTTGATGCCAGTTCTTCCTTTCTGCTGGAAGATTCGGGTTCCCTCCTTACTGCTCCCACATTGAATAGGCCCTGGCGCTTCAATCCTCTGATTACTTACCAGATATTAAGCTTGTTAGATTCTCAGCATAAATTTGCTATATCGACCGCGATGGAGGACAAGTCCGCGCCCAGGTTCTGCCAGTGTCCCTGCAGGCAGATGTCGTCTCTGACTGACCCACATGCCACGTACGTTTACTGCCTGGCCGTGACGATGACACCCAGGCCTGTGACTCTTTGTCACACATTCCATCCAGCAGTGTTGGACGATTGCCTCACACGTTTGTAGCTCGGTCAACCTGAAAAAAGGTACCCGCCAGTCAAATCGAAAGATGCCTGTCGTGTGGTCTCCGCATGCCGCAGGGTACACCGATCAACTTGAGCAGATGAAGGCCTTCAAGGAGCAGGCGGCTCGGGCTGCGAATTCAGTTTCGGTCTTCATCCCTCTTAATTTGTGCTCTACCTTCTCTGGCTCCTTTAAGGAGCTGTGCCAATCTCTCCTGACCAAAGGGAGGACCCATCCGGCTCACACATCTCCCGTAGGAAGGAATAGGAGTCAAGAGAAGAAACATCTTGTCGACGCCGTTCTTGGGACTGAGAGGTCTTGGTTCTAGGAATCTATAGTCCCGACTTCGGTCGAGATTGTGGCTTTGGTCGCTGGCTTCACAGTTTGCCCCGGTCAGGCCAGCTAGCTAAGACACTGGATGACAATCTGGTCAGAATTTTCATTGACCTGTTGTCACCTGATGAGTCTGACAATTCTCTGTTAAGGACTCTGGTCCTGACTGGACCTACTGAGGAGACCACCCAGCCTGCTGGGAACATCTTCATGGTCCCCACCCTCGACCCAGAGGAGCTGCCGGTATCCCGGCCCCCTCTGAGCACCCCCGTTGGTCACCGTGATGTATGATGTCTGGGTCGCGACTCCCTCAGCTGATAGGCTGAGGAAATCGCGTATGCGTTCCGGAAAACTGCACCACCGTTATTCTTTCTCATCCTCCTCGAATGAGGAGAGGCTGCGATGCAAGTTGCGTTGATGCTACGAGGACCTAATGTGGCAACAGTTGATGTTGGCAAGTTCGAATTCGACCCCGGCTTCCACTCCAGCCATCACTTGGCTGTCGCCCTCCAGACCGACGTAGACTCTTCCGGAGCCAGTCTACACCATTCCTCCACCTGCAGAGCCGGTGAAGATCCTCCCAGGTCGACCAAAACTGGGTCCTTCACCGATCACGGTGGAACCTCCACCTTAGCCTTCCTCCAGGGCTCCTGCCAAGGAGTCTCTGCCCGTTATGGGCCTCCTGCACAGGCTGTTGCCCTCACTCCTGACTGCCCTCGGTGGGTCGAAGGTGACACAGGTGATCGGCAGATCTGTCCGGATTCCTCGGACTTGCATTCACGTCCATTGGACGATGATTCGATTGGGGGAGTCTCGATGGAGGAAGTTCCCATGTCCTTCATGGGCTTCCTCCGTCTCATCTCAGAATCTGCGGGGATGCCATTGGAGACTGTTCAAAAACTGGCTGAATATAACCTAACAGATACCCCAAAGAAAGGGGATTCTCCAACAGAGGCCTTTCCTGTGGCAGAAGCCATTGTTGGACCAGCCTTGGGAGCTGTGGCAGCACCCAGCCTCCTGCCCTGCGTCCTCAGCCCAGATGGCCCACAAGTATGTGGTTCCCATTGACTCCCTTTCAGGATTCACAGAGTACCCCTCGGCTGTGGGGTTAGTGACAGTCTGTGTTCCGGCACTCTGGCAATTGTGGAGATACTGATAGACCTCCGGACAAACAGTCCAGGAAACTGGACCAGTCTGCCAGGAAAGTCTATGCTGCCTCTTCGCTTGGCCTTTGTCAGGCGAGCTCAGTCGTCATTATCGCACATTTTTCTCATGGTTTCTTGTGCTCTCTGGATGAGGTCCTTCCTTCATCTCCCCACGGACCTCCAGACTGCAGTCAAGCAGGTCCACGACCAGGGTCGGGCTGTTGCCAGACAGCAACTCCACATGGCTCTTGACAGTAGGGATTCTTTCGGTCGCTTGGTGGCAACCGCGGTCTCCGTGCACCACTGGGTCTGGCTGAGGGTCTCGACCTTCACGGCACACACTCTGCACAAACTGGCAGACGTTCCCTTCCTGGGCACTGACTTGTTCAGTCCAGGAGTTGACGGTCAGCTTCAGCATATTGATAAGTCCAGTTTCTCCCCCCCCCAATTTTATTCTTTAATCGGTAAGGGCAGTGGACCAGTGGTCCTTTTTCAGGCCTAACCCAAACAAGAAAGAAAAAACAAAACAGTATAGACAAGAACATCAATTACGTAAAACATTTACAAACAGAATTATAAAGTAAATACTGTTTCAGTTTCATCTTAAAATTTGCAACAGAAGTGGATTGCCGAGCAGAGAATGCACTAGAACCTGTTTTTAAGTTTAGATTTAATTCACTGAGTAAAATACCATTAGCTGACTGTAAACTAAATAGCATGGTCCTAATAGAAATTAGGCTGTGCAATAGAAACAGATTTATAAAATAAACACTTAAAAATAATGCATCCAAGAGAGTATTCAATCCTAGAAGTAGGAAACAACCAACCTAGAAATAAGTACAAACTGCAATGAGTACAAACTGCAAGAACAAATCCGCAGATGTTATATACCACAGTTAAAGAATGCAGATTCTTCCTTCCTATATATGGTTTTATCAGCAGATTGGTATTGAGGGGAAAAAGTTAGCCCTGGGTCCAACATTTCCCCCCAAGTATCTAAATTGCTTTACCTGTTCGATCAGTTGCCCCGGATGATCAAACAGAACTAACTCAGGGTTATCCCTTAACATAGAAGGCATTCCAAATAACATTGTCTCAGTTTTTTTTTTTTAATTCAACACCAAGGAATTAACAAAGAACAAACTTCCCCAAATTTTTTTTCTAAAACTGATGACAAAACTGAATGCACTTTGGACAGAGAAAAAAATGGTAATTAGCATGTAAAATAGAATTACTAAAATGACATAACTGGGTTAACAGATTGATAAAGAAAACAATAAAGGACCCAAAAGTGACCCCTGAGGAACACCACAGTGTATAGAAAACACCTCTGAAACCACGGATCCTGTTCACACAAATTGAGATCGATTAGACAGATGGTTCCCAATCCGAGGTACAGCAGCCTCTGAAAATCCTAGATCCCTCAGTTTAATACAGCTAAGATTATGTTCAGTCAGATAGAATGCCTTGGTCAGGTCCATAAACACCGCCCCAGTCATCAAACCCCCACGTCGGACGGTGTCCGTGAACCTGACCAAGGCAGTCCCCATTCCGTAGTATTGATGGAACCCGTGTTGTTGGTCAGCAAGCACCCCATTGTAAAGCCAAATAATTCATCTGTCGAGACGCCACCTTTTCTAACATTTTACTTTGGGTATTTAAGATTGATATCGGTCGAAAGTCATCTAACAAAAGTGCATTAGATTTTTTTAGGAATAAGAACAAATGTGGCTTGTTTCCAGTACAGAGGGAACTGGCATGTAACCAAGGACAAATTAAATATAAATCAAAGGATCAACAATAAAGGGAATTAACTTAAGAAAACAACCATCAAGCCCACCCCCACAATTTGTAAACCTATCAGGAAATGGTATCCAGCAGTTTCAGAACTTCGAATTTGGTAATTACTTTAAATATAACTGGGGTCGTTAGTCGGAACAACCAAGCTACGTGCATCAGTAGTTTGACCAAGGTGCTCTTTGCCGAAATTGAGACAAATCGGAGAATTTATTTAATAAGTTTACAATTTTGAGTAGATCAGTAATATGCTCATTAACAGTGACCTTGGAAATACCGCCCTTGGACTTGGGAGACAGTAAAGTATTTGTTATTCCAAAATTTCTTGGGATTGGTCCAGTTAGATTCAGATAGTTACTTAAAGAAATCTTTTTTGACTTTCCTTACTGTATTTGATACCAACTTCCTTAGTCTACAATAGGAGTTCAAAAGGGGGTTATTAGGTTGGCATTTAAATTTAGCCCAGGCCAAATCTCTATCCTTACTCTCCCAATTGTAGGGGAAAAACAACCATTATGTATTCCTCTCCATCTTAAAGTATGCAAGGAAAAAAAATATCTTGAATAGGGAGAAGCTGCTTATAAAAAAAAAAAAAAAAAATTTCTAATGCAGAATCAACATCAGGAATACGTGGGTCAGCCCGGTGGCGCTGAGGGTTGAGGCACTGGATGCCACACCGGCGACCTGAGTTCGGGAGCGAGCTCGGGGGTTGGCAGGGATGGGGAGAGGATTGAACGTCCACAGGGCTGCTCTCCTCCCCGGGAGTAGGGCCGGGGGCAGCCCAGTGCACCAGCAGATCCCCGTGGAGATCGGGGTCGCTGCAGTGAGTGGGCTGCACATTGAACACCGTGGCTGATGCAGGGATGGTTGCCATACGCCATTGCATCAGGGGTGCCCCGCAAGGGGAGGGCTACCAGAACAAGGAAAACCCGGTTCCATGGGGTAGGCAATTCACTTGATCCTCATGCCCTCCGCCAGGTCCGCCTCGCCTGGCCTTCCAGTTCCTCCACCTGGGTCCTCACCCGCAGCCAGAAACTGACTAGTAAGTGCACCCAAAGATTAAGGGCGGCCCCACCCTGGAGGGGTTAAGCCAGGGGTGCTGGCTGCGGGGGGGGCACAGGTTCAAGGGGGCCTCAGGCGGCAGGAACAGGCAGGATGTCTGAGAGAGGCTCCGTGGAGCCATGACCGGAGGAAATGAAGTTTTTTTGGGGACAGCAGAATACATTCCATGAAAGGCCAGTCAAGAAAGGATAACTAAGCATTCACTTTTTCCAAATTGACGTTTCTAAATAAACGAGTCTGAATCAAACGGGGAAGGCTTAGAACATTTAAAGTTTAAAACACTTAAGTATAGCCACGTGGCCACTCATAGTCTGCTAGAACACCAGAAGTAGCTGTTCTTTTCGTGTTGTTTACCATCACCCAATGCAGTGTAGAATGATAGAGTCCGTGGATTTAAATGAGTAAGCTCGTTAATACACTGGACTAAGTAGTTATGTTAATAGTAAAGATTCCAGCCCTTGATTTTTCATGGATGATCAATTCAAATTAATATCCCCATGATAATGGTGTTATGTCTCTTAGCATATGGGGCAATGACCTCAAGGTAACCATTTAAACCATACTGACCACAGAGTGGGGGGTTATATAAACATCCCACATTAAAACATTTTCTTCCACCAAGAACAAATTAAAGCTATAACCAATTAGTTACACAATCTGTAGTCAAACTTTACCCAAGAGGGATGACTTGTAAATGTTCTCTAAAGTATACCAGTATACCTCCACCCTTTTTCCTACCCTCCCTATCAGCCCAGATGAATTTGAAGCCGGGTATGTTGCATGCACTGTCAAGAATTGTGGATTTCAACCAATTTTCCGAGAGTGCTACAACATCCGGCTTATGACGGTTATCTATTCAGTATCAACGATCTTAGGAACAAGGCTTCGAACATTTAAATGAATGATTTTAAAACCAGGACATTATGCCAAAGTTGAAGTTGGGGACTGACTACGTGAATTGGAAACGGTGTCAGAGACCGAAGGCCCCGGTTTTGTTCTATATCACCTGCTCAAAGCAAAAGCAGTGCTAGTTTCTATACTTGACCAAGTTCACGCATAAATGCCTGACTGTAATGTGCAGAACAGTAGTACCCCCAGTAACCACAAACTCTTAATTTCCTGACCATAACGAAACAAGATCTGCAATGATTCGGACCAGAAAACAACTCCCATCATTAGGGTAGGTATACAGTAATCATCAAAAACAAATTGGGTCCCAACCCTTCCAGGACTTATGAAACACCAGACTATCACAACAAACTAACCCACCCACCAACACACAAACCGAGGCAAAACAAACTGACTTCCACATTATGACCTACGCCCCACCAAAAATACTATAAGGCAAATAAATCAACCTGCAACTGTACAGTAATGTCCCACTGACTCCCGAGCACTTTGCCGCACTTACCCGTAGACTGGCCGCCAAAGTAGATGCCGCCGCGTCAGCCTAGCACACCAATTTGAACACCACAACCCCACCTTCATGAGCTGCCACCACTAATCGTGAGGGGAGGGACATGGCCAAGCAACAGATTAGGGCAGCAAAGACACCTGGAATACTCTGTTCCGTAAACCATGCTGACAAATGTGTCTCAAGTGCAAAAGGGCAGTACAAAGCAGCAATTTGGTTAACAGCAGCAGATATAACAGGAGAATGCACGTTAAAACAGCAACTTCAGGCAGTACAAAAATAAGTATATGTAGACTGTTCAAAATGGCAGCAGTAAAATGTCAGACAGCAGCTTGAGCAATAAAACGGCAACTGTACGATCACAGATAACTTAAACAATAAAAGTCACGGCAGCAAGCACAAGGCATTCCACATTAATGCAACATTAGTTCCGTTGTACACATATCCAGGCAAATTCTCCAGCTTAACCACCAGAAATTAACTTCAGCACCTCTGGTCTCTCAGGTCTGTAGCCCAGGACAGCAGCAGTATGGAGGAGCTACCATAGTTAATTACTCCAACAGGATGGACTTACAGCTGGACTTTTTCAGCTGTAATGGAGTCCAGTGCCACCTTAGACTCCGTTACTTCCCCAGAAGGAACCTCAGGGTTCCAAGAAGCAGAATTGAAAGCCCTTTCAGCCTTTGGCACCAGGCCAAGCAGCCCCAGGATCTATCTTGCACCCTCTGCCCAAGTCAGGGGCTTCGGCGGCCGAAGCCCAGGAGGAAAGGTCCCAGACGGACCTTCCTCCCAAGCCTGCACAGTGACGGGATGGGGTTGCTACCCATCAACCCAGGGTTCATTTCAGGTACTTCCTGGTCCCAAACGGATGGGGGCTGGCGTCCATTCTAGATCTGCACGACCTGAACCAGTTTCTCAGGTCTCGCACTTTCAGGATGGTAACTCTCTCAGATCATACCATCCCTTGAGTAGAACATGTGGTTTTCCCTGGAGCTGCAGGACGATTCTTCCACATCCCAATCCATCCGTCCACACTGAAGGTTCCTCCGCTCTGTGCAGAGGGAATCCTCTACAGTTCAAGCCATGCCATTCGGCCTGTCCCTTGGCCCCCAGTGTCTTCACCAAATGCATAGCAGTGGTGGCAGCCCATCTTCGGCATCAAGGGGTCAGGGTACCCCCTCCCTGGACAGTTGGCTCATAGAGGGTCCCTCCAGATCAGAGGTGGAGAGGTCCATTGATCTGGCTCTCCAAACCTGCGACGACCTTGTCCTCCTGATCAGTGAGGCCAAGTCGGAACTCATGCCTTCGCAGGTGATCTACTTCTTCAGGGCAAAGCTCAACTCTTGCTGAGCCAGACTCTGGCTCCCAGCAGACAGGGCGGAGGTTCTGTCCTCCTTTGCCTGATCATTTCTGGTTGGGCAAGCGCCCTGCCCGGGACTTCCTGCGACTTCTGGATTACATGGTAGCCTGTACCTCCATGATCCAATGGGCCCGGTGGCATATGCTCCCCCTTCAGTGGGAGCTGGCCAGCCAATGGACTTGTCGACTAGGTCATTTCGACCAGCTGGTCACGGTGACCCAGAAGATGTGGGATGCACACCAATGGTGGACTGTCCTAGAGCATCTGCAGGAAGGGATCCCGTTTGTCCATCCCGAGCCAGCCGATGGTTGTCCTTACGACAGACACCTCTCATGGGCTGGGGTGCCCACATGGGGAATCGGAATCCACGGGCTCTGGACACCCGAGAAATCCCAGTGTCACATCAACCTGCTGGAGCTCCAAGCAGTTTGCCTGGCACTGGCTGCATCCGCTCCATTCCTTCGGGGTCAAGTGGTTCAGGTCCAGACGGATAACACCACGACCATGTACTATCTCAACAAACAGGGCAGCATGCACTCCCGGCCCCTGTACAGGGAAGCTCTCCACATCTGGGCCCTCGTGAGCTGACTGGAGGCGGATCTCCTATCCATTCACATGGCAGGAACCTCAAATCAGCTGGTGGACGCCCGCAGCCGTGTGTGAAGCGTCCCACGAGTGGCCTCTCCATCCAGAGGTAGTACACAGCTTGTTCTCCCAGCGGGGCACCCCTCAGGTGGACCTTTTTGCCTCCAGGGAGAGAACACCAAGCTGAGGCTGTTTCATGCCCGCACCCTTCAGCAGGGCTCGCTGCAGGGGGATGCCTTCTTGAGGCAGTGGACCCCATGCCTCTTCTGTGCCTTCCCTTCATCCACAAAGTGCTACTCAAGGTCAGGAGGGACAAGGCACAGGTGATCCTGGTGGCATCGGACTGGCCCTGCCAGTTTTGGTACCCTGATCTCCTCAGCCTCAGCAACAGGCTTCCAAGGTGTCTTCCAGCACGCCCGGACCCCCTCTGTCAGTCAGGGCAAGTGCCTTCAGGTGGAAGAGATTTTCCGTTTGGTGTCAGGGCAAGGGCTTGGATCCTTTGTCCTGTCCGGTGGCTAGCATTCTTGACTACCTTTGGACCTTCTCCAAAGGGGATCTTCAGTCTATAACCCTTAAGGTGCACCTGGCAGCCATCTCTACTTACGGGGCACGGGCCGGTCAGCAGACAGTGGCACAGGAAAAGATGGTCTGGCATTTCTTTAAAGGC
The DNA here is from genome assembly GCA_016271365.2 of Neoceratodus forsteri. Taxonomy (NCBI): domain Eukaryota; kingdom Metazoa; phylum Chordata; order Ceratodontiformes; family Ceratodontidae; genus Neoceratodus; species Neoceratodus forsteri. Next base: position 339,978,850 of record JADMNL010000024.1, read on the forward strand.
CTCGACCCACTGTGGGATCTACTGCTGGTATTTTTTTTTTTTTTTCTCCAACTCTATTTATACACTAGGCCCCATAGGACTCTGACAGGACCTAGGTAATCACCCTGTAACTGCTCACCGGGACCTCCGCCCTTTGCCTCTGACCCAAGACATCCCTTCTCTGCTCCTCTGGCTCACCACCACCACCCCCCCGGCTCTGAACCCCCGAGGTGGGGCCATCACCACCTAACCAGTGCTCTTTCTGGAATATAGAGTGCGATCGGTAAGCAAGGAGGAACCAGAGGCCGGCTTGGTGGGTCTGGCATTGAGCGTGTTGGGCAGTCCTGTTCTGTCGTCGCCTTCCCGGGTACCTGGAGGATTTCCAGCTTTGTTCCTCCTGGAGCTCAGCTCTGCAGTAATGGCAAGCCGTCGACGTCCGCCTTGCTGCACCCAGTTGGCTCCATTATGCCGCCCATACCTCCAGTCTCCGAGTGCCGCGGCTGCTCCGGAGACTCCCTGGATCCAACCCCAGGGAGAGGAGAGCTGTCCTAGGACACAATCCTTTTCCAACCCCCGGCAGCTCAAGCTCATTCCCAAACTTGGGTCTCCGGCATGGCGTGAGGTGTGGCATCTAGCGCCTCAACCCTCAGCGCCACCAGGCCGGCCATCTACTGCTGGTATTGACAAAACTGATGGGCAAGCTATTCGAACCGATGCACAGGTGTGAGATGTCGCACCTGTCATGGAAGACCGCCTTTCTGGTGGCTGTCACGTCAGCCAGAAGGATTGGGGCACTCCAGGCGCTCTGTCTAATCTCTTAATATGGTCTTCCACAGGGACAAGGTTGTCCTGCGCCCCAGCCCGAAGTTCCTTCCGAAGGTGGTGTCTGAGTTTCACCTTAACCAGGTGATGATTCTGCCAGTGTACTACCCCAGTTACACCTTGGAGGCCGAGTACAAGCTCCATACTTTGGACCTGAGACGAGTGCTCTCTTATTACAAGGATCATACGGCTGACATTTGGGGAGAGGTTTGCCAGCTGTTTGTCACCTACAGAAGCTGCACCTGGCAGACCTGCAGCCAAGCAGACAATTGGCAGATGGATTACATTTTTGCATTGATCTCTGCTATAGGTTGGTGGGTAAGGAGCCTCCCATAGGGATAACAGCTCATTCCACCCACCATAGTGCTGCGTCAGTGGCTGCTTCTAGGGACACCCGTATCCAGGATGTCTGCAGGGCTACTACCTGGAAGTCGGCAAACACCTTCATTTCTCATTACCACATTGACCTAGTCACACCGGGATGCTGGTTTTGGGGCCTCAGTTCTCCGATCCCTGTTCCGTAAGTAGGGGGTGTGCGCCTTGCCTCCCTGTAACAGTAGATCTAGGAGTGATGTATGTTCATACACACAAACCCACTCGTCCTCCCCGGCTTCGAAGCACAACCTTCTGCTTCCAGCGGGCATGATCTGGCGTCAAGGGGCGAAGCCGAGGCATATACCACCCAGGTGGGTGGGAGGAGCCAGCTTTCAGACCATACGGCAAGATTTAAGGGGAAAGGGACATGCCAAACAGTGTGGATGAACAATATACCACTCCTAGACCTGCTGTTACGGGTGAGTAACCTGTTTTTTGCATACTGCTTTTTAGGTGGATTATCTGGACCACCTACACTTATTCTATTTGTAATCGTCTACATATGTTGGTGTGTGATTAGTACACTGCCTGCTGCTGGACTCCTGTGCTGGGATAAGTGCATCAACCAATAAAGTAAGCACTGCATTCATGCCTTAATTTTGGTTACGTGCTTGTGTGTTTTCTTGCGTGCTTTTTAGTAGCTGGCTCTATTCCTGACTTTCATGCCTTTATCAGTGTTTGTGGCTTTGCAGGTTGCACTCTTGCCTCAGGTTGGTAAGGTTAGAAGGCTGTTTTCTCTAGCCCCACACAAGGAACTTAGGGTAAAAATCCCAGTAGTGGCACTAGTGCAGCATGAGGGAGGTGCTGTCTTCTGGATGAGACGATAAACAGGTCTTATCTGCCTGTTCTGGTGGTTATTTTTATGGACGTTAACGATCCCTGTTATCTGACTCCCTCTCATCCCCAGCTGCTAAATACTACTCTCTGGCTAGCTGTTCTAGTTCAGATTGTAAGCACTTATGTTGTGTGTTTTGTATTAGTTTCAAACTGCTCTCAACCCAGTGGTTTGATAGTGTTATAGTCACGAAATGTATGCTACTGTTATGCCTATTCTGTCACGTATGCTTGCAACTTATGAATTCCTTGTGTTGATGATGTCACTAAAGTCAAGCTATATGTATTCTTCCCTGCTTATCCCTACCTATTAAGTACGTTTTCAAATCGTGTAATTTGATCTTGTGCTGTATCTATGTAGCTATCCCTGATTTGGCAAAATGTATGTATTGAAAATGTATGTATTCCCTAACTATTCCTACCCACTGTAATCTGCCAGGTGATGCCTGAAGATAGTCATGTCTTGGCTATGGTGCTTACCCAGTAAACAAAAACTAAATAAATAAAATCCCCTGGCAGTTGTCAGCAAGAGATTGGGGAATTTTAGTAGCCTAGCCAAATTTCCCCCAGTAACTAAAAATGCCATCAGTGGCTTAACTTGTGCCAATATGTCAGTGTGCATCTGTGCGCCACTCCCCACCAACCTAACCCCCTGGATGAAGCTGATAATAGGCAGCTTGCTTGGCTCTCCTTTCTCAGTTAACAAAAACAATAAAATGATGGGTTGCAGTCAAGGACATCACATATTTCACACAGAAGATGTATTTCAGATTAATAATGGAGAGGAAGTGGGGCTGGGCACCGTGTTGAACTACAAATGTATATTTTAATGAAAAACTACCAAGAACAATGAATACTGGAATAATACATACATTGTGTAGTGAGGTGCAGAATTTGCAGAAAATTCCACGGCTGTGGAGTTCTGGGATTCCAGGAGCCTTGACTTATGGGCACAGTTTTACTGTGGGATTTCTGGGTTACACAGGGTCACAGCATTTTTCTGCCCCAGTTTAAAGGCCTAATTTACCTTTAATGCAAAATGCTTAATTTCTGCTAAGAGAACTTATTTTTATAGTAGTTTGAAATGGCTTTTTTTGTAATGGAGCTGCAGTGTTATCCAGGGTCTCCATCCTATGTTACGGTGGGTGCCACATGTCCGATGAACACTGAATATGCGTAAGCAGGTGTCATATGTTGGTCAATGAAATTAGACACAAGATTCCTAGCAGTCTTGTTATGAAACCAATATGTTTAAGCTGCAGTTCAAGAGAAATGTTTTCCAACTTTTTATAGAATGTATTATCTAATGAAATACAGGGGTCTCTCTATTGTCACAGCTGTATGACTTTGAAGATTCTGATATTCTGAGATGTAATTCACTATGTGGTATTAATTGCCTTATTTGAAAATGTGGTACTTTCTAATAACTAGGACAAAGTTTAACCTCCATCTTGCAGGTTTTGACAAATACAAACTCATCAAACATAGCTGAAATGTAAGCAAAATTACATGTGTCTTTCAGTTCAGCGATGCAAGACTGAAAATGACTGCTGTGTAAAATGAACTGAATAAAAGTGTGACATCTCAACTGTGTGTGGTATCTTTTGTACATATTGCTGCCATCTTCAGGAGGTGTTCTCAAGATCTAATGCCGTCCACAATGTGATGGTGAATGGCCCTTTCAACATATAGATACCCACAATCATCACCATGTTACTTTTCAACACGTAATAAAGCCATTACTGTGGTATCTGAACACCAGGTACTGATCTTCAGGAGCGTAGTATTCTCCACCGTCTAAGAATGCTGTCATGTCATGTGCAAACAGGTATGTCTGCAGCAACTTCAGAGCTTTGGGGACTGCAGGAGAGATGGTGCAGGATGCTGACTCTAGACCATTGCCAAAAAATATTTGCATATAACCTGTCATCTTTGGTAAGAGACCAAGAGGACTGGGAGTGAGTTTACTGGGGGAGGGGGGCTGAGGCTTCATTAAGTGACTAACAGGTGTACATATTTTGCTCAGAACTGTATAAACTATGTATGGACTGGGTATATGCCAAACTAAAATCGATGCTGCTATTATGAGAGTATTGGCTAAAATGTCTGTCCAAGGAACATACCTTCCTAGTCCCAGAGACTAGACTGCCACCAGTCTAATAGGGTTTCTAACGAGAGAACAGGTGCAGATGTATTTGAAAGAGGTTGCTGCGCAATTACTTGTTTAGTCTATTGCTAATATATGCCAACTGAATAATTGTAACTTTCTAGGGGCATGGATACAGTTCACTGTCAACACATTGGCAGCTCCACCAGAAGTACTGATTGTGGACGTCTTGAAACGGAGCTTCTCCCACCAACTCGGGCATATATATCCTGACTTCGGCCCGTGACGGCGGGTCTTTCCACTGGAAGAACAGGTCACCTCCATTGCGCTCTCGCTAGTTAATTCACCATAGGCAGACCCCATTTATTGTGACATGGTTGAAGATGGAGCATCAGAAGCCACGGTTTAATTTTGTGTCCGGTGTCGGTAGAAAATTTCAGTTACCAACCCACACGGCATGACTAGGTGCAGCTTTTCTTTATCAGTGCTACTGGGATTTCTATAAGACACAAAACATAAACTTCCCCTTGGATGGCCTTTGGAGCAGGATCTGAAAGACTGCCCTAAAGGTCGCAAGAGAGCCTCAGCAGCTTCTGGGTTCAGTCTTCAGATTGTGGCCCTTGAGGAAGTGGCAGCTCCTCTGTCTGTGTTCTGCTCCCCTTGAGGCCAGCATTGGAGGGTCATTCACGGCCGGGGTCGGTGAAATGTGAGTGGCCCTCCAGATCATGGGAGAGTCTTGCCCACCGCAGTGGAAACAAGTGCCATCGGCACTGGTCGGGACTGGGAGGAGATCATGGTCCTCTAATCTACTTTAGGGCACTTGCAGTAGGTATTTACATATAGGACTGACCCGCCAGGCACCAGGACAACATGGAAACATTTCTAGCTAGCAGTCTCTGGTGGGGGACTGCCCCCACGTCAGGTGACCGATGTCATGTGACGTCCGTATAAAGGGGTGGTCCTCCACACCCGCCTTCTAGTTCTTTCCCGCCGTCTACATGTGACCATGGATAGTGTTCTTCCTCCCGAGTGCTTTTCCTTGTTCCAGACTGTTTGGGACTCAGTCCTATATGTAAATACCTACTACAAGAGTCCTCTCGAAATAAGATAGTACTGCTATGTAAGAACTTACCGTAACAGTAGATCTTCGAGAGAGGCTTTTGCAGTAGGTATTGCCTTCCCGCCCTCCATCCCCTTAAGCTCTTTTGGCTCCTTTTCCATGAGGGAAGATATCCTCTTCTCTCTCATCTTGCCTCTTTTGGCCCTTGGTGGGAAAGAACTGAAAGGTGGGCGTGGGGGACCACCCCTTTATACTGACGTTGCATTACGTTAGTCACCTGACGTGGGGGCGGTCCCCCACCAGAGACTGCTAGCTAGAAATTTTTCCGTGGGGTCCTGACACCTGGCAGGTCAGTTCTATATGTAAATACCTACTGCGAAAGCGCCTCTCGACTGTTATGGTAAGTTCTTAACGTAACTGTACTTTCCCTCTACTCCCCTGACCTTTTGATTGTGGTTGAGGGGAAGGTTGAGAGCTCCATGGTACACCCTTTGAACTTATCAGCCTCGACTCTGGTCAAGCAAGCCGTGGAAATCTCGAGCCTGGTGACTGGCTGTTGGATGAGATGGAGGAGTCCATCTTGCAGACAGATCCTGGTAGTAGTAGTAGTAGTAATACTTTTTATTTATATTAAAAATTATGAAAAGGATGGATGTTACAATACGTCATTGAGCTGAGGCTCATTTCCAAGGAGGTCCTATTTTAGCATTAATAATTACCTGTACAATTAGAGTACATAAAATTAATACAAAAAATGTATCATAGCTATATAAATATGTATATACACAGACATACATAGCAATTTAGATACATGGTATACAAATTCCAACAAATTAGATAACATGCAAATTCAAATATATTCTATGGAACTCTACGCCGTCACTCCCTGCAGCAATGCAAAGCCACCATTGACATTTTGCTAAATCATCTTTTAATAGGTGCCAGTTGTATATTACAATTTGCATGACTCAGAGAGATGGACATAGGGTTCCATAACAATGGTCCCCTATACCAGACTGATGGTCTGCCTATGTTTAAATTACATCTTGGCATTATGATGTTCCCAGTCCTTACTCAAGAGGACATGGGCCAGTTGGTTTCCTCAGTAGGTTCACATCATGAGTGGCCTCAGTGGTTGAGCTTTCAGAACCTGTCCTAGTCCATATCGCCAGGCATTTGGTGTACCGTAACCAGCCAGAAGGCTCTTCTCTATATCAGTCATATGGTTAATGAGGCAATGTCAGTCCCATTCAATTGGGAGGCATTGCCATCAACCCTTCTTAATTGCCTCATGTTAGGGAGAGGCACTGCCGAAAGATGCACTGGTGCTACGAGGAGCTTATCAGGCAACTGTGGGCTTTTGTAAGGTGGGGTAGCTAGTCATGCCCTCGCAAGGAAGCTATCGCCATCGCAGCTGAAGGTAAGTGCTCTGATCAAGGAGACCCATTTTTGCCACCGGCTCGCCAGGCCAGTTGTCGGTGGAGATCACCCAAACTGAAGACACTAGAGTGGTCCCCTGCGAGAAACTGTTGATAGAGGTCTGTTCTTGAGTCTATGACATCCTCTGGAACTCACCTTTTCAACCGTGGCTCTGTCAAGGACCTAACAATCAACCAGTGTCCCACAAGGCACTCATCCATCTTATATCGGAGTCCATGCATGTCCCACTAGAGCTAATCCAGGAAAAGGCCAGTTACCCTTTCACAGACATTTTGGACGGGGACAGATTCCCAGGGCTTTGTGTCCGCATAGCTGAAGCCATATTGAGACCGGCCCTGGAGTCTCCTCAGTGACCACTATCCTGCCTGGCACCCTCCACCCCTATGGTTTGCAAATATATGGTCCCTTTCTGACCACCCTTCAACCGAAGGGCTGGTTTATGACTCTGCCTTCTGCAAATCCTTGGGTCAAGGGGACGTGGACCAGCCTTCAGACAAGGAGTCCATAAAGATTGACCACATCACTAAAAAGGTCCACACTGTGGCATGCTTGGGTCTTTGTTAGGATAGCCATCTTTGGGCATTCCTTGATGGGTGCCCTTGATGAAATCCTCCTTGCTGACCAGCAGATGTCTGTGAAGTAGGTCAGAGACCAAGGCCAGTCACTGATTTGGCATCAGTTTCAGACAGCCTTAGATATGGGCAACTCCTGTGCCCATTCCATGGCAGCACCGTCTCCATGCGCTGCAGGGGCCTTGCTGCATCTGACTTCAAGGCAGATACCCAGCAGGAGCTGGTCGATTTCCCTTCCCTGGGCACCAGTCTCTTTAGCCCTGTGGTGGAAGGACATCTCATCTGTATTGTGACATCCAGTGTCACCCCTGATTCTGTAGCATCGGCTGAGAAGGACCAGAAGTGTAGAAGCTTTTATTTATTATATGTCTTTTCAGCCATAGCTTCCCCGGCATCAGTAGAGGTAATACCAGACTTGGCATCCAAAACACAAGTTCGGTGGCCAGGGCCGCAAGAAAGATGACTGAGGTGGTAGTGCCCTCCAGCAGCAATGGCAGGTGCCCTAGGAGAAGCTGCACAGTGACGGATTTGAGGGTGTTATCACTCAACCCATCCTATCCTTGCCTGCACTACTGGTCAGGGTTTTGCCACTTATTGCCACATTGGTCAGCTATTGCAGTGGGCAAGTGGGTTGTGGAAGTGGTAGGCACAGGGTTACTTCTGGACTTACAGGCTCTCCTTACTGACTCCACGCTCGCAGTCCAGGGTGTCGCAGGACACTGTCTGCCCTTTTGGAGGACATCGTTCAGCTCCTTGTAAAGGGAGCTGTAGTCAGTGTCCCAGACTCCCTGGCCAGTCAGGGTCACATTTCCAGGTACTTCTTGGTTCTGAAATGGATGGGGGGGTGGAGCGTCATCCTTTATCTGCATGATCTGAACCAGTTCTTACGGAAGCGCAAGTTCAAACATGAAGTCTTGCTGTATTCTGACATTATGCAGTTAGCCCCAGCACTTGAACTGCTCCAGAGAGGAAAGAGTTGAGACTCTGCCAGAGCATGGAATGTTGAGCTCAAGCTCGGTTCAGTCCTCTGTCTGCTGCACTTTGAAGTGTAACCGTCAGATTCTTTACTCCACCTAACTGAACAGTCAGGAGAGTTCTCCTTCGCTAACGGTTCAGTCCGGTTAAAAACCACTGCTTTTTCTTTATTTCAGTTCAGATCCCTGTCTGTGGTACAGTAAGTACATATGTAGTGGGCTAGTGCTGAATTTTTTTTGTGGAAATTGTAAAAGCTGTATTTCAACCGGTTTGGCTGATCCAGTTGTCTTTAGCTTGTCTGTCTTTTTCTTTTAGTTGGATTTAGTGAGGTATCTGTTCTTAAAAAAAAAAAAAAAAAAAAAAGCCGAAGAAATTGCCAGGGCAGTTAGCATAGTTGAATCGCTCTGTTTGGTTCCAACTGATCCGATGCCTCCCAGTAGATGTTCGGTTGGTTCCTCCGGTTCGGAATTATTTCCCTGAAGACTGTTATGAACCGGACTTGGAGGGGGATGATGGTGGTGGTGGTGGTGTGGAAAGTCTGGATGAGTCCATAGAGCCGGACATCTCCCCAGACAGCCCTTCCGGTGTCTCCCTTCCTAGGTTTTCCGAGTCCCCTTCCCACTTTATGTTCTAGAAAAAAGTGGCAGAAACCCTCCTGCTCCCTTTGGATGAAGCTGTCGAGGAGCAAGAGGAGCCTGACTACATGGAGATGATGGACATCCCAGAGTCCAAGAGATTTGTCTATTCCCCTTCACAAATCATTTGGGAAACAGACACAGAAGTTACTTAAGACTCCAAATTCTTTACCTCCTGTGGACAGGCGAATGGACAAGAGGTATATGTTGTCAGGCCCAGGTACGGAATACTTGTACCAGCAGTGCAGCCATGTTGGGGTTGTGCAGGCTGCAGCCTGTGATAAGGCTACATACGCTTTGGTTTTCATACCCTTCAGATAAACTCCAGGAAGCTGGATGCCATGGCAAAGAAACAGTACAAGGCATTTTCCTTGGGACTCGGGCAGGCCAACTATATGGCCTACACGTCGATACCAGTAGTCCAGATGGGATACTGTTCTGGAACTAGTTAAACAGGCTTCCCCCCAGCTTGACAAGGAGCTGGAGTAGGTGGTGGCTGATGGGATTTAGACATCAAAAATCCAGTTTCATGCTGCTGTGGACTCCAATGATGTGTCATCAAGAGTCATGGCTACATCTGTGGCTCTTTGGAGACTGGCTTGGCTCAGGTGTACTAGCCTATCACAGAATATCCAGGCTAAGGCCATGGATCTCCCTGTTGAGAATTCTCTGGGGAGCAGAGAATTATATGAAAAGGATGGGTGAGTACAGGACCACCTACAGGAGTGCACAGGCCAAGGAAAGGCAGGCAGCTCCTCAGAAGCAGCAGGCTAGGGGCAGGCCTTTCTACCAGGCACAGGCATCCTCTCCTTTTTCCCAGAGGGGTTCTTCAGAGGGAGAAGTAGAAGGGGGATGAGCAGGGCTGCATCCTCCTCTCAGACTAAGACTCCTGCCAAGCAGACACCCTGTTGTGTCAGCCCAGGTCGACTCCCCAGTTCCTGTAGTAGGCAGGCTGGCTTACTACTTCCAGAACTCGGAAGTCTGTTACCTCAGACAAATGGGTCCTGGGGGTAGTAAGCCAGGGACTGGCACTCGGCTTCAAAAAATTTCCATAACGGAGGGTCAGGTCCTTTCCACCTGCAAACATCTCCAAAACCATTGCCCTAGAGGCAGAGGTTTAATCTCTGCTGGCTCTCAGAGCCACAGAGTTCCTACACTTCACAGGGGCAAAGGTCTGTATTCCAGATACTTCCTTACCCCCAAAAAAACGGGAGTGGTGGGCCATCCTAGACTTAAGATGCCTAAACAAGCACCTACTAAAGCCAAAATTCAAAATGGTGGCTCTGGGAATAATTCTTCCCTCTCTAAGGCCAGGGGACTGGCTAGCCTCCCGCGACCTAAAGGATGCCTACTTTCACATTCCCATCAGGTGCTCCCACAGGAACTGCCTTCAGGCCATTACCAGTTCAGAGCAGTGTCCTTCGGCCTAACATCAGCACCAAAGGTTTTACAAAATGCCTAGCAATAGTAGTGGCCTTTCTAAGGAGACAGAACATCTCCATATTCCCATACCTGGACAATTGGCTCATTGTGGGTCAGTCTTCAGACCAAGTCGAGTCAGATTTACAAGTGCTCACTTCTCTAGGATTCCTCAATCTTCCCAAATCAGTTCTAGAGCCAGTGCAACTCTTAACCTTCATAGGGGTAGAATTGGATACTGTCAAAGCAAGAGCCTTTCTCCCTCTGGCAAGGGTAAAGGCCATTATAGAGCTGGCTTCCTCTTTCCACCTTCTGGTGTCTCGACCAGCAAGGCATTTCCTTCAACTCCTGGGCCACATGGCAGCTTCCACTGCGGTGGTGGTCCCAAGAGGTCAGATTTCAGATGAGGGACATCCAGTTCCATTTGAGGGCTTTTTGGTCTCGGGGGGGGAAAAAATCCTCTAACCAAGCTTATTCCAGTGACTCAGACCCTGATCCAGGCTCTCCAATGGTGGTTGAATCAGGACAACCTCAGCAAGGAGTCCCATTCATCACTCAGTCCCATTCTGTGGTTTTAACCATGGATGCTTCTCTCCTGGGTTGGGGAGCTCACCTGGGAGCTCTTGCAGCTCAGTGAGTGTGGTCTCCTCAGGAGTCTCTTCTTCACATCAGTATTCTGGAGCTCAAGACTGTACCTGGCTCTGCAAGCTTTCTCGGAATCCATACAGAACAAGGTGGTTCAGGTCAGGACAGACACCGGCACAATATGGTACATCAACAAGCAGGGAGGCACTCTGTCTACGGCCTTGTGCATGGAAGCCATGAAATTAAGGTCTCTGGCTTATTCTCTACAGACCTTTCTGGTAGCAGTCCACCTTCTAGGGAAGGACAATGTGCTAGCAGATACATTGAGCAGGATTTCCCAGGGTCATCACGAATGGTCCCTGGACCCACTAGTGTTAAAAGTGATCTTTTCAAGGTGGGCACTCCAGAGATAGATCTCTTAGCAGCCCCTGACAATGACCAACTTCCACTCTTCTGTTGCAGACCCCCAGGCTTGGGTTCAGTCCCTCTGGATGCTCTTGATTCTGGATTGGGAAGGGACATTTCTGTATGCCTTCCTTCCCTGTCCTCTACTGTTCAAAGTCCTGGTCAAGATAAGGTCACAATCTTGCAAAGTGATCCTGATTGCTCCAGACTGGGCCAGACAGCCCTGGTATCCCCTGTTGCTGTCCCTAGCAGTCCATCTTCCCCTATCTCTTCCCAGGAATCGCAACCTGTTAACCGCCTCTCGTGAGGATCTGCTACCCCAACCTTCGGTGTCTCAATCTCAAGGCAAGGCTCTTGAAGAACTAGAATATGCAGATTTGCATCTGTCTCGAGGGGTTCTGAACATTCTCAAAGCCTCTCTAACAACCTGCCACCAGAAAAACTTTTAACTCCAAATGGAAGAGATTCAGCATTTGGTGCTTTAAGAAGCATATATCCCAAGATATGGCTGACTTGTCTGCAGTTCTGGATTACGTGGTTCATCTTAATGGCCTAGGCCTTGGACTAGCTACCCTCAAAGTACACTTGTCAGCTGTTTCTGCTTTTCTGTCAGTGGGAAAGTCTTCCTCACTGGTATCTCACCCTGTTTTCTGTAAATTCTTCAAAGGATTGCTTCATACCAGTCTCCCCGTTAGGGATCCTACTCCTGCTTGGGATCTTAATGTTTGCATTGCTCAGTTTATGCAACCCCCTTTCGAGCCTTTGCCCTCAGCAGAGCTTATGTACTTGACTTGGAGAACTGTGTTCCTGGTAGCTATTACCTCTGCCAGGCGTATCAGTGAATTGCAGGCTGTCAGTGGAGACTGATTTTCTCTCATTCCATAGATATAAGGTGGTCCTTGGAACCAACAGGAGGTTCTTACCCAAAGTGGTTTCAGATTTTCATCTGAACCAATCTGTCTGTTCCTGTTTTCTTCACTGATCATTCTTTTTCAGGAGAGAGAGAAGATTATACAGTTTGGATGTTAAAAGGGCTCTTGGCTACTACATTGAGTATACTAAGGCTCTTAGGTTTGACTCCCTCCAGTTGTTCCTCACTTATGGGGAAGGGCAAACCTGCTACTAAGAGAACTATTGCCATGTGGGTTGTTTCTTGTATACAATTCTGCTATGGAAAGCTAGGCAAAGTCCCCCCCCCAAAGGTCTGAGGGCTCATTCAACTAGGGGTACGGCTGCTGCCAGGGATATACCTTTACTAGAGATATGTAAAGCAGCCACCTGGAAAACTGTCCATACTTTCACCAAGCATTACTCACTGGATATCCAGGCTAGGAGTGATGCTCGGTTTGGAACAGCAGCACTGCAGAGCCTATTCCCAAAATAGGTTTGATACCTTCCTCCATGCAGGTACTGCTTGTTAGTCTGCATAATGTCATAATATAGCAAGACTTCATGTTTGAAGAAAAAATTACTCACCTTAGTAATTGTGTTTTTTCTAATGGAGTCTTGCTGTATTCTGACCTCCCTCTCCCCTCTCAGAACCTGTTCTTTGGGAAGTGGGCAGGTAGGTGCAGTGTTGCACCTCAGGTGTGTACTTGGCACTCTCCTCTTTTTAGTCAGGTGGAGTGGGTTATTTATGTTTTGTTCACTACCTAGTTTTTGATTTGGATTTCTTGACTTGTCTTTTGGGGATCCAAAATATTTGGTTGCCTTTTTGGCTAATAATTTTGAGATTTCCACATGGGGTAGTTAAGTGTTGGCTCGTAAGAATCTTACACTTCAGAGTGCAGCAGACAGAGGTTTAAACCGAGCTCGAGCTCAACATTCTATGCTCTGGCATAGAGTTAACTCTTTCCTCTCCAGAGCAGTTCAAGTGCTGGGGCTAACTGCATAATGTCAGAATACAGCAAGACTCCATTAGAAGAAACACAGTGACTAAGGTGAGTAATTTTTTTCTTCCAGATGTTAAATCTGAATCAGATCATTCTGTCACTAGATCAAAATGTGTGGTTTTGCTCCCTGGACCTCCAGGCTGCATTCTTCATCCCAGTCCATCTGTCCCATCACTGATACTGCTGGTTCCAAGCAGAAGGTATATTGTACCAGTTTGAAGTCATGCTCTTTTGGTGTCTCTGCGCCTACGGCCTTCACTAAGTGCATTTGCAGTGGTGGCAGCTTTCCTGAGGCATCCAGGAGTCAGGGTGTATCCCTTTGTGGATGACTGGCTGATAGCTGGTCTATCCAAAGATGCTATGAAGAGGTCCCGAGGTCTGGTTCTCCAGTCTTGCTGAGACTTGGGCCTGCTGGTTGACCCAGACAAGTTCAAACTGCTACCCATGCAGGTGATTAGAGATAAAACTACACTCCCTGAGGGCCAGGGCCCATCTCCCTGCAGACTGGGCAATGGAGCTTGCCTTCTTTGCCTTGCCATTTTAGCTTGGGCTCTCACGCCCTGCCCAGGATTTCCTGTGGCTCTTGGGGTACCTGCCGTCCTGCTCCAGCATGGTCCTTTGGGTGCCACCTACAGTGAGAGTTGGGCCATCAGTGGTCCCAGTGCCTGGGCCACTTGGACCAGCCAGTGTCATTGACCGAGCTGATGTGGGATGCCATCGAGAGGTGGCTGGTTCCAAAACATCTGGAGGAAGGAATCCAGTCTGCTCAGTGTGGACCATCCTGCTCATGACCGATGCGCCTTGGGTGGGGAGTACACTTGCAAGGCCACAAAGCCCATGGGTTCTGTTCACCTCAGGAGTCCTGTCACCACTTAAATCTGCTTGAGGTCCATGCAGTGTGGCGTGCTCTGACAGAATTCGCTCTTCTAGTCTGGGGGTCAAATCATGCATGTCTGGACAGACACCCTGGTCATGTTCAGTAGAACCGACAGGATGAAATGTATTCCTTTCCACAGTGTTAGGAGGCCCTCCACACCAGGACCCTTGTGCGCAGCCTGGGTGCAGATCTGGCATTCGTGTTGCAGGAATCAACAGACACTCTCAGTGGGGTGGGAGAGACATCGCATGAGTAACCCATGCTACAGGAGGTGATGAACCATCTATTCTCCTTGTGGGGCACCTCTTTGGTGGGTCTGTTTGCCTCCTGGGAAGACGTCAAACTGTTTTGAGCCCTGGACCCCAGACCTTGTGTACACTTTCCCTCGATCCACACAAGGTGGTCAAGGCCCAGAAGGACAAGGTGCAGATGATCCTGATAGCTCCAGACAGTTAACCCAGATCTCCTCTATCGCGGCAGAAGACCTCTGTGGCGGCTGCCTCTTTGGCCCGATTTGCCAACCAGACAAAAGGGGGAGGTCTTAAACCTGGACTGGAGATCCCTGCACCTCTCTGCTTGGTTGTGGAGCGACTAGAATTTCGGGCTTTGGGTCTCAGATGTGCTCCATGTTGTGGAGGCCTAAAAAGAGTTGTCTCATCAATGTATGCATTTAAATGGAAGAGGATTTCTACATGCCGCCAGGGCAAGGAGCTTGATTCTCTTACCTGCCCCATATCAAGCATTTTGTAATAACTTTTGGTTCCTCTCTGTAGAGACTGTGAGCGACACCCTTATGGTGCTCCTGGGAGCCATCTCTCTTACCTGGTGTGGACTGGTAAGCTGACGGGCAGGTGTTCTCTTCTCTCCCCCCGCCCCCGGACCTGGACTGTCTGTTCCCTTCGGTGCTTGAGCTGCTGCCACCACCATCACGGGACCTGCTGGTGCTGGCTGTGCTTGTGAGCTGTTGCACAGGTGTGAGATGCCTCTCCTTTCATGGAGGACAGTCTTCTTGGTGGCCATCATGTCAGCCAGAAAGCTCATTGAGCTCCAGACGCTACCAGCAGAATCTCCTTATCTGGCCTTTCATAAGGACAAAGTCCTCTTCCTCCTTCTCCACCTGAAATTCTTCTCAAAAGTAGTACCCGAGTTTCACCTTTACCACGTGATTAAATTGCTGGTATACTTTACCAACCCATCTTTGGAGACGGACTGTAGGCTCCATGCTTTGGACCTGTGGAGATTGCTTTCTTATTACAGGGAGTGCACGGCGAGGCTTGCTAGCTGTTTCTGATGCACGATGAAGCCTTGCCTGACACACACAAAGCGGACGATTGGTAGGTGCATTACCTACTGCATCATCCTGTGCTGTAGGTTGGGTGGTAGAGAGTCTCCTGTAGGATAATAGTTTCCTGTAGGGCTTGGAAGATCATTTCACCAAACATACTGCTGCCTTGGTGGTGGCTTCCAGAGACATCCCTGTCCAGGAAAACTGTAGGGCTGCTCCCTGGAAATCTGCACACACCATTTCCCATTATAGCATCGATCTTGATTCTCATTTGGATGCTGCTTTTGGGACCTCTGTTCTCCAGTCTGTTTGCCAAATAGGGATGCATGCCTTGCCCCTTCTCTTGGAGAACTGCTAGGAATTTGCCACTCTGATAGTTAACTGCATCCACACCCTTAGGACTATAGGTTACAAACTTGTAACCGTTGTGCTAGGAGTGGTATACAGTTCACATCCACACCACCCACCTGGCCTCCCCTGGCAGGTGGCACATGGATTTCTGCTTCCAGAATGCAGAGATCTGATTGGGTGAAGTTGGGGGATATACCGCCCAGGTGGTGGGAGGAGCTTAGCTTCAAGATGTCCGAATCAACACTTCTGGTGGAACTGCCAGTGTGTGGATGTGAGCTGTGTACCACTCCTAGAACAGTTAAAGGTGAATAACCTTTTATCATTTTCAAGGCAATTTCTGGCAGCAGGTCATAACACATGGAATTACAGCCGCAGGCGTAATTTCCTCCGGATGACTTCTTAGCAGTCGACCTGGGACCTCCCCTTAACACCACCAGTGGTGTCTGCATACAGGTATAAAGGGGGAGTCCAGCTACTACTCTGTTCTTTTCAACCCACGACCTGCATGCAGCAAGTCCTCCTTTGGAGCGCTGCTTACCTGTCAGAGTTCTACCCACCAAAATTTACTAAAAAGTTTCTAGGATCGTGGCTATGTTGTTCATCCACACTGTTTAGCATGTCCCTTTCCCCCTTTAAGATCAGCCGGAAGTCTTCAAGCTGTTTCCTCCCTCCCACCCGGATGGTATATACCTCGGCTCCGCCCTATGATTCCAGATCTTCCTTTCCGCTGGAAGATGCAGGTTGCCTCCCTCGTGCTCATGCATTTTGTAGGCCCTGGCTTTCAAAACCTCGATTTTACAGAAACTAAAACTCATTCGAGTTAGTGGTTGCACTTTTGCGTCCTCGATCATGGAAGAGAAATCTTCTCCAGGATTTCGCCGGTATCCTTGTGGCCAGAAGATGTCGCGCACCGATCCCCATCTCACGTGCGTCTACTGCTTAGGTGTTGGCCATGACACCTCGTCTTGCAGCTTTTGCCTCGCCTTCCATCCCAACATACTGTAAGACCACTTGGCGTGTTTGAAGTTTGGGAGACCGGAGAGAAGGAACCCTCCGGTGAAGTCTAAGGAGGCTAGGTGAGATGCTTCCGCGGCCGCGGGCTCCTCCGAGCAGCTGGAATGCATGAAGACGTTAGAAGAAACCGCCAGCAGTTCGGCTAATCAAAGCCTTTTTTTTTAGTTGTTCTCAACCTGGGCTTCACCTTTACAGGTTCTTTTAAGGAGTTGTGCCGGTCTCTCCCCACCTGGGGTGAGGCACCTGCGGGCTCACACTCCTTCCACTCTCGGAAGAGGGAAAAAGAATCTGGCCTGTCTTCATTTCGATGAAGGTGCTCTTGCGACCGAGAAAGGGCTCAGTCTCAGGAGCATGCGGTCTCAACCTCGGTCAAGATAGCTTCCTCAGCCGCAGGCTTCACGGACCTTCCATCTGGCCAGACATCCGATGAGGTAGAAATCATTATCAACCCTCTGTCGCTGACCGTGGCCAATGACTCCTTGGAGAGGACTCTGGTCCTTGTGTTCCCCAATGAGGAGACCCAGCCCGCTGGTGTCCCCTTCAAGGTCCCGGTTCCAGACTCCCGGGTTTCACCGATCCCTCCAGTGTCTCCTGAATGACCGAGTCGGCCTGCCCAGTCTCGGTTGAAGTCCAGAACCCCTTCGGACGAAAAGCCAAGGAGGAGCCATAAGCGCTCTAAGACGAGACGATGCCACAGGTTGTCCTCCTCGGATGAGGAGAGACTCTGACGGAAACTCCGGCGCTACGAGGACCTTGTGTGGCAACAGCTGATTTTGACCAGGCAGAAGCCGGCTCTGCCGCCTGCCCTGGCCATTACTTGGCTTTCGCCTCTGAACCGAAACCCTTGGTTCCCCCGCTCACGGTGCCGGCCCGTCATCTGGTTCGGCCTTTGCCAGTCTCCCCACCAATACTGGTGGAGCTGCTGCCTAAGCAGCATGTGGGAGGGGCTCCTTCAAAAGAGGACCGAACAGATTCCGGACTTCCCCATCTGTCGGTCACGGTCACCCCGGACCTTCCTCGACGGGTCGAGGGTGATTTGGGCGCAAAACTGCTGTATCCCGACTCCTCGGACTCGGACGTCACTAGACTTCACTCACATCCAGGGGATGATGAGTCGTCCATTGGCACAGGGATGGAGGAAGGCCCTTCCTCCTTCCAGGGGATCCTCAGTCTCATCTCGGATTCTACAGGGATGCCCCTGGAGCCCATCCAGAAAAAGGCGGAGTACCCTCATAGAAACATAGACTTTGACAGCAGATAAGGACCGCTTGGCCCACCTAGTCTGCCCAGTTCCCTGCCTAGAGGATAAGCTGCAGATCCTATTTAACCAACAGCCTATTTCTTCCTACCCCCCACAAAAATTGCCGTGTATCTCCCATCCATTCTTTTCAATTCTCCCACAGTTTTAGACCCCACAACCTCCTCAGGAAGGCTGTTCCATGTGTCCACCACCATCTGTGAAAAAATACTTCCTCACATTGCCCCTGAGCCGTCCCCCCTCTATCTTCAGATTGTGTCCCCTTGTTCTTGCACATCTTTTTCTGAAAGATGCCACCCTCTTAGACTTTGTTGATTCCACTGAGGTACTTAAATGTTTCTATCATGTCCCCTCCACCCCTTCTTTCCTCAATGGTATACATATTAAGCTCCTTTACTCTCTCCTCGTATGGCTTCTCTTGCAGACCCTGCACCATTTTAGTTGCCCTCCTCTGAACTGCCTCCATCCTGTTGATGTTCTTGCGGAGATGGGGTCTCGACGCAGTACTCCAGATGGGGTCTCACCAACTGTCTGTACAAGGGGATAACAACTTCCTGTTTTTTGCTGGTGATACCTCTCCCTATACATCCCAGTATCCCCCCAGCCCTCCCTGCCGCCTTCTCACATTGCTTGCCAACCTTAAGGTCATCTGATATGATTACCCCCAGGTCCCTTTCCATTTTTGTTGTTGTTACTGCCTCCCTTCCTCCCATTGTGTAATCTTCCCCTGGGTTTTTGTTTCCCAGGTGCATTACTTTACACTTCTTTGCATTGGATTCAAGCTGCCATACTTCTGAACATTCCTCCAACCTTGCCAAGTCCCTTCTCATCCGTTCCACACGTCCTTGTGTATCAACCCTGTTGCAGATCTTTGTGTTATCTGCAAAGAGCATACTTTTCCTTCCAGTCCCTCTGCAATATCACTTATAAAGACATTAAAAAGGACTGGACCCAGTACTGAACCCTGCGGTACCCCACTAGTAACCCCAGTACTGAACCCTGCGGTACCCCACTAGTAACCCCAGTACTGAACCCTGCGGTACCCCACTAGTAACCCCCGTCACACGAACATCCTGAAGAGTGGAGACTCCCGACGGAGGCCTTTCCTGTGGCCGAGGCCATTGTTGACCCAGCACTCTAACTATGGCAGCGCCCTGTCTGATGTACAGCACAGTCTGCCCGCATGGCCCACAAGTATGCGGTGCCCATGGGGTCCCTTGCAGGGTTCACAGAGCACCCTTCAGCCGAGAGCCTGGTGACCATCCCTTTGATAAGCAGTCCAAGCTTTTGGACCATTCAGCATGGAAAGTCTATGCGGCTTCCTCCTTGGGCCTTCATCAAGCCAATTCGGCCGTCATCATGGCACATTTCTCTCGAGCCCTTCTTGGGTCATTAGATGTCCTCCCACATCTCCCCGCGGACATGCAAACCATGGTTAAGCAAGTCCAGGACCAGGGCTGTGCTGTTGCCAAACAGCAGTTCCAGACAGTCGTGGACATTGGGGATTCTTGTGCCCGCTCGATGACAGCCGCAGTGGCCTCTTGCCGCAGGGCTTGGCTGAGGTTATCCTCCTTCCCAGTGGATGCTCAGCATAAGTTAGCTAATGTGCCTTTCCTCAGGACCAACTTGTTCGGCCTAGGAGTGGCGGATCACCTACAGTGCATTGAACAGTCGAGTACCACCTTGGACGCCACTTCTGCCAGGAATTCTGTGGGCAAGAACCAGCAGAAGAAAAAGAAGCCACCTTTTTTGGCACTCTTCTCCTGTGGTCCAGCAGTCCTCCTACCAAGGAGGTCAACATTAGACTCAGGCTTGGCGCCCTCTGCCCAAGCCTGGACCCCAACAGGCCCACAAAGGGGGCAGAGGCTCAGGTCCTGGAGCCTCTTCCTCTAAGCCTGCTCAGTGATGGGATGGGGGCTGCCACCCCTATCTCCGTCACGCCAGCTCTGGGTTCTCCAGTGGGGAGCCGGCTCCGTCACTTTTTTTCCGCCTGGTCAGCTATCACTATGGACAGGTGGGTTCTCGAAGTGGTCAGTCAGGGACTGCCTCTGGAATTCGAGAACAGACTTCCGCATGCTCCCAGTCAGCTCTTCCTCAAGGAAGCAGTAGCTATTGTGGCGGATCCGTTTGCAGACCCAGGCTTTGTCTCCAGGTGCTTCCTGGTGCCTAAGCGGATGGGGGGGCTGGCGCCCCATTCTAGATTTTCATGACCTGAATCAGTTTCGATGGTCACTCTGTCCCAGATCATACCATCCTTTGAGCAAAACATGGTTCTGTTCACTGGATCTGCAGGACGCGTTCTTACACATCCCAATCCATCCGTCCCATCAGCGGTTCCTCCGCTTCAGGGTCGAAGGGACCCTGTACAAGTTCTGAGCCATGCTGTTCGGCCTGTCGTTGGCTCCACGGGTCTTCACCAAATGCATTGCTATGGTGGCGGCCCATCTCTGGTTGGGGGGGGGCAGAATTTACCCCTACCTCAATGATTGGCTCCTGGCAGGTTCCACCTGACAAGAGGTGGAGAGGTCCAGGAATTTGGCCCTCCAAACCTGCTCCCAACTCTGGCTCCTGAACGAGGCCAAGTTGGAACTCATGCTTTCTTAGCTGATGGGCTTCATCGGGGCAGAGCTTGACTCTTGTCAAGCCAGGGCGGGAGGTTCTTTCCTCCTTTGCTCAGTCATTTCTAGTTGGGCACTTGCGCCCTCCTTGGGACTTTCTGCGCCTTCTGGGTTACATGGCGGCATGCACCTCAGTGGTCCATAGGGCCCGGTTGCACATGCGCGCCTCCCAGCGGACTCAGCACCACAATCATCTCGACCAGCTGATCACTGTAACCCAGAAGATGTGGGAGACACTCCAGTGGTGGACCGCCCCAGACCGGTTGCAGGAAGGGAGCACGTTTGTTAGCCCCGAGCCGACTGTCAATCCTTACAATTGATGCACCTCTCATGGTCTGGGAAGCCCACATGGGGGGACAACAGGGCCTACGGGTTCTAGACCTCCGAGGAGTCCTGACGCCACATCAACCTGTTGGAGCTCAGAGCAGTCAGACTGGCACTGTCAGCTTTCGCTCCTCAGCTTCAGGGTCAAGTGGTTCAAGTCCAGATGGACAATACCACTACCATGTGCTGCCTCAACAAACAGGACGGCTCGAACTCCTGTCTGCTGTGCAAAGAGGTGCTCTGCATCTGGACCCTTGTAAGCCAGTTGGAGACTGATCTCCTAGCCATTCATGGGGCAGGAGTCTCGAGCCAGCTGGTGGATGCCCTCAGCCGTGTAGGCCAGACATCCCATGAGTGATCTCTCCATCCAGAGGTAGCTTACAGCCTGTTCTCCCATTGGGGCAAACCGATGGTGGACCTGTTTGCCTCCAGGGAAAACACCAAGCTGAGGCTGTATCATGCCTGCCCCCCTCAGTAGGACTCACTGCAGGGGGATGCCTTCTCGAGGCTGTGGACCCCAGGCCTCCTCTGCGCCTTCCTTCCATTTCCCTTGATCCACAAGGTGTTACTCAAGGTGAGGAGGGACAAGGCGAAGGTGATTCTGATAGCCCTAGACTGGCCGTTCCAGTTCTGGTATCCAGATGATCTCAGCCTCAGCTGCAGGCCCCTGGAACGGCTTTGTACATGCCTGGACCTGATATCTCTGAACCAGGGGAATGTTTTCCATCTGGACCTTCAATCCCTGCGCCTCACAGCCTGGTACCTGAACAGCCAGAGTTCCAGGCTCTGGGTCTTTCTGAAGATGTCTACACCGTGGTGGAGTCATCTCGAAAGGAATCGACCAGGAAATGTTATGCCTTCAAATAGAAAAGGTTTTCCATTTGGTGTCAGGATACGGGTCTGGACCCCTTGTCCTGTTCTGTGGCTAACATTCTTGACTACCTTTGGTCTGTCTCCAAAGGGGGTCTGCTGTCATCGACCCTTAGGGTGCACCTGGCAGCCATTTCTGCTTACCGGGCGCGGGCCAGTCAGCTGACATTGGCACAGGAGACAGTGGTTGGGTGCTTTTTCAAAGGCCTGGATCACATATCCCCTCCGGAACGTGAACCTCAACCTCCTTGGGATCTACTGCTGGTACTGGCAAAGCTCATGGACAAGCCATTCGAACCAATGCACAAGTGTGAGCTGTCACACTTGTGGAAGACTGCCTTCCTGGTGGCTGTCACGTTTGCCAGAAGGACAGGGGTGCTCCAGGCGCCATCGGTGGACTCCCCTTATCTGGTCTTCCATAGGGACAGTTGTCCTGCGCCCCCACCCGAAATTCCTTCTGGAGGTGGTATCAGAGTTTCACCTTAACTAGGTGTTAACTCTGCCTGTATACTACCCTAATTACATCTCAGAGGTCGAGTACAGGCTCCATACTTTGGACCCAAGACATGCTCTCTCCTGTTATAAGGAGAGGATGGCAGAAATTCACGGAAAGTTTCGTCAGCTGTGAAGCCGCTTCTAGCAGACCTGCAGCCAAACAGAACATAGTAAGATGGATTACATCATGCATAGGTCTGTGCTATGAGTTGGCTGGCAAGGAGCCTCCCAGAGGGGTAAGAGCTCATTCTACCAGTCATACTACTGCATCAGTGGCTGCTTCCAGGGACATCCCTATCCAGGAAATCTGTTGGACTGCTACCTGGAAGTCAGCAAACACCTTCATTACCCACTACCACATCGACCTTGAGTCACGCCGGGATGCTGATTTTGGGGCCTCAGTTTTCCAATCTCTGTTGCCCAAGTAGGGGTTGTGCGCCTTGCCTCCCTCCTCCCGGAGAACTGCTAGGAGTCTGCCAAACAGTGTGGATGAACAACATACCCACGATCCTAGAAAAACAGGTTACTCACCTCTAACAGTAGTTATAGGAGTGGTATATGTTGTTCATCCACACTGACCCACCCGACCTCCCTGGCTGCGGATGCACACAACCTGGCTTCCAGCGGGCCAAGATCTGGCGTCATAGGGTGGAGTCGAGGTGTATACCACCCGGGTTGGTGGGAGGAGTCGGCTTGAAGACTTCCGGCTGATCTTAAAGGGGAAAGGGACATGCCAAACAGTGTGGATGAACAACATATACCACTCCTAGAACTACTGTTACAGGTGAGTAACCTGTTTTTATATACTAATGTCTTCGGATCCCTTATTCTGAAGGTGTTCTGTGGTCACAGAATCGCTAAGGAAGATCTCCACGAAGTTTGTGTTCATTGCCTTCGTCCTGAACACGACTCCGGGGAGTGTCTTCTGAAACAGATTCAACAAGGCCATAAAATGTTGAAGGCTTCAGCAGCTCTATGAGTTCCTTCTGGAGCAGCAGCAACGCTGTACAACCAGAGAATCTTCGTTCTCCTCTGGGTCTTGCTGCTCAGTGGTACTCCTCCACGTCGAAGGCACAGGGTCCTGGTAAGAAACATGCATCCAAGACAAAGCATGTTTCTACCGCTTCCTCATCGTCTTAAGGCTTCTGCACAAAAAGTATGGAGACGGTTGCACCTCTTGCGTCATCCTCCTATCCCATCGTCTACTTCCAGCCTTACCTCACAGAGCTTAATGTTGACACCTTTGTCGATGATCCTGGGGTCATACACCCCTTGTCGACGGTTCCATTGCCTGTCTTTATTCCATCAGTGGTCCCAGTTCACTCTGTCCAATCTGACTCAGCAATTTCCATTGGGCAGATGACCATGATTGATGTCCAGGCTCTAATGAATACTATCCTGGACCTGACTCTGAAACCACCCCCACCAAAAGAGAGGGGTTGGTTCCAGTCTCTGCTCCCTCTCGGTTTGCTTCGGCCCAGCGGACAGCCAGCTCTTCCCGTCTCCCCAGGTGTTTACCCTCGGGACATAGACATGGAGGACCCTTTCCTGCAGGACTGGGATCTAGCTGACCTGGAGGATGAGGACAGCATGGATCACGAGGAATCCCCTCAGTCCTCCTCAACCGCCACCTCTGTTTGGGGGAACCTACCCAAGCTCCCTTGTACTCCGCCAGATGACCCGTTTTTAGACATGATCCATCTCCAGAAAACGTTTAGATACCAGGGCACTGAGCAGGATGTTTCCAGAAAGAAATTGGCTCAGTACTTAGGTGTGCCAGAGTGCCCCCTTTGGTGGACACTTTTGAAGAGGCTATCTTGGCTGCATGGAAGCAGCCTTTCAGGATTCCCTCTTATCCTCGTAAGGCTGATAGGATTTATCAGGCTGTGGTGGATCACCCGTTTCATATCTCTGCCTCAGGCGGTCTCGGTGGTGATGAGTGCTCAGCCCCCAGATAAGGAGTCCAAGAAATTGGATGTTCTGGGGGGAAAAAAGTGTTTTTGCCTTGGCCTCCTTGTCTCTATGTACACTTAATTACATGGGACACCTCCTGAAATATCAGGAGGAAATCTTGAAGACCTCCCAGGCAACAGTCCCGTCCCTCCCAGTGGATTCTGTCAAGGAGGAGCAGACAGTCAGAATGTCTACTGCAGCAGCTGTATGCTGCCACCTGCTAAGGGCCACTAATGATGCCATTGACACTATGGCTTGTACGTCCTCTGCAGGAGTGTGTCTGATGACACGTGTGGCTCAGGGTGTCAGGATTTTTGCAAGATGTACAGCAGTCTATCCTGAATGCTCCTTTTAAATGGGTTCAGCTGCACAGTCCACAGACCCAAGCCATATTGAAAGACTTACAAGACTCTGATCATACCCTTCAATCGGTATGGACCCTGTACTGTCCTAAAGCCAAAACAGCCTTCAGGGGCTCCCCCTACAGGGGCCGTTCCACGGCTAAGACAACCTGCCAATAAGAGAACCTCGGTTACAATTTCCAGGTCCTAGAAATGCTCAGAAAACCTATTGCGTCCCTGCAGCCCCCCAGCAGGGCCAGCCTGAAGGTCTTCCTCTCATCATGGGACTGGAGACCCTACCCACCGCTGTCGGGGGCAGGTATTCCCTCCACCTGTAAGGGTGGCAAGCTATCTCTTCTGACCAGTGGTTCCTGCAAGTGATCACGACAGTGCACACACTGGAGTTCAGTGAGATGCCTCTTCCGTTGCCACCCAGGGTCTCTCACTACCCCCGACCAGGCATTGGTCTTACGGACTAAATTGATGCCCTGCTTTCAAAAAAGACCATCGAACCAGTTCCCCTTCCTCAGAAGGGCGCAGGAGTTTACTCCCACTTTTTCCTGGTGCTCAAATGGACTGAGGATTTACGCCCTGTTTTGGATCCAAGGTGCCTGAACCTCTACATCACTTACCAAAAGTTCCAAATGGTGTCTCTTCTGACACTTCTCCTTTTGCTGAACACGGGACATTGTCTCTGCTCTCTGGATATGAAGAGTGCATATCTCCATATCTGATACACCCGGCCCAGAGACTGTTTCTCCATTTCATGTTTCAGGGTCATCATTGCCAGTTCAGAGCCCTCCCTTTCGACCTTTCCTCAGCCCCAAGGGTATTTGCAAAATGCCTAGCAGTGATCGCAGTGGCCCTCCACAGAGACTGCCTCTATGCCTTTCCCTACCTGGACAACTGGCTCCTGAAGGTGTACTCCAGCCAACAGCTGTCATTCACACTTTATCGAACCATGCAGTTCGCCCAGGTGGGGATATTGGTAAACTATCCAAAGTCCAAAACAGACCCTACACAATGCCTCAAATATATCGGAGCCATTTTAGATATCTCCATGGGGAAAGCATATTTGCCCATAGCTTGAGTGGACACCCTGATTGCTTTGGCACGCAGGTCAGAGTCCAGCGGAGTCTTGGCACAAGACTACCTCTGCCTCCTGGGACATTTGTCGGCCACGATACCGACGGTCCCCAATGCCAGGTTAAATATGAGGGTCCTTCAGTGGTCCCTCACTCGCGCATAGAACATTGAGCATGTATCTTATCCGCACTTAACAGTTGCGCAAAACTGAGCAACATTTTGTTTGTTTTGCCCCTGGAAACCAAGGCATTACTATTTCAAAGCAGTGCTTGTCCACATGGTTGGCGAACTGTATTATGTTTATCTATGCAAAATATGAAAAACCTCTCATGGGTTATAAAACCCCATTGTACCAGAGGCATGGTTGCCTCTAGGGTATGTTTCTGCCTTGGATATTTGCAAAGCCACCGCGTGGTCTAGACATTGCTTCTAAGAAGCAGATCGTTTTTGGACGGGCCATCCTACAAGGCCTCCTGTCCTAATGATTTGTTTCCTTCTCCCACTGAGTATAACAGCTACCTGGGAATCTTCCCATGTGTTATGACCTGCTGCAAGAGATTGCCTCGAAGACAGTACGGTTGAGTGAACATACCATAACAGCAGATCTTCGAGAGCATCTCTTGCAGCAGGTCATGCAACCCCACCCTCCTTCCCCCTTGCTGTTACTTCAGCAGGTTCCCTGCGCCTGTCTTTTATGACTCCATGAGCTGCTGCCTTAATTTCCCTCCTCTGTTCCCATCGGAGGCTTATATGTTTTCAGATTTGATCGCCAGGATGGAAAAGAACTGAGTAGTAGCTGGGACCTCCCCCTTTTATGCTTGCCATGCAGACACCGCATGATGGTGTTAGGGGGAGGTCCCAGGTCGACTGCTGAGAAGTCATCAGGAGGAAATTACGCTTGCTGCTGTAATCCCATGTGTTATGACCTGCTGCAAGAGATGCTCTTGAAGATCTACTGATCGATCTTTGAGTGGGAGCTCTTGCAGCAGGCTATAACAATTAGGACTATGCCACAGGCACTAGGACCCTTCGGAAACCTTTTCAGCCAGCAGTATACAGCAGGGACCTTCCCCTGACGTCGGCCCCGCCCCGACATCAGCCCTGGTACATCTCAGTTGTTTTCCTGCCCTATCCCGCACGTGAGAAGGGGGACTTCAGTTCCAGCTTGCCAGGAACAGCAAAGCTTCTACTATCAACCTGTTTTTTGTACCGTTTTCCACGCGTTTTTGTTTTTTTCTAGTGTCGAGCCGTTTCCGATGTTTTTTTTTTTTTGTTTGGTCGACAGATGTCTTTGCCGTCTTCTGTCTCTCCTGAGCCACACCAAAGCAAGTACAACTGTGGGAGGCAGATCCCTGCCAAAGACTGGCACAAGAGCCATGTCTTTTGCCTGGGGCCAGACCACGATACAGCGACCTGCTCAGCCTGCCTGGCGTTCACCAGCCGGACCCGGATGTGACGTCTTAAGGCCCTGAAGGCATTTCTGTTGGAGAAGATGGATCTGCACTCCTCCGAGGGAAAGCGTAAGGAGAAAACCAAGTGCCACAGGAAGGACCGTAGTCGTTCTCGTTCGGGGGCCCTCTCCCAAGAAGGCCCGTGTTCCTCGGGCCAGGAGGAGCGCCAAAGTCGCCCCAGGCTAAGGCTGGCCCATCGGGAAGAAGTCAAGCAAAACCGGCGTAACCCTGCTAAGGGTTACCACCAAGCCCTTGGAGGTGAAAGCTGCGGCCCCACCTGGCGACCTCTGGATCCCAAGGACTTTCTGGTGCCCCCCGGAGGCACCCCATTGTCGGTCCCACAACTGACGCCGGTTGAAGGGGCAAAGGGTGAGGGAGCGGCCATGGAAGAGCCGATGTCCCAGTCTTGGGAGGTCCTCCCCCCACGGGCCCCAAGAGGGCCCCTCTTTGTGGGCCGGCGTCCCAGATACTCCCTCTCCAGGCTGAGTGGCCAAACTTTTCTCGAAGGACGAGCTGCAGTTCTCCTTTTGGTGGGGACATGTCTAGAAGCAGACCCACCCCGTCACCAGCCCAGACACCAGTACCGGACCCAGTGGGCAAACCACAGCCGGGAGGTGAGCCTTCCCTGATGAAGTCCCTGAAGCAACCGCCTACACCTCCTTCCAGTGTTCGTTCCTGCACCCAGTCTGAAGACCACCACCGACGCTCCAAGGACTCTGGAGACCGTCGCCGGTCCAGGTCTCGTACACGCAGCCCTTCTCATTCTCCTAGACGGTGCTTCCGACATCGCTCCCCCAGTTACCGACGACAGAGGGGGGTCTGATCATAAGGAGAGATTGGACTATTCCAGATCTTGTAGTTGATCTCCCTCTTCTTCGTCCTCATCTTCCTCTTTCAGCGTAGAGCGGTCCCCAAGAGAGAAGTACCAGCCTCGCTCGCCTCCCGATGATCCAACCTTTATGGACGTCATGAGGCACATCCTGGCCTCCAGTGAGTGGGAAACGGAGGACCTGGATCTGGAACGCCGAAGATTGGCAAAATACCTGAGGCAAAAGGAGCCGAAACCACTGGTGGTCCCTTCTTTACTGGACACTTTCCATTACCTGACTCGGACTACCTGGAGGCGTCCAGCTTCCATCCCAGCTGTTCCCAAGAAATCTGACAGGCTGTGTAAGGCCCCGAGGGCAGAAGCTTTTCTAGCAGAGAACTCTCAGGCGGACTCTTCGGTCTTCATGGCTGCCCATGACTAGTCCAGGCAGCCAAAGCACCTTGGCTTGCAGCCTCCCGATCCGGAGTCTCTGTATTTGGACCAGGTGGGCAAGTAAGTTTATTCTGCTCCATCCGGTCCCTTAACTTCCTGACTTATATGGTCCAGTACCAGAATGCTCTGTGGGAGAGGGGACAAGAGCTACTGAAAGCCATACCAGATTCCGATCAGAAGTTGGAACTTCTGGATATTATGAAATCTGGCTCTGACGTAGGTTCCCATGTCCTGAGAGCCTCGTACGATACTGCAGTTAGGGCAGCCGCTTCCAGGGTGTGCCTTTGGCCCCACACCTGATTGAGAGTTTCGGGTTTCCACCAGGATCTGCAGTCCAGTATCAAGGATTTACCATTCCAAGGTACCATGTTGTTTGGGCAGGAGACGTAAGCTTTGATTTCTTGTCTACAGGAGTCTAGCAAGTCCATCTGGTCGGTCCACCAAATGTACCGTGGCGACCAGTGACTGCAACGGAAACACCCATTTCATAAGCCCTCACATGGTCAAGGTGGACATGCCCGTGGTAATCAGTAGGGTCAGAGGTGGCTTTCGGAGGAGAGCCAGTAACCAGCAACCTGGAGGTGCTCCTACCTCTGGGCCCAAGTCCTCCCAGGCCTCTCTGCCTATGCCCGGCTCAGCCCAGTGACTCCCTTATGCCCCCTTCCAGAGGAAGACTCGGGCGACGGTCAGGGGCCGCTTCTCCCTTCATCTCGAAGGGTGGAAGTTGATAACTGTGGACCAATGGGTCCTGGACATCATCAGGAGAGGATACACGCTAGAGTTCACGGAGTTTCCTCTAAGTACTCCACCAGAGTACTCCTGATATCCTCCTCCTCACATCCTACTGATAAGAGAAATTCAGACTCTTGCAGAAAAAGGCAATAGAGGTAGTCCCCTTGCATCAGCGGGGAAAGGGGTTTTATTCCCACTTCTTTGTCCCAAAAAAGACCCAGGATCTTCGACCCATTCTGGACCTCAGCGCTGTCAGTCTCTCTATAGAGTACAAAAGGTTCAGGATGGTGGCCCTTCCAGGTCTACTTCCTCTGCTGCACCAAGGAGACTGGCACTGCTCCCTAGACATGCAAGATGCATATGTGCATATCGGGGTCTTCTTCCCCACAGGAAGTTTCTGAGGTTCCACTTCCAAGGGGAGCACTACCAATTCTGAGTTCTTCCATTCTGCCTCTTCTCCGCTCCGTGAGTCTTTACAAAATGCTTGGCTGTGGTGTCTGCGGCTCTAAGGTGCATGGGGCACTACGTTTTCCCATACCTCGACGATTGGCTGCTTACAGCCCCGTCAAGGTCATGCTTACTTCACACCCTGAGACCCACCTATACTGTGTTCCGAGAGCAGGGGATCACCTTGAACCTTCAGAAATCGTCCCCTGAGCCTAGTCAAAGACTCGTCTTCATTGGAGTGGTCCTGGATTCTATCCAGGGCATGGCTTTCCTACCCCCCAGACGGGGTGATCGCCTGCAAGAGATTGACGAATGGATCTCAGTAACTCAAGTTCCAGCGCGGACCTTCCTCAGACTACTGGGGCACGTGGTGGCAGCCATTCCAGTCACTCCTCTGGCCCGCCTCCACAGGCAGGTCCCACAGTGGATGCTCAGGATACAGTGGGACCAGGGCTACGATGATCTAGACTTTATGGTCAGGATCACCGACCCAGTCAGGAGAACTTTGCTTTGGTGGATGGACCCCCGGAATTTGGAGAAAGGGGTCAAGTTTTGTCCGGAGGCACCGGGTCAGACTCTTACAACAGATGCATCGGATCTGGGATGGGGAGCACACCTGGGTGCTTATCGAAGAGGTTTGGACACCCAAGGAGTGCTCTCCATATCAATGTTTGGGAGATGCGAGCGGTTCTCTATGCCTTGCAGGCCTTTCAAGAGAACCTGGTGCCCGACTCTCTTCTAATTCAAACAGACAACATGGCGGTCGTCTTCTACATCAACAAGCAAGGGGGTACTCACTCGTATCCCCTTTGCAGGGAGGTGATGAAACTCTGGTACTGGGCGCTGGAGTGAGGCATTCTGCTGTCCGCAGTGTATGTTCCAGGCGTCCTCAACGATCTGGCTGACAGCCTAAGCAGGTCGCGGTCCAGAGCGCATGAGTGGGAGCTGCTGCAGTCTGTAGCAGACCAGCTCTTCCACAGATGGGGTCTTCCAGAGCTGGACCTTTTTGCTTCACCATGCAACGCCAAACTGCCAGTATTTTGCTCACGAGAGCATGCGCCTGGAGCTTCCTGGCCAGACGCGTTATCCTTCTGCTGGGCAGGGAGGTTTTTCTATGCCTTCCCGCCCTTCCCTCTCATTCAGAGAGTCCTAAAGTTGCAGGCAGAAGGGGCCCGCATGATTCTCGTAGCCCCCAGATGGCCTTGGCAGATTTGGTTCCCACTCCTGCAGCGGTTATCCACGGAGCCTCCAGTTCCGCTGCCCATATGCTTGCAGTTACTGTCCCAGAATCAGGGTTCACGGGTCCATCCGGACCTTCGGTCCTTGCACCTACACGCCTGGCTCCTTCAGACGTAGTTCAAAACAGATATGAGGTCTCCCCAGAAGTGGCGGCAGTCATAGTTTTGGCGAGAAAGCCCTCCACCCGCTCCGCTTACGCTATGAAGTGGAAGCGTTTTTGTCTGTGGGCCTCGTAACATTTGGACCCGAGTCAGTTGCCCCGTGAACTCAGCGTTGCAGTATCTCCTCTCCTCTCCTTGTATCAAATGGGCCTGTTACCCCTCTATCAAGGTGCATATGTGGGCTGTCTCTGCCTATCATGCTCTCTTGGGAGATAAGTCATTGGCTCAATTGGATGTCGCCTGCAGCTTCCTTAGAGGACTTCTGCATATGAGACCTCCCATTCGAGACCCTGTCCCACCCTGGGACCTCCTTTTTGTGTTGGAGAAACTCACCCTTCCTCCTTTTGAACTGGCAGCAAATTGTGAGCTGCGTTACCTTTCTTGGAAGGTCTGCTTTTTAGTTGCAGTTACCTCAGCTGGAAGGGTTTCTGAGCTTCAGGCTCTGATGTGTAAAGAGCTGTATTTAGTTTTCCACAAGGAAAGGGTTTCCCTCAGCACAAATCCTAAGTTTCTTCCGAAAGTGGTCTCAGAGTTGACCCTCAACCAGTTGTTGACCTTCCTGTTTATTTTCCTTCCTCTTCTAATAGAGGGGAGGCTCTCCTTCACACACTGGATGTCCACAGGACTTTAAGGTATTACCTCAAGAGGATGGCTACACACCGTCAATTGGAGCAATTTTTTGTGGCCTTTGCGCCACAATGCTTAGGTAGACCGTTAACCAAGCAGACTATCTTGAAGTGGAAAGTTCATTGCATCTCCTTCTGCTGCGAGAAACATAATAAGCCCCTACCGGGCCTGGTCAGGGGTCACTGCACCAGAGGAGTGTCTGCTTCATTCTCCGCTCTGAGAAATGTCTCTATAAGGGACATATGTGCGGCCGCCACCTGGAACTCTGTGCATACCTTTGTCAAGCATTACAGCTTGGATATCGTCTCCAGACGCCGAGCTGGCTTCGGCCTAGCTGTTTTACAAGGGCTTCTGTCCTGAGGCCTCTGGAGTCAGTATATTCCACCTTCTGGGGTCGTCTGCTTCTTTGGTGTGGGACTGCTTGGTATTCAGTCCTAACTTATAGCCTGCTGCAAGAGCTCCCACTCAAAGTAAGATGGTACAGCTACGTAAGAACTTACCGTAATAGTAGATCTTCGAGAGAAGCTCTTGCAGCAAGTGTTCCTCCCCCCTCGAGGTATGCAGATCCATCTTCATTTCCATTTTCATTTTCTACAGTCACTTTGTCTCCTCTGGTCGGGGCTTGTTGTGGGCCTTGGGAGAACTGAGGTGGAGCTGGGTCCGCCCCCTTTGTACCTGGACTAATGTTGGGGTGGGGGCGGTCCCTGCTGTGTACTGCTGGCTGAAGTTTTCACCAGAGGGTCCTAGTGCCTGTGGCATAGTGCTAACTGTTATAGCCTGCTGCAAGAGCTCCTCTCAAAGATCTACTGTTATGGTGAGTTCTTACATAACTGTACTTCGTCTGTTTCATCTCTGACAAATTGGTGCAAGATACAAGGGTGTGGGCTTGCCACAAAATATGACACTGATACAGATTTTAGTCTACAGATGTGTCAGATCATTGCCTTGGCATTTCTTCCACCTGATTTGATTCCAAGTGCCTTTGCTGAAATAAAAAGTGACATGCCACCTGAAAGCAAAGGAGTCATTGACTGGCTTGAAGAAAACTGTGCTGGGAAGGGTACGCTGAAGAATGCGGAACAATACCGCAGTCAGAACACCACCTTTATAACCCCCCGAGTTTTGGTTAGTACACAATCAGATGCTACTTGGAATATCGAGAACACAAAATGAGGAGGCATGGCACCGGCACCTAGGTACAATAGTGGGTGCTTCACACATGAGAATACATAAGATTCATTGAGGAACTGCACAATGAACAGGTTGTGACAGTAAGTACAATGGAAAGAATTATCAGAGGAATGCCCAAATCACCTGTGAGAAAAAGATATGTTAAATGTGAGGCAAAGATAAGCACCATTGTTGCAGACAGCAAAGGTGTGCTAAGGATTTCATCCATGGAATAGCACACATGGGGCCAGATATTCAAAACTTTGCCCAGGGGCAAAATTAGCACTGCCCAGCGGGCAAACTGAGCCCGGAGCACAAAGCAAGCCATATTCAAATGGAATAGCCCAGGGCAAACAGCTTCTGAATATAGCATGGTAATGAGGCCATGCAAACTGGGCTGGGAGTGCAGGGCAAACATTGCCCTGGAATAAGACAGCACTGAATGAAACAACCAGGAAGTGCAACCCACAACAACAACACAGTACACAGCAACGTGAGGGCAGGTACAGACGAATCATGTGGCCAATGTGTGCCAGCAAATGCATGGACTCAGTACAGTTGCAGGAAGCAGCAGATGAGAAAGAACAGTGATCAAACTTTACATATACCTATTAGCGCTGAGCTACAGTTAGCCTGGAGCAAACACGCTTGCCCGGAGCTAAAATGTGCCATATTCAAAGTGTTATGCAAATGAGCCTACTTAGGTAGTCTCTGGGCAAACAACCGGATTAGCATCTCATTATACCCTGATTTGCACACAGTTTGCCTAGCGGTACTGCAGGGTCCCATAGAGCCACCTGTAGGTCAGTCTGGAAGTACAGGGCAGACAAGGTCCAACCGCAGCTCCATCTGTAGGTCAGTCTGGCAGTGCACCATGATAGCTACAGGCTACAGGTAAACAGTACAGCATAGCATAGCATAGCATATTGTACCCCAGGGACAGGACAGCATAGGCACAGGTGGTGGTGGTGCTGCATGCAACTGTTACACTGTAGGGCATGCTACAGTGCACAGCAGACACTACAGTAGCAAGGGAGACAGTAGTGTGAGGGACGAGCACTGCCTATGGTGTGTAGGGCAAGTGATGCTGATTGCACTGTACACAGTGACAGGCCCAACCTGCAGGTGTTTACTGACAGTCGACATTACTGTTACACTGTTGTGTGACCCACAGATGCTGTACCTGTGGCATGTGATGCCCACAGTGACATGTACATATCTGGCTTTGTGTGTTGTGGCAGTTGTACAGCTGTGGTATGTGGCTGGGGGGCATATAGTATCCGAAAGGCACACTAGTGTTGGGGGTATTCCTAATACTGGCCCATGTGCACTGCATGCTGAGTCCCAGCCTGTGGCCACACCTGGTCTGTGGCACAGCCTGGCCACCCATACACACTCCCTCAACATCCTCCATGCCCACAGTGCTGCATGTGTGTGCTGGCATCTGTTTTTGTCCACAGATCTGTGTGGTCAGCAGGTGTGTGCTGTATGGCTACACTGCCATGCTGTCCACTGGCTGCAGGGTCACCACTTACTGCCTGGCATGGCTGGGACTGGTGGCAGATGATGGCATCATTGTGATGCCATTGGTTAGCAACAAGCTTCCACTATGTTTGGCTTTATCTATGTGTTATATTTATGTATTAGGGTCGGCAAAGACCCGCTCTAAACCCAGCAAATCCCAGCACAGCCATTTATGCTGCGCCAAAGCTGATTACCCAGGATTAAGACCAGCTTTTTCTGGAGGCGGTAATCTACTACGCTAACTGTCGGCGCTGGGTAGCTAAACCACTTAGTGCGGCGCTAGCCACTGAATATAGCATTGCGCTTGTATTCATGTCAGTTTGCCCCTTGCATACATTATACTTTTGCCTGGCGCTAATGCAGTTTGCCCGCGCTATTTGGCCTTTTGAATATGGCAGTCCCGTGCTAAACCTTCGTAAATGATTTTTGCCCAGCGCAAAGTTTTGAATATCTGGCCCATGGTCCTTTAACTCAGTTTTGTTCCTTATTTGAATGCCCCATTGATTTTTAGCAAGTTTTTTAACTGAGACATGAATAAAGTTTATTTTATACTGTGCTGTCACTTACAAGACTAGTGACCTTATGGCCTATTGACCTGTGAACTAGAGGAGTAGTTCTGGCCGGAAAATGGTGTGGAGAATGGCGCACCTCGTAACTGAGCACTGGCTGAAGAAAAACCGCAGGTACGTGAACAAACATTACTAAAGTATGTTGTACCACTGTTTCTGTTACATGGAAACACTCTGCTTTTTAATCTTTCATTTACACAAGAGGTGCAGGCTTTAATAATGTTTAAATGGATTTCACAATAGTGGTTTCTCTCAGCGGTACTGTTTTAAATCTATTTGCAATTGCAGTACTCAATCTGGCTCTTATTTCTTTGTCGGGATTATTATCGTTGGTGTGGCATACCTGTCGTACTGAAAAATGGGATTATTATTGTCAGTGTGGCGTACCTGTCGGGCACACAGTGTCGGGAGTAGCACTGTCGGGAAGTTATGAGTTGGGCAGTCATACTGATCCCGATGAGAGTCTGGTACTGGGCAGCCCAGCACCTCTTTCACCTGACCGCAGTTCACGTTCCGGGAGTGGAAAACACAATGGCAGACTAACAGCCAGGTACCACAAATGGGAGTTAAATCAATAGGTTGTAAATGACATCTTTCAGCAGTGGGGGACACCTCAGGTAGACCTCTTCACCTGTCCCCAATTTCCATGGGGGGAATATTCTTTTCTCTCTTGTCTTGCCTCTTTTGGCGGGAAAGAACTGAAAGGTTGGTGTGGGGGATCGCCCCTTTATACCGATGTCACATGACATGGGGTGGTCCCCTGCCAGAGACTGCTAGCTACAAATGTTTCTGTGGGGTCCTGACACCTGGTGGCTTAGTCCTATGTGTGAATACCTACTGCAAGAGCCTCTTTCGAAGATCTACTGTTACAGTAAGTTTTTACGTAACTGTACTTTCAAACAACATGAAGTCTTGCTGTATTCTGACATATGCAGTTAGGTCCTGCCTTTCAAACTAGGTTTTCTGCATCCCAGAGTCCAGGAGACTGTCTATTCCCCTCCACAAATCCTTTGGGAAACAGACACACAAAATTCTTAAGTCTCCTAATTCCATACCTCCTTTGGACAGATGAATGAACAAGAGGTATACTCTTTCAGACTTGGACACAGAGTTCCTTTTCCAGCAATGCTGCCATGTTGGGGTAGTGCAGGCTGCTGCCTGTGATAAGGCAGATATCCCCTTGGCATCACACCCCCCAGACAAGGACTCCAGGAAGATTGATGCCAATGCAAAGAAACAGTACATAACAGCATCTTTGGGACTCAGGCAGGCTAACTATATGGCCTACACAGCTAGATACCAGAAGTCCAGGTGGGACACTGTGCTGGCTCTGGCTAAACAGGCCCCTGACCAGCTTGCCAAGGAGCTGGAGCAGGTGGCTGCAGATGGGATTGAGGCATCTAAAGTACAATTTCATGCTGCTGTGGACTCCAGTGATGTTTCATCAAGAGTCATGGCTACATCTTTGGAGGATGGCTTGGCTCAGATGTACTAGCCTATCGCAGGATACCCAGGCTAAGGCCATGAATTTCCCTGTTATTGGTAATTCTCTGGGGAGCAGACAGAACTACGTGAAAAAGATGGATGAGTACTGGACCACTTACAGAGCAGGCCTTTCCAAAGGCCTTTTTACCAAGCTCATGCCTCCTCCTCTTCTTACTCTCAGAGGGGTTCTTTAGAGGGAGAGGCAGATGGGGGATGAGCAGACCTGCATCCACCCTGATGGGTCTGACTGGGCCGATTCTCCCATACCGGTATGGGGCAGGCTGGCTTACTTTGTCCAGGACTGGAAGTCTCTTAACAGACGAGTGGGTCCTGGAAGTAGTAAGCCAAGGGCTGATTCTCAGCTTCAAAAAATTTCCCAAGATGAGAACCAGATCCTTTCCACCTGCAAATCCATCAGATACCCTTGCCTTAGAGGCAGAGGTTTCTTCCCTCCTAGCTCTCAGAGCTATAGAGAGGGTTCCCACCCTACACAAGGGCAAAGGATTGTATTCCAGGTACTTCCTAACCCCAAAAAAGACAGGAGAATGGCGGCCCACCTTGGACCTAAGATATGTGAACAAACACCTTTTAAAACCAAAGTTCAAAATTGTGACACTGGGAATAATCCTTCCCTCTGTAAGGCCAGGGGACTGGCTAGCCTCCCTGGACCTCAAAGATGCCTATTTTCACATTCCCATCAGGTGCTCCCACAGAAAGTACCTCAGGTTTGAGTTGCCCTCAGGCCACTATCAATTCAGAGGAATGCCCTTTGGCCTAACATCAGCCCCAAGGGTTTTCACAAAGTGCCTGGCAGTAGTGGTTGCTTTCCTAAGGAGGAGAAAGATCTCCATCTTCCCATACTTGGACGACTGGCTCATAGTAGGTCAGTATCCAGACCAAGTCAAGTCACATTTGCAAGTGCCTACTTCCTTAGGATTCCTTCTCAACCTTCCAAAGTCAGTTCTCGAACCAGTACAGCTCCTCAGCTTCATAGGGGCAGAGCTGGATACAGTAAAGGCAAGAGCCTTACTTCCCCTGGAAAGGGCAAGGACCCTCATGGAACTGGCCTCTTCATTCACCCTTCGGGTGTCTCGACCAGCAAGGCATTTCCTTCAGCTTCTGAGCCACATGGCAGCTTCCACAGCAGTGGTCCAAGGAGCAAGATTCCAGATGAGGGACATTCAGTTCCACTTAAGAGCCTTCTGGTCCCAAAGAAAGGATTCCCTTACCAAACTAGTCCCAGTGACTCGAACCCTGAGCCAGGCCTTGCAATGGTGACAGGATCTGGACAATTTGAGACAAGGGGTTCCTTTTGTCACTCAGTCTCATTCAGTGATGCTCACCACAGATGCTTCCCTGCTGGGCTGGGGAGCCCATCTGGGGGATCTCACCACCCAAGGAATGTGGTCACCTCAGGAATCTCTGCTTCACATCAGTCTCTTGGAACTCAAAGCAGTGTTTTTGGCACTGCAAGCTTTTTCCAGATCTGTGCAGAACAAGATGGTCCAGGTCAGAACAGACACCACCACCATGTGGTACATCAACAAGCAGGGAGACACTCTGTCTACGGCCTTGTGCACAGAAGCAATGAAGTTGTGGTCCCTAGTCTATTCCCTGCAGATCTCTCTGATAGCAGTTCACCTCCCAGGGAAGGACAATGTCCTAGCAGATGCTCTGAGCAGAATATCCCAGGGACATCACAAATGGACCCTAGATCCTCTAGTTTTGGAAGTGATTTTCTCGAGATGGGGCACTCCAGAGATGGATCTTTTTGCAGCCCCAATCACCAACTTCCTTTCTTTTGTTGCAGACCCCCAGTCTTGGGCTCAGTCCCCTTGGATGCTCTGATCCTGAATTGGGAAGGGAAATTTCTGTATGCTTCCCCCCCCCCTTCCCTCTCCTGTTCAAAGTGTTAGTCAAGATAAGGTCACAACCATGCAAAGTGATTCTGATTGCTCCAGACTGGGCCAGACAGCCTGGTATCCTCTGCTGTCCCTAGCAGTCCACCTTCCCTGTCTCTTCCCAGGAATTACAACCTGTTGACATCCTCTCAGGGGAGGATTTGGTACCCGAATCTTCGGTCGCTCAATCTCAAGGCATGGCTCTTGAAGAGTTGGAATTTGCTGATCTGCATCTTTCCCAAGGGGTTCTGGATATCCTTAAGGCTTCTCGAAAGCCTTCCACCAGAAAGACTTGCAACTCCAAATGGAAAAGATTCAGCATTTGTTGTTCTGAGAAAAATATTTCTCCAGATTCTGCTGAGTTGCCTACGGTTCTGGACTATATGGTCCATCTTAATGGCCTAGGCCTCAGGCCAGCTACCCTCAAAGTACATTTGGCAGCTGTTTCTGCTTTCCTGTCAGTAGGCAAGCCTTCCTCTTGTCGGCCCATCCTGTGTTTTGTAAGTTTTTCAAGGGATTTCACACCAATCCCCGGATCCTGCTCCTGCTTGGGACCTTAATGTTTGCATTGCTCAGCTTATGCAACTCCCTTTGAGCCTTTGTCCTCTGCAGAGCTTAAGTACTTGACTTGGAAAACTGTTTTTGGTGGCCATTACCTCTGCCAGGCGTGAATTGCAAGTCCTGTCAGTGGAACCTGATTTCATCTCTTTCCATAGAAATAAAGTGGTCCTAAGAACTAAAAGAAAGTTTTTGCCTAAAGTGGTTTCATATTTCCCTCAACCAGTCTGTCTGTCCCTGTTTTCTTCACTGACCATTCCTCCTCTGGAGAGAGGAGGCTACACAGCTTAGATGTTAAAAGGCCCCTGAGCTACTACATAGAGCGCACCAAGGGTCACAGGTTTGAATCCCTGCAGTTCCTCACGTGTGGAGAGGTTGGTAAGGGCAAACCTGCCACTAAAAGATCTGTTGTTAGGTGGATTGTTTCTTGTATACAATGCTATGAGAAACTGGGTAGAACTCCACCCTCAGGCCTGAGGGCTCATTCCACTAGAGGTACAGCTGCTTTCCCTTGCTACTGCCAGGGATATTCCTCTCTTAGAAATTTGTCAAGCAGCCACCTGGAAAACAGTCCATACATTCAGCAAGCATTACTGTCTGGATATCCAGGCTAGGAGTGATGCTCAGTTTGGCACATCAGTACTTCAGAGCCTGTTTCCAATGTAGGTTCTGTCCCTCATCAATGGAGGTACTGCTTGGTAGTCTGCAACTTGTCAGAATACAGCAAGACTTCATGTTGTCTGAAGAAAAAAATTACCTTGGTAATGTTTTCTTCTAATGGAGTCTTGCTGTATTCTGACCTCCCCTCTCAGAACCTAGTTTCTGGGATGTGGGTGGGCAGGAGCAGTGTTGGCACCCTAGGGGTGCCCTTTTTTTTCACCCTCTTAGTTTGGGTGAGTGATTGTGATTTGTTTTTGGGGTTTCCTGACTTGTCTCCTTTTTGAAACCAAAAAACCCCTTTATATAGATATAGTTGCCAGTTGGCTAGTTTTGAGTTTTACAGTTTCCACACAGAACTTCTAGTGAGTATTGCTCGAAAAGATCTGACTGTTGGAGTTTAAACAGCAGCAGGCAGGGGCTTCAGCCGAGCTCATGGTGAACATTCCATGCTGGCCATGGAAAGTTTAACGCTTTGTTCTCCGGGGCAGTTGAAAGGCAGGACCTAACTGCATGTCAGAATTCAGCAAGACTCCATTAGAAGAAACAACATTACTAAGGTAAGTAATTTTTTCTTATCAGTTCTGTAACCGGGATTATTGGTTACTTAAAAATAATAAATTTAGAAAAATGAAACTAAAACTAATGGAGTTTTAGTCAAAAAAAACTCTGAAACAAACTGTCCTGGTTTCTCCTTGGTAATACTGAACTGGGAGAAACAACAAATTTACAATAAATACAGGAGGTAAAAGCAGCAAAAGAAAAAAAATTTAAGTAAATATTTCTATTTTCTGAAGTTTAGACAACGATTGATGAGAGGTCTCAGGCATCTGGTCTCGTAGGCAAGAATGAAATCTGAAGTGTTAGGCTGTAGGCAGTTGAAAAGAGCAGCATTTGAAAAGTGGCACGAGCCAATGATGATTCCATCATTAGCATACATTCTATCTACAGGCAGTTCTATCTTAAAGGCTGACTGCAAGAGTTAGTAATATTGGAGAATTCCTGGGGTGAGAAGTATAACTTGCAAATGGGAAAGTGAGATAAAAAAAAAAGTGAAGGAAAGCGAAGTGGAAGCTGGAGACCATCTGCGACCAGGAGAATATGCACCAGAAAGCAAGCAGAGGCAAGATTTTTTTAGGAAGCGTACTTTCTTGGGCGGGCAGGCATACTGGCTGTGAACGGTTGGCGGCTGGGTCAGGAAGGCCATCCAGCAACGGAGGAAGAGTGGAGAGCAGGTCCTTGAGGGAGATCCCGGTTAGGAGCATTCTGCTGAAAGGAGGGGAAGGGAGAAAGAGTATGATCTTACTTCGTGAGAAAGATCTTGCAGCAGGTTCCACAGGACTGACTCCACGTGGCGGCGGTTCCGGCAATTTTTTCTTCTAGCAGCACCGACATGGGAATGCCCCCCCACCTGCTGACGTTGGCTCCACCCCCCGGCGTCACCCTGTATAACGGCGGCGCTCCCACATGCTCGAAAGTTCTTTCCCGGCCCATGGTCAGGGTTATTTAGCTCGGTTACCGATATGTAGTACCGATCACTTCAATGATTGTCTAGTTTTTCTCCTGCACTCTAAATGTCATTGACTTCTCACACTAATAAGTGCGCTTGTGGGCGACAGATACCCACCAAGGACAGTCACTCTGCATGCCTCTTCTGTCTCAGGCCTGACCATGACACCTGCCCTCATTGTCGGGCCTTCAACTCCCGCACCAGGATCAGGCGTCAGAAATCCCTTTCTGCCTACCTTGCAGAGACCAAATTGGCCACCATGGAATGGGCCTCTTCCTTGGGGGAATGTGACCACCCTCCCGCCCACAAGTCTCACAAGCACCGAGAGCACAAGGTCAGAGGATAGTCCAACTCTAGGCCCAGGTCTTCGGGCTCGAAGTCCGGGTCGTCTGGGCATGACACTCTCACCTCACGGTTCTTATGCGTCCAAGACTCCTGCAGCGATTCTTCAGCCTTTGAAGGTGCATCTGCCCGCCGGGAAGCCGCCATGCGAGGTAAGGCTCTCCTGTCTGCTCTCTTATTCAAGGCCAACTCCCAGGAGTCGAGCAAGGCCTCCAGGTCTTCTGGCAGCAGGGCTTCTTCCTTGCTGCAAAAATCACGTAACTCTGACCGACACCTACCTCCAGTGTCTGACCTGCGTTCGGTTGAGAAGTCCATCTTTCATAAGGCCGACCGCCCTAAGGCTCATGCCTCTGAAGGACGTCTGTCGGCCGCCAAAGACAGACTGCGGACCATCGCCCGCCTGCGGCACCACCGGCCAACCCAGCGAAGGCCAAACCACCGCTGGCTACCCTGGTGCCTTCCAACATCAGTTTTGGCACCCCTTCACCTCAGTCACTGGCCTGTCTTATGTCTGAGCCCGATGACGGAGGTGCTGACAAGGGCGCATGTCCGATGACTGTACCCCTTGATGACGGGACTGATGGCTCCAGTGCTCCTCCACCCCCTGCGCCTGTTTCACCCAAGCTGAACTTGTCACAGGTCAAGGAGCTTTTTCCCCACTGGTGGGACACACTAAAGAAGGATCTACCAGCGGGAGCGCCACCTCTCATACCAGCTCTGGTTCCAGTACCCAATACCCTGGAGCCGTTAGATGTTGGGATGGAGGAGGTACCTGCTCCTAGAAACATAAAACCAGGAGGACTAGATCAACTAGCTCCTCCCTCTCTTTTTCTCCAGATGGCAGGCGCAAGAGGAAGAGACGCAGGTCCCCTTCCTCTTCCACTTCAGACTCCTACGTGGACTCTGACACCTCATGGGCAGACTCGGACTTGGAGCCAGACCTGAGGGACACCCCAAATCCCCTCCAGATGAATCTAGCTTAATGGAGGTGATGAGGCACATCCTGGCCAACATGGGCTGGGACACCGAGGCCCTGGACCCCGAGCGATTACAGTTGGCTAAATACTTCTGCCAAAAGGACCCTAAGCTAGCGGTCATCCCTCCCATGGTCGACACCTTTCAGGATGTCACCCGTGTGATCTGTACGTGCCTTCACTCCTCCTCCGCCATGCCTGAAAAGGCTCATCGGCTTTACCGGGCACCTACAGACCATCCCTTTTTGGCCGAACCACCTCCAGCAGACTCGATGATTTCAGCAGTTCACTACTGTTTGCAAAGGCCCAAACACCTGAGCAGCGAGCCGCCTGGCAGAGGATCAAAGCAGCTAGATTCTATTGGCTGCAAGGTGTACTCTGCTGCCACCTGCAGTATCGGGAGCCTCAACATCCTGACACGCATGGTCCAATTCCAGAACGCCCTTTGGGAACAGGTTGGACATAGTGCAGAGCTTGCCAGATCACTTCAGACCAGCTCAGATGTGGGTACCTACATTCTGAGGTCGGCCTATGACTCTGTGGACAGCTCCTGTAGGGCAGCTACTGTTGACATTTGCCTCTGATGCTATCAATGGCTTTGGGTTTCCAGGTTCAATCCAGATGTCCAGATCAACATACTGGATGCTCCGTTTAAAGGCTCTGTGCTGTTTGGCGAAGACACCTAGCAGATCATCACCAGACTGCAGGACTCCGGCAAGGCTATCCAAACCATGCAGTCCATATACCACCCAAAATGGGTGAGCTCGTAAGCCTCATTTTCGTGGCCATGGGGGACATCAGCCTCAGCAGCCTTTCTTCCAACAACAGTCGCAGCGAGACGACTTCAGTCATAGGAGGAGGAGCTAGATGATCTTTTTCCTCCACCTCTAGACAGGCTAAAGCAGCCACTGCCACCACCCCCCCCAACCGTCTGACTATCCAGGCTACCCTCCTTCCCTAGATGTACTGTCGGGGGAGCCGGTCGGAGGCCGCTTTTCCCTCTACATGGACACGTAAAGTCAAGTGATCTCTGACCAGTGGGTACTAGATCTCGTGGAGTTCGGGCACTCTATAGAGTTCGACTACTTCCACCGGACAGACCACTGCCCCCATCCCGTTATCCAAGGGAACACCGAGCGCTGGTCAGATGGGAGATTTTATCCCTTTTGGGCAAAAAGGCCATCGAGC
Source organism: Neoceratodus forsteri (assembly GCA_016271365.2). Taxonomy (NCBI): domain Eukaryota; kingdom Metazoa; phylum Chordata; order Ceratodontiformes; family Ceratodontidae; genus Neoceratodus; species Neoceratodus forsteri. The sequence continues at coordinate 340,022,218 of JADMNL010000024.1, forward strand.
CGGTTTCACTGGCCGAAAGAGAGGGTTTTTCTCCCATTTTTTCCTAGTTCCGAAAAAGTCTGGAGATCTAAGACCCATTCTGGACCTCAGCAATCTGAACCAATGGGTCTCCTACAAGAGATTCAAGATGGTCTCCCTGCCCACTCTCCTACCGCTTATTTCAGCAGGGGACTGGTTGGCATCCCTGGACATGCAGGATGCTTACCTGCATATCCCTATTGCCAGGAACCATTGAAGATTTCTTGGATTCAGGTTCAAAGATAAGGACTATCAGTTTTGAGTCCTTGCCTTCAGTCTCTCTTCAGCCCCCAGGGTCTTCACCTTGTGCCTGGCAGTAGTTGCTGCAGCACTACAGAGATGGGGCCACTTTGTGTTCCCTTATCTGGACGATTGGCTCCTCCTGGCTCCCTCCAGGTCCCGCCTGTTGGAAACTATTCGGGATTCCATCTCGTTGTTTCAGCACCTGGGGATCACCATCAGCAGGGACAAATCTCCCAGCTCAGAAACTCCAGTTCATCGGAGCTCTTCTGGATACCACTCTCGTGAAGGTGTTTCTTCCCGCCGACAGAGCGGGTCGTATTCAGGTCTTGACATCTCAGATCTCTTCAGCCTCAAGGGTCCGAGCCAGACTCCTTCTCTGGCTGTTGGGGCACATGTCCACCGCCATAGTTTTGGTCCCTCTGGCACACCTGCGCATGAGGACCATCCAGTGGTCCTTGAGGGTCCAGTGGGATCAAACATTAGGCAGCTTAGACACCTTGATCTGGATCTTGGAGTCTGTCCGCCAGGAATTATGCTGATGGATGTCATCCAAAGATTTGCTGGCGGGCATCCCATTTCACGTGGGGGCACTGTCCCAGATTCTGACCACGGACACATCGTCCGTGGGATGGGGCGCTCATCTGGGGTCACATCACACTCAAGGTTCTTGGTCCCCAATAGAAGCAGATCTGCATATCAATATTCTAGAACTGAGAGCAGTTCTCTATGCCCTCCAAGCCCTAGTGTTGGGCCACCTCTTGGTTCAGACGGACAACACTTCGGTGATGTTCTACATCAACAAACAAGGTGGCACACACTTATCCCCTCTGCCGGGAAGCCGTGCGAGTGTGGGACTGGGCTCTGGTGCACCAGCTCATGTTGACAGCTGTACATGTTCTGGGGGAACAAAATGTACTGGCCAATATGCTCAGCTGGACAAGGTCGCAAACTCACGAATGGGAGCTGCTTCAAGACATCGCAGATCACATCTTCTGCCAGTGGGGACACCAGACTTGGATCTCTTTGCATCACGCTTCAGTGCAAAACTGCCCAATTTCTGCTCGCTAGGTCCAGAGCCTGGAGCTTTTTGGTAAGATGCGTTGTCCCTCTGCTGGAAAGGGAGGTTTCTCCATGTGTTCCCTCCCTTCCCGCTGTTACAGAAGGTCCTCATCAAAGCGCAGTCAGAACCCTCCACCCTCATCGTGATTGGTCCACTATGGCCTCGTCAGATTTGGTTCCCTTTGCTTCAGCATTTAGCGGCAGAGCCTCCGGTGCCTCTTCCACTATCCTCCCATCTATTGTTGCAGGACAGTGGGTCCCAGATTCATCCGGATCTGCGCTCTCTTCACCTGCATGCCTGGCTCCTCCGGACCTAGCTAAAGCCAGATTTGGTGTGTCCAATCAGGTAGCACAAGTTCTGGTCGAGGTGCACAAGCCTGCCACCAGGGCCACTTACGCTATGAAGTGGAAACATTTCTGTATATGGGCCACAGTCAAGAGGGTGGATCCGTTGGTCTGTCCAGTTAATTCAGTTTTGGAATACCTTGATTTCTAGGAGCGTGGATATGTTGTTCATCCACAATCTGTCTCTGGCATGTCTCTTTCCCCTTTAAAACTTACTGGAAGTCTTCAAGCTGGCTCCTCCCACCCATCGGGGTGGTAAATACCTCAGCTGTGCCCCATGACGCCAGATCTTCCTTTCCACTGGAAGATGCAGGTCCCTCGTGCTACTGTTGTATTTCGTAGACCCTGGCTTCAAAACGTCTGTTTTACCGCAACTTGCTATTAAACTCGTTAGAGTTATTGATTCCGATTTGGATATAGAGGACAAATCGGCCCCTGGATTTCGCCGGTGTACCTGCAGCCAGAAGATGTCACACACCGATCCCCACCTAACATGCGTGTACTGCCTCGACATCGGACATGACACCTCGTGCACTTTTTGTTTGACCTTCCATCCCAACGTTCTGGACGACTGCAAGGCACGCCTTAAACTGGGGAGACTGGAGAAAAAGAACCAGTCAGTGAAATCTAAAGAGGTGAGGTGGGCGGTTTCCGTGGCCGAGGGATCCGTCTAGCAGTTGGAGCAGATGAAGGCATTCAAGGAGGAATCGGCTCAAACTTCAGCCACTCGAAGCTTCTTTGTTCCACTCAACCTCGGCTGAACTTTCATGGGCTCCTTTAGGGAGTTGTGCCAGTCTCTCCCCACCAGGGGTGAGGCGCCCACGGGCTCGCACTCCTCCCACCCTCGGAAGAGGGATAAGGACTCTTAAGTCTTCTTCCTCCAGAAGAAGACGCTCCTGGGACCAAGAGAGGTCCGAGTCCCAGGAACATGTCTTGACCTTGGTCGAGATCACATCCTCGGCCGCCAGCTTTACGGACCTTCCGTCGAGCCAAGGCACCGATACCGAGGAAATGGCCAAACCAGCCGAGATTACGCTCGACCCGATTGAGCCTTTATCACCGATTCAGGTCAAAGATTCTTTAGAAGGGACCCCGGTCCTTTCCTTTCCCGACGAGGAGATACTCCCTTTGGGTGCCCTTATCAAGGAAACCATCCTGGAAGCTCAGTTTTCACCGACTTTGGTGTCTGCCGATCGAACAAGCCGACCCCGTCGGTCTTGATCAAGGACTAGGACCCCTTCGGTCGAAAGGCCGAAGAAGGGCCATAAACATTCAAAAAAGAGGTACCACCACCGATCCTTATCCTCCTCGGGCAAGGAGAGACTTCGGAAACTCCGATGTTATGAGGATCTCATGTGGCAACGGCTGATTTTGACCTGTCAGAAGCTGGCAACACTGGCCATCACTTGGCTTCCACCTCCCAGGCTGATGCCGACCCCTCCAGAACCGAAGGCTTCGATTCCACCGCCCATGGGGCTGGCTCATATCCCGGCTCGGCCTAATACGGTTCTCCACGATTTTGGTGGAGCCATCGCCTAACAGCCTCAGGAGGGCTCCTCAAAGAGGACTGGCCAGACACCGGACTTCCCCGTCTGTCCATCACGGTCGTCCCCAATCGCCCTCTGCGCATTGAGGGAGACATAGGTGGGAGACTGTTATATCCCGACTCCTCGGACGACACTGGTTTGCACTCCCATCCTGGGGATGATGAGTCATCAGTGGCAGGTTTGGGGGAAGGTCCTTCTGCCTTTCAGGGCAACCTCCGCCTAATCTCTGAATCCACCGGAATGCCCCTGGAGCCTATCCAGAAAAAGGCGGAGTACCCCCTTACGGATATCCTCAAAAGGGGGGGATACCCTGATGGAGGCCTTTCCTTGAGCTTTGGCAGCGTCTTGTTTCATACTCAGCTCCGTCTGCCTGCAAGTAGACGGTGCCCATGGGGTCCCTGGCGGGGTTCGCAGAGCATCCCTCGGCCGAAAGCCTTGTGACTGCTTCTGTGTTCAGACGCACTGGTAGCTCAGCCGACACAGACCGCCCCCCCCCGGACAAGGAGTCCAAGAATATGGACCATTCTGCCCAGAAGGTCTATGCGGCCTCTTCCTTAGGCCTTCATCAGGCCAGTTCGGCTGTTATCATGGCACACTTCTCTCATGCCCTCCTAGGGTCATTAGATGAAATTCTCCCTCATCTCCCGGCGGACATGCAGACCACAGTGAAGCAAGTCCGTGACCAGGGTGATGCTGTTGCAAGACAGCAGCTCCAGATGGCCCTGGACATTGGAGATTCCTGTGCACACTCCTTAGCAGCCGCAGTGGCCACTGCGAGCTATTGAGGCTATCCTCCTTCCCAAGGATACTCAGCACAAGTTAGCTGACGTGCCCTTCCTAGGCACTGACCTCTTTGGTTCAGGAGTGGCTGGTCACCTCCAGCGCATAGAACAGTCCAGTGCCACCTTGGACGCTACCTCTGCGAAGGGTTCTTCGGGCAAGAACCAGCAGAAGTACAAGAAGAAGCCTTTTTGGCACTCTTCCCCTGTGGTTAGGCAGCCCTCCTACCAAGGAGGCCAGCAGCAGCAGGGTCAAGCTTGGTGCCCCAGGCCCAAGTAGGGTCCTCAACAGCCACGTAAGGAGGCCGAGGTGCTGGTTCAGGAGCCTCCTCCTCCTCAGTGACTGGTTGGGGGTTGCCACCCCTACACCCATCACGCCAACTCTGGGTCCTTCCATGGGGGGCTGGCTCCACCCCTTTCTTTCCACGTGGTCCGGTATCTTTTCGAACAGGTGGGTTCTAGAAGTGGTCGGCCAGGGACTGTCTCTGGAATTCGAGCAGTACCCTCCCAGCCGAGCCCGCGCCCCTCGGGAGGAAAGGATCTCAGTTTGCACTCAGTCGGCTCTTCGAGACGACATTGCTCAGCTTCTCCGCAAGGAAGTGGTAGCTCCAGTGCCGGATCCTCCTACAGACCCAGGCTTCATCTCCAGGTACTTCCTGGTGCCCAGGCGGATGGGGGGGTTGGCACCCCATCCTAGATCTCCACGACCTGTATCAATATCTCGGGTCTCGCACCTTCCGGATGGTAACTCTAAACCAGATCATACCATCCCTGGAGGGAAACGTGGTTCTGTTCACTGGATCTGCAGGACACGTTCTTTCACGTCCCAATCCGTCCGTTCCATCAGTGGTTCCTCCGCTTCAGGGTCGAGGGGAACCTGTACGAGTTCCGAGCCATGCCATTCGGCCTGTCATTGGCCCCACAGGTCTTCGCCAAGTGCGTTGCAGTGGTGGCAGCCCATCTTCATTGTCGAGGAGTCCGGATATACCCTTATGTCGACGACTAGCTCTTGGCAGGTTCTTCCCTTCAGGAGGTGGAGCGGTCCAGGGATCTAGCCCTTTGAATTTCCTCCCAACTCAGCCTCCTGATCAACCAGGTCAACTCATGCCCTCTCAAGTGATGGGCTTCATCGGGGCAGAGATCAACTCTCGTCAAGCCAGAGCTCGGCTCCTGGCTGGCAGGGCAGAGGTTCTCTCCTCCTTTGCCCGATCATTTCTGGTTGGGCACTTGCGCCCTGCCCGGGACTTTCAAACAACATGAAGTCTTGCTATATTATGACAAGTGCAGTTTGTCCCACCACTAGAACTGCTCCGGAGGTGAAAGAGTTAACTTCCATGCAGAGCTTAGAGCGCGAGCTCGGTTAAAGAAGCTGTGTTAGGGTGGTTTCAAACCGAAACCGTCAGATTCTTTACTCCGCCTCACTGAACAGTCGCTCCGGAGAGTCCTCCTGCTGCTCGGTTCATTTCCTCGGTTTAAAACGCTTTTTCTCGGTTGAATTTAACCGCGATTTATTTATTTTAACCGCAAACCGATCGGTTCAAGCTCTGTCTATGGTATTGTAAGTAATAGGTTTTTCTGTGTGGAACTTGTAAATTGTTATCGGTTTGGTTTGAACCTATCGAATTGTACTTAAACTTGGTTTTAAAGCCTTTTAAGGCTTGTTAGAGTGCGGTTCCCAGTTCTTATCGGTTCTAAAAAAAACGGATTTCATTACGGTTTTTCCACGACCCGTGACACGGTTTGGAACCGATAAGGGTGTCTTGCCTGGCACTGCCATTAAAAGGGCAAGTTTGTTGGTTAGGCTGGCATCATGTCTGAGAAACCCAAAAGAAAAACCGGGCCCACTGGGTTTCAGCACTGTAGTGTCTGTGGGGAAGCCTTTGCCAAGGCTGATCCACACACTACATGTGTTCATTGTCTGGGGTTTGACCCCAATTCAGACTGCCAGATTTGTAAAAATTTCCTGCAGCCACCCTGGACAAGAGAGTGGCGAGGCTCAGGAACGAGAGGCCAAAAGTCCGCTGACCGGATGGCCAGCCCGGTTCGGTGCCAACCGAACTGGAGGGAGTGCCCTCTGACCAGGGCGAGACTTCCTCGGGCCAACGAAAAGCTGGCTCTGAGGAGCCAGTTCCAGCAAAGAAAACTAAAAAATCAGCAGGTTTGGAGTCCAAAATTCCTTCTCCAACTTCTGCAGAGATAGCCAGGGCAATACAGATTGTCCAGTCACTGTCCCCGGTTCCCTCCGAACCGCCACTATCTGGCAAAAGGTCGGTTCGGTTGGTTCCACTGGTTCAGGAATATGATATAGAAGAGTTTTATGAACCAGAGGAGGATTATGATCAGTGTGAATGTGACTTTGAAAGTCTGGATGTGCCCATTGAACCGGACATCTCCCCAGACAGACCTTTAGGCGAATCTCCCCTAGGCTTTCTGAGTCCCCTTCTCATTTTTTGTTTTATAAAAAAGTTGCTGAAACCCTCCAGCTTCCCTTAGAGGAGGCTTTGGATGAGCAAGAGGAGCCTGACTATGTAGAGATGATGGATATCCCAGAGTCCAGGAGATTGTCCATCCCTTTGCATAAATCTTTTAGGAAACAAACAAAAATTTTAAAAGCTCTTAATTCTGTGCCTCTTGTAGATAAAAAGATGGACAGGAGGTACACTTTGTCAGGTCCTGATACAGATTTTCTTTCACAGCAATGCAGTCATGTTGGAGTAGTTCAGGCTGCAGCCTGTGATAAAGCTAATATTCCCCTGGCTTCACATCCTCCTGACAAGGACTCCAGGAAGATTGATACCATGGCCAAAAAACAATACGTGGCAGCATCCTTAGGACTCAGACAAGCAAACTATATGGCTTATGTTGCGAGATCAGAAATCTAGATGGGATAGTGTCATGGCCTTAGCCAAACAGGTCCCTGGCCAGCTTGCAAAGGAGCTGGAGCAGGTGGCTCTTGATGGTATTGAGGCATCTAAGGTGCAATTCCATGCTGCAGTGGATTCTAATGATGTATCCTCTAGAGTCATGGCCACATCTGTGGTTTTTTGGAGATTGGCCTGGCTCAGGTGTACTGCTTTGTCACAGGATACCCAGTCTAAGGCTATGGATTTTCCTGCGGTGGGAAATTCTCTGTTTGGGGAGCAGACAGAGAATTGTTTGAAGAAAATGGATGAATATAGAACCACTTATAGGAGTGCACAAGCTAAGGAACGGCAAGCCACTCCTCAGAGGCAGCCCCCCAGGGGTAGGGGCAGGCCTTTTTACCAGACCCAGGCCTCCTCCTCTTCAGCCTATGCTCAGAGGGGGTTCTTCAGAGGGAGAGGCAGACGGGGTACGAGCAGGCCTGCTCCCACCCCTCAGCCTAAAGCCCCTGCCAAACAGGCACCCTGATGGGATGCCCAGGGTCGGCTCTCCATTACCTGTAGGGGGCAGGCTGGCTTACTTCGTCCAGGACTGGGAGTCTTTAACATCAGACAGGTGGGTCCTGGAAGTAGTGAGCCAGGGTCTGGTTCTCAGCTTCAAAAAATTTCCAAAGATGAGAGCCAGATCTTTTCCACCTGCAAACCCTTTAGAGACTCTTGCTTTGGAAACAGAAGTCTCAACCCTCCTGGCTCTCAGAGGTGTAGAAAGGGTTTCTCCCCCACACCAGGGCAAGGGTCCGTACTCCAGGTACTTCCTTACCCCAAAAAAGACAGGAGAGTGGCGCCTATCCTGGATCTAAGATATCTAAACAAGCACCTTTTAAAACCAAAGTTCAAAATGGTGACACTGGGAATGATTTTACCCTCCCTAAGGCCAGGGACTGGCTAGCTTCCTGGACCTCAAGGATGCCTACTTCCATGTTCTTATCAGAAGCTCCCATCGAAGTACCTCAGATTCGAACTGCCCTCAGGCCATTATCAGTTCAGAGCAATGCCCTTGGCCTCACTTCTGCCCCAAGGGTGTTCACAAAATGTCTGGCAGTAGCAGTTGCTCATCTAAGAAGGCAAAAGATTGCCATTTTTCCCTGCCTGGACGACTGGCTCATTGTGGGTCAGTCTCCAGACCAGGTCAAATCACACCTGCTAGTTACCCAGCAGCTGCTTACCTTTCTGGGCTTTCTTCTCAATCTTCCAAAGTCAGTTCTGGAACCCGCCCAGGACTCGCTTTATAGGCGAGAACTGGACACAAAGCAGGCCAGAGCCTTCCTTCCTTGGAAAGGGTAAGGACCTTAGTGGCCCTGGCCTCGCCTTCACTCTGCAGGTCTCTGACCAGCAAGGCATTTCCTGCAGTTCCTAGGACACATGGCTGCTTCCACAGCTGTAGTGCAAGGAGCAAGATTTCAGATGAGGGACATTCAGTTCCATTTGAGAGCTTTCTGGTCTCAAAGAAGAGATCCCCTATCCAAGTTAATCCCAGTGACTCGAACCCTGATCCAGGCCCTTCAGTGGTGGCAGGATCAGAGCAATCTGAGACAAGGGGTGCCTTTCATCCCTTTGTCCCACTCCTTGACCCTTACTACAGATGCATCCCTCTTGGGATGGGGAGCTCACATGGGCGACCTCTCCACCCAGGGGTTATGATCCCCTCAGGAATCTCTGCTCCACATCAATTATGGTCCCCTCAGGAATCTCTGCTCCACATCAATCTATTGTAACTCAGAGCTGTTTTTCTAGCACTTCAGGTTTTTTCTGCATCTGTTCAGAACAAGGTGGTACAGGTCAGAACAGACAACAGCACTACAATGTGGTACATCAACAAACAAGGGGGCACTCGGTCTTCGGCCTTGTGCACCGAGGTGATGAAGTTGTGGTCTCTGGCTTATTCCCTGAACACTTCCCTCATAGCAGTTCACCTCCCAGGCAAGGACAATGTCCTGGCAGATGCTCTCAGCAGGATTTCCCAGGGCCATCACGAATGGTCGCTGGATCCCCTAGTACTGAGGATAGTGTTTGCCGGATGGGGCACTCCTCAGATCTTTTTGCAGCCCCAGACAATCATCAACTTCCACTTTTTTGTTGCAGGCCCCCAGTGTTGGGCTCAGTCCCCCTGGATGCCTTTCTCCTCGATTGGGAAGGAAGTTTTTTATGCCTTCCCTTCCCTCTCCTGTTCAAGTACTAGTCAAATCAGGTTTCAGCCCTGCAAGATGATCCTGATTGCTCCAGACTGGGCCAGGCAGCCCTGGTACCCTCTCCTTCTGTCCTTAGCAGTCCATCTTCCCCTGTGTCTCCCCAGGAACCACAATCTGTTAACCTGTGCTCAGGGGAGAGTTTGGTATCCGAATCTCAAGTCCCTCAACCTCAAGGCTTGGCTCTTGAGCAGTTAGAGTTTGCTGATCTACAACTTTCTCAAAGTGTTCTCGAAATCCTGAAGGCTGCTAGGAAGCCTTCCACCAGGGCTACCTATAACTCCAAGTGGAAAAGGTTTTCCATATGGTGTTCTGGGAAGCTATATTTCCCGAATCTGCTGATCTACCCACTGTATTGGACCATATGGTCCATCTTAATTCCTTGGGACTGAGACCAGCTACCCTGAAGTGCACTTGGCAGCTGTCTCTGCCTTCATTTCAGCAGGAAGCCCTTCTCTTCTGCTCACCCTGTATTTTCCAAGTTTTTAAGGGATTGCTTCATACCAATCCTCCATCCAGGGACCCTGCCCCTGCTTGGGATCTTAATGTTTGCATTGCTCAACTGATGCAAACCCCCTTTGAGCCTCTGTCTTCGGCAGAGCTTAAGTATTTGACTTGGAAAACTGTATTTATAGTAGCCATCACTTCTGCCAGGCGCATAAGTGAGTTACAGGCTTTATCAGTAGAGACTGACTTTATTTCCTTTCACAGGGATAAAGTAGTCCTCAGGACTAACAGGAAGTTTTTGCCTAAGGTGGTTTCGGATTTCCACCTTAACCAATCTATTTCACTTCCAGTGTTCTTCACTGACCATTCCTCCTCTGGTGAGAGGAGGCTGCACAGCTTAGATGTTAAGAGGGCCCTAAGTTACTACATAGAGCGTACCAAGGGTCACAGGTTTGACTCCCTCCAACTATTTCTCACTTATGGTGAGGTTGGGAAAGGGAGACCTGCCACTAAGAGATCCATTGCCAGGTGGATCGTTTCTTGTATCAATTTTGCTATCAAAAGCTGGGTAACGTTCCCCCCCTCAGGCCTGAGGGCTCACTCTACCAGAGGTACAGCTGCATCTCTAGCTGCTGCTAGAGACATCCCTATCTTGGAGATATGTCAAGCAGCTACTTGGAAAACAATACACACTTTCACCAAGCATTACTCCCTGGATATTCAGGCCAGGAGGGATGCTCGGTTTGGCACAGCCGTGCTTCAGAGCCTATTCCCTAAGTAGGTTCTGTCCCTCCTCCATGGAGGTACTGCTGTGTAGTCTGCACTTGTCATAATATAGCAAAACTTCATGTTGTTTGAAGAAAAAATTACTCACCTTCTTCTAATGGAGTCTTGCTATATTATGACCTCCCCCCCAGCCTGCCCCTCTCAGAACTTCTACTTTGGATATGGGGTGGGCAGTCCACTGTTGGCATTTATTGATGCCCTCTTTCATGTTTGGGTGTTGTGTTTAGTTATTTTATCTTATTTTTCTGGTCCACTGACTTGAGTCTTGGTGTTGGGACCAGGAAAATGTGTGAATATGTTAGTAGCCGGTTGGCTAGTGTAGGTTACAGCTTCCACATAGAACCTTAGTGAGTTTTGCTCGAAAAGATCTGACGGTTTCGGTTTGAAACCACCCTAACAGAGCTTCTTTAACTGAGCTCGCGCTCTAAGCTCCATGCTCTGCATGGAAGTTAACTCTTTCACCTCTGGAGCAGTTCTAGTGGTGGGACAAACTGCACTTGTCATAATATAGCAAGACTCCATTAGAAAAAACAACATTACAAAGGTGAGTAATTTTTTCTTCTGCGCCTTCTGGGTTACATGGCGACATGCATGTCAGTGGTCTGTTGGGCCAGGTGGCACATGCGCCCCCTCCAGTGAGAGCTGGCCGCCCAGTGGACTCAGCGCCACGGTCATTTCAACCAGCTGATCACTGTAACTCAGAAGATGTGGGACGCGCTCCAATGGTGGACCGCCCCAGAACGGTTGCAGGAAGGAATCCCGTTTGTCCGTCCCGCGCCAACAGTCATCCTGATGACCGATGCCTCTCTCATGGGCTGGGGGAGCCCACATGGGGGACAGCAGGGCCCACGGTTTCTGGACCCCCGAGGAGTCCCGATGCCACATCAACCTGTTGGAGCTCAGAGCAGTCAGACTGGCACTGTCCGCTTTCGCTCCTCGGCTCCGGGGTCAAGTGGTTCAAGTCCAGACGGACAATACTACGACCATGTACTACCTCAACAAACAGGGCGGCACGCACTCCCTTTTGCTGTGCAAGGAGACGCTCCACATCTGGACCCTCGTAAGCTGGTTGGAGACGGATCTCCTAGCCATCTATGTGGCAAGAGTCTCGAACCAGCTCCCGGATGCTCTCAGCCGCATAGGCCAGACATCCCACGAGTGGTCTCTCTATCCAGAAGTAGCTTATAGTCTGTTCTCCCGTTGGAGCAAACCGTTGGTGGACTTGTTTGCCTCCAAGGAAAACACCAAGCTGAGTCCTTACCATGCCTGCCCACCTCAGCAGGGCTTGCTACAGGTGGATGCCTTCTCGAAGCCGTGGACCCCAGGCCTCCTCTATGCCTTTTCTCCCTTTCCCTTGATCCTCAAGGTGAAGGTGATCCTGGTAGCCCCAGATTGGCCACACCAGTTTTGGTATCCAGATCGCCTCAGCTGCAGGGCCCCGGAGCGGCTTTGTACACACCCGGACCTGATATCACTAAACCTGGGGAAGGTATACCATCCGGACCTTCAATCCCTGCACCTCACAGCCTGGTACCTGAGTGGCTAGAGTTCCAGGCTTTGGATCTTTCCGAGGATGTCTACACCGTGGTGGAGGCATCTCATAAGGAATCAACCAGGAAATGTTATGCCTTCAAATGGAAAAGGTTTTCCATTTGGTGTCTGGGTAAGAGTCTGGACCCCTTATCCTGCTCTGTGGCCAACATTTTAGATTATGTTTGGTCTCTCTCCAAAGGGGGTCTACGGTCATCGACCCTTAGGGTGCACCTGGCAGCCATTTCTGCTTACTGGGCACGGGCCGGTCAGCCGACTTTGGCACAGGAGACAGTGATCAGGCGCTTCTTCAAAAGCCTGGATCACATATCCCCTCCAGTGCGTGAACCTTCACCGCTGTGGGATTTGTTGCTGGTTTTGGCAAAGCTCATGGGCAAGCCATTCGAACCCACGCACAAGTGTGAGCTCTCACACTTGTGGAAGACGGCCTTCCTGGTGGCTATCACATCAGCCAGAAGGACAGGGGAACTCCAGGCGCTTTCAGTGGACTCCCCTTATCTGGTCTTTCATAGGGACAAAGTTGTCCTGTGGCCCCACCCGAAATTCCTTCCGAAGGTGGTTTCAGTGTTTCACCTTAACCAGGCGTTGATTCTGCTGGTATACTACCCTAACTACACCTCGGAGGCCGAGTACAGGCTCCATACTCTGGACCTGAGACATGCTCTCTTCTATTATAAGGAGAGAACGGTGGAAATTTGTGGAGAGGTTCGCCTGCTGTTTGTCACTTATGCTGAAGCCGCTTCTGGCAGACTGCAGCCTAACGGACCAATGCAAGATGGATTACATCATGCATAGGTCTGTGCTATGAGTTGGGCAAGGAGCCTACCAGAGGGATAGGAGCTCATTCTACCCGCCGTGCTGGCTGCTTCCAGGGACATCCCTATCCAGGAAATCTGTCGGGCTGCTACCTGGAAGGCGGCAAATACCTTCATTACCCACTACCACATCGACCTTGAGTCACGCCGGGATGCTGGTTTTGGGGCCTCGGTTCTCCAATTTCTGTTTCCCAAGTAGGGGGTGTGTGCCTTGCCTCCCTCCCTTCTTCCGGAGAACTGCTTGGAGTCTGTGAATAAACAACATAACCACGCTCCTAGAAGAACAGGTTACTCACCTGTAACAGTAGTTCTAGGAGTGGCATATGTTCATCCACACACACGACCTCCCTGGCTTTAGGCGCACAACCTTGCTTCCAGCAGGCTAAGATCTAGCGTAATGGGGCAGAGCCGAGGTATTTACCACCTGGGTGGGTGGGAGGAGCTAGCTTGAAGACTTCTGGCAAGTTTTAAAGAGGAAAGGGACATGCCAGAGAGTGTGGATGAACAACATATATCACTCCTAGAACTACTGTTACAGGTGAGTAACCTGTTCTTCTCTTTCAGAGACGGGTCTCAGCTATTCCTCCATCAGAGTGCACCTGGACGCCATCTCAGCTTATCATTTGCTTGTGTCGGATAAGACTGTGTCCCAAAGGGAGCTTTCTAAAGCCTTTTTGTGTGGTATTCTTCATATCAGACCTCCCATTGGGGATCCTGATCCCCCCCCCCCAAAATGGCTCTCCTTTTCATTTTGGAGAAGCTCACCCTTCCTTTGAACTGCCCATGGAGTCTGAGCTCTGCCTTCTATCCTGGAAGGTTTTGCTTGGTAGCTATCACTTCAGCGAGGTGCATTTCAGAACTTCAAGCCCTCATGTGTAAAGAGTCTTACCATGTTTTTCACAAGGATAGGGTCGATCTTTGCACTAACCTGAAGTTTCTGCCGAAAGTAGTTTCTGAGCTCACTATGAACCAATAAGTTTAGCTCCTAGTATATTTCCCGGAGCATTCCAATGGGGGGCCCCCCTGCTTCACTCCTTGGACATTCACAGGGCTCTCTGATGTTACCTGGCTAGGACAAAAGGAGACAGGAAATCTGATCAACTTTTTGTATCTTTTGCTCAACAGTCCGTATGTCGCCCGGTCACCAAGCAGATGCTTTTGCGTTGGTTGGTTCATTGTATTACTTTTTGTTCTGAGAAGCACAACGGGTTGACCCCAAGGCCGGTTAGAGCTCACTCTACTAGAGCTGTCGCTTCTTTCATGGCACTGAAGCGGGTACCAGCAGCCGATATTTGTGCTGCTGCTACCTGGAGTTCTGTTTATGCCTTCATCAGGCATTACAGCCTTGACATTGTTTCCAGACACAGAGCAGAGTTTGACCTTGCAGTTCTGCAAGGCTTGGTTTCCTGAGAGACCCTCCTTTTTCCCACTGTTGCTTTCCTTACTGTTCCTCTTCCCAAAGGTTTTTATATGTTTATACTGCTTGAGAATCGGTCCTAATTGTGGAACCTGTTGCAAGAGCTTCCTCTTGAAGTAAGATAGTACAGTTACACAAGAACTTACTGCAACAGTAGATCTTCGAGAGAAACTCTTGCAGCAGGTATATTTCCTGCCCTCCTTCCCCCAGGGATCGGGTCCTTTTCAGGTTGGTCATCCCTTCTTGTGAGGGAATCATTTTTAACCATTCCTCTGACTATTGCCTATTGCCATATTCTGCCTGACTGGGGGGGTGTACAAGAACTGGAGCACGTTGAGAACTCCTCCCTTCCATAGGATGATGATGGGGGTGGAGCTGATGTCAGTGGGGGGGTGTTCCTATGTCGGTACTGCTTGAAGACAAAATTGCCTGAACCACTGCCAGGTGGTGTCAGTCCTAATTGTGGAACCTTCTGCAAGAGCTTCTCTAGAAGATCTACTGTTACGGTAAGTTCTTACATAACTGTACTTTATTATACAGTTGAGTTTAAATGGTTGGCGGCAGGCAGCCAGGAGACAGTGAAACAGCAGGGGCACAAGAGAGATGGGGATTAGTATCATGGGGGGGGGGGAACTTGGGGGTCAGCCCTGAACAATCAGGGAAAAAGTCAGATCCCTTGTTGGATAGAGAAAGCAGTGAACAGGTGAGGCTTAGATGAAAAAAGGAACAGAAAGTGAACAGAAAAATTCAAACTGAGGTAACAATGGCTGAGGAAAAAGTCAGATCACCTCAAGTCTTACATGAAAGCTGTCTGACAATTGATAAAACAAATATTAAATAGCACAAAGCAAATACAGTGCAGGAAACAGTATACAATTAAAAACAAACACACCTGAGGCTGTATGAAGTTTGAACAAAACTCAAGGCAAGTACAAAGCAGGGAGTACTTTAATTTACAAGCTAACACAAGAATATGTGAAGTGGAAGTGGTGCTAAAGGTGCAGCAAGTGATGGTCTACAGCTGGGGAGATGATTACCCAATCTGCGAGCAGGAGGACAGGTGCCAGAAAGCAAGCAGAGGCAAGATTTCTTCAGGAAGCATACTTTTTTGGGCCAGCAGGTGTGCTGGCTATGTGCGGTTGTCGACTGGGTCAGGAATGCCATTCAGTAATGCTGGGAGAGTGGAGAGCGGATCCTTGAGGGAGTGGCCAGTCAGGGGCCTCCTGCTGCAAGGAGGGAAAGGGAGAAAGAGTATGTTATACAGCACTAGGGTCTGTCTGCTTCCTGAATCAATAAGTCCCTTTACAGTCTTATGTCCCACCTTGACATCTGTTAAATACATGACCCAATTTGGTAAGGTCAAATCTGCTTCAATGTTACCCTCTGTTTCTATAGCAATTTCTTGCGATATGGCCTAGCTTGTTACAGTTGTAGCAAATAAAGTCTTTGGGTGAAGATTTGTGATCCCCACCAGAGTTTTTATCTGATCTGGAGTTAAATTGGGAAAAAGAGGGTCTTGACAGTGCTTTGCTGTTACCTCGCTGCTGTGTGGTCTGTCTGGTAACCTGATGGTCCTCAGCCAAAGAAACAACCTTTTCCCCACTTTCTGGTTGGTGTTCTTTCACCCAAAGCTGCACATCTGTCCCTGGACCACTCTTTCAACAATTTGTACCATTCTAACTTAAAGATCCCCCCCCCCCTTTTCCCCACTTTCTGGTTGGTGTTCTTTCACCCAAAGCTGCACATCTGTCCCTGGACCACTCTTTCAACAATTTGTACCATTCTAACTTAAAGATCCCCCCCCGGAGAGCTGTGTTCTGAGTTGTTTTTTTTCTTTGTTTCCTGTTCATTTTGTCCTGTTGTAATCTTTTATGGGGACACTTGCCACAGGGTGAGGAAATAACTGAAGGAAACAGAATAGTTACAGTTTATTCGTACTGGCACTGGATTGTGTTCTAATGGACTGTATTGTACCCCATATTTATTTATTTAGCTTTTGTTAACCGGGTAGGTACACTAGGCAAGTTGCATGCCTATTTTCAGGAACGACCCGGGAGAGTACAACAGGTATTACAGATACATCAATACAGCGTAGCAGGTAAACAGAACATATTGTAACATAGTACAAAAATTAAACAGGCAGGATAGGAATCGTATGTAAGACAGGAAGTGGCAGAAAACATAGTGAGCAAGCATTAAGCAACATTGAACATCTGTAGCATTGGCAAGTGCATAAGGAAGAGCTGGAGCAAAATCAGCAAACCGATATTGATTCAGTTGGTGTTCCAGTAACAGGAGATCGTGGCGTAATAGTACCTAGGACAATGTGCTAGGGAGGCTTATGGCACTCGCAGCATGAGGCCAGCTTCAGATGCTCCCACAGGGATGTCCAAAGACGATGGGAGAGGGCAGTGCGAACCTGCTCAGGAAAGGTGTTCCAGAGCCTAGGAGCACATGAAGTGAAGTCCCTGTCCCCCATAAGGGTGCGGGTTGGAGGTACTTTTAGTATCCTGGGACCTGAGAGAGTAGGAGGAGCGGTCAGCTGGAGAGAGAAGCTGAGCCAGTCCCGGGGGGGGGGAACCAGTGCTGATCACTTTGCTCACAAGGCACCCTAGTCCAAAATTTAGGTGATTGGCTTGGGAAAGCCAACCTAGCTTGTCATAGAGTTCGCAGTGATGGGTGAGGCGGGGGCAGCCAGAGCGAAACGACAGATGTTATTGTATGTCGTGTGCCACCGAGTAAGGGCTTTCGAGGTATGTGCAAATAGGTGGAGGCCATAGCTGAGGGAAGGGAGTAGTACTCCTCTAGCAAAGGCTAGACGAGCAGCAGGGGTTAGGTTGTGTTTGACCCTGTAGACCAGACCTAACTTACAGTTCACAGCTCTGCAGACGTTGAGGATATGAGTCCCTAGGTCCAGTTGAGGGTCAAGCGTCACCCCGAGATATTTGAGAGAGGTCACAGTGTGAAGGGGAGCACCATCAGCGCAATCGATTCGGAGAGGGGACAGGAGAGGCATGGATCTTGGCTGATGAGCCAAATAGCATGGCCTGCATTTTTTTCAGGTTGAGGACCAACTTCTGTTGGATTAGCCAAGCCTGAATGTTCTTAAAGTCCTCAGACAGGTGGAGATTGAGGTTTGTATGTTGTGTGACTATAGTTACGATATTGAAAAGTCAGTAAACTTCCATTTCAAAAAAAAAAAACATCTGTAGGCTTAATGTTGATGAATTACTCCATTACAAATGTGTCAGTGATCTGTGGGTCAGTTTTGCCCTCTGGTTGGAGCCATTTAATAAGGAGTTCTCGAGTCAGGTTAAGGCTTCTCAAGGATTGTGGAATGAGTTGTACTTTAGGGACTGGAATCTTTGCCTGTAGGTCTCTCCTGAGATGCATCTTTTCACAAGGTCATAGTTTTCTGACTGTGCAGTGTCCATACTGCTGTAGGTAAGTTGGGCTTTACCTGTCAGGTAATGTACCAGTCTGATTGCCCATTGCTGCTTTGGCCACTGGCAGGTTCCAGTAACCCTTTCAAAAGCTGTCGGGTATGCTTGGATATCATCCAAGGAACATAGCTTTGTAAGTTTAATGTCTTTTAAGTTGTTTGGGTCTTGTTGCTCTGCTAGACCAGTGCCAGATCCTCCAGCTTTGATAACTTGCAAGGCATTCATCCATCACTGCTCCTGTCGCTGCACCTCTTCTCTGTTGCTGCATCTCTCCTATTCTCTGCTTCTGGAGTTGCTGCATCTCTTCTCTGCTTCTCAGGTTGCTGCACTTTTTTCTCTGCTTCGCCATCTCTTTTTGTTGTATAGCTCACCATTTGAAAAAGGCAGTCAGGATTTCAGGTTCTGTCACTGCTTGTCTCTCCCCCCCCCCCCAAATAACTGGTGCTGGCTGTACAGTCTCAACTTGGACTTCTGGCTCTGCTGGTTTAGCTGCCATCTTTCTGGTAATGACTTCTGGGCTTGCTGCTGCAGAGTCCATACCTTTTTGTTATGCTGCCCTGGTACCAGGTCCAGTACCCACGTACAAAACTCCTGGCTTGGAGTATGCACGGCGTAAATCACACTTAGGCTGACACCATCTGTCATGAAGGCATAGGTCAGGGAGCAGTTGTTAAATTCCCAAGTAACATTGTATTGTCAATAACAGCAGAATAAAAATTATTTAATATAACTTTACAAAGACAGCACAAAGAAAACAGTCCTTTGTCTGAGGGAATCTCTAATTCCAAGTTTGTTTTTTCAGTCTCTCCTTCTAGCAAAAGTATTGCTGCTTTCTGCCTCCTGAGCTTAATAGACCAGAACTTTGTCAGTTTCTTTCCTGGCAAGTGCAACAAAATAAAACATGATGTCGCAGAACTGGCCTCTTGTTGACAACTCTGCAAAAGTGTGTGTGTTGCAAGGTTAAGTCCCTAAATTCCAAATAGTTTTTTTGCAGTCATTTCAACAGTACAACTATATACAGTTTCAAACTAAAGGATCCCAGTATCACTTACAGTTTCACACACATTTTTATAAACACAAATATGCAAGGGGAAAGAAAAGACAAACAGCAAGTGAAGGCAGAGAGATAGTGAGAGGTGGAGAATCGCTAGACCGTCTGAGTGATCAGTTCCTAGGTCTCATGAGAACATTTGGCTGGCCAACCAGACAGAAAAGGAGACGACAGAACAGATCCTTGCATTTAACTCTTTCTGTGTAACAAATGGGACAGGGTCTTATTCAACCCTATCACAGACCCCTCTCTATAATCTGAAGAATCCGGGCATCTTAAGTGATTGTTCTCTATTGATTGAGATGGAGGGAGAACAGACCTCTGACCACCACCTCTTGGTTGGGGGGGGGGCGTCTGGCAGAGGTGGATCCAGTCACTGGGGCTGATCTGTTGCCCCTGGGTTGTTTTGCAGCAGGGCCCAAGGAGGAGGAGGTAGGCAATGCAAAGGATGCTTTTCTTTTACCCTGGGGATGGGAGCCTGCTCCAGACTTGTGGGCCACCTTTAGAAAGGGTGAGTGTTCCTAGGCTGTGTGTGGTAAAGTGAATGGACAGACTTGATAGCTCCACCAGATGGCTGTAAGTCATTAATTATGCCCTGGACATCTGGCTGAAGTATTTTAGTGCCAGTGAAGGGGGCATTCAGCACCTTCTGTTGGACATCTGCTGCAAATCCCGAGACCCTCAGCCAGAAGTGCCTATGAAGGCAAATGCCTGTGGCAGCTGCCCTGGCATCAGTGTCCGAAATATCATACAAAACCCTGAGAGGGTGCTCACTGATATCCTCGGTGGCCTGCAAAGATTTAAATACTTCCTGTTTCTGGGAACATTTGGGGAGAGCTTGGGCAGTTGCCTTGCCCTTCTTTCAGAAAGTGTTTTGGTACTTCATTATATGTGATAGATAGTTAACAATTCGAAGTCCCAAAGTGGAGGAGGCATAAACCCTCTTTCCCCAAAGGTCAGTCTACCTGGATTCCCTGTCGGGGGAGGGAGCGAAGGAGCTTGGGCACCTTGGACCTGTTGGCTGCTTTAATGACCATGTAATCGGTTTCAAGTTGGGCACCATAATAAGGCAGGCCCTGAGAGGCATGATAGAGTTTGTCTGCCCAGTGGGCATGGCAGGAACCATGTCTGGAGAGTGCCAAGCCGCAGTAGTGGCATTCCGTAGGGATGGATAGGAGGAATCACCTTGGGGAGAGATTCTGGAATCTCCATGAAGTCCACCAGGTCTCTTCTGGTGGCATCCTCCTTAGTGTGAAAGCCCATAGCAGAGGACAGCTGCTTCATCACATTAAAAAAGGTAGGGTCTTCAGGAGGGGACCTGGGAGTATGTTAATAGAATCCTCACTCACTGAAGAAGCTTTGAACCTATCTGAGGATTGAAGTCCCCTCCTCTTCTTCAGGGAGGATGAGGTCAGGATGGTACTACTCTTCAATGTCGACCTGCTCTAACTTGAGGTCTGACGAGCAAGGTACTGATGGTGTCCTATGAGGTGCAGATCGAGGAGGCTGAATAGGCATTGACGGGACAGCACTGAGGACCCAGGCCTGTATGAGCCCAACTGGTGCACTAGGGCTGTAGTGATCTGGGACACAGTTGTGGTAAGGTCAACAGTAGGAGAAGGATGAGTTGATGGTGAAGGGGTCATTGAGGCAGGACACGAACTGTCCATCGGGATTTGAGAGCCTGAGGGCCCTGACATCTCAAGGCCTAGGGAGGACCAGGCCACAATGGAGGGGCAGACGCAGATGACCTGAGGGTCAGTGGTCGGCCTCCCTGAGAAGCAGGAAGAGGTGCTGTTGGTATGGGCCTGGTAAAAGTAGAGGTCTGAACAGCAGAGGATGTCCATGCAGCTGCAGCCAGCAGCATGCCCCTGGAGGAGGAAGAAGAGGCCAACTGGGAGCGAGAGTGCCGCTGGGGGGAGCAGTCCAGTTTGCAGTCTTTTTTGTGGCTTTTCCTCTAGGACTTTTCTCAGACCTTCAAGGCCTCAGAGCTCAATGAACCCACTGGTGACTGAGAAGGAGGGATCACTGAGGACCCCTGCCCAGAACTGGCTGCCTGCTGCTCCATGAGGAATTTCTTCAAAGCCTTTTTGCGTCACCTAAAGGTTGTTTGTTTAAATTTCTGCAGAGCTCACAGACACATTGTGGTCAGGCCCAAGACAGCAGACATAGAGGCTGTGGTCGTCTGAAGAGGCAATCTTCTTTTCGCAGCTGCAGTGATGGAAGAGAGAAGTGGAAGGAGTAACTCGACATAAGGTAAAGAAATCTCTTATTAAAAGAGATTCTGAAAGCTAGGGTAGTAAGACAAAATCATATGCAAAAATGGCACGAACTGCGTCAGAGCTTCCGTAGAGTCAATGGTGGGAAAGAACTGAGGAGGGAGTGAAGCTGCTTACGACTTTATAGGGTTGCTGTCATTGGCAGGTGACAGCAGCATGGGTGACCCCAGTGGTACAGTTGGAAAATCTTCCATGTGGATCCTGCTTCACAGATGGTGAAGTTCCTATGGTGTGACCTGATGACTTGGACACCTCCCAAAGGAGATTTGGAGTTCATGATGCCTGTGTCCATCATGTTGTGATTTTCTACATGGTTAAGGCACCAAGCTGTGGACCTGGATTTGAAACCTGCAACTGCCACATGCATACTGTGCGGCCCAGAGCAAATCACTTAACCTCCTTGTGCTCCCAGGGCACACCTGAAAACAAGCTTCTACTCTCTGTGCCTTTTCGGGCCAAAAATCTAAAGTTAAAAAAAATATGTATTAAAATCTGTGACAGTAATGTTGAGAAGCCCATTTTGTGTTATATAGGAAGCTGTCTATTTTTGGCTGTTTAAATACGACGCCTAATTACTGTACTGGGGAGTGCAGAAAGAAGCAGCCAGTAAACTGACACTGCAGCTCCATGAGCAGTATGTGATGCAGGAGTGAAGGAGGCAGCACTTTATGGAAAAAGCCTGCTTCCACTCAGCAACACTACCCCAGGGCTCTCCACTGCCACTACCAGCCTTGCACTAACAGTTACACACTGCTGTACTTCTGCAGTTGCTGCCTCACCAAGCACTACTTAGTCCCTTATCCATATTCAACCATAGCATTTACCAAGATAGTTTTGTTCACATATGAACCTTGCATTCATACACTTTCTTCCCCACTGTGCAACATGTAGCTATTCAGAATCTGTAGCTTAAAAACTAGTAATCTTAAAACTATGAAAACTGGACAATCAATACATTTCACACCCCTGTGCTCAGATTTGATTTCTTGTACAAAAGATTTGCCTTTTTCATCAAAATAATACCTGGATAAATAGTTGAGTAGTACTAAAAGTGCTTTAGTTGCACTTAAATTATGTGTGCGTATATATAGAACCCTAAATGGTACATCGTCTGTTAACTCATGGATTAGCAAACATGTATTACAGTGGCAAAAAGTGTACTTTTAAAGTTATTACCAAAGATGTGTTCAGTGTATTTGACTTATTTTCTTGTAGCGTGGTTTATTACCACCCCGATTACCGCTATAGGAGATCTATATTCCCCAAACTGCTAGAAAACTGCACAAGCCCCCATCTACATGAATAGCGTGTATGCGGACTACTGTAGAAGAGCTGGGCACTTTACCTTGGCTTTTTGGCAAACTGACATGTGCCTTTGTTGACTGGCCTGTTTCAGGGAACTTGATAAATGGTGTTATGTGTATCAGAGATGGCAGATATAGCAAGCATTGCTGAGGCTGAGGTGGCTGCATCTCCTGTGGGGGCCCCCTCAAAACACAAGATGAGTTAAGTGTAGCAGACAGACTACCACAGGGGGCCACCATTTAAAATTCCCACCAGCTGTGGCTGAGCCACTCAGCCTTCAGGGTTACCAACTGGGAGACAGGAACCTTTTCAGACACTACTCCCCATGTGGGATACCAGGGGTCTGGGAGACAAAGGAAAGGAAATTAGCCTTTTAACACATTTAGGTCAGCCTGGCTGGGCCCCCCAAACAGTCAACTGCATGTAGCAACTAATTTAGAAGGTGCAATCACATCACCTGTTCAACCTGCCCTGCTTAGCTTACTGAGCCGTGAGTCTATGCAAAACAAAAAAAAATAGAGCTCAGGGAGAGGCCCTGAATGTTTGGTTTTTAGTAGTTTAGCGTAAATATATTAAATATAGTTTGGGGATTGCTGCTGGCCCACTGAATAGACTGGGCCCTAGGTACATGTCTATGTTGCCAATGCCTTAATCTGGTCCTGACTATACTGTCAGGAACAGTAGATCAGTCACTCTGTATTTAGCCAGGCAAAACATGATTGAGAAGAACTCATTTACAAGATGGACCTGGGAGTAGTTACAAAGTTAACATCGGTTAAGATCAGAACCGTGACCAGGCTGATAGAAGAGGCAGAAGTTTCCAGAAAGAAAAAGTCCACATGAAAAGGTGCAAAAAGGGGAAGACCAAGCATGCATAATGGGTATGACCTTCCTGGACTTAGTCTCCACCACTCATTCACACTAGTGGCAATATGCCAGAGGTGCTAGGTCCCAGCGGGAGCCAAAAATCTTTAGGAGCGCCAAGGTAGGACCGTGCTTGTGCAGTGCCACAAGGCTGGCTCGCACCATATAGGCTATTCCAGCGTTGACCCTCCAACCACCTTCATTCCTTTTTTCCCCGCCGTCGAGTGCCCTTCAGTGACATCACTCACCTGCTGGGAGTCAAATCTTCACACCTATACGACAGCAGCTTAGTCGTTCAGTATTTGATTTTATTTAGTTCTTTGTTATATTCTTTAAAAAAAAAAAAGTTTTATGTATTTTAGATTTTTCATCTGAAGTAACGAAGAAAGGAAGTCTTCAGCTGGCCATCGACCGAGTCAATCATGAATGGTGCTGGTAAGGAGACTTCACTTGAAAACTGTTTTAGTAGCAGGGCTGGGTCCAGTCCGTCGCCCTCTTCGGAGGGGGGTGGGTCTGACAACTGGCAGTCCAGTGCTCGGGAGGAAGGGCAGTCCTCCTGAAAGCACAAAAAGAAGCAGGCCCATTCCTGATTGTGGTCAGGGACTTGGCACCGCTTGGCCTCGAGCTCAAGTGGTACCATTCAAGGTTGCCCTCTGATATGTCTGCACGGAGATCATTGGTAGTAGGGGGTAGGAGGCTGACACCAGCTCCATCTGAGTCGCCCGCAGCCTCGGTTCCTAGCAGTTGTGGTCCTTGGCTCTGGAGTACCTCCCCACTCCGTGGGGTCCTCTGGTGAGCAGTTTCATCATTGGGTCGCTCTTATGGAGCAGTGGGTCCGGTGGTTGTCCTGACTGCCCTTGTCTGCAGACCCAGCCCCAGGGCCTAGGGGTCCTGGGCCTGCAGGTGGAGCAATTGGGTCAACTTGGTTGCACAACACCTTCTACAGTGTCGTTGATGCTGCTTCCTCATGCCTTTCCCCCTCACATAGCTGCAGCGCAGGGACTGGCACAGGTACTGCTTTCTTCTCCTTCTCCTCTTCATACTTTCAGGTCTCCAGCTTTGGGTGTCCTGGTGTTGGGTTTGGGGACCCCTGGCACTCAGCCAGCGTCAATTGTGGCTCCGGCCTTGGTGACACTGTTGCCAATGCTGTGCTCGGCGCCACCCCAGGTGCTGGGGTTTTTGACTCCAATTCAGGGAGTGGCACCTCCTGCTCTTCTTCCTCCCTTTCCTATCTATACTATTCCTTCTGGGGTAGTGGGAGACTATGTTGAGTCTGATCCTGATCTGTGATTAAGGGACAATCTGGATGAGGATCCATTTTTTGAAGTGGAGAGTAAGCCTTCCACTTCAGGAGAGCCTGTGGTCAAAGACCTTCCATTAATGTTTCTTCTGAAGAATAAGAATTCCACCCTTTCTCTTCAGACTTCTAAGGTGGATCCTGGGAAGCTAAGTCCATAGACAGGAAGTACGCTCCCCCTAAGAATAGGACCAATCCTTGCTTCTCAAGCCTTTGCAGACACTCTAGAGGTTCTGGCAGAAAATGACAAAACCGTGCTTCCCTAGGAATCCACGGCTTATCCAGTGAATAAAGAATCCCTTAAAATAGACACTCTGGGGAAGTGAGTGTTCGCTGCTGCTACTCTAGGTATGCGTATTGCTAGTTATCGGGGCTATTTCTCTCATGAGTATACCCTCTGGGATTCACTCAAGGAAACAGTTGAAGCTCTTCTGGAGTTGGATGTTAACTCACAGCTTCTTCAAACCATCACTAGGGGCATTGAATCCAACAATCAACAACTTAAGGCTGCTATGGACGCCTTTGACACTGCCTCTAGAGCAGCCAGGATCTGCACCCGGCATCGTTCATGGCTGAGAACTTCGGGCTTCACTAATGATGGACAGCAGAGAGTCATGAATTTTCCCTTTGATGAGGTTTATCTGTTTGGCCCACAGGTACAGCAAGCACTGGATGCCACTCAGAAAACCAGGACTACTATTAAAATGGCCAGACCGGACACTGCTGCCCCTCAGTGGGGCAGAAACCACCAGCAGTTTCATAACCGACGGTCCTTTCATGGTAAAGGTCGAGGGGCTTTTAACAAGAACCAAACCCCTCAGCCACAAAAGAAAACACAGCAGAAGGCACAGGCCCTGAAGGTGCCCAGTGCCACCCTCTGAAGACCCGGCCCATGTCCCACCTCAGCTGCCCAAAGGGGACTCCTCTTCGGCGATAGGGGGCCGTCTGACTCAATTTTACAACCAGTGGAAGTCCGCCACAATGGACAAATGGGTCCTCAGGATAATTAGAGAGGGGTAGTCTCTAAATTTCTCGGAGACCCCTCCGAATCGTCTGCCCAAACAGCCCAAGCTGTCTACCTCTCAATCAGATCTCCTTGCTTCCGAGATTCAGGGCCTTCTGAACAACAGAGCAGAAGTGGTTCCGCGAGCAGAGCAGGACACAGGTTTCTACTTCCTAGTTCCAAAGAAAACAGGTGGTATGTGCCCTATTCTAGACCTAAGGAAGTTAAATTCCTGTTCAGAGACAAATTCAAGATGATATCGCTGGGAATGCTCCTACCTCTGATTCATCAAAACGATTGTCTGGCATCTCTGGACATGCAGGATGCCTGCCAGCACAAGTACCTACGTTTTGTGGCTCTGGACCAGCACTGCTAGTTCAGAGTCCTGCCCTTTGGGCTGTCCTCGACATCCTGAGTCTTTACAAAGTGCTTTGCAGTAATTGTGGTGCATCTCAGAAAACTTGGAATTCAGGTGTACCCGTACCTGGACGATTGGCTCTTGGCGAGCTCCTCCAGACAAGGGACACAGGAAGCGGTTTTCATGACTTCCAAGTTCCTCACATCCATGGGAGTTCTCCAGAACCTGGAAAAATCACAGGTTCAACCCTCCCAACATCTCTTCATAGGAGCTCTCCTAGACACCTCCAGGGGAAGAGCCTTCCTCCCAGAAGACAGGAGAAATGACATTCTCCAGATGGCTCGCTTCATTAAGGAGAACAGCTTGGTTTGGGCTGTCTCAATGCAGTGGATGCTAGGTGTCGTCTGTGTTCACGATGCCCCTGGCCTGCTTGTACATGAGAACCACACAGTGGATGCTCAGCACTCAGTGGTCTCCAACCACACATTCGCAATCCTTTCGCATCAACATGACAGAGCATCTAATGAGGTCACTCACCTGGTGGACTCAGAAAGACAACCTTCTCCAAGGTTTTCCCTTTGTCTCACTAGAGACGCAGATCACCATCACCACGGATGCATCTCTGACCGGTTGGGGAGCTCACTGTTGGGACTTCTACACCCAGGGCCTGTGGAGTCAGGACAAGTCCCACCTGCACATAAATTTCCTGGAGATGAGAGCTGTCCTGTACACTGTCCAAGCCCTGAAGGATGTCCTCTGTCACAAAGTGATTCTCCTTCTGATGGACAAGGCAGTGATGTACTACATCAGCAGATAGGGTGAAGCACACTCTTACCCTCTGTGTAGAGAAGTCATGAGAGTTTGGGAATGGTGTCTCGAGCACGAAGCCCTGGTCCAGGCGGTCTACCTGCCAGAAATCCAGAACAATCTGGTGGATCGCCTCAGCAGAACGGAGGCAGATCCACACAAATGGTCTCTCAACCCAAACGTCGTGCAATCACTATTCGAAGAGTGGCATACTCTGGACCTGGACATTTTTGCGTCCCCACTCAGTGCAAAACTGCCTCTATTCTGCTCCAGAAATCCAGAACCTGGTGCTTTCTGTCAGGATGCATTCAGACTGCGGTGGACAAGATGCTTTCTGTACGCATTTCATCCTCTTCCCTTAATTCAAAGGGTACTGCTCAAGTTGGAGGTGGTGGGGGGGCAGCATGATTCTCATCGCCCCATACTGGCCTCATCAGATATGTTTTCTGTTAATTAACAGATTATTGGAGGTTCGTCTGAGACAACTTCCCCTTCGGACAGACAACCTGAGACAGGGTCCGGTGGTCCATCCCAACCTGTGATCCCTTTGTCTCCATGCCTGGCTCCTGAGGAGATGGAAGTGAGTAGGTTCAACGTCTCTCTGGTTAATCTCAGATATCCTCCTAGCAGTGGGTAAGCCATCTACTAGGAAGACTTACATGGCAAAGTGGAAATGATTTTCCATTTGGTGTGCAAAGTCCGTCCTGGACCCCTTTGCTTGCTCACCAAACAAGGTGTTAAGAGTACCTTCTAGACCTATCAAATGCAGGACTGCAATACTTGACAGTGAAAGTGCACCTTTGCGTGATTTTGGCCTACCCCGAGCCTATACACAATATGTCAGTGGCTCAGAGATTCAGGTATCCTACACACACGACCACCAGTCAGGAGACCAGTCACCACATGAGATTTTCAATCTTGTGCCAGACATGCTCTCACACAAACCTTTTGAGCCTCCAGCAACCTGTGACTTAAAAGTTTCTGACCTGGAAGGCAGCCTTCCTTGTGGCCATTACCTCCACTCGCAGGGTGTCTAAAATACATGCCCTGGTCACAGACCCACCATACACAGTATTTCACAAGGACAAGGCAGTCCCTTAGGACTCACCCCAAATTCCTTTCCAAAGTAGTATCAGGATTCCACCTGAACCAGCCCTTGGTCCTTCCAACCTACTTTGAGAATTTCCAGAATGAAGGGGAGTGTACCCTCCATTCTCTGGATGTAAAAAGGGTTTTGCGATTGTACATTAACAGAATGAAAGAAATTCGCAAATCCAAGCAACTGTTTTGTCTTACTCAGCATGGCCCGGCTGGGTCAGCCTGTTGCCATCAGATGCATTTCAGCCTGGCTGGTAGCGAGCCTCTGCCATTGCTACTCGATAGCACAGGTCAAGTTGGAAGGCAGGTGTATGCCCACTCTATCAGAGCGGTCACGGCATCCCTTGCAGAGATTCGGAATGTGCCTATTGCAGACATCTGCAACATGGCCACTTGGAGCTCTGTGCACACCTTCGTAAAGCACCATGCCACACAGCACCTTGGCAGGACAATCCTTAATGGACTTCTGTTCTAAGTGAGCTCCTTTCTCCTGCTGCCCTTCTCAGGGGATTGCTTTTAGCTCGGTGCTCTCCCACTAGTGTAAATGAGTGGTGGAAACTTTTAAATCCAGGAAGATATAAAAATTATGTATCTACCATAATTCTTGATGATCTTGGACAAGGTCTCCACCACTCATTCACACTCCAACCCACCATCCCCCGAGCTCACTCATCCTGTTTTTGGTCTCCACTCCCTCATTGGCTGGGCTACGAAGACACTGTTGAGTTGACCCTTCTTACACTGGTCATACAGACTATCTTATGTCTGGAATAGGTTAGTTTACACTGCACCTCCTCGGTAAAAAAAAGTACTGAGGTGGTTGGAGGGTTGATGCCGAGATAGCCTATACGGCGCAAGCCAGCCTCGCGGCACCATGTATGCACAGTCTGACCGACGCTGAGCCTCCTGAAGATTTTGGGCTTTTGCTGGGTCCTAGCGCCTCCAGCGTAGTCCCACTAGTGTGAATGAGTGGTGGAGACTTCGTCCAAGAAGATCAAGAATTACAGTAGGTACGTAATTTTCATTTTTCCACAGTATGCCTCCTGAACTATAGAAGGGGGTAGGAGGGATGGTGAGCTGTGGCTCTGTGCAGGAGATTCTCTCAAAGATCTACTGTTACTGGTGTGACGCTCTGCCACTTGCTTATGATTATTGTATGATATTGGTATTATAAATACATGGTCTGTGTATGACATTTCAGTGTGTGAAGAATTTGGTCTGTAAATACAAAGTGTCATGTAGTTGACTCCAAGAGGTAATAAAACAGACCAGAAGGAAACAGTTAATTGGAACATCCTCCAGAGACAGTTTATTGCCTGCTGCTGCCCTTGATGTTGGAAACTGAGTTTTATGACATATGGGAAAGGACGTCATTTGGTGGATTCCTGTTGGCTTTCTCACACCTTAGTGACAAATTGTAGGATTGTAAACCAGCCATCAGTTCAAAGAGGATGCTTAATTAAAGGATGTCATATTTAGGAAATTTTTTTTTCTTCTGATGTTACCATTAATTTTAAAATCCCTCCTAGTAGGAAATTATGTTTGTAAGAATTGATCCTAAAAAGAGGAGCTAGATGACTCACCAAGGGGGTTGGGAGATAAAGTTGAAAATGTATCATTGTTTCTGAAATGTGAGATGTTTCTGTTTTCAGAGCCCAAGATGATATCAGACTTAAAGGGACACTGTCAGCTTTCCCTCAAAGTTTTCAAGCAGGTCTCAGCAGTTTGTCTCCTGGCACACTCTTTTTTTAACCTGGTTTTCCATTTTATAAAAAAGTAGTTACCAGAGCGGTCCACGTTGAAATCGCTCACCAACCAGAAGTAAAGTAATGCTGAGAACGCATGTCTGTCTGAGAGCGCAGTCATGAAGTGCCACTTTTACCATACATATTGTAAAAAAAAGTTTACTTCAGTAGATCCTCTTATTTGCAATCCATATGGCTATCTTTCATGAAAAACCAAGCACCGTAAGTGTTGCTTCATATGTTTTAAAA
The DNA here is from genome assembly GCA_016271365.2 of Neoceratodus forsteri. Classification (NCBI taxonomy): domain Eukaryota; kingdom Metazoa; phylum Chordata; order Ceratodontiformes; family Ceratodontidae; genus Neoceratodus; species Neoceratodus forsteri. The sequence goes on from JADMNL010000024.1 coordinate 340,051,831, forward strand.
TCAACCCGAAATCCTGCACATGAGCAAGACCAGCCCCACTCTTGCGCATGCGTGGGATCTTAGCCCAACAACTATCATGCGCATGTGTGGGATTTCGGGTTGATTTTAAAATGTATGAAGCAGCACTTACAGTGCTTGTTTTTTCTTGAAAGATAGCCATATGGATTGCAAATAGGATCTACTGAAGTAAACTTTTTTACAATATGTATGGTAAAAGTGGCACTTTGTGACTGCGCTCTCGGACAGACGCGCGTTCTCAGCATTACTTTACTTCCGGTTCGCGGGTGATTTTAATGCAGACTGCTCTGGCAACTACTTTTTTATAAAATGGAAAACCAGGTAAAAAAAAATCATTTTTTTAGATGCACAGTAATACTTTACACTCATTGTGGGACAAGAGTGTGCCAAGAGGCAAACTGCTGAGACCTGCTTGAAAACTTTGAGGGAAAGCTGACAGTGTCCCTTTAAAACACATTTACAGAGGTAATACATTAGATAGCAAATATCTATAGTGTTGTGGTAGGAGTTTTGTTCTGTAATTTTCCAATTTTCTTTTGTGACTGTGAGCTCATGCTATTTGTTCTGTATTTTATTGTACTTATTTTACAATTTTTAAATAACCATTTTCTTGAAATATTGCCTGGGTGTCGTCTGTTTCTTTTTGCATGTGAAGTGCCTGTATTTTAAATCTCATAACTGTTTAAAAGGCTTGATGGTGTTACTAAGCTTGGAAAAGGTAAGAATATATCTAAGGTCTCTTAGAGTTTTAAGGGTTCATTTTGGACACCTGGCTAGGTGCCCCTGGCAAAGGATTGTACTGCAATCCCCAAAGAGGGTACATATCTGAGCCTATACATTGGGTATGCCAGCATAAGGTTCACAGTTTGAATCCCCCCAGAACTTTTAGGCTAACAGGTGATTCGGACCCAAAGCAGACAGGAGGGTTACCCTGTCTGTTACCTGTTCACACTATTGCACTCTGAGAGCAGAGGGCCTGACCTGTAGAGAGCATCTGTGACAGATTTGGTGGTAGCGGTGGGATAAAGAATTTGGTAATACAAACTTTAACAGTTCAGTGTGTCAGCTTAATATTGTACAGCTCACTTGCAAAATAAGGCAATTGAATTTTTTTTAAAAGAAACAGAACTATATAATTTTGCTTACAGTCAAAGTTCCTACCTGTTTTTTTTTTGTTCAAGTTAGAGTAGCCGTATTTAGGGAAGAAGATGCCTTCCAACTACAGTGAGCACACTGCAGACTACTTGAAGCAGTTGTGCAAGGAGAGAGGAGTCCTGCATGAGGGGAGAGCCAACAAACAGAACCTCGTGGATGCTCTGATGGCCGCTGATGCCCAGAGTGTCGAGTCACAGTCTGTGACTATAAAGGACTGAACCTTGGGTGTGGAGGGACCAGCGGCCCATGCACCGTCCAGATCCGGTGAGGACAGCAGGGCCAGTGCAAGCCAAGGGCCAGAGCAGCAGGGGAAGGTCACCAGCATTCTGGAGCTGGAAGCCATCAGCCTACAGATGGAATTGCAGAGGATGGAGATGGAGTTCCAGACAGAAGAGAGGCAAGAGTAGCAAGCCTCAGAGGAAAAGGAGCAAGAACAATGAGCCATAGAGAAGAAGAGGGAGCGGGAACAGCGAGAGGCTGACCATGAAGAGCATGAGCACCAGAGGCAACATGAACTGGAGAAGCTTTGACTCCAACCACCAGCAACAGAGCAGGTAAGTGGCCTGGGTTTAACTGGAACTACAGGACTGGGTTACAAATTAAATTCCAAATTGATAGCTAAATTAAAAGGGGGGGAAGGGATATGTATGCCTTTTTAAATTACTTTGATAAAGTTAGTATTCAGGCAAATATTGCTAGAGGGTCCTGGAGCTTCCAGCTATCCCCGCTACTTTACCGGGAAGGCTTGGGATGCATTGGGTCAAATGGACAATGAAGACAGTAATGATTACAGCAAACTTAAAGCTGTACTTTAAAAAAAAAAAAAAAAAAGTTTGATTTAACTGCACAAGCATACAGAGCTAAATTCTGTGAGCTCAGGAGAAGCCCTGACATGAGCTACGAGGAGCTAGCCATGAAACATCAGTTTTTAAAATGGGAAGGAATTGCAGCAAACTGTAGATAAAATTGAAAATGCTGTATTGTTAGAGCAGCTTTTTGGGGTATGACTAGCAGAGCTTAAAACCTGGCTGTAGGACCGAAATCCCAAAACAGTGCAAGAGGCTGATGAACTCTTGGACCGCTATGCCAAGAGCAGACCTGCTCTGACAGCGAATGGGGTGGGCACAGCAGCACAGAAAGGGAAAAGCGTGCCTTCAGGGCAGCTAAAACCCTCACTGCCTCCACCAAAACCAGTTAGCTCCAGGTTTCAAAGAAAATGTTTTTCTGAGAAAAGAAATGAATGTTGGGTTTGAAAAGAAACTGGGCATATTGCCAGACAGTGTCCCAAAAGGACGAGCAATACATAAAGTGGTGCTAGGAAAGAAGTGGGTTGTTTGTGTGTCCCTGGCAGCATGCCTCTAAACATGAGGTAACACATGCACCCAGTCACTGTGAATGGTATACAGACACAGGAGCATCCCCGACATTGGTGAAAGGGGATCTGGTAGAGCCTGGTCAGCTTATACCCAATAAATTTGTAACTGCACAAGGGTTCACTGGGGAGGAGAAAATATTGCCACTCGCTAGTATTCTCCTAGACTGGGGTGAACAGGGGAACTGTTCAACAGGCGGCTGTAGCCAAAACTGTAGCAGTTGACGTCATCCTTGGCAACAATCTCAAACGGGATGGTGTGTATAGTTACCCATAGCCAACCAGCAAGGGAAAGCTGTAGTTCCCTGGACCCCGTAGAAGCCACTGTGGAAACCACTGGGAGGCTGGTTCCCCAACCTGGGTCTCCTGATATGGAAACTAATGAAAGTGGGTAGAAATTCCGCAGTAGCAATTAACCAAACAGCTACAGAGGATTACTCTGAAGAAGGAGGGGTGACCCCTTGTCGGAGGGTTAGGGATGATGGTGATCCTGAGTGCTCTGACGCTAGAGCTAGGGACCCTAGTTTGGAGACTGAAGGGGACCTGTCCCATGCCTTGGGAATATGTAAGGAGTTTGCAGCTGCTCAGAAAAGTGACCCTAGTCTGGAGAAGCTGAGGGCTTGGGCAGACTCTGAGAGTACAAGGAGGTGATGGGAAACTGTTTATTCGGACAATGAACTGATGTATACACAGGATGCTAAGACGGAGGGTGATAGGCAGCTTGTCATTCCCTAGGGGTACTGTGAGCAGTTCAAAATTGCACAAGCTATTCCCTTGTTTGGTCATCTAGGAATCGCGTGCACTATGCAGTGGTTGGCCCGGAATTTCTATTGGCCCAACTTCACCCAGCAGGTGAAGGAATATTGCAGGTCTTGGGAAGAAATAGGGAAGGCAAGGAAACAAAAAAAAAAAAAAACAAGCTGCCCTAATTCCATTGCCCATAGTGGAGGAGCCATTCCAGAGGGTGGGAATGGATATTGTGGGGGCCTTTAAATACCCCCAGCTCCTCCGGGAAGAGGTTCATCCTGACTAGTGGATTATGCCAGCCAGTACCCAGAGGCAGTCGCCATATCCTCACTGAGGACAAAGTGGCAGATGCCTTACTTGGGATTTTCTACCGTGTTGGGTTTCTGCAGGAGGTTATCACCGATTGAGGGGGTTTCTTCATGTTGGACCTGATGAAATGTTTGTGGGAGAAGTGTGGGGTGGTGCAGAGATGCACAACACCTTATCACCCGAAAGCCAATGGTCTTGTGGAGAGATTCAACGGTACCCTTAAGTCAATGCTCCAAGTGTTTGCTGAACACCATGGGAGGGACTGGGAGAAGTACCTCCCCCACCTGTTGTTCACATACAGGGAGGTGCCTCAAGAGTCGGCCAGGTTTTACCCTTTTGAGCTGTTACATGGACGCTGGGTACGTGGGCCCCCTAGACTTGATTCAGGAGGCTGGGGAAGGCAAGCACGCCACCCAGGGAACTCCCATAGTGGATTATGTCCTTAGGTTTAGGGAACATAGTAACATAGAAGTTGACGGCAGATAAGGACCGCAAGGCCTATCCAGTCTGCCCATTTGTTCTACCTTATGAATGTGCCATAGGCCTGTACTCTGTCAATGGCCTATCTATTCATACTCATCTTTATTGCTCCCTTATGCCTGTTTGAAGCCCTACACTGAATTCATATCCACCACTTCCTGAGGTAGGTTGTTCCATGCATCCACCACCCTTTCTGTGAAAAAGAACTTCCCCACATTCCCCCTTAATTGGCATCCCTCTAGTCTCATGCTGTGTCCACTTGTCCTGTTTTTCTTATGTTGAGACATGTTAGACTTTTTTACCTTGTTAATGTCCTTGAGATGTTTCAATCATATCCCCTCTTTCCCTCCTTTGTTCTAGGGTACACATATTGAGCTGTCTTAATCTGTCCTCATATGTTTTCTGATGTAGTCCCTGCACCATTAAGGTTGCCCTTCTCTGGACTGCCTCCATTTTGTTAATGTCCTCGTGCAGGTGCGGCCTCCAGTACTGAACACAGTACTCCAGATGGGGCCTAACTTGGGTCTTGTAAAGAGGGATTATTACCTCCCTCTTACAACCCGTACTAATACACACCAATAATCCTCTAGCCTTACCTACTTACTGCTTTAGTGGTCTGCTTGGATGATTTCAGGTCATATCTGATGATGCTCAAGTCTTTCTTCCCTTGTGATTGCCAGCAATTCCCCTCCCAACCTATAGGTGGCTTCAGGGTTTCTCTTCCCTAAGTGCATGATCTTGCACTTCTTTGCATTAAACCCCAGTTGCCACTCTTCCAACCATTTTGCCAGTTTATCCAGATCTCTTCTCATTCTGCCCACCCCATCTGGATCATCTACTCTGTTGCAGATCTTGGTGTCATCTGCAAACAGACAAACCTTTACCCTCCAGTCCATCTGCAATGTTACTGATGAAGATGTTGAAGAGGATGGGACCCAGGACTGATCCCTGAGGTACCCCACTTGTGACTTGCATCTCTTCTGACTGTATACTGTTTACCACCACTCTCTGTTTTCTACCCAGCCCGAGCCTACCTAGCTTATTAATCAGTCTTCTGTGTGGAACAGTATTGAAAGCTTTGCTGAATTCAAGGTAGGCGACATCAACTGCTCCCCCCTTAGTCCACCACTCTGGTTACCCAGTCAAAGAAATCTAAGAGCTTAGTTTGACAGGACCTTCCTGTTGTAAACCCATGCTGTCTTGGATCCTGTGCTCCTATGGATTCCAGGTGTTGCACTATCCTTTCCTTAAGGAGTGCCTCCATAATCTTGCCTACTACCGAGGTAAGATTGACTGGTCTGTAGTTCCCTGCTACCATTCATACCTCTCAACCTTTCTTCACCAAAATGTGTGATGCATCATCAAACTTAGCACTGCAAGCTCAGAACACTATGGCCATCAGTGCACTAATGTTCTTAATGTTTGCTGATAACTAAACATAATAGGATATTATGAGTTTCTGCTTTAAAGTCTCAGTGGGAAATGTGGAATGTCACCTTCCCTATGTGGGACAAAGAATTTCTGAGGGGGAAATGAGTGATGTACCTTGTAATATGTGACAGTTGAGAGGTATGCTACCACTCTTGTGGAGCTGGATCACATGAGCCCTTCTTCAATCTTCTGGGACCTCTCCTGTGCTCAGAGACTCACTAAACAGTTCTGATAATGGCTCTACTAGTTCCACCCTTAGCTCCTTTAGTACCCTAGGATGTATGCCATCAGGTCCCATTGCCTTGTCCACCCTGAGCTTAGCGAGCTCTTGTAGGACCCTTTCTTTTGTGAAGGGACTAGTGCACACCTCCCTCCCCTTTGTCCATGGTGCTGATTTGGGGGCCCTGCCCTTCCTTTTCCTCAGTAAATACTGAGCAGAAGTATCTATTTAGGATAGATGCTTTTCCTTGGTCTTCCTCCTCACACTTCCCCTTATCCCCTTTGATCTTAGCAGTACCCCCTCTGGACTTTCTTCTTTCACTAATGTATCTATAGAAAGTCTTGTCACCTTCTTTTACTGTCCGTGCTAGTGTTTCCTTGGTTTGGGCCTTTGCCTGCCTTACTGCCTTCCCTGCTTCCCTAAGGAAAGTTTGGTATGCCTCCCTATCTTCATCCCACTGCATTTCCTTATATTTCCTGAAGGCCAGCCTTTTGGCTCTGACCTTTTCTGCTACTGTTCTTGAGAACCAAAGTGGTTTCTTCCTCCTTTTGCTCTTGCTTTTCTAACACAATGAGATGTTGCTTCAAGTATTGCATCCTTAATGGTTGCCCACTTTGCCTGTACTCCCTCACCTGTATTTCTTCTTGCCAGGGCTAGCTGAAGTAGCTTATGGGGACAGTCCAGAGCAACCTGGCAGCTGCCCAACAAAGACAAAAAGTGCGGTACAACCACAAAGCCAGAGCTCGCTCATACATGGTGGGTCAGGAAGTCCTGGTCCTCATCCCAGTGCGGAAGGGCAAGCTACAGGCTGAGTGGGCAGGACCGTACAAAGTAGTCAGAAAGGTAAATGAACTATATCATAGAGTTTCCTGACAGAAGACATACAGAAAGAATGTATCATGCCAACATGATTAAGCCATATGCTAATAGAGCTGACATGGTGTTTGTAGTATGTAATCCTAGTGAGGGGATGGATGAAGGAGACCCCCTTCTGGACTTCCTGGAAGAAAGCAAGCGGGAGTCCTCTGTGGAGGTGATTAAGTCATCACCTCAGCTGGTCCCAGACCAGATCCGATCCAGGAAGTAAGGGAGGTTTTAGCAGACTGCCCCATTGTTTAGCACCAAGCCTGGACTAACCCCCTTAGTGATGCACAATGTGGAGACAGGGACACAGACGCCCATAGGGCAGACAGCATATCGGGTATCAGAGGCTGTCCAAAAGGACATTAGGAGGGAGGTGGAGGAAATGCTGGATTTAGGGGTAATCCAGAGATCCCACAGCCCCTGGGCCTCACCCTTAGTCCTTGTGCCCAAGCCAGATAGCTCTACTCATTTTTGTGTGGACTATCGTGGACTAAATGCAGTCACGAAGTCAGACGCCCACCCGATGCTAAGGACGGAGAAACGCCTGGACAAGTGAGGAGGGGCAACATACCTTATGACTACTAACCTGACAATGGGGTATTGGCAGGTAGTGTTAACTGCCGAAGCTAGGGAGAGGTTAGCCTTCATCATTCCGATAGGTTATTTGATTTTAAAGTAATGCCTTTCAGAATGAATGCCCTGGCCACTTTCCAAGGTTTGGTGAACCAGGTGTTAAATGGTGTTGAGGAGTATACTGTGGCGTACCTGGATGACATTGCCATCTTTAGTGCCAACTGGGAGGAACATCTGTCCCACCTTAGAAAAGTGCTGGAAAGGATACAGAGGGCTGGGCTCACTGTCAAAGCTGAGAAGTGCCAGGTGGCTATGGCTGAATTTGCATACCTCAGGCATGTTGTAGGCCGGGGACAGCTCCATCCTAACCAAGTAAAAATAGAGGCGATCAAGGCATGGCCCAGACCAGAAACACAGAAGCAGATCAGGAGTTTTCTGGGGACAGCAGGGTACTATATGAAATTTGTACCCAATTACAGTGCTGTGGCTGCCCCAGTAAAGAAAAAGATGCCTAAGAAAATTACCTGGGAACCAGCCTGTGAAAAAGCTTTTACCAGATTGAAGGAGGCACTGTGCCGTGCTCCTTTAAGTCCAGACTATAGCAGACCCTTTATAGTCCAGACTGATGCCTCGGATGCAGGTCTTGGGGCCATACCGAGTCAGACATCCAACCAAGGGAAAGATCACCCCATAGAGTACCTGAGTAAAAAGTTACTTCCCAGGGAGCAGGCTTACTCTATTGTAGAAGGTGTGTCTTGCCATAGTGTGGACCCTAAAGAAGTTAGAGCAATACTTATACAGGCAGCATTTTGAGGTACACACTGACCACAACCCCCTGGTTTGGCTGACACAAATGGGAAAAATGAATGGTAGACTATTAAGATGGAGTCTTGCCTTGTAAGAGTATGACATGACGATCTTACATAGGGCTGGAACAACCAATCAGAATGCAGATGTCTTGTCACATGTATATGAGGAACTGACTTAGAGAGCTCATCCCATGCAGGGGATAGAGCCCCCAAATTCAGTCTAGGTGGGGAGGAGTGTGATGCACTGCCACTTGCCTATGATTATTGTATGATATTGGTATTATAAATACATGGTCTGTGTAAGACATTTCAGTGTGTGAGGAATTTTGCTTGTAACTACAAAGTGTCAAGTATCTGACCCCAGGAAGTAATAAAACAGACCAGAAGGAAACAATTAATTGGAACATCCTCCAGAGACAGTTTGCCTGCTGCTGCCTTTGATGTTGGAAACTAAATACGAGTTTTATGACATCAGGGAAAGGACGTCATTTGACTGATTCCTGTTTGCTTTCTCACACCTTAGTGGCAAACTGTACGGTTGTAAACCAGCCACCAGGTCAAAGAGGATGCTTAATTAAAGTATGCCATATTTAGGATTTTTTTTTCTTCTGATGTTACCATTAATTTTAAAATAACTCCTGGTAGAAAATTGTTTGTAAGAATTAGTTCTAAAAGGAGGAGCTAGATGACTCACCAAAGGGGTGAGGAGATAGAGTTAAAAATGTATTGTTTCTGAAACGTGTGATATCTTAGGCTCTGAAAACAAACATCTAACTTAAAATGCACTTACAGAGGTAATACATTAGATAGCAAATATCTAAAGTGTTGTGGTAGGAGTTTTGTTCTGTCATTTTCCCATTTTCTTTTGTGACTGTGAGCGCATGCCGTTTGTTCTGTAGTTTATTATACTTATTTTACAATTTTTAGTAAATAACCATTTTTCTTGAAATACTGCCTGGGTGTCTTCTCAGTTTCTTTTTGCATGGGAAATGTCTGTATTTTAAATCTGACAACTGTTTAACAGGCTTGATTGTGTTACTAAGCTTGTAAAAGGTAAGAATATACCCAAGGTCTCTTACAGAGTTTTAAGGGTTCATTTTGGAGATCTTGCTAGGTACCCCTGGCAAAGGATTGTACTGCAATCCCCGAAGAGGGTACATATCTGAGCCTGTACATTGGGTATGCTAGCATAAGGTTCACAGTTTGAATCCCCCAGAACTTGAGGCCAACAGCTGATTTGGACCCAAAGCAGACAGGAGGGTTACCCTTTCTGTTACTTGTTCACACTATTGCACTCTGAGGTTGACACTGTGGGAGTAGAGGACCTGACCTGCAGAGAGCATTTGTGACAACTGGTAGGTAATTGAACTATCTTCTTTGAGAACATCTGCCTCCACAGAGCTACACCTTTAGTACAATCCCCATGTAGTACAAAACAGTAAAGTGGGAAGGACAGACAACAGGGATGTAAAAAAAAAAAAAACCCTAAGGCAGTAGGCCTTGGAGGATGGCAGAGCCAAAGCCAGCCTGTCTATTGGACACCAGATACAGGCTGTAGTGTTTAAAGTATAGGCATAACACCAAGTGGTGGCAAAGCATTTATCAGTTGCAAAGACTGAATGAAAACTAGTCACAGAAGTAGCCATGCCACAGGTGGTATACCCATAGACATTACCTTGCTTGTAACACAAACTGCAGGATGCCATCCATTTTGAAAGCTACTGCTTAGAGACGGGTGCCACGATCCTGAAGATGGAAAAAAAAAATGATTTCTTGCTGCAGTCCTTTGTGCAGTACAAACAGAAGCATAAAGTCTTATGGAAACCAACAGAATGCAGTATAACTTGCCCAGCATTCTGAGGAGGAAGACAAAAATATAGGAAGATGGAGAGTCTAGTTCACTAGATGGATATGTAATGAAATCCCATCCTGTTACAAAACAAGGTACGGGGATCCACATCTAAAGCCTGCAGGTCAGAAACTATCTGAGCAAAGCTAATCACTAGATAAAGCATTTTCCATGAAAAGAAACTGCACAAGTGGTAGCAAGCTCAAAAGAGCCTGTTTAAGAGATTCCAGAATCATATTAAGGTCCCACACTGGAACTGGCCTACAGAATGAGGATGCAGGAGCTTTTTGAGGAACCTGTGGGACGCCACCTACTGGGCCACAGTTTTGCCCCATGGGAGGGCATAAAAGGCCAAAATGTCCGAAAAGTGTTCTTTCATGGATGAGTACTGGAGGTGTCCAATAGGGACAGAAAATAGTCCAAGACATGCTGCACTGGACATGAAACGGGGTCCAAGGTGCAACAGGAACATCATCCATTTTCAGGGAGTAGGTGTGCTACGTAGATGGCTTATGAGCCCAGAACATCTGAAACATGTTTGGGAAACCCTGAAGTGGAACAGTTCTGTGTTCTCTGGAGCCAGGCACGAAGCTGCAGGAACAAAAGGTCTGCATGCAACAGATGGCTGTTGTCCTGTGACAGCTGTCCCGATCACAGACATAGAGTAACAGGAGGCCCCAGTGCAATTTGCCAGACTAGCGGGAACCCAGTTTGTCTGTCTCACCAGTATCAGTGGGGCACCATCTGTGCAAAAAAGAACAATACTAGCTGAATCAGAGGAATTGAAGAAAGGCCTAAGAAACCTGCCCTTCCAGGAGAGGGACAATGTGTCTCACCAAAAAAACCTGGCCCCTGGATCAATCCAGAAATTGTGTGTCACTTTTGTATCACATGTATGCAAAAAGGCACAACTCTGGATGACCCCAGTAGGCAAAGAGGTCTGTGACCTGTTGTCCAGTAGTTCCCACTTGTGGGATTGAGCAACTGACCTGATGAGTCTGCAATAATGTTCAGGTAGACACTGATAAATGTGGTAAAGACATATATGTAGTGTGCCAGGGCCTCCTCTCAGATGCATATGGCTTTTCTGCAGGTGGGAAGGATTGAGTACCCCCTTGTTTGCTGAGGTAGTAAATGGCACAAAGCTTGTCTGTCTATCCATGCCAGCAGAGGACTTCCCTGAATGTGAGAGGAAAAAGGGCCGTAGCCCAAGAAAAACTGCCCACATCTCCAAAATACTGAGGTGGATAGAGCGGTCTGACAGGACCTCAAACCTGGAATCTTGAATGCAGCTAGAAGGGCCCTCTACCCATCCCTGAGATGTCCATGGTAAGGACCTCCGGGTGGGACAGCTGGACAAATGAAGACCCCTGAAGCACATGGTAGCAGTCCTGCCAATAGCAAAAAGCTCTGCACAAGGGATACATGACCAGAACAGTATGTTCTAGGAACTGCGATGCCTAGGCCCACTAAGTATGTAGTATCCCCTGGTAGAAGCAGCCCATGCCAACAGTCACAATGACAGCAGCCAGGAGCCAAAGCATGGATCTCACAGGGAACCCAGCCACTGGAGAAAATCATTGTTTCCTTGGCAATCGGAGTGTCTGCACAGGATTGAGCTGGGTCCAAAACAGCATTGATAAACTGAAGCTGTTCGCAAGGGATACCACTCAAAACCTCTTGTGTTAGTTGCAGACAATGAGATCCTTGAGATCCAATACAGGACGCAGATCCCCTGTCCATTTTGGGACCAGGAAGTATCTGGAATAGAACCCTTTGTTTCTCTGTTGAAGAGGAACCAGGTCTATACCATGTTTTTGGAATGAATTAACTTCTTCCTTCAGAAGGGACAAATGCTTCCTTCAGAAGGAACAAATGGCCCAGAGGATAACAGGAAGGAGTGGAGGATGATTTGGAGGGGTTTCCAGCAGCTCCAGAGCATACCCCCTTGCAGTTGGTCTACAGGACCCACTCATCTGTTGTGATCTCCTGGCATTGTCTGAAATGCAGGAAGAGTCTGTCGCCTCACAGCCACCCCTGGAGTAACAGTGGAGGTGGGGGTGTCTACAGAAGAGTCACATGGAGCTCGTGGTGGCAGTGCCGCTTTGTATTGCTTGCTTTAGGTGCTCTTGTAAGTGCACCTGGGGGGGGTGGCAAGGGGCCACCTCCACTGCCTTGCTGATGGTAGGCACAGCCACCTCTGGCAGCAGGCTGACAAAAGGATCCCCACCTGCGACCCCTAGCAGGAGCGGGATACAGGGATTTAACAGACCTGAGGGTCATTTTTGAGTTCTGAAGACATCTTAAGGCCTCTTCAACATCATAGCCAGTTTTGTCCCTCTAAAAGGGCATTCAAAATAGCCTGTTGCACATCATTGGCAAAGCCAGCAACTCTGAACCAAGAGTATGTTCTCATTCAAATGCCAGAAGCAGCAGCCCTGGATGAAGCATCAGAGACACCATATGATGAGCGTGGCAAAGGCTTGCTAACCTCCGCCTCAGAGGTTAAGGTGTCATTCTTGGCAGAACCATCTGGCAAAGCCTGGGATGCAGTTTTGGCAGCTCTCCACAGACTGTTCTGATATTTGATCATATGGGCCTGATAGTTTGCAATCCTAAGGCCCAGTGAGGCAGAGGTATACATATGCTTGGCCATCACATCCAGCCTCCTAGATTCTTTATCAGGAGGCAAAGTACTTACATGTTTAGGTGCTCTAGATCTATTCTGCACAGCCATAACAACTGAATCAGTTTCTGCCTGGTTGGCAAAATAAAGCTTCGCAGATTGAGCAGGATGCTGTTTAACAGCGTTTGTGGGAACTGAAGGCAGTCAGTTTGGTCTGTGCTATGCAGAAAAGGTAGCATCCTCTAATGCAGGATGGAATTATTGTGGAGGGTGTGCAAGGGACCACCAAAACTTCTATCAAATTTCATTTTGTGGAATCTTCCTCCTCTTCCACAGCAAATCCCTTGGCAGTTTGCATTTGCTACTTCATGGCTTGAAAAGTAGGATCCTCAGGAGGAGACCATGGGGTGTACACCACTGAGTCCTCACTGCTGGATGAGAGGGTAGAAATAGAGTGCGGTGCCACATGTTGTTCTCCCTCATATACCTTCTCTAAATCCTCACCATGAGGTCAGGATTGTATTCAACTTTGTCGTTGATGTCTTGATTGACGATGGGTGCTGCAGAATGCACCAATGAAGCCAGCAGCAGCTAAGAACAGGAATCTGTGGTGTGCCTGTAAAAGCCATCAACAAGGGCTGCATAGCAGGAGGCCCTGTCGGTGGTACAACTGCCTGTAATGGCAGTCCAGGCAGAATGAGTCTGATCATTTATGAGAATGACACTAGCACAGCCTGACAGTCAATGGTGCCCTGTAGAGGGGACAGGACTACTTGCATTGACAGCCCTTGACTTGACAATGTTGGCATTGTACTGTTCATGGTAGGTATTGCAGTGCCTGAGCCAAGCCCTGATTTTGTTGTCTCATCAACAGTCAGTGGGTCTGTTGCCAATGCCACTGGAGTGAGCAGAAATACAATAGTTACCTTGCCAAATGGTGACAAGGACCTTGCCGGTGAAGCAGATCTTTCTTTGTCCCTACATTTGTGCTCGTGGACCAATGATCAAGAGGGCTGTGACTCCGACCGTTCCCTGTCTTGGGACTTCGGTGACCATTTTTTGTCAGACTGTGAGGGAGCTACAGATTTTGGGCTGTGTTCATTCTCCATGGCTTTTAAAGTTTTAAGGACATTTTCTAGAGCTTTCTTACAGTGTTGCCTTGTAGCCTGGTTAAAACTCTGTCAAATCTCACTGTGTCTACTTTATAAATTTTCTCTCTGCACTTACAGTACCAAAATAAAGGCTCTTTTGACTTTGTCAGCATACACAGATGATGAAATAAACTGTTAATAAAAGTAAAAGAATAAACAATGGCTAGTTGACGTTTCCTTCAGCAGGTCCAATGAGGATGATTGACGCAGAGGAAAAGAAACAAAGAGTGATAGGGCCACCCACATTTCTATATACACTGACTCGTAATGTCATCATGGGCAGCCTGGTGGTGCTGAGGGTTGAGGCATTAGATGCCACACCTTGGACTATGCTGGCAACCCAGGTTCAGAAATGAGCTTGGGCCGCAGTGGGAGGACAGGGTCAAGCATCTGGAGGACTGCTTTGCTGTCCTGGGAGGGAGAGGGACACTGATTCCAGGCTCTGGTGGCAGCTGGGGAAGGTTTCAGGTGGGTGGAAGATGCCAAGTTTGCATGTGGCATTCCTGATAGATGCCCCGAGGTTGCAGGTGAGAAAAGAACATACCTAAAAAAAAAAAAAAAAGAAATCATGGGTGGCCTTTGGCTAGCAAAAGTTTCTGTGTGGTCCTAGTGGCTGGCAGCTATAGTTCCAAAGTTGTGGCCTATACCCACAAACAAGCTCCCAGGTTATTTTGGCAGGGGCACAGGCTGAATAGCCCATCTGTCCAAAAGATTACAGTATTCAGTCAAAACGAACAGTAAGATCTCTGGTGGGTAATGGAGAAGGACAGGTAGGAGGCACAGGAGTAGGTGCTGTTAATTCCAACACATGACCCTCCTGAATAATATCAAGGACCCACATATTTGACTTGATTTATTGCTATTTTGTCAGAAATCCTGTCCCCTGGACTTCCGGTTCTGGTATGATCCTATGAACAACACCTGAACGAACCCTCCTGCAGCATCGGATAAAATCCACCTAATATAACTTAATCTTTGGTCTAAAATACTTAGGGCCAGATATTCAAAAGGGTTGCGCCATGCGCAAGTCCAAACTTGCACCATTCTGCGATATTCAGCAGGAGGCAGTTGCGCCACAGAAAACATGCTGAGCAACAGCGCAATGCAAATGAATGCATGCTGAACTGGAGGGGGAGGAACCATGCATAAACTGCGAAGCCCGATATTCAGCCGGGCTGTGCAGAGTTGTGCAGGCGCAACCCCAAACCTAAGCCTGCAGGACTTTGAAGCCAAAAAAAGGCTTAAGTCGAGGGCCACCCACAGGTGAGCTGCTGTATTGCAGGGCACAACACAGCAGCTGCCACCTGGCAAGCCTGGCCAGGCTCCTGTGCCCCGGCAGCCCGTGATCGCGGGCATAGTGTACTCCCCAGCCAGCCCGTCGCGGGCATCAATGTAGCTCTCCCCTCCTCCCGTTCATATCCCTGGTGGTCAGTGGACTGAAATGTCGATCGTGGTAGGTATGTACAATAATTCCACCCCTCCATTCCCATCCCTGGTGGTCAGTGGACGAAATGCTTGATCGCGAGGCGGTATGGCATGATAAAAACCACCCCGAACATAGCCCTGGTGGCTAGTGTCCCCACCCTACCCACCCACGAAGCCCCACCACCCGCTCCCCGGTGAATGACATTTCACAAAAATCTGGACTGTCATGTACGGTATGGGCTGCATGCCCATTGTCTTGCTCTACACAATGGGCGTGCAGCCCTACCAGTGCAGTCAGTCAGTGGCGGGCGGTGGGATGCTGCGCCGCGGCGGGGAAGCAATGGAGTGGTGGGGCTTAAGGTGGTGGGTGAGGAGGACACTGGCCACCGGGGAAACGTCGACCGGTGTTTCTCCGCGCGCCGCCACGCGTCGAAGCATTCGGTCCGCTGAATTACCAGACGAGGAAGAGGTGAAGATATATACATACGCCCAGCGGCATTCGATCCCACTGGATACCCAAGGATATTGCCGGGAGGAGAAGTGGGGAGCACATTGATGCCCAGTGACCGGGCTGTGGGGGGAGACACATGCCCGCGATCGAGCTGCAGGGTGTCGGGTCCTCGACGGCTGCTGCCTGGCAGGGCGCCAGGTGCAAGTCCTCGGGGATCTGCGCACCTACATGCTAATGGCATGCAAATGGGGACATAATCACATGCAAATGCCCCCCCGTGCCTTGCATGAATTATAGCTCCATTTACATGTCACCTTTTGAATATTGTGATTTTGCGCATGGCGCAATGGTACTTGCACCACCGCAAGTTGAATGCTCCACTCTGTCAACTTGCGGTGATGCAAGTTCCACTGCGCCATGCACAGTGGTTGTGGCTGGGGGGTGATATTCAAAGGAGTTGCTCAATAGTGCAACTCCTTTGAATATCGCCCAGGACACACCCCAGCGCAACTATTTTGCACAGCTCAAGGGCTTGCGCCTATGAATGGCGCAGTTTGAATATCCAGCCCTTAGAATTTACCTCATAGTACTGCCGAGAGATGGGCTATCCAACAATTCTTGCCTAAAATTGCTAAACAGCAGCGGAAATGCTTTCATCTGCTCTCCTAGTTGGATGACCATGAATCCAGAATCAGAACAGGCTGCCAAACAGTTAAAAGGACCCCCACCCTGGAAAACCAATACCTTCGGCCAAACTGGGCAAGAGGAAGGGCCAGGACTCTCAAATCAGCAAAAATATTTTAAAAGCAATAGAGGGGTTTCACGAAGAAATGCGCAAGTCCATTGGAGAACTGAAATCAGACACTGGGGCCCTCCAGTCACGCATGACAGAAGCCAATCTCCACAAATAGCACTAAAATTGAGACTATGGAGGATAACAAACATATCTGGCAGCTAGGCAGGAGGATGCCGAAAATAGAAGCCGCCGGAAAAATATCTGCATTTATGGCCTACCGGAAGGGGTCGGACCCGGTTGCCTATTCAGATTACCTTCTCCGTTTAATTTTGAACCTGGAACTGGAGTTTGCCATAGATATCAAGAGGGTACACCATGCCCTGGGACCAAAACCCTCCTAGGTTGATGCTAGACCGATTGCAAAACTACCAAACAAAGGAACAATTGTTTAAAAAAAAAAAAAAAAGCAGCTTGGCAGATGGGTCGCACGATGCTAGGGTCACATTGACTAATACTGGACAACGATTATGCTCCCTATACCGAAAAAATGGGGAGGGAATATACTCCGTTGTTTGCCCTGCTGCGTGCACAAAAAATAAAGTTCCGCACACCTTAGCCGTCTAGACTGATAGTGCAACTTCCCTCGGGCACAGTCGCCTACTCCATGGTGCAAGAAGCGGTCATAGACTTGACTTTCAAGGGTGTCATTAAAGACTAATCAGCAGCATTAGTGAGAACCAGACCAGCCCCGAAAACACAATGGGAACCTGAAGAACACCTATGCAATGTTCCGCTCTCCTTATTGCTGGAAATGCTACACCAATATCGGAACCCCACCTTGGCCACCTGTGGGATGACTGTAGGATTGCTCTGAGCCTTCTCTTTTTTTCTTTCCTGTCTGGGTCTCCCCGTCTACCCTCTTGTCTAGTCCTGTTCAGCTCGGGGGATGGGGAGGTTCAGATAGTCCTTCCTCTGAACTTCCGGCAAATCGTGCTTACCCCAGGCAGCCAACATCAAATGGTAAATATAATCTGGGATTTATTGGCTGCATACTGGGAGAGATAGCCATTTGATGGTGGGGGATAACCCAGGTTGAATGGCTATTAAAATGTACTGTTCTCTTAATGAAAGGGATGTTATGGGGAATGGACGGACGGACCCCCGATTTTGACCTATGATCTTCCTCTTACTCTTTTGAGCCGAGGCTCCTCCAGGAACTGCTGAAGGGGGCTGGGTGGGTAGAGGGATTGTTCAGAGGTGCCCTGTTCCACTTGGGTTGGTGGTGGCCCCGAGCCTCTTCGATTATACAACGCCTTTTGGATCAGACTTCCAACATTATAAAGTGGACCAATTAACACCTCTAGGCCCAGGGATTTGAATGACTGAACTGTTAAAAGCTGCCTAAACAGAGGAGAGTTCAAGAGATATTCAGGACAAAAGCTTTGTACTAAGATCTCCATCACTTGAACATAATTTGAGGGGAGACTTGTTTACTCCATATGATTTTGTTTTTATGAGGGACTAAATGATCTCTTGAAGGGGGTATGAAGTATGAGGGGGAAAGAAACAATGTGGAAGTTTAGGATAGTAGATTCAAACATGAAGTCTTGCTGTATTCTTACATATACAGTCAGCCCCAGCACTCGAACTGCCCTGGAGAGGAAAGAGTTAACTCTATGCAGGAAGCATAGAACGTTGAGCTCGAGCTCTGTTTCAAACCTCTGTCTGCAGCACTTCAAAGTGTAACCATCAGATTCTTTACTCCGCCTAACTGTTCACTTGCTCCGGAGATTGCTCCTTCACTAGTCGGTTCGGTTTAGAATCCGTCAGTTTAATCACAGATTTGTCATTTATTTTGGCTTCATATCATTGTCTGCGGTACAGTAAGTGTTGTAGGTAGTGGACCATAGGGTTAAAATTGTTGTATTTTCTGTGGAAATTGTAAAAACCTGTGAATCGGTCCAGTTCAGAACAGATTGTTTTAGGGTTTTTATTATTATTCTGTTTAGTGTGAGGTACCGGTTCCTATCAGCTTCAAAAGAACGCGATTTTACAAGTTTTTTTTCCATGACCCGTAACACGGTTTGTAACCGGTTGGGGGGTCTTACCTGGCTAAATAGCTGTAAAGGGTAAGTTTGTAGCCTGGAGATGTCTGAGAAACCCAAGAAAAAAAACTAGCCCACTGGGTTTCAACACTGGTGAGTATGGGGAATGCCTTTGCTAAGGCAGACCCTCACACCATTTGTGTTTATTGTCTGAGGTTTGACCCCCTCGATTCAGACTGCCAGATTTGTAAACATTTCCCAAAGGCCACCCTGGAAAAGAGGTTGGGTAAGCTCAGGGAAAAGGAGGCCGAAAAGTCAGCTAATCCGGATGGCTAGCCCGGTTCAGTTCCTACCGAACCTGAGGGAGTGCCCACTGACCTAGGCGATACTCCCTCAGGCAAGAGGACAGTTGGTTCGGATCCAGAACTGCATCATCCAACTGCTGAAGAACTAGCCAGGGTGAGAAGTATTATAGAATCGCTCCTTCCGATCCGGCGCCTCTCGGTAGGCGCTTGGTTTGGTAGGTTCTCCCTGCTCTGGAATATGTTCTGGATGAATTTTATGAACTGGAGTGGGAAGGGGGAGGAAGAACAAGATGATGATGATGAGGATAATGGTGAAGGTCTGGATGAGCCCACTGAACCAGACATCTCCCCAGACAGGCCTTCTAATGTTTCCCCTCCCAGGCTTTCTGAGTCCCCATCCCACTATTTGTTCTACAAGAAAGTGGCTGATACCCTCCAGCTTCCCTTGGTTGAAGCTGTTGAGGAACAAGAGGAGCCTGATTTTGTGGAAATGATGGACATCCCAGAGTCCAAGAGATTGTCAATTCCCCTCCATAAATCCTCTGGGAAACAGAAAATTCTTCAAACACCAAATTCTTTACCTCCTGTGGATAAAAGAAAGGACAGGAGGTATATGATTTCAGGCTCAGGTACAGAGTTCTTGTTCCACCAATGCAGCCATGTTGGGGTAGTGCAGGCTGCAGCCTGTGACAAGGCTAACATACCCTTAGCTTCACACACCCCAGATGCTATGGCCAAAAAACAGTACTTAGCATCCTCCTTGGGACTCAGACAGGCGAATTATATGGCCTACACAGCCAGATACCAGAAGTCTAGATGGGATACTGTTCTGGAGCTGGCTAAACAGGCTTCCCCCCAGCTAGCCGAGGAGGTGGCTGCTGATGGTATTGAGGCATCCAAAGTACAATTATGTGCTGCTGTGGACTCGAATGATGTGGCATCACGAGTCATGGCTACTTCAGTGTCTCTTAGGAGGTTTGCTTGACTCAGATGTACTAGCCTCTCACAGGACACCCAGGCTAAGGCCATGGATTTCCCTGAGATGGGTAATTCTCTGTTTGGGGAGAAGACAGAGAATTACATGAAGAAAATGGATGAGTATCGGACCACATACAGGAGTGCACAGGCCAAAGAAAGGCAGGCAACTCCTCAGAGGCAGCAGTCTAGGGGCAGGCCTTTCTACCAAGCGCAAGCCTCTTCTTCCTTTCCTGAGGGGGTTCTTCAGAGGGAGAGGAAGGAGGGGGATGAGCAGGGCTGCATCCTCCTCTCAGTCCAAGGCTCCTGCCAAGCAGACACCCTGATGTGTCAGCCTGGGTCAACTCCCCAACTCCAGTAGGAGGCAGGCTGGCTTATTATTTCCAGGCCTGGAAGTCTGTTACCTCAGACAGGTGGGTCCTGGAAGTAGTAAGTCAGGGATTATCCCTCAGTTTTGCAAAGTTCCCAAAATTGAGGGCCAGATTCTTTCCACCTGCAAGTCTTTCCGAGACTACTGCCTCTCTGCTAACCCTCAGGGCTGTAGAGAGAGTTCCTAATCAGCACAGGGGCAAAGGTCTGTATTCCACATATTTCCTTACCCCAAAAAAGACAGGGGAGTGGCGACCCATCCTAGGCCTAAAATATCTAAACAAGCACATTTTAAAACCAAAATTCAAAATGACTCTGGGAGTAATTCTTCACTCTCTAAGGCCAGGGGATTGGCTAGCTTCCCTGGACCTCAAGGATATCTACTTTCACATCCCAGTCAGGTGCTTCTACAGAAAGTACCTCAGGTTCAAATTGCCTTCTAGCCATTATCAGTTCAGAGCAATGTTGTTTGGCCTAACATCAGCTCCAAGGGTGTTCATAAAGTGCCTAGCGGCAGTAGTGGCCTTCCTCAGGAGACAAGGGATCTCCATATTCCCATACCTGGATGACTGGCTTATCGCGGGGCAGTCTCCAGACCAAGTCAAGTCAGGCCTACAAGTTACTCAACAGCTGCTCACTTCTCTAGGTTTTCTTTTCAATCTCTCAACGTCAGTTCTCGAACCAGTGCAACTCCTCACCTTCATAAGGGCAGAACTGGATACTGTGCAGGCAAAGGCTTTTCTCCCTTTGACAAGGGTGAAGCCCCTTACAGATCTTGTTTCTTCTTTCTGCCTTCTGGTGTCTTGATCAGCAAGACATTTTCTTCAGTTCCTGGGCCACATGGCAGCTTCCACCACGGTGGTACAGGGAGCCAGATTTCAAATGAGGGACATTCAGTTCCATCTGAGGCCCTTTTGGTCGCAGAAAAAAAGATCCTGTAACCAAATTGATTCCAGTGACTCTGATCCAAGCTCTCCAATGGTGGTTGTATCAGGACAACCTCAGACAAGGAGTCCCATTCATCAAACTCATTCAGTGGTACTAACCACAGATGCCTCTCCCCTGGACTGGGGAGCCCACCTGGGAACCCTTACAGCACAAGGTGTCTGGTCTCCTCAGGAGTCTCTACTTCATATCAATCTTCTGGAACTCAGGGCCATATTCCCCCTCCAAGCTTTCTCGGACTCTGTGAGGAACAAAGTGGGTCAGGACAGACAACACCACAACCATGTGGTACATATACAAGCGGGGGGGCACTTGGTCTATGGCCTTGTGCATGGAAGCCATGAAAATTTGGTCTCTGTCTGATGTCCTGCAAGTATCCCTAGTAGCAGTCCATCTGCCAGGGAAGGACAATGTGCTAGCAGATGCCCTGAGCAGAATATCTCAGGGCCACCACGAATGGGCCCTGGGCCCCTTCATACTGAAAGTAGTCTTCTCCAGGTGGGGCACTCCAGAGATAGATCTCTTTGCAGCCTCAGACAATCAACTTCTTCTTTTCTGTTGCAGGCCTCCAGTACTGGGCAGAGTTCCCCTGGATGCTCTGGTTCTGGATTGGGGGGTGCAAATTTCTTTATGCCTTTCCTCTGTTATTAAAAGTCCTGGTCAAAATCGGGTCACAACTGTGCAGGGTGATCCTGATTGCTCCAGACTGGGCCAGACAGCCTTGGTATCCTCTGTTGTTGTCCCTAGCAGTCCACCTTCCCCTGTTTCTCCCCAAGAGGCACAATCTGCTAACTTCCTCTCAGGGAAGAATCTGGTACCACAACCTTCAGTCTCTCAACCTCAAGGCTTGGCTCTTGAAGAGCTAGAGTATGCAGGTCTGCATCTGTCTCAGGAATATTGGATATTCTCAAAGCGCCTCGAAAACCTGCCACCAGAAAAACGTATGACTTCAAATGGAAGATATTCTGTATTTGGTGCTCCAATAAGGATATTTTACCGGGTACTGTTGATCTGGCTACAGTTCTGGATTACATGGTTCATCTTAATGGCCTAGGCCAGCCACTTTAAAAGTTCATTTAGCAGCTGTATCCGTATTCCTGTCAGGAGGGAAGGCTCCTTCTCTGGCATCTCACACTGTCTTCAGTAAGTTCTTTAAAGGTTTGGTCCATACCAACCCACCCTTTAGGGACCCTACTCCTACTTGGGATCTTAATGTTTGCATTGCTCAGCTCATGCAACCCTCCCCGAGCCTCTGGCTTCAGTCTGAACTCAAGTATTTGACTTGGAAAACTGTGTTCCTGGTAGCTATCACTTCTGCCAGGTGTATTAGTGAATTACAAGCCCTGTCACTGGAGTCAGATTTTCTCTCATTCCATAGAGATAAGGTGGTCCTTAAAACTAATAGGTTCTTACCCAAAGTGGTATCAGATTTTCATCTGAACCAGTCCATGTCTCTTCCTGTGTTTTTCACTGATCATTCTTCTTCAGGAGAAAGAAGATTACATAGTTTGGACGTTAAGAGGGCACTTAGCTACTACATTGAGCCTACTAAGGCACTTAGGAATGAATGTCCCCAATTGTTTCTCATTTATGGTGAAGTGGGGAAAGGTAAGCCTGCTACTAAGAGAACTATTGCCAAGTGGATTGTCTCTTGTATATGATTCTATGACAAGCTAGGCAAAATACCCCCCTCAGGCCTGAGGGCTCATTCGACTAGGGGTATAGCTGCTGCCAGGGATATACCTTTACTAGAGATATGCAAAGCAGCCACCTGGAAAACTGTCCATACTTTCACCAAGCATTACTCTCTGGATATCCAGGCTAGGAGTGATGCTCGAGTTGGAACAGTACTGCAGAGCCTATTCCCAAAATATGTTCAGTACCCCCCCCCCCATGACGGTACTGCCTGGTAGTCTGCATATGTCAGAATACAGCAAGACTTAATGTTGTTTGAAGAAAAAATTACTCACCTTAGTAATTGTGTTTCTTCTAATGGAGTCTTGCTATATTCTGACCTCCCTGCTTCCCCTATCAGAACCTGTTTTTCGGAAGTGGGCTGGCAGGTACAGTGTTGCACCTCAGGTGTGTACTTGGCACCCCTCCTTTCTAGAAGGGGGGAGTGGGTTATTGTTATCTTGTTTTTTGTAGTTATATGTTGGTTCATTACCTGGTTATTATTTTGGGTTCTCGACTTGAGTCTTTTGGGGAACCAAAATTGTTGCATGTTGGCTATGTTCTTTTACAATTTCCACTTTAAGTAGTGTAGTTAGTAATAGCTCGTAAGAATCTGATGGTTACACTTTGAAGGGCTGCAGACAGAGGTTTGAAACCGAGCTTGAGTTCACTTTATGCTTCCTGCACAGAGTTAACTCTTTCCTCTCCGGAGCAATTCAAGTGCTGGGGTTAACTGTATAGGTCAGAATACAGCAAGATTCCATTAGAAAAAACACAATTACTAAGGTGAGTAATTTGTGCTTCTCGTTTAGTTTTGGAAAAAACCCTTTTTATACACTCTGTTCCTCCTATAAGTCAAGAATATACTTCAGTTTAGATGTAGACCGGGAGGGGTCAACTGGTTATTCCCCTTGGGATACCGCCTCCCCATAATAAGCCCTAGACTTGACCAGGGATAAAATGTCATACTTACACTTGCAGGAGGGTTGGTCAGGGAGATAACACCCAAGGCTAGTGCCGGACCATATTAGTGGGGGCTTCCATTTGAGCACCCTCACCCTTTGGGTGATCTTAGGGTCCCTCGGGTGGCTCAACACCCACCGGGGGACCGAGAAGAACCCAAACCTCAAATCGTTCCCTCACAGGGAACCGTTTGAGGCTTCATGTAAGTGTCTGCAGATGGAAGTCATCATGTTTATAATTAAATTACTTAAGTTCTTGAAGTTTACTATGCCCTTAACCCTAAATAGGGATCTGTTCATATGTTTTGTTTCAGGCCATGCTGTTAAAGGGGTCATATTGTACATAGTTGAGAGGTTAAAAAAGTTGTGAGTTAATAAAAGGGCATAGGGAGGGGAGGGAACCAATTTGGTTCATTTTCAAGAAAATTGGGGGAAGAGAAAATGAGAATACAGTTGCTGGTTGAGAAAAAAAAAATGCTCAACAGGTATATTAATTATGGAATCTTTATTATAACAGGAACAGGTCAGAGAGACACCAGTGGCTCCTCTTCACATTGTGCTGGTCCTCAGGGGAGAAGTGGTCTGAACAGATGGAATGGCTCTTCTCCTGGGGGACAAACAAAACGACAAAAGTTACTTAATGAGCTATGGCTACTTTACCAGTAAAAATCTTCTCCCAGAACATTAATGGACTACACAACCCGATGAAGCATTCACGCTTTATCCAGTATATTAAAAAATAAAATGCTGACCTTTTTATGATCCAAGAAACACACCTTTCAGACAAAGAACACAAGAAGAGGAGTTGGGGAGGGAGATATAAAGTTTATGCCTCCTCCCACCCTGGCGGTCGTCAAAGGGAAGTTGCCATCTTGGTCCCTGCTTCTACACCATTAGAAGTAATCCAGTCCTATATGGACAATCAGGGCTGGTTTGCCATTTTACAGGGGAGACTATATTCCCAGGAAGTAACTCTGGTGAGCGCTCATCTCCCACCTATGTCTACACCCTCAGCAGCTCAACATTTGATGGCATGGGTTATGGACCTCCTTCGGGTACAACTAATTTTAGGAGGGGATTTAAACATAACAATGTCTGCCCACTTAGACCACTCTAACCTTCGCCAAAGGCGTCAGGCACAGTGATCTATCTAAAAAACAGAATGGACCACTTGGGTATAATAGATGTTTGGTGCTATTTCCCTTGAAACCGGGTTTTACTGTTTTTTTTTTTCTTTTCAAATAGACTTCCACACTTATTCCAGACTAGATTATTTTTTGGTAACCTGTGAACACATATGTCTGGTTCAGGATATCGCTATAAATCCTATGGTTCTCTCTGACCATCATCCCCAGATTGGATACAGGTAGGAAGAGAAAAACAAACACCGTGGCACTTTAATTCGATTTTAATAAAAGACAAGCAATACATGGAATACATTAGAAACGCATTCCCCTTTTTCTTCTTGATAATGTGTCTCCAGATATTTTGGAGACCTTGGTTTGGGATGCCCTAAAGGCAACGCTCCGGGGGAAACTACAGAGTATGCCTCTAGGAGATGGCAGGAGTTAGAATCTAAATACAACACCCTTATGGAACACTTAAGAACCTACCAGCTTTTATATACAGAAGGGGATCAAGAGGTTCAACAAAAGATCCGAGATACTAATACAGAAATTAATGGACATTAAGATTCAACAGGCCCTTCTCTACCTAAAACAGACCAGATATGAGGGAGGATCTCGGGGTGCTCATAGACTCGCCCAAAGCCTTCGGGGACAGAAGGACTCCTCAACTGTCTTAAAGATTAAAGACCCAATCTCTGGGAAGTTATCACATAGGGAGGTGGATATTACCCACTCTTTCATTAAATTTTACCAACACCTGTATCATGGAGATGATTCATCTACCCCTGAACAGAGACTGTCTTTTTTGAGAAATCTCTCCTGCCTTACCACAGCCCAAAGGGGCTTACTGGAATCCCCATCACATCTGATGAAATCACTCATTGCATTAAATCTCTTTTGTCCCACCACTGTCCAGGACCTGATGGGTTCCTGGCTGAATGGTACAAGATGTTTAGGAATGAGATCACTCCCAAGTTGCTTTCTACATTTAGAGAGGTGGCAGAGGGTTCCCCTCACCCCCCTCTTGGGCTTACCCCACTCTGGCCACCTTATTAAAACAATGACCCCAATAACCCCTCTTATCACCCGATTTCAATCCTTAACACTGATTACAAACTCACAGCCATATGGGCTTCACGATTGGAGAGGATTCTGCCCTGTCTAGTCCATAACGACCAATCTGGTTTCATTAAGAATAGAAACACCACCAATATCTGTAGGACTTTAATACTTACAGAATACATCTGGGCTCGGCGGATCCCAGTGGCGGTAATTAGCTTGAATGCGGAGAAGGCCTTTGACAGGGTGTCCCGCCAATTCTTATGAGATGCCCTGTCGAGGTTCCATTTTCCAGAATCATTCCTGAAATGGCTGAGGAGCCTTTTTGCTGCTCCTTGGGCACATGTGAGAGTCAATGGAGGGGTATCCTCCTCCTTCAACTTATCGCAGGGCACTCGGCAGGGTTGCCCCCCTTCCCCCCCTTTATTTGGCACCATTGGGGATGGCCCTCAGAGCTTTCTCCGAGATAGAAGGCATTCCACTGGACCAACAGCAATATAAAGTCAGTATGTTTGCTGACTATATCCTTCTAACCCTTCTCTCCCCAGACACATCCATCCCTGCTGTCTGGAAAATCCTTAGGAAATATAAGGCTATAGCAGGATTCAAACTAAACATTACAAAGTCGGAAGCCCACCTTTTTAAATTTCTCCCCAACGAATAATCTTCATTGCCTTCTCCCCTTCAAATGGAGATCCACAAAGATAAAATATATAGGAATCCATATCCCATTAAATCTGGGGATAATGGAGATGGTTAATTATGAGCCACTCACCATTACCATACAAAAAGACCTAGAAAGGTGGTCATCCCTTCTACTGCCATTTTTCAATGGATTGAAACCATCCACATGAATATCCTGCCTCGGCTCTTATACCTTTTCCAAAGCATCCTTCACCTTTTTAAATCTTGGGGCAAACTACTTTCTAAATTTAAATGGGGTAAACAATGCCCCAGTATCCACCTCTCCATCCTCAAATTGTCCGCTGCTCAAGGGGGAGCAAATTTACCTACTCTCAAACTTTATGCTCAGGCGTCTTTTCTTCGCACCCTTATACATTGGCTGACCGACAGCTATTCAGCACCCTGGAGTTCATTTTAAATGACATGTATGACACTTCTGCTCTTCTCTTTTCTTCTACAAATAACACGCCTTCTTTGAGACATTTCACACAGATATAATCCTGTACTCTCCAAATTTGGTATAAGTTACGAAATAAGCCAGAACTTAAACCAATATATGATTTGTAAAATAATTTCCAAAGATGATCTTTGTCAGCCTTCCTACATGGATCTAGCTTTTTTCCCCATTGGTACAAATTAGGTTTATCACATTTGTTCCAGTTTTTGGATGAGAAGGGGGTTCTACCTTTTGATAAGCTCAAAGTCCAATATGGACTTCAAAGCACAGATTTTTTTTTTAGATGCCTCCAAGTGACGAATTATATACTCCGTCATCGGACACTTTCCGCTAAACTCCCTACTCCAAACTCACCTTTGCTAAACATTTTCACTGATTCCATCTATTGGAACCAATGTGGCCACCTCACAAGGAAAAAAATATATATATAAGGCGCTGAGAGACTTAATGGGAGATTCGACAAAGTCAATACTAAACGAATGGAATGGGGATCTGGCTTCAGAGGTTCAATTTTATGATTGGATTGCCGTGGCCCTGCCAGCAATTAGGGTGACTTCCTCCACTTTTTGGCAGGAGTGCTGGAAAATTCGAACCAGATATTTTCAAGCCCCGGTGATCCTAACCAAATTCCTCCCAGCCATATATGGTCACTGCTGGAGAAAATGTGGGTGTTGTCTGGCAGATTTGGACCATATTCTATGCCACTGCCCCCTCCTAATACCTTTTTGGTGTGGCCTTCAGTTGCAGTTGTCTAACTGTTGAGGGGAACCAGTAGAACTAACGGGGGAAATTATATCGCTCTGTGTACCCAGACCACTCTCCCCAATATATGTTATAGTGACCAAAAAGGCCATTACTAGAAAATGGATGTCCCAACAGATCTCTACCATTCAGAATTGGAGATCCATCATGCAAGAAATCTACCAGATGAAGAGCCTCATGGCAAAAATTCAGGATTGCACTTGGATTCAGACTTAGGTGGCAGGGTTGGGTAATTTACTACCCGGGGATATATCCAGATTTTGTTCCTTGAATGTACAATACAGCATTTTCAGCCAACTCAAGGTTGGATGTTCTTGGGAATTGTATCTAGAGCTGCTACGAACTCTGACTGTTAGTAAATAAAATGAGTGAATAATCGTGCCTTGTCATTATACTGTACAATGTACAAATGATGCATGTGTGTGTATGAAAATATTCAATAAACAAAGTAAAAAAAAAAAAAATCCTGCCCCCTACCTGAATCACTGAAAGAGGGGCAGGGGGACAGGAATCTGAAGGTGGATTCAGGGGCATCACCAGCACATGGCTCCTTAAGCATCTTGGGATGTGTATCTAAGGTGTATGCTTGGAGGCAGAGGATTCCATACAGGTGATGAGCAGGAGAACCTGTGAAAAGAACTGCCACTATGCCCACATGAGGGCTGGAAAGTAAGGGACTTCAAGGAGCTGAGAGTCATTTTTGATGATCAAGTAATTTAACATGAGCACCACATTGTTGCCAAACAGTTTCTGGCCACAGAAGGGGCAAGTTAATAATAGCTTGTTGGGCATCACTATCAAAATCAGCAACAACCACCCATGAATATTTGCAAAAGCTGAGGCCAGATGCAGCTGCATGAGTGGAAACATCAGGCATTACATGCAAAATTCAGTAAATGCTTACGGGCCTCTAGGCCATGCACAACAAACTGTTAGACTTCAGATTTAGCAGAGTCACTGGGTAACTTATCCAGCACAGCAGATAAAGACTTCCATGGGTTGTAATGATATTTAAGTATGTAAGCCTAGAAACTGGCAATATGGAGGCCTACAGTAAGACAAAGACCATCAATCCATTTGCCCATAATATCCGATTTTCTTAGATTTTTTATCAGGAGGCAAAGAACTCATGTAATAGGGGGGCTCTGTATCTATACTGAGCAGCCATGACCACCAAGTTGGTTTCAGGCTGGGCAATATAAAAAGCCTTAGCAGAGGGTGCAGGATATTGTTTATCCACATTACGAGGGGCAGCCCGAAAAGTGCTGGGTCTGTACCAGTTAACCATGGTACCATCTTCCAAAGCAGAGTATAATGAGAGAAATGATCATGGAAGACCACCTGTGAACCTCCAGAGATTCATTCAGATTCAGTTTAGTGGAGTCCTCTTCCTCAGCAGCAAAGCCTAACTTGTCCTGTATGAGGTGTGGAGTAAAGTCTGAAATGAGGCATCCTTGGTGGGGAGATGTGGGTATACAGACCAATGGCTTCACTACATAAGGAGACAGTGGAACCCATCAAAGCCATAAACGGGCTGCTCTTCCTCAGTATCCCCTTCTTTCATATCTAGGTTAGAATTACATTCATCTTTCTCCTGTGGCTGAGGAACAGGAGGAGAAACCACAGGGGCTGCAGGCTGCTTAGGCAGTGATGATAAAGTACAGTTACATAACAACTTACCGTGACAGTAGATCTTTGAGAATAGCTCTTGCAGCAGGTTACACCATTAGGACTGAAGCCGGCAGGCGCCAGGACCCCACGGAAAAATTCTAGCTAGCAGTACCCAGCGGGGGACTGCCCCCTCCCCACGTCAGGAATCACATAAAAGGGGGCATAGACTCCCAGCTCAAGTGTGACATCTGAAGGGGAGACAGAGGATCCGCTTCCAAAGGAAGGTTAGAAAGAGGCATCAAAGGACACTGTGGCCTAAAAACTAGGTCAGAAGACAACCTCAAGAGGGGAAGGTGGGAGGGAAACTACCTGCTGCAAGAGCTGTTCTCAAAGATCTACTGTTACGGTAAGTTCTTACATAACTGTACTATCTTACTTGACGGCTCTTGCAGCGGAAACCCCGTAGGACTGATTCCCAAGCAGCAAGGAAACAATTTGCTACCGGGAGGAGGTGGGAGAGATGACTCAGACTTCAGGACAAGAGTCCTTGAAGGACCGCCAAGCCGAATCCAGCTCTATGCCTAGAGGCAATGTCCAAACTGTAGTGTCTGATGAAAGTGTGCACAGTGCTCCAAGTCACTGCCACACAGATGGCTGAAGTGGAGACATTTTTGAGCGCAGCGAAAGAGGTAGCCACCCCCCCTTGCAGAATGACCCTTCACCGGTCCCGGTAAGGGTTTATTGTGCTTCTGATAACAGAACATAATGCACTTGACCAACCATCTGGAAAGCAACTATTTTGAAACAGGAGCAACGAGCATCCGCTGTGCGTAGGAAACAAAGAGCTGGTCTGACTTATGATGGGCTTTGGTTTTGGTCAGATAATATCTGAGACATCTATGCACATCTAGAGTGTGCAACAGGGCCTCCCCCCTGTTAGCGTAATTCGGGTAATACACTGGCAGGTCTGTGTTCTGGTTGAATGTGACTGCCGAGACTACTTTGGGAAGGAACTTAGGATTTGCTCTTAAGGACACCCCGTCCTTGTGAAAAACCAAATAAGGATCCTTGCACGAGTGCATGAAGCAACAGCAACTAAAAGGAGAGTCTTCCAAGCAAGGAGACACAGCTCGCAATCCGCGGCTGGTTCAAAAGGAGGTAGAGTAAGCTGCTCTACAACAAAGGCGAGATCCCAAGGTGGAACTGGGTCTCTGATAGGAGGTCTCAGGTGCAGGATGCCATGCAAAAAAGCACATGAAGCCTCTAGTTGAGCTAGAGAGCTATGACCTATCAGTGAATGATATGCCAAAATGGCACACAGGTGAACCTTAATGGAAGAGTAGGCAAGGTCTGCCTCGTACAGGGTTAGAAGGTAGTCTAACACTGACCTCTCTGAACAATCCAATGGGGTCAATCCGCGAGCTTGAGCCCAGATGGAAAATCTGCGCCACTTCATGGCATGAGTGGAGGGTTTTCTGGCTGCCGCCAGAACGTCCGCAACTTCCCGAGAGACCCCGTATCTCAGGACTGCTATGTCTTTAGGAGCCAGGCATGTAGGTTCAGCGACCGAAGATCCGGATGGACTAAGGAGTCTGCCTCCTGGGACAGAAGTTGAGAGCTGAATGGCAGAGGCACCGGAGGTTTCTGTGTCAGCTGATGTAATAGAGGGAACCAAATTTGCCTGGGCCAAAAGGACGCTACCAGAATCAGTGACGCCTGCTCTTGTCGGAGCTTCAGTAAAACCCTCTGGATCAAAGGGAAGGGCCGGAGAGCATAAAGGAATCTGCTTGTCCAAGACAGGGACAAAGCGACTTGCCAGAAAACACCAGGCCCTGGATCTAGCGAGCAAAAATTGGGTAGTTTTGCATTGGATGGGGGCGCGAAAAGGTCTAATTCTGGTGTCCCCCATCTGTGACTATATATGAGAGATTTGATGTGTTCTGCCCTGTCCGAAGGAAGAAATGCTCTCCCTTGAGTGATGTCCAGAACTGCTCCAATAAATTGCAGAGTCTGAGATGGGACAAAGTGCGACTTCTGGTTGATGATGCCCAACGATTGGAAAAGAGAACGGGTATCCTGAATCATGGACATCAGGGCCTCCCTAGAGTGTGCCATGAGGAGCCAGTCATCTAGGTATGGAAAAACATAGCGGCCCTGCCTCCTGAGAGTTGCTGCCATGACTGCCATGCACTTTGTGAACACCTGAAGTGCGGAAGACGGTCCAAACGGGAGGGCTCGGAACTGGTAGTGGTGTCCCAGAAACTCGAAGTGCAGAAACCTTTGATGCGTTCGAGCAATCGTGAGATGTAGGTAAGCATCCAGCATGTCCAGCGACGCTAGCCATGCACTTTCTTTGAGCATGGGGATGAGACCTGGTAGGGTCACCATGTGGAAGCGTTTGTATAACGCAAATGTGTTGAGATCACTGAGATCTAAGATCGGGCGCAAGTCCCCTGTTTTCTTTGGGACCAGGAAGAAGTGGGAATAATAACCTTTTCCTTTCTGGTCTGGTGGAACGTACTATATGGCCTCCTTGTCCAGGAGGGCCAAGATCTCCTGCTGGATGAGCACAGCATGCTGACCCAAGTAACGGGAGAGCAGGGGAGGTCTGGACAGTGGGTGGCTGAGGAACTCTATAGAGTGTCCTCGCTGTACCAACTGTAACACCCATCAGTCGGAGGTGATTCTCTGTCATCCCAGAAGGTAATGAGAGATGCGACCACCGACCTTTATCCTTTGATCCAGAGGAGGGGCGAGGGCCAGGAAGGAGTCATGCTGTGGTGGCACTGGGTCCCATGGGCTGGGCTGCCTTAGGATGCTTTGAGCCCTGGCCCATGAGGAATCTGGCTTGACCTCTGTGAACAAAATTGCCCCAGGGTTGCTGACCGGAACGTGGCTGTTGCCATTGTTGCCTACCGTGAAAATGGTTCTGGTTCCTCTGAAAGGAACCAGATTTGGGCCTGTACAGTCTGAACTGCCTTCCCGGCGTCCTGTAGCTTGGTGATGACCTTCTCGGATTCCTCACTGAACAGGACAGCTCCATTATAAGGGACGTCCAAGATGTTCTTCTGAACGTCTGGGGTGAAACTGGAGACTCTCAACCAAGAGTGTCTCCAAAGACAAACGCCAGTAGCTGCTCCCCTGGCAGCCGAGTTCGCTGAATCGTAAGCGGCTCGAAGAATTTGGGTCCCCACCTCCAACCCAGTATGAAGGAGGTTGAGCAGCTCCTCCTTCTTTTCGCCATCCGGAAAGTCCTTCAAAAGGACGTGGCCCTGCTCCCAGAGGGCATTTTGAAATTGCACCATGTGCGTGATGTAATTCAAAGACCTTATCGAGCATGAAGCAGCCGCATACATGCGTCTTCCCATAGAATCTAATTGCTTAGATTCTTGGTCCGGAGGCTGGGTACTCAAGTGTTGAGGTCATTGAGACCGATCATGAGATGCCACAATGACCAGTGAGTCTGCCTGGGGCTGCTGTGCCAGATACAGGTCCTCCATAGGAGCTCTGTAGAGGCAGTCAGCTTTCTTAGGAACAGCCGGTGTCGCATGCGGAGGCCTCCAAGCCACCTTGGTGACGTCTGTGAAGGTGTCCACTAGAGGTGGGACCACCACAGGCTTTGGGTCCTTTTGCCGAAGGTAATGGGCAAGGCAATGTCTCTCGGGGTCCAAGTCTTCAGTCTCCCATCCCATATTCTCCTGGATATGCCTCATGATTTCGGAGAAAGAGGGATCATCCGGTGGTGACCTTGGCTGGTCTCATGGGTCTGGTGATGGGTGACTATAGGGGGAATGGAGACCTGGAGATATTGGACGAATCTGGTCTGGAGTCATCTCCTGGTGGGTGTCATCTATCCCTGGGTCATTTAGGGCTTGGAGACCCAGAGGGAGACAGTGATGGGCGTCTTTTTTTTTCTCTCTAGATCTGCCCCTAGGAGGTGGAGTCGGCTCCTTAGGGATCGGGGGTCTTGAGCCTTCACCCTCCCGAGGAGGGGGTGGAGGTGGAAGAGGCTTACTGGGGACCATGTCCTTTCTGATGGTCTCCCACCAGAAGGTGAACAATTCCTTCACCTCCTGAATGTCCATGTCCGAAGACTGGCCCGGCGTCAGTGTGGGTCTGTTGCCGGGGTCGGGCATCGGGTCCTGGGGAACCACCGGATCTGTCGACGGCTCCCCGGGTGAGCCAACGTCCTTTGTGCCACCCATCTGGTCATGTGGCAGCTTCCTCTCCTGAGGACCCCTGGTGTCCAGTGTCACCTGGCATTGGTACAACTGCTGTCAGGTCGCGAGTCTGTTTTTCCGGCATCGGGTCAGGCACCTTTTTATTCTGTGAAGATTTCGTGTATCATATTGTTGAGGCAGGCGTCCGTGAGGTTGATGCTGGTGAGTCGATGATGGGAAAAGAACTGGGGATGCTGGGGGACTGCCCCCTTTTATGTGATGCCTGACGTCGGGGAGGGTCTGACGTTGGGGGCGGTCCCTGCTGGATACTGCTAGCGAGAATTTTTCCGTGGGGTCCTGGTGCCTGCCGGCTTCAGTCCTAATGGTGTAACTTGCTGCAAGAGCTGTTTCTTGAAATAAGATCAGCATGTGGGCAGGGACCGCAGTCCCAGAGGAATCTACACATGATGTTGATGGGAGTGATGTTAACAGCTGAGCTGTTGACATTTAATTGTTGACCACAGGGATGGCAAAAGACAATGAAAGAATTCAGAAACACTGGCCAAAACCATTATACTTGAGTGTGTTAGCTGTAGAGTCAACAAAGGAAGCAATGAAGGGACAGTGCTCATCGAGGATGCACTGGGAATGGGCTGTGCACTGCTAAGAGCAGAAGAGCCAGAGCCTGCAACCAACCTTGGTGTCTGAACAATGGTTGAGCTGGCAACAGAGGTCAATAAATGGAAATTACGTACCTACTGTAATTCTTGATCTCACCACTCATTCACACTGATGGGATCTACATCGGAGGCGTTAGGACCCAGCGGGAGCCAACTTTTTGCAGGAGGGTCGGCGCCAGAGATGGGGCCACGAGTCTTGGCTTGTGCGGCAATGACTGTCTCAGTGTCGACCCTCCAACCCCCTCAGTACCTTTTTTCCGAGGAGGTGCAGCGTAACTAACCTCGAAGGATAGCCTAACAAAAACCAGACATAAGATAGTCCGGAAGATCCAAATCAGAAGGGTCAAAGAAAGAAGTCTTCATAGCCTAAAGATTGAGGGAGTGAAGACCAACAACAGAGATGAGCTCAGGGAATGGTGGGTGGGTGTGTGAATGAGTGGCGGAGACTTCATCCAAGAAGATCAAGAATTACGGTAGGTACATAATTTCCATATCTTCCTGGACATAAAGTCTCCACCACTCATTCACACTGATGGGATAGTACTGAGCTAATAATCCCCCAAGAGGGCGGCAGAAGAGACCTAGAGCTCACAAATTTAGGCCAGAAGTCCATTAAGGATGATTCTGCCAAATGAAATATGTTGCCTGGCATGGACATCCAGAGCATAGTGCTTGACAAAAGTATGCACTGAGCTCCAGGTAGCCGCATTACAGAAATATCTGCAATGAGCACATTGCGGTTCCATCAGGGATACGCTGACTGGTCTAGTAGAGTGAGTGTACACACTGCCTTCCAACTTAACCTGCACCATGGAATAACAGTGGTGAAGGCATGCCACCAGCCATGCTGAAATGCATCTGATAGCTACAGGTTGACCCAGCCAGGTCTCAATGAAGGAAACAAACAGTTGTTGAGCTTTGCGAACTTCTTTTGTTCTGTCTAAATAGAAATGCAGAGCTCTTCTGACATCCAAAGAAGGAAGGGTACGCTCTCCATTTTGGAAGTTCGCAAAGTAAGTAGGCAGGACCAAAGGTTGGTTTAAATGGAATTCTGAAACAACCTTAGGGAGAAACTTAGGATGGGTCCTAAGAACTACTTTGTCCTTACGAAACACAGTATACAGAGGGTCAGTGACCAAGGCATGTATCTCAGAGACCTTGCGGGCCAAGGTAATGGCCACCAGGAAGGCAGTTTTCCAAGTGAGAAACTTCAGCTCACGGGAAGCTAGAGGCTCAAAAGGCTTTCAAGTGAGCATGTCTAGTACAAGATTAATGTTCCAGGCTGCGACTGGACGTCTGATAGGAGGTCTGGTATGCAGAATTCCCTTAAGAAACCTCTTAATGACAGGTAACTGAGCCAGTGATAAGGAAAGTACTGACTCATGATAAGCTGAAATGGCACAAAGGTGAACTCTGGCTGTAGAGTATTGCAGACCTGAATTTGAGAAGTCTAAATGGTACTCTAGAACTTTATTGGGTGGGCAGGAAAAGGGATTCAAAGAGGATTTTGCACACCAGAGAGAAAAACGCTTCCATTTGGCTGTGTAAGTTTTTCTAGTGGCCGGCTTGCATGCAGCCAGAAGAATATCTGAAACTCTGAGAGACACTGAACCTGTTCACCTCCATCTCTTCAGGAGCCAAGCATAAAGGTGGCGATCTCAGATTGGGATGGACCACAGACCCCCAGTCAGAAGGTTCATCTGAAGGGAAGCACTTTCAGAGGTTTTTGACATACTGTTGATGTTGAAACCATATTTGTCGAGGCCAGAAGGGAGCAATGAGGATCATTTTGTCCCCCTGGGACTTGAACTTGAACAGTACCCTCTGAATTAGAGGAAGAGGCGGAAAGGTGTATAGAAAGCATTTTGTCCACCGCAGCCTGAATGCATCCTGACAGAAAATGCCAGGCCCTGGATTTCTGGAGCAGAAGAGAGGCAGTTTTGTGCTGAGTGGGGATGCAAAAAGGTCCAGGTCTGGAGTTCCCCATTCCACGAATAGTGACTGAACCACAGTTGAGTCGAGAGACCATTTGTGAGGATCTGTCTCTGTTGTGCTGAGATGGTCTGCCAGTTCGTTCTGCACTCCCAGCAGGTAGACCGCTTGAATTAGAGCATTGTGCTCCAAGCACCATTCCCACACTCTCATCGCTTCCCTGCATAAAGGGTAAGAGTGAGCACCGCCCTGCTTGTTCATGTAATACATCACTGCTTTGTTGTCCGTTTGAAGGAGAATGTTCTTGTGACAGAGAATGTCCTTCAAAGCTTGGACTGCATAAAGGATGGCGCTCATTTCTAAAATATTTATGTGAAGCTGGGACTCATCCTGAGTCCATGTACCTTGGGTATGGAGATTCTGACAGTGAGCTCCCCACCCCATCAGAGACGCGTCCATGGTAATAGAAATCTGATGATCCAGAGGAGCAAAGGGATACCCTTCCAGAAGATTGTCCTTTTGCGACCACCAGGTTAGTGACCTCTTCAGAGGTTCTGTCATCTTGATGAGAAAAGACTGGGGGTGAGTGGTCGGGGACCACTGAGCATCCATTGAGAGGTTCTCATGTGGAGGCGTGCTAGGGGTACAGTGAACACCGAGGATGCCATGCGACCCAGCATCCGCTGCATCGAGATAGCTCGAACCGAGCTGTTCTCTCTTATGTATCGGGCCATCTGTAGGCTATCACTTCTTCTGTCCTCTAGTAGAAAAGCTTTTGCACAGGAGGTGTCCAGAAGAGTTCCTATGAAAAGGAGCTTCTGGGAGGGCTGCAACTGTGATTTCTTGAGATTCAGCAGGACTCCCATGGACGTGAGAAAGGCTGTGGCTATGGTGTCGAGAGTTCCTTGCCTGGAAGGGCTTGCTAGAAGCTAGTCATCCAGATATGGGAACACTTGTATTCTGATCTTTGTGAGGTGCGCTGCAAGAATTGCACAACACTTTGTAAAAACTCACGGCGCCGAGCATAGCCCAAAGACAGGACTCTGAAAAGATAATGCTGGCGCAAAGCCATGAACCTTAGGTATTTGTGATACCTTGGGTGAATAGGAATATGTTGGTAAGCATCCTGTATGTCCAGGGAGGCTAACCAGTCGTGTTGATGAAGCAAAGGTAACGGTTCCCAGCAATATCATTTTGAATTTCTTTTTTGAAGAAATGTGTTCCATTTTCTGAGGTCCAAAATGGGGCGCATGCTCCCGGTTTTCTTTGGAACTAGAAAGTAATGGGAGTAGAACCCTGTGTTCCGTTGATCCAGCGGAACTACTTCTACTGCCCTGTTCAGAAGGCCTTGTATCTCGGAGGCGAGAAGGTCTGACTGAAGATTGACAGGTTTGGCTGCTTTATGGGAGGACAATCTGGAGGGTTCTCTGAAAGATTGAGGGAATATCCCTTGTGGATTATCCGGAGGACCCATTTGTCCGATGTTATAGACTTCTACTGGTTATAGAATTGAGTCAGATGACCTCCCACCACTAAGGAGGAGTCCCCCTTGGGCAACTGAGGTGGGACTTGGGCCAGAAACTCCGAAGGCTGCACTGGGTGCTCTGGGCCCTTGTGCTTTCTGTTGCATTTTCTTTTGAGGCTGGGGGGCTTGGCTTTTATTAAAACCTCCTCTGCCTTTGCCTCAAAAGGACTGATGGTTGTGAAACTGGCGCTTATTAACATCCCCCCCCCCCGAGAAGGGGCAGGAGCAGGTCAAGCCAATTTAATGGCCGATCTGGTCTTTTGTGTGGCCTCTAGAGCTTGTTCTACCCAAGGACCGAAGAGATACACACCGTCAAAAGGCAATGCCATGACCTGTTGCTGGGCATCATTTGTGAAGCTAGAAGTGCGCAGCCAGGAATGACGGCAGGTACAAATGCCCACCGCCGCTCGGGAGGCAGTATCAAAAGCATCCATAGCTGCTTTAACCTGTTGGTTGTTGGGCTCGATACCCCTGGTAATGGTTTGAAGAAGCTCTGAATTAGCATCCAACTCCGGTAGAGCTTCAACCATTTGAGTGAATGCCAAAGAATATACTCATATTGAAAGAAATAGCCCTAGTAGCTGGCAATACGCATACCCAGGGTGGATGCAGCAAAGACTCTCTTACCTAAAGTATCTATCTTAAGAGATTCTTTGTTTATAGGTCAAGCCGTAGTAGTCTGAGGAAGGACAACCTTATCATTCTCTGCCAAGACTACAATAGGGTCTGCAAAGGCTTGAGAGGCCAAAATGGTCCATCGTTGGGAGCAGCATATTTCCTAACTACGGACTGAGCCACAGAAGGAATGAGAGCAGGATTATTCCACACCATTTGAGAAAGCGTCTCAAATGAGGGCTGTACCACGGGAGTTAATTCCATAGGGATGTCTGGAACATGAAGGTACTGGAGTCTTAAAAGCTTCCCAGGATCGATATCCGTAGTCTGGAGAGAAACAGTGGAATTCAAATTTTTCAGCAGAGTCTTAAATGCCAGGTCCTCGACCACAGGCTCTGCAGCAGGATTAGATCCTGTTCCTTCCACATCATCACCCAGCCTAAGGTCTGGGTCAGGCTCAATATCTCCTGACAGCCCAGGAGGGATTGTATGGACAGGAAAGGAGTGAAAATCTGAAGGAAAATAGGAGGGAAAGGGGTTCGGAGTCGAGGAGCCCTGGAGACTGGAAGACATCACACCAAGTCTTGGTGCTGAAGAAGAGCATGGTGCTTCCTGGCCCAGCACAGCGCACGGTACCGACAGAGCCCTCCTCAGCTCCAAGCTCGATGGCACCGAGAGGCCGCACAGTACTGAGGGCAGTGCCGACAAGCCGCACGGCGCTGAGGATGGCAGAGACAAGCCACACAGTGCTGAGGATGGTGCTGACAACCTCAACGGTGCCGAGGACAGCGCCAACAGATGCATCGATGCTGAGGACAGCGCTAAGCGACCCAATGATGCTGACGGTGTCAAAACCAACGCAGGGCCCCGAAAACCAAGATTTGAGGCAAAAGAAGGGAAAAAGGCATCGGTGTGGCCCCCTTCGCCTCAGCTATGTAAGGGGGAAAAAACACCTGAGCGCAGAGTCGACGGCACCGAAGAAGGCGCCGCGTGACTAGGGAGGCCCAACCACCCTAACCGATCACCTGAAGGGTCCAAGGGCCCCTGAGTGACCAGGCCAGGCAGCTGGACCAACCTCCAAGCTCATTGCTCCATCAGAGAGCCCACTGATGAAACTGCTCATCTGAAGCCCTACCAGAAGGCGGGGAAGGGCTCCGATGTCAAAGAGGTCGGAGACTGGAGACAGAAATCGGCGACTCATGAGGAGACTGGCAACTGACTCCAATGACCGACCATTGGCACACAGACATACCAGAAGGCGACCTTGAGTGATGCTTTCTCTTTCTGGACCTACGGGTCGAAGATGAGCTCGAGGCCGAATGGTGCCGAGAGTGCGACCGTTTTCTTTTATGATTCCAGGAGGGCCGCCCCTTCCCCCGGGCACTGGACTACCCATTGTCAGACCCTCCTTCCAGAGAGGGCGGCGGACAAGACCCAGCCTGGCTGACTGAACAACTTTCATTGGAAGTCTCCCTACCATCGCCTGACCTGCTCATGGTCAACTCCGTCAATGTAGGCGGACTTCTTTCTTATAATAAATTATAGTAAGAGGTATTTTATTTCAAGAAATACTACAAAATAAAAAAACTGAAAACTATGCTGCTAGTTTGTAGTTTAACTCCCGGAGGGCAAGCGCCGTCACTGTAGCACACTCGATGGCAGGAAAAAAGGAACTGAGGCAGTTGGAGGGTCGATGCCGAGATAGTCACTGCACTTATGAGCCGAGGCTGGCGGCTCCATCTCTGGCGCCGACCCTCCTGCAAAGGTTGCTCCTGCTGGGTCCTAGTGCCTCCGGCGCAGATCCCATCAGTGTGAATGAGTGGTGGAGACTTTTATGTCCAGGAAGATCGAGATTTATACTCAGAGGAATTCAGTGGTGATGTGGACTGGGAGGGAAAATTGGAATACTTGAGGTGACACTTTTTTTGGAAGAGGCTTTTTCCCCACTTTTTTAATAAATGGAGTTTTTCCCAAGATGAAGACAGAGTGGCTGCCTGACAAAACCTGTGGGGTTCCCCAGCAGCAGTTCTGGTAGCACAAGCTGGAAGCCTTGAGTAGATAACTGATGCTGGATGCTAGGCATCCCCCTTTTTGCAGGAAATTATCTGAACCCTTCCAGTGATGTCTCCTTGTAGCCTGGTCGAAGCCTTGACAAATGGTGCAGTTTTCATATTATGTGACAGGCCTAGGAAGCAAACACAAAATGTATGAGTATCGTCTATAAATATTTTGACACCACACCAGAAGCAAGAAAGCGGAGGCTTCTGCAGGGGAATAAATGATGGCATGTAATACTGATTAAGTAAGAAGCAGAATCCGTAAAGGTGTTCTCCACATTATAATGAGCTGCTGATGGCATGACAAAAAGGTACAGTTACATAAGAACTTACCATAACAGTAGATCTTTGAGAGGATCTCGCAGCAGGCCACACCTATGGAACTATAGTGCCTGGCACTAGGACAACACAGAAACCTTTCTGATTAGAAGTTTACCAGGGGGCCACCCACTCTGTCATATGCCGACGTCGCCCTATCCTATAAGAATGGGCAGCCCCCGCACCTTTCTCAGTTCTCCCGACAGAGACCATAGCCACCAGTCCCCTGCAGAGGAACCGAGGAAAAACCAGAGGTTCCCGCCAAAAGAAATAACAGGCGAGACAGACACAGGAGGGCCTCACTGGCCTAGGGGAAGGAGGGAGGGATGGCATGGACTGCTGCAAGAGATCCTCCCAAAAATCTGCTGTTATGGTAAGTTCTTACGTAACTGTACAATCTTGCTTTGAGGGTATCTCTTGCAGCAGGCCACGCCTACTCAATGATCCCCAAGCTGTTCCATCATCAGAAGCACTGTCTGGGTGGAGGAAACCTTGAGCCTAAGAAAATAGGCCCTGGAAGACAGCTAGGCTAAAGTTGGCCCTACGCTTAGATGCAATGTCCAGACTGTAGTGCCTGGTAAAGGTGTGGACAGTACTCCAAGTAACAGCAGCACAGATCTCTGCAGTGGACACATTCCTGAAAGAGCCAACAGAAGTGGCCATGCCTCTGGTGGAATGGCCATGAACAAGGTCAGGAAGGTCCTTGCCATACTTCCTCTAGCAAAAAGTAATACTGTTGGCCAACCATTTGGACAAGCACGGTTTTGAAATGGGGATGCCTTCTTTCCTGTGGGCGAAAGAAACAACTAAGAGGACTTCCAGCAATCCTTCATATGGTGTGTATAGTAATGCAAAACTCTAAGCACATCTAAAGTGTGGAGCAATGCTTCCCCTGGATTGGCATGCTGTGGATAATAAACAGGCAGGTGAATGGATTGATTTTAGGTAAACTCAGACACCACAGAAACAAAATTAGGGTTAGTATGCAAAGACATCCTCTCTTTGTGGAAAATCAAATAAGGCTGCTCACATACAAGTGTCTGTTGCTCTAAAATCCTTTGAGCTGAAGTAATGGCAACTAAAAAACAATTTCCACGACAGATAGTGTAGCTCGCGTGTCACAGCCGGCTCAAAAGGAGCCAAAGTAAATTTCTCCAGCACAAAGTTTAAGTCCCAAGGTGGGACTGGATTGCAGATAGGAGGCTTCAGGTGAAGAATGCCTCTCAGAAATGTACGCAACACTTCCAGTTGTGTTACCGTACGTCCATAAATAGGCACATGGAAGGCAGAGATGGCAAGACGTGCACTTTAAAAGTACTTAAGAATATGATTCACTGGACAAGTAAAGGGATGCAGCTGCGTAAAGCAGCCCACAGGGAAAAACATTTCCACTTCATAGAATAAGTGGCCCTAATGGATGTTTTCATAGCCATCAACAGAACATCAGCCACCTTAGGTGGCACCCCAAACCAAGCCGTGACTATGTCCTCAGGTGCCAGTCAAGAAGATGCAGGGATTTGAGGTCTGGATTGACCAGGCTGCCCTGGTTTTAGGATAGCAAGCTGGTGCAGCCGGCCTGGTGGCGCTGAATGCCACACCGGCAACTGGTGTTCGGGAACGGACTCAGGGCACCGGGGTTGGCAGGGGAGAGGGTGAGTTGAGCATCCCAGGACTGCTCTCCTCCCTCTGGGGTGGGTAAGGGGAAGCATGTCATGTTGTAGTAGTACCTAGTGATGACTGGGGCAGCACAGTTGCAGTGCACAGTAGGGGAGAAGTACGGCAAGACATCAGCTTACACGCTGTACGTCATTGCATTGCTGGGCGTGACCGAGGCAGCTTGATGGCCACCCTCCTGCTGACCTGGAGGACTGCTGTGGAATCACACTGGGGAGGTCCAGTCCAGCCCGGCTCAGAGAGGCCCTCTGGTGGGTTGGGGCGGCCACGCCAGACCCCCATCATGCAAGTGAGCCTGCTGCTCTCTGGGGCAGTGGGGGCCGGTGGATGGATGCCCCCGCCGGTGGTGCTGCAGAGGCACATAAATAGTGATATGATTAAAAAAAAAAGCAAGCCAGTGCACAGAGTAAGGGGTACTGGAGGTTCCACTGTCAGCTGTTGCAGTAGAGGGAACCAAATCTGACAAGGCCAGAATGGGGTGATTAGGATCATCGTGGCCACTTCCATCTAGAGCTCAATCAGAACCCTCTAAAGCAGGGGGAAGGAAGTATATACAGAAAATGGAAATTACGTACCTACCATAATTCTTGATCTCCTTGGACGAAGTCTCCACCACTCATTCACACTAATGGGAGTCCGGCGGAGGTGCTAGGACCCAGCGGGAGCAAACTTTTTTTGAGAGGGCCAGTGCCTGAGATGGAGCCGCGAGGAAGCAGCACTGCGAGCCCTGGCCCATGCAGTAATAACCATCTCAGCATTGACCCTCCAACCGCCTCAATACTTTTTTTTCCGAGGAGATGCAGTATAACTAACCTAGAAGGACTAATCTAGAAGTCGGACATAAGATGGTCTGAATGACCCGTGTAAGAAGGGTCAACAACAAAGTCTTCACAGCCCAGCCGTTGAAGGAGTGAAGACCAAAAACAGAGAAGTGAGCTTGGGGGATGGTGGGTGGGTGTGTGAATGAGTGGTGGAGACTTCATCCAAGAAGATCAAGAATTACAGTGGGTACATAATTTCTATATCTTCCAGGACATAAAGTCTCCATCACTCATTCACACCAATGGGAGAGTACCGAGCCAATAATCCCCCCCCCACCCCGAGACGGGCATCAGGAGATAAAGAGCTCACATACTTAGGACAGAAATCCATTAAGAATGGTCCTGCCAAATGACAGAAGTCGTCTGGCATGGACATCCAAGGCGTAGTGTTTAACGAAAGTATGCACTGAGCTCCAAGTAGCCGCACTGCAAATATCTGCAATGGGTACATTGCGGATTTCCACCAGAGATGCCGCAACTGCTCTGGTAGAGTAAGCGTACACTCTGCCTTCCAGCTTGACCTGTGCCATAGAATAGCAGTGGCGTAGGCATGCCACCAGCCACGCTGAAATGCATCTAATAGGACAGGCTGACCCAACCAGGTTTCGCTGAAGGAAACAAACAGTTGAGCCTTGCGAAATTCTTTTGTTCTATCTAGATAGAATCGCAGCGTTCTCTTAACATCCAGTTAATGAAGGGTACGCTCCCCTTCATTCTGTAAGTTCGCAAAGTAGGTAGGAAGGAGTAAAGGTTGGTTTAGATGGACTTCTGAGACAATCTTAGGGAGAAATTTAGGACGAGTCCTAAGAACTACTTTGTCCTTGTGAAATACAGTGTAAGAGGGGGTCTGTGACCTGTGCATGTATTTCAGAAACTCTACGGGCTGAAGTGATAGCCACCAGGAAGGCTGTTTTCCAAGTGAGGAATTTCAAGTCGCAAGTAGCTAGAGGCTCAAATGGTTTACAAGTATGTCTCGCACAAGGTTAATGTCCCAGGCTGCGACTGGACGTCTGATAGGAGGTCTATTATGCAGAATACCCTTAAGAAACCTCCTAACTACAGGTAATTGAGCCAGTGACATGGAAAGTATAGGCTTATGATATGCCGAAATGGCACAAAGATTAACTTTGACTGTGGAGAACTTAGACCTGTATTTGAGAGGTCACAAAGGTACTTCAAAACTTTATTCAGTGGGCAGGAAAAAGGGTTCCAAGAGGGTCTTGCACACCAGATAGAGAAACGCTTCCATTTGGCTGTGTGGGTTTTTCTAGTGGCTGGCTTACGCGCAGCCAAAAGAATATCTGAAACTCTATGAGAAACATTGAACCTATCCACTTCTATCTTTT
Source organism: Neoceratodus forsteri (assembly GCA_016271365.2). Lineage (NCBI taxonomy): Eukaryota > Metazoa > Chordata > Ceratodontiformes > Ceratodontidae > Neoceratodus > Neoceratodus forsteri. The sequence continues at coordinate 340,096,150 of JADMNL010000024.1, forward strand.
CTGGAGCCAAGCATGAAGGTGAAGCGACCTCAGATTGGGATGGACCACAGGACCCTGGGTCACAAGGTTCATCTGAAGGGGAAGCGTCTGGGGGGGGGTTGCAACAGATTGTTGAGCAGTGGGAACCATATCTGTCGAGGCCAGAAGGGGGCAATGAGAATCATTCTGCCTCCCTGAGACTTAAATTTGAGAAGTACCCTCTGAATTAGGGGAAGAGGAGGAAAGGCATATAGAAATTGTCTTGTCCACCGCAGGCTGAATGCATCCTGACAGAAAAATCCAGGTCCTGGATTTCTGGAGCAAAAGAGAGGCAGTTTTGCGTTGAGTGGGGATGCAAAAAGGTCCAGGTCTGGTGTTCCCCATTCTTTGAAGAGTGACTGAACGACGGTTAAGTCGAGAGACCACTCATGAGGATCTGTCTCCGTTCTGCCAGTTTGTTTTGTACTCCTGGCAGGCAAATGGCCTGGATTAGAGCCTTGTGCTCCAAGCACCATTCCCACACTCTCATTGCTTCCCTGCATAATGGGTAAGAGTGTGCACAGCCATGCTTGTTGATGTAATAAATCACTGCCTTGTCCGTCTGAAGGAGAATGTTCTTGAAACAGAGTATGTCCGTCAAGGCTCAGACCACATACAGGACGGTTCTCATTTCCAGGATGTTTATGTGAAGCTGGGACTTGTCCGGAGTTCAAGTACCTTGGGTGTGGAGATTCTGGCAATCAGCTCCCCACCCCGTCAGGGACGCATCCGTGGTAATGGAGATCTGATGATCCAGAGGAGCAAAGGGATATCCTTCCAGAAGATTGTCCTTTTGCAACCACCAGGTGAGTGACCTCTTCAGAGGTTCTTTCACCTTGATGAGAAAAGACTGAGGGTGAGTGGTCGGGGACCACTGAGCATCCATTGAGAGGTTCTCATGTGGAGGCGTGCTAGGGGTACAGTGAACACAGAGGATGCCATGAGACCCAGCATCCGTTGCATCAAGATAGCTCGAACCAAGCTGTTTTCTCTGATGTATCGGGTCATCTGTAAGATATCACTTCTTCTGTCCTCTGGGAGGAAAGCCTTCGCACAGGAGATGTCCAGAAGAGTTCCTATAAAGAGGAGCTTCTGGGAGGGTTGCAACTGCGACAAGATTTAGCAGGACTCCCATGGACGTGAGGAAGTCTTAGGTCGTGACTACGGTGTCCAGAGTCCCTTGTCTGGAGGGACTTGCTAGGAGCCAGTCGTTCAGATACGGGAACATTTGTATTCTGATTTTCCTGAGATGCGCCGCGAGAACTGCACAGCACTTTGTAAAAACACAAGGCGCCGAGGATAGCCCAAAGGGCAGGTCTCTGAACTGATAGTGTTGACCCAACGCCACGAACCTTAGGTATCTGTGGTGCCTTGGGTGTATAAGGATGTGTTGGTTGCATCCTGCATGTCCAGGAAGGTTAGCCAATCATGTTGATGAAGCAAAGGTAGCACGGTACCTAGTGATATCATCTTGAACTTCTCCTTGTGAAGGAACTTGTCTAACTTCCTGAGATCCAGAATGGGGCACATGCCACCAGTTTTCTTTGGGACCAGGAAGTAATGGGAGTAGAAACCTGTGTTTCGTTGATCCAGCGGAGCTACTTCTACTGCCCTGTTGGTTCAGACGGCCTTGTACCTTGGAAGCAAGAAGGTCTGATTGTACTGCCAATAGCCTGGGCTGTCATTTGGGGGGATGATCCGGAGGCGTTTCCGAAAGACTGAGCAAGTACCCCTCACGGATTATCCAGAGGACCCATTTGTCTGATGTTATAGACTTCCACTGGTTGTAGAACAGAGTTAGACGTCCTCCCACTGCCGAGGAGTCCCCCTCGGACAGCTGAGGTGGGACCTAGGCCAGAGACTCAGAAGGTGGCACTGGGCATTTTGGGCCCTGTGTCTTCTCGCTTTCTTTTGTAGCTGAGGGTTGTTTTGTTAAAACCTCCTCTGCCGAAAGGACTGATGGTTGTGAATTGGGCTTGTTCGCACCCGGGGCGAGTGGGCTGAGTCTAGCTGTCTTAATGGCAGATCTGGTCTTCTGAGTGGCCTCCAGAGCTTGCTCCACCTGGGGGCCGAAGAGATACATACCATCAAAAGGCAAGGCCATGACCTGTGGCTGGACATCATTTGTGAAGCCCAAAGTATGTACCCAAGAGTGGCGATGGGTGCAGATGCCAGCCGCCGCCGCTTGGGAAGTGGTATCGAAAGCGTCCATTGCAGCTTTAACCTGCTGGTTATTGGACTCGATACCCCTGGTAATGGGTCTAAAGTAGCTCTGAATTAACTTCTGATTCGGGCAGGGCTTCTACCATTTGTTTGAGCGAATGCCAAAGGACATACTCATACTGCAAAAAACAGCCCTGGTAGCTGGCAATGCGCATACCACGGTGCAGGCAGCAAAGACTCTCTTACCTAAGATGTCTCTCTTGTGAGTCTTTATTTATAGGCCAGGCTGTAGATGCCCGAGGAAGGATGGCCTTATTCTCTGCCAAGACTACAATGGGATCAGCAAAGGCTTGTGAGGCCAGTATGGGGTGATCCTTGGTAGGGGCATACTTCCTATCTATGGGCTTGGCCACAGAAGGAATGAGAGCTGGATTCTTCCACACCATCTGAGAGAGGGTCTCGAAAGAGAGCTGTACTGGAGGAGTTAAATCCATAGGGATCTCCGGGAAACGGAGGTATTGGAGTCTTAAAAGCTTCCCAGGACCAACTTCTGTAGTCTGGAGAGAAAGAGTAGAATTTAAATTTTTAAGCAGAGACTTAAAGGAAAGGTCTTCGACCACAGGCTCTGCAGAAGAATTGATCCCTGCTCCCAAGGCAGTGTCATTAACATCATCACCCAGTCAAAGATCTGGGTCAGGCTCAAAATCATCTCCTGACTAAGTCCAGGAGGGACTGTATGGACAGGAAAGGAGAGAAAATCAGGAGGAAGAACAGAAGAGGAAAGAACTGGAGTTGAGAACCCCTGGAGGACAGACGACACCGCACCAAGCCTTGGTGCCGACGAAGAAAATTGCACCGAGCACAAGGAGGGTGGCGCCATCGAAAACAGCCCAGCACTGACAGATGCAACGGTGCAGATAGAACCTGTGGCGCTGTGTATGACGCCGACAACCCACAGTGCCGTGGACTGCGCCGACAGACACCCCAGCACCGCGGACAGCACAGAGAGTGTTCTTGGCATCACAGATGGCGCCGAGAGAGTTCCAAGGGTCTGAAAACTGCGATTTGAAGAAAAAGTAGGAAAATTGGCAGGAGATAGAGGCATTGGTGTGGACCCCTGCTCTGCAGCCATGTGAGAAGGATAAACACCCGAGCGCAGATTCGACAGCACCGAAGGAGCCATGCAACTAGGAAGGCCCAACCACCCTTTCCATTCCTTCGAATGGCCCGAAGGCCTCGGAGCGACCAGTTCAGGCAACTGGACCAAGCTCCGAGCCCACTGCTCCATAAGAGCAGCCCACTGTTGAAACTGCTCATCGGAAGCTCCTCCAGTAGGCGGACAGGGGCCTCCAGTGTCGAGGAAGTTGGTCACCAGAGACAGAAACGGGCGACTCCGATGGAGGTAGAGACCGATGCCTGGCCCTAATAACCAACCGTCTACATGCAGATGTACCAGAGGGCGACCTCGAGTGATGCAATTTCTTCTTCGACATGTGTGCCGAAGAATAACTCTATGTCAGGGCCACTATTTTTCTGTGGCACATCGGAGCAAAGTTCTGTGGCAGGGTTCTCATTTGCTGCAGAACTTCTGCGGCACTCAGCACCAATTTCTGAGGCACATTTTTACCCTTAATTTTTTTTTCCTTTTTTTGCCAAATCTGACACAATGCACGCTCGTAACACAGTCATTTTAAGGGCATTTGTCACAAAATTTTCAACATAGCCAGTTTAAGACCTCTGCTCATGAACAGTATCACTGTGATTTTATTAATCTGTCCGGAACATTGATTTTGCACACCGACCGCGCCATTGTGCGCTACATGTGCGAAAACACATTTTGGGTGAAATGTGAAAAATGACAGTTGTACTGTTCATAAGGAGGTGTGGTAAAATGGCAATACTGAAAATCTGGAGTAAAATATTAAAAATGCTCGAAGTTACGAGCATGCGTAGGAACTGCCCAACGCATGCTCGTAACACAGTCATTTTATGGGCGTTTGTCACCAAATTTTCAACATAGCCAGTTTAAGAGCTCTGCTCATGAACAGTATCACTGTGATTTAATTAGTCTGTCCAGAACATTGATTTCGCACACTGACCACGCCATTGTGCGCTACAAGTGCAAAAACACATTTCGAGTGAAATGTGAAAAATGACAGTTGTACTGTTCATAAGGAGGTGTGGTAAAATGGCAATACTGAAAATCTGGAGTGAAAATATTAAAAATACTCGAGATTCTGATGCGTGAGAACTTCTTAGCGCCGCGGCCTGATAAAACAATTGTTTTGGGGAATATTTTCACCAAATTTTCAACATAGGGTTTTTAGGAGCCTGCCTCATGAACTGTGACACTGTCATTTTGTTAATCATTCCGGAAAGGTGGTTCCGCGCAGTGACTGCGGAACCACCTTTCGGGACGATTAACGAAATAACAGTGTTACAGTTCATGAGGTGGGGCACCAAAAATCCCATGTTGAAAATTTGGTGAAAAAATTCCCAGAAATGGCTGAGATATGCACTAAAGTTGAAAAAAATCCATTTATGCCATTATACAGCTTACCAGCATTTCTTCAGTTCGCGGTCTGCTTTGAAGAGTGCAGACGTGTTCCTGGTCCACAGAAGATCATCGCTGGGCTCTTGAGGTAAGTATGGGTTGAGGTGGGGTGTGGGGAGGTGGAGTGCGCAGAGGGTGGAGTGCGGGTTGGGGAGGGCAAAGAATCACCGATAAGTTTTTGGTTTCAGTTTTTTTTGGGGATTCCCACACAAAGAGGGACTTTGTCACACTGGGGTGGGCTCCCAGCGTGGCACCAGGCAGCTTGGGGTCGGTGAAGCCGGCGGGGGATTGGGCACCACTGTCGGCAAGAAGTTTTGCCATGCTGGGGTGGGCTCCCAGCATGGCATAGAAACATTGGGGGGCCAGTGAGGCAGCCGAGTTAGGCACCCCGTCGGCAAATGGAAGCATTTGCCAGCTGGAGTGGGCTCCCAGCATGGCACCAGGTAACTTAGGGGGATCGGTGAAGCCAACGGGGGATTAGGCACCCCGTCGGCAAAGGAAGTTTGCCATACTAGGTGGGCTTCTAGCGTAGCACAGAAACTTTGAAGGTAGTGAAACCGGCAGAGGGATTGGGCAGCCCCATCAGCAAATGAGCGTTGCCACACTGGGGTGGGCTCCCAGCGTGGCACCAGGCAGCAGGGAGTCGGTGAAGCCGACGGGGATTAGGCACCCGTTGCAAAAGTTTTGCCAGCTGGGGTGGGCTCCCAGCGTGGCATACTAACATTTGAGAGGAGGCATGTTTGTTCCATGGGTGACCGCAAATTCCACGGATATTTCCGTGGTTTGTCGCACCCGCAGAATCACGGAAAGCTAGGGGCCCTGCTCTAGGTCTAACAGTGCCATGAGTGGGACTGTTTCCTTTTATGCTTTCGGGGGGACCACCCATCTCCCTGTGCATTGGACTATCTGTTGTCAGAACCCCCTCTGGAGAAAGCGGCGGACCGGACCCAGCCCTGCTGACTGAACAGTTTTCATATGAAGTCCCCCTACCATCACCTGACCCGCTCATGGTCGGCTGAAGACTTCTTTCTTGTTATAAATAGAATTAAATATAATCAGTAATTATTTGAAGATAAATTACAAAACAAAAAACTGAAAATTAAGCTGCAAGTTTGAAGTTTGACTCCCGGCAGGCGAGTGACGTCGTCACTGAAGCGCACTCGGCAGAAAAAAAGGAACTGAGGCGGTTGGAGGGTCGATGCAGAGATAGTCATTACCGCATAAGCCAGGGCTCATAGTACCACTTCCTTGCAGCTCCATCTCTGGCACCGACCCTCTCGAAACAAGTTTGCTCCCGCTGAGTCCTAGCACTTTCGGCAGACTCCCATTAGTGTGAATGAGTGGTGGAGACTTAATGCCCAGGAAGATCCTCCCTTTCCAAGACAGGAACAATGCGTCTTGCCACAAAACTCCAGGCCCTGGATCAAGTGAGCAAAAAAGCAGTAGTTTTGCATTGAGTGAGAACGCAAAAAGGTCCAACTCTGGATGACACTATCTGTTGAAGAGGTCTTCTATTACTAAGATGGGCAGCTCCCACTTGTGCACCTTTGACCGTGACCAGCTTAGGGTATCCACCAGGACATTTTGGATACCTGGAACATGGACGGACGACAGTTCTAGACCATAATCCAGAGCTCAGTACCAGATTCTCATTGCTTCCTGACAGAGAGGGTATGGGTGAGTGCCCCCTGCTTGTTGATGTAGTGGACTACATTGATGTTGTCTGTCTGCACTAGCAGAAGGCCCGGGCATAGTGGAGTCTGGCAGGCCTGCAGGGCATAAAAAACTACCAGCATCTCCAGAACATTGATGTGGAGAGAGAAATCTAGCTTGGACCACACACCTTATATTTGGTGGGGGCCCTAGATAAGCTCCTCACCCCAACCCTGAGGCATCTGTTGTGAGAATCTGATGAGGGGAACAAATGAGGAAAGGAACCCCTCTTAACAATTTTCTGGGTTCCATCCACCAAAGCAGAACCTTTTTAACTGGAGAGTAGTGCAGGACCTGCTGTTCCAGGTCGTCGAAACGCTAGTCCCACTGGACCCTGTGTCCATTGGGGCACCCTCATGTGCAATCTCACCAAAGGAACCATGACTGCATCCATCAGGCCCAAGAGCCAGAGGAAGGTTCTGGCTGAAACATAGCGACTGTTGTACAGCAGGCGGGCTTGAGCCATAAGGCAATCTGCCATGTCCTGAGATAGGAAAGCCATACCCTGGGCAGTATCCAGGACTGCCCCTATATACTGGAGATGCTGACAAGGGTTCAGAACTGACATGGTCAGACTGACCGTGATCCCCAGGTCCTGGAACAGACAGGAAGTACATTCCAGAGTCTAACAGGTGGTCCCTGGACTGGGCCTTGAGGAGCCAGTCATCCAGGTAGGGGAAAGACATAGAGCCCCTCCTGCCTGAGGGCAGCTGCCACTACTGCCAGGCATTTGGTAAACACTGAAGGAGCTGAAGACAAGCCACAGGGTAAGGCCCAGAACTGGAAGTGTGCCCCCTGGAAATAAAACCTTAGGTGCTGCATGTGGGAGGCATGTACCTATATATGTAGCTAGGTATCTTTCATGTCGAGGGAGAAAATCCAATCTCACTGGTGTGGAAGGGGTAGCAGACCCTGAAGCATCACCATCCAGAATTTTTTGTACTCAATCAACATATTTAGCTCCCAGAGGTCTAGAATGGGCCTGAGATCCCCTGTGAATCTGGGGACCAGGAATGAATGAGAGTAGAACCCCTTGACCTGTTGAGTCTCTGGGATGGGTTCTATAAAGGACAGTACTGGAGGCTTTTCTGGAGGACACTCAAGAAGTACCAGAGTGTGGCGACTTTCTATAAGCTGCAGTACCCAGGCATCTCTAGTGATTTCCCTCTACTTTTCTAAGTACAGGGAGAATTGACCCCCTACTATCTTTATGTTTCTGTGTTACCACCTCCTGCCCGGCTTTTGGGGGTGGGGTGAGGTGGGCAGGCAATGTGTCAGGCTGAAGGGACCCCTGCGGCGGGGGGGGGAACCTCCTGTGGGTGTTTTACCCATGGTAGAGGAAGGGGCAGGCAGGGCTGAGGCTGCTCTCTATTTGCCCTTGAGCTTGGCACCAGGCTTGGGCCTATGGGTAGCCCATCAAAAGGGCACGTGCTGACCACTTTTGGGCTGGCTGGTGTTGTACATCAAATGAACTGACCTTAGAGTGCACCCAGAAGCCTGCAGGTTGAAAAGTATGCCTTGCACGTCTGCCACAAACAATTTATAACCTCTGAAGGAGGCATTCAGGATGGAGAGCTGGACATCCTGGGCTAAACCAGACACTGTCAGTCAGGAAAGATGCTGTTGGCAAATGCCAGCTGCAGCTGCCCTGGTCAAGGCGTCCACAGCGTCATAGGCTGAACAGAGCAAGTGCTTGCTGACGGCCCCCAACTGAAGACTCTGATGCAGTAGCTGCTTCTGGGGGTCCTCAGAGAGGGCACTGATCACTTCCTTAGCCTGAACTCAGAGCTTATTCTGGAACTGGACCAAGTAGGCAATGTAATTTTGAACCCTAATGGTCTAGGTGGCTGCAGAAAAGGTCTGCTTGCCAATGAGGTCCAGCCTCTGGGAATCATTATCTGGAGGGAGGGAGCTGAGATGTTTTGCCTCTTAGTACAGTCCTGGGTGGTATTAATGAACACAGAGTCCACTTGAGGCTGCTCGGTGAAGAACAGCTTGCCCGCCAACGCATGGTAAAGTTTGCTCACCTTCTGAGGCATGGCAGGGATCAGGTTGGGCCACTGCCTGGCAGCTAGGGTGGCATCCTCAAAAGGTTCGATTAATGGTGTGAAGACCAGAGGAGGGGTATCTGGTAATTTAAGATGACATGACAGACGGCATTGTGTGGGGTCCTGCAAATCCCATGGCTGACTGCAGCTGTCTCAAGACAGTGGCAAAGGAAAGGTCATCCGGGGGGGGCATGGTATATACTTGGGGGTCTCATCGCCATCCGACAACATCATGGAAGTGGGTCACTCCTCTGTCATATCTGTCATCTCCTTCCGCCTCATCATCCGGAGGAATGACGTCTGGGAAGCACTCAGTGTCATCCCCCGTATCCTGAGGGTGGTGTGAAGGGTATCTAGTCCCGGGGTGCCAGCCACAGCCCGGAAGGGGGGGGAGGCATGGGGGCAGGCACCTTAGGCCCTTGCGGTGTCAGCAATGATGGGGGAGCAAGCTGGGCTTGCATAAAATCCCACGAGTGGCACATCACCTGAAAGTCCACTGTAATCAGCGTCAGCTGGTATGGTAACTCTACAATAAGCCATGCCCTTCCAGCTCTATGGAATACTATACAGAAAACTCTGAAGCTTGCAACCCCCGTGAAGCTGAGCTTCTTCAAAGCCCTGTACCAACGCTCATTTAAGGAGACCTGCAATTGTTTCCACTGATGGCACTTATCCTGGGACTTTGACTAATCCTTTCTTGGCTGTTCTCCCTACTTTTAGCCGTACCACCTGGTTAACTTCAAACTTAATGCTTCCCTTTACGCTAAACTCCCTGGCTACCCTCTGCTTCTCAGATCCTTGCTGTTGCTTCCTTCCTGTCTATATCCTGCTGATGTGTGGCATATATATTGTACATTGGTTCTTTTTCCATGGTTACGTAGCTACGAGTGCTGTACTGAATGTTATTGCCTTAATGTTTCCTTATCAGTTGCATGTAGATAATTATTTATCCTTGTATGTACTCATTTTGTTTTTACTTATTACTGTATATATTCTTCTTGTACTCATTCCTTTGAGGTTGTAACTGCCCAGGTCCATCTTGCAAATGAGTTTTACTCAATGGTGTTTTGCCTTGTAAAATAAAGATTGATTGGCTGAGGCGTAACTGGGGCCAGCGAAGGTTGCCAAGCAAGCAGAGGCCTACCAGGTGTTTTATCTATTTTGGGATATCAGCGAAGGAAAAGACGGCTGCGGGGCAGGGTTGGGTTACGTCAGGGAGGACAGCCGAAGAAACAGCCAAGGACGGAGCCGGGGGAGAAGAGCAAGACCCCGGGGATGCTGAACTGTCAATGATGAACTGGTTGGGCCACCTGCTTGAAGGCCTGTAGAGAAGAGAAGCCTGAACAGGAGGAGCTGCCCACGGTAGCTCTGCGGGGAGAGGATGTGCGAGGCAGAGGAGGCCATCCCCACAGCGGAAGATGGCGCCACCACGGTCGCTGCATGAAGCAGCAACTGCAAGTGGGATGGACAGCACCAGGGCTTGGAGTGGTCTTTCTCCCAGTGTTTGTGCTTCCCAGAAGGTTTTTCCCAGGCCTTAGAGGAGGTAGAACCTGTGGACAGGGCTGGGGAAGTGGAGGAACTCCTGGCCTGCAGCTCCTTCTCCATACAGGTGACCTACTGCTTGAGGAGAAAGTTTTCCAGGGTCTTGAGGCAGTGCCAAGTAGCCTGGTTAAAGCGCCTGCAGATCTCACAGGTTAGAGTGTCGTGGCCGGGGTCTCGGCAGCAGACACAGGAGTCATGGTTGTCCTTCTTGAGGACCTTCTCACCGCAGTAAGAGCTTGTTAGAGATGGAGCTCGGTAAAAATCAGAAATGAAAATCACTAAAAAGTGATCCAACACTAGGGAGAGAAATTAAGAATTAGAAAAATCTGATGAAAACTCGACAAAAATGGTGGTTGACTGAAGCTGCAGAGTCACCGAGAGGTCAGACGTGTGATGGTCGGCAGCAGGAAAAGAACTGAGGGTGCAGAGGCCACCCACTCTTATAGGATAGGGCGATGTTGGCACATGATAGAGTGGGTGGCCCCTGGTAGACTGCTAGCTAGCAAAGTTTCCGTGTGGTCCTAGTGCCTGGCGGGCATAGTTCTACAGGTGTGGCCTTCTGCAAGGCAGACCCTCGAAGCAAGATCTAAGGAGGTATGGGGTCACTCACGTTACATAAGTAGGGACTGGCATACATCAAGGTAGTGTAGGTGGCTCCAGCTAGGCAACATTTTCCAAGTGGCCCTTAACACTGACAGCTTACTGTTCTAAAAACATGACTCTGTGGAGGCAGATGTCCTTGAAAAAGATCCTCCAGTATGGAAGGAGATGAGGTCACTTGAACTAAACTGTTTCTCGCTCTTACTTATTTCTCTATGCCTATCACTATCGTTAAGAGATTCTATAGCTCCCAAGTTTAGCAACTTTCCTATTTTTATTTTTCTTAATCATGAAAATGTTTTCTTGACATTTATATAATGTATTAAAACTGTTGCTACTGGATCTCTACTAATATAATTGTTTATTTACAATAAGCATGTCTCCCTAAAATTCCCAGGTGCTCCCAGATTGCACTAGCCCTGTGTCATTTGCCCCTTGCAACTAAATTTTTGCTCACTTTGCTCCAGTAATGTTCCCCCATCTTTATACTATCCTTCCCCAGCCCTACCCATCTACCCTCCTTGATGTCCCCTCACTGCACCTCATTCATTCAATAACTGCTAGATAATCTGCCTCTTAACTGTGATCCATTCCTGCAATGAGTTGGCTCCAAGGCTACATTAAATTTATGTACTTTGTTCCTCAGATATGCCACTTGTAATTAAATGCATATTCCACAGGTATGATATATTTAACTGTATGATATGTCACAAATGCGACTGTATGATTGTATTTTTTAACTGCATGTCTTGTTACAAATGTAATTGAATGTTTAATTTCTCGGATATGTTAAATGTTAAACTGTATGTCTAATTCTTCATCCAATTGTACCCCCCACCAGCTGCATCAGGAGATGAGCAACTTGTTCAGTGTGCCTTCCTGGCCAAACATTTCAATAAATGAAATTCACTCAGGCACAAAATACTTTTTATGGACTTCAGTTTTCAGATATATGCCATGCAGCTAGTCCCTTCTTTAAACCACTAAAATATAAGTTTAAAAAAAATGATAAGGTTTCTGGTCTGTCAGTGAGTTTGTCTTGGAAGACTTGTCACTGTACAGACAGTTACCAAAAGCCCTAGAGGGAATGAAATTATAAGATTTTTCCTTTTTTTAAGTGACATGTCATGTATGTGCCCTCAATTTAGACAAAACACAAACTCCTATAGATGAATTTACTCACAATCCTAATGAAAAGATTCATAAAACCCCCCAGTTAAGGTGACGACAAAGAAATTCCAAATATTTATAACACTGTTTGGTAACCAGTGTTCTGTTACTACAATTTAAGCAGCTGCCTCCATGAGTGCCTGTTTGGTGCCTTCTCCTCCAGTTGTTCCTCTGTTCATTTCTCCTTTACAATTTCCACTGCACAAACTGAACAGGGACCTTCACAAAAGTACACATGCACACATCATGCAAGTCCATATATGTTTTTACATTTATTTTTGAACCCCATCAGTAAACAATACCAATAAGTTTATATACAAAACATACTAAACATCAGATATAAAAATATGAATTGCATGTTCTGAATTACCTTTATAAAAAATCTAAGATCAACTTTCAGCCATCAAGCCTAAAAAAAATCTTAACACATAATTTACCATGCCCCCCCGACAAAGACATTATTTTTAATGTAAAACAAAACACCAATGAAAGTAATGATAAGCACTATAAATTTACCTTGAACAGTGCACAGAAAATCAAATTGTAAAACATTACCAACATCCATTGTCCATACGTAACATTCTAAATAAGTTACTATTAATGGGAAACAGTGACATGAGAATGTAGATAAAACATATTTGCCCCAAACCAGCAGGTCTCTCCATACACAGGACACACACTGTTTTCCCCTTACTTTTAGATTTAAAGATGCAGTATAGCTTTTTCCAGGGGAAACAATTAACTAAAAAAGGCTCATGAAGCCCAATTCTAAAATGCTCCTACATGTTTACTGTAAAATACAGAACATACAAAAGCTAAGATGTTGCACCACCTAATGATGAAACAGAAGAAGTTTGAGTCACTGCTTCTTTCACTTTGCTACTGTCACATAAAAAAACTATTTTGAAACTGAATATTTAGATTTTTGGGGCAGCTTAGTTATCCAAACAGTAAACACCTCTGAATAGCAAGTTAGTGATTTTCTTCCATATTTGTTTTTTGACTATTTCTAATAATTGATACAATTAAAGAAGGTTCAAGTCCTTTAAAAAAATCCATCTTCATAATGCTTTCGAGTCTTCAAAGTTTTAACAATGTGCTACTATAATACTCAAATAAATAAATACAAATAATGTAGTTTTAAAAGTTATATTAAAGAATGTGTCTTGCACAGTATCTGTAATATGCCAATTAATACACAAATATTAAAGGCTTACAACATTTGTGCAGCAAAATCTTAAAGTAGCAGTGCATGCTGTGGTAAAATGTGACCTCTTCCCTTTACTTTATTTTCAATTGCGATTTTTCTCCTGTCTTGTAAGATGCACCTTCTTCAACCAGTTTTGAGTCTGCTTTAGCAGTTTTAGTCACATTTGCAATAATAAAAAAGTGCAATTTTAATGTAGCTATGGGTTTGATCACTCATTACCCCATAAGGTAAGGGTGCAGTGTGTGTTGTATGCTAGTTCACTTTAGTAACCAGAAAAGTGATATTAAACAATGAGTGTCTAAAAACAGAGGAGAATGTGGATGAACACCTGGAGATAACCACATAAAAAGGAGTGTTCCTTTAATGATATGAAGGTAGACAAATTTAAAAACAGACCCACAATAAGAGGACAAGATATCTAAAAGACAGGTTAAAAAAAAAATCTAAAACAGAATACAAAGGTATAGAAAGGTATAGGGCCACACTTTGCATCATAACATGCACTGCTGTTTTGATGTAAATACTAAAAAGCAACATTTTATCCTTAATAAAAGTCTCAGGCCATATTTAATGCAGTTCTAGGAAACCGCTCTGACTAAGGCATATGGGTAGATTACAGTTATAGATGATATCTAAACACATTATGTTTCAAAAATGTATACATTTTTAACCATTACTTTTTAGTTTCCCACATAGCATTGCTTCGATGTTAAAAAGGCATACTGCATCCTTAAACAAATGCTTGTGGCAACCATATTAACCCAGTCCCATGAAAGAGGTCCAACCATAGCTTTCTGCTAAATCCCAATCAAAACCCACAATTATAAAATAATTTTACTGTTTCCTTCACTATTTTTCTAGAGTTTTTTTTTAAAACCCAGCACAACTTTATGCAGATGTTGAAAAATAAATTTACATACTTCAAATGCTTGTCCCCAGAGTCAGTTTAAAAAAGCAGGAAAAAAAACTACGTTTCCACCAGATTCCAATGTCCATAATAAAATCTTAATTTAAATATAGTATTTTCTTTTACAGTTTTTCATAAAAATGTCTCTTCCTAAAGAAGTTATACAAAAATTCATAAACAATGCATGTCCTTTTTCTAAAATGCATGTAGCAGTACTTGATGTCTTGTTCACTGTGTTATGCACTTTAAGATGACAAGCTGAATTGCTGTTACTTGAACAATGCTATATAATCTTCAGAAATGCAGATCAGAAGATTATCACAATATGCAAAGAACAAACCCCTGATAAAGAACGGCAAAGCACTGGGAAAAGTACGCTATTGTAGCGTTGACCTGACCAGGAAAATATGATCCAGTTTATATGAAAAAAGAATACCTGGAGGACATGTCTGGGGTATAATTCCTGCTTTAAAGGGATTATGTTATTACCAAAAAAAAAAGCCAATCTGCAAACATTTTTTTTTTTTATCCAGTATTTAGCTGGCAGTATGTGAGAATACTGTTGGTTGCGAACACTGAAATATTCCCGTAAATAAACACAAACAGAAATGCTGGAGTTTAAATTTTACAGTCTATTACTGTAAATATGTCAATCGTGATTGTGTGAGTTTAAGCAGCTGGCTGAGAATACACACACTTTTGACAAGGTTACATTCCTCAAAATGCTTTGGTATTTCTCCATTCCCTTATTGCCCAAGGACACATCTTTAATAATATTTAAAATGTACATTCTTAAGGGCTCAATATACATTTCAAAGTAGGTTCAGTATGAAGTTCGGAACTATATCGTGGACATTACAGACTTCACTATTTTTTTCCCAGAACAACCTGAACCATTCGGCAAATACCATCCATATCTGCTACCTTGATAGTCTTAATAGAGAAAATAAGAGACACAAGTCGTCTCACTGTTGAAAGTCGGTAGCCGGAGCATGGTTTTTAGTTGCATCTGGTTACTGTTATTTTTCCTGAAAATCAGCTCTGTAGCCATGATCCAATCACTAATCTTAATACTTCTTCCATAATAAAGATGATCTCCCAGTCTCACTCACTACCTTTGACCAGGCTAACAGTAGGCAGTACAAGGCACTTACTCCAAGCTTGGCACGCTCGCTCTTAACCGACAAGACATATATTATTAAATATGTAGCCAAGCATACTCCAGTTAGTCCTACTAGAACGGTCACAATAAATAGCAGCATAACTGGAATGTCAATTGTTGAAAAGTAAAGTTCCCCCTCTTCTCAAACATCAAGTCCAGCAATAGGCACAGGCAATGCCAAGTGTCTTAGATCTGCAGCTTCCTGATCATAGTAAGGTTGAAACAGTCGTTCGTGGCTGCAGATTTGCATAGCATGGTATGTGTGAAGTAAAAGGTGAGGGAAACGAGATGTAAAATATTTCACAAATTCATCTGGGACCAACCCCAACGTCTCTTGCACTTCGTGAGGCAACTCTCTGAAGTGGTGTTTCTGAAAAGATAATTTCAATACAAGAAATTAAAAAACGCATCTCTATTAAGCATGGGGAGCTGCTGGTGTAGACAAAACGAAAAACTTTATAGTTTAACGAGAGCATATTGAAATCAATACAACAAAATTAAATTTAGACTGCATATAAGCATCACATATGCAAGTAAATTAATCAGTGGGTAGAACAGAATGCAATGGGGTTTTGTGCAGTGTTTTTTACCAAGAAGCATCACAGCGTTTTTTTTTTTTTTACAGCAACTGTTAGACGCTGGCAGTGTAGAGAATGTATGCTGGCAAATAAATCGCCTTGCTAAAGATATCCAACATGCATACACAGGCTGGGACAACTGCATTAGAACCAGTTTACTAAGTGGGAGCAATGGCAAGAACAAGGGTAATCCACTGTTCTTTTCAAAAAAGTGCCGTGGGATCTTTAACACTTACCTGGACAATCACCAGAAATGGTCAGAGGGGACATCATCTGAAGGACAGGACCTCTGGCAGGTCAGGACTAAGCACTGTTCTTTGCTATAATGTAAGCTTTTTGGTACAAGCCAGAGTCCCCATGGTGGGACCCCAAACTTTCTGGCTATACTATATGGGCATAGCTCACTGAGTCATCCGGTAAGAAACTTTGCATGTAGTGGTTTACAGGCCAGCAGGGAGAAGAGAGAGAGGAGGAGCTAGGGGCAGAAGTAGGAAAGAGGGCAGCAAAAGGGGGGGGGGGGTATTAGTAGGGAATATCAAACTGCCAGACATTGACTGGGACATCCCAGCATCCAGCAGCGCCAGAAGCCAGGCCTTGCTCGACACTTTGCAGGACTGCACGTTGATACAGTAGGTAAGGGATCCCACTAGAGAGAATTTGCCATTCTCACTGGGTACTCATCAACTAGGAAAGAGTAGGCAAAGTGAGATGGGGAACTACTGGGTCCAGCAACCACAATACTATACGCTTCCTGTTGGCCCTGGGCAGCAGTAAGTCTTGTCTAAGGCTAAGGTGCTAAACTTAAGAAGGGCAGATTTCACCAGATGAGTCTTGGGCAGGTTATCAGGGGCTTGACAGCACCAGGAGAGTGGAAGAAAGATTTGGGGTTATAAAAGGGCCATTCTCGAGGCAACAAAAAAGTGCACAAGAGAAGCTATTAAGAGAAACAAGAGACCAATCTGGTTCTCTGAAAAGGTCAGGGAAGCAGTGAGGGCCAAACAGAAACCCTTTACAAGATCCAAACAAAACAGGGAGGTGAAGAGTGGGATGAGTACCAGGCAAAAAGTAGAGAGGCCACAAGGGCAGTCAGGATTGCAAAGGCAGACGCAGAAATGGAAATTACATACTCGCCATAATTCTTTTTTTAATTATATTTTTTATTTTCCCATAAAGCAGAAAGAAGTACAGTACATACCAAACTGTATAAATTTTAGGTGAAGAGTTATAAGCAACAAACTAATACAGTAATCAGACTATATGATTTTAGTGCATTATATAACACACAAATGCTTATATAGCTATTTTATTTTATCTTAATCTTATATGGTTACTAAATGTTCTAGTAATCCATCCATCTATAATATGGGTAGTCATTTAATACAGATTTAAAAACAATGTTTTGATGCTATTTATTAGTTAGTAGGGCTAGCCCTTTTTACCTCGTTAACTATACGGGAGTTTAGGTAAAGAGACAGAAAAGGAGAAAAAGGGTGTGGATATAAGCAACCAGACAGGAAACAGAAAGAACAGGGATTATAGAAAAGAGGGAGTTTAGAGGTTTCTGTTCTTACTTCGAGAAACAGCTCTTGCAGCAAGTTACACCATTAGGACTGAAGCCGGCAGGCACCAGGACCCCACAGAAAAACTTCTAGCTAGCAGTATCCAGCGGGGGACCACCCCCATTGTCGGCCCCTTCCTGACGTGAGGCATCACATAAAAAGGGGCGGTCCCCCAGCATCCCCAGTTCTTTTCCCACCGTTGACTTGCTAGCATCGGCCTCAAGGATGCCTGCATCAACGAACGACGCGTGAAATCTTTTACTTCTTTAATCTAATCCATGTCTACTCCTCCTACCCCTTCTCTTGAAGGACACCCCCTCTAAGTCTGCCTTCGGCAAGCAGATCCCCTTTGCCGACTATCATTCAGCTTGCGTGAGGTGTCTGGGCCCGGAGCACAATACCCAGGCCTGCTCAATCTGCCAACAATTTAACAGCAGAACTCGGATCTGCCGCCATAAGGCCCTTCAGGGGTTCCTCCTTGAGGAGAAATTAAAGTGGAGAAAAGACCTTCCTCCAAAGGGGAATCTTCACGCAAGACAGGGGAGCACCGGGACAAGTATCGGGACTCTGAGTCCAGAGCCAGCTCCAGCTCTACACGATCCGACCGTTCTCCATCCCGGGACCGCTCCCAGCCACCCCCCGTTAAGGTAAGGTCTTCAGGGTGCTCCTCGGCCTCTCTACACCCGCTCAAGACTACTCGGGTGCCCGACTCCGCCTCCAGGATGGATCCCTCAGACCGGCACAAGAAGTCTTCCTCCAAGTCCAATGGCACGTCAGACAGACGTTGGGACACTGACCTCAGGTCCATCTCCCAGCCTCCTACGGTCCCCGAAAGGAAGACCACGGAGTTGACGCCCCTCAGGCAGACGTCGGAGTCAAAGAAGGCATCCGACCCAGCACCTGCTAAACGGACTACTGAACCGACACCAGTAGTACAGACGCCAGTTGACACCGGACATCAGGGGTCCTCGGAAGAAGAGGTTACTGTGCCGCCAGATGACCAGACTGGTGACACGGAGGACGCCAGCCTACCCAGGGAGCCATTGCCGGTGGTTCCCCAGAACATGATGCCTGATCCTGGCGACAGACCCACACAAACGCCAGGCCCATCGTCTGGCATGAATATACAGGAAGTTAAAGACCTGTTCACCTTCTGGTGGGAGATCAAAAAGAAGGATGTGGTCCCCCTAAGCCTCTTTCACTGCCAACTCTGGGCGCTAAAGGTTCAAGACTCCCGACCCCTAAGGAGCCTACCCCGCCTCCTAGGGGCAGATCTAGGGAACGCAAGAGAAGCCTGTCACGGTCTCCCTCAGGGTCCCTGAGCCCTAAACAACCCAGGGGCAGACAACGCTCACTGGGGGATGACTCCAGACCGGACATGTCCGATACCTCCAGGTCTCCATCCCCATTTAGTCCCCCATCACCAGACCCATGAGACCTCCCAAGGTCACCACCGGATGATCCCTCCTTCTCAGAGATCAAGAGGCACGTCCAGGAAAATATGGGATGGGAGACAGAAGACTTGGACCCCAAGAGACAACGCCTTGCCCGTTACCTCCAGCAAAAGGATCCAAAACCTATGGTGGTCACATTTATGGACGTCACCAAAGCGGCTCGGAAGTGTCCGCACTATACACCGGCTGTTCCTAAGAAAGCCAACCACCTCTACAGAGCTCCTATCGAGGACCTGTACTTGGCGCAACAACTCCTGGCCGATTCACTGGTCATTGCTGCATCTCATGATCAGTCTCAGTGGCCTCAGCACTTGAGTACCCAGCCTCCGGACCAGGAATCTAAGCAATTAGATTTTATGGGAAGACGCATGTATGCGGCTGCTACATGCTCGATAAGGTCTCTGAACTATCTCATGCACATGGTGCAGTTTCAGAATGCCCTTTGGGAACAGGGTCAAGACCTTTTGAAGGGCTTCCCGGATGGCGAAAAGAAGGATGAGTTGCTTAAACTCCTTCATACTGGGTCAGATGTGGGGACCCAGGTCCTCTGAGCCACTTACGACTCAGCAGACTCGGCAGCCAGGGGAGCAGCTACAGGTGTTTGTCTCCGGAGACACTCTTGGTTGAGAGTCTCCGGCTTTACCCCAGATATCCAGAAGAACATCCTGGATGTCCCTTATAATGGAGCTGTCCTGTTCGGTGAGGAATCAGAGAAGGTCATCACCAGGCTATAGGACACAGGGAAGGCAGTCCAGACTGTACAGGCCATGTACAGACCCAAGTCTGGTTCCTTTCGTAGGAACCAGAACCATTTTTGCAGCTGGCAACAACAGCAACAGCCACGTTTCAGCCAGCAACCCAGGGGCAACTTTGGTCGTAAAAACCAAGCCAGGTTCCTCATGGGCCAGGGCCCAGAGCATCCCAAGGCAGCTCAGCCTGCGGGGTCCAATACCACCACAGCATGACTCCTTCCCGGCCCCTGCCCCTCCTCTGGATCAAAGAGTTGAGAAGGTCGTGGGTTGCATCTCTCATCACTAAGGCTGTAAGAAAATCACGGCACGCACGGATTTCACGATCTCCACTATTTTCAAGCGGTATCGTGAAATTGACCAATTTATTCGTTTTACCGTGAATTCACAGCCTTGAGAAATAAGAAGGTTTACTACAGCAGAATCTCAATCCTCACTCCCATGCTGTGTGCTGTGCAAGTCTCTGGGCATGCTGCAGAGATAGTGTGCTTAGGTGGGGGGGTTGTCACCAGATCCCCTGACTTTGTGGGTGTCCGCAACCTCAGCTCCTTCCTCACTCGCACAAGTGTGGTGGACATGATGTCACAGGATGAGAAAGACTGAAAATACTGGGAGAAAATAAGCCCTAACCTACAGTACCAATTGACTGTCACGCCCCGGACAGTCCTGACCCAGACCTCACCTTGCCTCTCAAAACCAACAAAAAAGCGGATGTATTTCCTTGGGTTACTGTCCCAGAACCTGGCCAATAATAAGTGGGTCTGAATAACGTAAGGCAACAGTGGTACAGCCAGTAACAGTGGGAGCAGCCTGGGCAGGAGCGACTCATAAATTATGCCATCCACAGAGCACTGAATAGTTCTGTATGAGATGTCAGTGAGTTAGGAAGACAGTTTGCCGAGTTTCCAGGTAATTTATTTTGCAAAGAGTATCTATTTTATTTTGTTGCTTTTCGATAATTTGAATTTTTACTGTGAAAAGTGGCATTTTTTGCCGTGCAGATGCCGTGAAAAACAGCGATTTTTGCCATGATTTTCTTACAGCCTTACTCATCACCTTTTGGGATGGCAGAGGATAACCTCTGACCGGTGGGTGTGCAGTTAGTAAAGCGAGGACACTATAGAGTTCCTCGACCACCCACCGTTCAGACCTCCCCTAATCTCCCACTACTTGGGTCAGCATGTCCTGCTCATCCAGCAGGAGATCTTGCCTCTCCTGTACAAGGAAGCCATAGAGTATGTTCCACCGAACCAGAGAGGAAACGGTTACTATTCTCACTTCTTCTTGGTTCCAAAGAAAACAGGGGACCTGTGCCCGATCTTAGATCTCAGCGACCTCAACACCTTTGTGTTGTACAAGTGCTTCCGCATGGTGACCCTGGCGGGTCTCATTCCCATGCTCAAAGAGGGCGCATGGCTAGCGTCACTGGACATGCAGGATGCTTATCTACATCTTCCAATTGCTCGTGCGCATCAAAAGTTTCTATGCTTCGAGTTTCTGGGATGCCACTACCAGTTCAAAGCTCTCCTTTTGGACTGCCCTCAGCACCTCGAGTATTCACAAAGTGTATGACAATCGTGGCAGCAGATCTCAGGAGACGAGGCCACTACGTGTTTCCGTACCTAGACGACTGGCTCCTCATGGCTCCCTCACAGGACGCCTTAATGTTCGCGATTCAGGATACTTGTTCCCTCCCACTCGCTGGGCACCACCATCAACCAGGAGTCGCACCTTGTCCCATCTCAGAACTAGCAGTTTATAGGAGCAATTCTGGACACCACTTGAGGAAGGGCATTCCTTCCCCAGGACAGGACGGAATGCATCAGATCCCTTATAAGGGACTTAAAGGAGAAGAACATGGTACCAGCCTGTAATGTTCTTTGCCTGCTCGGACACATGGCAGCTGCCATTGCGATGGTTCCCCTAGCTCGCCTCCATATGTGGGTCACCCAATGGATGTTAGGGGTGCAATGGGACCAAAAGCAAGATCATCTGCAGCATCCAGTCTGGATCACGAATATGGTCATCAGAGACTGGCACTAGTGGCTCATCCCACGCCACCTTTCGACGGGAGTCCCCTTCATTGTGCCACCTCCTTCAGCGACACTCTCCATGGATGCCTCAGGGTCCGGATGAGGTGCTCAGCTCAACGGGGTCAGGACTCAAGGCTCCTGGTCATCTCTAGAGGCCCTCCTTCACATAACATTCTAGAGATGACAGCTGTCCTGTACGCCCTACAGGCCTTCCAATCGGAGATTCCACCAGGTACTCTTCTGATACAGACAGACAATACCGCGGTGATGCACTATCTCAACAAACAAGGAGGCACTCATTCCTACCCCCTTTGCAGGGAGGCTTAAAGGGTCTGGAATTGGGTACTACAACACGGCGCAGATATCATTGCAGTGCATGTTCCCAGAGTGAACACCACCATCGCGGACAGTCTAAGTTGAACACAGGCCAGAGTCCATGAATGGGAACTGCTTCAGGAAGTCGCAGAGGACCTCTTCTGCAGATGGGGGACACTAGAATTAGACCTCTTCGCGTCCCCATCCAACACAAAACTGCCCAATTTCTGCTCGCTAGATCCAGGGCCTGGTGTTTTCTGATGAAATGCGTTGTCCCTCTCTTGGACGGGCAGGTTTCTCTACACTTTCTCACCCTTTCCTTTGATCCAGAGGGTCTATTGAAGCCCCAACAAGAGCGGGTGTCCCTTATTCTGGTAGAGCCCTTTTGACCCAGGCAAATTTGGTTCCCTCTCTTACATCAGCTAGCCCAGGAACCTCTGGTGCCCCTGCCATTCAGCTCTCATCTGTCCCAGGAGGCAGGCTCCTTGGTCCATCCGTATCTTCAGTCGCTGAACCTGCATGACTGGCTCCTAAGGACACAGCAGTCCTGAGATACGGGGTCTCTCAGGAAGTTGCGGACGTTCTGGTGGCAGCCAGAAAACCCTCCACTCATGCCACTTATGCCATGAAGCGGCACAGCTTTTGTATCTGGGCTCAAGCTCATGGATTAACCCCTTTGGATTGTTCTGAGAGGTCAGTTTTAGACTACCTCCTCTCCCTTTACGAGGCAGGTCTTGCCTACTCCTTCATTAAGGTTCACCTTTGCGCTATTTCAGTGTACCATTCACCGATAGGTCAAAGGTCTCTAGCCCAGCTAGAGGCTTCTCGCGCCTTTTTTTTTTTTTGCAGCATCCTGCACCTGAGACCACCCAGAGACCCAGTTCCACCTTGGGATCTTCCTTTTGTTCTAGAGCAGTTTACACTGCCTCCTTTTGAACCAGATGTGGATTGCAAGCTGCGTCTCCTCGCTTGGAAGACGCTCCTTTTAGTTGCTGTTACTTCTGCCAGAAGAATTTCTGAGCTTCATGCACTAATGTGCAAGGATCCTTATTTGGTTTTTCACAAGGACAGGGTGTCCTTAAGAACAAATCCTAAGTTCCTTCCCAAGGTGGTCTCAGCCGTCACACTCAACCAGGATACAGACCTTCCGGTGTATTATCCAAATCACTGTAACAGGGGAGAAGCCCTGTTACACACCCTGGAAGTGCACTGGAGTCTCAGATATTATCTGACCAGAACCAGGGCCCATTGCAAGTCAGACCAGCTCTTTGTTTCCTACGCACAGAGAATGCAAGGTGCTCCTGTCTCCAGTCGCTTTCTAGATGGCTGGTGAAATGTATCCTGTTCTGTTACCAGAAATGCAACAAACCTTTACCGGGACTGGTAAAAGGTCAATCTACGAGGGGGGCGGCTATCTCCTTTGCTACGCTCAAGAATGTTTCCACTTCAGCCATCTGTGTGGCAGCAACCTGGAGCACTGTACACACCTTCATCAGGCACTACAGTCTGGATATTGCCTCTAGATGCAGAGCAGGTTTCGGCTTAGCAGTCCTTCAGGGACTTTTGTCCTGAAATCTGAAACATCTCTCCTATCCTCCTCCGGATAACAAAATTGTTTCCTTACTGCTTGGAAATCAGTCCTAATGGTGTAACCTGCTGCAAGAGCTGTTTCTCGAAGTAAGATAGTACAGTTACACAAGAACTTACTGTAACGGTAGATCTTAGAGAACAGCTCTTGCAGCAGGTAGTTTCCCTCCCACCTTCCCCACTGGAGGTTGAGCCTTCTGACCTAGTTTCTAGGCTACAGCGTCTTTGACGCCATCCTACTGCAAACCTTCCTTTGGAAGTGGATCCTCAGTCTCCCCTTCAGATGTCACCTTTGGGCTGGGAGTCTCCAGCGGGAGACCTGGGGATGCTGGGGGACCGCCCCCCTTTTATGTGATGCCGACGTCAGGGAGGGGCTGACGTCGTGGGCGGTCCCCCACTGGATACTGCTAGCTAGAATTTTTCCATGGGGTCCTGGCGCCTGCTGGCTTCAGTCCTAATGGTGTAACCTGCTGCAAGAGTTGTTCTCGAAGATCTACTGTTATGGTAAGTTCTTACGTAACTGTACTTTCTATTGAATGGAGGGCTTTTCCCCCAATGGCACAAAGTCTGAGTAGTTTTCTAATTGATACAGTACCCATTTCCTCCAAAATGTCTCAAAACGGGAAAGTTTATTCATATAGGTGTATGTCACACGTTCCATATTATAGATCTCTACCATTATCGATCTTCATGTCTCCCTAGATGGTACTCTGGCAGTATGCCAAAGCTTTGTTATACCTTTTTTGCTGCCAGAACTGATATAAGAATTAGGCGCAGAATGATAGGGCTCAGTTCAAACTCCTGTGGAGGGATGGTCAGTAATATTAGTGGGGGGGGGGTAATTGCGCCCTGACATTTAATTGTGGCCTGAATAACTTTGCCAGTAAGGCTGTATGGTAGGACAGGCCCAGAAAACGTGCTGTGTTTGCCGTGAGTTGCCCACATCCCCTCCAACACACAACCATGCCCTCATCTGCATATTTACTCACTACATCTGGTCATTTGAAAAATCTATATCGGCACTTCCAGGAGAATTCTCTCCAGTAGGTTGAAGAAGTTAGATGGTAGGCCTTCGTAGCAAATATATTCCATGCCTCTATCTTGTGTTCTGTGTCTAATTCAGCATTCCATCTGTGCAAGGTAGATACAGTATATGCCACTTGTTAACGGACTAGTTTAACATTCTACAATTAGTCCGTTACAAGTGGCGTCCGTTACATCAGTTTCACATTTTACCAGCCAAAAAATTATATGGGGAATGGATAAAGGAACTTCCTCATCTGGTTTGTTGCCGGGTCAGGATTGAGAGGTATTGTTGCTGAGTCGGGAGTCGGGATTGAGAGGTATTGTTGCTGAATAGGGAGTCAGGATTATTGCTGAGTCGGGATTGAGAGGTGGCTAGCGCATTCACCAAGCCTGTGGATTACCTGATCAGCTACTGCATTCACCCTTTCAAGCTGTGCCAGAGACACGTGATTTTTGAATTTGAGCACTGCGAGCAGCAGCAGTTCAGGAGCAGCAAATGGATCGGCTAATGCAACAAATTCGGGAAAGGTGTTGATGACCTGTGGTCTTTTATTGGAGTGGTAAGAGCTAACTAAGTCATTCCTTCTTGTTAGGGTAGGGGAGGTTTACCTTTAAAGACAGCCAACCACTTCAGACTTTTTGGCTTAACGAGGGGAGTAAGCGATTAGTAGCTTTGCTGTTAAGAACATACAACACCTGTTCCAATTAATGCTCGTCAGCAAGACTGAAGTGAGCGATAAATATGTGTGAACTTTTTGTCTTTGATGGCCGCTAAATACGGAATTGCAGGTCTGCATTATCAGGGTACTTTAACATTGCAACAGATATGGTTTGGCATTAGGCAAATAGGATTTGTCCGGTTCTTCCGAAAGTCCGCCACATCCAGGTCCATTATATTTGGCGCACACTGTACTGTACTGTGGACTCCACTGCCACCTCTTGTATTGCTTTGTAGGCATGCCCCATTATGTGGTCTAGAAAGTGTCCTTGCAGACAGGGCATCAAGAGCTGTAGGAGTAAGGGAAGTTCTGCAAGAAGGATACGGGACTGAATTGACTGATCCCCTATATATGATCTCACTTGCAGATAAGGAAAATGGTCAGTGTTCCAAAGATACAATTCTGATTGCAGGGTAGCAAATGGAAGGGTTCTGTGCTTATCCATCAGTTGGTAGAAAAAGTGGAGTCCCACTTTAGTCCAGCTGTGGAAGGCCCCATCCATCTGGTTGGGCCTATAGTCTGTATAGTGTGCTCGGGCTCGAAGAAGGAAATGGTGTGCGAGAGTAAAAATGTTTTTTGTGATTCGCAATCAATACCATTGCCGTGTATTTGTAAAATTTTGCTAATGGACTGCATACTGCCAAATAAATATGGGTCACAGCTGTGCAAATCATTTAAGGTAAATTCAATTTGTTTCCAATAGGGGTGTTGTGAGGGGGCTAACCAGATGTATATTGTGTGCAAATATGCAGCTTGGGCATATTTTGATAGATTCGGTACATTGAGGCCTCCTCTATGACTTGGAAGTTGTAACACAGAGAAATTAATCTGGGGGGTCCCACTCCAGATGAAGCAGAAGACTGCTCTGTCTCACGCTCGCAAGTATAGCCAGACTGGCATAATGGGTAGGGTTTGCAAGTAATAGAAGGTACATGGTAATATGTTTTGGCGTATTGTTTCTATGCACTGGAAAAAACCTAATGAAAGGTGTGTCCATTTGGAGAGTCCCCAGTGATTTGTATAGTTAGAGGCTCATAATTCAGGGATGCTCCAGGTTACGGGTAATCTTGATTCCCAGGTACTTAAATGATGACTTATTCCACCTGAATGGGAACATGCTCTTAAGTTGGGAAGTCAGTGTGTAATTATAATCAATAACCACCTCCATTTTAGTGGTGGCAAGTTTGTACCATGAGATGCTACCAAACTGGTCAAATATCCTTCAGAGCATAGGAATTGACTCATCTGGGGGAAGTGACGGTGAGAAGCAGGTTATCTGCAAACAATGAAAGATCTGACTTCGAGGTGGCGCTCTTGCAGCAGGTAATGCACTTAATGCCGCCAGGCATTAGGACCCCAAGGAAAAATATTCTAGCTAGCAGTCTGTGGTGGGGTCCGCCCCCGATGTCGGCTCCGCCTGACGTCAGATGTGGTATAAAAGGGGTGGACCCCCGGCGCCATCTCAGTTATTTTCCTGCCATCGACCTGCTTAGTTTGGCTCCACGGACGCCTCACATTAGCAGTCGACCGCCTCTATTTCTCGTGCAAAAAAAAGCAGTTTTTTCGATAATTGTTCTTTTTTGATCAAAGTCCTCTTGCATGTCTTCGTCCTCACCACCACAGTGAAAGCTGAAGTGCCAATGCGGCAAGCAGATCCCAGCTAAAGACAGCCATGAGGCCTGCCTGATCTGCCTAGGCCCTGACCATCGGCCCGACTGTCCGCACTGCAAAAATTCAACAAGATGAGGATGAGAAGAGCAAAAACACTGAAGGCCTATCTATTGGAGCAAAAAATAGCTGCCATGCAGAAATCCCCGTCGGGACCCAGCTCTTCTTCACCCGCGAAGGAGTCTCCCCACCAAGAAGTCTGCAGGGAAACACCATTCATGGGAAAAAGATATGGCCAGATCACAATCCCACCCAAAGTCTCCTCATAGAGCTTCTTCCTCGGCCTCTGGCGGGAGGTCGGGATCAGTTCCAAGAAGACGCACTCTTCTGCTAGCGAAAAGCCCAGAGAGCAGCCCCATAAGTCTTCTCATGAGTCGGCCCAGGAGGGTCAGTCGCCTGCTGGTAGGCCTAAGGAGTCAGGCCATAAACCCAGTGGATCGTCCGACAAACAGAAGGTCGAATGACTCCTCCAAGTGACAGGAGACTGTCCGCCTGTGGACGCCTCCGGATAAGAGGACCTCTCAGACCAGTGACAAGCATCCCCCAGCCCAGGCGGCCTCACTGGAAGACAGGGCCCGTTCACGCGACAAAAGACAGTTGCCGGATGGTGACCAGACGCCCGACCTCCCTCTAGATGACCAGTCACCTGATGAGGCTCAGAACACACCAGACGTAGGGTTGGACGACCGCTCTCCTATTCACACGGAGCCCGACCCACAGCCAGACACAGCCACGGTGGCCTCCCCAGAGCAGATTCCTGTACCAGATACCCGGTCCTTCAGCTCTGATGCCCCCTCCTCCGGTCATCCCCATGGCGGATGTTGGGGCTCTTTTCAGTTCCTGGCGGAATACTGTGAAAGGGGATCTTCTGTATAGACCTCCAGATCCCCCTCCCAAGGAAATCCCACCACCTCCTCCTCCTCTGACCACAGACAAGATGGCAAGTGAGGACTTCCACCCACCTCCCAGTCCTAGAGGGAAAAGGAGGCAAAGGTCATCCACTGTCCCCTCCTCCAGTGGCCGCCAGTTGTCTACCTCCGGGAACTACGCGGAGGATTCACCCCAAGTCGTCAGAGGATGAGGACTACCGTCCTCCTTCCCCAGGAAGGACTCTCCCAGATCTCCACCGGATGATCCTTCTTTCCTTGACATTATGAGGCACATCCAAAATATTTATCAGTGGGACACAGAGGAATTGGACCCAGAAAGAAAAAGGCTGGCAAAATTTCTGGGAGCCAAGGACCCAAAACCACTGGTGATACCCCGTCTAGTGAAGCCCTTTCAAGATGTGACTAGGCTCACCTGGAAGAGGCTGCCCTCCACTTCGGCTATGCCTCGGAAGGTGGATCGGTTGTACAAGCCTCTGAGAGACGAGCCTCTTCTGGAGGGAACACCCAAAAGCTGACTCCATGGTCCTAGCCGCTGCCCACAGTAGACTCACCCAACCCAAACACCTCAGCTCCCAACCTCCGGACCCAGAGTCTAAAAAAATAGATCACTGGGGTAGGAATGTTTATTCCTTGGCCATGGGGGCCATTCGCTCTTTGAACTTCTTGGCCCACATGGTCACGTACCAAAAGTCGCTGTGGGAGAAGACTATGGAGCTGATAAAGACCCAACCCGATTTGGACACCAAAATCATGCTTTTAGCTTATGTCCAATCAGGAGTGGATGTCGATAAACATGTCTCCGCTGTTCTTATGACTCCGCAGACATGGCAGCCAGAGCAGCAGCATCAGGAGTTTGAGCAGACATGCATGGGTCAGGGTGGCCAGCTTTCGCCAGGACCTCCAAGACACAATCTTGGACACCCCTTTCTAGTGCCCGGTCCTTTTTGGCCAGGAGGTTGAGGGCATCATAAAAGGCCTTTAAGATTCAGGCAAAGCTGTGGCAGATGTACACAAGATGTACAAATCTGAACCACAGCCGACACATAAGCGTCCTTTTCGCAGACCCCAAAGCCAGCAGGGAACTTACCAGTTCCATGGCAAGGGTTTCAAGTGCCGTGGTCAGCCTGCTCAGCCCAGAGCACCCTAAAGCTCCCAGGCATCCCCCCCCCCGGGTACTGCATGACTCTCAGCTGCCTCCCCCAGTCATCACTTCTCAAACAGACAGGTTCACGTTTTTTGTGCGCAAAGTGCCCTCGCTAAATTTCTTTAAATTTCGAGCTCCTCGGCCCCTCCCTTGTAGTAATAATGTTTAAGAAAAAAAGAGGGACTGCTCTACCTCAGAATCCAAAATTTTCTGCACTTCCTTCTTAACTTGCTTTATCTGCTGGGAAATAGACCTGTTCCCCTGCTTATAAAAGGACTGCAGTGTTGTGAGTTGAGTGTGCAATTCCTTGAATTTTCCCTTTCTTTTTTTATGGGATGAGTAGGCAATAATCTCTCCCCACAAAACTGCTTTAGTGGTGTCCCATAAAATAATTGGCAATACAGAGGGGTC
Source organism: Neoceratodus forsteri (assembly GCA_016271365.2). Taxonomy (NCBI): domain Eukaryota; kingdom Metazoa; phylum Chordata; order Ceratodontiformes; family Ceratodontidae; genus Neoceratodus; species Neoceratodus forsteri. The sequence continues at coordinate 340,125,370 of JADMNL010000024.1, forward strand.
TGAATTGTTGCTTATTATTTGCGGGATTTTGTCTTGAGCCAATTGTACAAATTTGGGGTCTTTTAAGAGCATTAGGTTGAGTCATCAAGCGCCAGTGATGGGTTTCCCAGGTTAATTTTGTCTTCACTGGGGCATGATAATATATTAGTATCGGACCACGGTTTATATCTTGGATAGTGTCTAAATGCTCAACTGTTGTGATCAAATCTAGCCATGCCTAAGATCCCATCTTGGGGGAGCTACAGGTGAATGCTGGGGTTGTCGGGGGAACAAGTGGCGCCATACATCAGTGAATCTCAGATGGGCTAGTGTAGTGCGAAGATATTTTTGCCTTGGTGTTGTTCTATTGTGTATGAGGCCTATATCTAAAGTGGGAGTGAGGATTGTATTAAGATCACCTCCCATGATTAGCTGGCCTTGCAATAAGGACAGTAGTTTATTTAAGAAGCGTTCAGCCACCACTTTGTCAGATCCTGGTGGAAAGTATACACTTGCCAATGTGACCCGCATGGTATGTAGTTTTCCAACAGCTATTACAAAGTATCCCTCTGGATCTGTATATTGTCCTAGAAGTTGAAATGAAATATTGTGTGGGATTAGTATAGCTACCACCCCCCGTCTACGCTCAAATCTGAGAGAAGCTGCTATCACAGACTAAAACCCCTAGAATGGAACTTGTCATATTCAGGCTGTGACAAGCGAGTCCCCTGCAAGAACACCATGGGACTATGAATGCCACTGACATTCCAAGATACAATGTGACAGTAGTTATCCATTAGGGCAGGGGGGTGAGGGATCAGGGTGTCGTATCAAGGGAATAGCCCGCCTTCCAAAAGAGTCAGAGGGGAGAGTGAAACCAGAAGAGGATGAGAGAGAGTGAGTAAGATAGAGTCTGGCGAAAAGGAAACAAAAATTGCACAATTAACATGTGGCAGCAAAGTGCATAGTTTAAAACATTTCTAATCTAGTCACGTCCATTATATAAACCTTTAACGAATGCCAACAGGGCAACCTGAACCAAAGTTTGAAACATTAGTAACACCATTAACTCCTGTCACTTCTACTGGGGGACAGGGTAATTGAAAACGTGTGCTTCCAAGGTAGGGAGATAATGTGATCTCCTATATAGAGATAGGTGATATATCCCTGAGGGGTAATTCACAGCATCCGCTGTGGGTCCTCGTAGCAGTAGTTGCTACTAAGTAGGTGAAGGAGGCCGAGTGTGTTCCCCTTACTTCAGGCTCCTACAAAAGTTAGCTGCGGGGAATGTGGAAGGTATGGCTCCACAGATCCAGACCCCTTGTCCTTCAGGTGGCTGGGTTTATGGTCTGGGCTGGTGGGTGGTATTGGGCTCTGGTATATGGATAACTGCCACAAAAGCAGACCTGGGAAGTTCAGACATTGCTGTTTTTTCCCTCCTCTCCCTCTGAATATATGTGCTAGGGGTGATCATGTCAAGGCAGGCGTTGATTCAATAAGCCACCTTATGTGGGTGGGACACATTCGTGCATGCTCAGCTCTATCTGTGTGGTCCCGAACTGCAATTCACAAATTTAGCCACTGGTGGGAAGCAAAAGATTTTAAATGCTGTAATGGGGACCATGTATTTTACAGGTCCTCCACTCCTGATGCTGACATCCATTGGTCATCCAAGCGAATGAACAGAGGTGTGGGGGGAGGGAGTGGAGGAGCAAGGAGTGGTTGCCACTAATCAGCCCCTGAACATCATGCATCATAACTGTGGTAGCTTCAACATGCTGGTCCCCTATTTAGTTTTATATGGAGAGGGGCAGACCCACTGAGCTGTATGTGACACATTGCTATGGTATACAGGTACCTCTCTCCAGTTCCCAAACAAAGGTCCAATTCACCTTTGCCATGGGTCTACCCGATTCTGTTTAGGGAATGTGGTATGACTCAGGGGCACTTGGCTACAAAAAGTGACAACCATCTCCTTTCCCCAACGCCATTCAGTACAGATCTCAGCTGTAATTTTATCATGAATTACTCCTAACTTCCTTTCCCTTCCCAAGACATTTAAATTACTGCATCCATATTAGAGCCCCCTGCGAGGTTCGTTTATTGTTACAAGACTCTGCCATCGAAGTAATCAGTCAGTCAGCAGTCACACTGCTTCTGGTGTGGGCAGGGAGAGACCACAATTTGTTCCCCGGACCCCCAAGAGCATCAGCATCCTGTGGCATAGAAACATAGACTAGACAGCAGATAAGGACCGCTTGGCCCACCCAGTCTGCCCATTTCCCTACCTATTGGATAAACTGCAGATTCTAGTTAACCAACAGCGTACTTCCTGCAACCCCCCACTATAATTGCCTTATGTCTGTCCCATGCATGTTTGAATTCCCCCACTGTTTTAGACCCCACAACCTCTCCAGGAAGGCGGTTCTATGTGTCCACCACTCTCTCCGTGAAAAAAATTTCCTCACATTACCACTGAGCCATCCCCCTTCTTTAAATTGTGCCCCTGTTCTTACACATCTCTTTTTCTGAAAGATGATACCCTCCTGGACTTTGCTGATTCCCTTGAGGTACTTAAAAGTTTCTATCATGTCCCCCTCATCCCTCTTTTTATCAAGGGTATACATATTAAGCTCTCTCAGTCTCTTCATATGGTTTCTGATGTACACCCTGCACCATTTTAGTTGCCCTCCTCTGGACTGCTTCCATCCTGTCTATGTCCTTGGGTAGATGAGGTCTCCAAAACTGCACGCAGTACTCCAGATGGGGTCTCACCAACTGTCTGTACAGAGGGATAACCACTTCCCTTTTTCTACTTGTGATGCCCCTCCCTATGCATCCCAGTATCCCCCTGGCTCTCCTTACCGACTTCTCACACTGTTTACCCACCTTTAGGTCATCTGATATGACTACCCCCAGGTCCCTTTCCATTATTATTGTTGTTAGTACCTCCCCTGCTATTGTGTACTCTCTTCTCCTGGATTTTTATTTCCCAGGTGCATTACTTTGCACTTCTTTGCATTGAATCTAAGTTGCCATATGTCTGACCATTCCTCCAACCTTGCCAAGTCCCTTCTCATTCTTTCTACCCCCTTGTGCATCAACTCTGTTACAGATCTTTGTGTCATCTGCAAAGAGGCGTACCTTTCCTTCCAGACCCTCTGCAATGTCACCTATAAAGATGTTAAAGAGGACTGGACCCAGTACTGAACCAAGTACTCCACTAGAAACCCCGCCTTTCTTCAGAATGTGTTCCATTCACTATTACCTTCTGTGTCCTGTTGTGCAGCCAGTTTGCTACAAGGCTACCCTGGGACCCACTCCCAGGCTGGCTAACTTGATTATTAATCTTTGTGCAGGACTGTGTCAAATGCCTTGCTAAAGTCTAGGTAGGCCATATCCACAGCCCTCCCTGGTCCATTACTTTGGTCACCCAGTCAAAGAAATCAATTAGATTCATCTGACATGACCTTCCTGCTGTGAACCCATGCTGCTTTGGGTCCTGTGCCCCGCTGGCCTCTAGGTACTCAACAGTTCTTTCTTTCAGAAGTGATTCCATCATTTTCCCCACAACTGAGGTCAAACTAACAGGTCTGTAGTTTCCTGCTTCTGCCTTGCTCCCACTTTAGTGAAGAGGAATCACATCTGCCCTCCTCCATTCCTCAGGTACCACCCCATCCTCCCATGATTTGTTAAAAAGTGTGGTCAGTGGTGTCACTAGGTCCTCCCTTAATTATTTTAGAATTCTGGGGTGAATTCCATCAGGCTCCATTGCTTTGTCCACCTTCAGTTTTAGGAGTTCTTGTAGAACCCTTTTCTTCTGTGAAAGGACTGGGATCGACCCCCCTATCAAGAGTGCTTCTGTTAATTGGATTAGGCACTTCCCCCTCCTCTTTTGTGAATACTGAGCAGAAATATTCGTTCAGTATCCCTGCTTTTTCACTGTCCCCCTCTGCCCACCCACCGTTCATTCTAGATTTTAGCAAGGCATTTGACACAGTCCCACACAAAAGATTAATAGTCAAATTAACCAGCCTGGGAGTGGGTCCCAGGGTGGTAGCCTGGGTAAAACATTGCTGGACAACAGGACACAGAAGGTAATTGTAAATGGAGTCCACTCTGAAGAAAGAGGGGTTACTAGTGGGTACCGCAGGGTTCAGTATTGGGTCCAGTCCTTTTTAATGTCTTCATAAGTGACATTGCAGAGGGACTGGAAGGAAAAGTATGCCTCTTTGCAGATGACACAAAGATCTGCAACAGGGTTGATACACAAGGAGGCGTGGAAAGGATGAGAAGGGACTTGGCAAGGTTGGAGGAATGGTCAGAAGTATGGCAGCTAGGATTCAATGCAAAGAAGTGCAAAATAATGCACCTGGGAAACAAGAACCCAGGGGAAGAATACACAATGGGGGGGAGGTAGTAACAACAACAAAAAAGGAAAGGGACCTGGGGGTAATCATATCAGATGACCTTAAGGTTAGCAAGCAATGTGAGAAGGCAGTAGGGAGGGCTGGGGGTATACTGGGATGTATAGGGAGAGGCATCAGCAGCAGAAAACAGGAAGTTGTTATCCCTCTGTACAGACAGTTGGTGAGACCCCATCTGGAGTACTGTGTCCAGTTCTGGAGACCCCATCTCCGCAAGGACACAGACAGAATAGAGGCAGTCCAGAGGAGGGCAACTAAAATGGTGCAGGGTCTGCAAGAGAAGCCGTATGAGGAGAGACTCAAGGAGCTTAATATGTATACCCTTGAGGAAAGAAGGGAGAGGGGGGACATGATAGAAACTTTAAGTACCCTCAGTGGAATCAACAAAGTCCAAGAGGGTAGCATCTTTCAGGAAAAGAGATGTGCAAGAACAAGGGACACAATTTAAAGATGGGGGTCTAGGGTAATGTGGAGGAAGCATTATTTCACAGAGAGAGGGTAGTGGATGCATGGAACAGCCTTCCTGAGGAGGTTGTGGGGTCTAAAACTGTGGGAGAATTCAAGAATGCATGGGACAGACATAAGGCAATTCTTGTGGGGGGTAGGAAGAAATAGGCTGTTGGTTAACTAGGATCTGCGGCCTATCCTGTAGGTAGGGAAATGGGCAGATTAGATGGGCCAAGCGGTCCTTATCTGCCGTCAAAGTCTATGTTTCTATGTTTCTATTTTATTTTCAATCTGAGCAATGTCTGCTTATAAATCAGCTTTAATATGCCAGACCTCTGTCTTGAAGTGCTTTAGTTCTGCCAAGATTGCAGCATTAGTGAGCTGCTGTGTACCCGATGCCATCTCTGCAGAGCTCATGGTGGAGGGCACCTACGGCTTGTTCGAGTCTTCTTGCCCAGTATTTACTATTACAGCCTCCGTTTTTTTCCCTGTCCATCAGAATTACTGCGGCTTTTTTAGGAAAACATTCGATCAGTTTTCACAGAAAATGTTTTGGTTTTAGAGCCTTTTTAACGGGTCTGGATCTGGAGCTATGAAATTAACATTTCATCTCCCCTCGGCCAGAACCAGAAGTCTCTCACCATAATTCTTGATTTTCTTGGACCATCTTCACCATTGATTCACACTGCTGGGTTCAAGCCGGAGGCACTTGAACCCTGCGGGAGCCAAAAATCTTCAAGAGGGCCAGCGGCAAGGTATGCTGCATGCATGCACTGCACTGCAAGACTGACTCACACTACATAGCCTATCTCGGCAACGGCCCCAAACTGCCTCAGCACTTTTTTTACTAAGCAGGTGCAGCGTAACTCAACTAAATAAACACCTAACCTAACAAGGGCAAAATCAATCAATTAATCAATCAATCAATCTTTATTTATCCAGGCGAAACACCATTAAGACAGCTCATTTACAAGGTGGACCTGGGACAGGTAAAAGTATATAATATAAAAAGTTAGATGAATGTATAATATAAAGCACAATAAATAAAATCTTGCAAATAGGTTATAGTTTGTACAGTTTGATGACCATATAATACAAGGCACAATCAATACAATCTTGCAATTAGGTTATAGTTTGTACATCATATGCAAAACGAAGAAGGACGACACGTTTATACGTCAAATACGTAAAAAACCCACAAAAGAACAGCAGGATGCATGAGTCATTTAATACAAAATGTCACCCTGTAAATGAAAATTACGTACCTACCGTAATTATGATCTTTCTGTGTATCTTCACCATTCATCACTGTTGGGTACTTGGTCGTTGCTCAGGACCCTGCAGTAGTTTTTTCTTTTTTTTTTAGGTAGGTGGAGCCAATGCACCATCGCCGCCGCCCTTGAGGCTGACACATTATGTGGCACTTGTGGGTTGGCTGTTAGGTGCCATCAACTCCGCCTGCCTGCCAGTTCTGAGTCGCCAGAGAGGTAAGAGAAAGGGAGGGGAGGGTTGGACAAGGAAGTCCAAGGGACAGAAATAGGAAAAGATATATAAACTAAAAGGAGCAATAACGACCGAGAGGACAGAAGAAGAAGAAGAAGAAGAAGACGGAAACTAAAAGGATTGGGAGGGGCCCCAATCTCTGGAAATAAAAGAAGGAGGTAGGGTGGGATAGAGAATTTAGGAAAAGAGGGAGGGGAGTTAAACACGTCCCAGACCCTGGTCCGTCTCCAGATTACATAGGAACTGCAAGGAGTAGCCAAAGGCTTGCTGCCAGAATTCAAGGCACAGAATGGCTGGCAAAAAACTCCAGCTGAGCAGAGTCGGCTATTCTGGAAGAAGGACAGGGTACAGGGAATTAACACCCTCTTCAAGGAAAGATTATTGGTGAAAAAAAGGGAAAAGGATTTTTTTTTTTTTAATAAACAAGGAGAAATATAAGTTGGACGGAAAACAAGGAGGAGGAGAGAATGAAGGGCAACTGCCAACTCCCACCCCACAGGGGTGGAGCTAATGCACTGGAGAAGGAGTGCCCCCAATACTGCCCACTCTCCCCAGAACATTATCCCCCTATGTGCCCCTGTTTTACCCCACTCCTGACAAGAAAGGAGTGGGGGGGGGATGGGCACAGAGAGGGAGGAAGACCCAGAGACTAAGGGCCCCAGGGGGATGGAGGGTGGGATTGTGATGAATGGTGAAGATACAAAGAAAGATCATAATTACGGTAGGTATGTAATTTTCATATCTTATCTGCGTCAATCTTCACCATTCATCACTGTTGGGTGAGTGCCAAGCCCCCCTGAAGTGGGTTTTCTTTTACACCCTAAGGGGCAAAGTCTCTTAGCTCTCAGTGGGTGACACACTATGAGGGAGAACCTTCAGGGCCTGGAGAGGCCAGAGAGCGGGGAGAGTGAGAAGGGGACACCCCCAGAGGGGGAAGGAAGTTGCCCCGACAAACGCTGTCTCGCTCTATGGGAGAAAAGGTAGGTTCTCCGGTGAGCGGAGTTAATCACCCTACGCCGGGCCAAGGGTGACAACCGGGAAAGACGCAGCCATGCCGTCCGCCTAGTGCAGACGCTGTCCCACGACCTGGTAGCTACCTCGATGGCATCTTAGGATGCCCTCGCTTGGTGCCTTGCTAGCTCCAGGCCACGCGCAGAGAGTGCAATGGTTTGTCTGGTTTGCTCTGTATCAGGCAATGAAGCTAGGAGTTGACCTAGCCTGGACCACAAGAACCTGTCATAGGCTGCATAGTGGGCCTGATGTGCAGAAATGGAAAGTGACAACTGTGCTAAGTAGAAAGTCCTCCTACCCCAGAAGTCAAAATCTGAGGAGTCTTGATCTGGGGGCCGGTCACGGTGAAAGGCGCGAAGCCCATCAGGAGTATCCAACTGTGTCAATCCGGACTGCGGATGAGGCATGGAACCTGGAGACCCGGGGAATACCTCTGGCTGAGATCCCTAGGGGCAGGAACTCCAGAAGGGCCTCTGCCAGGAACGCAACAACGCCTCCCGAAAGGGAGCAGGCCAGGGCGGCACCACAAGGGTGGCCTCGCCAAAATCGCCTAGAAAGGCATGCGCCGAGTGCTCTGGATTGCTAACAGTGGCAGGGGTTAGGTGCAAGTCCTCCAACATCCTCACGAGGAAGCACTGCTGCTCAGCGAGATCAGCGGCTGGAGAGATGTGGACAGAAGGTTCCTCTCCCCCGGAAGAGGGGGATGAAGAGCTGGAGGGCATCGGCTGCTCAGAGGGCAACTGCTCGGGGGGAGGTTGAAAAACCTGACTGTCCATCGCCCTAACGTAAGCTGGGAACCGAGCAGCCACAGCCCTGAACTGCTCCCAGGAGAGAGGCCCGCTAGGACCAAGGATGCCTGGGAGTGCAGGATAATGTGGCAGAGAAATGGGGACAGAGCCGAGATGCGATGTCGGCTGACCTCCACCTAGGCTAAGGAGCAGACCGGACGTACCCGCGGAAGAAGGTGCCCCGGAAGACCCCATAGCTGACAGCTGAACAACCATTTCAGTACTGCCTTGGCTGCATCCGGAAGAATCCCCCCATGAGGTCACCGGGGCCATATAGGTCCAGAAGGATGGTCCCCTACCTCAAAAGAATGGGGTTCTCTCAAAGAGACCAAGGAGGAAGAGCGAAGATCCACACTACGGCTTCTCCCAGAGCCCGGGTGGACCCCCGAAAAAGGCCACCATGCAGACCCCACACCCCTCGACCTCTCAGAGCCTGAAAGAGCCCTTCTCCTTGATAGGGCCAGCCTAAGTAGCTGACAGCTCTGGGCAGCACCCGAAGGAGTTATCCAGGGCACGGTACCCTCCCCTCCTGTAGGTGCTCTGATCGGCCCTAAAGTTGGGCGATCCAGGCACACCACAGGTGGGGTACTACTGCTAAGGGGTCAGTGAACACACCAAGACCAGGCTGCAGAGCAATGGTGGCCTGCACCACTGCCCGCTGGTCAGCACCCCTGATCCCAGTCTCGGTAGCCACCGACCCCATCTCAGAAGGGGTCTGACTCCGGCTTGTTGAGGATACTACAGGGCTGCCCACTCCAGCAGTCAACCCCAAAGCGTCAGACTGTCCATCTGACTCAGAGCCCGACTCCGCCTCCGAAGAGGTTGAGGCCGAGGCCAGACCATAGGAGGGCGCCCACTGCCATCTTTGCAAAAGGGGGTGCTAGAAACCAAAACCATGCCCGAGCTGGTGCCAGTGCCCCTACAGCACCGTAAGCGGAATCCACAGGGGGCATGGCTCCAGCCCGAACAGGAGCTCCAGACTCGGGACCAGCCACGACGCCGCGAGCGGCACCGAGGATGAAGACGGCACCGACAACAGCCCTGATGGAGCCATCGGCACTGAGGACAGTGCCGCCTGGCTCCATGGCACTGCAAACGGCGCTGAGGGCAGAGGTGGCACCAACGGCGGAATCTGATGGCCCCACGGCGCCGAGTCCTGAGGATACAGTGCCGTGCTCAACCTCGGTGCCACAGACGGCGCCGAGGCGAGACTCAGACAAAGACAGCGCCGTAGAAGCTCCCACGGTGCCGCGAATGGCTCTGACAGTAGCCATGGTGCCGCACGACAAACCAGCATCGATGGCTCCGTCAGGGCGCACGGCACACAGGCCCGCAACGGCGCTGACCAACGGTGTCGAGAACAGCACCGACCCAGGCCTTGTGAACTGTGGGTCTGACACCAGGAAGCCTTCACCCCCGAAGGGGCGATTGCCATGGCGGTGCCTCCCACCCACCCCCAAAAGGAGCGCGACGGGCCTCCTGCACCGGGGAAGGAGCCTCGGCAATGGCCAGGCTACTAGTAGCCGAGGCTCCCTCCTCCTCCTCGGTCCGTGTAGAACCAGGAGAGGACCCAGAAGAAAGGCTGAGAGTGCGTGGCTTGGCCAGATGAGTACGCGCCCAACTCCCAAAAGTTGACGAAGCTCGCCCCACTTTCCACGCGCGTTGCTTGATGACCCGGCGGTCGATGGAGAAACAGGCATCGCACAAATCCATGTCGAGAAGTGGGCCAAGACACGAAAGGCAACGGTTGTGCTGGTCGGTGATGGAATACTTTCACCCGCGTGGGCATCATCGCATGGGGGGCTGACCCATCCTAGAAGTTTTCTTGCCCTCCGACTGAGACATGACCTACGGAAAAAAAACACCAAAACAGACTCTACATCGCAGAAAATAGAATAATGGAAAGATCTTACCGAGCGACGTCGAGTATGGCAAAACAGAACCAGCAGGAGGAACCGATGGACTTCGGCACCGAAGGTAAGGGAATGATCGAGAAAAACTGAAGCAGGCCTCAAAATCTTCTTCCAGCATCCCACGAGGTGACCTCTATGGCAGGAGATGAAGAACTGGCAGGCAGGCGGAGTCAACAGTGCTTAACGGCCAACCCGCGAGCGCCATGCAATGCATCGGCCTCGAGGGCGGCGTCGATGGTGCGTCAACTCCACCTACCTTAAAAAAAAAAAAAAAAAAAAGCTTCTGCGGCGTCATGACCTCCGGCAAAGTACCCAACAGTGATGAATGGTGAAGACTGACACAGATAAGATCCACGTCTTCCAGGTAGTAGAAGCCATAAGACAGCTGGACACTGGGAGAAGAGGAAGAGCTCCAGAACAGTTAAGCTAGTGAGGGCTGTTGCATAGTTCTTTAAAGGTCTTAGCAAAGAGAGTTTTGAAAATAGGTACTTTCACTGGAAGGACTATTTTTCAGGTTTTTTGCATACTGTTTCAAACGACAGGGAAAAAGTGACATGGCCACTCTGCCAAAGCGTGTATTTACCTTAGGAATAATAAGAGAGGAATATGAAAGGCTTCTTAGAAGGTAACTCCCTGGTTGACAGAGGTAGACAGTCAGAGATGTATTTAGGAAGCTTATTTGTTAATGTTCTAAGTGTCCAAAGGATAGCATATTTATGCCGTCTGTAACTGAGTTCCAGCCAAGCAGAGAGTAAAGGGTACAGTGATGTGTGGAGTATGGTGCGTTTGTGATAAATCTAATTGCCCGATTATAGAGGGTGTCAAGTTTCCCTAAAGCCACACTAGTCCCATGACCACACAGGATATCAGCATAATCTAGGAGCGGTAAGAACATAGTTTGCACAGACGTATTTTTGCCTCCTGAGTTAGTAGATGCTTTATGCGAAAGAAGATACCAAGTCTTTGTCTTAGTCTTGGTTAGGTTTTCAATGTGGATTGAGAATGAAAGCCTGTCGTCAACCAAACCCCGAAGTACTTGAAGACTGAACTCTGACCTTGGGTCCGACCTTTCCCAATGCTGTAAACAAGCTTGCAGCTGCCATTTGAACTGTTCTCTATGGAGCAAAAATGGCCCATAGTGGTTAATTTTATGTTAAGTCTGATATCAAGTCATAGTGGAGTGGAAATTTCCAAACTTCTCTACAAAGCCTATAAAAGCTCTAACTCAGTTCTGAGAAATGGATAGGGTGAGTCAGTTGGAGCTGACTGTCAAGAGGTAGAGGACCTCTGCAGCTCACACTACTGTGTGGAGCAGGCTAGGAGATAGCCTAGTGGCACTGTTGGGCATAGCAGTGGCCCTTTTTCTTTGACCTTTTTTGGATTCTTTTTGTTTTCATTACTTTGTTGTATTACAAAGCAAATTAACTAACAAACGTTATTATTTCTGTGAAATATAATTTTGAGAATATAAAATAAGTGTCTTGATGGCAGAGCCTGGTAGTCTGCCCGTTATTGTAGCCTGCCTATCCCAACCCCGCTACACTCCCCCCTGCTGGTTGATGTAGTACATAACTGACTGTCTGAAGGAGGATTACCTTGTGTCAGACGAAGTCCACTAGTGTTCAAAGGGTGTAAAGGACTGCCCTAATTTCCAACACAGCGATGTGGAGATGAGATTCCATTTAAGTCCAGACTCCCTGGGTGTAGTGGCCCTGACAGTGGTCTCCCCATCCCATGAGGGATGCATCTGTGGTAAGGGTTACCTGCAGTTTTGGTGGAGGGAAGGGAAGACCTTGATGAAAGTTGCTCTCCTGTGTCCACCAGGCCTCGTCATCTTGATTGGTATGACTGGGGATGCGTTGGAGACTACTGCATGTTGAGCATCCATTGAGTTGTTCTCAAATGCAGTCTTGCTAGGGGCACTGTGAAGACTAAACAGGCCATGACGCGTAACATACACTGCATGGAGTGAGCCTGCACAGACATGTTCTCCCTGATGAGGTGTGCCATCTGAAGGATGGCCTTCCTCCGGTCTTCCAGGAGAAATGCCCTCACCTTGGTAGTGTCCAAGAGGGCTCCAAAGAAGAGGAGCTGCTGCGAGGGTTGAAGTTTTGACTTCTCTAGGTTCAGTAGGATCCCCATGGAGGTCAGAAACCGAGTTGATGTGGTCACTGCCTCCTCTGTGCCCCGTTTGGACAGGCTTGCCAGGAGCCACTCATCTGGATAGGGAAAAACCTGTAGCACAAGCTTTCAAAGGTGTTGAGCGAGAACTGTGAAGCACTTTGTAAAGACCCGCGGTGCCAAGGATAACCCAAAATGCAATAAAGTGATTTTAAATGCTGGGACAGCATATTTCACCCAATGGGAAAAATGTACCGTACTTTGAAGTTCTTGGTTCCACTTTCCCAGAATCGAGGGAGTTAATTCTGTATTTAGTTCTTATAATCCCTTATATGCGTTACCAATAACATGCCCCTGGGATGGGCCATGTGAAAATCTATGATTGTGGCCAAGAGTAGATGGAGTATGGTAGGGAGTTTAGTGTATTCTTTATGTTTGTGAAATAAGTAAGTGCGAACCTGCAAATACCGAAAATGTTCTCTACCAGCGAGTCCATAATTATTTTGAAGGACTTAAGGGAACAACCCATGCTCATCTAAAAACTAGTAAATGTAAGTGAGGCCAAGGTATCTCCATTGATGAAATGTGGAATCCATGCAGAGGGGGAGGAGGTCATCATTTGTCACTAAAATTCTGCAGAAACAAGGTCAAAGCTAGGGAGTTGTTTAATCCTGTACCAAATCTTACGAGTTTGAGCAGTGAAATAAGTAAAGTAAATTGATTTAAAGAGGGTGTAGTAGCTCTAGAAATGTATAGGCACCAAATAAATTGTTAACAGTCAGTTCAATAGTTTTCTAAGCTGGGATGGCTTGGGGAAGGATTCAGGTAAACATGATATTTAAATGTGCAGCACGTGCATTAGTTTAAAAGATTCGGGAGGTTCATTCCACCCTTCACTATGGAAAGTTGTAAAATAGAATATCTAATTCGCGGACGTTTACCCCCAAATGAAATGAGAGATCCATTTATTCCATGAAGTAAAATAATGAGTCTGGAAATATAGAAAGTGTTTGATATAAATATAGTAGGCAAGGGAGAATGTTCATCTGAACAGTTTCAATTCTAGAAGAGAAGGAAAGGACCAATCTGCCCCAGGAACTGATGTCTTCCTTGATCTGCATCGTAAGTGGCTCAAAATTTAATAGTCCAAGGTTACGTAGGTCCTGTGGGATTATAATCCTGAAATATTTAAGACAGATATTACGCCATCTCCATAGAAATGGAGGGGAAGGGGAATAGCGACAAAATAACATTTCGGATGCAGGATTTCTTGAGAATTGTGAAAGCCACGCCTGGCACCAACTAAAGACACAGGCATCCCTTTTTGATGCACCCCAGCATTCTTCAGCCCACTTAACATTACTTCCAATAGCTTCGTATGAAGTCCGAACTATCCATTGTTTACCTGACATAAAATAGCTGCCTAGGCAGTCATTTTGTGTCAGGTAAACAATGGCTAGTTTGGACTTCATACGAAGCTATTGGAAGAAATGAGTTAACAGTGGCTGCACACTGCTTGTCATGCTTCATTCCTTTATTATGACCATCAAGTCATTTTTCCTCCTCCACTGTAGTAAGAGGCGTCCCATACAGTATATGTATGTCCTTCCACTGTTTATCTTCTCCAAGTACAACACTTTGCACTTGGCTACAATGAATTTGAGACTCCAATAATTTGACGACGCACCCCGCTTGTTCTGCTCTTTTTGGGAGTTTGTTCTCATCCGGGGGGGGGGTCCAGCATACAGGCTAATTTAGTGGCTTCAGTTAACTTAATCAACCAGTTCAAAACCCGTGTTTCCAAATCACGGATAAAAAATGCTGAACAGCAGTAGTTCTAGCACTGATCCCTGAGGGATACCACTGAGTACCTCCCTCCACTCGTAGTGTTTGTCCACTGCAACCCTCTGCTTCCTGTCCCCAAGCTACCTAGTAATCCACCTTGTGTATACCACAGTGATGTACTTTGCCCATAAACTTATTATGCACAACAGTGTTGAAGGCCTTGCTGAAATCCAAATAAACAGTGCCTATGGTCCTCCCCCTTGTCCGCCTCCCTAGTCACCGATTCGAAGGTGATCAGGCTGGTGTGAAATGACTGGGCCTTCATGAAGCCATCTTTTATACCATATGTATTTTATGTCCTGGTCTGCTCTCTGGCACCCCCCCAGTCTCCATCCCATCCTGCCCAATCACTCACCTTCCTTTGCCTAAATGTTACTTTTTTCGCAAGCACCTGCAAGGAGAACTCCCTCAGGATCAGGGCAGGAAAAAGAAAACTCAGACCCTCCCTGGTTACCAGATATCTTTTCTCCACTCTCTTCTCTATGGCTGCTCAAGAACAAGGTACAGTAAGAATCTTTTTGTGGAATTTTGAAAGACTTTAAGGATGGGCACGGACACTTTTTGTCGAGGTCAGACCCAGCATGCTCATACATTCTGCCTCCTCTATGTCCACCTGGGTTTCAGTGGATGATAGATTTCACCATACCAGCAATTTCAAAAATGAAGTAAAAGAGGGACATTCTTCATCAACTCCTGGTGAGAACAAATGTCCTCCACAGCAGTATCCTCTGGGAAGATTGGATCCTCATCCTCCCCAAAATCATGTTCTGGGTAGGAAATAGGAAGGTCACTAGGGACAGGTAATCCAACACTCTGTATTAAAGTATTTGGAAAACTGCCAAATCTTTTTAACATCCACCAGGGAAGGCATATTCCTCTTCTGCACCAGTTCCTCTTTTTTGCTTTTCAAGCTAAGGAACCTTCAAGGAGGACAGTCAAAATTAGCAAAAACAAATGTTGTGCAGTGTTCTGATTTGTGTGTGTAGGCCTAGTGTTTCCATTCCTTTGTCTGCGGTTAAGAGTTTTTTCCTCAATTTTCCTACTAGTTTTATGGCCCCTAGGGACCAGTTTGAATTTTTTATTGCTTTTCATTTTCCTTCAATGCCACCTGTCCCATGTGATAGTGATGCATCCAAGATGATTGATTCAGTAAGTGATGGCTGCTGCAGCAGTAATCTGTTATTAGGAGCCTGATGTTCTAGCCTCAGCTAAATAACTTTCTAATCCAATATTTTTTGTTTTATAGTATGTAGATATAGCCAACAGGAGTAAAGGTTTTGTTTTTTAAAGCTTTTCATTTAATCAAACTACACACAGCCATAAAAAAGCAAACAAATTACTGCAGGTCATCAATGCTATAATTAGTGAAGATGCTAGCGGTTTCCTTACAGATGAGTTTGACAGACTGTAAATGCAGCCTTTATTACTGCTCACAGGATGAGCAAAGGCACTTAAAACCACAGCTTTACTACTGTAATCTTGACGCTAAACCAGAATTTACTGAATCTATGGCCAGACGCATCACTGTCATGAGACAGGAGGCACTGCAGAAAAAAACGCAATAAAAAGTCAAATATGGAGATCTCCAGGGCTCATAAACTAATAGGCAAAGTTTAAAAAAAAAATAATAAAACACTCCTAACAGCAGACCAAAGAAAGGACACACTAGGACTATACCAACAAATTAAAACACTGCACAACTTTTTTATTTTTGTAAATTTTGACTTTACTTCCTCTCTGAGGGGTTCTCCTTTTTGCTTTCTTCTCCAGTAGCAATGTTTGGCTGCTGGTCTGAAAGCCTCTTTTGTTTCTTACAATTCCTGCTGGGACCCTGTGATCTATACTGGATAATATCTCGGCAGTCTTCTCTACCTCCTTGGGGGCCAGAGGCGACCGCTCCTTTACAGAAGAGTACTTGCAACATTTTTCAGTCTCTTTGTGGACCAGAGCCCACTGTGGAGAAGCACCATCTGAACCGTACTTTCTACCTTCAGTAGTACCTTTCTACACATTTAGTATTGTGATTTTTACAGGACAGCACTCTTGTGAAACTGCTGTGGAAGCTGGTACAGATGACGTCTACTGCTTAGCTGCCCTTTTTCCTTCGTTTTAGGGCAAAAAACTCTGCAGCGTTCACAATTTTCAAAATCTTGATCTGTCTATCAAGGCCATGGGCGCCTGCTTTTGCAAACCAGTGCTTACAGGATTTATACTGTTAAAGTACTGTACTGCCAGTTTTCCTTTTTAGGCCTTTCTGTCATGCCAGAAAACAGAGTCGCAAGTATTTTTAGTGGTTGTATGTGTTAAAAAATGACAACTGTTTTAATTTAAAAAGACCAATTGAAACACAAAAACCATAGTTTTCTCAGTTCCAGGAACCAAGAAAATATACCACTAAGGTAGTTAAAAAAATGAACAACTAATTCAGAGTATACAATAAACTTATTAAAAGCAAAACAAAAAGGAATGAAAATTAAAACAACTTACCCACTAGACTGAACTGGAACTCTGAGGTGACTGATCTCTTCAGCTGATAAATCTGCTGTTACAATGCCAGTGGGAACATGCCCACACTGCAGAGTTTGAACTTCAACATTCTAAAGTACTATTTACGGGGCAACAACTTAGGGCTAAGATGCTGCAACTCATATGACATAACTAATACCACTCTTGTTGCTAGAAACACAATGTGTGCAAGTGTCATATCTAAAAATCTTCATGCCACACTGACAGAAGTCAAAAAAAAAATTAAAAAAGAGGTGTCCTTTCTGTTGTCCTTCCCTCTTTGTTTCCCCACATCTGCCTTCTGCTCTTGGCAATGCCCTGCACCAGCCCTCTTCTCCTGTTCCCTAGTTTAAATCTCACTGACTGCCCTGTTCATTCTCCTGGCCAGTACCTCCACTCCCTCCTGGCACAGGTAGAGCCCATTCTGGGCACACAAGCACCTTGGCCCCCAAAAAACCTCCAAATGGCCAGGAGAACAAAACCCTCTTGCACCAGGACCTTAGCCAAGCATTAACATGCCTAATGGTTTGCTGCCACTCCTAACTAATCCCCAGGACTCTGAGGATCTCGGAAAAGATCTCTGTGGATTTGTGTCCCTTCAGAAACGTGCAGTTATGTGAATATACTCCTCATGTCCTCAAGACTTGTGCTCCTAACTCATTCGTGCCAGCACAATGACGATCTGCTCGTGCCCCCAGCTGCATTGTTTGGCCCTAAATAGTACTCATTCTATGAATGCGCCAGGCAGGCATACCACCTCACCTGAGCTACTGTATCATTCTGGTCTAGTAATGCTCCCTCCACTTCACACACACTCTGGCCTGACAATAATGTAACCAACGACTACTACCTTCCTTTCCACCTCCACTGCCTTTTCCTTCCTCCTCTTTGGCAGGCCAGGTGCCCTGATGCATGACGTGCCTCACTAGCCCCTGCTGCCTGTTGACTCCCCCTCAATCTGGCCATCCAGAAGATGATACACAGTGCTGGCATCCACTGGTGACAGTGCTCCCCCATGATGTATACTGCCTCCCTTCCCCACTAAAATCCACCCCTTCCACTAGAGATCATAATTGCAGTCCCCCACTTCCCTACCCTTCCTGTTCCTGCCACCACCTCTATGTCTAGCACCTAAGTCCCTAGCCTCCTCGGCCTCATTCTCCTCACTCACCCACATCCAACACCCCTCCAGTGCCTCCATTTGCAATTGTACTACAGCAATGTACCTCCTCAGAGTGTCACCCACCCCCCAAATGCTGCAGATGCATCCCCACACCCTGTGTAGGCAGGACGGTGTACGTTGCACTGGTAGCGCACTAGATGTGCTCCCCTCCCAGTATCCTGGACACTTGTCTGCCCACTCCACACCCAAGTGCCCTCACCAGCTGTCATCCATCTTGCCCATTATAAAGCATTTAAAACACCCCAACGAAGAATCTAAGAATAACAGGATTCCTGATATAGGAGGGGGTAGAGAGACGCATTTTGCTGTCTAGCAAGTACTGGTGCTTTAACAGTAATATCCAAAGTTGTAAAGAACTGAGTGATGTACCTTATTTCTCATTGCCCGCAGCAGATCTCGGACAGACCCTCCTTTGTATGTCCTGTATTTTCTCAGATCTTTAAAAAAAAAAAAAAAAAAAATGAAAACTTTTTACTAGGGAAATTTTTTAAGCTACAGAACTGGCATTACCATAAACAACTGACCTGCTATCTTTAAAACAAACTGGCAATTAAGCAAAAATCTTCATCAGTGGATACCAGGTTCAAGAGTCAGCCCATAATATGTGATCTGGTGTTCTTTTCTCAGTCTGTGACTGCAGTTCATATTATAAACACTTCTACCACTTCAAAAAATAAAAATAAGTGAAAATGGAACTAAAGACATTCATTGCTAAAAATAAATACCATGGTCTAAATAAGGATAAAGACTGAATTACTTTCTCATCCTCCAATGACAATGAGAAAGGAAAAGTGTGACTACTGGGAACTGAACCCAGGCCCCTGGAATGCTGTCACGGTGCTCTAAACCACTGAACTATGGGCTCACATGGCTTAGCAGGCCTCTAGGCTTTCCCTTGGAAAAACACATTCCTTTCTTTCGTGTTGTGTAAACTGCAACTAGGAACACATCAGTATGACAACCAGATAACTCCGCAGTGCAGTACGGCCACTGCTAAGCAATTTCAATCATGAATGGCAATGAGAAAGGAAAAGTCTGACCCACTGGGAATTGAACCCAGGCCCCCAGAATACCGTTCCGGTGTTCTAAACCACTAAGCTATGGGCTCACATGGCTTAACAGGCCTCCAGGCTTTCCCTTGGGCACACACATTCTTTCTTCTAGTGTTGCGTAACCTGAAACTAGGAACACATCAGGCCTGCTGATGTTGCCAACGCCTTCTTTGCTGTCCTGTTGGACCCCATTCACCTGTCTTCACTACTTCTACTTTCGCTTCCAGAACCAATGCATGACTGTTGAAATGTTTAGTTATCCGCTGCTTGTGTGGTTTTAAAAAGGCAGCATTAGAAGGGTAGCCAGCAGCCTGCAATGCAATTCCTGAGAGTCCCTCACTGCCTGTATCTACAGTTTTGCACCATGCAGCCAGCCCGACTCACCACAGTTAGCAGTTTCAGTTTGACTCCCCATTCTTTAAGTTGGAATCTGATAAACAAATTCAGTTCCCCTGCACGTGCTACAGTTCTTCAGTATGTTAGTTTTGTAGTGTTTAATAAATAGAAAACTAGGAAATATATATTTATTTTTACTGTCAAGCTCTTCTGTCTTATGACTGCTAGCTCCACCACCCCCCTTTTCTCGGATATTTCTTATAGTGGTTTTATCACACTATTCACCAGTGTGTTGTATATAATCTGAAGCTGATATAACTTGAGATCTGGGCAAGTGGGACTGTTTCTTTCTTTTAGTTAATTACCAAAAGCAAGTAAATACTTCGGGATTTTTTTTGTCTCTCCCCCTCCAGTTTCTTCCCATCTCCCTGTCTACCACCTCAATATTTGGGGCCACCATGGCTGTATGTTCCCTCTAGCCAAGAGCCTGACCAAGTGGCTGCCTTCACAGACAGTGCCACCGCTGCTCAATGGTCAGCAGGCAGGGGACGCACAATGCCAAGAGCCTCATCTACACAACGAGCATGGCCCCAGCAGCCAGCCTGCTGGGGTTCCAGGGTGAACCATAAAACAAACGTACGTGCATTCAAGCAGGCTGCTGGAATATCTAAGTCTCTGTCCAAGGCATGACTGCCGTGACTACAAATTTAATGAGCAAAAGTAGGTAGGCCTTTTCTTTTTATTTCACCCGCCTACTGTAGTATAATATTATTCTGCACTATAACCACTATGAAATAATTTATTCAACTGCATGTAACTAATTCCAGATCGCCCCTGAAAAGGGACTTTAAAGTCTCAGTGGTCCTACACAGTCATCAAAATTCAACTAAGTAACTAATTAGATAACAAGCTCCAAAATAACAACTGGTGGAAGAACTGTTCCACCAAACGGTCTCCACCACAGACCAGAAGCACCTGGTGGAACAGTTCCTGTTTATGCTATTTGCACTAATTGTCACTTTGGAACATTTGCTTATTACTAATAAAATTGTACTGCACAGCAGTCATGCCTTGGACTGAGACTCCGTTCCACCAGCCTGTCAGACTGCACTTGCATTTGTCTTGTTTGCTACTTGGGGATAGCAGCCCCGCATGGGGACCGGTTCCCTGCACTACGTTGGTGTTCTGAATCTGTATGCAGGTGAACTCCCGTCTCCATGTGTTTGCTTCTTTTGATGCTCATACAGTTTAAATGGTAGTGGATGCAATTACGATTCTGTAACCAATCAGCACCCAAACCAACTGCGTGTTTGACAGCTTTAACCTATAGAATATATGGGGTAGTGTGCATAATGAGAAGTTTACACACACCTTTGGGGTTCGATGCTACATAAACCCCAAAGGTGAAGCTCAAAGGTTTATACTAGCATCCAACACTGGGGGTGTGTGTAAAATTTCAGTTTTTATACACTAACTCCATGTGTTCTATATAATTGCTGTGAAGTGTTTTTCACCATAGCAATTATATAAACAAAAATCTATCTCTGTGCTGGTAGCTGCGGTCAATTTGAAGAAGCGTGCACCTGATGAAGGCAAGAACGCCAACAGTAGCATGCATGATGTGAGGGAAACCTGGGGTGTGTTTGCCATATAACCAGCTGGTTGTAATGGCTAATTATAACTGGGTTCCCTATTTGGGGAGGACACTCCACAGTTACCGTAATGCTACATTTCTTGTTTAATTAGAATATTTGTCCAGGAAATGCAGAGAGATGAAAATTATTTTTAGTCGTGGTGGTGGCGGCGGTGTGTGTTTCGTGCCTAAAATAGTCATCTGTTTGCCTATTACACTCACAAGATGATAATGACAAATAATAAAAAAATAAATATACTGGGATACAAAACCATTTCAAGCACATAATGAACTGCATTCATGACATATTTACCACCACAGAGGGACAGACTGCCTGGTATACACCTACAGGTGGTGGTATGCATACTGAGCTGAATGCAAGGATATAGAACAAAAGCCAAGTTCATATACTAGGCCTAGAACCCAAGAGATTGCTGCAGTTATTAATGAAATTCAATGAAGCTTTGAGACACCAAGTGCTAGTAAGGGAAGAGCACCCCTGTTTGGTTCCCGGAGCATCTCTGCTGGGACAGAAAGTTCCAGAGCAAAATGTTTTAATGGAACTGAACAACTGACCTGAAATCAGAATTTTTAGAGGCTTCACTCTGCATAGCATGGACTACTAATGACTCCACGGGGGAGAATTCAAAGATTTATGTTTCTGAATATACATCACTGGATAATGATCTACCACCCTTACCTGTCTGAAGAGGAACAGTGATGTGTTCTCTCCAGTCCATTTTCACGACACTTCTTCCTCCTTTTTCAAGCTGCTTAACTACTGGGCCATCCAGCTGCTCTTTTTCTATTCTGTCACTCACATCCTGCAATACAGATCAGAGCTCACATAAAGCAGCAGCAGCACCAAGCAGAAGACAACGTTCTCAGGAAAATTCTTTCCTCACTTGGAGCTCTGTAACATGTTACACTGCACATCACATGCTCCAGTAATTAAACATGTACTCGAAAAGTCAGCCAGCTAGGGATGTGGCTGGTGTAAGGAAGGATTCCACTGTACCTATTCTGAAAAGTCCATAGTGGCTTTTTAGGCTCTGCCATTGTGAAGGAAAAGCACTGTGCATCTGTCATGCAGTCCCTTCCAACTGCACCAAACCAATTAGTGTAGAGCCTGCAGCACTAAGAACCCCTACTTGGAGTTAATACATAACATATGCCTTTTCTTTTAATTAACTGTAAGGCTGCCGACAGAATTAGAAGGTATAGGAATTCTAAACTAATATACCAGCAAAGCAAGGGTTACATAGTCTGTTATGGTACTATGGTGAACTTGTTTCCACTCCTCAGAATCCCCTGCTATGTCAGACAATGCATACCTAGCCTCTCAACAGAATAAACAAAAACACAATGCCAGACAAAATCTTACCATATATAATCTGTGTTACATACAGTCACTAAATAGCCAAATCTCAACAACTACAGATCAATCTGAGGTGCTGCTTTAAAGCATACAACCATATGAAGGGACAGGGAAACCCCAGCACCTACTGCCAGAAGGGGACCAAAAATCCTAAATCACAGAGCTAAACCTATACTTACTGTAATGTGGCGGTAAGGTAACATGGTGGGGGAGAAAGACCCAGTTCTGGGTAGCAAATTACCAAAGAGAATAAAAATGGATCTATACCATGCCACGGGCAAGATCAATATCCAGGCTGTAAGAAATCCAGTGGACAACTGGCACTGTTAACCAATTTTTTTTTTCTTAATTACAGCCCCCCCCCACCCCAATCAGCAATGGCTCCCATCAGCCTTTATCAACTGCCACTCAGTCCGTCACCCTCCTGAACCCCAGGCGTCTCCCTTACCTGCCCCTTGGTTTATCCTCCGTGGCTGGGCCTTCTGAGAATGCCGTCTACCCTCTGGAGACATGAATTAAGTGGCAGGGGATCCCGTCATGCCAGAAGGACAGGCAGTATGGAGCCTGAGTGTGTCACGCCATCATCCAGCCAGGCCGGGGAAACTTTTTCCCCATTTCCTCCCTTTTCCTTGAGACACAGGCACAATGTGCTACTGCAGTGATACAAGGAGAGTGCACAGCACATGGCCATGCATCTCCCCATCCACTGCTATCCCTGCTGTGCCTGCACTGCCTGTAGGCCTCCAGTGGTGCTGGCACAGAGGGAAACAGACAACTTCTACCATCTTACAAGTAACCCAGACTAATTCCTGACAATGGGTCTCTGGCATTGTGAGCGGCAACACTGCCGCTGCACCAATATGCCAGCCCTACTAACAATACTACTTAAACTGCAATAGGTTTTGGGCACCTAAGTTATGGAACTGCATGCACTGCTTTTTGCTGCACTGGATTACAGTACAATATTGTTATCCTGGATCATTTGCATTGTGTTACTTGTGTACGTGCCTCATGTTATCCTACTCCCTGCTGTTTCTGCCCCAGGATGCACCTGGGAAACAGCTGTTCTCCTGTTAGCATGCTTTCCTGGCCAAAACTTGCAAATCAATAAAATGAATGAAATGGCCTCCATTAAAGGACAACCAAACCATTATTTTGACTAGTTTGCGATTTAAAAAAACGTAATAGTGCTTGGTACAGTAAAAAGAAATATACTGCTCCATATAGACATCCACCTTAAAATTCCATGTTAATCCGCTCTTTGTATTTAACATTTGTAAACAAACTTAGTCTCCATGAAAACAGGCCACGATCAAAGCCCAACACAGCACTGGATGTCATATGAGATGGTGTGATAAAAGAGCATACACTCAAAAGGCAAATTAACTCTTTATATGCGTAATGAAGGGAACTAGTATTTTTTAGTTAAGAAAAAGTCAATTCAGTACATTCTTTTTAGGCCCACTTTATTTAAGAAATTGCTATGTCCCAGTCCTAAGGGTCAGTGAGCTCGGGGACAGTGTCTTTGTACTCCATTTCCCCAAATGTGTTTTTTTAGAGCGGTTTACACTTTTATCTAATTGCTGTGAGTGATGCAGAGTTGAACAGCTGTTGCCAGTGTCTAGCTGTGGCTGGGAGCACTGGAAGTCGGTACATTTCTGTTCTAGTGAGATACTACAGAGGTGCTGAGCAGAAATGATGCAGGTGTTATCAGTTCCCATGTGGCTGCTCCTCGCACCTGCAGCAATGCCACTGTAGGACTGAGGGTCTGGGAGGAAGCCTGGAGAGGGAGACTTTCACACAGAAAAAAAAAAACAAACCACACAAACTAATTGGATGGGATCACAGCAGTACGCACTGGAAATACATTCATAATAATGCGAACTGTAGAAACAAGGCGGGAACCTTTTACACAACAGTGAACTTATGGCAAACAATATTAAGTTATTTAGAGGGCAGGAGGTGAAGGGAAGGTGTACTTAAATAATTAGGGGATCTGATTTGGGGAGTGTGCCAGGACTCCCACAGTGCTCTACAGATCCTAGTGTGGATGTGCAGAAAATAGCTGTAGTGGTGCACTCCACACACGAGAGTTGTAACACTGCAGGAACATGGCTTCCAAGTAAAAAGGCCTTTTGATTGGTTTGTTAAGTTTAGATGGCGCCTGTGTCACTTATAGGGGTTGCTACCTGCCTCCTCCTTTAGTCACAGAATTATTGCACCTTATCTAGAGAGAGACAGAGAGAGAGAAGGGGAAGGGTGATAAAATACAACGGCAAATAAACGGGGAATAAAAAAGAAGGTGCAATACTTTAGTCTAATGATAGACATGGGATGTAGGCCCGCAAAGACAAATCTGTTGCTTCTCTTCTTTGAATGGACTTGAAACATGCAAAAAATATAGATACCTGAAAAAACTGAAGTTGTTTTTCTAAACTCCAGAAGAATGGATGTTTTAGCACACCTTTAGCAGATGGTCGCTTCTGAGGATCCATATCTATCATCTTCTCTATTAAATTGCGAGCAATAATATCTTCTGCAATACAAATGTAACACATTACGTAAACTTTTATTTACCCCCATCTTCATGGTGGCGTCAACCTTTTAGAACACCCACTTGATATTTCTGTATTCTACAGACAGCAGCAGGTGAGCATACGGAAAATGACAAATTCCTTTAAAAAGAGAACTGCCAGATCATTTCCCATTGGGACAGAACAGTCATGAAAATTATATCCTTTGACTGTGCAACTTTAACACAACAGTAGTAGTCAATATGGATAATAACGTGCCCTGCATTTCCACCCAGCACCCTATATTACATATTTTCTTCTGCTGCTTGCAACTTTATTACTATTTATGACTGGAAAACTGTTGTTCTTAATCGACCAATGTTTGACTACACTACCATGTACATGATTAGAACTGCAAATAAAAGATGTGGCGTACAAAGAAATGACAGATGTCACCGATGCATTTAAAATGTTAACCTGTTCTAGACAAAATCTCACTTTGGACAGGTTGTTGGAGGGTGCCACCAACAAAGAATAAGGTTACCTCCACCAAGTGCTGACTGTCTGGGGGAAGGGCTAGCACAAGTGTCAGCAACTTATAAATAAAACAGAAACCCTGTTATGTGCTTAGTAGTAAGCCTTCAAGAACATCAGTTTCTCTGAGGCGTCGTTACTGGTGTTCTGGAAGGCACGGGCATGGAAACAGGAACTCTTTTCTCTTTGTTATTACGTAATGAAGTGGTTTAGTCTTAACAAGATGCAGTAGTAACCACTTAAATAGACAACTGTTAGAGAGATTT
Organism: Neoceratodus forsteri; assembly: GCA_016271365.2. NCBI lineage: Eukaryota > Metazoa > Chordata > Ceratodontiformes > Ceratodontidae > Neoceratodus > Neoceratodus forsteri. The sequence continues at coordinate 340,150,804 of JADMNL010000024.1, forward strand.
TCTGGGTTTGAGCAAAAAAAATCTCTGTCAGCGTCAGCAAAACTCAGATGTGCAACATTTCTCCTAAATGTATTTTTTATTTCGTTTTTTGAATTTCAGAACCATTCATCTTTTATTACTGAAGAGATTTTCTTTAAAAAAAAAAAGTATGTTTTCCGCTTTGTGTTCATCAGGTTCACAATACTTATTTCAGCTGTGAAGTCATACTCTATGTTTATGACATCAGAAGCGGTTGCCATGGAACTGATTCTGCTGTCACAGAGAATTACGACTTCAGAACAGGAAAAGCACCAAGACGAGATGGAGTCTAAGGGGGAAAATGGCCTGCTTTTCATGAAAATATCTTTAGTAGCAAAGAATGTAGTTCAGTTTGTTGGACTGTTATGAGGTTTGAGTCCTGGTGATACCAACTGTCTTTGCAGGAAACTGAAAAATCCCTTTAAAACTTTTTAAACTGGAGTTGGCCCGGTGGTGCGGAGGGTTGAGGCACTGGATGCCACATCCTGCACTATGCTGGCGACCCGTGTCCAGGAACGCACCTGGGTCGTCGGGGGGTTGGCAGGGGAGGGATAGGACTGAGCATCTGGAGGACTGCTTTCCTATGCCTGGGGAGGGACTGGGCTTCCATCGCTCTGCAATGGTCCCGATGGAGATCAGGGCACTGTAAGGAGTGGTGTACTTTGGGCTGGAGTGCAGCACACGTCGGCACGTTCTGCCTCCGACGTCAATGCACATCCGCACTTCAGGGGGCACAAAATAGGAGGAAAAATGGAGTTGGCAACTGAGCAGCTTGATAGCGGCACTTAACTCTGCCATGAGGGGCCTGTCGTGGAATCACACTGCGGGCTTGGTCCCGGCCCAGCGTGGGGGTATTGGGGGGGATCCCCTCCGCGGGTACGGTGGTAGTGCCAGTCCAATATGTGAGTGAGCTCATGGCCTGCCCAGGGTGTTGGAAGGTGGTGGCTGGACACTAGCAGGTCGTGATGCACAGGAGGATAAATAAATTACTGACAAAAAAAAACCAAAACTGTTTAAACTGTAAGAGTACAAAGCTATCCAAGGATTTATTCTTCCTCGTTATACAGGTTGCATATTTAATGGCTTTCTAGAATCAATTAGAACAGCAGTCCAGACTGGGTCTAGTGGTAATCACATTGTTTTTAGGCCCAACAGAAATACAAAAAGCCAACATGTCTGTTTTTAGTTGAGAAAAAATTTGGCAGGAATCTGGAACATCAGAACTGCATTCAAAGCCACCCCGATGACTCAGCAGCAGTGCACTGGGTTTGTGCACTAGTGACCCCGATTCGAGAGTGGACTCAGGCTAGCATGTCGGGACGCAGAAGGCCTCTGCTGAGGATGGCTGACAGCAGGTTCTGGTACCACAGCGACCCCTGCGGATGGGCCAGGGGGTTTAACCCATTCCATGGGGTGCCCTGTAGTGCACAAGGCCAATAATGACAATGCCCATGCCACGGGGAGGAGTGAGAAACATAGGTGAAAAATCAGGGGTAAAAATACCCTGCTACCATCTCTATGGCAACTGTGGCCTGAACAGGATATATACCCTTGATAGCAGGGTACACCCCTGGATGGTGGAAGGCCGAAAGATAAAATTTACATAATTAAGGACAAAAAAGAAAAAAAAAACTGCATTCAATATTTTGCAATTTAAGGACCTTCCAGTAAATGTGATGTTTAGGAAGTAAAGCAAAACATCCAACTCCAGTTCCAAGTACTACAGGACAAGCTTTCGCAAAGCACTTTTTCTTTGTTTGCTGTATTAGGTTTGATAGTCAAGTTATCCCAACTATATTACGTTTCAAAGTATTATTAAAACATTATTTGTTATCTTGTAATACTTGTAACTGCTTTTGAATGTGTATGTTTTTCATATATTTGCAATGTGTTTATTGTTCCTGGCTTCCCATAAAAATGGCTTTGTAACTTCATGGGTTCAGCAGGTTACATAACAAGACTTTGTTCAAACTCCTGTATTGTTGTGGCAGCACAATTACTACTTGCTGTTCGCTATGTACTCATTCTGATACAAACAAAGGTTACTCTGCCCTCCCAAATATGCAGTTTACTCACCGTGTTTGTCAGGCTTTAAGTGCTCAAGGTCATAAGCACCCAACAGGATGTTGGCTTGCCGCTGCAGGGACTTGCCAAACGGGTGGCTGCCTTTTGATACCACATAATAGGATACACAGCCAGCAGAAAAAATATCAACTGTGCAAGTCTACAATGAAACAATACACAACAGTAAAACAATAAAGTAATGCTCTTTTGTAAGATGCTTTCCCTACAGTGTTTGTGGTGTATGCACAAAGAAGGTTAACAAAGAGGACAGCCTAGCTGAGATGAAACATCAATCTTCAAGAATTCCATAGAGCCCCACTAATGGGTTTCAGCTGGAGGCGCTAGGACCCCACAGGAGACGGAGCTTTTCTGGAGGGCTGGAGACACAAAAAGGCCCCAAGTGTGCATGTCAGAACTCATGCCCACTGGTATACAGTGACACCAACACTCAACTACCTCGGTTCCTTTTTTTCCTACCATCAAGTGCGCAGCAGTAGCATTGCCGCTCTCTACATTGGGACCAGAACTTCACCATCTGTATGACAACAGCGTTCAGTTGTTTGGTTTTACATTAAATACGCTAGAGTTCATTATTTTTGTGTCAAGTTTAGTTAAGCACAAAACTTTTCAGTTTCCTATCAGCCCTACCTCATGTTAATGGTTGATGACCACGGAAGAAGGTAGGGAACCTGAAAGGGCAAGTCGCTCCAGCAACAGGACTGTGTCTGGCCACCACCTCTCTCTAGACAAGTGGTTTGGTAACAAGCAGTCTGCTGCTCAGGAGGATGGACAGTCCTCTCAGAGTCACAAAAGGAAAGGATCCAGATCTCACACATACTTGGTATTGGGGTCTTTGCACCGTTCAGCCTCAACCTCTCACTGCAAAAAGCATAAGGGGGAAGAAAAGGCATAATTTGAGATTGTCCACTGGTCATTCTGCTGTGAGATACTCTACTCATGTAGACTCAGGTATCCCACCAGTGTTTCAGAATGACACTGGGGTCACTGGGCTTGCATAGTTGAGGTCTCTACACCGGAGCCCCTCTCTGTTCAGTACAGGGGACTTCCATGGGAAGTTTAGCCATTGGGTAGCTCTTGTGGAGCAGTGTGTGCAGCATATAAGTGCAGCAGTGCTATAGTTGGGGTTGGTTGGGATAGCACCATCTTTGGTGCCACTGGGCTTAGGCACACAACTGACACTGACTCCAGCCTCCGAGACGGGGCCATTGTCAGTGCTGCCAATGCCTTCCCCACCTGTGCTGTCGCTTCCCACCCCCTCCAGGGACAAGGGTAGCCAAAGCGGTACTGCCAGATCCTTCAGAGCAGGCAGGACCGTTGACACCGTTGGCAGTGCTGTGTCTGGCACAGAGGCTTAGCTTTTCAGGGCTTGCCTTGGTGCCAGTGCCACCTCTGGTGCCTGGTCAGTACCTTTGGAGTTGATCCCAGGGCCATCCTCTGTGCCACAGCCACTCTAGAAACCTTACCCGTGGCTGTGTCTGGAGTACCGTGTTGCTGAGACTGAGGCTCCTGCTGTCACTCACTACGGTCCCCTTCTACACTCCTAGGACAGAAGGAGGTGAGTCGGATATGGACCTCATCATCACTGATGGGGAGAATAAGGACTCTGCTACTATGGTCTAGAAAACCAAGAACTGGCTCCTGTTACAGGACCTCAGGAGGATCTCTCCTCTGCTCAGAAATATGCAAACATACAGCCTTGAATTTTGAGCCAGCAGCCACAAACCAGGCTAGGCACCTTAAACTGGAGTTCCTGAATGTGCCTAATATCCCGGTCTTTCTAGTTCCTCCCATCCTGCCAGCCCAGAAGACACTCTCTGAGGCGGCCTGGAGGAAGCCTGCTACTGTAGCAGTGTTCTCCACATAGGTGGACAGAAAATATGCAGTGCCTAAATCTAAGCCCATGTATTTCACTCAGACAATACATGATGCCACTGTCATTTTGACTGAAAACTGACAAAGCCATAGTGCCTAAGGAGGTCACTGCACACCCCACTAAAAGGGAGTCACATAAGGTAAACACCATAGGCTAGCGGGTCAGTGACTCTGCCATCCTTGATATGTGGACAGCTGGCTACCTGGGCCACTTCTCCAAGTACAAGTATGCCCTCTAGTGCAAGCTGAAAATGCTGGAAGAGGTTCTGCCAGATACAAAGGCAAAACAGGAAATGCTGATGACTGTCAAACAAAGTACTGAATCTAACAGCCATCAACTTAAAGCATCTATGGATGTCTCTGACGCAAGTAGCTTGCTCCGCATCTGCAGGTATCTGCATCAGATAGCATTCCTGGCTGTGGACTGCTTGCTTTACCCCGGACGTCCAACAACAGATCATGAATGTGCCCTTTCATAACACATATCTTTCTGGACAGCAGGTGCAGCACTCTCTTAACCGGTTATCATTCCTGTGAGACATGCTGTATGGCAAAATACTCGCATACACAAGGACCTATGCTGTACAGCGTACGTCACTGCCATTTTCATGAACCAGAAGTGAAACCAACAAAACTGGTTTCACTTTCAGCTCGTGGATTGTAAAGACAGACTTTTGACTCATAACAAAAATATATGGGACAGGTTTGCTAAGGTGATCAGGGACACTTGACCCAAGTCTGACACCAAGCAAATAGACACCAGGGAGGTCTGTGCACAGAGTTGCCTAGTCTAAAAAGCTACAATCAGGGGCTGTGGATCATTTCCACAAGGCCATCGTGGAGGAGCTGGAGCAACAGTGTTGCAATGCAGGCACCATATTTTTAACCCTTTCCCATGACAGAATTCCTTATTTATATGGAAAACAAGGATATTTTGTCAGTTTCAACTCAGGTTTGGTGCATTACATGAAATTTACCAGAAAGAATATTTATGCCCCAAAAAAGCTAAGGCTCTGCTCTCAGTAACCACATATATTCAGGGATGCTGCATAAATGGGAGGAACAGATTTAGACATTTTAAATAAAAATGTACCTATTTTGAAAAAGAATTGACTGGCACTGAAATGGCAAACTGCCCTGCCAGCAAAAGGATTAAGGAGTCTTATAAAGACTTCCAAACCGGCTCCCTATAACCCACAAAGGGGCAGAGGACACAGCTCGTTTCACAACAAGCAGTCCTTTCACGGCAAGGGCAGGGGAGACCTCAGCAATAAATCATAGCCTCCCTAGGCCAGCAAGAAAGTGCAACCCAAGGCACAGGTGCTAAAAGTCCTCAGTGCCATTATCTGAAGCTCTGGTCCCAGGTCTGCATCAGCTGCCTGATGCAGACCACTCCTTCCCAGTAGGGGTCACCTCACCCAGTTTTACCATCAGTAGGACTCCATTACGACAGACGAGTAAGTTTTAAGAATCATCCAAGAGGGGTACTCCCTGGAGTTGTTGGAACCCCCCTCCCGGATAACAGTCCCAGAAGGCAACTCCCTTATCAGCGCATATGTCAGAGCTTCTGACACAGGAGAGTGCAGGCCTTCTGAGAAACAGGGCAATGGAAATAGTGCCAGAGTCAGAATGGAGCACAGGCTTCTACTCCCACTACTTCCTGCTACCAAAGAAATTAGGGGGCATGTGCCCCATTCTCAACATTAAAAAAAATTGAAAAAATTCATGGATTGAGAAAAATTCTAAATAATTTCTCTGGGATCCTTCTGACCATACTTAAGTATCAGGACTGGCTAATATTTCTGCATATGCAGGACATATACCAGCACATACTGATGCACCCTAATCAATACAAGTATATCTGGTTCTGTGTGGATGGGCAACACTACCAGTTCAGAGTCTTACATCCTTTGGGCTTTCCTCAGCACCTTGAGTCTTTACAAAGTGCTTTGCTGTACTAGCTACACATACCTCAGAAAGTTGATACTATAAGTCTTTTCATACCTGGATGAATGGCTTATAACAAGTCCATCCAGACAAGAGACAGCACAGGCAGTTGGCACTGCCTCCCAATTTCTGACGTCCATGGGAGACCTGCTGAACCCTGCAAAGTCACAGCTGGAGCTCTCCTAGGTACTGCTGTTTAAAGGAGCTGTTCTGGACACGACCTGGGCTCAAGCCTTCCTCCCAGAGAGCAGGTTATGGACAATCTTACAGATGGTATGGAACACAAGACTGTGCCACTTCACTCCATGCAGCGCATGCTAGGCCTTATATCCTCCTTCGTGTTCACACTGCCTCTAGCAAGGCTGCACATAAGGACAACTCGTTGGATGCTCAGTACCTAGTGATCCCAGGCATCACACCCTCAGAACTACCCCATACAAGTGACCACACCTCTAGTGAGTTTTCTGATATGATGGTCAGTGGAAGAAAACCTCCTCCAGGGCTTGCCCTTCTCCTCATTAGAGTCAGATGTGACTCTCACCACAGATGCCTTCTTACTGGAGTGTGGATCCCACTGCCAGGGTCTCTGGTCTCCAGACATAAGTGGTTCAGGACTCATTAGAAACACATTCCACATAAATGTGCTATAGATATATACAGTTCTTTACGGTCTTGTGGACTTGGTCAGTGAAAAGACAGTCCTCCTTCAGCATGCAGCAAGCCTGTCATGTATTATGTTAACAGACAGGGAGGAGCATACTTTCCTCTGCATGGAGGTAATGAGAGCATTGGAATGGCGTATGAAGCAGGGGATCCTGCTCCAGGCAATCTATCAGTCAGGAGTTCAGAACACTCTGACAGAAGAAGCAAGTCAGCAGCAGCAGATCCTCACAAGTGGTCACTAGCACCAGACGTCGTGAGATCACTATTTGATGAGTGGGGCACTCCAGATGTGGACCTTTTTCATTCCCACTCAATTCCAAACTGTTGATTCTGCTTGAAAAATCCAGGACCTGGCATTTTCTGCCTGGATACATTCAGATTGCTACGGCACATGTTTTTGAATGCATTCCCTCCGATCCCTCTCATTTAGAGAGTGCTGTTCAAGCTGGAGTCTCTCGGGGGCAGGAAGATCCCAGGGTCCCCTGCTGGCCTCGACAGATATGGTTTCCTCTGTTGTATCGACTGTCATTCAGCAAACTAAGGATTCTACCACTCCAGAGGGACTTACTGACCCAGAGTCAGCCAGTCCACCCCAACCTGCACTCCTTTCACCTTCAGGCCTGGCTACTGAAGAGATAACAGGTTTAAAGTATCTCAGAGGGTCTCTGAAATACCCTTGGTTATGCGTTAACTTTGCATCAGGAAGACATACATAGCCAAGTAGAAACAATTTCCAATCTAGTGTTCCAAATCCCCCCCCCCCCCAAGGACCCCTTTCAAATGTTTACCTGAAAAGGTTTTTGAATATTTCTTGCACCTTTCTGATGCTGGCTTGCAGTCGAGATCCATCTATGTGCTGTATCAGTATACCACAGACCTGCGGATATCCGCTCTCTAGCACAGCTGCCATTGTAAAGAGGTTCCTCAGGGGTATCCTGCACAACAGTCCTCCCATCAGGAAGCTAATGGCTTCCTGGACCATAATCTTGTGCAGAATATGCTCACTTGTAAGCCCTTTGAGCCCATTTGTAAAGCAGCATTTCTGGTAGCTGTCACCACTACGTGTAAAAGGGGAGGGAATGTGGGCAGTGGGCGACAGTGAAAAAACAGGGATATTGAACGAATACCTCTGCTCAGTAGTCACAAAAAAAGAGGAGGGGGAGGTACCTAAACCAAACAATAAAAGCACTCTGGACAGGGGGACTGATACCAGTCCATTCACAGAAGAAAGGTTTCTGAAATAACTGTTAAAAGTGAAGGTGGACAAAGCAATGGGGCCCGATGGGATTCACCCCCGAATTCTAATTGACTACCCACTTTAACAAATCATGGGAGGATGGGGTGGTACCTGAGGACTGGAGGAGGGCGGATGTGATTCCACTTCACAAAAGAGGGAGCTGGGCAGAGGCAGGAAACTACACACCTGTTAGTCTGACCTCAGTGGTAGGGAACATGATGGAATCACTTAAGAAAAGAACTGTTGAGTACCCAGAGGCCAGCAGGGCACAGGACCCAAGGCAGCATGGATTCACAGTGGGAAGGTCGTGTCAGACGAATCTAACAGATTTCTTTGACTGGGTGACTAAAGTAGTATACCAGGGAGTGGCTGTGGACATGGCCCACCTAGACTTTAGCAAGGCATTTGACACAGTTCCACACAAAAGATTAATATACAAGTTAGCCAGCCTTGGAGTGGGTCCCAAGGTGATAGCCTGAATAAAAAATTGGCTGGGCAACAGGATGCAGAGGGTAATAGTAAACAGAGTCCACTCTGAAGAAAGGGGGGTTACTAGCGGGGTACCGCAGGGTTCAGTACTGGGACTGGTCCTCTTTAATGTCTTTATAAGTGATACTGCGGAGGGACTGGAAGGAAAAGTATGTCTCTTTGCAGATGACACAAAGATCTGCAACAGGGTTGATACACAAGGTGGAGTGGAAAGGATGAGAAGGGACTTGACAAGGTTGGAGGAATGGTCAAATGTATGGCAGCTTAGATTCAATGCAAGAAGTGCAAAGTAATGCACCTGGGAAACAAAACCCAGGGAAGAGTACACAATGGGGGTGATACACTAACAACAAAAATAGAAAGGACCTGGGGTAGTATTATCAGATGACCTAAAGGTGGGCAAGCAATGTGAGAAGGCAGTAAGGAGGGCTGGGGGGATTCTGGGATGCATAGGGAGAGGCATCACCAGTAGAAAACAGGAACTTATTTCTCTGTACAGACAGTTGTGAAACCTAATCTGGAGTACTGCGTGCAATTCTGGAGATACCATCTCCACAAGGACACAAGACAGGATGGAGGCTGTCCAGAGGAGGTCAACTAAAATGGTGCAGGTTCTGCACTAGAAGACGTACGAAGAGAGATTAAAGGAGCTTAATATGTATACCCTCAAGGAAAGGGGGGGGGGAGAGAGACATGCTAGAAACTTTCAAGTACCTCAAGGGAATCAACAAAGTCCAAGAGGGTAGCTTCTTTCAGAAAAAGAGATGTGCAAGAACAAGGGGGCACAATTTGAAGATAGAGGGGGGATGGCTCAGAGGTAATGTGATGAAGTATTTTTTCATGGAGAGGGTCGTGGATGCATAGAACAGCCTTCCTGAGGAGGTTGTGGAGGCAAAAACAGTGGGAGAATTCAAAAATGCTTGGGACAGACATAGGGCAATTCTAGTTAGGGGTAGGAGGAAGTAGGCTGTTGCTTAACTAGGATCTGCAGCTTATCCATTACGTAGGGAAATGGGAAGATTAGGTGGGCCAAGCGGTCCTTATCTGGCGTCAAATTCTATGTTTCTATGTGTCTATCCAAAATCCGTGATTCGGTCCTGGATCCTCCATATATATCGTTTCCCATAAAGACAAGATAGTGTTCCGTACACACCCAAAGTTTCTACCTAATGTGGTGTCGGAGTTCCATTTGAATCAGTCTACCCTTTTTGCCAACTTCCAGAATGAGGAATAAAGGACTCTCCACTCAATGGATGTAAAGCGGGTCCCTAGGTTTTACCTGGACAAGACTAAGGATTACAGTTAAAACAACTCTTTGGCTCTTTCGACCCTAATCAAAAGGGACAGCCCGTCACAATCAACTGCATTTCAGCCAGGACTGTAAATTGCCTTCGCAATTGCTATGCCATGACTCAGGTGAAACTAAAGGACAAAGTACATGCCCAGTCCACCAGAGCAGTTACCACCTCCCTGGCAGTAATATGTTCTGTACCAACTGGACACATTTGCAGAGCTGCAACCTGGAGCACAGTGCATACTTTTATCAAGCATTATGCCCTGGATGCCCATGACAGACAGCATGCCACCTTTGGAGCAGCAATTCTGAATGAATTACTATCCTGACCTGAGTGAACTCTAAGCTCCAGTCTCCCTAGACCAGGGGAATTTCTCTGAGCTTGGTACTCTGACTCATTAGTGGGAATCTATGGAGAAGACTGATTCATGGAAGATATGAAAGTTACGTACTACCGTAACTGCTAATCTTCCTGAATATCTTCTCCATAGATTACAACGCCCACCCAACATCCCCCATACTCACTCCAGTATTACTGTGTTGGTCTTCAGCCCTTTGCATCTTGTTAGGCCTGTGAAGATGCTGTGTTACTGGCTTTTGGTAGTTTTTCTTAACAGGCCACCAGGGCTATTTCATGCCCTTAGGTTAAGTGCATAGGTTACTTGTTAAGTTCACGGTGCTCACCTCCTTGATAAAAAAAAAAAAGGTATCAAGGCAGTGGGGGGCTGCTGCTGAATACCAGCGGGCACGTGCAGTGACTGGCCTACTCACATCTCTAGCCCTCCAAAAACATTCTGGCTGTCGCAGGGTTCTAGCACATCTGGAACAGCAGAAAGCTCAGGCACAGCCTGCTGTAAGTGAAATGAGCCAAATGTGTGATAAACTCAATATTCTTTATTAAAGCATGTACACATTTGGCTCAGACCCATTAGTGGTAATCTATGGAGAAGATATTCAGAAAGATCAACAGTTACGTTAAGTACGTAACTTTCACTTTTCAGGATCTTGCTTAACCCCACTTTACAACACTTTTCTTCAATAGCAGGGGATGAAAAAATAATTTTGCTGTTATTCCAAAGCAATACAATTTTAATGAAACAAGTTAATAAACTATAGTTAAAACAGGTAACAAACACAACATTATGTAGTGAGAGTTTCACCACCCTCCTTTCTTGAGGTAGTCCACAATGTCAGTTTAGCTTTGAGAAAGACAGAACAACACAGTTTACATGTGGATCTCTGTTTGCACACACCACACACAACAGTTTACTTTAAAATTAGCTGGTGAAAATTACAAAATAATAGGTTATGTGTAATCAATGTATTTAACATTAGATTAAAAATTACTTTATAACTTACAGGATTTTCTTTGCAATCTTCGTTCAGCACCTCTGGGGCAATCCACCCTTCAGTGCCTGGTACGCCAGACCGACGACTGAAACTGTGTCTGCCCACTGCCAGTTTCTTACAAAGACCAAAGTCTGAGATCATGGCTTTAATCTTGCCATGAGCATTAGGCATTGAGATAAGAATATTGTGTGGCTTCAGGTCTCTGTGGACTAATGAAACACACAAAAGGATTTAGCATTTTGTCATTTTTAAGTAGTTTTTAATCAAAAGCATCATGAAGTCACAGCTTAGTGCAGCATGACAGAATGTAGCATTTTTATAAATACAGTTCATAACTAGCAATGATGAGGCAAGGCAGCAGTCCACAGCTACATGACAATTTGTCCTGGTCATTTCGCTCTGCGACAACTCACCCCGGACTATTAGCTCTGGCATCAATCGGCTCCCATGTCAATTGATCCCCGAACAATTTGCCCCCAGTGTAAATATTATAAAATAAACTCCAGGTGGGTGTAATCTGCCCACCAGATGAGGCAATGTGCTTGAGGGTTGCAGACATGGAAGTTGTACTGTAATTGTTATGGGAGTACAGTACGATATGAAGTGGGAGCAAACTGTCCAGGGATGAACTGTCATGGGAGCAGACTGATGCCGGAGCTAACAGCCCAGGGCAGCTTGTCGCAGAGTGAAATTACCAGGATGAACCAACGTGTCTCCCCAACCCACTGGTGCAGCAGTAGCACCACCACTCACAACGCTGGTGACCTGAGTTTAGGAAATGAGGTCCGGTCACTGGGGCCGGCCAGAGAAAGTACAGTACAGTGTCCCAAGATGGCTCTCCATCTCCAGATTGGGTGGATGTCAGTGTCCCACACAACTAGCACGGGGTGTTAGGTGGTATTGCAGTCGGAGCAAGCACAGCGGTGTAGGGGTGCCGCCAGACACTGGCACGCCACATGCCTCAGCATGCCCGTCACTGCCAACCAGCTTCCTTCAGGGCAAAAATGGTGGAAAAATTAGCCCCATTCTACCAGGAGGCCCCCCGCCCGCAGGCTCTCCCACTACCAGCCTGGTGGTACCACACCAACCACTTCTATTATCCTGGGTAGGAGATGGCAGAGTAAGCCAAGAGAAGCTAGGAGAACGCATGTGGGGGGGTGCAGTCCAGAGACAGGTGGACCAGAGGGCTCAGAGGATAAATACTTCTATTAAAAAACATGCAGAATGGTCACCCTGACGGCAACAAGCTCAGGTCGCTGCACTGGAGGCAGCTGCCGCGGTGAGAGTCACAAGCAAGTGCCGGCACCACAGCTACCTCTGTGGCAGGGCCAGGGAGGGTTGCTCCCAATTTTGTCCCCTCCCCCTCTTTTTTTCCTTCCCGATCCCTTTAAATGAGTCTTCTGAAAGATCGAGTCACTAGCTAAAGGAACCAATAAAATTAAAATGTGTGTGTTTGAAAATGGTATTTAAATAATAACCGGGTTGATGATGCCTTGATAAAATACATATAAGTGTGAAACGTTGGTGGCAACAGGATTAGTCCTACTGTGATTTTAATATAAATACATGTTTTAATCATATTACAAAGTTTTGGATTTCTTGGTCTGTTCTGTTGAGCCTGGCTCTGGAGGTGAAATAAGGTTTGCTCCCATTGCAGGGTCAGCTGTGAGCAACCAAGGCCCAGAAGCTAAACTCAAGTCACGGAAGGTGTGAGGAGGCCAAGGTAAAGGGAGAAAAATCCCCACTTCTGTCTAAATGATGGTCTGAGCCTTGGGGATTCCCCTGAGCCCTAGAGGCTGCCAAAAATATATCCTGATCCACATAGTGGACTGTCTCAGGATGGCTCTCCCTCTGGAGCCCCCGCCACTGAGGGGAAGCCATGGGAGAGTAAAGTACAGTTACGTAAGAACTTACCGTAACAGTAGATCTTCGAGAACAGCTCTTGCAGCAGGTTACACCATTAGGACTGTAGCCGGCAGGCGCCAGGACCCCACGGAAATTTTCTAGCTAGCAGTATTCAGCGGGGACCACCCCGACGTCGGCCCCACCCCCGTCAGGCATAGTACATAAGGGGGCGGTCCCCCGGAATCCCCAGTTCTCCTGCCGGAGACTCCCGGCTGCTGGATGACATCAGAAAAGGAGGCTGAGGATCCGCCATTAAATGGCAATCAGAGTGGTGTTGAGAATACCTCATCCTAGGAAAAAGATATCGGAACAAGTTTACCTCCAGCGGGGATGGTGGGGCGGAAAGTACCTGCTGCAAGAGCTGTTCTTGAAGATATACTGTTACGGTAAGTTCTTACGTAACTGTACTATCTTACTTCGAGAAACAGCTCTTGCAGCAGGTTACACCATTAGGATGGATTCCCAAGCAATACTGGAAATCCCTCACCATTGGGAGGAGGAAAGGTAGAAATCACTAATAGAACCGAAGCCTAGGACAGGAGTCCCTGAAGGACTGCTAGACCAAAACCTGCTCTTCGCCTCAATGCCACGTCCAGGCTATAATACCTGCTGAAGGTGTTCACAGTGCTCCAAGTGGCTGCTGCACAGATGGCTGAAGTGGACACGTTCTTTAAGGCTGCAAAGGAGGTAGCCACCCCCCTTATGGAATGACCCTTAACCGAGCACGGTAAGAGTTTGCTACGCTTCTGGTAACAGAACGTGATACAATTTATGAGCCACCTGGACAGCGACTATTTGGAAACGGGAGCTCCCATCATCCTGTGGGTGAAGGAGACAAAAAGCTGGTCAGATTTTCGGTGGTGTTTGGTTCTGGTCAGGTAGTATCGAAGATATCTATGCATATCTAAAGTGTGCACCACGGCCTCTCTTCTCTTAGAATATTTAGAAAAGTACACTGGTAGATCGATGTCCTGATTAAGACAGACAGCTGAGACCACCTTAGGCAGAAACTTCAGATTAGTCCGCAGGAATACCCTGTCCTGGTGAAAAACCAAATAAGATTCTTTGCACAGCAGTGCGTGAAGTTCAGAAATTCTTCTGGCCAAAGTAACAGCAACTAAAAACAACGTCTTCCATGTAAGACGACGTATCTCACAATCCACGACTGGTTCAAAAGGTAGCAGCGTAAGCTGCTCCAGGACAAAGGGTAAATCCCATGGCGGAATTGGATCCTTAATCGGAGGTCTAAGGTGGAGAACACCTCTCAGAAAGGCTTGTGCCGTGTCCAACTGAGCTATGGGACGTTGGCCTATAGGAGTATGATAGGCTGAGATGGCACAAAGGTGTACTTTTATCGAGGAGTAGGCCAAGCCTGTCTGGAAAAGAGACAGGAGGTAGTCCAGGACCGACCTTTCTGGACAATCCACTGGCAAAAACCCCCACGCCTGAGCCCAAAGGCAAAATCTGCACCATTTCATGGCGTAAGTAGCGTGAGTGGCTGGTTTTCTAGCAGCAGCTAGGACATCTGCTACCTCTTGCGAGACCCCGTATCGCGTAATGGCTATGTCTCTAGGAGCCAGGCGTGCAGGTTCAGCGAACGAAGGTCCGGATGGACCAAGGAGCCCGCCTCCTGAGACAGTAAATGAGAGACGATTGGCAGAGGCACTGGAGATTCCTGGGACAGCTGATGTAGTAGAGGGAACCATATCTGTCTGGGCCAAAACGGCGCGATAAGTATCAGCGTCGCTTGCTCTTTGCAAAGTTTCAAGAGGACCCTCTAGATCAACGGGAAGGGAGAAAAGGCATAGAGGAATCTGCCCGCCAGGAGAGGGACAACGCGTCTCGCCAGAAAACACCAGGCCCTGGATCCAGCGAGCAAAAATTGGGCATTTTGCGTTGTATGGGGAAGCAAAGAAGTCTAACTCTGGTGTACCCCATCTGTGAAACGGATCCTCTACTACCTCCTGGAGTAGCTCCCACTCGTGGACTCTGTCCTGAGAGCGACTCAAGCTGTCTGCGATGACGTTGTTCACTCCTGGAACATGAACAGCAATGAGGTTTGCGCCGTGTTGTAGAACCCAATCCCACATCCTCATGGCCTCCCTGCAAAGCGGGTAGGAATGGGTGCCTCCTTGTTTGTTGAGGTAATACATTGCCGCGGTATTGGTCCGGGCCTAAGCACCGCAGGCAGGACGAATGAGGATCCTTGAAGGGGATCTGTTTGCCGCAGGCACACTTGGAAGGGTGTCCCTCTGAAGAAGGAGTTGGAGATGCCGACATTAGTTTGGTAAAACTGTTGTGAGAAGTTCTTGGTCATCGTGCGCTACAGTAGGACCGTGAGGCCAATGCTGGTGAGGTGACGGCGGGAAAAAAAACTGGGGATTCCGGGGGACTGCCCCCTTATGTACTATGCCTGACGTCGGGGGCGGGACTGACTTCGGGATCGGTTCCCGCTCAATACTGATAGCTAGAAAATTTCCGTGAGGTCCTGGCGCCTGCCGGCTACAGTCCTAATGGTGTAACCTGCTGCAAGAGCTGTTTCTCGAAGTAAGATCCAATGGGTTACCAGGGTTCGGAGGAGCCAGAGGTTTGGGACGTGACATGGTACTTTTCTGGGATCAGGGTATATCCCTGGGGAACAAAGGTGGACTGGGAAGAAAAAAAATATGAAAACATAAAGAAGAAGAAAATATTAACTAATATCTCCTTACCGATGTTGAGAGAGTGCAGATGAGCAAGCCCAGACATTGTTTGCTCCAACAGGGTAATGGGATCCAAATCATAGCAGTTAAAATCTTTTTGCTCCACGTACTACAGAAGAAGAAAATAAACAAAATAGCAACTTCATGTCCTCTAATTTTTTCATTCTGCATCTTAGCTTCATTAAAGTTTTTCTAGTGAAGTAATAGAGTAGCCAAACAAGTATAAAACTCAGGACAGATGTACCACATCCATATGCATTTTTTTTTTAATTAATATGTTTCTTCATTTTTCCCTGTTCTCCTGTTACTATCTCACACCTTCCCTACCTGCCACTGTGGGATCCCACCAGAGCAGAGGCCCTTCCACTCCTTAGTAACGTCCATTCAGGGGGATCCACCACTAGAGCAGGCTCCCTGATTCCTTGCACTGGCACTGTGCCACTGAATGGCAGCTGGGCCCTGCTTCTCATTTCTGTTGGCAGGGGTTCTTTCCAGTTGAGCAGCTCTGGCATGCAATGCGGTTGAGGGGTGGCACCATTACTACCATGGTACCAGCTCTCCCCCCACCTGTGACTGTAAGGATGTTTGAGGTAGGGCTTGGTAAAGGCATTGCCATACCGCCCACCAATGGGTTACCTCTAGAACCCTGACATGCAGACTGGAAGGAGGAACCAGCCAGGTTTACCACTGAATAGCTCCCATCTCCCTGGGCCACAAGAGAGCAGCGGTTCAGCAGGGAGTGTGGGCACCCATCCCCAGGGCAAAGACAGCATCCATGGGACAGCTTTTCCACCTCTGATGCCGTCGATTGGGATTGCAGGCTCAGGACATGAACCCACAGTCCCCAAGAGGAAGGCGAGTACATTAATCACTAGGCCATCCAGGTAGCCCACAAAATGTGTATTTACCTATTAGTTATATACCATTCTCAAATGTGCTATCTAGTTTACTGGTTATGCTAAAGGGCCTCTTATGGCTGTAAGAGTGTCACCACATATGTTCTTAGGACATGAGAACTGCAAACAGGAGGTGGGTAGTTTTGATGTCCTAAGAGTGCAAGAGACACTCTTATAGTATAAGAGGTCCTCCAACATAACCAATAAACTAATTATGCACAGCACTTTGTAATTGCCTAGGCTATAGAACTGGCTTCCATGATCTGCCATCCTTCCCTGGCATGAGCTGCCTTGCCTTCTTTTTGTTTAATCTAGTGACATGTTTGATTCAATTAAATTTTTATTTAACCAGGAAATGCACCATTGAGGCAAGCTCATTTACAAAGTCGTCCTGGAGGACAATTTAACATACATAAGATAAAGGTGGAAAACAACAAAACAGCAACAATATACAGTTACATGACAGAAACCAAAATAATGAGAGTTGGCAAAGGAATGCAAACCTAGGGATAACAGTGAATTAGCTAACTGCTGGAGCAGACCGAGGAATAGAGCAGAGAAGTAAGACGGAGGCGAGGGGTAGAGAGAAGTGGGGAAAAAGAAGGGGAGCTGAGAGAACAGATGCAGGGGAAGTGACGATAGAGATAAGGGGAACTGGGAGCAAGGGTGGCAGTGAGGAATGTATTCAAAGTATGGGGGAGAGGTATAGGTGGCAGATAGAATGGGATTCAGTTTATAATAGTATAGAGTGAAGTGCTTAAGTTGGGAAGAAGTTGTGGGGGAGGCTATGTGAGGAGAAGCTAAGTGGTGTAACACTGACATTTTTGAGGCAGTGCAGAGGTTAACCTTGCTTTGAAGGAATTTGGGCCACATAATTGAGCCAGTTTCAAGGAGTCTTGGATAGAATTCCAAACAGAGGGAATGGCATAGCTAAGGGAAGCCGCACCAAACTGGCACCGGATTCTCGGAATGTCCATAGTGCCAGAGGGAGTATGATCAAGGCAAGGTTGTAAAGAGACTGCAGCTGTACAGAGGCAATTTCGAAGTTAGAGCCCTATATGCCCAGAGGGCAGCATTCCAGCATCTATGAGCAGCTAGGGATCCCCATCCTAATTGTTCATAGAAGAAACAGTGGTGTGTATTCAAGGGTGCATTGGTAACGAATCTGACTGCCCTATGATAGAGAACATCTAATTTGGCAAGGGCAGTTGTGGTCCCATGGTTGTACAGCAAGTCGGCGTAGTCAATGAGGGGCAAGAACGTGGAGGAGACTAGCCTAAGTTTGGCTTCAAGGGAGAGAAGGCAACGAATCCTAAAAAAAGATGCCAAGTCTTTGTTTGAGGTTTTTAGTGAGTTCGTCGATATGAAGCGAGGAGGAGGGTCTGTGGTCCAGCCAAAAACCAAGATATTTGAATTTGTCAACAACCTCAATGGTTTCACCCAAGATAGTGGTAATTTGTAAGGCAGGCAGAAGGGTTTTATAGTCACCTAGACTATCTTTGGGTGAGAAAAACATTACTTTAGTTTTTTTTTAGCATTAAGGAGTAGTTTTAAATTGAGCAGATCATACTGTAGCAAACTGAAGTCTTTGTAGTTCCAGGCAGGCTTCGTTTAGTGAGGGTTTGGCAATGTAAATATCGGTGTCGTCGGTGAATAAGTGAACACTAGAATTTGTAACCTTTTGATTGATGTTGTTAATGTATGCTGCAAAGAGAAGGGGACCAAGGATTGAGCCTTGAGGGATGCCTCTTTGCAGTGATTTTAAGGGGGAGAGAGAGAACACCCTGAGCAGAAACCTGTTGCAGTCTGCTAGTGAGGTATGAGGAAAACCAATTGAGAACGTTATTGTCAACACCTAGGTTGGTCAGCATGGACAGGAGCAAGGAATGGTCCACCATACTGAAAGCTTTACTCAAGTCTAAGAAAAGTGCACAGACAGATTTTTTTTGTATCCAAAGCAGTCTGCCAATCATTTGTGACCTTAGCCAGGGCAGAGGTTGTGCTGTGTAGTGGTCTGAAGCCAGAATGGAGAGGATTAAGGAGTGAAGCACACTCTAGGTAACCTCTGAGCTGGTCATTGACAATTTTTTCTAACAGTTTGGAAAGAGTGGGCAGAAGAGAGATAGGGCGGTAGTTGTTAAGATCAGATGGATCACCAGATTCGAGAAGGGGTATAACATGAGCTACCTTCCAGGCAGATGGGACAGCGACGTGAGAAAGGGAGAGATTAAAGAGGTGCGTGATAGGTGGAGCTAGGATGAAGTAGCCAAGTTTCAGATACAGCGGGTCAAGACAGTCCGCACCAGTGTTCTTTTTGAGATCAAGAGCTAGGAGTAGGTCTTCCACCTGCTTTAAAGAAACCATAATAAAGCTGAAGGTATAGTCAGTGAGTTTGACCACCTGGGGACTAGGCAATCCTGTGGTGGGAACAATTTTACAAGCAGGGGAAGAGTCGAAGACCAGACCAGCAGTAGCAAAGTGATTATTGAGCTGCTCTAAAATGGAAGGTGTATCTGTATAAGTAACACCATCCACGCAAATTTTGGAGGGTAGCAACGACGAGGGGGAGTGTCCCTGAGCCTCACAGAGGACGTGCCAGAGCTTTGATGCATGGTTTTGGGCAGAGTCAACTGAAGTAAGAAAGTATTTAGCCTTTTCTGCTCTGATTAGTTTAATGCAATTATTTCTAGCTGCTCTGAAGATTGTCCAGTCAATGGTGGATTTGGTGGTACGAGCCTTTTTCCAATGTGTGTCTCTTAGGCGCAAAGTAGATTGGAGGGAGGGAGTGAACCGGGGCAAACTCTTTTCCTAGCTCTGAGTTTGACCAAGGGAGCATGCTTGTCAATGACATTGAGCACTAAGGAATGAAACAAAGAGTAGGCTGCGGAGACAGTTTTGGCAAGGTAGAAATCTTGCCATCTGATTTTGTTTAGGTCAGTCAAGAAATCTGCAGGATTAAAATTGTAATGGTTCCTTTTGCATATAAAGTGGGGAGACATCCCAGTATGTGGCATGAACCTAACACAAGCAATAGCCGTGTGGCCACTAATATTATCAAAAATGCCAGCATGGGATATTTTATGTGGTTTATTGACTAAGAAAATATCAATCAAGGAACTGTTATCAGGGGACTTAGAGTTGATGCGAGTAGGCTCTGAGATTAGCTGGGTATAGCCAATTTCATCACAGAGCTCCTTGAATAAGTTAGAGGCAGAGGAGAGCCAATTCATATTAAAATCACCTGTGATGACAGCTTCGGAGTCATTGCTTGAAGATAGATCCGCGGAGATGGTTAAGTATTTTGTAACCCCCAGAAGGAGGTCTAAAGCAGCCAGTCACAAGGACAGATTCCTTGGACGGCAGAATGATTTTCAGAGAGAGACTCTCAAATTCATCTGGCACTGATAGGAAGTTTATAACCGTGGCAGTAAATCTGTTTGGAATGTAGATAGCAACCCCCCTTCCCTGCTCGGTCTATCTGTCCTGAAGACATTATAGGAAGGTAGATTGATGGAGCCAAGACTCTGTGATCACAAGCACATCAGGGGATGAGTGGAGGGCTCAAGCCTGAATCAAGTCAAGTTTTTTTCAGAAGACTGCATGCATTAATATGCAGGAAGGAGATCCCTTTTAGGTGATGAAGATCAGCAGGGGAATCGATGTGAGCAGTGGGGCCAGGGTTTAATTCTACATTGCCGGAGCAAACTAAAAGCAGTAAAAGTCATTTTTTTTTAAGGCCTTGACTTATAGCTTTAAGTTGGTGCAAGTGTTTATGACGCAAGTAAATGGAGGGGGCTGAATATAGGGCTGGTGCAGAGAACAGATTTTTGATAGTCATGGTGCAGAGTAATGTGAGTGGGCTACAGCAGAGAGACTTATTTTCTAGGAGACTGGTTAATGGATGCGTAGAGTGGCGGTAAGGTCCGATGCAAGTAATGCCAGAGGGTACCCTAGTTTCAACATAACAGAGTAATACTGGGTAAATTCGAATGCGATAATGGCAGGGTCCGAAGAGAGGGGGGCATTAGCATTCAAGAGGATGATGATGGACCTCCCACATGTTTACTGCTCAATACTGACTTATAATTGTTGCTTCCCAAATGTCTGTGTATACCAGTGTTTATATTATGTTTGTGTATACCAGTGTTGTTACTATTGTCTTGGAATGTACTGTTACATGTCAATGGTTTGTACTCTGCCAGGCTGTACCTGAAAACAGCAAATGTTTGTCTAATGCACGTTACCTGGTTAAAAAAAAAAATAAATAAATTATAGATCACTGTGTGATTGTAATTTTTTTTGCTTAGGCAGTATTTTTTCCCCCATTTAGTTTACATCCTGCATGAGCGCTGTTCGAACTGAGCACTGTGATCCATGTGGGATGGGGTGCTGACTGACTGGCAAAGGAAGTACCAGCACAACAATGTTTAAAAGAATAAAAAAAGCTCAAAGTGCACAATTAATACATTTTACTTATGAACCTCTCACTTGAAAACAGACTGAAGTGCTCTGTTACAGCTACAGTCTGTACAGTGGCAAATTGTGAGTGTGCTTTCCACCTAGCAGCTATGGCAACCATGACTACTGATTTAACCCCTCCAAAAAAATAGATGTTCGGTGCACAAATATTACTAGGCATGCTGAATGTACATGTAGCACTCTTACAGTATAAGAGTGCTTTTTTGCGGCCATGAATCTTCTTGCTGGATTGGCTGTGACAGGACAGCTGAGCTATAATTTATATTACTGCACCTTTCTAGGAAAGCTTACTCAGAGTGTATTACAGAAACTTGGCACAACACAGGAAATGGATAAATATTCACTCATAGGAGGCATATCAAAACAATAATTAAAATAAAGTTCAATTAAATACCTCCTTAGACAAGATGGTTTTCGGTACTGTACATGATTTAGTTCACCAGAGGGAATGTCAGTGCAGTATCTTACTCTAGTGTGCACTACCATGTGCCCTCTCTGTTATTTCAAGGGTCTTATTTCAAGTGTCTTAAATTCAAATCTCAGCACATTCAATCAGGTCCAGCTTAGAAGTCACCATATGGCAGCACATCCCACTCCAATTCCTAACCAGCCAATGTTGAACACAATACGGAAGGAATCACCAGAATGTGGCAGCCATACTAGGGCTGACAGAGTAGTTAGGTAGGGTGCGCAGACAAGATGGGCAGCCAGGCCTTTTTCCGCTGTTATTTTCTGTGTTTCTATTTTAAATTCTTTTCAATTTGGTATGCTTTTTCACCTACTCTTGAGGGCTGGCACCTGGCTCAATTTTTTCCTTACCCCAACAGGGCCCAAACCCATCCTTATCCGAGCACTACGTGGCTTACTCCCTACCAAGGAGCCACCTACCTTGCTACCCAAGGATGAAAAGGTCAGTTACGCAGAGTTCCAGATGGATCAGGCTGGGTCCAAAGTCCATGGAGGTAGCACTGTGGCAGAGTGCTTGCAGACCAGAAGCCATTTTCCTTGTTCTGTCCCCCTCCCACCAGCTGCAATGGTGCTAGCATGTGCATGTCCAGTCGCTGATGCTTGCACGCTATCACTATTCCTCTGCCCACTCCTCCATTTTGCCACGTCCCTGCTCACACCACCCCACGAGTAGTGTTGACACGTGTCCGCATTTCTTGGTGTGTCAGTAGGGGTAACTGTGAGAGCAGGACAACAGAGTCTCTGTGCCCGGGGAGAGAGTGCACTACAATAGGAAGCACTTTCCTCCAGGCCACTGAAAGTTGGGGACTGGAGGCTACAGCGTGAACCCTCTTTGCCACTTTGCAGTGTGACATGCCTCCCCTTGAGCCCATCATTGAAGGTGCAGTATCATACCCTTCCAGATGCTTACAGGCTTTTTTTATTTTGTTTAACTCATGGTCAGCTATAAAGTTTTAAGGTGTTAACCTTATTATTAAAGTACACCAATAATCCACTTCGGCACTCAAAGTCAGACTAACAGCAGGGTTTTCATTTGTGGAACTGACTGGTTAGTGGGGCTGAAATGTGGAAAACATCACACAATGTGGAGAACATGGGGGTTGTTAGAACATGTTACTGAAGCCCACGATGTGGATTCCCCCACCAAAAGGACTGACATGGAAGAAAAGTTTAGTAATGGAAACATTGCCTAGTGGCCAGCCCGTAGCTATAAGCTGGCATTCAGGGGCACCGCCCACACCCCCCACAACACACATTTTATGGCTACCAACCCCAGGTGAAAAGTAGCCAGACAAGCAAGAGCAATATTCCATCTAGATAATTGGGTCCAGCACATACAATCACTACAATACTTTCTCTAGGGTGGCTACAGGTCCGCTGGGTAGGCAACAGTAAAATCACTGGATTCTGGACTGCGCTTGGCAAGGCACTGCTGTAAGGGGGGGGAAATGAGAAAGGAAGCCAGGGATAAAAGTTGAGATAAAAAGAATCTAAACTATTTCTGAATGGATTACCTCTTGCAAAGTGGCAGCACATAGCTCAATTGCAATGTACTGGAACTGTTTGTCTTTTTCTGTGCAGAAGTAGCGGATCACGTTGGGGTGCTCATCAGACTCGCGAAGCAACTGCACCTCCCGGTCTGCAAAACTGAAGCATTCTGGAAGAATTCTTTTGACTGCAACATCTCTGTTATCAAACTTTCCTCTGCAGAAAGCAAAATGCAATATTACAATTTTCTGAATGTTAGTGTATGACAGCAAGCATGGACTAAGATGTTCCTAAAACATTAAACAAGTTTCTAAAAAAAAATGCAGAATAATTCCAAGTGACCAGGGGAAAACTGCACAAAAACCTGGTAGCTCTGGTTTCACTACCATAACAAACAACAGAATAAAACAGACGGGAGAGAATAAGGGACATACCTTCTAGGCTAAATATTTGTGCCCCCACCCTGGATAAATGAGGTGCAGATTGTCATAAATCCTACAGTCACTCAAGGCCTCCCATTGATAAATATCCTGTGCACTAGGATGTTCTTACAGCTGTAAACAGAATGGTGTAGTGATCAGGTTGGTAAAGGTTAATTAAGTTTAAACTATCTATGCCCTAATACGAAAGCTGAGGCATAACATGACTGCTAATTCAAGACTTGCCAGCACACTAAAAAAACTGCATGCAGTGAGACCCTGAGTAATCAGTGTAAGAGGCTTAGTAGGCAGCACACTCTGGGAACAGAAGATTGGAAGTCTGTGGGATCCAGTCCCACAACAGGTACTTGGGGCAATACCCATAACTGACAATGTAATGCAAGGAAATTCATTATTACAGTGGAGAGGGGCAAACAGCCATACAGCAGGTCTGTGGAGGATAACCACAGGCATTTAGAGGTGCCCCGTTGTCTACAGGCACTAGAGATGAAAATAAAAGCAGGTGCCAGAATTCCGTACAAGTCCATAAATATAGGGAGTAGGTATTGTTTCATTGCCTGTACCCATGTTCCCCATCAAGGTTTTCATGCCTCTTCGGTCCAAGGGCCAGCTGATCAGCCCTGTCCCCACTGTCTTGAGCCAGCACCCACCTCCCCCAGCACTCACCTAGCCTTACAGTTTCCTCACAAATTTCTCCTCGTGGTGGGGCCAGAGAAGGGAAGGCTGTCTCCCCCCCCCCCCAGTACACACAAATGACCAGTAGGTAAGACTTCATTTAGCCTCTTGACCACCATTTTCCACTTGCCACCCCCCCCCCAGTCATGGTGGCGTAGGATATGCATGCAAGTGGAGATGCAAATGCTTGCCACAACTGCAGCTCCCACCACCCTGACTGAAGTCAGCTGCTCAAGCATCGGTGCTACCACCTGGTGGCAGCCAACAGCTGAGTTGACTTGCCACCCCAATCCAGCAGATGAGAGCAGCCAAATGATTGCTCAATCCACTCCCAACCCCTGGCAACCGAGCTTGTTCCCGAACTCGGGTCACTGGCAAGATGAGAAGTAAGGCCCTTGGCACCTCAGTCCTCTGTACCACAGGGCCAGCATTGTCTGTATTCTTGTGAGAGAGCTGAGGCAGTTACTGGCCCTGCCTGGGACCCACCAAAGGAATAATATCATCTGTATGTTTCTGGAAAGGGAGTTGTAAGTCCAATTCCACCGCCAGTTATATTGAACAGCATATAGCAATATTGCCCCCATCCTACATCAAGATTCAAAATGGGCACCTGCCTGCTCGCAAAATAAGAATAGATTTTCCACTGGGCAGGTAGAATCAGCAATATAAAGTGCCCACTAGGCACCTTGTGTTCAGCCTGCTCCAGTGAAGTGCTGGACCAGTCTCGCTCGAGCCAGTAGTTATCTCTCTGAGTTTGTTTTATCAGCTTGTGCATGCCAGTAGTTAGGAGCTCCAAGCAGTCAGCTGGAGCAGTCTCTTTAAAAAACATTTTTTTGTTGACTCAGGTGGTGCTGGGTGAGTGTCAAGGGAAAGACTGTTAGTAAGGATTAGGGATGCTTGTGTTACTGGCCAATCCTGGCATCCACTGCCAAAGGGTCACCCCCACCAGCCCATCCTCTAACAGACAGTGGCATAGCATAACAGTACCAGGGTGACATATGTAAGCGCGCAGAGTGGGACCAGCACTGCAGTCTGGTGCCAAAGCACCATTCTGCTTAGCAGCCTGAGCCAGACTGAGTGAGTAGCAACATAACGTGCTCAGTAATTCAGCAGCCTGTCTACTGTCCGTGTCATGCTGGCTGGGCTGGTGGTGCTACTGTTCAGACTTGAAGTGAGCTCAGCTGTGTGGTGACCATGTGAACACAGCAAGATGACAGAGTGTGACAGAGGGATGAAGGACAAGGTAGAGCTGCAGCTAGAACTGGGGTTGGGTCAGTAAGGTCGGCCGAAAATTTAACCTCTCTGCTGAGCTTTCTCAAGTCGATCTGGTCGTGATTCCAGTAGCAGCGTTAGCCGCGGTTACTCTGTCAGTTATGACTGACGGGCACGTGCAACTGCTGTGAGCATCAGGCAGATGGTTGTGTCACCAGTGGTCAGTCCTGGAGTCTGGAGTCGCTGTTGCAGCTCATTGTGCTGGCTGGGATGATCAACTGTCTTGAAGAAGACACACAAGCAGCAGCAGCAGTGGAATTTGGCCAGGGCGAAGTGGTCCATCCAACTCCACAGAACCTTCCCCAATGGATTGAGAATGCACATTGTGAGGAACATCAGCCAAGTTAAGTAGATGACTGATTGCTGTGCTGTTCAGGAGAGGGCAGGTGAATGCAGACAGGCAGGTAGCCTGGGACCAGGTCCACTGCTGTAGTGCTGTGTTGGGTTATAATACTCGCTGTGCTAAAACATCATCTTTATAAACAGGTGTTATTCTGTCAGCGCAGCAGTTGGATTTCTGCTTGCGACGCCGGCGACCCGGGTTCGGGAGCAGACTCGGATTGCTGGAGGACCGGCTGGGGAAGAATGGCTGGAGAGTTCCATGACAGCTTGCTTTCTCCGAAGGGGGGGGGGTGCGACACCCAAAACTTGCTTGACCCCGAGCAGAGGCTCGAGGTACTGCGAGCCCTACAGGGGAAGGGTGGCCAGATTACGCATTGGACGTCGGCGCACTGCACCATGACATCAGGGCTGACACTGCATAGATGGGCAGAAAAAGAGGAAAAACGCCTGCCAGCACCAGGAAGACAGACTGCCCAGAGCGTGACTCCGATGTGCTCCCACTCACCCAGCCACCTCTGGACCGACGCCAAGACAGTAGCACGGGGTGTCATGCCCCACCTTGTCCCCACTCGGGGGCAATCTGAAGCTCCATGGGGACTGGAGGTAGGTGTGGGTAGAGTGGGAGGCAGGAGGATGACTCCTTGGTAGCCCCGAAGGGTCGTGGCTGGCAGGGCGAAGGGGAGGAATAAACTGCAATTTAAAAAAAAAAACAAAAAAAAACAAAGGTGTTACTCTTTTTACAGGGCATGACGTAAGGTCGAATGATAGTTTTAATTTATGACAAGCTGGTAAAGTACAGTTACGTAAAAACTTACTGTAACAGTAGATCTTCGAGAACAGCTCTTGCAGCAGGTTACACCATTAGGACTGAAGCCGGCAGGCGCCAGGACCCCACAGAAATTTTCTAGCTAGCAGTATTCAGCGGGGACCGCCTCCAACATCGGTCCCACCCCCGACGTCAGGCATAGTACATAAGGAGGCGGTCCCCCAGAATCCCCAGTTCTCCCACCAGAAACTCCCGGCCACTGGATGACATCAGAAGAGGAGACTGAGGATCCGCCATCAAGTGACAATCAGAGTGGTGTTGAGAACACCTGATCCTAGGAGAAGGATATTGGAACAAAAATCTACCTCCAGCGGGGATGTTGGGGGGGAAAAGAGTACCTGCTGCAAGAGCTGTTCTCGAAGATCTACTGTTACAGTAAGTTCTTACGTAACTGTACTATCTTACTTCGAGAAACAGCTCTTGCAGCAGATTACACCATTAGGACTGATTCCCAAGCAATACTGGAAATCCCGCACCATTGGCAGGAGGAAAGGTAGAAATCACTAGTGGAACTGAAGCCTAGGACAGAAGTCCTTGAAGGACTGCTAGACCAAAACCTGCTCTTCGCCTCGATGCCATGTCCAGGCTATAATGCCTGATGAAGGTGTGCACAGTGCTCCAAGTGGCTGCTGCACAGATGGCTTAGGTGGACACGTTCTTTAAGGCCGCAAAGGAGGTAGCCCCCCCCCCTTGTGGAATGACCCTTGACCGAGCCCAGTAAGGGTTTGTTACGCTTCTGGTAACAGAATGTGATACAATGTATGAGCCACCTGGACAGCGACTGTTTGGAAACGGGAGCTGCCATCATCCTGTGGGCGAAGGAGACAAAAAGCTGGTCAGATTTTCGGTGGTGTTTGGTTCTGGTCAGGTAGTATTGAAGACACCTATGCACATCTAAAGTGTGCACCAGGGCCTCTCCGAGATTAGAATATTTAAAGAAGTACACTGGTAGATCGATATCCTATTTAAGAGTGAGAGCTGAGACCACCTTAAGCAGAAACTTTGGATTAGTCCGTAGGGATACCCTGTACTGGTGGAAAACCAAACAAGGTTCTTTGCACATCAGTGCGTGAAGTTCAGAAATTCTTCTGGCCGAAGTAACGGCAACTAAAAATAACGTCTTCCATGTAAGGAGATGTAGCTTGCAATCCGTGGCTGGCTCAAAAAGTGGCAGCGTAAGCTGCTCCAGGACAAAGGGTAAATCCCATGGCGGAATAGGATCCTTAATAGGAGGTCTAAGGTGGAGGACACCTCTCAGAAAGGCTCGTGCCATGTCTAACTGAGATATGGGATGTTGGCCTATAGGAGTGTGATAGGCTGAGATGGCACAAAGGTGTACTTTTATCGAGGAGTAGGCCAAGCCTGTCTGAAAAAGATACAGGAGGTAGTCCAAGACCAACCTTTCTGGACAATCCACTGGCGAAACCCCCCGCACTTGAGCCCAGAGGCAAAATCTGTGCAATTTCATGGCGTAAGTAGCATGAGTGGCCGGTTTTCTAGCAGCCGCTAGAACGTCTGCAACCTCTTGTAAGACCCCATATCGCATATCACCCATTGGGAGTCAGTGTCAGTGGCTCAGTAGGTAGCACACTCACCTCTGAGGCTGGGAGATCAGAGGGCTGTGGGTTCAGTTCCCACATCTGGCACTTGGGTTAATATCCCAGTACTGACACTGTAATGCAGCACGAGAGGGGTGCTGCACTTCTGAGGTGCAGTCTTTCGGATGAGACGTTAAACCGAGGTCCCATCTGCCTGGATTGGTGGTAGTTCAGGTGGATGTTAAAGATCCCATGGCACTTATCGAAAAGAGTAGGGGAATTTCCCCGGTGTCCTGGCTAAATTTCCCTCATTCACTAAAAATACCACTAACAGCTTAATCTGGTTCAAGGTCAGTTGGCATTCATCTGTATTCCCCTCCCCCGGGTCGTGCCTGAAATAGGCAGGATTTGTCTAGTGCACTTACCCGGTCAACAAAAACTAAATAAATAAAAAATAAATAATGGCTATATCTCTAGAAGCCAGACGTGTAGGTTCAGCGAACGAAGGTCCAGATGGACCAAGGAGCCCGCCTCCTGAGACAGTAAGTGAGAGCTGATTGGCAGAGGCACTGGAGGTTTCCAGGACAGCTGATGTAGTAGAGGGAAGCAGATCTGCCTAGGCCAAAACGGCGTGATAAGTATCAGCATCGCTTGCTCTCTGTGAAGTTTCAAAAGTACCCTCTGGATCAACGAAAAGGGGGGGAAGGCATAGAGGAATCAGCCCGCCCAGGAGAGGGACAACGCATCTCGCCAGAAAACACCAGGCCCTGGATCTAGCGAGCAGAAATTGGGCAGTTTTGTGTTGTATGGAGATGCAAAAAGGTCTAACTCTGGTGTATCCCATCTGCGAAACAGATCCTCTACTACCTCCTGGAGTAGTTCCCACTCGTAACTCTGGCCTGAGAGTGACTCAGGCTGTCTGCGATGACGCTGTCCACCCCTGAGATATGAACAGCAATGAGGTTTGCTCCGTGCTGTAGAACCCAATCCCACACCCTCATGGTCTCCCTGCAAAGCGGGTAGGAATGGGTGCCTCCTTGTTTGCTGAGGTAATACATCACCGCGGAATTGTCTGTTTGTAACAGAAGAGTACCCAGTGGAATCTCTGACTGGAAAGCCTGCAGAGCATAAAGAACTGCTCTCATTTCCAGGATATTTATGTGGAGATGAGTCTCTTGGGCTGTCCACAGGCCCTGAGACCTGACACAGTCGAGGTGTGCTCCCCACCCGAGCCCTGAGGCATCTGTGGAGAGTGTCACAATCGGAGACAGTGCAATGAAGGGGATCCCCACCAATAGGTTCTTTAAATCTAGCCACTACTGCCAATCCCGGATTACGTCCTTCGTGATCCGAATTGGGAGCTGCAGATGGTCTTGCTTTTGATCCCACTGAACCTGTAACATCCACTGGGTCACCCGCATGTGGAGATGGGCTAGCGGGACTGTTGCAATGGCCACAGCCATATGTCCGAGCAGGCAAAGAACCTGTCTGGCTGGGACGGTACTTTTTGCTGAAAAGTCCCTGATGAGGGATCTGATGTGTTCCGCTCTGTCCCGGGATAGAAAAGCTTTCCCCTGGATGGTATCCAGAACTGCGCCTATGAACTGCAGAATCTGTGACGGAACCATGAGTGACTTCTCTTGATTGATAATGATACCCAATGTCTCGAACAGAGACCGAGTACAATGAATGGCGGACATCAGGGCCTCCTGAGAGGGCCCCATGAGAAGCCAGTCATCAAAGTAGGGGAACACATAGTGGCCTTGTCTCCTCAGAGCCACCGCTACGACCACTGTGCACTTCATGAATACCCGAGGTGCCAATGACGGTCCGAAGGGTAGGGCTTGGAATTGATAATGGTAACCCTGAAACCCAAAGAGCAAAAAACTTCCTGTGCGCTTGAGCGATGGGTATATGCAGGTAAGCATCCTGCATGTCCAAGGACGCTAGAAAGGCACCCTGCTTGAGCATGGGTATCAGACCTGGAATGGTCACCATGCGGAAGGTCGCTGAGATCCAGTATCGGACAGAGGTCCCCTGTCTTCTTGGGAACCAGAAAGAAGTGAGAATAATAACCTGCACCTCTTTGGTTCTGCGGTACGTGCTCTATAGCTTCTTTTCCGAGAAGCGCGAGCACCTCCTGCTGTATGACCAGGGCGTGCTAACCCAAATAACGGGAAAGCAGGGGAGGTCTTGATGGTGGGTGGTCAAGGAATTCGATAAAATTACCTTTCTTGACCATTTGGAGAACCCACCGGTCGACGGTAATCGACTACCACCCTGAAAAGTGGCGAGCGATGTGACCCCCGACCTTCTGCGTCTGTTGATCCAGAGGAGGGGCGGGGGCCAGGAAGGAGTCATGCTGTGGCAGCACTGGTTCCTGCAGGCTGGTCTGGTTTGGTGTAATGCTGGCCTCTGCCTGGGGAAGACTCAGCCTGGGCTTTACGATGAAAAGTGCCCCTTTGTTGCTGGCCGGAACGTGGCTGCTGCTGTTGTTGCCGGCTGCGAAAACGGTTCTGGTTCCTACAAAAGGAACCAGGCTCTAACTGCCTTCCCGGCATCCTGGAGATTGGTGATAACCTTCTCCGAATGTTCACCAAACAGGACTTTGCCACTGTATGGGACATCAAGAATGTTCTTCTGTACGTCCGGGGTAAAGCCGGAGACACAGAGCCAGGAGTGTCTCAGGAGACAGACGCCCGAAGCTGCAGCTCTGGCAGACAAGTCCGCAGAATCATATATGGCTCGTAGCACTTGGGTTCCCACATCAGACCCTGTGCAGAGGAAGTTTAGGAGCTCCGCCTTCTGATCGCCATCCAGTAATTTGTCGACAAGTTCCTGGCCCTGTTATCACAGGGCATTCTGAAACTGAACCATGTGAGATAGGTAGTTTAGGGACCTGATGGAGCATGTAGCAGCCGCATACATGCGTCTCCCCAGGGCATCCAACTGTTTGGACTCCTGGTCTGGTGGCTGTGTGCTCATATGCTGCGGTTGTTGGGACCGGTCATGAGAGGCCGTAATGACCAGGGAGTCAGCCAGAGGTTGTTGTGCCAAGTACTGGTCCTCTTTCGGGGCCTTGTACAGGCAGTCAGCTTTCTTCGGCACAGCAGGGGTGGAATGCGGATGCTTCCACGCAGCCTTGGTGACGTCCGCGAAGATGTCCACCAAGGGTGGTATTACCACAGGTTTGGGATCTTTCTGCCGAAGATAACGGGGAAGGCACTGTCTCTCAGGGTTGAGATATTCAGAATCCCATCCCATGTTCTCCTGGATGTGCCTCATAACCTCAGAGAAGGAGGGATCATCCAGAGGTGACCTGGGTAGGCCTTGTGGGTCAGGCGATGGGATGCTGAGTGGAGAAGGAGATCTGGAGATTTCAGAGGTATACGATCTAGAGTCCTCCCCTGATGGAGTGTACCGACGACGTCTGGGTCACTTGGGGCTGGGAGACCCTGAGGGAGATCTTGAGGGAGGCCTTCTCTGATCCTTAGATCTACCCCTAGGAGGTGGAGTATGCTCCTTGGGGGTAGGTGGTCGTCCTGCTTGCCGCTGTGGTGGAGAAGGGGGTGTAGGAGGTGAAGGAGTAGGAGGCGGCGGAGGAGGTTTTACAGGGATCACATCTTTCCAGATTGTGTCCCACCAGAAAGTGAAAAGATCCTTGACCTCTTGAATGTTCATGCCCGATGATGGGCCTGGTGCCGGTGGTCTGTCACCGGGGTCGGGCGTCTGGTCTGCAGGTGTCTCCGGGGTGGGCAAAGGTTCCCTTGGAAGCCCCGCGTCCTCTGTGTCGCCTGCCTCGTCCTCAGGCAATGTCGTGTCCTCCTCCGTGGAGTCCCTACGACCGGTGTCCACCGGTGACTGGGGGGCAGTCTTTGGCTCCGGTGAGTGTGAGGCTGATGTCGGTCGCTTGTCCAACATCTTCAGGTCCGAACGCCTGGCTGATGTCTGGTGTTTGGCCGAGGTCCTCGGCTCCGGTGAATGCCTGGCCGACTTCAGGTGCTTAGCCGATGTCGGGTCAGTCGTCTGCTTTAGGGATGTCCGGTCTTTTGTCTTCCTGGGTGGGGGATTCGGACCCCAGGGAGGCTGGGAGACCGATCTGGAGTCCGGGTCCTGATGTCAGACTGAAGAGGAAGACTTGTGATGATCAGAAGACTCAGAGGAGGCCTGGGAAGGAGTGGAGGAAGCCGGAGGCCTGGAAGTCTTTATGGGTTGAAGCGAAGCCGAAGAACCGCTTGTAGCCTTAACCTTAACCGGAGGGGTCTGAGAACGAGCCCTGGAGGGAGAGCCGTCAGATCGTGTGGAGCCTGAGTCCAAGGCCCGGTTCGGGGATCTGGACCTTGCCTTCTCCCGGTGCTTGTCCCGGTGTTTGTGGGCTTTTGAGGAAGATGCACCTCTGAATGAAGGTTCTTTATCCATTCTGCTAAGTTTTTCTTCCAAAAGGTACCCCTGAAGTGCCTTCTGATGGCGGATCCTGGTGCGGATGTTGAACTCCCTGACAGAAGGAGCAGGCCTTGGTGTCGTGGTCCGGGCCTAAGCACCGCAGGCAGGATGAATGAGGATCCTTGAAGGGGATCTGTTTTCCGCAGGCACACTTGGAAGGGTGTCCCTCAGAAGGAGGAGTTGGAGATGCCGACATTAGTTTTGTGAAACTACTGTGAGAAGTTCTAAGTTGTCGTGTGCTAGAATAAGACAGAGAGGCAGATGCTGGCGAGTTGACGGCGGGAAAAGAACTGGGGATTCTGGGGGACCGCCTCCTTATGTACTATGCCTGACGTTGGGGACGGGACAGATGTCGGAGGCGGTCCCCACTGAATACTGCTGGCTAGAAAATTTCCGTGGGGTTCTGGCGCCTGCTAGCTTCAGTCCTAATGGTGTAACCTGCTGCAAGAGCTGTTTCTCAAAGTAAGAGCAGCTTTTCTACAGTATGCTTCTCAGCTGTGTTGGACAGCAGATATGGCTGGCACTTTCTCCTCATAGTTTAGAGGGCTGGAAAAACAGAATGCGAGGTCTATATACTGTGCTAATTTTTTTTTTTTTTTTTGATACTCATCCAGGCTGCAGTTTCTTGGGTATTGTGCAGTCTGCTTAAGACATTAAGGGCATATTCATTTGTTTCTAACTATGGAGTCTTTATTAAGCTGACTGCACTGTATTATTACTATTTGCTCTTAGTTGTGCATGAAGTTATGCAATGATACAGGTATTCAAATACAGGAAATATTTGTAAAGGTTTTATCAAGACAGGGTAGAAACATATGTACTTTAAGACCAGGTATGTGCTGGGCTACTGAAACGCTTGTGGGGCTGGTAGATGTTACCACTCATTAGCCCTGCCTTAGTGATTGAAAAAGTTAGATGCAACCCCTGCACATGGTGCAGATAATTTGGCCAGTGGCCAAACATCACATTGCTTCTTGCAATGATTTCCTTACCTGAAGACTTGAGTAACAAATGTGACTGGCCTCTCTGATCCCATGTAGGATCCTCCATCTGTATAACACCACAAGCCGTGGATAAAGCCAGGCATTACACCAGCTCTCAGACATAGGTGTGCCTTTCACCACTGTGCCTCAGAAGGATTCCTTTGATTGCATGCATGTGTTCTAGGATACTAAACACCTGCTGGTCATTTCATTATTAGGCTGATTGGGGGTCAGCTTTCTTTGACCACTTCCTGTATTCAGGGATACCAAATACCTGCTGGCCATTACAAGGCTGACTACAGATGAGGTTGGGGTGAGAGACATTTCTTGGGAGAGGGACAGAGAAAAGAGAAGTGTGGCCATGCAGTTTCAGTTCTCGGAGGCTCACAGCAGAAGAGACAAAACTTAGATGATTGCGCCTATGCCCCCAAGAGAACCAGTGATTTCCTTTTCAATGTTCCACCCTCTCCTGAGGGGGCCAGATGATGTTCCTCTGAGTCAATGATAAAGTTTTGAATTTAAAACAAATAACTCCTATTGGTGAGGCAGGGCACAGACAACACAGGTGATAGTTTGGTTGGTGGCATGGGTCACCAATCAGAAAGCTGCTCCTGAGGAATTGAGTAGATTCCCCTAGCATGGAGCAGGGATGGGGAAGGCAGGCAGTGATATCTGCTGCACTACTTCAGTGATGTGAGTAGACTTGTGGACACCAAAAGTACTATACAATGGTTCCGCTTCCTTTTCCTTACTCCTAATGAGCCCTATATATGGCCTTGAAGATTCACACTATTCAGCCATAAAAAGAAGTAGCTACAGTTTGCAGGCCTTGATCAGGACAAACATGAAGAATAAAACAGACCGAACCCCCAAATGGCTCCAATTCACTGGCAGATGTAAGGGACTGCACTCTGCCAAACTGCCCAGCAAGTCAGCATCTTCAACTCGGCCACTCCAGGTGTCTTCAGTGCTCATCCCCAGAGTCACAAATACATATATAGCCTGATCAGTCAACCATAGCTTTACAGCTTATCAATGGCTGTCCAGCCAACTGGTGTCCTCATTCTGCCAAACCGCACCAGCCTTCCAAAACGGCCCTTATATGTCAAGCTCCGGACAGGAGTCACAAATATTTACACTTTTACTAATTTAGAGTGGTGCCCCAACCTCTCATTTTTGACCACTCTACTATACACTGATCCTCTCCCTCCAGTATGGACCTACCCTATACTTACATAAACCTTGCGATACTACCCCCCCCCCCATCGTACCGATTCCATCTGTACCCTCACACACGATACTTCCCTACCCCGGTGCCGTCTCCCCCTTCTCAGTAACAGATGAAGTACATGACCCCCTCATGTACCTGAACACCTATGGATACTGTCTCCCATACTCCCAAGTACTGCTCCCTTTTCTATCCTTGAAAACAGATAACCCAACAGATGCTTGCTCAGTGTGCCATACCCTACGAGTACAGCGCTCACATTCATCATTCCCCGACTCAAAACAGCTCACTGTATATGACTGAAGTGCCCCTGCTTTTCCAGATTCCACAGAAGGTGCTGCTACTCAACTAGCGAATGATGTACGTGTCTGCACGTCAGTCCGACTTGTGCTCTCCCAGCAGCTTGGTGTAGAGTCCCTGCAACAACTATTGTTCAGCTGCTGTCTTGTTGATATCAAACTGAGGGTTAAAGCTGCCATCCTGAGATTTTTCAGATTACAAATACAGCTCTGCAACCCCTGCTCCAGCGAAGGGCCACCATGAAGGCATGATCATGGTACTACTGATTTCCACAAATAAATGTATTTAGTTAGTTTCACTTACATGCCTTTTGGTTATATGCAAATCTGTTTATATGCCCAAAAAGTCTGTGTTCTGCTTCACACTAATACAGGCATGTATTAAGCATTCTATTTTTTATGCCTTGCCATTTTCAGATATATCCTTTTTTTGTGACTGTGCTTTGAAATCTGCTGCTTAATCTCAGTTGTCAGTGTTTCCTGGTCAAGGTAACGAGGTGCTAAGTGATGTTAATTTATCACAACTACGGTATTTAATGGTTCATTTTGTCCACAACCTCACCCCCAAAAAAACTCTCCCAATATTACCTGATACAATGACGAAAACGCAAAAGCTCTCTCTCTCTCGCTGTGAAGTGAAACTTCTTGAGAAGGCTGACTCCCCTGGATGCAATAGCTTCTGAATTTCAGATGGATGTGTCCAGTGTTGGACGTTTTATCCACTCAAAGGAGGCAATTCTGGCTGAGTGGGTGAGAGGTGGCAACCAGGGCCACAAGCAGCGAAGAGAAGGTAAATATGCCAGGGTCGAGCAGGCATTATTGCTGTGGGTTCAAGGCCTCCCATGAAAGCAGTGTTCCAATTTCTGGGTCAGTGCTCATAGAAAAATCAAAGCAGTTGGCTGATGAGCTGGGCATATAGTTCAAGTCCTCGAATGGGTGGCTGTTAAGATGGAAAGAACGCCACTCCATAACATATCAAAAGCTGCATGGATAGCACGACCATCAGACTTAATAGTGGCTGATAGCTGGCTTCAAGCCACACTGCCAATGCCGCTAAAACAGCTATGATCCTGAAGACACCTTCAATGGAGACTAAACTGCTCTACTCCCCTTGCCCCTCGCGCTCTGCCTCTTCAGAAGACACCTATGGCATCTGTCCCTGCTCACCAACCTGGCGCCTGTGGTGACAGTGCCCCACAGAGCCTTGGTTGTTACCCCCAGGCAGGGACAATGTGGGACTCAACACCCTGAACTTCTGGATTTCATTGGGACACCAGCCCAGGACAGGTAGAGGCGTTGGGGATCTCTGCTAGGTGCTCCATCTACCGGAGCGCAGGGAGCCATTTTCCGGTGTTCTTGGGGCATGACTTGTGCTCCGATATCAAGGTGCAAGCACCAATGTCCATCACGACCCCCCCATTATATATCGTTGGAAGCTTGCTGTACCCCAATCCTCTGCCTGAGGTCAGTCAGGCACGGCCGGCCCTCCAACTTCCTGGGCTCATTCCCAAATCCGGGTCATCAGCGTCGCGAGCAGCAGTGCTACCGCTGCGCCAGTGGGCTGGTCCCAAACTGCTCTTTTTTTTTTTTGTGCCACTCCAGGTGGCACTTTCACCTTTAAAAGAGAGCATCTGAGTAGAAACAAAAATGCAGAGAAGCGCATATCAACCATGGAATGTGTCAATGCACGCTTCTCCAGGGTAATACGCTGGAGGAGGGGGCACTGTCCCATCTGCAACACCTTGGTGGAGCTCCATGCTCAGCTCATAGCAGCAAGAGTTAAGATATCTCAACTGTGGCACCAGCTCAGCTGGGGTTCACCCCCTCTTCTCCCAAAGTCCACTGGCCTAGGGGGCTAGACGATGGCAGGGCAGGGAAGGAGAAGAGTGCCAGGGGCAGCCACAAGGGGTTTGACCAGTTTCACATCACCCAGACAGCAAATCACTTTGTACTCCTGGAGGAGGCTCAGGTGCCTATCTCCACTGGGGGGAGGCGCTCCAAGTCAGTTGCAGGAAATGAGCAGGATTAGTTGGTGGCACCCAGAGGGGTGAGCAGGAGAATGTCAGTACAGAGAGTCTTAATGATTGGGGACTCTCATCAGGGGAGGAAAGGGGAGTGAAATGGTCAGATGCCTTCTTGGTGGATCAGCCATCTGAGATATAGAGAGGACAGGGAGGATGGCGAAAAAGGGGGAGGGGGAGCTGGGGGTGCTGGTACACTTGGGTACCAACAATATGGCAAACCAGTCTCTAGAGGCAGTGAAATGAAACTTTCTGAGACTGGGGGACAGAATGAATGAGCACACAGCTTCCCTGGCTTTTTCTGAGGTCCTCCCTGTGTGGAATAGGAGGAATGGGAACAACAGAGTAAGGAAAGAAGAGATTAAGCAGTTTAATGGGTTGGTGAAGGGGTGGTGTCAGAAGGAGGGATGCCACTATGCGATAAACTGGGAGGGGGGGGGGTTCTGGGACAGAGGCTCTTCAAGGGTGTTGGCCTTCACCTGACAAGAGAGGTAGGCCAGTGCTCTTGGGGCACAAATTTGACAACTACGTTAGACAGTTAAAGTGACTATGGGGGAGATGGGAGCTCTGGGAACCACTGAGAAGGAAGAGCAGGTGGGGAACCTAGCTAGGACTTCCCATGAATAGGGGGGCTAGTAGCAACAAGGTGGGTAGCAGCAAGGTTGAAGTTCAAATTTGATTAAGGGAATAGGCTAATGATGGAGAGCTGATAATTTTATATTTTTCAGGTTGAATACAGGTTTTAAGCAGACAAAGGAAGAATTGGGGGGGCAGAAAAAAAAGCAGGAAGGGATCAAGAGAAAGCTGGAAAGGAGTCTGCCTTAATGCCAGGAATCTGGGAAATAAAAAAAAAAAAATATTAGTGAGCTCAAGGCAATGGTGGCAGACACCACGATGGACCTAGTAGTCATTACAGAAACTTGGTCTACAGAGAATAATGTTTGGGACCCAACAGTCCTAGGCTACACCATGTTTAGACATGATACAGGAAAAGGTAAAGGAGGAAGTGTGGTCCTATATGTCAGGGAAGGCACAGAGGCAGTGGAGGATGGAAACATCAGGGGTGATCACGGGGAAACAGAATCACTGTGGGTTCAGTGCACGGACTCCTCAGGCAAGAAACTACAGATAGGGGTGATCTATAGACCTCCAGGACAGGGGGACGAGAGAGATAAAGAGCTAGGGGCAGAAATAGAAGGGGGGGGGAAAAGGGGGAGGAGGTGGTGGTGGTGGTGAGAGATCTAAATCTGCCAGATATTGACTGGGTCATTCCAACATTCAGGAGCCCCAGAAATCAAGCCCTGCTGGATATACTGCAGGACTGCCTGCTGGTGCAGCTGGTAAAGGAACCCAGCAGGCAGGCTGTCATTCTCAATGTGGTGTTCACCAACACAGAAGTGGTAGGAGGAGTGAGATTAGGGGAGACACTGGGGTCAAGCGATCATTAACTATATATTTTGATCTGGCCCTTGGGACAAGAAAGTCCTCATCAAAGGCTGAAGTCCTAGATTTCAGAAGGGCAGACTAACTGAATCAACGAGAAGGTCCAGGACAAGTTAGTCAGAGTGGAAAGCATCAGGGATGTGCAGGAAAGATGGGACAGATTCAAGGGGACCATTCTCGAGGCAACAAAGTCCTACTTGAGAACTGTAATCAAAATCAACAGGTACAAGAGATCAATATGGTTCTCTGGCATGGTCAGGGATACAGTGAGAGCCAAAAAGAAGGCCTTCACCATGGCACAAGAAAAAACAAGGGAGGAAAGAATGGGGAGAGTACCAAATGAGAACAAGGGAAACAAAGAGGGTGGTCAGAGAAGCAAAGGCAGACACAGAGCTGCATATTGTGGAGGGGGTCAAGGGAGGGAAAAAATAGCTCTTTAGATACATTGGGGGAAAAAAGAAAGAAGGGAGGAGGAACTGTTAAGCTAACAGAGGAAGGTAAGGTAACGGAGGAGGACAGGCAGAAAACAGACAGTCTTAATGACTACTACTGCTCTGTATTCACAAGGGAAGACAGAGGGCCTCTGCCAGAAAGTGGCATTAAGGCAGCTATAAAGGGGATCCCTGAGATGAAGCAGCAATTATTTAGAAGTGAAAAAGTTCAGAAAGGGCTAGCAGCCCTAAAGATAAGGCCCTGGGTCCAGATGGGTGGCATCCAAGGGTGCTCAAGGAATTGGCAACAGAACTAACTGAACCCCGGTAGGGCTATTCAGTGTCTCAACTGAAACAGGGATAGTTCCAAAACAGTGAAGGGTAGTGGACATAGTCCATCTCCATACGGGTGGGAACAAGAAGCAACTGGATAACTACAGACCTGTCAGTCTTGCCTCTATTGTGGGTAAACTGATGGAGACACTAGTCAAAGAGGACCTTGTGGACTACCTGAAGAGCAACGGACTCCAGGACAGTGAACAGCAGGGAGGTTTTGTCAGATTAACTTGACAGTATTCTCTGAACGGGAAACGAGGGTAGTGCATACCTCTCAACCTCCTGCCTCATAAATCAGGGACAAGGCTTAAAAAAATCAGGGACATAGGACTAAAATCAGGGACACATCTTCAAAATTGGTGATATCCACACAGGAAGCTGGTAGAATAAGGGGCTTAGCGTAAAATGCATTTTCCAAGGAAGAACAAGTCTGTAACTTTAATGTTTGACATTACTTTGTGCTTCTAACCCCCACTGTTTGGTCTTGGAAACACAATTTTAGGAGGGACAGAGTAAAATTTTGAGCAAAATCAGGGACAGTTGAGAGGTAGTGAATAAGGGACACGCTGTGGATTTACTCTACTTTGATTTCAGCAATGCAATAACTCTGTACCTCACAGAAGGTTGCTGAAGAAGCTGGAGGATCTGGGTGCAGTGAAGGACACAGGTATATGGGTGAGAAACTGGTTCAAAGGAAGACAGCAGAGGTGTCGTTGAGGCATAGGTCAGGAACCACAGGCAAACCAGGAAAAGTCATAAAATTCGCAAGTAGCATTTTATTATCAATAACAAAATAAAATTGTGCAGAATAGCTCTCATACAGGCAATTCAAACAAAATAAAGTCCTTCATCTCAGGGTATCTCTAAATCTCACTCTAAGAAAAGATTGCTTTCTTTATATATATTTTCCTGGGAATTAACTTCTGCATCCTGAGCTTGCTATAATACATCTTCTGTTTCTCACAAAATGTATCAGAACTTTGTCAATTCCTTTCCTGCAGGTGGAACAAAATAGAACATTGTGTCCCAGACCTGGTCTCCTGTTGACAGCTCTGCAAATGAGCTTGTAGAGGTCAAAGTACATCTCAAGGTTAACCCCCTGAGTTCCAAGCAGGGTTCGACAAATACGATAGCCCGACGTCCCGGGCTATTACTTCCCAGTCAGGGACAAGTACTGTTGTAAGGAGCCACTTGTCCATGGGCAAGCATTAAAATAAAAAAAATATATATATATTGCCTGCAATACCAACTTTTGCAGCAATACCAACTTTTGCCAGCAGGGTGCACGTCACGCGATACTGCAGCAGTCCTGCGCCGACCTGTCCTGTGCTGGTGGTCATCTGACCCACAGGAGCAGCACGCCAGTGATATGGCAGGTCGGCAGCGGGGGACAGAAACAGTGCAGGAGCGCCCGGAGCGCGGGAGCGGGTACGAGCAGCGGCCAAGACGGAACAGAGGAGGAGCCAGTCATGAGACTGGCATGTGTGGCAGCAAATCCAACTGAGGCTCACCGAATGGTAAGGCGCACATTGACTCCAGCGTACTAGCGTAGGCTTGGCGAGACTGATCTGGGGACACACACACTCACTTTCTCTCATCTTCACAGAGAAAGGACGTGCGTGCTGTTCCCAGAGCAGTTTGTTGTTGTCTTGTCATGGAGACTTGAAGAGAAGTCGATTAGTCCTACGAGGGGCTGTCTTGTCTGTTTAAAAGGCACTGCCTGTTTAACTACTGTCCTAAACCCAGCTTTTAATATAAAAAAAAAGCCAGGGAGAGTTCGAGTTAGCGAGGGAGGTTGGGGTTGGTGTGGCGCGCTGTAGCGGGGGAAGGGAAGCCGCAAGCTGGACACAAATGAAACTTCTGAAGCTGCCAGTGCCATCAGTTTGTTTGCTCACACAAATAAAAAAATAGGGACTGGAGGGAGAACGTTGTTGAAGCCAGCCTTTTACTGTCTGTGTTGAGTTGAGTGTTCTGATTTCACTCGATCCTTGCAGAAGCCAAAAAAAATGAGAGAAAACACAAAGTCAATAAGGGGTATTACAAATAAGTGAACTGAAGTGTGCAATTTGTTCCCATATTTTAATAGAACTTAAATGAAGGGTGGACTTAGGAAAGGACCACTGAACAACAAGGAAATCAGGAGGGGTATACTATATAACCAAAATAAACAAGGAGGGAAGGGGGAACTAGTGCAGTGATCCAAGGAAACACAGTGCATTGTAAGCTGGTAAAAAAAACAAGTTCAGTATCAGGCAGGCCCTTTGTACTGCAGCAACTTTTTTTTAGTTTGTACTGCTGTCTGGGGTTAAACTGTCTGCTAGGTTGAGACTGTGGAGTCAGTGATGAGCCTAATAAGGGAAGGGAGGGGAGGACCAGCCACTGAGGAGCAAAAAGACAGCAAGAGCAGAGGCTTTTGTGTTGTCAAGTTAGAGGAAAGGACAGAACAACAGATTCATGTAGTGTCTATCTGTGCCAAAATAAAATTGCAGCAGTAAGGAGGAGGAGAAAGAAAGCAAGGAGGGCTTAAGGCCAGGGCTATAAATAAATAAATCAAAAATTTGATTGGTTGATATTTTGAGGTTAGCACCTCACTAAGTGAGCACTCGCCTTTTGTAGTGTCCTTCTGGGCCCCAGTGTCACTGTCTGCCACCCAGTCCACCAAACCCCGGCACCCAAAGAAACTCACACAAACACACTGAAAAAATACATTTTAGTATTTTATTATCATTGGGGGAAGAAAATAAGTGCCACAATATGCAGAACAGGAGTAGGAGCAGTAAACAGCAGACTCTTTTTTTCTCTCTGGTCAGTAGCCTCACGAGTATCAGCAGTGACAGCAGACTCCATCAGTAGCAATACACCACCACCTGAAACTGAAA
Source organism: Neoceratodus forsteri (assembly GCA_016271365.2). Classification (NCBI taxonomy): domain Eukaryota; kingdom Metazoa; phylum Chordata; order Ceratodontiformes; family Ceratodontidae; genus Neoceratodus; species Neoceratodus forsteri. The sequence goes on from JADMNL010000024.1 coordinate 340,192,853, forward strand.
CACAATCCACCTCTGTGTCTAGTGCAGATAAGAGTAATAACAATGACAATGAGCCTATATCTGTGTCAGGAGATATAACTGCTGATTATCAGTGTCTTGAATTAAGCAATGAAGGCTTAACTGAAAGTTTACATCCACTCCCTAAAAAACGTGCTTTAGTGCTCCATGAGCAGGAGGAGAGGCCAGAGAGGCCAAATAAAGATAAGAAATACGATCAGGAGAAAAGGGCCAGATTGTTTCAAAGGCATTGGTTAACCATTTATAACTGGCTGAGATATGATGAAAAAAGAACTGATGTATTTTTGTATGAAAAATATCCAACCATTGCAGTACCAGCCTTTCAAAGAAACCTAATGTTTTGCCACTGGCTCAAATAATTTTCGAACTGAGTCACTGCGTGCTCATGACAAGTCCAATCCACATTTGCTGTGTATGAATCAACATATTGCACAGTGGTCAGCGTGTGGGTACATTCTGATATCACTGAGTCCCCACTGTATCAAGCATTTACGCAGTTGGATCAGGCACTAAGGTCAAGATGCAACGCCTGTTCAACACAGCATATTCCATTGCCAAAATCTGCGCCCTTTCTCGGACATGGAGTGGCTCTGTGAACTGCAAGAAAAAAATGGGATAATGCTTGGTTCTAATTACACCAATGATAAGCGAGCCAGGGACTTCTGTGGTGCTATATCAGCAGTTATATCCCAAACCCAGATGCAGACTCTTACTGATGTTAAATATGTGACAGTTCTTGCTGACGGTAGTACAGATTCTAGTATAACTGAGTGGGAAAATGTTTTCATACGGTTTGTTGACCCAAACTCAAAACAGGTGCGTACAGTGCTTATCCAAGCTGTGCCACTGGAACATGCACATGCAGAAGGTGTATTTCACGCATAATGACTGCACTTGAGTCAGTAAATCTTCTTCTAAGTAACCTACAAAATGTTCACAATGCAGGGCCATTCCTTGTTTCCAGAAATTTTGATGGGGCCAGTGTCATGATGGGCGAAAGAGGAGGAACCATAGCAAAGTTAGGAACACTGTCCTCAAATAATTGCGATGCACTGTGTTGCCCATAAGTTAGAGCTGGCAGTTCTTGATGTGGTAAAAAAATATATATATTTGTGTCAAAGCTTGAAAGTACTCTCAAGGAATATTTAAGTTTTATCATTACAGTCCCAAAAATGAGAGAACTAAAAGAAATTGCAAATGTCATGGATACTGATCTTGCTCACTTTAGTGCTATAAAACAAGTGAGATGGCTTGCCAGTAGGTCACGGTCAGTTCATGCAGTTCAGGTTAACCTACCCAGTGTCGCCAACACCTAGAACATGCATCTTCTGCTGCTGGTGATGAGTTCTAGAACAAAGGCCCTCTTAAAAGAAGTACAGAGTGTGCAGTTTGTACAATCCCTATGTATACTACAAGACTTCCTGCCAATACTAAAAAACCTGTCACTCCAGTTTCAAAGAGATGACATAGTAATACTGGAAGTTCCACAACTTGTTGAGACCTGCCTACTCCAGCTTACGGAGCTGAAAACGTCACCAGGGAAATACATGGCAGCTTTCCTTAGCCATTACAAACCTAAACAGAAATGGATGGAGTATGTAGTGTCAAAGAGGGGAGGGGAGGAGGAGGAGAGGACTCTTCCTTTCCCATTCAGAGGCAACTGCCCAGAAGTCAATTTTGTAAGAGATGCACAATTGCAGAATTTAATAGATGCAGTGATAATGTACATAGATGAGAGGTTTAAAAAGTTCTCAGAGGTGCCTCTCAAATGGTTCAGCTGTTTAGATTTCAAGCAGTTTGATCTGCCAAGAGACCAACTAGCGGTGTTTGGGACCTGTGAACTGGCAAACCTGGCTGAATACTTTGATTTTTTCACGGAAGAGCAGTAGGAACATATAAAGTGTGAGTATGCTGCATTTAAAATGCTGCTTAAATCTTCAGCTGACAAGCTCTATTTGCAGGTCTATGCAAAATTACTAAAAGAAAAACCACCACAGATTGGGCACATTATTCTTGACTTAGTCGAAATACTAATAACTGTGAGTGTCTCAACTGCTAAGTGTGAAAGAGTTTTTTCTATTCAGAACCTTATCAAAACAAAAATATGGACACAGCTTTCTGATGACACACTACAGTCTCTCCTGCAGATAGCGGTAGAAGGTCCTGAACTGCATGAATTTAATCCTGATCCTGCAATTAACCACTGGCTGCTCTGTGGTCCAGGAACTAGACATGTTCATGGGCATGCTGCTGTTACTGCTGCTACATCTACTGCTGGTGGTGCTGCTGCTGCTTCCGTTTCTTCTCCTGATGAGTGATGAAGATCCTGATGCAAGTACTCCTAGTAGTGCTCCATCATCATCATCATCTTCTTTTTCCTGTCCTCCCAATCTCTAGTCAGTCTACCACTTGATGACAGCCATGCTATATTCACAGAATGGCTTATTGATTGATGGCCTTGGCTTCATTTCACTAATTCTTAAACAATTATCCGATCTCTTCTGAAACAGACTTCAGCCTCAGCCTGCACACATGGTTAGTTAGTTAGGTCAAACCAGATGTCCTCTTTTACGAGGAGTGGACATGTCCTCTTTTCCAGCTGCCAAATATTCTTCATGTACCTTCAATATCCTGTTGTATTATTATTATTTTTATAATTGTTTTACTCTCTTCTTCTACCTAGGAGGACCTCCCCTTGTATATGAGCTGTGAAGGCAGTGGAGACTTTAAACCTGTTTACTCGGGGTCTGGCACCAGGGCTCATCGGGGAACTAAGTGTCCTCTTTTTGGCATTCCAAAATCTGGTATGGGGTACGGTACCCCCCTACACATGGTACACCGGTCCCACCCTGGACCTGCCATATTAACATTCAGAAAAGAAAGGATTTGGATGGAGAGTCACTCAGTATTGTTTTTCCCAATTTACACTGTTGTTCTACATCTATATCCATCCTAATACAACAGTACAACCCCAGACACACCGTGTAATTTATTTCTACATAAGTTGGGTTAAAATTTTCATATAAGTGTACTGGGCTACCACTCGGAACTCTGGGACTACCATTTTTGACTAGACCAGTTGTCCGGGACTAGCATGCCATTTTGAAATTTGTCGATCCCTGGTTCCAAGTAGCTTTCTGCAATCATTTCAATAATATTACTATATATGTGTGCAAATCAAGGGATCCCAGTTTCAAATCAATCAAAATTTATTTATAATGTGCTTCTCTACATATCAAAGCGCAATTACATATCAAAATAACATCAAACATAATAAATAGCATAAAAAACAATAAAAGCAGCAGCAGACCTATTCAAACGCTAATTCAAATGGATAACTTTTCAGAGACGCCTTAAATGACTCCGTGGATAGGTACTCTCTAATCTGACGAGGTAGAGAATTCCACAGGGTTGGGGCCATAAAAGAAAAAGCTCTGGCCCCAGATGACTTAAGACGAACCCTGGGAATCTCTAGCAATCCCTCGTCAGTGGAGAGGGTGGTAAGGTCAAAGAGATCTTGCAAGCAGCCCGGTCCCTGACCGTGTAGGGTCTTATAGGTCAGCAACACGACCTTGAAAGTGATTCTCCACAGCAAAGGCAGCCAGTGCAGTTCGCGTAGCACAGGTGTGATGTGGCAAGTTCTTGGCAACCCAGTCAACAACCTGGCTGCAGTGTTCTGCACCAGCTGCAGGCAACAGAGATTCACTCCCGGCAACCCTAGATATAGAGCATTACAGTAATCAAGACGCGAGGAAACAAAGGCGTGGACCAACACAGGTAGGTCATCGTGTGGAACAAGGTGTTTTATCCGAAGCGATATTCCTCAGATGGTAAAAGGAAGACTTGAGAGCGGCCGACACCTGTACCTTCAATGTCAGCTCGCTGTCAAGAATTATGCCCAGATTCCACACCTGTTCAGAAGGTCTCAACTGGTTTCCCCCTAGTACAAGCCCAGAGGGAGACCCAGGAGTCGGCTTCTCTACACGATGACCCAGGTCCACAACCAACACCTCAGTCTTACCTGGATTCAGTTTCAACCAGTTAGCACTCATCCAGTCCTGGATCTCAGCGAGGCAATTATTAAAGACCAATAATACGTAATTCTGTTCAGGTACAAAGGACATATAGAGCTGAGTATCATCTGCATAGCAGTGAAAACAGCCCATAATGCCTTATAATGTCTCCCAACCGCAGCATATACACTGTGAACAACATGGGTGAAAGCACAGAGCCCTGTGGCACTCCACAGGACAGAGCAAAGGGAGCAGAGGAAAAACTTCCTGAAACTACCCTCTGACTTCTGCCTGTGAGAAAAGAGTGGAACCATCTGAGGACTGTCCCTGACAGTCCACAGAATAGCCGCAGGCGATCTAGCAACATCCCATGGTCCACGGTATCAAACGCTGCAGAGAGATCAAGGAGGACCAAGATCGAATGGCTCCTCGATCTCTACAGCTAGTAGATCATTAAGTACCTGGACCAACGCCGTCTCAGTACTATGCCTCTTCCTGAAACGGACTGGAGAGGATGAGAACCTCATGGGTGGTAAGAAAGTCATCGAGCTGCAACACACCTACTTTCTCAATAACCTTGCCCAAAAAGGGCAGGTTAGAGATTGGTCTGTAGTTAGCGAGACAGTCTGGGTCAAGGGAAGATTTCTCCAAAAGGGGTGTCATGACAGCCTCTTTTAAGGACTTCGGAAACACCCCTTGGTCCAAAGAGCACCAGACTATCTCAGCAAGGAGTGGTCCGATCACATCCATGCACCCCACAAGGAGGCGCGTAGGACAAGGATCCAAACTACAAGTCAGTCGCAAGCCCTGGACAATCTTCATGATATCCATGATCGCTGGCTGGTCAAAATCTGTCCAAGTAGACCAACAGCCTGTAACCCCACACCGATCACTGCCACGCTCATTTGAATGTGTACTGCAGATCTCCGACCTGATTGATGACACTTTATCCTCAAAAAACAGAGCAAACTCATCACACTATATTTGTGAAAAAGCTCTCAGACCCCGCAGACAGGCTGGATTGCACAGTCTGTCCACGGTCCAGAAGAGCTGGGCTGGTCGATTTCTTGATGCAGCTATCTCCCTGACAGGAACTCTGCCTTCTTACGGGAGATTTCTGATTGATAGTCCATGTAATGGTCAATCTAAGTCTGTCACCTTCCAGGCCAGATTTCCGCCAACAGTGTTCCAATCTTCACCCCACTTTCCTCGACTCCCTCAGTATCCCATCAAACCAAGGGGACCGAGGGTAAAGGGAGAGGGGGCGAACACGGACAGGTGCTATGGAATCAAGTGCCCTCAGCACCATATTATTATAGTGCACTACTAAGGCATCTGGTTCGATGCACTCCATAGGCCAACTTGATAGGTCCAGCACCGACATCAGACACCCAGGGGTAACTCCCCTCAAAGGGCAGTACTGGACCATCTCCAAAGGGGTACATCTCACGGGGGGGGGGGTCGCGAAATTGAACCTTATGGAGTGATGGTCAGACCACCCAACTGGTTCCACCACCAGTTCCGTGATCTCCATCCCCAGGGTGAACACCAGATCCAAAGAGTGACCCTGAATGTGGGTAGCAGCAGTAACAACCTGTGTGAAGCCTAACAAAATCATCAACTGGAGGAAGTTTTGACCAAAATGCGAGAGTTCATCGTCGACCCAGGCACTGAAGTCCCCCAGGACCAACCACCTGGAGGGCTCCAACACCAGGTCGACAATGAAGTCTGCAACTTCCTGCAGAAAAATTTTCTCGTCACCGGGTGGATGGTAGACGAGTAAGATTCTGCTACCCACACCTGCTCCCATGATACACTCAAAGGATGTAGGGGACACCATTGGAACCTCCACAAGGCCCAATTCCGATTTAAAACAAATAGCGACCCCCCCCCCTTCGATCCAACCTTGGGCGATGTATTACAAGTACCCGGCTGGAACTGCTGACTCCAATATGGGACCAGCATTCTCGTCCAGCCAGGTCAAATGACTCAACAAAATCAGCAATAACTGCTGTCTTGTTTTTTATAGACCTGGCATTGTATAACATCGCCCGGGTTGGATGAGAGGCCTTGGAGGAGCGGGCCACTTGCCCACTCTCAGTGGAACCCTTGGGTATGGGAACCAGGCATCGCACCCCCTTATCCTGGACCCATTTTGCCCCAGGGCGTCTCTTCAAACCCACCACCCTAATTTGCCCACTCCGCTCCCCCCCTCCGCCTCCTCCGTGCAATCCCCAAGGCACGACAACACCTATATACCTTGGGTAGCAACAGGGGGCTTTCGAAAGGGCGCAGGTCCCTCAGCCTAGAAGGGGAATAGCACCTGCCCAAGGAAGCCCGGTCCCAACACATGCTGCCAAATATTTAAGACAACTATTAATCAACCTATTTGAGTAATACTATCAAAACCACTAAAATGTCTTAAACAGCAGCCCCACTCCCCATTTCTAACAAAAAATAAAACAAAAGTCCATTCTCCTTCAGGCAAACTCCTCAAAGAGGATCCTAAGCAGTCTGGGCAGATTTCAGCTCATCCGAAAGAGTTAATAACAGTTTGGACACAAAGTCTCAGTTTCCTTCCACCTGTACACCACTGAGAACTGAGAGTAATGAAAAAACCCTCAGAGCTCTCACTCCCGAGGTGTTAGTCTCAAGCCTATCTTTCACATAGGCAAAGTAAACAGTCACACAATTTGATCTTGGATACAAAAACGAAGCACTCTCACTGCTTCACCGAAATATACAGGAGGAAAAGAAAAAAGAACAATCTGACCTGGGTAGTATTCAGACAAGTTCCATAAGTTCCAAGTTGATAAGACAGACCTTTGCTGCAGCTAAAATCCTCAGAAATTGATCCCAACTGTTTAAAGGCAAGCACAAGCCACCAGGCAAAAAGAGATTCTCCCCCCCGGTCATCCCCCAAGATGCCACTAAGGAAATCGACCAGCGACTGGATCCACGCGAGCAGGCTCTCCAGCCTGCCCTTTGCAAAGTCCAGAAACCACAGGCACACCGGGGCCTGTCCTCCGACAATACCACCCCAATCTCCCGTCGCAGCCAACTACCCCAGTAAACCACCCTGGGTTCAGGCCAGGATTTAAAGAAACTCACCCCCCGGTCGTCCCCCAAGATGCACCACCCCAGGTTCAGACCAGAATTTCCACAGGCTCACTCGCTCCAGAAAAACGGCACAGAGGATGCAGCAGTCTACGGAGCCTAAGAGCGAAAGCCGCTAAGTCTTCAAAAAAGAACACAGCTTCAAAATCACAGTCTCCAGCTCCAGGCTCCTGACTGAATCATACAAACACTCCAGCAAAATCTGGGTACAGTCACAGGACAGCGCAAGACCAACGACCAGCTCACAGTCCCAGTGTACAAACTCCCAGCTCCTGATAGAAGCCTCCCAGATTGTGATCGGAGTATTCCAGGTAGAATTCTTAAATCTTGCTCCAGAGATAACTTTCCAATCCTGAGGGGTAAAAACAGTAGCAATACCACGCACACTGTTGCAGTGTCTGCCGACGACTATCGGCAGATATTCCGCACGATAAATAACCACAAAAAAATAAAGAAAAACAAAGAACTAAAAACATAAAAGTAGAACAACAAAATTAACATTAAAACAGGTAAAATAAAAAAGTATAGCTGCTGTAACGTGGCTGCCATCTTGAAGAAGGTTTACTACACATCCTTTCATACAAAGATTCACATATACTTTTTTTTTTTTTACCACAGAAAAGCAATTGGAGAATGAAAGAACAGAAACAGCAAGCGAAGGAAGGGAGAAACAGGGAGAAATTGTGGGACCACTGCAGTGGCTAGTTTCCGAGGTTTCATAAGGAAAATCTGATTGCGCAATAAGACAAACAAGAGATAGACAAGTGACAGACTAGGAGAGGACAACAAAATGCATCCTAGCTTTTAACTCTCTTTCTGTATAACAAATGGGATGGGTCTTACCCATCCCTGTCATAAGAGGGTTGTGGTTGACAGAGTCAAATCAGAAGAGAGGGAGGTCACCAGTGGGGTACCACAAGGATCAATCCTAGGTCCAGGCCTTTTCAGTACGTTCATAAGCAACAAGGGAGAAGAAATCCAAGGCAACATGGGTCTCTTCACAGACGACACTAAGCTCCGTGACCAGGTAGACAGTAAGAAAGGGGATAAGTGAGATGCAGAGAGAAGAGACTTGCAAAAGCTACAGAGGTGGTTAAAGGTTTGGCAGTTGAAATCCAATGCCAAAAAGTGCAACATGATGCATATTGGGGAACAAGAACTCCAGGTCAGAGTACTGAATAGGGGGTTAAAGCTGGGCATGTCCTCTGAGGAAAGAGACCCAAGGGTAATCATCAGTGACTCCCTAAATCAAGCCAGTGTAGCAAGATCTACAGTAAGGCAAACAGGATGCTGGTGTGCACAAGAAGGGTACTGACAGCAGAAGAAAGGAGGTGTTACTACCGCTCTGCTGATCAATGGTGAGACCACACCTGGAGTACTGTGCCCAGTTCTGCAGACCTCACCTAAGGAAAGATAAGGACAGGCTGGAGGCAGTGCAATGTAGGGTGACCAAAATGATTCGGGGCCAAAAGGGCAAATCTTATGAGGACTGGCTGAAGGCACTGAACATGTACTCGCTAGAGGTCAGACAAGAGAGGGTAGATATGACAGAGATCTTCAAATTGCTGAAAGGAATGAAAAGGTATATTGTGAGACACTACTTTGCCTAAGTAGTGGATCAGGAACATGGGGACACAAGTGGAAACTGGTGTGTGTGTGTGTGTGGGGGGTTCAAGAGGAAAGTGAGAAAGTTTTATATTACAGAAAGGGTGGAGAAGCCATGGAAAAAAATCAGCCAGCTGATGTGGTGGCTGCGAAAACTATCAATCGTTTCAAACACAGCTAGGACATAGTGATAGGTTTAATGGTTGCTCAGGGTGGTAGCAATAGGGTGGGGAACATGGGGTGGATAGCGAGGGTTAAAACCCTGTATGGACAACAGGTCCTGGGTATGTTAGGGTTTAATGGGCAGACTGGGTGGATCAATCGTCTTTTTTCTGCTGTCATTTTCTATGTTTCAATGTAATGCAACTGGGTCAGAAAAGCTGCCTCTCTTGATTTTTGGGAAATAAAAAAAAACAAAAAAAAAACGCTGCTTTCATGGAGTTTTTCTGGGCACTCTGCATGTCACCTACACAGCCAACAACAACACGTGGATGACAGCAGCAATTTTCCACACTTGGCTACAGGCCACTGACAAACACAGTGCATAAGAAGGAAAACTGTGATGTTATCAGACAACTGTCCAGCTCATAAAGACATCAACCCTTGCAATGCCTTGCTTATTTCCCTCCTGCTGAACTGCACAGCTGTTATCCAGCCAATGGATCAGGGAGTGATCCAACATTTAAAGTCACTCTACATTCCCGTTTGCTGGCGCAGTGGTAGAGCTACCGCTCACAATGCTGCCAACCCGGGTTCGTGAACAAGCCTGGGCCATCATAGGGCCAGCTGGGGGAAGGATGGTAGAGCATCACAGAGGATGCTCTTCTCCCTCCAGGGAGGGAGGATGCCACGTCCCGCTACTTTACCGCCACCTAGGTGACCACACATGGTGGTGCAGGGGATCTGCAGCTTATGGGAGGGGCCTTGGAAACACAGTCTTGGATTGGCTGCATCAGAGCTTGCCGGCAGCCTATTCTGCTGCACGCTTCTGGTGGTGGTGGTGGTGGTGGTAGGGGCACTAAGAACAGGGAAAATGGAGACACAGGTTTGGGCAGACGAAACCTCTGCCAGCCCACCACATCCACCGCCGGATCCATGACACCATCCAGTGGAGACACCACCAATCTTCGCCTCCACCGTGGGTGGCCAGATGTCTGCAGGGTACAAATGTCAAAAGAGCTGAAGGTGTACCCAGCCCTGGGGGGTAAGCCAGGGAGGCAGTACAGCAGTGTGTTGCAGGTGGGCTGGTGGTCCTGTTGGGTGGCTAGCAGGATCTCAGTCGAATGGTATACAGGTATTAGCAACAGGTGGAAGGAGGTCCCAACCTGGCCCAAAGCCAGGAGGCCAAACAATGTTGTTAAAAAAAAAAAGTCACTCTACAGAAAAAGAATTGTTACAAAGGTCCGGGGAGAAATTGACAGCACTGAGCAGGCATTTGCTGAATTGGCCAAGGGGGTCATTATTCTACACGCAATACACATAATCCACTCAGAATGGGAAGCAGTGGCACCCCTGAAAATAAAGCATCATTTCCAAAAAGCCAAAGTACTACTTCAAGATGAACTGGACAGCATTATCGAGCATGCAAAACCTATTGAGCTGCCATAATCCGAGGTCAAATACTAAGTGACCACAGATGAAAATGAGTCAGCAGTAGGGAGATGACTGATGCAGACATATGTAGCACAGTAATTGGTGAGGAAATCACTAGAGATGAGGAGGAGGAGGATGAATCAGCATATCAAGAACAGCTCCCCAACCATGAACAAAGGCTGTGTCGTGCTGAAAATAATTCTGAATTATGCTGAATTACGAGAATAAAAGAACTTTTATTGGTTTTATTCATTCAAGCACCACCTTGAATCACTTTCCAGTGTTTCTACGCAGCAGACGTTAATGACAGAATACATAGACATTACCAAGGCTGAAAGCGGAGCCCATTTTTAAAATTAATTAAATAAACCAAAGCAGAGTAAATAAAAATAAAAAATGTTTTAACTTTTTACAAAAAAAAAAACAGCAATCAATGTGTCAGTACTTTATTAAATAAAACAGAACAGTATAGCATATTGCTATAATGGTATTAAGCTAAAGTGTTCAGCCCAGAACACCGAAATCAACAATTTCGGTTTTCTGCCTTTTCTGTTACATACCCAGTTTTTTGCAGTCTCAACCAGAAACATATGCAGGCGGACTTGACAGTATTTATACAACCCTCTGGCTGTGGCCCACTCTTGCACCAGGAAGGCCTGCTGTGCTGGTTGTAAGTATTTTCTGTCCCCAGTTCCTGAGTGGGGACTTTGCAAATGCCTTCGATGCCATCAGGAAATCTGTAGCTGCCTGTTCCTGCAAAGTGCAGTCGTGCTGGCAGAAAGGATCCCCCCCCCCTTCTCACCGCCTTGCTTCTTTTCTTTGGGAGACTCCACTGTGGCCCTGTATGTCCCTGCTCCTCGTGCCAGGCGTCGGTGCAGTCCATCCCCCCCCCCGCGGAGCCTTGGTTATACCCCCAGGCGGGTACAGGACGGGATCCCTTACCGTCCCGATGTGTCTATCTTTTGTTGGTGGGATGCTGTCATCAGGTGCTGCCAGTGGCACTGGGATCAGGGCCTGGAGCTCGTCTACAGGAGCACTGTGGGTTTTCGCATTTCTGTCCCCTTCCACGGGGCGTTGGCACTAGGGAGCCTAGAGGCATTGCACGTCGAGGGCGTGCCTAGCACTCCAGTCCCGGCCCCACATCCCCCCTTCCTTCTTTCTGCAGTCCTGCTGCACCTTCACCCGTAGTCACCCAGGTGGAGGCAGAGCTACGGGACATGCATCCCACCCCATCCCAGAGGAGGAGAGTGGCCTCTGGGTACTCAATCCTCCTCCCCCTGGCCAACCCTCCAGCAGCCCGAGTCCGTTCCCAAACCCGGGTCTCTGGCGCCATGAGTGGTAACCCTACTGCTGCGCCGGTGGCAGAAAGGATTTCTGAGGCCCCACTCCAGTGAGAGGCCACCAAGAAGGGCCTTCATGCTGGCGGGAAGGGTTTTCTGTCCCCAGCTCCTACGAGAAGCCATTAGGAAGAGGCGCTGTACTAGGGGAAGGATTTTCTGGCCCCAGCTCCTGCAAGGAGTCACAAAGAAGGCCAGATATGCCAGTGAGAAAGATCTTAAGCACCCCTGTTCTCACAAGGGGCCACTGAGAAGGCCCACTGTGTCGATGGGAGAGGTTCTGATCAAAGGCCTGTTGTGGCCGTCTTGCTTCTATAAGAGAAAAATTGGCCTGTTACAGCTGTGGGACCTGTGGCTTCAGGATAATATTTTTTTTGCCACTTTCAGTGCCCCAGGTAGCCGCGCTCCTTCAAGCTCTCACACTGTGCCACTCCTATGTCCATCGCTCACTATTTACAGTGTCATCCACTGCCCAACTCCCAGTGTGTCCTGCTTCTGCCAAAGTTGGTTCTGTCCCTTTCTGCCCCCCCCCCCCACTGTGGGACAGAGAAGGAGGGCATGTCATCAAAACCAAGGACTGGGCAAGAGAGCTGGACAGTGGAGGCTCCACTGATGAGGGTCTGGTGGTTTAGATGAGCACATAGGGAAGATGTTACCTAAAGTTACCTTGGCAGGGCATCATCTTACTTTGAGAGGAAGCTCCTGCAGCAGGTACAATTAGGACTGACGCCACCTGGCGGCGGTTCTTGGCATTTTTTTTTCCATCCAGCAGTACCGATGTGGGAACACCCCCGCTGACGTCGGCTCCACCCCTGGCGTCACCCTGTATAAGGGAAGAATTCCCCATGTGCTCCAGTTCTTTCTCGCCATACAGTCAGGGATAGTTCACCTCGGCTACCATTTCGTAGTACCGATTGCTACCTTCTCCACTGCTCAACCGAGTTTTTTCGCTTGCATCTATGTCATCAACTTCACACGTTAACAAGTGCGCTTGTGTGCGACAGATACCAGCCAAAGATGGTCATTTGGCGTGCCTCTTCTGTCTCGGGCCCAACCACGACACGGACACCTACTCCCATTGTCAGGCCTTCAACTCCCGCACTAGGATCAGGCGTTGAAGTTCCTTTCTCACACCTAGTGTGGAGTCCAAATTACCGCTCACGAACAGGCTCTTCCTGGGAATCCGACCATCCTCCCACCCACAAGCCACACAAACACTGGAAGCACAAGGACAGAGGAAAATGTCACTCTAGTCCCAGGTCTTTGGGCTCAAAGTCCTGGTCATTGGGGCATGACTTCCGCCTCACGGCCCTTAAACCATATTCCAGGTCTTCTGCGACCAAGTCTCCTGGTGCTACCCTTCAACCATTGAGGGTACATCCGCCCACCAAGAAGGCTTTCTCGCTGGGCACAGGTAAGACCTCCTCCCACTCAGCCTCTTCTTTGAAGGCCAACTCCCAGGATTCGAGCAAGGCCTCCGGGTCTTCTGGCAGCAGGGCTTCTTCCTTGCCGCCAAAATCGCGCGACTCCGACCAGACGCCCACCACCGGCGACTGACTGGTGCTTGGTCGAGAAGTCCACCTCTCATAAGGCCGACCGCCCTACGGCTCACGCCTCTGAAGGATATCCATCAGTCTCCAAAGATAAGCGGACTCCGGACCGACGTTCGCCCGTGGACCCACTGGCCACCGACCCGGCGAAGGTCATGCCACCACCAGTCACTGTCCTGCCAATGCCGGCTACCCCGGCGCCTCCCGACATCAGTGCTGGCACCCCTTCACCTCAGTCACCGGCCCATCTGACATCGGAGCCTGACGATGGAGGCGCTGATGCCACTCCGACGCCGTCCTTTAGGCCTACACCAGTGGATAAGGGTGCGGACCCGACGCCGGTTCCCCCTAATGACAGGACCAACACCTGCTCAGGCTCAGGTGCTCCTCCACCCCCTGCACCTGGTTCACCCAAACTGAATTTATCACAGGTCAAAGAGCTTTTCTCCCACTGGTGGGACACCGTGAAGAGGGACCTACCAGTGGGGGCGCCTCCTCCCACGCCCGTTCCTGTTCCAGTACCTAATACTCCGGAATCGTTAGACGTTGGGGCAGAGGAGGAACCAGCACCCAAGAAACACAAGACGTAACAAGGAGGACCAGATCCAGTAGTTCCTCCCGCTCTTCTCCTCCTCCAGACGGGAGGCGCAAGAGGAAGCAGCACAGATCCGCTCCCTCTTCCACACCAGACTCTTACATGGACTCAGACACCTCACATGCAGACTCCAATGAGGAACCAGACTTGGGGGACACGGAGGGACATCCCAAATCCCCTCCAGATGACCCTAGCTTCATGGAGGTGATGAGGCACATCCAGGCCAACATGGGCTGGGACACTGAGGCCCTGGACCCCGAGCGACTGTGGTTGGCTAAATACCTCTGCCAAAAAGACCCTAAGCCAAAGGTCATCCCTCCCATGGCAACCCCTTTGAGGATGTCAGCCACGTGACCTGGAAGCGCCCTCACTCCTCCTCTGCCATGCCCAAAAAGGCTCATCGGCTTTACCGGGCACCTATGGACCATCCTTTTCTGGCCAAACCACCCGCAGCTGACTCAGTGGTGATTTCGGCAGCTCACAACCATTCGCAGAGGCCCAAACACCTGAGCACTCAGCCGCCTGACAGAAAATCAAAGCAGCTGATTCTATGGGCCGCAAAGTGTACTCTGCTGCCACTTGCAGTATTAGGAGTCTAAACTTTCTGGCACACGTGGTCCAATTCCAGAACGCCCTTTGGGAACAGGGGTTGGACATAGTGCAGAGCATGCCTGATTGCCCTCAGCGGGCAGAACTTGCCAAATTACTTCAGACTGGCTTAGACGTGGGTACCCACATTCTGAGGTCAGCCTATGACTCTGTGGACACCTCTTCAAGGGCGGCTGCCACTGGCATTTGCCTCAGACACCATGCTTGGCTTCGGGTTTCTGGGTTCGATCCAGATGTACAGACAAACATACTGGATGCTCCCTTCAAGGGCTCTGTGCTCTATGGCGAAGACACAGAGAGGAGCATCACCAGGCTGCAGGACTCCAGCAAGGCAATCCGAACTGTGCCGTCCATGTACCACCTGAAACAGGGGCAAGCTCGTAAGCCTCGTTTTCGTGGCCATGGGGGACATCAGCCTCAGCAGCCTCACTTCCAGCAACACTCGAAGCGAGGCGGCTTCAGTCGTAGGGGCGGAGCCAGAGGATCTTCTGCCTCCTTCTCTAGACAGGCCAAGGCAGCCACTGCCACCCTTCCTCCCCCTCCCACTGCCTGATTATCCAGGCCACCCTCCTTCCCTAGATGTTTAGTCAGGGGAGCCAGTCGAAGGTCGCTTTTCCCACTATGCAGACACGTGGGGTCAAGTGGTCTCCGACCAGTGGGTACTCGATCTCATGGAGTTCGGGCACTCCATAGAGTTCGACTCTATTCCACTGGACAGACCACCGGCCCCATCCCACTATCCAAGGGAACACCAAGCACTGGTCAGAAGGCAGATTTTATCCCTTTTGGACAAAAAGCCATCGAGTCGATTTCCCCGGCCGAAAGAGAGACAGGGTTCTTCTCCCACTTCTTCCTAGTTCCGAGAAAGTCTGGAGACCTCAGACCCATTCTGGACCTCAGCGATGTGAACCAATGGGTCTCCTACAGGAGATTCAGGACAGTCTCCCTTCCTACTCTTCTGCCGTTCATTTCAGCGGGGGACTGGTTGGCATCCCTGGACATGCAGGATGCTTACCTGCATATCCCTATTGCCAGGAACCATCGAAGATTTCTCAGGTTCAGGTTCGAAGACAAGGACTATCAGTTTCGAGTCCTTCCCTTCGGTCTCTCTTCAGCCCCCAGGATCTTCACCATGTGCCTGCCAGTAGTTGCCACAGCGCTACAGAGATGGGGATACTTTGTGTACCCTTATCTGGACGATTGGTTCCTCCTGGCTCCCTCCAGGTCTTGCCTGTTAGAAACTATTAGGGATTCCATCTCGCTGTTTCAGCGCCTGGGGATCACCATCAACAGGGACAAATCTCATTTGCTCCCAGCCTAGAACCTCCAATTCATCAGAGCTCTTCTGGATACCACTCTTGGGAAGGTGTTTCTTCCCATCGACAGAGCGGGTCGCATTCAGGTCTTGGCATCTCAGAGCTCTTCAGCCTCAAGAGTCCCTGCAAGACCTCCTTCTCAGGCTGTTAGGACACATGGCCGCCGTCATAGTTTCGGTCCCTCTAGCATGCCTATGCATGAGAACCAACCAATGGTCCTTAAGGGTACAGTGGGATCAAACACTGGACAGCTTGGACGCCTCGATCTGGATCTCAGAGCCAGTCCACCGGGAATTACGCTTCCACGTGGGGGCACTGTCCCAGATTCTGACCACGGACGCGTCATCCGCGGGATGGGGGCGCTCATCTGGGGACACATCACACTCAAGGCTCTTGGTCCTCAATACATGAAGATCTGCATATCAATGTTCTGGAGCCGAGAGTGGTCCTTTATGCCCTCCAAGCCCTGGTCTCAGTCCTAGTGCCGGGCCACCTCTTGGTACAGATGGACAACACTTCGGTGATGTTCTACATCAAAAAGCAAGGTGGCACACACTCTTACTCCCTCTGCCGGGAAGCCATGCGAGTTTGGGATCGGGCTCTAGAGCACCAGCTCTTGTTGATGGTGGTACACGTTCCGCGGGAGCAAAACGTACTGGCCAATACGCTCAGCAGGACAAAGTCGCAAGCTCACGAATGGGAGCTGCTTCAAGAGGTCGCAGATCACATCTTCTGTCAGTGGGGGACACCAGATTTGGATATCTTCGCATCACGGTTCAACACAAAACTGCCCAATTTCTGCTCGCTAGGTCCAGAGCCTGGAGCTTTTTGGCAAGATGCATTGTCCCTCTGCTGGAAAGGGAGGTTTCTCTATGCATTGCCTCATTTCCCACTGTTACAGAAGGTTCTCCTCAAAGCGCAGTCAGAACCCTCCATCCTCATTCTGATCGCTCCGCTATGGCCTCATCAGATTTGGTTTCCCTTACTTCAGCGTTTGGCGGCAGAGCCTCCGCTACCTCTTCCACTATCCTCTCACCTCCTGTCACAGGTCAGTGGGTCCCTGATGCACTTGAATCTGCATTCTCTTCACCTGCATGCCTGGCTCCTCAGGACCTAGCTAAAGCCAGATTCGGTGTGTCTGATCAGGTACTGCAAGTTCTGGTTGAGGCGCGCAAGCCTGCCACCAGGGTCACTTACGCTATGAGGTGGAAACGTTTCTGTATATGGGCCACAGCCAAGAGGGTGGACCCGCTGGTCTATCCAATTAATTCAGTTCGAGAATACCTGCTTTCTCTCTTCGAGACAGGTCTCAGCTATTCCTCCATCAAAGTGCACCTGGCCGCCATCTCCGCTTATCACTTGCCTGTATCGGATAAGACGGTGGCTCAGATGGAGGTTTCCAAGGCCTTTTTACGTGGTATTTTTCATATCAGACCTCCTATCAGGGATCCTGTTCCCCCCCTGGGATCTCCTTTTCGTCCTGGAGAAGCTTATTCTTCGTCCTTTGAACCGGCCATGGAGACTGAGCTCAGTCTTCTATCCTGGAAGACTTTGCTTTTGGTAGCTACTACTTCAGCGAGGCACATTTCAGATCTTCAAGCCCTCATGTGTAAAGAAACTTACCTTGTTTTCCACAAGGATAGGGTTAACCTTCGGACTAACTTGAAGTTTCTACCGAAGGTAGTTTCGAAGCTCACTCTGAACCAATTGGTTCAGCTCCCGGTATATTATCTGGATCATTCTAGCAGGGGGGAGGCCCTACTTCACTCCTTGGACGTCCACAGGGCTCTCTGATGTTACCTAGCCAGGACAAAAGGGGATAGGAAATCTGATCGACTTTTTGTATCCTTTGCTCGACGGTCCCTAGGTCGCCCAGTCACCAGACAGACACTTTTGCGCTGGTTGGTTCATTTCATTAACTTTTGCTATGAGAAGCACAACAGGTCTACCCCGGGGCCGGTTAGAGCTCACTCTACCAGAGCTGTCGCTGCTTCATTCGCAGCTCTGAAGTGGGTACCAGCAGCTGATATTTGTGCTGCCACTACCTGGAGTTCTGTTCATACCTGTGTCAGGCAGTACAGCCTTGACATTGTTTCCAGATGGAGAGCAGGGTTTGGCCTTGCAGTTCTGCAAGGCCTGGTTTCCTGAGGGACCTTTCCCCTTCCTACTGTTCCTTTCCTTATTATTCCCCCTCCCAGGGGTCGGTATAGGTTTATCCTGCTTGGGAATCAGTCCTAACTATGGTACCTGCTGCAAGAGCTTCCTCTCGAAGTAAGACAGTACAGTTACGTAAGAACCTACCATAACAGTAGATCTTCGAGAGAAGCTCTTGCAGCAGGTATATTTCCCACCCTCAATCCCCCAGGGATCAGATCCTTTCAGGCTGGCCTTCCCTCCTTGTGAGGGAATCATCTCATACTTCTATTGCCTGTTACCATCTCTCTGCCTGACGGGGGGGCGTGCAAGAACTGGAGCACGTGGGGAACTCCTTCCTTATATAAGGTGATGCCGGGGGTGGAGCCGACATCAGCAGGGGTGTTCCCACATCAGTACTGCTGGATGGAAAAAAATGCAGAGAACCGCCGCCAGGTGGCATCAGTCCTAATTGTGGTACCTGCTGCAAGGGCTTCTCTCAAAGATCTACTGTTACGATAAGTTCTTACATAACTGTATTTTCCCCTTGCATCCCTCCTTCCCATGCAGAGTGCGCACCTCAACAGTGCCCTGAGGGCAGGAACCGTTTTTGTGGTCACCCCAGCCAGCAATGGCCCCACATCACTTTCAGGTGTTGCTCTCTAAGCAGTGACCATCTCCCTCCCCCTGGCAGGAGAGCGTCTGCGCAGATGCTCTTTGCTCCCCTGTTGGCCTCTGCCTCTGATGTCCCGGCCCAAGGCACAAAGTTGGGCTGGGCCATCGATGTGCCACAGCAGTGATTATTTATTTTTATTTATTTTTTGAATTTACATTTTGCCCCAATTTTATTCCCCATTTTTTCCCCATCCCTGTGTCTCGGCTGCACGTACACATCACTAGGGTGAACTACAAATCTGGGACCAGTACTCTGCTGGACTGGGTAGTCACCAACAGACCAGATTACCCACACTGAAGTCTTGCCAGATTCAATCAGCGATTATTTGCCTGTCCTATGTACCTGGTCTACCAAGTACATCAGACCTCCAGCTCAGACCATTAACAGCAGGGTGCTCATCAGAGGGCACCTAGACCCTCTACAGCTCCGACAGGTGGACTGGTCGCAAATCGACATGGCCCTGGATAGCAATACGGCCTTGGATTACTTTATTACTACCTTCAACACAGTGTGCGATCTCCTTGCCCCACACAAAACAAGAAAAATCAAGGGTTACAGCAATTCCTGGATAAAACATTTTATTTATCAAGTCTAGGATTACAAATACCTTTGAGCCATGGCTCTTTTACAAAGGTTCCACGTCCTACTTGAGCAAATGAAATCCCGCGATCACCTCTGGTACTGAGCCAGGGCCACTGGCAACCAAGTGGATATACAGGCGTACAAAACAGCAAGAGATCCCTGCACAAGAGCAATTCGGGCCAAAAAAGCAAAATACTATAAGGAAGCCTTAACCAATTCTTGGAAAGATGGACGCAAATTTTGAAACAATATCTCTAACGTGCCAGGGACGGTTCCCAAAGAGACCCCCGTCCATGCTCAATATAAATGGCACTACAACCGTTGATCCTCAGCCCATAGCTGACACTTTCAATGAGGCTTTTACAGATCTCTGTCATGTCCTACCCCCTAACTGCTTCGACCCCACCCCCTCTTCCTGCAATTTGCAGTCAGCAGAAAATACGAGGTCACACCCACAATTCCACTTTAAAGTGGTGAGCAAAGAAGAAGCAAAGAAATACATTCTCAAAGTACTTGGGAAAACTAGGCTAAGTGGGAATTCACTTGACCTAAAACTCATTGCCCTCACCACTGATGAGGTACTGTCCCCCATTGACAAAGATCCTTAACCGCTCCCTCATGCTCTCCCAATTCCCACAAAAATGGAAAGCCACATCAATTACGCCAGTACACAAGTCTGGGGACAGAGCACTGCACGAGAACTACAAGCCCATATCAATCCTCCCACCACGTTCCAAAGTGTTAGAGTGAATCGTGTCTGATCAATTGGTAGAATTCATGGAGAAGTACAATTTTAACTGTAGTCAGCAACACGGGTTTGGCAAAGGGCACAGCACTATTATGGCCCTGCTTGAATTTTCAAACTATATACACAACATGCCTTGGATCAAGGTCAATTAGTTGGAGCAATGTTCGTTGACCTTTCCAAGGCGTTTGATTCTGTAAATCACTCTCTACTTACTGAACAATTATCTGATCTAGGTTTATCCATGGACACCGCCAATTGGTTCAACAGCTACCTCAGCGGATGCACGTAACAAGTCAGGACTGGTGATGCACTCTCCGCAAAACAACCGGTTCATTCAGGTGTCCCACAAGGGTTTATCCTAGGCCCACTACTTTTCACCATATTCCTGAGTCAGCTCCTAGCCTCCTGTCATGGTCAGATCCTACTCTACGCAGACTGATCCCACACTCCTGGCTAATCAATTGCAGACTAGCTTTACCAACGCTGAGACCTGGTTCCACCCACAGAAGCTAATCCTTAACTACACAAAAACGATGTTGTTTCACAGTGCACAAAACAGGTTCCGCTCCCACCAGCTGGAAATCAGAAAATAGCTCAGGCATTATCCTAGAACAGACTCGACTTTTTAAGTATTTAGGAGTGACAACTGACAGCACTCTATCATTCTCCAGCCATACTGACAATGTTGCCAAAACAGTGAATACCTGTATTGGGCTACTATACAAACACAGACACTGTCTTACACCAGAAGCCCTCAAGCTTGCTATACATAATTCAATAGTCTCAGTAATCGATTATGGACTTGTGATTTATGGATCCACCTCTGACACTGCCCTGCACCATGTCACCACTGCCCTTAACAAGGCCTTCAGTCTTCTGATTGGGGCCACCCACCTGACACACACGTGCGACTTATATAAGCAAGCAAACTGGCTTCAGCTCAAAGGCAGACTATGCTATCAATCATGCCTGATAGCAAAAAAGGCCTCCCTCGGTCTCTTGCATCCTGGTGTATGGTCCACGTTTAGGTCGCCAAACCACACCCAGCATACTAGATGCACCTTGAACCATGCATTCATAGTGCCTCACTGCCATACCACCCAAGGGCAACGCTCACTTGCATAAAGAGCCATTGTGGTATTAAGTAAGCAAACAAGTTTATTGTTTGGCTAAACAGCCTTTACAATTAATTTATAGCAAGGTACACATACAACAATATCAATAGTAAAACAGAAGATCTGACATTCATCATTCATTGTCACAGCTTAAATATCTTTCTAAAAATCGTAAAAAAATTATACTACAAATAACTCTTCAGAGTTTCAGTTAATTACTCAACCTTAGATAATCTTAATTGGTTTGTTTTGTTGACTAATGGAGGAGAAGTACTTTGCAAGCCTTAACAGAGACCATAAATCTGCTGTATGCATTAAAATATTTGTTAGTAAAACCCCTATCTATATTGTAAAGTACAGACAGAAAAGGGCTCAGCCAATAAGTCCTTTGTTGCTCATACCATTTGCAGTACCACAGAACATAAAGTAAATCTTCCCTCTGACCAATCCCACAGTCACATTCTTCTGATTGGATTCCTGAATTTCTATATCTCAGGTCCAGAACATTACTGTTAAACTGCTCAAATTTATATCTCATAAAAGTCACTCTCAATTTCGGCTCTATAATTCAATCTAGGTAGAGTTTATAACCATGGTAAAAATTATTACTAGCAAACCAGCGTGAATAGTGAGAGGCTGAGATGATTTTCATATCAGTCTGATCCCAGTACCTATTTATTCGTTTGGCAATATACTTTTTGTATTTGAAACTAATCGTAATTCCTTGCTCCACGGCCCATCCTAGATAAGATAATTTATGTTTTTCCAATACTTTTTGTATACCATTGCACCAATATCTATAACGAAATCCCAGACTATGCCACGTTTCCTTTTCTTTTAAATGGTGGTATATCAATCTGGTCTTCTCACTTCTTGTTAGTTTAATCCAATAGTTTAACCTTTTCTGCTCCATTAAAGCATTTATATCTGAAATGCAGAATTCTGACCTCAGATAGGCCACAAGGCAGGAATTCCCCAGTTTAAACAAATAACGGAGGACTTTAAAAAGTGGTACCATCAATGTATTTGGATCCTTAATCCCCCAGATTTCAGTACCATAAAGAAGTTGAGTTTGATACTTCATTTTAATCGTTTGAATTAAAGGTCTGGTACTCATACCCCCGTAATTACGGTAAAACCTGCTCAAGCCTTGTACAGTATTTTTTAATTTAACTTGGAGCAAGTCTGCTTGTCTGGACCAGGCCCGATTTGCCTGTACCGTTACTCCAAAGTACGTATAGGATGGTACTATCGCAATTCATCCTTACCAATAAACCATTTACCTTTTGGGTCCTTCTGGCCAAATACCAGAACTTTCTATTTATTCATATTTATCTTTAGTTTCAAACATTCCGAACTTTATATAAGAAAGTCAATTTAGACTGTAATCCTTTTTTTGTTAGTGAAAACATAACAATATCATCCACATAGGCCAACAACGAACACAGGATAGTCCGAATTTTTGGGGAATCCTGATCTGCATAAATAATACCATTTAACATATTTACAATATACAGTACAAAAAGTAAAGGGGCAAGCAGGCAACCCTGTCTTACACCTTTATTACTGACAAAAGGGCTAGACAGTTGCCCCTCACACCCTAATCTAATCTTGGCCCAAGTATTAGAATATAATTGAGCCATGATTCTTACTAATTCTTGGTCAATACACTGATTAATCAGTGATTCCCACAGAAAATTCCTTGATACACTGTCAAAAGCACCTGCATAATTGATAAAGACTGCATACCATTTTTGGCCTCTTAATTTAACATATTTTTCTATTAGATGGTTCAGTACATATAAGTTATCAATAGTAGAATAATTGGGCCTAAAACCCGCTTAATATATAGAAATCCCTCCTGTCCGCTCCATTTCTTTTCTAAGCCTCTGAAGTATTAGCCTAGTAAAAATCTTCAGATTTACATCTAAGAGGCTGATTGGCCTATATATCGCTGGATCCGATAAACTGCCTTTTTTATAAATAGGAACTAGTTTTGCACTATTCCACATTTCTGGATATTTATTAACCTCCAAACACTTATTGAAAAACACCATTAGATAACTGCCCCATAAAATGGGGTCCAGTAAATACACTTCAGCAGGGATCCCATCTGACCCAGCAGCTTTATTTTTTTTCAGTGAGTAAACAGCCATAAGCACCTCATCGAATGTAAAATTTATGGAAACCGGATCAGTTAGGGATAACTGCAGAGAGCAAGTAAGTAATGTTTCCACTTGATCATAAAAGATATTCCCATAATATTCAATCGATCTAGTCTCTGAAATGTGTATATCAATATTGACTTTATAATTTGTTCCTTTTGCCACCAATGTCCAGAAAGTTTTGGCGTCTTTATTCTCTACTACCTTTAGCATTTGCTCCCATTGCAACTCAAAGTATATTTTCTTCTCCTCACCCAACAGAGTCTTATAACTTCGCTTTGTGGTATAATTCACTCTACTGTGATGTTACCAAAGACCAAACACTGGGCTCCTTCAAAAAGAAACTTCGCCAAGCACTAGTCGCCAATGCCTCCTGTGACTGCCATGCATAAAACAACTTGGTCCTGTTTCCTCTCCTTTGCTCACACCCTACCCACCCTTCCTCCACCCTACCGTCCTACTCTTGCTACTACCCTATAACACATCTACCTTCCTGAGGTCCCCATTAACCAAACCCAGCATCAAACTATGCTTGCTGCTCCACTGAGGGCATCACCAGTTCCTGTACCGATTGCCCCACTGGAGTGCACTCTTAAAACTGAATGATGCAACCCATGTTTGTCTGCTGATATTCCCTTTGCTGCTGTCTATCCTGTAAGACCATGTCCCTAGTTGTTGTCTTTTCCTCATTTTGTCTCTGACAATACCACTTGGCTGCATCTTTTTCCTCCTGTAGCTGGATCCCAACCCTAGTGCCCTTTCTTGCTAGTTAAGCTTACTCCTAGCCACTGTATGTCTGCAAAATACCTGTTTTTGTAAGTTAAATCCATATGTGCTTATTTTATTGTTACCTTTACTCCTAGGATTACTATGTACTTTCTCACTATACTGTTTGTTCTGTTCTTTGATATGCAGCCTATGTAAAAGAGCCTTTGGCTCAAAGGTATTAACTTGTTGGGTCTGGGTGGTCATTTTGGGTCAGGTTCATCAATGGATAGTTCTGATGCCATATGGCAGCTACTGGACCCAATGGGTTAATTTCAAGACTGAAATAAATAAAATAAATAAATGTGGAGGCATGCGCATGCCATGGTACTGAGGTGCCCTCCCTCTGCTTTGCTGCCGGCCTGCACTGCCCTCAGACCTCAACCCAGGGAGCAGTGGAACTACGGTGGGGGACAGGATTCCTCCCCGGGAGAGGAGAGCTTCTTTTCGGCTGCTTGATCTGCCCCAGCTGGCTCGATGACCCTGGCTCGCTCCCAAACCCGGGTCACCGGCGTGATGCGAGATAAGGCATTCGGCGCCTCACCCCTCAGCGCCACTGGGCCAGCGAGATCATTTATTTTTAAATTTAACTGCCATCTATTTAAACTAAAACCATTCTGCACAGTGGGGAAAGCAAGCTGCTACTGCTGGGTAGTGGACAGAGGACACCAGTTCAGGTGGTGACACCAAGTGATCTGTCACATACTAATTTAGTGTGACGAGAGTACACTTGACAACGCCAAATGTAGTATGGAACACTTCTACTTCTGCTTCCTACGTTCAAACTGATCGCAATAAGTCTTGCATAGCTAAGCTATGCAGTCATAAAAATTATGAAACCTTTCGATTATAGAACAGGAGATCCTTTAGGCAAAGACATACCATGGCCCCATAAGCAAGACTTCAGCTTACTGAAATTTCAAGATAAATTGTTTTAATGTCACAGTGGACACACCTGACAGATACCAGGCCTCCAAGTCCATCCCTCTGATCTTTGATGGACTTTGGGCAGATTTATTACAACCCTATAAATAGGGAAGGATGTACTACTAATACATTACATTGGATTGAATTGAATTTATTATGAGAACTACAGGAGTTGTAGTTGGGTAATCGGGACCAGGCCATTTTCTCACCAACAGATACCTTTCTGTTACATATTACGCGGACAAGCATTTAGTATTTGACTGTGTACACAATATGGTGCATTTTTTGCAACACTCTGCAAAACAGTTTTGCAGAGAAAGCAGGGACAGAACTGATCATTTACTGTCTGATACATAGAAACATAGAATTTGATGGCAGATAAGGACCGCTTGGCCCACCCAGTCTGCCCATTTTCCTACCTACTGGATAAGCTGCAGATCCTAGTTAACCAGCAGCCTACTTCTTCCTATCCCCACCCCCCAGAACTGCCTTATGACTATCCCATGCATGCTTGAATTCCACCACTGATTTTGACTCCACAACCTCCTCCGAAGGCTGTCCATGCACCCACAACCCTCTCTGTGAAAAATACTTCCTTAAATTACCTCTGAGCCCCCCCATCTTCAAATTGTGCCCTCTTGTTCTGCACACTCTTTTTTGAAAGATGCTACCCTCTTGGACTTTGTTGATTCCTTGAGGTACTTGAAAGTTTCTATCATGTCCCCTCTCCCTCCTTTCCTCAGCTATACATATTAAGCTCCTTAAGTCTCTCTTCATATGTCTTCCGGTGCAGACCCTGCACCATTTTAGTTCCCTCCTCTGGACAGCTTCCATCCTGTCTATGTCTTTGCGGAGATTGGGTCTCCAGAACTGCACACAGTACTCCAGATGGGGTCTCACCAGCTGTCTGTACAGAGGATAATAACTTCCTGTTTTCTACTGGTGATGCCTCTCTCTGCCATCCCAGTATCCCCCAACCCTCCTTGCTGCCCTCTCACATTGCTTGCCCATCTTTAGGTCATCTGATATGACTACCCCAGGTCCCTCTCCATTTTGTTGTTGTTAGTATCTCACCCCCCATTGTGTACTCTTCCCTGGGTTTTGTTTCCAGGTGCATTACCTTGCACTTCTTAGCACTGAATCTAAGCTGCCATACATTTGACCATTCTCTAACCTTGCCAAGTTCCTTCTCATCCTTTCCACCCCACCCTGTGCATCAACTCTGTTGCAGATCTTAGTGTCATCTGCAAGAGACATACTTTCCTTCAGTCCTTCTGCAATGTCATTTATAAAGACATTGAAGGACCAGTCCTAATACTGAACCTGCGGTACCCCACTAGTAACCCTCCTTTCTTCTGAGTGGACTCCATTTACTATTACTCTCTGTGTCCTACTCTCCAGCCAATTCTTTACCCAGGCTGTCATCTTGGGACCCACTCCCAGGCTGGCTAGCATGATATTAATCTTTTGTGTGGGACTGTGTCAAATGCCTTGCTAAAAGTCTAGGTAGGCCATGTCACACAGCCCCTCCCCGGATCTACTACTTTGGTCACCCAGTCAAAGAAATCTATCAGATTAGTCTGGCATGACCTTCCGCTGTGAATCCATGCTGCCAGGGTCCTGTGCCCTCTGGCCTCTAGATACAGACAATTCTTTCCTTTAGAAGTGATTCCATCATTTTCCCTATCATTGAGGTTAAACTAACAGGTCTATAGTTTCCTGCTTCTGCCTTGCTCCCACTTTTGTGAAGAGAATCACATCTGCCCTCCTCAGTCCTCAGGTACCACCCCATCCTCCCATGATTTGTTAAAAAGGGTAGTCAGTGATGTCATTAGTTCTACCCTTAGTTCTTTTAGAACTCTGGGATGAATCCCATCAGGCCCCATTGCTTTGTCCACCTTCAGTTTTAAGAGTTCTTTCAGAACCCTTTCTTCTGTAAATGGGCCGGTATCAACTTCTGTATCCAGAGTGTTAATACTGTTTGTTTTATGTACCTCCCCCTCTTCCTTTGTAAATACTGAGCAAAAATATTTGTTTAGTATCTCTGCCTTTTCACAGTCTCCCTCTGCCCACCCTCCCTCCCCTTTATTAAGCCTCACTATCCCTCCCTTGGTCTTCCTTCGCTCCCTGATGTACCTATAAAGGTTTTATCCCCTTTTAACTGAGTTGGCCATCTTTTCTCGGTTTGGGCCTTTGCTGTTCTGACTGCCTTCCAGCCTCCTTTTGCTTTAACTGATACAGTTTTCTGTCCTGCTCCTTCTGCGATTCCTTGTACTTCCTGAATGCTTTCTTTTTCTCTTGAACTTTCCTGCCACTTCCTTTGAGAACCATAGTGGTTTCTTACATCGTCTTGTTTTGTTTATTTGCTTCACACAAGGCTACCGTTACCTCTGTGATGGCAGTTTTATTATTCCCCATTGTTCTTCCACCCTCCTTCCTGCCCATTTGCTAGTGCATTCCTTAGGCACTCACCCATTTGTAAAGTCAGCCCTCCTAAAGTCCAGTACTTTTGTCTTTGTATGGCTTGACTCTATTGCTGTGTTATTGTGAACCATACTGTTCAATGGTCGCTAGTTCCCAGATGGCTACCAACTTTACATCTGTAATCCTCTCTCCATCTCCATTTGAGAGAATCAAGTCTAATATTGCTCCCTCTCAGGTGGGCTCCAGTACTAGTTGTCTAAGGCATGCCCCTGTAGGGCATCTAGAATAACTGCACTCTTGAACTGGCAGCTGCAACTGCACTCCAGTTAACATCAGCATATTCAGATCACCCATCAGCAATATCTCCTTTTTCTGCCATTCTAAGTGTACTTTCTATCATTTCCCTGTCCATTTCCTCCCCCCTGAGAAGGGGTCTATATCTAAAACCTGTGCGTTTGTGGTGCCATTGCCTGTCTCCAAATTACCCACAGTGCTTCTTCTCCTCCTGTTTACCCTTTTGTTCTGTTGCTTTTATTCCTTCCCTTATGTAAGAACTACTCCTCCTCCTCCTCTTTTACCCTCCCTGTCCCTCCTGTAGACAGTGTATCCTGGTATGTTTATGTCCCAGTCATGGTTTTGTGTGTACCATGTTTCTGTGACTGCCACGATATCCAGATGTTCCTCCTCCATCAAGGCCACTAATTCAGGAAGCTTGTTACCCAGACTACGGGCATTAGTACTCATTGCTCTCCATTTTTTGATGGCTTTACCTTCTGTTGCAGCATCCCCCACTGACCGTTCTACCTCAGTCTTTTTCTCATTTAATACCCTGTTTTGTAGGGAGAGGCTGGTACTCTATTTAAAGACTTCGAGAGATACAGAAGGATTTCTGAGGCTGCTTACACAGAAAAAGGTAATCAAACGGCAATAGCTGGCCTGCCGGTGCAGCGACAAGGTATCTGCTTGCGGTACCGCCATCCCGAGTTCAGGAATGGACACGGGAGTCAGACGGCTGGCGAGGGGGAGAAGGACTGAGCATCCCAAGGATTGCTCTCCTTCTCTGGGGGGAGGGAGGGGAAGAGTGTCCAGTGCAATTCAGACCTCTGGCAGAGGCTGGGGGTACCACTGCGGTTGATACTTCATGTTACGGGGGCGGGGCGAATGCTGGCGTCACTGCACGTCCCCGCCCCCAGGGAAAAACCTTCCATATAAATGGCGGCCCACTAATGATGGCCCCTGTCTCCACCGTCACTCCTGCTGCAGACCAGAGTCCGTCGGAGGAGGAGTGTCCCTCCGGGCCCCTGCCCTGGTGAAGCGAGCCAGAGATAACTGCCCAAATTCCTTGGGGGATGCCCGCCTGGCGGCCTTGCCGGGGGAGTAGTCGCAGCGGCGGGCGTGAGACCAGATCCTCCGTGCACCAGAGGAGTTGGAGCTAGGCAAAAAAAAGAAGTAATCAACCGGTAAAATTATAACTCTGTCAATATTCATTTTACAAGGTACCACTTCACTTCTAATCAGTGCTGTATTTTGTTTAGTCCTTTGTCATTTTTGACTAAAGAGGACAGGAAATCATTTCTAACTGGCAGCTGTTTATAAAGTTCTTATTCTCAGAAATGATGTGCATTCACCTAAATTATCTATATTTAACTGTACTTGAATAAAAAGTTATATGAAAAGCTGTATTTTGCATTGTCTTTTTTTTTTCTCCTATTATCTATTTATCGCTCCAGGAGCCTGGCAGGTGGCTCTGGTCTCTCCCTCGGACAGACTTGGTCTCCAACCCACCGTTCCCCAGTCCATCTCCTGTGATCCCCCTCGGGTCCCCCTGTGACAGGGCTGAGGCGAAGGGGCGCCAGCTTTCCCCTACCCCTAGAAAAACATCCAGATATTCAGGGAGCCAGACAGGCACTGGGAGGTCATCACAGAGCCTGCCAACTCCATTTTTCTTCCCTGCCCCCCACCAACGGTGTACGTCAGCTATGGGCCACTCAGCCCACATCTCCCTCCAGCCACCACTAGAAGGAGATCAACGAAGAGGACAGCAATCCCTCCCTCCCCGAGACAGAAGAGCAGTCCTCCGGACACTCAGTCCTCTCTCTCCCCTGCCAGCCCGAGCTCATTTCCGACCCTGGGTTGACAGCGTGGTGCGGGGCGTGGCATCCAGCGCCTCAACCCTCAGCACCACCGGGCCGGCTTGCATTGTCTTGTTTTTTATGGGCAGCATTCTGTTACAGTTCTCTTCATAGAACCAATAATTAGAGTGTTAACTATGTCATGGTTTGTGCACAGAACTCTAAACAGGGCTCTGATAAGTCAGCAGCTCTCAATTAGCATTCTGTGCACAAATCGTGACATAGTAAAAACTCCATAAATGATTCCATGAAGTGAACTGTAACAGAATGTTGCCCATAAAAACATAACAATGCAAACTTCAGTTTTACTTATTTTTTATTCAGGTACAGTTAAATATGGATACTTTAGTAGAATGCATATTGTTTCTGAGAATAAGAACTTTGTAAGCGGCTGCCAATTAGCACAAATTTCCTGTACCCTCTAAGGCTTAGTGAGATATGCAATAGCTTGTTTCCAGGTGCAATGTGTGTGTGTGTTTACATGGGCCTATTTTATTGACCATGGGAATGTGGGTCATGACCCCATTCCCCTACTTCAGTCAGTAAATGCCACAGGATCCTGAACTTCCACCTTGAAAGTCACCAGGGCTGGCAGAAGAGAGGAACAAACCAAGGTAGAAGGTGGGGTATAGTGGGAGTCCTCTGCTGTGTCTGTCTATACTCTGCAAGTGCTCTTTTTGAAATTGTCACTTTCTGGGATGCAAAAATAAATATGTTGAAGGTTACATACCTGTAGTAATTGTCTCTGCTCTCTGGTTTAGCTGTGCCCTCTACCTGTTTTGTTCCTGTCTGTTACTCAGCTTGACGCTTTGAGAGAAGCACCCCCTGCAGCACTGAGCACAATTAACTTTCTGTTTTGGCTGGGCAGAACAGACCTTGGTGGTCACATTTTCCAGACCCCCCCAAAACTGTGATGTCTCCTAGCCCACCCTTTGCACCCCAAGCAGTTCATTCTGTGAGGGATTTTTTATTCCACTTTTTAATATAACTGAATTGTGGAATGTATGTAGCCTCTTTAATCTCCAGTACAGAAGGGAGACTACAGAGCTGAAACACATGCCCAAATTTTCAATTATATTACAATAGGTAATGAGAGGTCTATGTTCCCCCATTAAAAGTAACTCGGTAGCCAGAAGTGATGTATGCTTTAAAAGCTTGAAACCTACTAGACTGCGGAGATGGCATAAGAAATACAAAAAGAATGCTCGTGAGCTGCTTTGACTAGGTGTTAAGGGCAGTTAGAACATTTCACATGCAACTCTTTCAAACCACACCGTCATAGACAGCTGGGTCAAACAAAAAACAACTCCGCAAGACAGCACAGCACACCTCCCCCCCACAATACCAAGCCATAATGTCAGTAAGCTTATCTAAGCACGAGATCCTCCACAGCACTCCTCCCCTGCTGCGGGATCTTCACTTGCTTCATTCACCTGATGCTAGGAGGCGTCAATACAACACAACAAGTGAACCAGACCCCAAGGGATGAGAGTGCCCAACTGATGCTCGATCCATCCTCCACCGGCCTCTGCGAATTTGTCCCTGATATTGTCCACTCTAAGTAACTTGTCCTGTACCATCTCCATCAACCGGCTATAATCTGCCCTTCTTAAATCGAGGACTTTAAACTTCAATGACATTTCATATCAACAGAAACAAGTAGAAATTAGGATAATAAAATACAAATCCGTTGCACCCGTTAAGTTACCCACACTGCACATATTGTAGGGCAACAGCAGTTAAATGAAAGCAGGTGAGACTGAAGAGTAAAGGCAGTATATAGTTTTCACTCCAAAATGACTGCCTGCACTATCTATTCCTTATGATCCTGAGGAAGGCTTACGTAAATCTTTGTTAGACTTTATGTGATTAAGATAGCCTCCCATCATACATCTATGCCTCATAATTATTGGTGTATACTGATGGGAGTCACTGATCAAAGAGAAACATGGGGATTTCCTAGAGAGCAACAGTCTACAGAAGGTAAACAGAGGATGGGTTTATGACAAGGAGGTCTTGTAAGACTGGAACCTGATAGTTTTCTTTGACTGAGTAACAAAAGTAGTAAGTTAGTTCCATGCTGTGGAGTTACTCTACTTCAGTTTCAGCAAGGCATTCGACTCTGTGCCACACAAAAGACTGCTGGGGGAGCTGGCTGCAGCGAGGGACACAGAAGGATAGAAAACTGGTTGAAGGAGGGACAACAGAGGGAGGTGGTAAATGGGGTCAAACTAGAAGAGGGAGGTCCGAAGTGGTGTGCCACAGTGATTTGTCCTGGGCCATGTCCTCTTAAATATGTTCATCAGCGACACTGGAAAAAGCATTCGGGGCAAGTTGAGTTTCTTTGTAGCTGACACAAAGGTCTGTGGTAAGGTTGATAAGGACTAAGGGATAAGACAGAAGCAGAAGGATCCACAAAGACTAGAGAGGTGGTCTAAGGTTTGGCAGTTGATATTCAATGCCAAAAAATGCAAGGTAATGCACCTAGGGGAAAAAAGAAAACAGGACAGAGTACTGGGTGGGAGGGGTTAAACTGAGCACTATGGAAGAGGATAAGGACCCGGAAGTCCTCATTAGTGACTCCCACAATCAATCAAGTCAGTATGACGAGGCCTATAGTAAGACTAATATGATGTTAGGGTATATCAGAAGGGGTACTTGGCAATAGGAAAAAGGAGGTACTACTGCTTTCATATAGGTCACTGGTGAGGCTGCACCTGGAATACTGTGCTCAGGTCTGAAATCCTCAACAGGGACAGGCTGGAGAAGGTGCAACACAGGGGGACTAAAATAATTTAGGGCCAACAGGGAACATCTTATGAAGGCACTGAACATGTGCTGGCTGGAGACCAGACTCGGGGTTGGGGGTATATGATAAAAGACCTTCAAGTTCCTGAAAGGAATAAACAAGGTGAACTGCAAGGAACTACTTAAGTGTAAAGAGTCAAGAATCTGAAGTCACAAGTGTGAGGGAAAGTTTAAGAGGGACATTGCTGAAGGGGAAGGACTGCCTATTTGCAGAACAGGCTAGACACTCCGGGAAAAGGCGGGGGTGTCGAGAAAACAAGGAGGGACACAGGACAGCTGGAAAATTTGTCCAATGTATGGCAATTAAAAATTAACGCAAAGAAGTGTAAAATCATGCACCTGGGGCACAGAAACCCTGCAGAGAGTTACAGGATGAGGGGGAGTTGCTGACAGTTACCAGGGAAGAAAGGGATTTAGGAATAATCATCTCAGATGACCTAAAGGTGTCCAAACAGTGTACTAAGGCTGTAGGGAAGGCCAGTAGCATGTTGGGGTGAATTAGAAAGAGTATCACTAGCAGAAGAAGGGAGGTGGTGATACCACTGTACAAAACGTTGGTGAGGCCTCATCTGGAGTATGGTGTACAGTTCTGGAGGCCACATCTTCATAAGGACAAAGACAGGGTGGAAGCGGTTCAGAGAAGGGCAGCAAAGATGGTGCAGGGCTTGCACCAGGAGACATACAAGGAGAGATTAAAAGACCTCAATATGTATACACAGAGAGAGGCAGGAATGGGAAGATATGATAGAAACCTTCAAGTATCTTAAGGGCATAAACAAAGTGCAAGTGGGTGACATCTTTCAGTACAGGAGATGTACAAGCATGGGATAGGCACAAGGGAATCTTAGAGGTGGGTAGGAAAGGTTAAAGTCAATGACCAAGTAGGATCAATGACCACTGATGCAGGCAGGAAATACGGACAGACTCGGTGGGCCTAGCGGTCCTTATCTGCCGTCAAATACTATGTTACTACATGAGGAAGTTCAATTTTACAGAAATGGTGGTGGAGCCATGGAAGAGTCTGCCAACGGAGGTGGTGTGCATCAAGACTGCAAATGGTTTCAAGCATGGCTGGGACAGAGTGAAGGGTCTGGTGGTTGTTCAGGTCAGTAGCAGTAGGGAGGACAGCAGTGGGAGGGACTGGGAAGGATAAAACCCTGTATGGACACAACAGGTCACACTGCAGGCAGGGAACGCTGAGCAGACTAGATGGATCTTTGGTCTTTTTCCTTCTGTCATTCTCTACAGTATGTTTCTACACTGTCATTAACTTATTGCAGCGGGGCAATAATGATCAGATTGGGAAGAAAGCAGTTGGTGAGGGAAGTTTATTTTTCTAACTAGATTGCACAATGCATGTGTGCAATCAAGGTTATATGTAAGACGTTCAGGAGCGGAGCAGGACAGCAGGTTTAGGTTCTGGAAGGATAAAAACTGAGGATGTTAAATGTCAATATCAAAAATTGTGAAAACCGAGAGGAGATACCCATTCTACTAGTGCTCAAAATTATCTTAGTCTCAGATAAACTGGAACAAGAAGCCATTCTAAATACTGCACCAAGGACAGAAGAGGGATATACTTGGGTGGAATCTAGTCAGAGAGGTACCTAGCCTTTCTAATACTCCTGCCAGTGATTAGGGGTATGCTGACAAAAGTATGACCAGGCTACATAAAACAAGTCTGCACTATCACCCTATTGATTATTGTTCCAGTTTGAATTCCAGGGGTCTCATCATCTCATTAGTAGCCTTCCCTCTGGCAAATTTGTTATTTTCTGCATGTATGTAACACGTAACCGTAGCAAAAATTAGAGAAAGTAACAGCATGACAACTGGAAAACTGAATACAGTGCTGCTGAGAGGTTTGTTAGTGAAATGGGCTTTTCCAGTTTGAATCCTGGCAACTCCCCTTAAAATGCCCCAAAACACTTTTTACTCTGCTCATTGAATTACCATACAAGCAAAGCCTTTAACTTTGAGTTTCCATATATACCTATACACAATGGTTCCTTCGGCACCATGGCCCAGCACGTCCCTTGGGTTAAAAGATATCTTCCCAACTGTTACAATACTTGATTCATCATCTAAAGAAAAGATCAAAAGGGGAAGAGGGGTATTATATTTCAAAGAGAAAAAGTTCAACATACTTACGAAATCCATAATTCATGTTTTCTGTTTTTTTGATGTTTGTGGATTTTACCCAACTCCCTCCCCGCAAAATGTGTGCCGAACTAAAAAACATAGCTCAGCTTTTTCTACTGCGTCTTCCTTTTATTGCCATAACAAGAAGGTACAAGTATAGACAAACCAACATCTTGACACATGTAAATCAGCCAATGAGATGGAGACAGAATTAAGAGTCACTTACAGAGCTAAGATTCACTTTTTTTTATTATACTGCAGGAACAGCACTACATAGGGGAGGGGGTGGGAGTTGTAGCCTGCCCAGAAAGGACTTCTCTTCCATTTGACAATGGGTCCACAGCAGTGCACCCAGTTTATAACAAGAGCTGAAAGACGAAAAAGTGAATAAAGTGTTGTTCTTTAAAGTTTTAGCGTCTATAGTGGTGAAATTTGGACTTCTGATTAGGTTTTGACCCAGTCAATTTTAATTTCGACTCCCCTTTTTACATCAGTGGGTCCACTCTGACCCATGTTTGAAACCCCCAGTGCTATGTATGTAAAATCTGCAAACACTTCATTCTTGTTCTGTTTATTTCTACTATAACTGATATTTGACTGTTGTAACTCTGCTGGTGTCACCCCACGACACCTCTGTAACTGAGACTTCAGTCTCAAATCTGTGAAATAAAGATTACTATTAATCCAGAATCTTAATTTTTATAATTTTTTTTTTATTTTAGAATTTGGGGCCAGTAAATGTACCCCGAGCAGCAGCTCAGCTCGTTTCCAGGCATGACCCAGGAGCACAGGGAGGTTAAGTGACTTGCTTGGGATCACACAGCATGCAAGTGGCAGTTGTGAAATTCACACCCAGGTCTGCTAGGCCTCCAGGTTAAAGGAGTAGTCCACCCAGAATTTGCAAAAAACATAAGTTATGCAGAGTGTTTTGATATGTATGTTGAGTCCTACTGTGTCCTTCCCTCCGTCTGCTATTAGGAGTTTTTCCTAAATTAGCCTGCTAGCTGTATGGTAGTTTTATGACCCCTGGGAATCTCCATCACAAATAGGTTTATTGGCTTTCTTTCTCCTACGATGCGCCCTGTCTCATGTGACAGTGTTGTAGTCATGCCCTTAGATTTAGCATGTGCACTGCTTTAAAATTAGTTCATAACAGCAGAGCTTTTTTCTAACTGTTCTTATCCAGGGAGCACAAATGGCATCAGTCACAGTTTAGCAGATACCTGAGAGCAAGCTAACTGGGGTTTCTGTAGGAAAACAGCTGCTAAATAGCTCTAATTCATTATTTGTGTTTTTGGCGTGTGTCAGGTCTAGCTAGTAGTAGTAAGTGTTTTCATTTTAAAATGTTATTTCATCAAACTACACACAACAATAAAACGCACAGAAATTGCCCCAGATCATCAATGCTATAATTAGTAAAGACTGTAGCGGTTTTCTTACAGAACACCTACTCAGCTCTCAAGTATTTGTTAAACCATAAATGTAGGTACCATCATTCTGCTAGAAGGAACTGGGAGTTAAGGCTGACTTTGCCCTGTGACATCACTTTCATTTATTTATTTTTTTGCTTGTTTTTTGTTACAAATGTGAAGTGTCTTTTTAATAAAGTATAAAAATATGTATGTGTGAGTTATTTAGTTTGGAAAATATTTGTTTTATTATTTGAAAAAGTGTGATACACTAAATATGTAGTGCAGTGAACCATTGTAAAATTGAATCAAATGTGTAACTGGAATAGTCACTGTCATCCTGTTTTCATGCCATACCACAGGCAGGAGAAAAGCTGACTTCAAAGTATTTTGCAGTTTCTAGGCTGCAGCTTCATATTATACACTTCATTTGTAAAACAAAACAAAAATAAAATAAAAAATATGAAAATCTTGTCACAGGGCAAGATCAGCACTGACTGCTAATAGAATGCTGATACCTGCATTTACAGTTTAGCAAATATTTGACACCTGAGTGGAGTTTCTGTAAGAAAACCGCTCGAGTCTTTATTAATTATAGCACTGATGGTCTGGGCAGTTTCTGTGCTTTTATGGTTGCGTATAATTTGATAAAATTAAAAGTTTTAAAATTAAAACACTCCTGCTAGCTAGACCTGATGCACACAGAAAACAAAAATAGTTAATTAGAGCTATTTAGTAGCTGTTGCCTTACAGAAACCCCAGTTAGCTTGCTCTCTGGTATCTGCTAAACTGTAACTGATGCCATTTGTTCTCCCTGGATAAGAATAGTTACAAAGCTCTGTTGTTGTGAAATAATTTTAAAGCAGTGCACATGCTAAATCTAAGGGCTTGGCAACATCACTGTCACATGAGACAGGGTGCATCGTAGGAGAAAGAAAGCCAATAGACCTATTTGTGATGGAGATCCCCAGCGGTTGTAAAACTACCATACAGCTAGCAGGCTAATTTAGGAAAAACTCCTAATAGCAGACAGAGGGAAGGACACACTAGACTTAGCATACATATCAAAACACTCTGCATAACATACATTTTTTTGCAAATTCTGGGTGGACTACTCCTTTAACAATGTGATGCTGTAACTTCTCGGCTGCACTTCCTAATGGTCACACACAACACAAAGAAATCAAAACAAATACCCTGCTCCCATGAAATGCAGTGAGTTCCAAGGATCAAAATCTTATTCTGTCACGGCTTTAGGGAAGAGTGTTTTTTTTTTTTTGTTTTGTTTTTTTTAACTCCAGGCACCTCAGCAGTCCTCCTCAGGCTATTTTAAATAGCAGGAACTGTAACACAGATAATAGTAAATGTGACAGAGTGAATATTACAGCCTCCCTGTGATATTGGCCTTTCCCCCTAGATTAAATGCAAATATACAAATCCTCAACCTACTGAGAGGAAAGCCATCAATCACAAAAGGACAAAACTGAAAAGGAGGGCAAAGGAATATGATCTACTCAGGTACAATTCCCCCGTATTAGAGGCTCCATTAGATAACACCAAGATTATAACTACCCTTACAGACTGGACCACTTTAAGAACAAAAAAATAAATTTTTTGGCCAGCCTGCTAGCACTACTGCTTGCAGTACAGACAAACTGGGTTCAGGAGTGAACCTAGGGTGGAGGGTAGGCCGGGGAAGGAAACTGAGTGTCTGTAGGACTACTCCTCCTCCTCTGTGGAGGGAGGGTCGCAGAACCCCGCAAGCCCCTAGCAGAGGGTAGGGCAGTTCGGACCACTAGTGTGGTGGGAAGAGCAGGTGCATGATGTGCATCACAATGTCCTCTCAAGTCTGCTCCCCCAAGGGAAGAAAACAGGACATCTCGGACAGCAGGATGACTCTGGTGGCCAAGCACCCAGTGACCTGGGCCTGCTGATGCCGAACAGGATCTCTTTCGATGGCGGGGGTTGGGGTCCCCTGCCAGGTGGTGGGGTGGTAAGCCCTGGGGGCAGATGAGTCCAGTAAGTCCCAGGAGAGGTCAGGTTGATGGGACTGGGGTGGGCAGAGGATAGGGTCGCCCAGACCAAGGAGGATAAAAAGGATTAACCATTAAAAAAAAGTTGGTATTTTTTTCCTCCAGGGTATATGGAAGAGAAAGATCCAGGCTCTTGACAGCTTACACAGTAGTCACACAGCAATTTAAGGTTGGACAGGACTCCAGATCCATCATACCCCCGCCCCCCGCTTAGTAAATAGGGATGAAATAAGTATACTGTGCAAACACATACCAAGGCAGCATAGTGTAGTGGTTAAGAGCACTGAGCTGCAAACCTGGAGAACTGGGTTTGAACCCACAGCAACCACCTGCATACTGTCTGACCATGAACAAGTCACTTACCCTCCATGTGCTCCCAGAATACAACTAGAAAAAGACCCCAGCTTAGTGTGTTTCCTGGCCAAAAACTGTAAAATAAGTAATTTATAGGAATTCCCTTACTCCTCTTCTACCCAGCGATTTCCTTGGTCAGTATAAATTTGTCCAGACTTGCTTTGAAGACCCATATAGTCTTAGACAACCTTCTCCACTGGCAGGCTGTTCCACAGGTTCACCACCTTCTGAGACCAAAAGGGTATTCTAATGTTACCCCTGAACTTATCACCTCGGAGCATCGGGGGGTGTGTTCTCATGTTCTGCTGGAAGATACTACAACTCAAACATTTCAGACTGTTTGATCTTGCTAATACCTATATGTGGAAGACTGAGATCATGTCCCCCCCAGCCTCCTTTTCTCCTGGGAGAAAATGTTAAGGGCCTCCAGCCTCTCTCCTCATAGCGTTTGTTCCCCCTACCGCTGATCATTTTGGTGGCCCTGCATAACACCCTCTCGACTACCACCATGTTCTTGGAGCACAGAACTATACACTGTACTCCAGGTGGGGCTTTGCCAGTGCCTTGTGAAGTGGCAGGATTTTTTTTTTTTCCAATTCTTTTTCCCTCCTGGTTACAATCCTGGGAGCCTCTCTCGGGCATCCAACCCAATCTTACCCTGCCTGAAGTCCCCAACGGACCTTCCTCCTCTCCTCCGCCCTCAGCTAACCCCCCAACGCTGCCCCTCGAGGTGGGGCCGCCCGTCCTACATTGGGCACACTTGCACCGTAGACTCCAGCTGCAGGTGTGGGACCTAGCGGAGGGACCCTGAAGACCAGCTGGTCAGACCTGGCAGTGGGCATGGAGGATGGTGCCTCCGCCTACCCCGGACGGGCTTTTCTGCTTATTCTGGTTTCCCTCCCGTGCGTGAGCACGCATCCAGCACTCTTAGCGACAACCCCCGCCTCCGTTGGCCACACAGTTCATGCTGCCTGGCTTGCTGCAGTGCCCCCAGTCTCCACCGGGGTCCCTGGCTCGCCAGGCCAACCCATCCCTTAGTCTGGGGAGGACAGCACTACATGAGCACTCGCTCCTCAACCCTTCCCCTGCTGACCCCCGGCGCCCGAGTCTGTTCCCGAACCCGGGCTGCCGGCGCAGCGCAAGGTGTGGCATCCAGCGCCTCAACCCTCAGCGCCACTGGGCCGGCTGTGAAGTGGCAGGACAACTGTGCTGCTCTGCTTTTTACCTCCCTTTTGATACACCCCAGCATTCTTCTGGCTCTCTTAAAAGCAGCTACCTACTGCTTGCCTTGCTTCAGTCCCTTATCTATTACTGTACCAAAGTTCTTTTCCTTCTTCACTGCAGCAAGAGGAGACCCCCAGTGTGTAGATCCTACCTTTATTTTTCCTCCCTACCTGCAGCACCCTGCATTTAGCTACAATGAATCAGAGGCCAATATATTTTATTTATTTATTTTATTTAGGTTTGGTAACTGGGAGAGGCACACTGAGCTGAGGCTCATTTCCAGGTGCAACCCGTGGGAGAGGGACAAGGGAGGCAATTACAAATAGTCAGGCTGGTTACAGTAGCCTGGAATAGAACCAAAAATACAAGTCCAAATACAAGAACACACATAATGCAAGAGATCAGAGTAACAATCGAGGTATGCATAGAGAACATGGGTGGTACAATGCAGTGCAGTCAGCAAAAGCACATTTGTTGTGCCTATGGCTAACACGAGTCAGCAGATCTGCAGCAGCGTGAATAGATAGCAGGGGACTTAGCCTGGCTGGTAGCAAGAACAGGAGGGATGCTAAGAATGGGAGAGGGCATGCTTAAAGAAGTTTAGTGAGGGTAGCAGGCGGAGTGATGATGGAAAACAATTAATGGAGTTCCAACTGTGAGGAAAACGGCCTGCCCAGAGTTTGAGTAGGGACAGGGAAGGGAAAAGGTGCAAGGCTCTCTGAAGTGGAGACGGTAGGACGGGTGGGAGGTAGGGGAAAGGAGGGAGACAAAGTAGGGGGTGAGTGACCCAAACCAGTATTTGGCTATGATAGAGGAGGCATGGTGCTGGCAGTGGGAGGACGGGGGTTGGTGGGAGAGAGAGGGAAGAGTAAAGGGTGCTGTGGTGAGTCCTACGGGGAGCATTTAAGGCAAAACAGCAAAAGGCATTGAATAGAGTGCCCAGTCTGGAGAGGGTTAAGGAGGAGGCTGACTGATAGACGATGTCAGCATAGTCCCATAGACGATGTCAGCATAGTCAAAGATAGATAAGATTATTTTTGTGAGTAGTATACAGCAGACTGGGAGGGAAAGGGCATCTTTATTTCTGTAAAGAGCACCAAGCTTTAAGTGGAGCTTAGAATGGATGTAGTTGATGCGAGTCATGTAGTCTAGGTGGCTGTCCAATCAGACGCCAAGGTACTTGTAGGTCAATACTGTATCCAAGGTGGTGTCTAAAGCTTGGATAGTTTTTGCAGGGTGTCAAAAGTCACAGATCTGTTTTCTCAGCACTGACTTTAAGTTAGTTGGCTTAGAACCATTGTAGAATGTGGGTGAAGTCATTCTGCAGCTGCATGGACACCATGGAGCCAGACGGACCTGAAGTGTAGAGAATGGTGTCATCTGCATAAAGGTGAATTTGGGAGGAGGAAAAGACAGAAGGGAGATCATTAAGGAAGATAGAGAAGAGGATGGGACCTAGAATAGAGCCTTGAGGTACGCCAGCTACAATTGGGGGTGATGAGGGCATTACCAGCCAGGACACGTTGGGTGCGACCAGACAGGTAGGATATGAACCATTTAACTGTGGGAGGGGAAAGGCCAGCAAGTCCAAGTTTAGTGAGAAGGAGGAGGAGAGGATGGGAGATGGAATCAAAGGCTTTAGCTAGGCTGATGAAAATAGCAGAGGTAACGTGCCCTTGGACCATGCCTACGAGGATGGAAATCTGTGACCTGGAGAAGGAAGGAGACAGTAGAGTGACTTTTCTGAAAACCAGCCTGGTAAGGGGAGAGAAAGTTGGAGGAGGAGAGGAAGTCGGGGAGCCTGATTAAGACTAGGGATTCCTAGAGCTTGGCTAATATAGGGAGGAGGGAGATGGGGCGGTAGTTTCCGGGTGAGGATGATTGCTGCCTTTGTGAAGGGGGATCACTTTTGAGGATTTCCAGGCCTGGGGGACAGTGCTAAGACAGAAAGGGAGATTTAACAGATAGGACAGGGGATGGCCAATGGTTGGGGCTAAGATCTGAAGGAGGAGATGGTCAAGCCTGTCAGGACTGGATCCGTGAGGATTCAGTGACTGAAGGACATGAAGAACCTCATGGGGCTGTGATGGGGAAGAACTGAAAACCATTTGGTGACGGGGGAGTGGGCAAAGAAGAGTGGGGGGGGGGTTCAAGATATGGTAAGCTACTGTATGGTTATTATGAACCTCATATGTGTATGCCATTGTAGCTCATTGTTCCTGTCTCTCCGAGTTTATAAAAAAAAAGGGAAGAGTAGTGGGGGGTTTGCAGGGGTGGAGGGGACTGGTTGTGAAGAAAGTGTTTAGAGTGGAGGCAACACTGAGGGGGGCAGAGACTACCCTATCGTCAGTGAGGAGGGGGAGGATTTACAGGGTGGGTTGAAAAGGGTAGAGAGGGTCTGCCAGCATTTGTGTGGTGAGTTAAAGTTTTCCTGTAAGGCAGTCTTGAAATACTGGGCTTTGGCTGCTCTAATTGCTTTGGTATATGAATTTCTTAAAGTGCGGTAGGTAGAGAGATCAGTGTTGGAGAGGGAAGCCTTGTAGTACGGTCACGAGAGGTGCAGAGCTTGATGACTTCAGCTCATATCCATGGTGGTGGAATCATAGAAGCTGACGGCAGATAAGGACCACAAGGCCCATCCAGTCTGCATATTTTTTCTACCTTATGAATGTGCCATTGGCCTTTGCTCTGTCAATGGCCTATCTATTCATACTCATCTGTATTGCTTCCTTATGCCTATCCCATGCCTGTTTGAAGCCCTGCACTGTAGTCACATTCACCACTTCCTGAGGTAGGCCATTCCATGCATCCACCACCCTTTCTGTGAAAAAACAACTTCCTCACATTACCCCTTGATTGGCCTCCCTCTAATCTCATGCTGTGTCCTCTTGTCCTGCTGTTTTTCTTATACTGAAACATGTTAGACTCTTTCACCTTGTTAATGCCTTTAAGATGTTTGAATGTTTCGATCATGGGGGTGAGTCAACCAGCTTGTTCAGCTATCTTTTTTTTTTTTTTTAATTTAGTATACTTTTCTTGGCAGGGCCTCCGTCAGGCTCCGCCCTGGTCACGGCCCCCAGACTTCCACCTGCCATCACTACCATCACGCTCCCGGTCATCCCTGGCTTTCCCCCTGGACGGCGGGGCCACGGGACTGGTCCCCTCTTATCCAGCCTGTGGAACCAGTAACTTGCTGGGAGAGCCAGCGATGGAGGCTAATCGAAGCCCAGGGAGGGCTTCACAGAGACGGAGACCCTACCTGATGTTTTCTCCCTGTAAGCAGGGGCAGGGACGTGCAATGATGGCCAGCATCCACCCCGCCCCTGAGTTCTAACTGGCATCGGTACATAGTGGCGAACCCAGCCTCCGCAGGGTGTCGCCACTGCACCGAACACTCAGTCTCCCTTTCCCCCGGAGAA
Organism: Neoceratodus forsteri; assembly: GCA_016271365.2. NCBI lineage: Eukaryota > Metazoa > Chordata > Ceratodontiformes > Ceratodontidae > Neoceratodus > Neoceratodus forsteri. The sequence goes on from JADMNL010000024.1 coordinate 340,235,662, forward strand.
GGAGAGCAGTCTTGGGATGCGCGATCCTTCTCCCCCGGCCGACCCTCCCAACGACCCGGATCCATTCCTGAACCCGGGGTCACCGTCATTGCAAGCAGAAATCCCACTGCTGCACCAACAGGCCAGCTTGTTCAGCTATCCTGAAGTCTATCCACATCCTGAATGGGGACCACCACCCTGGCCAGCTTTGTGGTATCAGCGAATGTAATGCAGTATAACAGATTGTATCAGACTGATTTTGCCAACTTCTACGCAGACGTTTGCTTTAACTAGAAATCCCAGAATCCCCTACAGCCGACATCAGAATAGGGATGCAACAGTGGGGGATTCAACAGCCTGCAGTGCATGTTAAGAGTTTTTATAATCTTCGATCATATGTCTGCCAGTCCTGCTGTTTTCCCAGGACTAAGTTCGGTCCTTTTTGAACGCATCTTGCTGCGGGAGGACACAATGACCAGCAAGCAAAAGCTGAGAGCTTATGAAAACCATGATGTGCACTGCACGCTGCTGAATCTCCCACTACTGTAGCCATGCTCTGATGTCTGCAGCAGTGGATTCTAGGATTCACATTCATAGTAAATGTTAGCTTGCATGTTAGTAGAATCAGTCTGATACAGTTTACTGCAGTATAGTAGACTGTAAGTACAAAAAAAATGTTTTTTCACACAAAGTGCAAATTGGGACCAGCCCCACACTTGGTAGTGGTGCTCTTAGTGCTGACTGTTCTCCTGTAATTACCAAAAGGGAAAAGACAAAAAATACTTCAGATTTAAGAAGTAATAGTCCACTACTTCTGAAAGTTAAGATTAATTTCAGGCAGTGTGCTAGCTCTTTAAGATGTAGGCAGAATCAGCTCCACCTTACCTCCATCTTCCTGTTCGGTGGCTGAGCTGCCCATTTCAGAGATGGACAGGTTTGAGTGGTTGGATGCTTTAGGAGACATGTTAGGAGTGCTGGTGGCAGAGTTCCCTTTTTGCACTCGGATTATATCCAGATAATCAGCTTCCTGGCCTAGGTCATGTGGGGGCTGGAAAACAAGTTGCTGTTTCTGCAGTAGCTGAATCTTCTCCTCCCACTGCTTCTGGAATTGCTGGTGCTGCAGCTCCTGCTGTTGCTTGACAGTCTTCACATTAACAGAAACAAAAAGGCAAGATTCTCAATTTTGTTCACTAAAGTGCACACAGACACACTACCAGGTCAGTGAATTTGTTCAGCGTGCTCTGCCCCAGGAAATAAATCTAACAGCAGCTTGCTATCCATTGCTATACTGCAAAGTTCAGTGGAGATGCAAGTCCGATGACACTCCTCACTCACAAAACACTGTAGGGCTCGGCAACAGTGAGTCAGGCTGCCAAACAAAGACCCTGGTTCAGGTGTGACCTCAAGTCTGTCATTCACTTTGCCATGGAAGGATTAGGATTTGACCATCTCAAAGCCGGCCCACCAGCGCAGCAGTAATGCTACTGCTCGCAATGCTGGCAACCCGGGTTTGGGAACAGACTGAGGTTGTTAGAGAGCCAACGGGGGAGGGGGGGTTGAGAGGCTCGTACACACTCACCACCTTTGGGGGGTGGGAAGGGGGTAGCATTTCCGGTGCAGTGCTCCTGAGTGACCACAGGATATCCTGCCACCAAAGGCCAGATAGTGGACGGAAAGTGTGTGGGACGTATGGCGTTCTCATGCTACAGCGCCACTAGACACCATGCCTCCCACAGTCACCACAGGAAACAGTTGCCAGACAAGCTGCATGCTGCCCACCTCAAGCCACCGCCAGCATGTGGCCGACCCAGGGGCTGCCTCCCTGGACACTGAGCATGGCATCCAACAGGGTAAAAGGGGGGGGGTCTAAGGCAGGGAAGAACACCAGGCCAGGCAAGTCACAGGACCAATGTTGATGGTGGTCAGATCGGAGGTTGGGCTGATTGGGGGCTGCATCCAGGTGCCACAGAACAAAAATATTTGATCATGTCCAGCACCCCCCCCCCCCCAAGCACAACATGCATCATGGATACATTTTCTTTTATGCTCTGATACATTACTATAATACTCAGTACTCTGTTGTATATATGCTTGTATTGTTAAGTCTCTGGTTAGGTGCCAAGTCAGTGCAAATAAAGAATGGAATTGAGTATATACAGAGACACAGTGACAGAGTGAGAATGATTTAGAGGGGCCCCAGAGACTGCGGCCCATATCCCACTGGCTAAGAGCAGAGAGGCCTGGCAGGGTCTCTGGAGACCGCTGCCCATGCCTCATGTGGCTCAGTGTAGAGAGAGACATGGTGAGGTCCCGGAAACTGCTGCCCGTGCCCTTTGAAGCCTAGATTAGCTGCTGTGAAGTGCTCCAATAAGTGCCTGTGTTGAACACAGTGATAAAAGGACAAACTGAATGGAAAAGATGCACCTGACCCTCCCCAAAAAAAAAAAAAAAAAAAAAAAAAACAGAGATCCTGGCAACGAATGGCTGAATGAGTTTACAGGTATCAAGATCTGGATGTCCTAAAAGTAATGTCACTGTATCAGTGTTGATGCATTACACCAACTGCCTTCATCAGAACAGCTCTCAGATTTTTGTCAGTGTATCGGCTGGAGAGGATTTTCAGTGATCCTGTGTGCCTCTTCACGAGGCGTGCCAATCAATTTTGCATCTCCAATAAACGTAGCCATGCACTAGAAAATGGCAAGCTGCTCAGCAACAGCAGAGGCAGACTGCAGACTACCACAGCAAAAACTTAGTTATGTTAATAAAAGAATCATGTTACGAATTTAACATCTGATACAACCCCATCATCACCACCACCACCTGTGCAGTCAAGACCATACATCTTTAATACACTGTGCAGGAACAAAATTTAACTATATTGTCAGTGCTTCTACTCACAGAAAATGCTTGAGGCAAGATGCACTACATACTACTATGTTATGTGTCATGGCTGGATTAATATAACATTACTTAAGTTTTCAATATTTTGTACATAACATGCCAATACGTTTCTCCCCAAAATAAGTAGGAAGCAACCAGTTTCAAAGAAAGAATCAGTTGCTGTGTTTACAAATCATAAGGCAATAGTAAGTTAATGTGCAGTTATACAGGATGCCCAGTATGTGCAAAGACTGTACTACAACAGGTCTCTCAGACAGAAAACATTCACCTACTGCTCACGTAGACACCAGGGATCAATTGCACTAATCCATTTTAGTTCATCCAAAGTCTTTTTACTTTCTTGTGTAATCCATACAAAGTGCAAAAGCCTGCCAACACTCACATAATGGGTTGTTCTGGCAAGATGACAACCAATGATAATTTTTTTATTTTATTTTAGTCTTTGGTAACTGGGTAAGGCCCACTAAGCACAATTGCCTGTTTTCAGAGGCAACCTGGGAGCACTGGGCGGTCAAGTGACTTGCTCAGAGTCACACAGTATGCAAGTGGAGGTTGTGAGAATCAAACCAAGGTCTGGTGAATGTACCATGCTCGTTCACAGCTCATTACTCTAACCTCTAGGCTATACTGCCAGCCCAAAAGTTTTGATAACATAGAATGCGTCAGCAGAAAAGGACCTGTAGGCCCATTTAGCCTGCCCTATTTTCCTGCCTAATGCTACAACCGGAACTCTGTTTGGTCACAGGTGTCCCTACCTCCTTCCTTACCTCTGTTTATTATACCCATGTGTCTATTCCACTATCCCATGCATGTCTGATGCTCAACAAGTTTGTCGTCGACTGACGTTACAGCAACTCCTTTATGTCGACCACATTTGCGGTCAGCATGAAGGGAGTCACTTCAGATTGTGTTTTCTTTTGGGGTTCTGCCCCCCACTACTGAATTAATCAACTCCAAGTCGGAGTTGCTTCAGGGAGGGGGTGGAATACCCACCAGTAAACAGTGCCGGCATCCCACGCCGACACTGCAGTGACCTGGCACTGTTGTCGCTGTAGTGTCTGTCTTGGTAAAGTTGTCACCATAGTGACAGCATACCGGCAGACTTTTTCAAGCATCCACCACCCTTTCTGTGAAGAAGTATTTTCACACATCCCTCCCCCACCCCAAGCTTCAAGGCATGCCTCGGTGTTCTCGTGCTCCTCCTCCTATTTAAGAGAATGCCCCCTCCTACACTTTGTTCACCCCCCTCATGAGGTGCTTTCAGGTCTCAATTATGTCCCCTCTCGCTCTCCTTTAGGGAGTACATGTTGAGCTCTAGCAGCCTCTCCTTATATGGTTTTTCTTGCAACCCCAGCACCACTCTAGCAGCCCTCCTCTGAAGCACTTCAGCCCTATCAATGTCCTTGCAAAGGTGTGGCCTCCAGAACTAGACGCAGTTCTCCAGATGGGGTCTCACAAGTCAGTGATACAGGGATAACACCACATTCCTTCTCCTGCTAGTGATACCTCTCCCTATGTACCCCAATATCCTACTCACCTTGCCTGCTGCCACTGCATTGCCTTGCCACCTTGAGATCATCACATATGATCACCCCAAGGTCCCTTTCTTGCATGGTAACTGTAAGTACTCCCCCCCCACACACACTTTACGCACAGTCCCCCGGGTTTCCCTGCCCTAGGTATATGACTTTCCAATTTTTGGTACTGAACCCCAGCTGCCACTTCCTAGACCATTCCACTAGTTTCTCTAGATCTCTTTGCATTCTCTCAACCTCCTCCTGGGTGTCCACCCTGTTGCAGATTTTTGAGTCATCCGCAGAGACACACCTTCCCATCCAGTTCCTCTGTAGTATCACTTATGACGATACTGAAGAGGATAGGGCCCAGTACCAATCCCTCTAGTACTCCACTGGTCACTCTCCCATCCTCAGAGTGACTGCTGTTTACCACCACCCTCTGCCTCCTATCTTTTCAACCAGTTTGATACCCAACACACCACCTTCTCCCCACCCCAGGTTACTAAGTTTCTTTATCAGCCTCCTGTGTGGGACAGTGCCCAAAGCCTTAATGAAGTCCAGATAGGCCACGTACACTGCCCTCCTCTGAACCATTTTGTTATTCAGCTAAAGAAATCTATATGACCCCCCCAAACCATGCTGCCGGTGGTCCTGTAGCCCATGTGTCTCCAGGTACTTCACTCTCCCTTTCAGCAGGGATACCATTAACTTTGTGACACAATTCAAACAATCCTGCACCAGAGAGCGAGTTGGTGCAGATACAGGGTGTGCAGCCCAAAAATAACCAGAAACAAAAAAGGTACTGCATTCCAGGATTGTGAAGTGGTGGGTTAGTAACCACCATCGACACTTTAATTGATGAGGCAGGAGTCAAAATGTTGAAGCAATGCTTGCTTATTTATTAAAGAAATTATTTCTGCCACATGCAGAGAACAAGACAAAATTACCCAATGGCTTACAGCTACCCCAGCACTTCACTCTTTGGAGCTTCCTCAGCAAAGAAGCTCCAAAGAGCGAAGCACTGGGGTAGCTGTGAGTTGTTGGTTAATTGTCTTGCTCTCTGCATGTGGCAGAAATAATTTCTTTAATCAATAAGCAAGCATTGCTTCAACATTTTGACTACTGCCTCATCAATTTAAGTGGTGGTGGTGGTGGTTACTAACCCACCGCTTCATAATCCTGGACTGCAGTACCTTTTTTGTTTCTGCATACCATTAACTTCCCCACCACTGATATGAGACTGGTCTGTAATTACTTGCCACCTCCCTGCTTTCGCTTTTGTGTACAGGGACCACATCAGCCCTCTTCCCTACCTCTGGAACCACTCCCGTCTCCAATAAGGTGATACTGTTGCCAGAGGGGTGGCAAGCACCGTGCTCAGTTCCTTAAGTACCCTTAAGCGAATCCCATCAGGCCCCATCGCTTTGTCTTCCATAAGGGCTTTCAATCCCCCTGCAGACTCTCTCTCTCATCTATAAATGAACTTGTGTCCACTCTCCCTGGGTCTGTTAATGCATGATGGCCCGCCCCTACTCCACTGTGAAGATCGTGCAGAAGTATACATTTAAAATGTTACCTTTTTCTTGATCTTCCTCTGCACATCCCCCACCCCACCCCCGGGTCTCCTGATGTTCATTATATCATCCTTGCCTTCCTCTTTTTACACTCATGTCTGAAAAAAGTTTTATCCCCATTTTTGACCTCCTGGACAATCCTTTCCTCAGTCTAAGCCTTTGCTGACCTTACCCTCCTTCCTGCCTCCCTTCGTTTCACTAGATATAGCTCCTTGTCTGCCTCCATCTGGATCTCCCTGTATTTCCTGAAAGCTGTTTTTGTGGTTAAGGCATTGAGCTGCAAACCAGGGTTTGAATCCCACCAGCCTCCACTTGCATACTGTGTGACCCTCAGCAAGTTACTTAACTTCCATGTGCTCCTAGGTCACACCTGGAAACAAGCTCTGGCTTAGTGTGCCTTTCCTTGTCAAACAATTTCCCCTCCCCCTTTCTCCTTAGCCACCTCCTTCGAGAACACAGTGTCCTCTTTCTCCTCTTACTCTTGCTTATTACCTTTAAAAGCTTCCTGATGCCCTAGCTATGCCATCCTTTATTATATTCCATTCTGCCTCCACCCCCCCATATCCATCTTTTCAAGGTATGTCCTGAGACAGTCTCCCATTTCTTTAAAATCTGCTCTCCTTAAGTCCAGGACCCTTGTTCTACTGTTTTTTTTTTCTCCTGCCCAAGCTGTATGTCAAACCACAATGTATTATGATTGCGTGAACCCAGGAGGCTACACACTGTGATGTCTGCAGGGCTGTCCCTGTTCATAAGTAAAAGATCCAGCACTGCCCCATCCCTAGTAGGATCTATAACCAGCTGCCTGAGAAATGCCCCTTGTAGGGAGCCTAGAATGACCCTGCTCCTACCTGTAACTGCAGCCTGGATGTTCTAGTCCACATTCAGTAGATTAAAGTCATCCATAATTATTACTTCCCCTTTGTTTGTCATGTTGCCTATGGCTTCCCTCAAAACTCTGTCCATATCCTCCCCCGTGCTCATGGCCTGTACACCACCCCTACACGTATAAAGGCCCCTGACCTAACCTTTCTAAACATGTTGCACCATGGTATGGCTACTTCCCAGCTGTGGTAGTCAGAGCACCATGACCCTGTTATGGCCACCAGATCCATATCCACCTCTGCAATGATAGCCTCAAGGTCAGGAATATTGTTTCCTAGGTTCCTTGCACTGGTGCACATGGCTCGCCACTCCCTTTGTTCCGCCTTGCTTCTGCTGTGCCATCCCTTCACAAGTCCATCCTTCACCCTTCTTTTTTCACTGATACTGTCCTTCCCCTTTTTATCCTTCCTCTCCCCACCCTCCTTAGTAGTTTCCTCCACCCCAGTTCCACCCCTCAATTCTCTTGTCCATTCCCCCCTTCCCTTGCCCCTTCTCTCTACTACCACTGGGAGTTAATTTCCCCTGGGCCATCCATCACTGCTGCTCTATCATCGGGAAGGGGCACTGACTACCTAACATATTTCTTCTGCCACCTCCCCAGACTAATTTAAATGCCCATCGAAGTAACATTTAAACCTCCCACCCAGGACTGCCGTTCCCCTCCAGCATGGATGGAAGCCATCCGATTTGTACAGCCTCCATCCCACCAGGCAGGACCCTAATCACCAATGTAGCCAAACCCCTCCTCAGTGCACCATGCCTTCAACCAGTTGCTGAAACGCATGGTGCGGTTTGCCCTCTCTTCCCCCCAGCCTCACATAGGTAGCACCACTGTGAAGGCCTGCGTGCATGCTACCTGCTTAAGGCCCCTCCCCAACTCCCTACACCTGTCCTGCACCCCCCCCGGCTGCCTTCTCTGCCAGGTCATTTTTCCCCAGAGGGACAATGACATCCGTTTCCCACTCCTGCCCCAATACCCTGGCGATTCCAAGGATCTGCTCCCCATCTTTCTGTGCTGAAGTGCTGGTAGGCACCTCACCTCATTCCTTCCCTCCCATGGTGTTCCTAAAACCATCCTCATGACAACGGAGTGTCCCAGCAGAAGTTGCTTTCTCTTCCACCGGGGTATTCTTCCTCACAGCTTGGGGCCTCCACTCTAAAGGACCCCCCCCCCCCCGGCCACTACCTCGGGTGCCACATCCTGGAAGTCTTATCCCGCCAGATCAGTGAAAGACTTTAGTGGCACAGGCTGAGGAATGTGGTCCCTGATATTCTAGAGGCAGACACTGCCGTACCCAGTGCATGTCTACTCCCCCTCACAAACCATACTATAACATGATTTCACAATGAGGTTTCAAAATGAATATACTGTATCACCATGCTGCAGGAAGAGGTGGAGTTTACATCCAGAAGGGGACTGGATTGACAGTGCAGCATTACCAATTACTGCTATACACAGGCTATCCAAAAGAACTCTTGGTCCTCTGCTCCACCAGGAGTTCATATTGGCCATCACAAGGTCAAGCCTCAAGCAATCTGGCAAATCAGGCTATCTCAGTGGTGGCTGCTATTATTTGGAGCTCATTATCATCCTGTCTTAGGAGTTCCTCCTCAGTAGAGATGTTGAAGGACTAAAATGTTTCTTATTTATAAAAGCTTTTTGGTGCTAAATGAATCTTGCTGGCTAGATTCTCAGAGCAGTTTGTTAGTGTTCATTTATTTTATAATAGGAAACTGCATTTGAAATTACTGATGCTTTTCAATTTGTTACTGATTTTAAGTGCTGAGCCAGAAGGATAAATAAAATTAACCTGCCCATTAATCTACAGATTTCTTTTTTTTTTGTTACGATGTTTAAAGTCATTTTGTGCACCTATGGTACTATAGGTCCACAACAGTCCCTCTGTAATTTTTAACATTTTATTTACAGACCTTTTTTAAAGGATAAGGGATCGTAGTTTGACCCCGACAAGGTGGACAACCAATCCCTTTCACCTTCTGATTCAGCTACATGCTCCTGCGCTCAGGCACATGGTGACATGAAACAAGGGATAGTGCAGCGGCGAGACCCACTGAAATGAATGGGACTGATTTTTTTCCTCACTTTTTAATACAGTATGATGGCGACTTAGAGATTAATAGGGGACACCGATTGACTAACAAGGCCTTGTTAGTCCATCGGTGGCCCTTATTAATCTCCAAGTCACCATCACAATGTATTAAAAAGTAAGGGAAAAAAAATCAGTCCCATTCATTTCAATGGGGCTGGCTTCGCCTCCTTTGTTTCATGTCACTACGTGCCTGAGGGGCATGAAGTTGAATCAGACAGTGAAGGAACGCCTGGTAGGGCCAAACTACTTATCCCTTACCCCTTAAAAAAGGTTGAAAATAAAATGTTAAAAATTACACAGAGATTATCGCAGACCTAAGGTACCATATCCCAAAAGGGGTACCTTAGGTCATAAAGTGTACTAAATCACTTTAACTTTTTTTTGTTGTTAAATGACTGTTTTTATCCTCCCTAGCAGACCTGGGTGGCCATCAGCCGTGCACAACCGTCGTCCCTTACCTCACTACCATCCCAAAAGCAGGTTCCCCCACAGATTCCTCCCTTGTGGTTGGGTGGAAGGGAGAGGCCCCCCCCCCCCCAACGAAAGGCATATCCAGTTTGCACCAGGACAGGAGTGGTAGGGCAGACCACTGAGAAACGGGCACAGCTTTATGAAGCCCAAGAGCCTAGATTTTCCTCCTGGTCTTTTCTCCTTCCCTGGTGCTGGGGTGTGCACATCAATATGCGCATGCACAGGCACGCGAGTGCTGCGAAAGTCCCGCAGCTCCCTCCCATTCTTGCTGTTCCTTAACCATCCTACCACGATTCCTGCAATCGTTATTCTTTTATTTTTAATCTCTGTTTTTCCCCCTACGCCACTGGCAGGGATCCGGTCCCCCTGCAACTCACCTGCTTGGGTAACCACTTGGCTTGCACCCCAATAGCAGGGACAGCGTCAACTCCTCGGCACTCCCACGTAGGTATTTGTCGGTGTCAGTGGCTCAGTAGGTAGCACACTCGCCTCTGAGGCCAAGAGATCAGAGGGTTGTGGGTTCAGTTCTCACATCTGGCACTTGGGTTAATATCCCAGTACTGACATTGTAGTGCAGCATGAGAGGGGTGCTGCACTTCTGAGGTGCCATCTTTCGGATGAGACGTTAAACCGTGGTCCCATCTGCCTGGATTGGTGGTAGTTCAGGTGGAAGTTAACGATCCCATGGCACTTCTCGAAAAGAACAGGGGAATTTCCCCTTGGTGTCCTGGCCAAATTTCCCTCATTCACTAAAAATGCCACCAACAGCTTAATCTGGTTCAAGGTCAGTTGGCATTCATCTGTATCCCCCTCCCCTGGGTTGTGCCTGAAAACAGACAGGATTTATCTAGTGCACTTACCCGATCAACAAAATCTAAATAAATAAAAAATAAATCCAATTCTCCAGCAGGCGAAGGTGAAGACCAGAGGGATGGCATGATCTAGGAGGACAAGATCCAGTTGTGGGAATGGTGGCAGGGAGTAGCATTGCCTACCCAGCTAGCAGGGTAAGGGTTATCCAATTTACATGGTTTTCCCTGATGAGAGCAGATGTGCAATGACGTCCTGGAATGTCTACCATGCTGCACCAATCCCTGCACTAGCCGAGCGCTCCAGGCTCAGTACCGCTGGGCTGCCGCAAGGAGCACACTGTTACTGGAGACCGCACCCACCCACCCACCCCAGAGGAGGCGAGCGTGTACCAGAAGCTCGAGCTCCCCCAGTCACTCTGTTCTGGGCTTGTTCCTGAAACAGAGTTGTTGCCACCGTGATCAGTAGCACTACCACTGCACCAGTGGGCCGGCCTAGTTATTTCACCTTGAATTGTAGACAGCAGAAGCTAAGAGCCCATGTATGCTGTCCCGTGTTAGTGATAGTAATCCTCTAGTCCTCTTTCAGCCAAATATCCATCTTTGAAGATATTAAAATTACCACTAGCCACTACCTCTAATGGCAGGTTATTCCAAATGTTAACTGTTCTTTGTGTATAGTAATTCTTACATTTTTCAGTTTTAAAATTATTTGGCTGGACTTATGTCTTCTTAAGTTGTGTTGCATCCTATATTTCTTTTTTTTTTTTTAAATCTTCTTTTTATTATTCATATTTTAACTTATATACATACAGGTCATCAGTTTTGATTTTACACAATACATTTGCATCTGGTCAATTAATACAAGCATTTCTGAAGAACTTCCAGTCCACTCGACAACAGGTATCACAATTATTTCAACAGGTTTGTTGCTCCCATGTGGGTTACAGCCTAATTTGCTTAATTTTTAAAAGACCATGTGCCTAATAACTTACATTGAATTATGAACTGGTCAGTAGGACATCGAACTATTTACTTTTCATTCTTTTCCTTTCTAATTAGGTCATGCAAATCCATATTCCCCAATTTAATTGTCATAAGGGCTCCAGCTACATGGGGGGGGGGGAGACCAGACCCACAATGAAGGGGTACAGTCCCTGGATTTAGGGCAACCAGGGTTTCTCTGGAACCATATTCCTAAGGCACAAAAGAAAGGTCTTTTAACATATGATATAGCTGCCATCGTGTCCATCTCACAGAAAAAAGTTCCCCACGTTCATTTAGATTGTGAGTCATTTTTTCCAGGTTATAAATTTGCCTAGTGATATCCCACCACTCCCGGATGGTCGGGACTTCAGTTGACAGCCAGTGCTTGGTGATTGCCTTTTTAGCTGCTGTGAGGAGTAGTGAGAGGAGGTACCTGGTATTTGGTCCCCGATAGGGCTTAGGTATTATGAGGAACATATACATCTCCAGTGTCAACCGAAATTTTGGGTCGATAAGCTCCCGCAGCTGTATTTCAAGCTGTTGTAAGTAATTGGAGAGAGCTGGACAGTCCCACACAATATGAGTCAGGTTGGCTTCCTGCTCTCCACACTTTCTCCAGCAATCCGCTGTTTTACTCGGTGTATAGTGTTTAGTGATCGAGGGGGATCTAAAATAACCAATTAGTACCTTCCAGGCATACTCTCTCCATTGATGTGAGCTCATAACCCTGGAAGCCTGGCCGCAGGCTATCCTCCATTCTGCAATGTTGAGCAGGTAGCCAGATGCCCTATGCCACTGTGCACGAATATTTTCGGTGAGGATGTCCCCTTGTGTGTTCAGGGATTGATGGTAGAGGGAGATCAGGTGTTCCTGCCTCCCCGAACTGTTAAGTGAAATTTGACATTGTATTAGAGCTGGGTATGTTTCAGGATTTTGTAAGGAGGGGCGGCAGGCCTTCTACATAGTGTCGGAGTTGTAGGTATCGGTAGAAGTCTTTGTGAGGCAAATGAAATTTTGCCTGGATTTCTGCGTAGGTCCATAGTCTCCCCTGTGTCATTATTTGTGGCAGAAATCTTAACCCGTGAACGTCCCATGTGCCAAACCCAGAGTCCAAGGCGTTAGGGGGAAAATCTGGGAGTGTCTGGATTGGGGATATTAGTGGTAGGTAGGGTGATAGCCCAGACGATTTTTTTCAAAGAGTTCCAATTTCGAAATTGAGCCGTCAACCAGGGGTTAGTGGTTAGGTTGGCCGAATCTCCTGACGCTTGTCGGTACAGTATCCGAAGGTATTCTGCATCATTAAGAAGCACCTTCTCCATTTCCATCCAGTGTGGGAGTGCCGTCTTATTTTGTCTAGCCATAACGTTAACCATGGTTACCGCCTGTTGGTAGCATTTTAAGTCCGGAAGGGCAAGTCCCCCATCAGCCCGTGCGAGGGATAGCATGCTAAGATTTACTCGGGCTCTGCGCCCTGCCCACACAAAATTCCGTATTGTGCGGTTAATTTCTTTGAAGGTTTTTAGGGGAACTGACAACGGGACATTTTGAAAAAGGTATAGTGCTCTAGGGAGGGTTATCATCCTTATGAGCTCAATTCGTCGTGAGAGGCTTAATGGTATGACAGACCACGCTCGAAGGTCTTGCTTTAGTTGTGCCGTAAGAGAGTAGTTGTACTTGTAATAGTCTGACCTCCCTGAGGTATGTAAATGCCAAGTATTTTAGTTTTGTCAGGTTCCACCTGCCGGAAGACTTTCTACAGTCCTCTGTGTGGGGTGTAATTAAATGTGAGTATTTCGGTCTTAGTTAGGTTAAGCTTATAACCTGACACTATACCGTAGGAATCTAAGATTCGACGTATCTCTGGTATAGATTGTTCCGGATTTTGGAGATACAGGAGTATATCATCTGCGTATAAAGCAACTCTGTGTTCCGTGCCTCCAAAATAGACTCCTTGTAGTTGTGGGGAATCTCGGATTTGTAGCGCTAGGGGTTCTATGACTTCTGCAAATAGTAACGGGGATAGTGGGCATCCTTGTCGGGTGCCTCTCCCGAGTTGGAAGTATTCGAATGGTATCCATTCACTCTCACGCAGGCCCGCGGGGTGGAGTATATATTTTGCAAAGTTTGAATAAGGCCACAGGGGAAACCAAATTTGCTCAGGACCAAATACAAAAAAGGCCAGGCCACTCTGTCAAAGGCCTTCTCAGCGTCCAGACTAATCAGTACTGCTGGTGTCCCCATATGGCTCATTTGGTTTACAAGGTAGAGAGTACGCTTGATATTATCAGTGGTGGTACGAGTCCTAACAAAGCCTGTTTGGTCTTTGTGTATTAAAGCAGGTAAGATTTGGTCAATGCGCTTGGCCAATATAGTCATGAACAGTTTGTAATCTTAGTTTAATACTGAAATTGGTCGGTATGATGTGCATTCCTGAGGGTTCTTCCCTGGCTTGGGAATCACAGAGATAGTTGCATAGGACCAAGATTCCAGGGGTAAGTTACCCTCTAATAGAGAGTTAAAAACACTGAAAAAAGTAGGAAGGATCTGAGTTTTTGTCAGTTTGTAGAACTCCGCCCCATATCCATCGGGTCCCGGAGCTTTCTGGGATTTGGAGTTGTTTATGGCATGGGCTATTTCAGCTGCTGTTATAGGTCTGATAAGGGAGTCCCTACTTTCATCCGTAAGAGTCGGTAGAGTGAGCTTCTCAATATACGATGTTAGATTGTCTAAAGAGGGATTGGATTCTGGGGTATATAAGTTTCTATAATATGTCAGAAAGGCTCCGGCAATGTCATGTGTTTTAGAAAGTGGTTGGCCTTTCACTGGGTGCCGTATGGTAACTATTGTTGCACCTTTCTTCTGTCTGCGGCTTGGTATGCAAGCATCTGTGTGGCCCGCGGCCCTACTTCGTAAAATCTCTGTTTCAAAAATGCTAGTGCTATTTCAGTTTGTTGTAGTGCGAGTTTATCTAGTGCTTGTTTGGTTTGTTGTATCTGAGTAAGGAGAGATTCATCGCCCTGTTGGTGTGCCTGCTGTAGGAAATGAAGGGTCTCTTCAAGATTGGTCCTATGTTCATCACACTGTCTCTTCTTTTGTGCTGCATATTTAATTATATGCCCTCTCAGGACTGCTTTGATTGTGTCCCAATGGACCGAGGGGGAAGTGTCAGAGGCTGGGTTGTCAGCCACAATCTCAGTTATCTTGTCCGATATGAATTCCTGGAATTCTTTGGACCGTAAATAAAATGGGTTTAGTCTCCACTGCGTGGCTCTGGGTTGAAGGCCCGGCTCCATGTGTAATCACGGGCGCATGATCCGAGACGGAAATATCTCCCAGTTGCGCATCACTTACATTATGCAGCTTTTCAACTTGTGTGTAGGCATAATCTATGCGGGAGTATGTATTATGAACCGGGGAGTAATAAGAGTAGTTTCTCGACTGCAGATGTAGTTTCCGGCAAATATCACACCACCCAATCTCCGAGATGAACTTATTAAAAAACTTTTGAGTTGTTAGTTTCTGTGGCCTCACTCTGGAGGAGTCCAGGTTTGGGTCAGCAGTTAAATTAAAGTCTCCGGCCATCAACAGGGTGCCTCTGGTAAACTTCACCACCTTATCCATTAGGGGCCTCAGTTGTGAAACCGTGATACCAGGTGGGAGGTACACATTAGCTAAAGTGACTTCTTCATTATTAAGCCTTCCCCGGGTTAGGACCATTCGCTCTTCCGGACCCGACCAAGTTAGTTCTGAATGATATGATGTATATGTTGAGATAATTATGGCTACCCCTCTGCTTCTACCACCCTTATAGGATGCGTAGAATGTCTGCCCTTTACTTAGTTTAGCTAATTTAGCATGTTCCATTGAATTCATATGGGTTTCCTGGAGGTAAACAAATTCAGCTTTAGTTCTGGGGAGGTACGCTAATGTCTTCGACCTTTTAATAGGAGAGGCCAGGCCGTTTATGTTTAGAGAGAGCAGTTTTAGTTTTGGGGAGTACATCATGTCTGATGGGTGGGTCTCTGGTGTACTGGGTCCCCTGCCCCCCCCCATGGGGTACCCGGGAGATTCCTATTTTTTGCTGTAAAGACCAGAAGGGGTTCGATGACCTATTCACAAAACCATCAACAATAACAATACAACCATTTACATATACATATGACATGAAACTAGCAAGGAACCAATTGGCCAACATGGCCGTTAAGACAACAGTTGGTACTTCCACAGATCTGGGCAAGCCCTGATCTATGATAGGAACCAAAAGTCCTACCTATGCGGTCCTTTTTCACTTAAGGACCTTAGGTACCAAGGTACCTAGAGAAAAAGGGGTAGTGGAGATTGGTGACTAGAACCATGAGGTGGTGCCTCCACTGAAGTCACTCACGTAAGAGGGGCATACACTTTACAGTGGTGAGTCGAGGCCATCTAGTGTCACGCATGGGTTTTGACCGGCCTCTATGGGGCGTTTACTGTTGCACGGGGGCCTGGTGGAGTCACCTAAAGGGCACCTCTATACCGCTGGGGTATGCTCTCCAACCTCAACTATTTAATGTATGGCATTAGAGCAGGGATATAATTATGTACTAAGAGTAAAGTCATCCAGACAAGGCCCAAAGTTCCTGAAGCATGGGTCGGCTATTGTCCCCTGCACAGAGTATGCCGATGTGGTCTGAATCCAGTTCAGGAAAGCTCAGGGTGCCCTAAGCACTGGTGGATCCATGAGACAGATCAGGTGGGGCCTTCGTCTGAATCTAGTTCCCAGATTTGGCCCATACGTTGGATGACTTGGGGCCACATTTCTAGTATATTTCTGTTCCCCACACAGGCTATACGAAGTATTAAAAACCCTCCATCAATCGTACTTCATGTCTCCACCGCTAGTTCCCCATCCCATCCCATTCACAAGCCTACCGTCTTCCTTAACAAATGTTCCTGGATATATTAAGAATCTACCTATTTAAACTGGGACTCTAATTCCTTCCCCCCCCAACGCTCCTAATTCCCCTTCACCGCGTCTACATCTGGTAGTTCTCCCGCCAGCCCGGAGGCATCCGATTCCAGCAGCTGAGGCCATCCCGCTGGATTGCAAGAAAACTCCAGTGGGCGGGCCAAACCAAAGGCTCACTACCTCTGTTCTCCGGGAGCCTGCGTAAGGCACCGTCCACAGGCAGCAATCCAGTAGAGGTCACTACACCGCTGGCTCATAGACATTCAGACAGCTTAGGGGTTCAGATAGTGTATAGGGCTACCCTTCTTCCCCCCCCCTTCCCAAACCCATTTCCGATTAACACTGGGGATGAGTGTCAGCTCAAGCTATCCCCTACCCCTATCTGTCACCTAGGGGGTCCTTATCGATACCCGTCAGTCCAGGAAGCAGCCCTCGCTATCTGGAGATCGCAGGAGAGGAAGCCAGATTGTGCCGCGTGAAGTCCATGCATGGGGGAGAGAAAGTGTGCTGCATGTCCGAGATACTTTGTTTTGTAGATAATATTTGTATCTAGGGTTAGATTTGCCAAAGTGCATGACCCTACACTTCGAGGTGCTGAATGACATATCTCACTTCTGTGCCCATACTGCCAACTGCTTCAAATCCCTCTGCAATGCCTCATAATTTGCTACAGTATCTACCCTACCTCCCAACTTCATATCATCCGCAAAGATACTATACCAAGATTTCAAATCACTCCCAATGTCAGAAATGTAAAACTGAAATAAAATGGGACCCAATATTGAACCCTGAGGCACCCCACTAGTCACTTTAATGGGTTATATACTTCCATTTATTCTAACCCTTTGCTCCCTATTGGAAAGCCAGTTCTCAATCCAGTTTATCAGGTTTTGGTTGATGTTAAATTCCATTAATTTATTTATTAACTTTATATGGGGAACTACATCAAAGGCTTTCCTGAAATCCAGGTAGATAACATTGGATGATATTTAATTATCAAGGTTCCCGCTTACTTTTTCATAAATGCACAGTAGATCTGTTGTGCATGATTTCCCTTTGGTAAATCCGTGCTGATGTTTGTCCTTTAAATTTAGATGCTCTACCAGCATACTCAACCTGTCCTTAATGCAGCTTTCCATAATCTTCCCCAATATACTGTACTAGTCAAGCTAATAGGTCTGTCATTTTGTGGGTTGCTCTTCAGACCTTTTTTATAATATACACACACACATATATATATATATATATATATTGGGCCCACAACCGCACTTCTCCATTCCTCAGGTACTTCACACCTGTTCAGTACATATTAAATATATAAGTCAAGGGGGCTGCTAATTCGGACGCAATTTCTTTGAGCAGTCTTGGTCCTAGGTCGTCTGGTCCAAGTGATTTTGTTGCATCTTGCGTGAGGAGCTTGCCCAAAACCTACGTTTGGTCGATTTTCCATAGAATATTATCACTCTCTCCCCTGTACGTCTTATGCGTCACTGCAAAAATTTGGAAAACACTTCCAAAATATCTATTAAATACCTCAGCCATTTCATTTTTATCAATTACTTCTTTACCGTCATACTTAAGGGGCCCTACTGCCAGCGACCTGTTGTTGAGGGAATTTATGTAACATACAGTAGCTTTCGATTTGATTTATTGTTAGCCAGTCTCTCCTGGAACAGTCTCTTAGATTTCCTTATTTCCTTTTTACACGATCCTATAGCATCCCTATATCCCTTCATATTTGCTTCAGTATGGTTTGCCTTCATTATTTTTCAGTATCCTTTTTTTCTTGATGCTAATTTTCCTACTTTAGGAGTAAACCACGGTGGTACCTTCACTTTCCTATTGTACATTCTTTGTTTAGGACTATAATTATCCCTCAATACATAAATTTCATTTTTGAGTATATTCCAAGCTTGCTTGGTATCCTTCCCGCCTATTTCAGCTTTCCAATCCCATTTCTGCATACCAGTTTTTATGCTTCCATAGTTTGTTTTGTTATACTCATACTTCTCTATCACCCTATTGTTGGAAATTATACGTCTATTTATTTACACAGTATCATGTTAAGGTCACTACTTGACAAGGGGTCTACTTTTCATAATGACAACTATTAATAAAATTAGTGAAAACAAGATCCAACACATTTCCGCCTCTAGGCGGTTTATTTACATACTGTATCATACTGCATTCGTTTATTATTTCCAGGAATTTGTTTCCTATATTAGTAGTGACTGTGTTGTTTACTCAGTTAATCTCAGGCTATTAAAGTGCCCCACAATTAGGGTATCATTAGTGCTACAAGATGCATTAAATACTTTAGAGTATAACTTAATGGTCTCAACAGTCTTCATTGTCCAGCGGAATGAAACAACTCCCTCTAATAAGTTGTCTACCGTTAATACTGATTATTTTTATCCATATGGATTCAGTTTGACCACCTTCTACAGGGACCCACTCAATAGGTTCCAGTGGTTCCCTATAATAAATGGTGACACCCCCACTCTTTTTATTCACTCCTTCTTTGCTGAACAGTTGGTACCTAGCAATGTTTCTGTTCCAATCCTCCAAGTTACCACACCGTCTCTGTCACTGCTACAAAGTCAAGGTCCAACTCAAATACCTTAATTCTTAGTTCATCAATCTGATTATCTAGACTTCTTGCATTTAATACTATAACAGTTAATTCATTAATTTTTCTATGATCATTCCTTATTTTTTTTTGCACTGATTTTTATCCTCACCTTCCTAACCACGTCACTCCACTCTTTCAGAACTCTCAGACCACACTGCTCTGGCCTCTTGACCCAGGAGTCTGCCCCTTAGAGTAGTCACTCTCTCAGTAGCCTTAATACCCCTGGATTACCCCCCAGGTGGGTTGAGGAGAGGTCCCACTTACCTTCCTTTAACAACGGTGGAGAGAGTGCTACAGCGGAGTCTGCTCTTATGGTGTCAGCTGCCAATGCGCCTTGGTATTGGAGGGGTCGTCACCTAGGAATGATGGGCTGTATTTCCTCTGTTCTCATCCCCCACAGACATCGGCGCTCTAGGGGAGCCAACTGGAAGAATGTGTAATGAAGCAATCCCTCCAGAGCTCCCAGCGAATGCTGCTCCCTCTCCCTCATGTGACCCAGTATGCACTGCCAACTCTGAGTTCACCCAGAAGATGGCAGTATAGCAGCGGGACAGGTGTGGAGCCCTCCCCAGAGAGGGAGAGCTGCCGCTGGGCGCTCAATCCCTCTCTTCCCCTGCCGACCACCGGCGGTCTGGGCTTGTTAGCGAACCCGGGTTGCCAGCGTGGAGTGAGGTGTAGGCGTCAGCGCTCAACCCTCTCTGCGCCATCAGACCAGCGCCATTCATAATTTTGTCTAGATGTATCATCCCCTTTTTTCTCTTCCTTAACCCAGCACCCCTAGGTGCTAGTTTAAAGTTCTATCCATAATTTCATTTAATCATTTTGCGAGTGCATGAGATTCAGCCCTTTTCAGACGTAACCCGTGCTTCGCATAAAGATGTTCCTGCCTTCTAAAATCTTTTTTTTTTTTTTTTTTTTTAAGAAAAATAAATTCTCCCGATTGTCCGGTTATCCAGCCACTTCTTTAGTTCAATTGTTTATTTTTCCTTTCTCTGAGTTCCTTGGTACTGGCAGCAATTCTGCGATGGTAACATTACAGTATTTTTAACCTGTGTTCCTTTTATGTACAGGATCCTTCACCATTTATCTTGATGTGGTACACCAGAATCTGCGATACAAATACCAGACTTGTTCAAAATACCAAATTTACACCAACATTTCTAGCACTGTGGAATCAGTATTACTACTGTTATAAATGAGCCATTGTTCAATCATAAATAGACACAATTTGCACAGAATAAATTATTCCTCTGCAGGAAAAAGTTTTTAAAAGGAATCATTAAAAATACAACCAAGAGTTAACGCGATTCAATGGCGATGTAGTCTACAATGCCGCTCCAAAGTCCTCCCTAGCCAGACTGGACACCCTCTTTCACTCATTCTGCCATTTTGCCCTAGACTGCCCTCCCTGTACACATCATTGTGACCTCTACAAATCTCTCTCCTTTCCATCTCCTGATGATAGGTGCCTCTCGCTCACCATGCTAGTTTCATAGCCAAATACTGGCTAGGGTCACACCCACCTACTTCACCTCTACTCTCTCCACCCAGTCCTCATCCTTCTACTCCCTTTGTAACCATACCTCTCAACTGTACCACATCACGAGGAACGTTCCTCATTTTACTTCACAAAAGCTTCCTGTTCCACATTGTGAGGACTTGTTCCACATTCAGTGTTAACATTTTAAAGCAAAAATCTACAGTAAATGATGCAAAAATATATTATCCAATTAATAACAGACTTTCTGAATATAAATGCAAACATTTTAACAGTGTTCTGAGCTTCTTAGTTAAAGATTTGATTAAGTGTTCCACATTGTGCTAATTTGTTCCACATTTTGAGAGGCAATGTTCCACATTTGGAGGACAAAAGGTTGAGAGGTATGTTCGTAACACCAATCCCTGAACCCTTGCTCTCCCACCTAGGTCCACTAGTGCTGGCCAGTCCGCCTTTTTGTATCATTGTCCTAAACTATGGATCGCCCTCCTTCCATCCACAATGCTCCCACCCCTGATCCCTTTCCTATCTACTCAAAGATTTCACTTCCCCTGCCTGCAACTGTTTGCAATGTCCCCCCCGAGGAAGGGGTGTTATGCACGTGCATGCTGGCTGCTGCTTGATCTCTCTTTGTCTCATCCCTCTGCTGGAATTTGTGCTGAAGCATTATGTCCTTTTTGATTATGTTCAGCTAGGTAAACTTCTGATCTGAAGTACCACACAAGCTTAGAATTATGCATGCAACATGTTGTTATATTTCCTACTCTGGAGGTCTCTCTGACTGTATGTTCCAACTCTTCCTACTCTGATTGTAACCCTATGTAATCCAGCTCTGTAACACAATAAGTCATCTTTCAACTTGTACTGTTCTGTTACTTGTATGTTATTTTTGTTATTGTATGTTATTTTTACCCCCGGGTCGCCCCTGAAAAAGGGACCTCCGGGGCCCAGTGGGCCTACCCGGTCAACAAAATTCAATAAATAAATAAATATAATTGAGCTGCAAGGATGTTTGCTGTCATTATTAACAACCTGCAGAATACTAGTTGTGCAACAGATGGACTCATTTCTACAGACAGAATCCTAGCTTTGAGTGTTGTCCTCCACTGACTATCAGGTACTATCATCCTCACTAGAGGGATGTCGCTGTACACTTATTTAAATGTTTCACCAGGAAGGCATGCTGAGCAGGATTGCTTGTTTATATAGCAAGTTGATTATGAAGTATAGCAACACCTGGATTAACAGCAGTTTTACAAACTCTAGAGTTTATTGATGGAATTCCAACATAATCTGACATGAGACTACAGAAAATAACTATAATGAAGTGATGTGGTAAAAACGGACCTTACCTTTGGGTAGGTAATGACAAACACCATCCAGCCTGCCAGTAAAAAGGTGCAGAATGTGACTGTGGCCATATCCTTTAATACAGAGTCCACCGGTGCCTCAGGTTTGGCCTGAGGATGGTTAGGAGTCTCCTTAATATCTTTTACAATAGTAGTATGCAGTTCTTCTGATGTTTCATCATCCATATTCATGGCCTGCGTAGGAAAACGCGCAAAAAGAACTTCAGTACATAGCTCCTGGCATTCAGTCACACTAAAGGGTCTCCATGCATGACTGCCTCAGTAGCTTAGCAGCCATGCAGTTCGTGAGACCCAAGTTTGGAAGTGACTTTGGGGTCACTTGCTTACTGGGCTAGCAGAAGGCAGGTGCATTGCAAAAGTTATGTGCTCTCTGCCACAGAAACAAATAAAAAGCCAGCAGATGAAGGTCTTGAGGTCTACTGAGTCTGCTTGAAGTGGTGGTGCTTGTCCTTCATAGGTCCAAGTTCCCACTATACCCCGACCACGCTCACCATCCCCATGTCTCTGTCCCGCCCCCTATTGAAGCTCCCATGGATTCTGCATTTAACATTTGTTCTATCTCACCACCACCACCCCCTCAGTGAAGTAATACTTCCTGGTGTCCCTCCAAAACTACCCCCCACCATCAGCTTACTACTGTTCCCTCTGGTATTGTCCAGTGATGATGGTGGTGGGAGACATCTAAAATAAAGCACTCCTGAGCACCCAAAGAAGCTGAGCAATGCGCAGACCTATGCCAGTGTCCCTTGACAATGGTTGGTGAGTAGATATACTCTGACTATGCTGGCAAGTGGTACAAAATATGGGATGGTCTGGCCCTAGCAAACAAAAAAAGGCATGCGAGTAAAACAGCAATGGGACAAGCAATACAGTGATAAATATCACACAGAAGGAAACGGATATGCTACCCTAAAAAACTGCATCCCTAGGCATGAATTGCCAAAGTCCCTTCCACGGACTGTCGCTTTCCGTGGTTTGTATGCTACATTTTCTCTTTGATGGTATCTATTTTTGCTTAACGTGATGGAAACCTGAATGTTAAGCTGTAATTTTTACCTCAGTTTTCTCTCTGTAAAGCACTACCATTCACTGGCAGCCACTGTGTTGGTAAGGAATTCACAAACTTTACAAGACAAGGTAGCAATGCTTAGCCTAGTGGTGCTCTGATTAGGGTGATCAAGGTTTGTGCCGTAAGCCTGCACAGGGCTCTGGCCTAGTGAGGCCTGATGAGAACTGCAGAAGCAACACTCGGCGGCTGCTAGGAGAAGGAGGGAGCAACTGCACTACTCAAGCACCTCCAGTGGGAACTGAAGGGCAGCAATGGATGTTGTGGGTGACTAGGCAACATCCTGCCCTCCCCAGGCCAGTGAGCACAGACTGGTGCTAGAGAGTGGGAGATGGGCAGGGCTTACCAGGAGAAAAACAGCTCTCGATTCAAGTATGACATTGTGGGGGCCCTCCCATGTTTCTACTCCAGTATGTTTGTCTCTAAAGCTGAACCCACGGCTGCAAACTCCTCGTCAGGTCCAAGACTGTGCCTGGGATCCATGGTGTGGAGGCTTTTCTCATGGGGTGCGACCCATCAGTGCCCTCAGGCAGAGGATCACTGGTTGGCCTTACGTTGTGGTAGTACAGGAGGACAATCAGGTGAGCAGAGGTGTCAGAAAAAGTAAATTCAAAATAAAAACAAAAGTAACACAGCAAGTAATGCAAATGTCTGGGATCACACTGTTTTTTTTTTAGGATTTTATAGGTGTCCGCTAATTTTCCTGTATACAGCAGACAGATCAATATTTTACATTTCTATGTTTATGTCTGTGTGTTAGTAGAGGCATCAGAGCTAAGTATTACTACTAGGCATGACATGAGATGCATATAAAATCTATGCATTCACCAAGTAAGACTTGCATATTACTACTGAGCTTACATGATCATGGCCAGTCATGAGGTCTGGTAGAAGGCTAACAGGACCAGTAGTCAGTCAGGATACTATGCCAGTCAATACGTGGATAGATTATCCTTTTTCTAGGCTGTGTGACAATGAAGCAATAATGCATGACAGGGGGTGCATTATGGTAGGATACTGGCCCACCTCGGGTGGGCTGAAGCAGGAGGCGAGTGCTTCCATTACCCAAGAAGGGCTGTTAGCCCACCATAATGCAACCCCTGGAGTGCCTTACTGTGATTATGAAATGGGTCCTTTTTAGTAATTTGGATGCATTTTTAAACATATTTTTGTTGTGCTACTTTCAGCCTGGCTGTTGTGCTGGGATAGCAGCCCAGTTTAAAGTATGTCTTGGCCAATCAGGAGCCAGCATTCTTTCTACCCATTTTATAATTCCAAACGCCAATAATTCAAGGCACGGTGCATACACACACAGAAGTAATAAAGTTTTTTTCTGTCAAACATGATTGGTACTTATTCATATTAATTCTGAAAATATTGGCCTTTTGATTCTGAACTTGGCTTATACACACATTATAAACTCTAAATCCTTGAAATGAAACACTATGGGAGTTAAGTGAAACTATATACCTCCAGAGGAAATGAGTTAAACATAGAATAATGTATGTATGACTGTCTCATGGTCTGATATCAACCAGAACTAGACTAGAACACTGTCAATTTTGTATATACAAAAGAAAACATAGCAAGAGAAAGCGTGAGTAAGCCGACATATGCTCCCATTGCTGTTTTCAGTTATTGTGACAACATAACAGCTTCCTGTGAAAGTGACTGATCAACTGTGACTTTCTCCATATCAACCTGGTGTGACATCATATCAACTGATAAGAATAATAATGGCTCTGATTTCTGGTTGATATCAGACCCTATAAAAGTATGTATAACAACCCCCTCCTACCAACAGGGGGTTGGTTATCAGACTGCCAGACCCAAAGCCTACTTCCTAGTAGTGACTCTAGTATTACATAGATAGATCACTGGGTGACAGAAAGGAGGGTGTCTGGGTACACTCAAGGAACTTTAGCCCTGAAGTGGCAAGGACCTAGGACCTACCAGCTCTTGCTGGATCCAGACTTGCAAGCACAGATCAACAAGATGCTAGCCATCTAGAATCCTTCAAGGACAGACCCAAAACAGCAGTGCAGATCTTAAGAAATGGATCTGGGGCATTTAATGTAGATTTCTGGTAATTACAAGGGGCAGGAAAAGGGACACGCTGGGAAGATGTGGGAACTCTGGGGGGCTTGCCCTCAAGGGGAGTTCCTGGCAAGCCTTGCAGTGCAGTATGAGTCCCTCAGGCAAAAAGGGTATATCACCTTTGTGGGGCGTTTGTGTACTTGTGCCCAAGTGATGCTGTCAGCAGAGCTGCTGCTGGAGAAAGACCTGGAGAGAGGTACAAGACAGGTGACAAATGTAGGAGATACGCCTACATTAAGTTTATGGAGACCCTGAGCCTGGGATGGGTACTAGAGCAGCTGTTGCTGGTACAGGGGCTTTGGCAATGGCCAGCCACTGCCAGTCGGCAGGCTGGAGTACACAATGCTGAACTGTGTCTAGCACACCACCCAGTGAGCAGTAGAGCTATGAAGTAAGATACCTGCCAAAGGGTTGACCGCCTGGTTCCTGAGGGGAAGAGAGTGACCTTGCACAGAGAGGGTGCCCTTAAGATCAAGGGACCCATGGAAGAGATAGCAATGAACCAAGTATTGTTTCCTGGTTTTGTGAGCTCATGTGTGAAGAAGTCCAGCATGAGGAATAAGCAGCCCTTAAATCTGACCTGACACCAATGTGTCCAAGGAATGTAAATCATGTAGGCTATTGAATCTCCCACTGTGCTGGGCAACTCTGACATCAGCTGCAGGGGATATTTACCTTCTAGCAACGTTTTTATGATTAATCAATGCTGCAGTGTATTTTGCCCACAAACCTCTTCAAACATATTTTTATCCGTGTTGGTAGGTATCACATTTTCAGGGTGCTTTGGCAAGTTCTCTGGAAACTTCTCCAAGATCTGCGTTGGGGCCGTTACAGGTAATTCGTGATGTCCTTTAAACAGTGAGGTGAACACAAATTACTTGCTTGTAACCATAGTTCTACTACTAATATTCAGTTCACATTCACACGTAAGCAATTTTCCACTGAGCATGCTTAGTCTTCAAGCTCAATTCAAGTTCACTGTTGCATTTCAAAAAGAAGTTTCAGTCAGTAGTGTGTTCCAGCCATTAACTATCATAACAATGGTTGGATATGGAGAATTCTGACTAGATGACAACATTCAGAAAGGGTTACATTAACGGCTGCAAACTTTCATGTACTTTATAGATCGAGGGAGTGCTACCAACCAAATGGAGCGTTCCTTTCCTCTGCACGAGAGACACACATTGTTTTTAAACATGTTTTATTGAGTTTTTACCATAATGTGAACAAACACAGTTCACGTTCAGTACACACTGCTCACATACTTACAATACAAAATACAAGCAAGTTTATAATAAAGAAACAACAATTACTGCATTCTCTTAGAAACCCATTTACTCATCAGAAAATGAACACTTAGGGTCGTATAGGTCTGTGTGTTTCTAGCTGAGCTGCTGGGATGGCAATGTAACAGGGGATAACCAATACTTTGTCAGTTTACCCAAACAAATCTAGAGCATCACCCTCTGGAGAATGTTGGCAACCTGGTGTGAAGTGTGAAACTTCCTCAAATGCAACCAGTTCCTATCAAAGGTAGTTGAGGAACCTCTTGATTTATATACTATTTTCTCTAAAGTGGTACATTCTCCTAGCTGTTTTAGTCAAATTGTCTGGGGGGGTCTTCATCTTTCCAGCATGTAAGTACGATGAATTTAACAACAATTAAGGCCACATAAATACACTTTTGTAGCCCTTCTGACATATCTAGTAATTTTTCCAAATCTCCAAGCAGAACCATTTGAGGTTCTAGTGTTACCTGAGCGTTGGTCACATGAGATAAAGTATTCTCTATGGCTTGCCAACATGAGCTCAATTTTGGGCATAGAAATAGCATGTGTACGAGATCTCCTGACTGATGTTTACATTTGGGACACATGCTAGAACACCAGGATGACAATTTCAAAAGCATTTTTGGAATGTAATAAGCTTGTTGGATGGAAAAGAGCTAGATCTGTTTAAATTTACATTGTATTGGTATCCTCCGTCCGTCATTCAATATATCCTCCAGATCTCCCCGAGAAATTTCCATGCCCAAAGTAGTCTGTCATTTGCCTGGAATTTCTGTCAAAATGTGCTTGTATAACGAAGAAACCAGGCCTTTTGTTTCCTGTGTATTGTATAATATAATGACAATGCCTGAAAGTTCATGAAGCATATGCACGGAGTCCAATTTAGAGGATAGAAAATGCCTCACCTGTGCATACTTAAAACTACGGTGCCCAATGATACTATAGTGATTAACCAATTAGAAGTTGCCATTAATTTACCATTACTATACAAGTGGCCCAAGAGAGATATCTTTTTGTTCCCAAACCCGAAACCCTGGATCGTCAAGAAAGGTCGGATACAGTGGGTTTCCTCATAAGGGGGTGAGAGTTGTATATTGAGACAAGAACCCTATAAGCCTGTGTACTGTATGCCATATTTTAAGTAAATGTGCGATAACATTTCCTTTGGCCACTGTAACATTTGATTCAGAAGAAGAATATATCAAATATGTGAGCCTTTGCTTCCCTGTCATCTGTTTCTTCAACAGAGTACCTTTGTATTTGCTGTCCACAGCATACCAGTCCCTTCATGCCCACCAGTTGTGCCGTCCAGTAATATTTTTCGAACTAGGAAACCCAAATCCTTTCCTTCCCTGGTGGTAGTGCGAGTTAATCATAGCTAAGGCTGTAAGTTTTTCACGGTAAAAATAGGCAGATTTCACGGTCCTGGTCATAACTCAGGACGGAGACCAACAACTGACTTGAAACAGACTTGCCCGTTGAAATTTTTTGCGTTGCCTCCCACCCCCTCCTGCCCAACTGAGTCTCATTCATTCACTGTGAGAGCTGCAAATGACCTAGGGTCTGAGGGCAGCACCAAGGACTGTTTTTTTTTTTTTTTTAAACAAATCAGACCTGCAGCCAGGTTGCAACTCTGGGGAACAGCTGCCAAAAAAAGAACCAGGGGGCCGAGGGCAGGCACAGTTTGATTATGGCTGACCTCCCCCTGCAAGTTGCAACTCAGGATGGAGACCAGAAATGGACTTGCGATCGGAATTCTGCACTTCTATTTGGATCCGCTTTGACTCATCTTCTAAACGCAGGAAGCAGGAAACTGTCTGATCAGTGGGCTGCAGGAGGGACAGAATGGCTTAGGAGTTTGGGAACAGATGTAAGCAAACGCCTTTACAGGCTCATTGAGGGTTGCAGGGGTGATAGGACAGGAATAGAATGGAGCATAAGTAGCTGTCCAATCAGTGTTTTGCACATTTCTGCTTATTTTTAGTGAATGTCACAGGGAGCAACAGATTTCACGGCACAGAGACAAAAATTGCAAATTTCACGGTAATCGTGAAATCCGTGCCCCATGAATTAATTACAGCCTTAATCATAGCTAATGCGAGTGGTTTTATTAGCCCAGAGCAACTCTGTACAGACGGGACTTAAGTTGTTTAAAACATTTATTGGAGACACCGACTGGAAGGACCTGAAAGAGGTAAAGAAATCTTGGCTGTATAGTTATTTTCAATACATTGGCCCTATCCACTAATGTGAGACACTTTTATTATATGAAGGGTGCCGCACATGCAGATGCCCTGGAAATGGATGCATACCGAGCAGTTAATTTTGTTTACCGTAAGAATCCATGTGAGACCACTCTTACAACTGTAAGAGTGGTATCAGCGGCGGTATTAAGATACATAGAACAATTAGAATTTTACTTAAAAAACATTCATTTGAGCAATTAAGCAAGACCAGGGTTAGGTTACTGTTCTGTTAATCACCTTCTAGAGGTGTAATATTGTACGAGGTGTAGCAGAGTGCTACATGCACCTACAGGATGATTAACAGAACATTAGTCGGCCTGTCTGCACAGCAGTAGCGCTACCACCCACGATGCAGTCAACCCAGGTTCGGGAACAAGCTTGGATCATCTGGGGCTGGCCAGGGGAAGAAGGTTTGAGCGTCTCACAGGACACTCTCCTCCTCCGAGTTGGGGGAGGGCTGTCATAGTGCCCTTCTCCCAGCGCCGATGGATGCACAGGTGGCAGACCTGGACTTGCGGTGTGTGGGAAGGGGAGGACGCCATTAGGCGCTGGGCTGACACTGAGTAAGGAAGAAGGAGGCTACTGAAGAATATAGGAAGTTGCTGTTCCAGAACTGGAAGGGTGAGAGTTGTAAGGAGAGGAGAGAGTAAGCATACAGAGAAACAAGAGAGGGGACACAAAATAAGACATGATAGGAGTTGTGCAGTGCAATGGCTGTGGGGCGGTAGTGTTCCAGGAGACATTCTGGAGGCTGCGATGCTGCCCTATTTGCAGGCACCTCTCTGGTCCGAGGGATGAGGTTGCCCGTCTATAGGCTGACCTGGCTAGGATTCGTGAAACCTCCTTCCCCACCCAGGGACCACCAGGGCCAAAGCCACTACCTCAGAGGTTGCCAAGAAAGAGGAGAGGCTGGACCAGGGGTGGGCTCAGGGAGGGAGGGAGAGGGTGGTGGAACAGAGTTGCACCCCTCCAGCAGTACCTCTCCACAATTCATTTGCACTTCTGGTGGATAGTGGTTCCTCTACGGAGTCACCTGCAGTGGAGACCAAGGAGGATGCTGGGAACCTTCACAAAGGAGACCCACAGGAGGGTGGCATGGGACCCCACAGGGGAAGGAAACAACTCCTGGTGGGGGATTCAATCAATACGGGGGTAGAAATGGGGGAGGAAGGGGAGAGGGAGGTAAGGTGCCTGCCTGCCTGGCGCCATGGCTTGGAGGGACAGGAAGCGAATCCTCAGGATCGTGGGAGGAGCTGCACGAGGGAGGAAGCTGGAAGTCATTGTCCACCTAGGGACAAATGACCTGGCTAGGAATGGGATCAGAGCAGTGCAAGAGGAGTTTGTAGAGTTGGGGAGGGGTCTTAGACAAATAGCGCATAAGTAGCCTTCTCGGAGGCGCTGCCCGTCTATGGCAAGGGTGATGCTAGGGCACTCCTCACCAGGAAATTCAATGAATGGTTGAAAAACTGGTGTGGAGCTCAGGGTTTTGGCTTCATTGGGGACTGGGGAGCCACCTGGAGGGATGCAGACCTATACTGGTGTGATGGTCTGCATCTGTCGAGGAGAACGGATCCTAGGTGACAGGTTTAAATGCTTCATTGGCAAGCATTTAAACTAGCCAAAGGGAGGTATTGAAAAGGAGCAGGAAATCCCAGCCTCCCCACAAAACATGGTAATTAGTGAGGTAAACACCAAGGTAGAGAAGTTATTAGGAGCAGGCAGAGTAAATGTAAAAGAGCAAAGGCAGTAAGGACAGGAATGGGGCTAAAAGGGGTAAGGCTATCAAAAAGTGGAGGGTGATGAGTACCAATGCCTGTAGTCTGTGTAACAAGCTCCCTGAACTAGTGGCCTTGATGGAAGAGGGTTGCCCGGATATTGTGACAGTCTCAGAAACATGGTACACAGAGAACCATGACTGGGATGTCAACGTACCAGGATACACAATCTACAGGAGGGACAAGGAGGGTAAAAGGAGGAGGAAGAGTAGCTCTCTATGTAAAGGAAGGGATCAAAGCAACAAAACTAAAGAGTAAACACGGAGCAAATGAGGCACTTTGGGTCACCCTTTAGACAGGAAATGGCACCACAATCCGCATGGGGGTTGTATACAGACCCCCATCTCAGGGGGAGGGAATGGACAAGGAAATGATAGAAGGCTTTCTTAGAATGACAAAAAAAGAGGAGATATTGTTGATGGGTGACCTGAATATGCCAGATGTTAACTGGAGCACCTTTGCTGCAGGCACATCCAAGAGCAGGGTCATTCTTGATGCCCTACAGGGGGCATGCCTCAGACAGATAGTACTGGAACCCACTCGGGAGGGAGCAATCTTAGACCTGGTGCTCTCAAATGGGGATGGAGAAAGAATCTCAGATTTAGAAGTGGGTAGCCATCTGGGAACAAGCGACCACCAAACAGTGTGGTTCACAATAAACACAGCCATACAATCCAGCCATACAAAAGCAAGAGTACTGGACTTTAGGAGGGCTGACTTTGGGAAAATGAGAGAGTGCTTCAGAAAAGCACTACCGAACAGGCAAGAAGGAGGGGCGGAGGAACAATGGGGAGTAATTAAAACAGCCATCACAGAGGCAACAAGCCTTTGTGTAAAGCAAATCAGCAAAACACAACGAAGGAAAAAACCGCTATGGTTCTCAAAAGAGGTGGCAGGGAAGGTTAAGGGGAAAGGGATAGCATTCAGGAAATATAAGGAAACACAGAAGGAGCAGGACAGAGAACTTTATCAGTTAAAGCAGAAAGAGGCTGGGAAGGCAGTCAGAAGAGCAAAGGCCCAAACCGAGGAAAGGATAGCCAACTCTTAAGAAGGGGAATAGACCTTTTATAGGTACATTAGGGAGTGAAGAAAGACCAAAGGAGGGATACTAAGGCTTAATAAAGGGGAGGGAATGTGGGCAGAGCGTGACAGTGAAAAAGCAAGGACACTGAATGAATATTTCTGCTCAGTATTCACAAAGGAAGAGGAGGGGGAGATGACTAAACCAAAGAAGAGAAACACTCTGAAGACGGGGGTCGATACCAGTCCATTTACAGAAGAAAGGGTTCTGAAAGAACTAATAAAATTGAAGGTGGACAAAGCAATGGGGCCTGATGGGATTCACCCAAGAATTCTAAAAGAACTAAGGATAGAACTAGTGACACCGCTGACTACTCTCTTTAACAAATCATAGGAGGATGGGGTGGTACCTGAGGACTGGAGGAGGACGCATGTGATTCCTCTTAACAAAAATGGGAGCAGGACAGAGGCAAAAAACTTCAGACCAGTTAGTTTGACCTCAGAGGTAGGGAAAATGATGGAGTCACTTCTGAAGTAAAGAATTGTTGAGTACCTAGAGGCCAGTGGGGCGCAGAACCCAAGGCAGCATGGATTCACGATGGGAAGGTTGTGTCAGACGAATCTAATAGATTTCTTTGACTGGGTGACCAAAGTAGTAGACCAGGGAAGGGCTGTGGATATGGCCTACCTAGATTTTAGCAAGGCATTTGACACAGTCTCACACAAAAGATTAATATACAAGTTAGCCAGCCTGGGAGTGGGTCCCAAGGTGGTCACCTGGATAAAAAAATTGGCTAGACAACAGGACGCAAAGGGTAGTAGTAAACGGAGTCCACAGTGAAGAAAGGAGGGTTACTAGTGGGGTACCACAGGGTTCAGTACTGGGACCGGTCCTTTTTAATGTCTTTATAAGTGACATTGCACAGGAACTGGAAGGAAAAGTATGTCTCTTTGCAGACGACACAAAGATCTGCAACAGGGTTGATACACAAGATGGAGCGGAAAGGATGAGAAGGGACTTGGCAAGGTTGGAGGAATGATCAAATGTATGGCTGCTCAGATTCAGTGCAAAGAAGTGCAAGGTAATGTACCTGGGAAACAAAAACCCAGGGAAAGAGTACACAATGAGAGGTGAGATACTGACAACAGTAAAAATGGAAAGGGACCTGGGGGTAATCATATCAGATGACCTAAAGGTGGGCAAGCAATGTGAGAAGGCAGTAAGGAAGGCTGGGGGGATACTGGGATGCATAGGGAGAGGCATCAATAGTAGAAAGCAGGAAGTTGTTATCCCTCTGTACAGACAGTTGGTGAGACCCCATCTGGAGTACTGTGTGCAGTTCTGGAGACGCCATCTCCACAAAGACACAGACAGAGTGGAGGCTGTCCAGAGGAGGGCAACTACAATGGTGCAGGGTCTGCACCAGAAGACATACGAAGAAAGACTAAAGGAGCTTAATATGTATACCCTTGAGGAAAGAAGGGAGAGAAGGGGCATGATAGAAACTTTCAAGTATCTCAAGGGACTCAACAAAGTCCAAGAGGGTAGCATCTTTCAGAAAAAGAAATGTGCAAGAACAAGGGGGCACAATTTGAAGACGGTGGGGGGGATGGCTCAGAGGTAATGTGAGGAAGTATTTTTTCACAGAGGGTTGTGGATGCATGG
This sequence comes from Neoceratodus forsteri, assembly GCA_016271365.2. NCBI lineage: Eukaryota > Metazoa > Chordata > Ceratodontiformes > Ceratodontidae > Neoceratodus > Neoceratodus forsteri. The sequence goes on from JADMNL010000024.1 coordinate 340,268,506, forward strand.
AACAGCCTCCCTGAGGAGGTTGTACAGTCAAGAACAGTGGGGGACTTCAAGAATGCATGGGACAGACATAAGGCAGTCCTAGTGGGGGGCAGGAGGAAGTAAGCTGTTGGTTAACTAGGATCTGCAGCCTATCTGTTAGGTAGGAAAATGGGCAGACTAGGTGGGCCAAGCAGTCCTTGTCTGACGTCAAATTCTATGTTTCTTTCTGAGACGTGTGTCAGCATGTCTAGAACCTGGACTTCTGTCCTTTGCACCAGTGTCCTCAGGGGTAGGGTTCCAGGGGGAAGTAAGGTGAAAAGCCCCCACTTCCGAGCATGATCCCCACTAGCTGAGGGAGATGGAGCACAGATGGTTGGAATAACTGCCACCCGAGTCCGCCAGCAGTGGGTGATACGGTGTTGAAAAAAGAACACTGACGCAACCCACTGGGGTGACCTATAAGCAATGAACACGACAGGGTGTGTGTTGAACAGATATTACCACACGCCCAGGGCGTAGTAAGGCACGAGGCCCCTGCTGAGTGCCTTCAGCCCTGGAAGTGCAGTAATATCTGTTCAACACACATACCCTGGAGTGTTTTACGCTTTTATAAATTTTTTTTTTTTTTTTTTAATATTTGTAACCTTAAAAAATATTACTTAACTGAAGAAAAACTGAAATCATTGTGTTACTTTGAGATAAAATAGTCCTTCCGCCTACTAGGTGATGACATCATTGTCTTCTGACACATTGACATTTCTACTGTTGTTGCCCCCCCCCCCCCCAAACCTCAGATCCCGATCAAGAGAACAAGTGTGGTTAAGAGAGGAAGTAGCAGGTTCTCCCAGACAGGTTGCACCACTTTGCAATAAAAAAAAAAGGAATAAGGGATGCAGATTTGTTTTGTTATTTTAGTTAAATGTACTGGGAGGGAAGCGCAGTTTACTATGAGAGGGCACCCCGTCCTGGTCTATTTCCAGTCTCGTGCGGCAGCAAGCTTCAGTCTCGTGGAACTAGAAGAATACTTTATGCATGATAAAAGCTGGCACGCTGCTGCTTTCTGATTTTTACTTCTAGCAGAGAAGAGGTTTGGAGCGGGACTGTCAGCATGACATTCACTCCCTCGCTTACCGAGACTAAAAAAAATGGTGGCCGTTAAAAAATTAACGTTCCACTGACACATCTAAACATTCCATTTGGGTGCATTGATTTATTTGCCTGCTCTTTTTTTCCCTATGTGTAATACCTATTTGACGCTTCCTTTCTGTCCAATCATGTTGCTTCTTTTGACATGCCCATTTTATAAAGTGATTATAAAAACGGGTATTTTAAAACAAGAGTTATACCCTTTTTAGGATTTGTTTAGTGTCTACATGTATGTTTATCTAGGATTAAAATAGGTCTACTAGAATGTTTACAGTCAATCAGAAAGCTGTATTTCACCAACTGTTTTCATCATTTAAAAAGTTGAGAATATTTTAGTTTATTAATTGCATTAAGGCACTCCAGGGGTTGGTTACCTTTGTTAATCTAACCTTAGCAGTATAAGGCCCTCAGCTGAATTTCATAATTCATAATGACCCTGTCAGCTTAGATTAGTTTGCTAACTCAACCCCCAACCAAGCCCTGAAGCTTAAAAACCCACAACACATATCTGAGGTTCCACAATGACTTTGCTAATAAACTATTTCCAAACCTTGACTGTAGTTTACTACTCAGAGTCTGGTTTCAGTCTCAACAGAAATCAGCCTTGAAATCTCACAATGGGATTGGCTGTGGCCTATGCAATTGGACAGGGGGAAGCTGGATCCAGTGAGGGAGGGGAGGGTGTGTGCTGCCCAGTGCTTGCATATCCTCCGCTGACTGGCAGTGGAGCATAGCACGCAAAAGGAGCCTCTCGCCAACCCTAAGGGATGCCGAAGGGATGCCATCATGGTAGCTCTGTCAGGATGGGAGCCAGAAAGCATTAGTGAAAAGGCAGTGGCAGCATGTCACGCTGCAACACAGGAGATCTAGGCTTGGGAACAACCCAGGTCACTTGCTTTCCTGTTCAGCAGAAAATGACTGCGTTGTCATGGTGATGTGTTCACTATCCAGTGGAGGGGCTAGAATTTGGGGCAGAAATCCATGTGCCTTTCGCACATCCACTAATTTGTTTATTTACTCACCTTGTCTATTCTGAACTCTGTAAATCTGCCCCACCAGTCATGGCAACTGTACCTGCTCTGTACTTTGTATTACGTTTTGCACAACTGTTATTTGTCATATAATTTATTGCACCTTGTCATACTGGACTCCCCTCACACCCCTCACCCCAGGATGGATCCAGAAATGAGCATCTTCTAGCTCAGTATGTCTTTCCTGGTAACACTTTCCAAATAAATAAGTGCATGAACGAAGTCACGGTGCTGTAAAAGTGTGAAATTACACATATCATTGGTCTGGCACAACTCCAGCTCTAACAAATTCCTCACTACAAACTGCTAAATTATCTTCTCTCTAAAGTAAAATGCACTTCCTTTGGCAGTTAACACATGATCTGTATGTACCAGGACATTGTGCAAAACATTTCTACACATTTGTCTCTAATTTAAACTGTGTTAGTTTTAGTATTTACAGCATCTTTACTAAATATGTTTCACAGAACCTTACAATGATTTTGTCTCACCACATGATTGTCAGCCCACTGAAATGGCATCTGGGTCACTCTGTAAAAGGGAAACTTGTTTTTCTAGCAAGCTTACCCAGTGAACAAATGAAAAAGAATGAATGAATCCAATGTATGAATGAATTAATAAAATAAATAACATTTTGGTCTTTCCACCAGAGGGCAGTATAAGAACGCTAATACTGACAGCTTTTTAATTTTATTACCTATTAAGAGCCAGTGAGTTCTCAAGTAGTTGAACCTGTCACCACCTTTCATCCCTCCAGCTGAGAATTTCACATCGGTACTAGGAGTGATGAAACACTCGCCGTTATCCCCAATTGTCACTTCATCCGTTTTAGGGCCCTCCAGCAAAGGGATAGCTTTACCTCGAGGCTGCAATTCAAAGCGACAAGTTTTGTGGCTTCAGCATCTGCTAATATTGTTTACTAAAATTAAACAAGAGGAGTGAGCGCAGCCGAACAGGCATCTTTTACACAGACAGTTCTCTGCAATTATGCCATTACATTCCTGATGCCCGAGCATACATTTTTCTTCACCACTAAAAATTCTTTCTATTCGGCTATAAAATTACCATAGTGTCATCAGGTTCATGGTATCTTTTGCTTACTCGTTGTCCAAGACCCCCACCTTAAAAAAAAGATGGGAGTCCCAGATGAGATTCTTGAAGTCCTGTAGTGTTCCTCTGGAGTAGCTTGTGCATCTGGCTGTAGTGCTGCCTGGTACCAGATAACAGTTGTGCATCCAGTGGCGGCTCTACACCAGGGCCTGCCAGGGCACGTGCCCTGGTAAAAAAATGCTGTGCCCCAGTTGGTGCCCCATATGGTGCAGAGATTCCCCCATAGTAACAATATATAAGTGCCCTGGCTACCATCTGTTGTGCCCCGGCTGTGCCCTGGTAACCATTTGTGGCTAGAGCCGCTGCTGTGTGCATCCCGACAAGCCAGAAGTGCATCACAGAGAGCCTGCCCAGTTGTGCAGTTGTCTGACACTAGGTGCCACAGTAGCCCCCACACTGGTGATCAAGGTTCAGGAATGGACCAAGGTCACCTGGGGCCGGGGGTTGGCTGGAGAGAAGGAGGATCAAGCATCAGCCAACAGCTCTCCTCATTCTGAGGTACTTCTCTTGCCCTGAAGTCTGCCTCCCTGCCCCTTTCGCTATACGGCCACCTAATAACTTACCAGTATTTATTCCCCTTGTTCCCTCTCTGACCTTTTTGTTATCCTTAAATTTATTCCTGTCACATCTTCCTGATTAACAACACAATTGTCTTTACCCTGCCTCCCCTTACTGCTTACTATATGTTTAGCCTCATACGCTATTTCCACATTATCCTGCCTCTCCTGCTACCTGACTTAAACCCCTGCCTGTGGGGCTTCCTACACCCTAGAGGCAGTATCACCCACTGTGCTACACAGACCTTCTGACTACTTCAACCCTCGCTTAAGCCTAAATCTCTGTTGACTACCGAGTCTTTCAAAACCAAACTAGAACTACTTCCTGCTTAAACAGTTTATCACTGCTTCTCTGCTTATTATAAGTTTACACCTCATACATTAATCCCTCATTATCCTGCCTCTCCTGCTATCTGACTCGAACCCTTGCCTGTGTGGCTTCCCCCACCCTAGAGACAGTATCAGCCTCCACTTCGCTATAAAGACTCTGTGACTACTCCAACTCTCAATTAAGCCTTTCAAAATCAACCTGGAACTACTTCCTGCTAAAACAGTTTAACTCTGCTTCTACCCCTCTGTTTTTCCACCTTATTCTACCTCTTCTACTGCCAGTCCTGAACCCTTGCCTGCTGAGCATCCCTCTCTTCAGAGGTGGTGACTCCCTCCACTACACCAATCAGACCTGCAGATCACTTCTACTCACTTAAAAGCCCTCTCTCTTTTGATCACTCTGAGCCTATCAAAATTAATCTGGAACTTATCCCTGCTTAAATAGTTTAGATCTGCTAGGGACAGAGATTTCCCCTCTGTCCCTCCCTGCAACCTTTAAGGTTTACTTTGTATCTTTTCCATCCTCTTCCTCTCATTGCATCTTCCTCAGCGAGTCTTGAACTCTGACCGTGGTGAACTCTTCTCTCTTGAGTCTGCAGCACCTTCTTCCAGGCCAAAACAGTCCTCTTAATTTCTCCCTCTCTAAAGATGCCTTTTTCCTCACCTACTGGGATGGTGCCCAAGATGACTCCCCTGCCTGCCCTAGCTTGGAGCACTACAAAAGACCTGTGTATTGCCCACAAGAACATCCAGAGTCTTAGACCCAAGCACCCCAAGCTTGAAGCCTGGATACACCATTATAACCCCAATGTATTTATTTCCGAGACCTGGATGAAACCAGGCATCCTACCCAATGAGGTCTCTATCCCTAGCTACTCCACCTTTCAGAAAGATCTGCCATCTAAGTGTGGCGGTGGTGTGCTCATTTATGCATGATCCACCCTGTCTGTTTCTGAGCTTGAGGCTCCCGGCTGTGATACCTCTCCAGCTGAATTCATCTTTACTGCCATAGCATTTGGGCAAGTGAAGAAATTGCTTGTTGGCTGTATCTATCTCCCTCCCAGTGCTCCCGTTACATCCTTTATCTCCCTCATCTCATCCTGTGCCGGCCTCCCCTTGCAGACCTGGTGCTCTGCAGAGACTTCAATGACAACTGGTTAGGTCCAGGGTTGGGGTAGGTTGACAATACATTGGCTGACATACACCTTTTGCAGCTCATCAGTGAACCCACCAGGCACAATAATAAAACTGGTCACCACACCCTTCTAGACAGTGTTCCTACTAATGATCCCCTTCACATCAAATCTTCTGGTGTTCTCCCTGACACATTAAGTGACCACTGCCCTATCTTCTGCGTGTGGCAGAACAATTTCCTAACCCATCCCCCAAAATCATGTCAACCAGGGAAATGACATCCTTCTGTCCCCTGGCCTTTCAAGCTTCCCTATCCCTAACTGACTGGTCCCTAATTAACCTACTATCAGATGTAGATTCCGCTTTGGAATACTTCACCAACACCTTTAACTCTGTAGTCAATCTCCATGCCCCTTTGGTTAACTGGAGAGCTAAGGGGGTTTGTGCCCCATGGCTCTCTAAGGAGCTCAGAGGCCTCATGGCTTCTCGGGGATGCCACCTGGAACCTTAATAAAACCTCCAGCCCACCTGCTGATTGGCAGGCTTTTAGACTACTGTGCAACCAATGTAAGAGTAAGCTACATTCTGCCAAACGTTTATTCCTCCACTCAATCCAAGCTAGTAATCTCTCCAACCCCAAAGAATTCTGGAGACAAACTCACTTCTGGAGGGTAAATCCTCATCCTTACCCAACACCATGCATCATAACGACTCTGAGTTCACCGACCCCACGGCTATTGCCTCCAAGTTTAACCAGGCCTTCACAGACCTCTCCAAACATAAGGCTTCCTTCCTGGCCCTTGTACCTTCTCTCCCTCCCCCCTTTTCCACTTTTACTAGCCCCTCCTTTCATCTTAAATTGGCCACTCGAAAAAAAGTACTGTGTCACCTTAGAAGCATCAAGGAAACCTCCTCACCTGGATTTGACTCCCTTGAACCACGCTTCCTAAAACTCGGGGCTACAGCCATTGCCTCTCCTGTACGTGACCTAATTAACAAATTTTTGTTCTAGCACTGTGCCTAGCATGTAGAAGGTCGCCACAGTTGTCCCTATTCATAAGAGTGGCCGAAACTCTGTGTTTGAGAATTACTGGCCTATCTCCATACTTTGCCCCCCTTGCCAAAATACAAGAAATAATTCTTCTTGTGCAACTTCAATCCTACCTGGAGATTAACTGTTCACTTTCCATGCATCAGCATGGATTCTGTAAATCCCACAGTACCCACACTGCCCTCATTAAGGTTACATCCGACATCCTCTCTGCTATGGACAAGGACCTTGTCACTGGTGCTATAATTGTCGACCTTACCAAGACCTTTGATCTCGTCAACCATATCCTCCTGCTACACATGCTCCTTTCCCTTGGTCTTGATGCCCCGTCATTAAACTGGTTCTCTAGCTATCTCACCAGCCGAACATAATGTGTGAAATGGGCTGGTCATACTTCGTTTAGCGCCATAAAGGATGGGGTCCCTCTGGGATCTATCCATGGCCCACTTCTATTTTCCTTATTTAGAAATGAACTCCTGCTACACTGTGGAAGTGCATCGGTACAGCTGTATGCTGACAATGCCATTCTGTACAGATCCTCCTCTGCCCCGACCTTGCTGAACTGTGATTTGCAGCAGGACTTACTTAAGCTTGAGTCATAGTTTTCCATTAATCTCCTGGTGTTCAACACCAAGAAGACAAAATCGATGCTTTTCTGTCATTGGACCCCTAAACTAACCTCCCCACCTCCATTGGTGATAAACTCCTCCCGTGGTGACCCCTTAGATCAGGTACAGTCCTTCAAATACCTGGGTGTCACACTGGACTCCCACCTCCCATTTGACACATGTTTCCACTGTGGTTAAGACTATTCACCAAAAGCTAGGGTTGCTCTAATGCCTCTTGCCCTACCTTATATACTCCTTCAGATTGGTCATAGCTTCCTCCTCCTTGCTCCTGCTTATCTCCTATGGAGCCCCCAATCTCCACTCCGCTCAGGTCACCCCTCTTGACAAACTCAAGCAAACCTACCACAGGGTCGCACGCTTTGCCCTCGGCGCTATCGCTAGAATGCACCACTGTTCAGCCCTGGCCTCCCTAGGCTGACTTTCCTTTGAAGCCAGACTACAATACCCCACCCTCTGCCTTACCTACAACTTTGTTCACAAATTCACTCATCCCTGCCTCATAGACATTGTCCAACGTAAACCCATGATGAGGTCCCTAAGGTCATCTGACCTTCCTCTTCTCTCCGTTCCAAAACACTGCCTGGCCATGGGTCGACGTGCATTCGCCTTTTCCGGGCCCTCCCTCTGGAACTCCCTACCAGCTGCAACTTTTACATACCCCTCCATCCACTCTTTCAAAAGTTCTCCTAAATCCCACCTTGCCTCCCCTCAGCCCTGCTCCTATGCCTAAGTTATCCTACCTTGGCTTCCAGCTTATTCCCTTGTCCCTTCCTGTCTCTCTTGCTCTACCCTGTTGTGTTATTCCTGCTCTGCTGTGTTCTGAAGCTGAGCTGTTTCATTCCCACTTCAACTATGATACAGTGTTATTGAATTCTCTGCCGGCCCGGTGGCATAGAAAGTTGAGGCACTGGCGCCCTACCTTGACCCATGACGGTGACGTGGGTTCAGGAATGGACTCGGGATGCTGGGGGTTGGCAGTGGAGTAGAGGATCGAGCATCTGGAGGACTGCTCTCCTCTCCTCTCCTGGGGTGGACTGTGGGAATGTGTAGCTCTACAGTGACCTCCGGTGGAGACCGGGGTAGCAGGAGCCTTGAGCTGGCGAGGCGTCAACAGAAAAATGAAGCTAGCTCCGCCTCAACTGGATGACTGGCCGGGCGGTCCAAAGCGTCAATGTCCCAGAGCCATCCGCCCTCAGCAGTACCTCAGGCCAAGTAGTGCACTTGCCTGCCCACAGGTGCCTCTCCCCTCGGAGGAGGGGGGCCCGCCCGGTGAAGGTTCATGTCCAGGTTACCCTGGGGATGACTGCAAATGTGAGGGATGGGGCACAGGAAGAGGACGGACTGGCGGTGCCTTAGCACAGCCTGAAGGAGTGGCTGAGAGCGGTAGAATGTAGGAGAAAAAAGATGACACAAAAATAGAATTCTCTGCCTCTGTACTGGCATCTACTGTTTTATCTGTAAAACTGACTGTACGAACTACAAAAATCTCTGCCCTTGCACCTTATTTATTGTAAATTGCTACTTCTGTACTTGCTTATTTTGTATAATTTTGTAAATCCTGTACATGCATCTTGTATTCTGTATATTTATTGTATTCTACAGACTATTTTAAAAGTAATACTGTGCACTTATCTGTTGTTCTTATGTACTGTTTCTCTGTACCTCCCCTTTTACCCTCCCCTGGGTTGCCCCTGAAAAAGGGACATTCTGTCTCAGTGGGCCTACCGGTTACCAAAATTCAAATAAATAAATAATTCGGGGGATGCCTGACACCAGCTAAGGTTGGGAGGTACAGCAACAGAGACCGCTTCTCAGAGGGCTGAGTGCAGGCGCAGCATACGTACTGCATCTTCACGCCATGCGCCCACACCATTGCACAAGTCACCAACCTCAGGGATGGAGAAATTGGAGAAAAAAACCCGAGCAGCAGGATAATGGCAGATAACCCTGCACGCTCCACCACCTATGGCCCTCACTCACCCATTGTGGACAGTAGGTGATGGGGGTTGGGGTCACTGTCGGAAGGGAGCTGCTTGGGTGACAAGGAGAAACATAATGGGGAAAAAATCTCCACACTGGTGAATGTGTGTCCAAATGGGCTACTAGTACTTCAAGAACACAAGGCCCCACATCGGGAGCCATGATTAAGAACAGCAATTGTCTCTGCAATTCAAAAGACCTGCTGATGATCTCGTCATTATAATTTTCTCTGAGTAGGATACAAACTGCCACTTGTGGGCCTGACACACGAGTACTAAAAAGCCTCCGATATGGGGGGCATACTCCAAGGGTCAACACAGCGGTGAGGTATAGGTGGCCCAAGCAGTACAAGCAAGAAGGGCCTTGGGAAACGGGAGGAGGTGCTGGGCAGTGGTGGAAGGAGGTCCTAGCCAGAGGGACAGGGCAGGGCAAAAAGAGAATAAGGAAAACAAAAATAAGCTCCAAAATTATTTATTAAAAAGATGCCATCTATTTTATGAATCTAGTTTAATGTGCTCTAAAGGGTACAGCACAAGCTTGCAGCCTAGCAGTAGTTTAACAGGAAATGTTTAGGTGGGGGGACTCTCACATCTAGATTTCTAGAGGGTGGAACTTTCACTTCTAGGTGGTGGAACCCTCTTGTAATAGTCAATGGAGAAAGATGACACAGGTCACACAATTTTTTTAAAGAGGTGGTGGAACTTAGTTCCTGTGGCTTCCTGCCCAACTGAATCCCTGCGGCCTAGAAGATCTAGGTTCAAATCCCACCACCAGAGCCACTTAAAGTAGCATGTGTAGCGTGACAAAAATTTCCATCTTTTTTTCCTGCAAAAATGCATTTCTGGCATCCTTAGATTCATCCTTGGCATATTCTTAATTTTCTCAGATATTTTTAAAAGAACTTTTATAGCCGATTTTGTAATTAATGACTCAAGCCATTAAAGATGGCCACCACTTGCAGTTTTTAAAAATCTCTTCCGCTGAGGTTTCCTGTTGAATGTACATTATTAGATTAATACTGTGGTTGTATTAGGATGGCCCGACCACATGTCACTGACAGTAAAAAGCACAGCACTGTACCAAGTTCTTAAATTTTTTTTTTTTTTTATGGTGCGTATGGCACGGGAGCAGGAACTTCCAAAAATATCAAAATCCTGCATCTTTATTCAGAAACTAAAGAAAACAAAGGCAGAATAGGTATACTAAATTTTTTTTGGCAGAAAAACATTACTAAAAATAAAAACGGACATGGTGATTAAAAAATACTGTTCCTTTTATCTCAGTGTGACCTTGAGTATGTCACAAAATCTGCCAGTGCTTCAGTCCAAGCAGCTGTAAACCTGGCAAAATGCAGGAGTCCACTGAAAAGAAGATACTGAGTATCAGCTTGGTTAGTCTGGGTAAATTGCAGCAAAAAACAATCTTAAGGATGGTATTTAATATTATTTATATATTGAATTTTGTTGATCTGTAAACCCACTAGACCTAAAGTCCCTTTTCAGGGCTGACCGAGAGGTACAGATGGTAAACAACTGAAATTGAACCAAATTAAGCTGTTGGTGGTATTTTTAGTGAATGGGACAAATCTGGCCAGGACACCGGGGAAATTCCCCTACACTGACAGTAGGGGATTTTGGCTGCTGTGAGAACATGGCAGATGCCTCTTGAACGGTGAAGCAGCAACATGCCCCAGACACTGCTCAGCTTGAGCAGGCTTCAGTTGTACAGATACGAGTGCTGGAGAGTGAGAACACATCGGGTTCTCATATGGAGATGGATTCCGTGGAGTGTGGCGCACGCCAAGAATCGGGAGATGCTGTCTTGTGTGAGGAATCTTGCTTATTGATACCCAAGCTATTGGTGGCCTCCGAACTTCCTCCTTTGCTGCACATCGCTTCAGTTGTGCATACTGACACGGAATCTAATGTTATTTCTCCGGCAGTTTCTAAAACTGTATTGGTCTCTGGGGAACGCTCTGAGCGGCCGACTTTGACAGATCCTGTCGGCATGACTCACCCTGAAGACGAGGCAAACCCAGGAATGCGGAAACAACCTGAACAAAGGGATTCCTTTCCGACCACAGACTGGTTGAAAGACGGTGCTCTGTCTGATGCAGGCTGGATTTTGGTTAATGGTAAATGGCTTCCTGATTCAAGGTGGGAAACTTTCACTCCGGAGAAGACACAGCAGAATCACGAATGAGCTGAGGACCCTGCAACAGGTCAGACGTGTCTTAAGATAAATACTTGTGTGTTAGAGGGAGAAGAAGCACTGACCAATGCTGATATATTTACATAGGCTCCACAAACTTCTCCTCTGGTCCCCCGAGCTCAAAACCACCCTGGGGCCCGATTTTCTGATCTATTTAAAAATAATAGGTTATAGCAGGCACCCAGAAGGAACGCTGTCTGCCTCTGTTACCACAGGGGCCTAGATCGGGGTTTCTCAAATGATGAGACCAGCCTCCCTTGGGAGGCCCTAACCTGTTCCAGGGGAGGCTCAACCAAGTCTGAAAAAGAACTATATTTAAATTTTGAGTTTTAGGTATTTTGTGTGAAAGGATGAGGCAATCTGAAAAAGGGTAATAGTAGGTAAATTTACTTATTTATTTACAAATTGGTGAATAGGGAAGACACTCTGAGCCAAGGTTCATTTCAAGTGTACCTTGGGAAGTGTAGGGAGTGAATACAATTCAAAAGGCAACTACAAAACTAAGCAACACAAAATGAATAACAGTGCAAACAAATAGGAACAATGAACAAATAATGCGAGGTAACAACTGACCATTTAAACTGGTGGCAGAACAAGCGAAATGCAGGGCTTAAGCAGAGACGACGTAGAAGCAAGAGCAGGAGGAAGCAAAAGGATCTCTGAGAGGATGCTTAAGAGCAGGGGAAGAGGGAGACAGGTGGGTAGGAATATTATTCCAGATAGAGTGGAAATAGACAGAGAAAGCAGTATGACCAATGAAGGCACTGCAGCAAGGGATAACAATGGTTTGAGAGTCAAAACAGTGGAGCAAGTACACTGCCCTGGGGAGGGGGGTACAAGGAGAGGTACAATAAGCTGTATATAGTGTGAGCTAACTACTCAAAGGAGTTTCACTTTATTACTGAGGTACTGTGCTAAGATGTTATTTTTTTTATGGGGAGGCCCAAGACTACTTCAATGTTTGGGGGGAGGCTCACCATGACAATGTTTGAGAACTAGTGGCCTAGATGAACACCCTGATAGGCTTTATGTGGCCAGAAGATTATTAAAGTACTCAATGAATTTTCATGCTAATGATATTTTTGCTCTAATCAACATACGGGGAGAAGATACGTTTGACATTAGCTTTAAAACCTTCTCTGGTTTAGATAAATTTTGGAATCGCTATGAGAACTGTAAAACTTAACCTCTTTGGTTGTCTTTTTGGGCCATCCCAATCACTAAACCACTTTATAAAAATGTGCATATTATGTTTAGGAATGAGGGGGTAAATGTGGGGGATATTCTTTTCTGGCTGGAGCATAAGTGCACTGTTCTAGGATCTCCAGAAGCTGTCATTGATGGGAAAGGGATTTGGACAGGCAGCTGGAAATTTAAAGTGAAATTACATATTGTAGAAACAGAGGTACTGCATATCCCCAATAGTTTTTTTTTGGAAAGGACAGAGGGGTATGCTTTTATCCCAGACAACCTAAGGCTTGTTATAAGTGTAATAGCAGGAGGCACCTCGGTAGTGCCTGCAACAAAATCAAATGTGCTCTGTGTGGGGATTTTGACCACGATAGTAATACTTGCAGAAATGTCTTTTGTTGTAACCTCTGTGATGAACAAGGACATGTTTATCACCAGTGTCCTTGGGCAGGCCAGAATAAGCAGGGTGGGGTAAACAAGGAAGATTTAATAAATAATGCACAGGATAGATTTCGGCACAGGGAAAGATCAGATGCAGGTTCCAATCAGGCCCCAGCCTCCGATCAAGGCCCTGCTCCAACCCAGGCAGGTAATGAATCTGCCCCATTTACTACTCCTCCCAAAAATGGTAGAGAGTCAAGGAACTGTCCCTGAATCAATTTCTGTAGATTCTGACCAGGAAAAAAAAGATACGACTTCCTTGGTTGAGGTTCCTGGAACCTCCCTTTCAGGGGAACTCCCCCTTACACAGGCCGATAAGCCTACACTCCCCTCCACCTTGGAGTTTCAAATACCCCCTCCTAAACGAGTGAGTGACTAGAGCTTCTAGTCGGAGTTTGATTCAGCCATCCAAACTTCCCATCGACAACCCTTTTCAGCCCCTGCAGATTTTGGAGGGAGGATCGGAATCGGATGTTTCTTTACAGTCAGGCCTCGTCTCTGACATGGACTGTGAGGCAGATGGGGGTTGGGGGCTTTTGGAAGGAAAGAAAAAAAGGGGAAGAAAAGGGAAAAAAAAAAAAAAGATATTCCTAACCCTTAAGGCTCTGTTACATTTTCCTTTCTTTGATTTATGGCAGAAATTAAACTCATTTCTTTAAACACTTGTAGTATTAAGAATTTTAAGAAAAGGATAGCCTGTTTACATTTCTGTCTTATGCTGCAAGCAGATATTTTTTTGCAGGAAACCAGGTTTAATTGCCTCACTGATATAAGGCAGTAATTTAAATTATGGACTACAGGGCCTACTTTTTGGCCATACGGGGATGAAGCAGCCGATGGCCTAGGTATTTTATTCAATCATACCTTTGTCCAGATATCTAGACTTGTGGATATATATACTCTGGGAGGGCTTTGCTTTTGGATTGTGTCTATAAAGGTTTTCCACTCCGTTTGATTAATACCTCTGCACCCCAAGTTAAGACCTTACGGATAGAATTGTTTCATGCTATCCAACCCTACCTCTTTACTAAAAAACAAATTATTTGGGGCGGAGATATGAATTGTGGTCTGGGTGTTCGATTTAAGGATTCAGTCCAGACAAAAGTTTATTGTGATTCACATGCTTAAGTGAAGGTTATACAAACGGCTTCTATGAAAGATGCATATCGTATGCTCCATAACGATGAAGGAGCTACTTAAAGACGCAGTACAATTCGCACTAGAACTGATTTTTTCTTTTTGTCCAAATTTCTATTTCCACGCACTTTTATCATTCGATTATGTGAATTTTCTGATCATATGGTTTTAATCTGTACATTAAATATGTCCCAATTTCCTCCTAGATTCCTAGGGGCCCCAATTCGATGGAAATTAAATTCTTTGTTATTACAAGATCAGGTCGTGCAGATTAAACTGAAATCCCTTCTAGCGGCCCGGAATTCGGTTTGGTTTTTATATGATTATATGACACAATGGTGGACAGACACTAAAAAGGACTTTAGAGATTTCTTTATGCTTGCAGCATAAGACAGAAATGTAAACAGGCTATCCTTTTCTTAAAATTCTTAATACTACAAGCGTTTAAAGTACCCTTTTTAACAAATCATGAGAGGATGGCACGGTACCTGAGGACTTGAGGAAGGCAGATGTGATTCCCCTTCACAAAAGTGGGACCAAGACAGAGGCAGGAAACTACACACCTGTCAGTTTGACCTCTGTGGTAGGGAAAGTAAATACAGGTTACTCACCTGTAACAGGAATTCTAGGAATGGTATATGTTGTTCATCCACACTTATTGGCAGGTATCCTTGCCGCTTTAAATCTTGCCGGAAGGTCTTCAAGCTTGCTCCTCCCACCCACCCGGGTGGTATAACTCTCGGCTCCGCCCCATGACGCCAGATCTGGCCCGATGGAAGCTCAGGTTGTGCGTCGAAGCCGAGGAGGTCGGGTGGGTCATGTGGATGAACAACATATACCATTCCTAGAACTCCTGTTACAGGTGAGTAACCTGTATTTCTAGGGACATGGATATGTTGTTCATCCACACTTATTGGCAGACTCCTAGCAGTTCTCCGGGAGGAGGGAGGCAAGACGCACACCCCCTACTTAGGGAAGAGAGACTGGAGAACCGAGGCCCCAAAACCAGCATCCCGGCGTGACTCAAGGTCGATGTGGTAATGGGTAATGAAGGTGTTTGCTGACTTCCAGGTAGCAGCCCTGCAGATTTCCTGGATAGGGACGTCCCTGGAAGCAGCCACCGTTGCAGCAGTATGGCGGGTAGAATGAGCTCTTATCCCTCTTGGAGGCTCCATGCCCGCCAACTTATAGCAGAGATCTATGCAGGAGGTTACCCACCTGCTTATCGTCCGCTTGGCTGCAGGTCTGCCAGATGCGGCTTCAGCGTAGGTGACAAACAGCTGGCGAACCTCTCCCCGAATTTCAGCCGTGCGCTCCTTATAATAAGCGAGCGCCCTTCTAGGGTCCAGAGTATGGAGCCTATATTCGGCCTCCGAGGTGTGATTGGGGTAGAACACCGGCAGAGTCAACACCTGGTTAAGGTGAAACTCCGACACCACCTTCGGAAGGAATTTCGGGTGGGGGCGCAGGACAACCTTGTCCCTGTGGAAGACCAGGTAAGGAGACTCGATGGAAAGCGCCTGGAGCTCTCCCATCCTTCTGGCTGACGTGATAGCCAACAAGAAGGCGGTCTTCCATGACAGGTGAGAGAGAGCACACCTGTGCATTGGTTCGAATGGCTTGCCCATGAGCTTTGCCAGTACCAGCAGTAGATCCCACGGAGGTGGGGTTCCTGCACTGGAGGAAATGTGATCAAGGCCTTTGAAAAGCGCCAGACCACCTTCTCCTGCGCACATCGACTGCTTCCCGGCCCGCCCCGGTAAGCAGAGATGGCTGCCAGGTGCACCCTTAGGTCGCCGACCTAAGCCCTTGACTGGAAAGGGACCATAAATAGTCCAAGATGCTTGCTAAGGAACAGGAGGAAGGGTCCAAGCCCTTGCTCTGACACCAAATGGAAAACCTTTTCCATTTGAAGGCATAGCATTTTCTGGTCGACTCTCACGGACGCCTCAACTACATTGAGGACCTCGTCGGAAAGACCCAAGGCCTGGAACTCTAGCCCCAGGAACCAGGCCGCCAGGTGCAGGGATTGAAGGTCCGGATGGAACACCTTCCCTGATTGACTGAGAGCAGGTCCGGGCGAGCTGGAAGCTGCGCGAATCCTGGAGCTGAGACTGAGGAGATCTCGGTACCAGAACTGGCGAGGCCAGTCTGGGGCTATCAGAATCACCTGCGCCTTGTCCCTCCTCGCCTTGAGAAGCACCTTGTGGATCAAGGGAATGGGAAAGGTAAAAGAGGCCGGGGTCCACTGCCTCGAAGGCATCCCCTGCAGCGAGCCCCTGCTGAGGGGGCGGCATGGAACAGACTCAGCTCGCTGCTCTCCTGGAGGCAAACAGGTCCACCTGAGGTGTGCCCCAATGGGAGAACAGATGCTGTACTACCTCCGCAGGAGAGACCACTGTGGGATGCAGCCCCTATCCGGCTCAGGGCATCCGCCAGGTGTTGGAGGCTCCTGCCACGTGAATGGCTAGGAGATCCTCCTCCAGGCTGCGCAGAGTGACCAAATGCGGAGAGCTTCCTTGCATAGAAGCATGGAGCGTCTGCCCTGGCGGTTTAGATAGTACATGGTCGTGGTATTGTCCGCCTGGACTCGGACCACTTGACCCCGGAGGAACGGAGCAAAGGCGGTGAGAGCTAGGGACCGCTGGAGCTCCAGCAGGTTGATGTGGCATTGGGACTCTCGGGACCAGAGGCCATGAGCCCGTGTTCCCCAGATGGGCACCCCAACCCATCAGAGAGGCATCGGTCGATAGAGAGACCGGCGGCTCGGGCGGACGTAACGGGATGCCCTCCTGCAAATGATCTGGAATGGTCCACCACTGAGAGCTGCTCACATCCCCTGTGTCACCGCATACAGGCTGGTCCAAAGGATCGCAGAGGGCTAGGACCACTGGCTGGCCAGTCCCCACTGAAGGGGACGCATGCTCCAGCGGGCCCAACGGACCACGCTGGTGCAGGCCGCCATGAGACCCAGGAGGCGCAGGAAGTCCCGGTAGGCGCCAAATTGCCTCAACCAGAAATGATCGGGCAAAGGAGGAAATAACTCGGCCCTGTCCGCCGGGAGCCGCAAGCCTGGCTCAAGAGAGTCGAGCTGCGCCTGGTGAATAGAATCACCTGCTTCGCTCGAGTTCACTTGGCCTCGCTTGATAGGAGGCCCAGTTGAGAGCAGACCTGGAGGGCAGATCTCTGGACCACTCCGCCTCCTTCCTGGAGGAGCTGCTATCAGCCAGTCGTCCAGGTAGGGGGTACACCTGACCCTCGGGCGCCAAGAGGGAATGCTGTCACCACTGCCATGCATTTGGTGAAGACCCTGGGAGCTGGAGACAAGTCAAGGGCATGGCTTGGAACTCAAGAGGGATCCTTCCGCCGAAGTTAAGGAATTCTGGTGAGACGGACGGATAGGGACGGAAAAACGGCCCTGCAAGTCCAGAGAGCAGAACCATTACTGCTGCTCCAAGGATGGTATTATCTGAGCCAGAGTGACCATCCTGAAGGTTCGAGACCTTAGGAACTTGTTTAGGTCGTGAGGTCGAGGAATGGGCGCCAGCCCCGTCCGCTTCTGGAACCAGGAAGTACCTGGACACAAACCCTGGGTCTGGAGAGGGTCCACCACTCTTCTTATCACCTCCTTCTGGAGAAGGAGAGCGATGTCGGCTCGACGAGCCGCCAGTGAGGCTGGGGATCCTCAAGCCCGCGAGGCGACTGCCTGAAGGGTGGTGCCTGTCAATTCCAGAGGCAGGCCTCTTCCCACCACCTCCAAGACCCACCTGTCCGTGGAAACAGCGGACCAGGCGAACGGAGAGTCAGCTGAGCCGGTTCTCCACGGGGGACCCAGGGGTAGGTAGACGGGAATGGGGAAGACACCCTCAGCCCGCCATGGGCAGGCTTGGGAGGGACCGGCCGAGGGACCTCCTGGGCCCTTTCCTCCCTGCCTCCTGTTAGAGGAAGCCGGCTGCTTGGGTTTGGGATGCCAAGGCCGAGCCTGCTGGCCCTGACGTTGCTGGGCCGGGCGCGCCGGGGGCACAGAAGGACCAAAGGGCTTAGGCTGTGGTTTGCGTCTTTGTCCTTCTGAGCTGAAGAGACCGAGTCCAAGGTAGCATTGACTTCTCGATCCTCTGCAGGTGACCTTCCACCCCAGGGTCGAAGAGGTCAGTCCCTAAAAGGGAACATCCGCCAACTTGTGCTGGGTATCCGCAAAGGTGGATATCCTCAGCTGCTTCTCCCACGACGATAGCCACTCGTGGCCGCCACCGATCTGGCACATGAGGTCCCCATATCCAAAGCAGTCTGGAGCTGCTGTTTGGCCACTGCTCCTGCCCTGGTCCCGCACCTGCTTAACCGTAGTCTGCAGATCGGCAAGATGAGGATGACCTCATCCAGGGAGCCCAACAGGGCATGAGAAAAATGTGCCATGAGGACGGGTCAACTGGCCTGAGTCAAGGCCGAGAGAGGACGCAGCGTAGATTTTCGCCCGACATAGTCCAATTCTTTGACCCTTGTCAGGAGGTTTGTCCACATCCCTGGCGCTGCCCGGGCGCGGCGAACGCTCAGTCGGTAACCAACCCCTCAGCAGAGGGTGTTCAAAACGGACAAGGAACCGGTGGACTGTGACATTCCTGGCCATCCTGGCCAAGGCGCAGGGCAGGAAGCAGGGCGCTGCCAAAGCTCCAGTGCCGACCCACTATGGCCTCGCCACCGGAAAGGCCTCCGTCGAGAATCCCCCGGTCCAGAATCTCCGTGAGGGGATACCTGGCCCCGTTTGGAACGGGTTCGGCTCCATCCCGTGGACTCCGAGATGAGCCAAGCAGTCCTAGGAAGGACGACGGGCTATCGCCCATTGACTGACCTCCTGAAGACTCCAAGTCCAGTCGCTTGGAGAAAAGGAGGAATCATCTTCGGACTCGAAGAGTCCTCAAGAGCTGCCTCTGGCCTGAGCCACCTTCACCTGCCGAGGTCGGTCGGGAGTGAGGGTAACTGACAGTCGATGGGTAGACCCTCAGCCGACCGAGAATCTTGGTCTGAGCCCCAATTGTGGCTGTGGAGGCGGAGGTTCCACCGAATCGGTGGAGCAGCTGGTTTGGCCGAACAACCGCGCCTGGGTATAGGCTCCTCTGATAAGTCGAGGGTTGTGTCGGCCCGCCCGTGACAGCCACTTAATGGCCGGGAAGGCGACGGGTCCGGCTTACTCCCGGCCAGGAGGTAGCTGTTGCAACATAAGGTCCGCACGCCGACGACTTACGCCGGAGCCCTCATCCGAGGAGGAGGAGCGGCGACGCCGCTTATCGCAGTGCCGAGACCGAGACCGCCTATGACGGTGGGATCGGCTGGACCGGAAGAGGTCCGAGACCGAGTCCCGGAATTTCCGAGGTCGGTGCGGGAGGTGTCGGCCGAACGGCACTCGTCAGCCGGATGGTCCATCCGAGGGCTCCGGAACCGGAGGCACAGGCGAGCCCACGGGATCCTCAACTCCTCCCGGGGGAACCGGGGAGAGGGGAATCTCGGCTGCTAAAGGCGACAGCCCGTCCAATGGGTTGAGAAAAATCTCGACTTCATCGGTGGGAGTCTCGGTCAACTGACCTGACGGGGACACCGTGAGGCCAGTGGCCGAAGCCGAGCGGTCGACCGAAGCCGACGGTCGATGGCCCGGGGAGAGGGACCTTTCCGCCTCCCAAGAGCCGCCGACGGAGGATTCCCACTCTGTCCTCTTTTGGACCGAGAATAAGGTCCAGCAGACGCAGGCCCTTCTCCCTTAGTGGAGAGGGACAGACAAAGCTCCTTAAAAGAAGCCGCGTAGGAAGAACCCAGAGAGAGCGGATAAATGCCGCTGCCGAGGAGATCTGACGCCCGCGCCTCCTCTTCGAGGCGACCATCCGCTCGAGCTGATCCGCGAGCCCGCCGCCGGACACCGCCAACCGGGCCTCCTTGGACTTCACCGGAGGGAAACGCTTCTCGGGACGGCCCAGTTGCAATCGGGCAGCACGGTCTTCGAGGACGTAGGCCGAGAAAGATGAGCACAGATCGCAAGCCTGCGGGTCGTGCTCAAGGCCTAAACAGTAGACACACGTGGAGTGTGGATCCGTCCGAGACATCTTCTGCCCGCATGGGCATCTCCGAAACCGGGAGTCGATTTGTCCATTGCAGCCTGAGGATAGAAGACTGAAGTCTTTTCGCAAATTTATTTTTAAATCCATAAGCGGAGAAATAGGAACCAGTCTCAAAGCGCGGGCGTGTAAGGAGGGAACCTGAGCTTCCAAGCGGTAAGGAAGATCTGGCGTCATGGGGCGGAGCCGAGAGTTATACCACCCGGGTGGGTGGGAGGAGCAAGCTTGAAGACCTTCCGGCAAGATTTAAAGCGGCAAGGATACCTGCCAATAAGTGTGGATGAACAACATATCCATGTCCCTAGAATGGAATCACTTCTGAAGGAAAGAACTGTTGAGTACCTACAGGCCAGTGGGGCACAGGACCCAAGGCAGCATGGGTTCACAGCGGTAAGGTCATGTCAGACAAATCTAATTGATTTCTTTGACTGGGTGACCAAAGTAGTAGACCAGGGAGGGGCTGTGGACATGGCCTACCTAGACTTTAGCAAGGCATTTGACACAGTCCCACACAAAAGATTAATAGTCAAATTAACCAGCCTGGGAGTGGGTCCCAGTTGGTAGCCTAGATACAACATTGGCTGGACAACAGGACACAGAAAGTAATTGTAAATGGAGTCCACTCTGAAGAAAGAGGGGTTACTAGTGAGATACCGCGAGGGTTCAGACTTGGGTCCAGTCCTCTTAATGTCTTTATAAGTGACATTGCAGAGGGACTGGAAGGAAAAGTATGCCTCTTTGCAGATGGCACAAAGATCTGCAACAGGGTTGATACACAAGGAGGCGTGGAAAGGATGAGAAGGTACTTGGCAAGATTGGAGGAATGGTCAGAAGTATGGCAGCTTGGATTCAATGCACAGAAGTGCAAAATAATGCACCTGGAAACAAAACCAGGGAAGATTACACAATTTGGGGGTAACAACAACAAAATGGAAAGGGACCTGGGGGTAAGGTTGGCAAGCAATGTGAGAAGGTAGTACGGAGGGCTGGGGGGATACTGGGATGTATAGGGAGAGGCATCACCAGCAGAAAACAGGAAGTTGTTATCCCCCTGTACAGACAGTTGGTGAGACCCATCTGGAGTACTGCGTCCCGTTATGGAGACCCCATCTCCGCAAGGACATCGACGGGATGGAGGCAGTTCAGAGGAGGGCAACTAAAATGGTGCAGGCTCTGCAAGGGAAGCCATACGAGGAGAGACTAAAGGAGCTTAATATGTATACCCTTGAGGAAAGGAGGGACAGGGGGGACATGATAGAAACATTTAAGTACCTCAGTGGAATTAAAGTCCAAGAGGGTAGTACCTTTTAGAAAAAGAGATGTGCAAGAACAAGGGGACACAATTTGAAGATAGAGGGGGACAGCTCAGGGGCAATGTGAGGAAGTATT
Organism: Neoceratodus forsteri; assembly: GCA_016271365.2. Classification (NCBI taxonomy): domain Eukaryota; kingdom Metazoa; phylum Chordata; order Ceratodontiformes; family Ceratodontidae; genus Neoceratodus; species Neoceratodus forsteri. The sequence goes on from JADMNL010000024.1 coordinate 340,289,923, forward strand.
TTTTCACAGAGAGGGTGGTGGGTGCATGGAACAGCCTTCCTGAGGAGGCTGTGGGGTCTAAAACTGTGGAAGAATTCAAGAATGCATGGGATAGACATAAGGCAATTTTTGTGGTGGGTAGGAAGAAATAGGCTGTTGGTTAAATAGGATCTGCAGCTTATCCTCTAGGTAGGGAAATGGGCAGATTAGGTGGGCCAAAGCGGTCCTTATCTGCCATCAAAGTCTATGTTTCTATGTTAAGGGCGGTATACACACATAAAAAAATATATACAGTATCTGAATTTTTGACAACAGCTTCATCGATTGACATCTTCGCCAAATGTTGCAGATGTCAGGGTCAAGTTGCAGACAGATGCAATAAAACAGCATGTGAGAAGCTATCAATATGATCGGGCGGTGTCACTGCAAGCTGAAATGCAGTATGGTACTGTAAAGTCACCTTCTGCTGACCCTTTTGCAGTTTGTTAATCTAGATTAGATAATACTTTAATGGAGGATCTGAAGAATACTGAAGGGGTGGTATTAAATTCAAAGACTGGAATGTTTCAGGTGATTAGACATTCTCTTAGTTCACTACAAGGACTAGTTATATTTCAGGGGTTCAATAGGGGGGGATGTTTTCTCTAGCGCATTACCAAGCCTTTCACAGGCTGATGTTGACACTTTGGAAAAACCTATTACAACAGAGGAAATTTGCCTGAAAATGTTATATTTTTGCTTGCAATCTATCTTTTTATTTTTTTCTCTTCTCCTCCTTAATGTTATTATGTCTTGATGTATCAACTGTAATATTGTGGCTCCTATGTCTTGTACTCTCCCGGGTCGTGCCTGAAAATAGGCAGGATTGTTTGCCTAGCGCACTTACCCGGTTACCAAAAGCTAATAAATACATACATTTTAAATCTAACCTTGGGTGTTTCCCCAGGGGTTGACGGCTTAACAAATGAATTTTATAAGTTTTTTTTGGAAGATTTTTGTGAAATTTTATCTACTGTATACAATGAAATTTTAGATACAGGAGTATTGCCTCGAGCTTTTTCAGATGTCATATTACTTTTTTTGTTTAAAAAGGGTGACAACACTGATATAGGAAATTGGAGGCCTATCAATTTACTTAATTCGGACTACAAAATGTTTTCAGCTGTCCTTTGTCACAGATTACAAAAAATAGCTTCTATTTTGATACACCCGGTTCAAACTTGCTCAATCCGGGGACGAAACATTCAGCAAAATTTGAAAGTTTTACGCAATATTTGTGAGTTTGGGAAATAATGGCATCTTTCAGGTTATCTGTTGGCTCTGGATCAGACTAAGGCATTCGACAGAGTATCTCATCAGTTTCTCTGGGAAGTATTAGAACGTTATGGTTTGTCGAGTCGTTTTGGGACTTGGATTAATCTATGTTATACAGGGGCTAAAATATTTCCTGCATTTAATGGGGAATGAGGAGAACCTTTATATTTACATAGGGGTGTTAAACAGGGATGTCCGCTTGGTCCCCTGTTATATACCTTTGTCCTGGATCCAGTGATCCGGGAGATACTAAATGACGTTACCATTCAGGGGTTGTCCCCTTCCCCTGTTTTGGAACCTCAGAAATTAGCTGTTTATGCTGATGACATTGTGCTTATGGTACCTGGAGCTGAATCTGGGGAGGCAGCCATTAGAGTACTGGACAAATATGCCACTATTTCAGGAGCAGCTATTAATTATATTAAAAGAAAAGGGGTGTATATTGGAGAAGGGATCCCTACTTCCAATATTGGACGGATTTCTATATTCCAGGAGCCAATTAAAATTTTGGGGTGTCTTTTTGGCCCCGGGGATATTGCTTTGCTAAATTGGTTAGACAGAATTAAAATTGGAGAACTTAAAAGTACAACTGTGGAAAACTTGGGCTTTATCAAAAGTAAAGAGGGTTTTGATCGTGAAAAAAATATATCCTTTCTTTGTTTTTATATGTCTGTAGTTCTTTCCCCCTCCCTACCTCATTAGACACCAGATTATATAGTGTTTTTTTCCAAATGATTTGGGGGAGCCGATTTAATCTGGTTAGAAGAGATTTCACATATTTACCTGTGAAAAAAGGGGGCCTTGGAATGATACATCCATTAGTATTCTTTTTTTCCTCTACCATGCTTCCCACAACAGGGGACAATAGACATATCAGTGGGATGCTTGGACAGAGGTACTCTTTAGGAATTTTCTTCCGAGGTGGGGAGACACCGTACCTAGGCTCACTGTTACTTTAGAAGTTCTAGATTTTGCTATTCCTGCTATACGGAAACTTAATCAATGGGGTATTAAGAAGGAGCAGGTTATGACACTTTCTCGTAAATGTTTGTATGGGGACATTATGAGGAGAAACTCTGCTTGTCAGGTGGATTTTCCCAGATGCATTCCAACAAAATTGACTTCTGCTCTGCATATATTGGTAGATAAGAGAATTCCGGTACAAATGTGGGATATACTATGGCTTTGCTGTCATGGTAGACTCGGGGTTAAGGGGAATTTAAAACATAAGCCCTTGTCAGAAAGGCAATGTATTCGTTTGGAATGTGCTGGTATTGAGGAAACTATGGTACATTTCTTTTTCACTTGTTCTTATGCTCAACAGTTCTGGCAAGACCTGTCTTCTAAGCGGCATTGGGATCTGGCATTATTAGTTAACTATGAGGTTTTGATTTTGGGGGATTACTCAGGGTTTTTTTTTTGTTTTTTTTCTCACAGTATCACCTTAGTACACTGAATTTGTTATTTGCTGGTATTAAATATTTTCTTTGGCAGGCTTGCTGTCAATTTTCGTTACAACATTTAAATGTACCAACTTTTACTGTTATTTCACAGGTTGAGAATATGGCTCGGAGACAGCGGGATTCTGAACGAACGCTGCTTGCTTTACCTAAATTTCGAATTTTGTGGAAACATCTTTTGGCTGTGAAACTATTTTTTTCTACAGTTTACGTGACAGATTTTTCGGTTGAGTGTAACATTATTGTAAAACACTGTTTTTCTAGGGTTTTGACTGGGTTTTGTGGTGGGGATTTCTTATTTTTTTGCTTGGATGCACTTTATATTTTCTGTTTTATTACTTTTGCTGATGTTTTTCTGTTTTTTTTTCTACTTTGAGTTGTTGTGATGTATTGTTTGTTGCAATAAAAAATTCCCCTCTTTTTCGATAAGTGCCATGCGATCTTTAGCATCCACCTGAACTACCACCAATCCAGGCAGATGGAACCTCGTTTTAATGTCTCATCCGAAAGACGGCACCTCAGAAGTGCAGCACCCCACCTCATGCTGCACTACAGTGTCAGTCTTGGGATATTAACCAATATAAAGTGGTTGCCCACAGCTAGCCTGCTTAAAATATCAGCAGATGCCAACAAGGGAATTATAACCAAGATGCCAAAGTGCCAGGCCGACTAGATAAAACATGAAGCCTGTAACATGAAATTGCCTGTTTTCTATTTTTTTTTTTTTTTTTTTTTTTACCTGTGAGCAATTCTGGCAACAATGCAAAGATCTGAGTTTCTACAAAAGGTAGGTCAAAGATGTAATTATTATTTTACATATCAGTTGCAATGACTTACCACAATGGTCACCCCTTCATGCACCAATGATGGCGAAGCATACAGACTGGTTGAGTACAGTCCAACATAAAGCGTTGACCTGGTTTAAAAAAAAAATGCTGAACTAGGAAAAGGCAATAATCAGAAACACAAGGACCATAACAATAGTAAAACATATCTCCCTGGTTTGCAATATAAACTGTGATTCCTAATTAGTCGGTGACATAGGGGACCAAAGTTCTTGCTTTCCCGAAACAAGACAATGTGGCACTAGGGCTCAATTCAGGAAATTTAGGATGCACAATTCAAAAAGGCTGAACCTGGCACCACAGTAGGCAGCTTGAAATTGTCCTTACCCGTTTTCCCCCAAATGTACTCACAGTACATCACGCAGATCCTGTTTAAATGATGCAAACTACACAGAACCAAGACCTTTTGACAAGCTTCCCACATGAGGCTAGAATTACTCTATTCCCCAAAAAAAGGGAACAAAAAAAAATCACAAAGCTTTCAATGTCCATTACAAAGAGGAGCTAATAATGGCTTAGAGTACCTGCCCCAAAATATCCCAACCAGTAAGATGGTTATCTGGGAACTCTGCACCCTGGTTATCTTGCCATGTAGTACCATTATAATTACAGTTCAGCAGCCCCATCACTTTCACACTGTAACCTCACATAACAGCAAATGTTTTGATAATGTACTGGCTATGATAAATTTACTTATTTCGTTTTTGTTTACTGGGTAGGTGCACTAGACAAGAATTTTGCCTATTTTCAGGCACAACCCGGGAGAGTTCCACACAATGGAAAAGCAACGTACAGACATAAGTATACTATACATAACATTTAGGCAACAGTAGCTATACTGTTGTAGTGCAGAAAGTAGATCAGTGAGCAAACAACATATAGGATACAATATATAGGCAGGTAATACAATTTCCAGGTACAGTAAACAAGGGCTGTGATAGTTTACAGGTATATAACTGCTATGATGTTTGGCAGGTATGCTATCTAGGGAGGAGGCATTTGAGAGGCAGGACAAGAGCAGTGGTCAGCGTACCTAAGGAGGGATCCAATACTCTTTTTAAAGACCTGGTGGGTACTGGATTGTCTGCCATGTAGCAGTAGGGAATTCCAAACTTTGGGGGCAGATATTGCAAAGGCAAGTTCACCCTTCTTGCTGGAGCGTCTGGAGATATCAAGTGGGGATTGCTCAGATCATCTCAGGGTGTACAGCAGAGCAGGTTGTTGTAACATAGCTGTGAGGGACACAGAAGTACCAGTTCTGATTATATTGTTGACCATGCAGCCAGCTGTGTAGAGCAGATAGGATGGGGAGAGCCAGTTAAGACTAAAGTGTACTAAATGCACAAATGGACACAGCTGGAAACAATCACAGCTCAGTGTGCCTTTAGGAAGAGATGGTAGGCATAGGGTGCTGGTAAATGGCAGTCACTTGGAGGATGGGAGAGTGACCAGTGGAGTTACTGGGATAAGTACTGGGTCTTGTCCTCTTCAATGTTTCATAGGTGACATCGCTGAGAAACTGGAGGGGAAGGTGCGTCTCTTTATGGATGACACAAAAACCTGCAACAGGATGGACACCCAGGAAGGGGTGGAGAGAATGCAAAGGGATCCAGGGACCCTAGAGGAGTGGGCTAGGGTGTTGCAGCTGGGTTCCAAAGCCAAAAAGTGCAAAGTCATGCACCTGGGGTGGAAAAATCCAGGGCTGTGTATAAAGCGGGGGTACTTAAAGTCACCAAGCAGGAGAGCGATCTTGGGGTAATCATATCTGATTATCTCAAGGTGGCAGGACAGTGCAATAAGGCAGTAGGCAAGGCTAGTAGGATGCTGGGAGGGGGATTTCCAGCAGCAGAAGGGAGGTGATGTTGCCACTGTATCACTCACCAGTGAGAGCCCACAGAGAGTACTATGTCCAGTTCTGGAGGCCATATATCCGCAAGGATATCAACAGGTGGACTACCAAAATGGCATGGGGGTTGCACGAGAAGCCATAAAGAGAGTCTGCGGGAGCTCATCGTATACTCCCTGGGGGAGAGGAGCGCTAGAGGAGACAGGACGGAGGCCTATAAGTACCTCAAGGGGGTGAACAAGGTGCAGGAGGTGAGTCTGTTTCAGAGGAGGAAGAGAAGCACCAGAACATGAGGGCATGCAAATAACGCTTGAGGAGGGAAGTTTCAGAGGGATATGAGGAAATACTTCTTCACAGAAAGGGTAGTGGATGCCTGAAACAGCCTGCCAGAAGAGGTGGTGGGGGTGAAGACAGTGGGGAGCCTGAAGCATGCATGGAATGGCTTACATGGGTATAGTGAATCGAGGAAAGGGAGAAGGGAGGAACACCAGTAACCGAAAAGGGTCCAGAGTGTAGTAATAGCAAGGGAAAAGTGGGGCAAACTAGATGGGCCTACTGGTCTCTTTCTGTCAACAAATTCTGTTTCCATGTTTCCTTGTTCAAACTTACAAATGAATTAGCTGAGACACTGCTTACAGTAGGCGGAATGGAGCAGGCTGGAAGGCAACGTATCAAGAAGCAAATATGGAAATAGTCACTCTATGTAGGAAGAGGGACAAACCAAAAATGTGTGCTGCTGTATCGCGTTATCTCTCAACAGTTTATTTCTTAGCTGCATCCTGTACAAAGAGATCCCAGTCAGGTCACCTCCTAGTCAATCTACTGGATGCAAGCTGCATGCATGGCGAGATCTCAGCCAACCCTGTGCAGCAAAGACAACCTACTATTTTGGCTGGATTGCTGTCGAAGACATACTACAAAACAGGAGGAGGTCCATACCACAGAAAAGTGGCATTATAATAATGTCCAACTGGCAGATGACTGGGTTTTATATGGGTACTAGAAGGCCTGAGAATAGGTCAGAGTCAGACAGCAGATCTCTGCAGTTTCAGAAACATGGTTCAGGCTACAGGACCTTGCACCAGGAAACCAGGTAGCTGGTACACTGTGACTCAAAGTAGTCATGCTGTCAGCCTGTTAAGCTGATAAACTAAGCAATGATCAAGAGCAAACCTCACAGAACCATTGTACTAGGGGCCTGACTGTAAACGACCTTGCGGCACTCAAGCCCTCCAAAAGTATTCCAATTTTAGATCAAAGTGGGGCATGTTTGGTTTTCAATTTATTTACCCAGGACAGTTCAACTATGATGTAACATTTTGCTTCAGTAGGGTCCTACATCTACTCATTTCCACAGTTGGATGGATTGGGGCACTGAGAGGATACGTGACTTGTTCAAGGTCACACACTGAGTATTTGGCTCTAGTGGGAATTGAACACAAGATCTCCTGCTTCCCAAGGCAGTGCTCTAACCACTAGACAATGCTGCCTCTTCTACATGTGTATCCTGTTGTAGTGCACTATAAATTTAGTATTGCCCGTATCCTACTGTACCGAAGGACCCCACACATGAAAATGGGACACTGTATCTCATGGGTCCACCCGCCATCTGTTTGATGCAAACTTCCAATAAACAAACACCCATGAGATTCCAATAAAAGCTGCATTAAAGAGAAAAGGCTGTACTAGGATCCAGGTGCTCACTGATGCAACATAGCAATCCAAATCAAAGAAATCACGGCACTCACCATCCTTTGAAGCAAGCACATAAGGCAGTTGTAAATATCTTGTGCAAATCCCTTAAGTGCAATCCATACATCTGTGCAATCGTGTAAAACAGAATTAAAAGGCCGGTCAGCCTAACCTCAGCGGTGGGGGAAGATCACGGAGGCACTGCTGAAAGAAAGAACTGTGGCACACCTGGAAGCCTACAGTGCCTAGGATCCAAGGCAGCATGGAGTCACAGCAGGAAGGTCATGTCAAACGAATCTTAGAATTTTTTGATTGAGTGACGAAGGAACTAAATCGGGGGCCGGGGTGAACTTCGCCTACCTCCATTTCAGCAAAGCCTTCAACACCGTCCTACATAAAAGGCTGCTTAACAAGATGGTTAGTCTGGGCATGGGACACAGGGTGGTAGACTGGGTTAGAAGCTGGCTAGCAGACAGGAGACACAGGATGGTGGTAAATGGGATCCAATCCAGGGACAGGGGGACCCACCAGCAGGGTACCTCAGGGACCAGTCCTGTTCAATGTCTACATCAGTGACATTACGGAAGGGCTGGAGGGAAAGGTCTGCCTGTTTGCGGATGACACCAAGATCTGCAGTAGGGTGGATACTCCAGAAGGGGTTGAGAAAATGAAGAGGGACCTGAGGAAGCTTGCAAAATGGTCTGAGGTGTGCCAGCTGGGGTTCAATGCAAAGAACTGCAAAATAATATACCTGGGAAAAGGGAACCCTGGGGAAACATACAGGATGGGGGGAGGTGTTGACAATCACCAAGGAAGAAAGGGACCTGGGGGTCATCATTTCAGATGATCTAAAGGTGTCCAAGCAGAGCACAAAGGCTGCAGGGAGGGCCAGTGGCATGCTGGGATGCACAGGCAGAGGTAACACTAGCAGAAGGCAGGAGGTGGTAATGCCACTGCATAAAACATTAGTAAGGCCTCACTTAAAGTACTGTGTGCAGTTCTGGAGGCCACACCTTCGCAAAGACATCAACAGGGTGGAAGCAGTCCAGAGAAGGGCAACCAGGATGGTACACAGCTTGCAATCACAAAACGTACGAGGACAGATTAAAGGACCTCAATATGTACTCACTGGAGTAAAGGAGGGAACGGGGGGACATGATAGAAACATTCAAATACCTCAAGAGCATTAACACGGTACGGGGGGGCGGGGAAGAGACATCTTTCAGTGCAGAAAGAGTGCAAGAACAAGGTGCATGATATGAAACTAGAGCGAGGCAGGTTAAGAAGAAATGTGAGAAAGTTTTTCTTCACAGAGAGGGTGGTAGACAAATGGAATAGCCTGGCACAGGAGGTGGTGGGAGCTAGCACAGTGGGGGGGGGTGTTTAAACATGCCTGGGATAGGCACAAAGGAACCTTGAGGAGGGAAGGAGTGATGGGAAACCCCTGACCACTTAGGGTCACAGGCCACAAACAAGTATAGGCTTAAAGGGCATACTAGATGGGCCTAGCAGGCCTTATCTGCTGACCATTTCTATGTTTCTAAAAGCAGAGCGCCCCTCGTCAGGAGTTGATCTGCTAGACACATTTTTTCATGTCCTGTGGCACTATCAATGGCCTTTGATAAGCATCACAGAACATGAAGGCATCACATGGATCGACTCAGTGGCGGGGAAGGGTCACTGTTTCTTTTCTTGCAGATATAATTTTTATTGAACAATTTTCCATGTCATTTTCAGCAATTACTGTATGTAATAAAGACAACATGCTGGTACATTAAGTGTGATGTTGAGTCATCATTACAGTTAAACTTTCTGAGGGGAAAGGGGTGATTTTTTTTCCTTTTCATATTGTTCAGATATAAGCCCAACAGTGTCATAAATACTGCCTGACCTATGCCACATTAAATATCACATAATGTCACTGACTGCTACAGTTACGGTCTTACGGCCTCATTACTTTTTTTTTAAATTTAAGTTTATTGGCAACCATTGGGTACAATTATTACAGGTAAACCAGGCAATACCAGTTGTGTTTTACATAGATAGAATATATCAAATGTAATACATATTAAAAATCCTTCTCTTATAACATCTCTAAAAGAGGTTTAGTTCAGGTCAGTACATTTCTGAGTCCAAGACATTAAAAACATTGATAGATCACACCAGCGTATTATGTTCTATTTTAAGCCTATTGGTCCATACTTCAACAGGAACACTCGGGTATAGTCTTGAAGTCCATCTTACCTAGCCCGAGTTATTCTAGGATGGGGACAGGACTTCAGGGAGTGGGTTAGGACTCAAGGCAACCACTGTTTCAAGCCAAATCTCCCATCTTGTCCACCTTCGAACAAATATTGTTGTCATATTGTTTATCTTATAAGTTATTTCTTCCATGTCTGCAATTTCTTGAACCAATTGCATCCATGTAGCCAGTACAGGGCAGTCAGTTTTTAGCCATAGCCTAGTAATGTTTTTATGTGCTGCGACAAGAAGGATGGACCAAAGGTATACATTATCAGTGCCAGTTAAATTTTGGGGTAGTTCTCCCAGTACAAGATTGGACCAGTCTAAGGGGGCATCTAAGCTAAATATTTCCAGCAGAGCCTTGGAAATATCTCCCCAGTAAGGTCCGAGGCGTGGACACAACCAGAAGATATGTAGATAGTTTGCCCCTGACTCCCCACACATTCTCCAGCACGAGGAATCCCTTGCTGGATCTCTCTTACTCAGTGAGAGAGGAGAGAGAAAGTATCGTATTTTCACCTTCCAGCTGTATTCCTGCCAGAGAGGAGAGCAAGTAGTACTAGCAGTCTGCTTGAATATGGAGTCCCAGTTAATCTGTTGTAGATCGACTCCCCCCTCCTCTTTCCACCTGCACTTAACCCTAATAAGATGGTCCCCTCTTAGAGCCATAAGAGTTTTGTAGAGTGTGGAGATAAGGGCTGTGGTTTTCTGGGCAGTTAAAATTGCATAGAGGCTTTCCACCAGAGGGGTTGCTCTGTTAGGTTGGGGGTCCGCCCTATTATAGGTGCTTATATAGTCTCTGACCTGTAAATACCGATAATGGTCCAAATTTCGGAGATCAAAGTCATTCTTAAGGGTGGCAAAGTCCATCACCTGATTTTCTACCATATAATGCCTAATGTAAATCAAGCCCTTCCTCTCCCAGGCTCTAAATGTATGGTTCAATAGGGATGGGGCAAAGATTATGTCCCAGGAGGGCCTATACAGTGGCCAGAGTGATGATCTTATTTTATATTTCTGCCAGGCTCTATGCGCAGCCCTTATAGTGTCCCTTACTGACATAAGGGAAGAAGGGGGATGGTCCTTATCAGTTTTAATTTGTATAGCACGGACACTCAATGGAGGACCCTGTTCCTCTTCCTCTAACCTCTCCATTTCCTTCCAGTTGGCCACATAGGTAGGAGTGGACCACTGCAATGCCCTCTTGATTTGCGTAGCAAGATAATAATCTTCAAGGTCGGGGAGGGCTCTAACCCCCTAGCTTTACTCAAACTCAGAGTACGGGCATTCACTCTAGGTCTTTTGTTGTTCCAAATGAATTTTACGATTATCCTCTGCCAGTCCTGAAAACATTTTTTGGGTATGAATATTGGTAAACATTGGAATAGGTATAAGTACCTTGGAAGAACATTCATAGTGATAGTGTGTATTCTTGAGTATAACGGGAGATTTACAAGAGCCCATTTATCTAGGTCTTTTTTTATCTGGTTGAGAAGTGGGACATAATTAGCTTTAAAAAGGTGGGTATTATGTCTGGTCAGCCAGGCACCTAGATATCTAATTTTGTCGGTTGTCCAATTCAGAGGGAGAAATTCTGTAACTTTACGGGAGGGCGTGTAATAGAAGGATAACACCTCAGTTTTAGTCCTATTCAGGGTGTATCCTGAGTGTCTGCCAAATTCTGACAAGATCGATCAAACCTGCGGGATTGAGGTCTCTGGCTGAGAGATGCACAATAGTACATCATCCGCATATAGGGATATTTTCCGTTGTTGGCCACCCACGCTTATCCCATGAACCTTCTGACTGGCACGTATTGCCTCACCTAATGGTTCAATATATAGGGCAAATAATAAGGGAGACAGGGGGCACCCCCTGTCTAGTACCTCTTACCCAAGGTAAATCTCCTAGAAATTCCCCCATTTACCCTAACATATGCCTGTGGGCCAGTATAGAGGGCCTTAACACTGTCATTGAATATTTGAGGGAACCCCATCCGTTCCAAGACTAGGAATAGAAACGGCCAAGAAACCTTATCAAAGGCCTTCTCGGCATCCAAACTCATAAGGCAGGCAGGGAGTCGCGTATGATGAATAACATCAATTACATTAATCGCTGACCTGACAGCGTCTGGGGCCTGTCTGCCAGGAACAAAGCCTGATTGGTCTGGGTTAATAAGGCCTGGGAGTATAGAGTTCAGCCTGGCCGCCAGTAAGGCAGTAAAGATCTTGTAATCGGAGTTTAAGCGCGAAATTGGTCTGTGTGACTCACATCGGGTGGGATCTTTGTTTTCTTTTGGTATGACCGAAATTGTAGCGTATTGCCAGGAAGTGGGGACCGGGCTTGCTTCCTGTCAAACTCGTGAAAACACTTCAGCTAACAAGGGGGCAATTTCTGGGGCAAAAGTTTTGCAAAATTCTGCTCCGTAACCGTCTGGGCCGGGGCATTTCCCTTCCTTAAGGTCCTTTATAACTTTCAAGATTTCTCCTTGTGTGATTGGTTTAATTAAGGCCTGACTCTCTTCTTGGGTAAGCATGGGGAGTGGTAGATTCTTGAGATATTCTCTACTGGCCTGGAAGGGGACTGGATCCTGCGGGGTATAGAGCTTAGCATAATAAGAGACAAAGGCCTCAGCGATTTGTTCAGCTTTACTGATTAAACGGCCCGTTTTAGGGCAAGTGGTTTTGATTATGGTAGCTCTAGCCTTGAATTGTCGCAGACGTGATGCGAGAAGTCTAGTAGCCCTGGGGCCCCCCTCATAATATTTTTGCTTAAGAAAAAAGATATTTTTCTCTATTTCCTCCCTCTCTAGCTTTTGAATTTGGGTCTTTAATGATTTAAGTTCTAAGTCCCTTTCTCTTTCCCACCTTGATTTCTGTAGAGTCTCTAACTCTGTAAGCCTTACTAGGAGATTCTGTTGTTTCTGTAAACGCTCTTTCTTCTTTTGGGCAGATATATGTATAAACTGTCCCCTGACTGTTGCCTTCATTGTGTCCCATATTATTTGTGGGGTCATCCCCGGGGTCAAGTTTTCTCTTATTATGTTCATAATATGTTGTTTAATTTTATTTATAACCTCTTTATCGTTAAGTAGAGATGTATTAAGTCTCCAATGGGTTGTTTTTTTAGGAATCAATAAGGCAACTTCCAGAAATATTGGGTTATGGTCTGATATAGGAGATGTGCCCACCCACATGGAAGGGAGGGTTGGGATATTCTCTCTGAAAGTAAAAAACGTGTCAAGTCTGGAGAACACCCTGAATCTGGGTGAATAGCAGGTGTACTCCCTCGTTCTGGGGTATCTTTCCCTCCAGACATCCACCAATCCCACTCGGTTAAGGACCTGCCTAATTGTTTTTACTCTACCACGGTCCGAATTCTGTACCTTCGAGGTAGTATCTAGATTCCTATCCCAAATTAAATTCCAGTCCCCCCCCCCATGATCAAAAGGCCTCTAGATCTTTCAGCCACCAATTGGGCAAGCGAGGCAAAAAAGGTAGTAGGAGTACCAGGAGGGGCATACACACTAATCAATGTCACTGGGCTGTCTTGCACTTTGCCTATCACCATAATGTATCTGGCTCCAGGATCTGATAGTTTCTTCGTGTTCGAATGGGAAGGACTCTGATAGCAAAATGGCTACCCCTCTCTTGCGTCCTGCATTCAAAGACGAGAAGTATATATGTGGATAATATTTAGTTCTCAGCTTTAAGGTCTCTGCAGGTGAAAGATGAGTCTCCTGCAAGACATTTATCTCACAATTTTGCTTAATAATATATTTCTGTATTTGTTCTCTCTTCCCTGGGTTAGAGCAGCCATTAACATTATGGGAAAGCACTTTTACATTATGGCTAATCATTTGTATTTTTCATGAAATATCTTCTCACCGGCATAGGAAGGAGCATTATACAACAATTTGCCTGCCATTATTACTTTATCTCTAACAGCTAAGTACCCAGTTAATTTAAACAGCAACAGCAACTTCATCAACTTACAACTTTTAAACAGTGAATCAAGTTTCTGACTACAAGTCAGGTTTGTGTGCTCAGGGCACTCCTCGAATGAGGGCCTGGGCTTAATAATGAGTAGGGGCAGCGAGTCACATAGGACACACTTTTCCCTGTTAAAAATGGGTAGACTTCCAAGGGAGGGCTGGTGATTAACTCCCAGCCATAGGGCCGCTATAAACGCGACTATTTGAAAGGAGCACCAGGGTGTTAGCATGCTACCTTCCTGTTCCAGGGGAAACACCCCTATTGGAAATGCCCTAGGGTTTGCAGGACACATGGTCTGGCCCTAGTCCTCTCACCTCCTAGATCCTTACGGATCCGCACAAAACTTATGATGACATCCATTTAGCTTTTTCTAATGTTTGAGATTTATTTCCTCTGTTATACAAAACTCAGTTGTGAATATTTAACTTGAAGTAACCAGTTTAGATTGACTCTGCTAACTGTACCATGTTGGAGCAGGATTCTCCGAACAGCTCAGAGAGTTAAATGGGTGTGACTGGCCCTTTAAATAGCAGTGTGTTAGTTAGATATTATTACAACAATCGAAGTTCAGGTCTGCGGTTCGAGCAATTAACGTTTCCATCTCAGTTCAACAGCTTTCCTTCCCCGCCCGAACCCCGTAGGATAGTTCTCCATGGGAGCAAAAGGAAAACAGCTCAATGATCAACACCAGTTCCCCACAGGCAGGGCCACACGGCCAGGTGAATCACGGACACTCGCTCCAGGAGCTAGGATGAGTTCAGGTTTTAAAAGATTGTTCCAACTTGCACTGAAAAATCTGTTACCTTATCTGACTCTCTATCATCAGAGGCGTGGGGTCCGATTACGTCCGGAGAAGACCGGAAGGAAGAAAAAGGAAAAATGCTGACTCGAGGAGGAGAGGGGAGCGATTAGTGTTCAGCAGCCAGTGTTCGGATATTGGGGGTAGGGCTATTTGATCCCAAGGCTAACAATCAATGAGGGCCTGAAAAGGAGCAACAAGTAAGGGTTCCTCCCATCAGCATATCTCATGTGCCCACAGTAGGCTCATCCGTTGCAGGATCCTGATTTTCCATCTGGAGATGTGCAGCTCTCTTGTTCAGGTTAGCGGGGTCTCCCAATTGCCTTATAAGGGAAGATATATCAGCTCGTAGATGTGTAGGCATGTTTCCCTGCTGTGTATTTCTCTGGGGGATTCCCTTTTGAGCCACGTTCCAAGCTGAAGCAAGCAGGTCCCTTTCCAATTTCTCTTTTGTCAGGGGCGGTACCGCTATTCCGAGTGTTTCCAGGAAGGGAGCTGCAGCTAGCAAATCTTGAAATATCTTTGAGTCCTTATCCGTGACAATCTTGACAATCTTGAGTCGGGCAGGGTATAGGATCTGTGCCTTAATATCACGAGCACGAAGTTGCCTCATAATTGGCCATAATGATTTTCTGGCATCTTGGACAGCCGTGGTGTGGTCGTTGTCTAAGCTAATTCGGTGGCCTTCATATAGCAGCGTCCCTTGTTTCCATGCGATTTTAAGTATCTCCTCTTTCACTTGGTAAGTTGTGAATCTTGCCACAATGGATCGGGGCCTCGCGTCTGGGTTTTTAGGGCGAGGGGTTAATGATCTGTGGGCCCGGTCCATCGCCAGGTCAAAGTCCTGCGGAAGAGATAAAGTTTGTCTGAGGACTTTTTGTAGAAATGCTATAACACTCTGATATTTGTCTTCCGAGCCTTCGGGGAGCCCGTACACTCTAATGTTGTGCCTTCTTCCCCTGGCCGCCAAATCGTCTAGTTTGTGGGTAAGCTCACGGTCTCTTGCCAGCAGATAAAGAAGGAGTCTGTCGTGCCGATCCGATTCAATTGCACTTGATTCAGACATAACTCAAGCTGCTCTGTTTTATGATCTACCTTATTTAGGTCTGATCTGAATTCAGTCAGGGTCTGATCTATTTTTGCTACTGTGCGCTCCGTTTGCATTATTATTGCCGTGAGGTTTGTTGGTAGTGCTTCAGTAGTGGCCTCCGTGGATTGCAGACCGGTCATCAAGTCTCTCTCCTGCGGGTCACATTGTGGCTCTCCCTGCATCATTTCTTTTAATTTTTGTATCGGCGTTGACAGGGGTTTGCCTGCTCTGTTTCTCTTCGATTTCAGCGGTGAAGACATACTTCAAGTTAGGTGATGTGGATGGATTTGATTCCAGAGGGAGATGGAGCCGAGAAATTAGGCAGCCATTACCCTGCTGATGTCACCGGAAGTCCCCTTACGGCCTCATTACTGATAAGGTTTTAACACAGAGTTTCTTTGCACTATAGGCCCCCCTTCCTCTAGGAACAACTGAGGAAAAGTCACTTATAAAAAGAGTCACTTGATAAAAAAAATAAGCAAAAGCCCATGCTGCAATTCAAACCTGGTGCAGCCACTGGAAACTGTAGAAAATAATCCAAAAGGGAGCATTCTCTTACTTTCGTTAAAAGCAACGAGTTATGAAACTATGTAGTTTTAAAACAGATTTAAGTAGACATGGCAACTTTGTTAGGAAAATACCAATTGAAAGATCAACTCTCAGTTTGTGGGGTGGGAGAGGGAAAGAGTCTCCATGCGTACAGCGCCATTACTGTACCACATCTTTGTGAAGCCTGCTATGACACTGACTCTTTAGGGTATACTCTAGACAGCCCACTTATGTCATCTTACTTACTTACTTACCCCCCCGCTCCTCCCCAACTGAAAAAATAATCGAGGCATGATGCACAAACAATAAGGGCATTAATTAAAACAGCTCAATCACAGTTATTTTCCATACTCATGCCAAAGTCAGTTTTCATCTTGTTCGCAATATTAGCTGCCTCCCACGGGTCATTAAACAAGAACGCTTTGCCAGAGTAAATCACCCACAGCCTGGCTGAACACTGCAGTGAGTGAGTGATTCCTAGGGACCATAATGTGGCCCAGAGCCTGACAAAACTTTTCCTCCGGTCCCAAGCTGAAAACCAAGATCGAGGAAGATGAAATCCCCCGTCTACTGGTCCCTTTCTTTTTGCAGCCACCAAGATTCTGTCCCTTTCATGCTTGCCAGAGAAGATAACAAGCACTGTGCGTGGCCCTGTGGTGTCCTCTCATCTATGCCTTGGGATTCTCCCGGCAGGTGCGGAATACTGCGGGTCGCGGTTCCAGACTGATGTGTTCTGCAAGCCTTCAAGCAGCAAAGCCACAGTGATCTTCTATTTCCACTCCTTCAGCCAGTCCAAGAATCATGACATTCGCTGCCTAGTTTTGTTTTCTAAAGCCTCTGACCTGTAGAAACCATCACTACTTTATGAGTGGACCCAGTTTCCTCTATTACCTCTGCAAAGGCCATGTTGGAGTGAGTCTTGCACAGGTAACATGGTTTTAAAGTCTTGAATTTATGAGTCTATTGCAGCAACCCTGAGATCTAGAGCCTGTACTGCGAGCATATAATTTATGGTAAATTCTTGCAGAGGCTGCCCAACAGCTATTGTCACTTTTTCCATGCTGCTGGGCCCAGACACATTTTGCCCTTTCTTCCTTTCTCCAGTCACTTTCTTTGGATTGCCCGAACCAAACTACTCCAAACTCGGCCATCGGCTGCCTAAACACTAGCTTTACCCATCGGAATACAGTACTTTTTACCAAGCAATGTCTATTTTATCACTAAATTTATTCTCTATATTTGTTCCAAAAGGAAGAGCTAACCCAAATCAGGTCTTTGTTGTATATCAGTTGCCCCCTGATGGTACTAATGTCCCCATTACCCCTAAGGTACAGTGCCAGGGACAGAGGAGGTCAGTTATACATCACTTTAGCTAGACATTCCTCACCCCAAACAGTGTGAAGTACTCAATATAGTCAATAAGATGCTTTACTGAGGTGGTGGTGGGGAGACCAGAGACTGGAGGGAGGCCTGGGCCCCCCATGAAGGTGGAGGGGGCTGGGCTGCAGAAGGGCAGGCAAGTCCATGTGGTGGAATGATTACATGGTCTGGGGGGGCCGCCAGCCCACCGTCCGTTTTGGGACCAGGAAGTACCTGGACACAAACCCTGGGTCTGATGGAGGATCCGCCACCTCCCTGATCACCTCCTTCTGGAGGAGCAGGGCAGTGTCGGCTCAACGGGCTGACAGAGGGTTGCGACCCGTAGCAACCGCCCTTGGGGCACTTGGCTCGATAGGGGTGGGGACTGCTCAATTCCAGAGGCAGACCCTTTCCTACCACTTCCAGCACCCAACGGTCCGTGGTGATATCGGACCAGGCAGAAAGGAAGTGGCGGAGCCGTTTCCCCACGGGAACCCGGAAGGAGTGACGAGGCCAGCCAAGCACTTTAACCCGGCCACTGGGCAGGCTTGGAGGAAGGCCAGCTGAGGAGCCTCCTGGACCTTTCCTCCGGCTTCCTGTTGGAGGAAGCGGCAGGCTTGGCTTTGGGGTGCCAAGTGTGAGCCTGCTGGCCCTGATGCTGGTGTTGCTGGGCCGGACGTGCCACAGGGGCTGAAGGCCGAAAAGGCTTATGCTGGTGCTGGCGGCCTTTGTCCTTCTGGGCAGACGTGACCGAGTCCAAGGTGGCGTTGGACTTCTCGATCCTTTGCAGATGACCCTCCACCCCGGGACTGAACAAGTCGGTACCCAAGAAGGGAACATCTGCCAGCTTGTGCTGGGTATCTGCCATAAAGGTAGAGATCCGCAGCCAAGCTCTGCGGTGCATGGCCACTGCGGCCGCTACTGACCGGGCACACAAGTCAGCGATGTACAGGGAAGTCTGGAGCTGCTGTTTGGCCACCGCCCTTCCCTGATCCTGCACCTGCTTGACCGTCGTCTGAAGGTCAGCCGGGAGATGAGGAATCACCTCATCCAGGGAGCACAAAAGGGCGTGTGAAAAGTGTGCCATCAGAACAGCCAGAGCTGGCCTGGCGAAGGCCTAGCGAGGAAGCCGCATAGACTTTCCGCCCGGAGTAGTCCAGTTTCTTGGATTCCTTATTGGGTGGCTTGTCCACATCCCGAGCGTTCCCGGAATGCCGGAAAACGCTCCCAGTCACTAGCCCCTCCACAAAGGGGTGCTCCGAGAAACTGGAGAGTGAACCAGTGGGAACAGCATACTTTCGTGCCATCCTGGCTGAAGGTGCTGGACAAGAAGCTGACCGCTGCCATAGCTCCAGGACAGGGCCAACAATGGCTTCGGCCACCAGGAAGGCCTCCGTGGGGGAGTCCCCTTGGTCCAGTATCTCTGTGAGGGGATACTTGGCCCGTTTTGAAACAGGTTCGAGCTTCATCCCAGTGGACTCTGAGGTGAGCCGAAGCATTCCAAGAAACGAGGATGGGTTCTTATCCACCGACTGACCCCCAGTGGACTCCAAGTCAAGCGGCCTGGAGAACAAGGAGTCGCCATCAGACTCCGAGGAGTCTACAAACAGCTGCCGAGCGCCTAAGCCACCCTCCACCTGCCGAGGTCGATCGGGAGTGAGGGTGACCGACAACCTATGGGGCAAACCCTGACCCGACTGAGAATCCTTGGTCAGGGCCCCAGTCTTCGGTTGTGGAGGTGGAGGTTCCACCACAATGGGTGGCGCAGCCGGTTTTGGCCGAACAACCAGTGCCGGCTTCAGTTCCTAGACCACTACGAGGGGATGTTTCGGCCGCTCCAGTGACAGCCACTTAATGGCGGGAAAAGGCGTGGTCGGCTTCCCGGTCAAAAGGAGCTTGCGCCACATTAGATCCTCAGCCAACGCATTTGCACTGGAGCCATCTCCAAGAGGACGAAGACGAGGATGAGCGCGCCGTCAGCTTCCATGGTGCCGAGACCGCCGATGTCGGTGGGATCGGCTGGACCGGAAAAAGGTCCGAGACTGAGACAGAGACCTTCGGTATTTCCGAGGGTGGGTCTGAGAGGGGATGGGGGAAACCCGCTCCTCCCTCGGTTCAGGGACCTTAACCAGGGACTCCGGCACAGGAGGCAAAGGCAAGTCCTCGGTTTCCACAGGGGGAACCGGTGAAGAAGGGTTGTCGGCTTCTCCAGTCGACAGCCCATCCGACGGGTTGAGAAAAATCTCGACTGCGACAACGGATGTCTCGGCCAGCTGACCTGACGGGGACACCATGAAGCTAGTGGCCTTAGCCGCAACCTCGATCGAAGTCGAGTGTTGACTATCCAGGGAAGGTGACCTCTCCCGCTCCCACGAACGTCGACGGTGGGACTTACCTTTGGGGTCCTTCTTTTTGGAATGAGAGGAGTGTCCCGAAGGCCCTTCTCCCTTGGTGGAGAGGGCTGAAAGAAGCTGTGTAGGAGGATCCCAAGGAGAGCAGGATAAATGCCGCGACCGAGGATGATGATGATGCAGCCTAGGCCGCATCCTCCTCAAGGGTGATCATCTGCTCCAGCTGTTCAGCCGAGCCCGCAGCCACGGACACCGCCCAGGGCCCTCGCCGACTTGACAGAGGATAACGTTTCTTAGGTCGCCCCAACAGCAATCAGACGTAGCGGTCCTCCAAGCCGAAGCCGAAAGGTTGCACAACTCCACAAGCCTGTGAGTCATGGCCGAGTCCAAGGCAATCAACGCACATGGAGTGCGGATCGGTCTGGGACATCTGCCCACAGGGGCACCAACGAAATCCGGGAGTCTATTTGTCCATTGCAGCTGGAAAGATAAAGACTGAAGTCTTGTAAATTTTAAAATTAGTTTCGGGTTAACCGAAGAGTCTGGATCCAGGCCTAAAACGCAGAGTGCAAAGGAGGGAACCTGAGCTTCCAAGCGGTAAGGAAGATCTGGGGTCATGGGGGGGAGCCGAGAGTTTTACCACCCGGGTGGGTGGGAGGAGCCAGCTTGAAGACCTTCCGGCAAGATTTAAAATGGCAAGGAACCTGCCAGTAAGTGTGGATTGAACAACATATCCATGTCCCTAGAACTGCGTATTTCCACCTACTGAACCCTGACAGACAGGGTTAATAACCTGCCAGGGAGGGCAAGCTTCAGTCAAGGGGGCCTCCAGATGCATTCAGCATCCTAGGGAAGGAAGTGCTGGGGAGAAGAGGCATGCCCTCTTCCCAGCAAGACAGAGAACTACGCTAGGTGCTAAAATTGTGGGTGAGGCACGGAATCCTGGGTATCATCTGGGGCCTTAACAGTCCGCATCAGAGAGAAGGACCATGATTAGCAAAGCGTACAAGTCCCCTGATAAGAGGAAAGGGTGTACCTTACAACATGCATTAGTGATTAGTATCAAACAATCTGGAGAGGAGAGTCTGTCTATTCCATCCTTTCTCCAGTTTGGCTATTTGAAACTCATGCAGCTTAAAAGTGCTGTCTAGGGAGCTCTCGTCTGTCTCCGTTCCATCTGGGGAACCCCCTGTTATTTGCGGTGGTGGCCACTGGGAGAGCCAGGGTAACAGCTACACGACTATCGCCACTGCACTGCTAGGCCGCACATCCTCCCCCCATTTCAGATGTAGCTTCAAACAACATGAAGTCTTGCTGTATTCTGACTATTGCAGTGATCACCAACCTTTGAACTGCCCCAGAGAACAAAGAGTTAACTTTCCATGCAGGGCATGGAACGCTGAGCTCAAGCTCGGTTGAAGCCTCTGTCTGCTGTTGTTTAAACTCCAACCGTCAGATTCTTTACTCCGCCTCACTGAACAATCGCTCCGGAGATTTGTCCTTCGCTCGGTTCAAAAAAGTCGGTTAAAGTGTCGTTTTTTTGCTCGGTTTCTACCGAATTTCTGCTACTGAACCTGTCTGTTTAAGTCTCTGTCTGTGGTACCGTGAGTACTAGATAGGTTTGTATTAGTTTCTGTGTGGAACTTGTAAACATTGGATCGGTTCGGTTTGAACCGATCAGGTTTGTGTTAAAAAACTTCTGTCTTTATTAGAGTGTGGTAACCAGTCCGTATCGGTTCTAAAAAATACGGATTTGATTACAGTTTTTTCCAAGACCCGTAACACGGTCAGGAACCGATAGGGGTGTCTTGCCTGGCGGATTGCTGAAAAAAGGGTAAGTTGGCCATGTCTGAGAAACCCAAGAAAAAAACCGGGCCCACTGGGTTTCAACACTGTAGTGTGTGTAGGGAAGCCTTTGCTAAGGCTGATCCCCACACCACCTGTGTTTATTGTCTGGGGTTTGACCAACTCAATTCAGACTGCCAAATTTGTAAAAGTTTTCCCAAAGCTACCCTGGATAAGAGAGTAGGTAGACTGAGGGAAAGGGAGGCCGAGAAGTCCGCTAACCCGGATGGCCAGCCCGGTTCGGTTCCGACCGAACCAGAAGGAGTGCCCTCTGACCAGGGTGAAACTTCTTCAGGCAAAGGGAGAACCGATTCTGAGGAGTTGGTTCCGGTTAAAAGAAAGAAAAGGGAAAAATCATCAAGTTCGGATCGACAAGTTCTTTCTCCGACCGCTGATGAAATAGCCAAAGCGATAAAGATAGTTCAATCGCTAACTTCGGTTCCAGACGAACCGGCACCATCTGTCAGGGGTTCGGTTCGGTCGGTTCCCCCGGTTCTGGATTATACTTTAGAAGAATTTTATAAACCGGAGGAGGAGGAGGAGGAGGAGGGAGAGTATGAAGATAATGATGATAATGGTGATTATGAAAGTCTGGATGTGCCTATTGACCCGGACATCTCCCCAGACAGACCTTCAGGTGTTTCTACTCCTAGGCTTTCTGAGTTCCCTTCCCACTTTATGTTTTACAAGAAAGTGGCTGAAACCCTCCAGCTTCCTATGGAAGAAGCAGTAGAATATCAGGAAGAGCCTGATTTTGTTGAGATGATGGACATCCCAGAGTCCAGAAGATTGTCTATTCCCCTCCATAAATCTTTTGGGAAACAGACATTTAAAATTCTAAAAACTCCTAATTCCATACCTCCTGTGGACAGAAGAATGGACAAGAGGTATACCCTTTCAGGCACTGACGGAGTTCTTTTCCCAGCAATGCAGCCATGTTGGGGTAGTGCAGGCTGCTGCCTGTGATAAGGCAAATATTCCCTTGGCTTCACACCCCCCAGATAAGGACTCCAGGAGGATTGATGCCATGGCAAAGAAACAGTACATGGCAGCATCTTTGGGACTCAGGCAGGCTAACTATATGGCCTACATAGCTAGATACCAGAAGTCCAGGCGGGACACTGTGCTGGCTCTAGCTAAACAAGCCCCTGACCAGCTTGCCAAGGAGCTGGAGCAGGTGGCTGCGGATGGGATTGAGGCATCCAAGGTGCAATTTCATGCTGCTGTGGACTCCAATGATGTTTCATCTAGAGTCATGGCTACATCTGTGGCCCTTCGGAGGATGGCTTGGCTCAGATGTACTAGCCTATCACAGGATACCCAGGTTAAGGCTATGGATTTTCCTGTCATTGGTAATTCTCTGTTTGGGTAGCAGACAGAGAACTACATGAAGAAGATGGACAAGTACAGGACCACCTACAGGAGTGCTCAGGCCAAAGAAAGGCAAGCCACTCCTCAGAGGCAGCATTCCAAGGGCAGGGGCAGGCCCTTTCAAAGGCCTTTTTACCAAGCCCAGGCCTCCTCTTCTGCTTATGCTCAGAGGGGGGTTCTTTAGAGGGAGAGGCAGACGGGGTATGAGTAGGCCTGCTTCCACCCCTCAGCCTAAGCCCCTGCCAAGCAGACACCCTGATGGGTCTGCCCGGGCCGATCCTCCAATACCTGTAGGGGGCAGGCTGGCTTACTTTGTCCAGGACGGAAGTCTTTAACATCAGACAAGTGGGTCCTAAGTAGTAAGCCAGGGACTGGTTCTCAGCTTCAAAAAATTTCCCAAGATGAGAACCAGATCCTTTCACCTGCAAATCCATCAGAGACCCTTGCCCTAGAGGCAGAGGTTTAAGTCCCTCTTGGCTCTCAGAGCCATAGAAGGGTTCCTACCTACACAGGGGCAAGGATTGTACTCAGGTACTTCCTAACCCCCAAAGACAGGAGAATGGTGGCCCATCCTGGATCTGAGATATCTAAACAAGCACCTTTTAAAGCCAAAATTCAAAATGGTGACTCTGGGAATAATTCTGCCCTCTCTAAGGCCAGGGGACTGGCTAGTCTCCCTGGACCTCAAAGATGCCTATTTTCACATTCCCATCAGGTGCTCCCACAGAAAGTACCTCAGTTCGAGTTGCCCTCAGGCCACTATTAATTCAGAGCAATGCCCTTTGGCCTAACATCAGCCCCAAGGGTGTTCACAAAGTGCCTGGCAGTAGTGGTTGCTTTCCTAAGGAGAAAAAAGATCTCCATCTTTCCATACTTGGATGACTGGCTCACAGTGGGTCAGTCTCCAGACCAAGTCAAGTCACATCTTCAGATAACTCGGCAACTGCTCACTTCCTTAGGATTCCTCCTAAACCTTCCAAAGTCAGTTCTCGAGCCAGTACAGCTCCTCACCTTTATAGGGGCAGAGCTGGATACAATAAGAGCAAAAGCCTTCCTTCCCCTGGACAGGGCAAGGACCCTTATAGAACTGGCCTCTTCTTTCACCCTTCAGGTTTCTCGACCAGCAAGGCACTTCTTGCAGCTCCTGGGCCACATGGCAGCCTCTACAGCAGTGGTCCACAGGGCAAGATTCCAGATGAGGGACATTCAGTTCCACTTAAGAGCCTTCTGGTCCCAAAGAAAGGATTCCCTTACCAAACTAGTCCCAGTGACTTGAACCCTAATCCAGGCTTTGCAATGGTGGCAGGATCAGGACAATTTAAGACAGGGAGTTCCTTTTGTCACTCAGTCTCATTCACTAATCCTCACCACAGATGCCTCCCTCTTGGGCTGGGGAGCCCACCTGGGGGATCTTACCACCCAAGGGCTGTGGTCACCTCAAGAATCTCTGCTTCACATCAATCTCTTGGAACTCAGAGCAGTGTTTCTGGTACTGCAAGCTTTTTCCAAATCTGTACAGAACAAGGTGGTCCAGATCAGAACAGACAATACCACCACAATGTGGTACATCAACAAGCAAGGAGGCGCTCTGTCTATGGCCTTGTGCACAGAAGCAATGAAGTTGTGGTCCCTGGCCTATTCCCTGCAAACCTCTCTGATAGCAGTTCACCTCCCAGGAAGGACAATGTCCCTAGCAGATGCTCTCAGCAGGATATCTCAGAGCCACCACGAATGGTCCCTAGATCCCCAATTTTGAAAGTGATTTTCTCCAGATGGGCACTCCACAGATAGATCTTTTGCAGCCCCAGACAATCACCAACTTCCTCTCTTTGTTGCAGACCCCAGTCTTGGGCTCAGTCCCCCTGGATGCTCTGGTTCTGAATTGGGAAGGGAAGTTCCTGTATGCTTTTCCCCCTTCCCTCTCCTGTTCAAGGTGCTAGTCAAGATCAGGTCTCAACCATGCAAAGTGATTCTGATCGCTCCAGACTGGGCCAGACAGCCCTGGTATCCACTGTTGCTGTCCTTAGCAGTCCACCTTCCCCTATCTCTTCCCAGGAATTACAACCTGTTGACATCCTCTTCGGGAAGTATTTGGTATCCGAATCTCAAATCTCTCAATCTCAAGGCCTGGCTCTTGAAGAGTTAGAGTTTGCTGATCTGCACCTCTCTCAAGGTGTTCTGGATATTCTTAAGGCTTCTCGAAAGCCTTCCACCAGAAAGACTTACAACTCCAAATGGAAAAGGTTCACTATTTGGTGCTCTAATAAGCATATTTCTCCAGAATCTGCTGGGTTGCCTACAGTCCTGGACTATATGGTTCATCTTAATGGCTTGGGACTTAGACCAGCTACACTTAAAGTGCATCTAGCAGCTGTGTCTGCCTTCTTGTCAGTAGGCAAGCCCTCTCCTGTATCAGCCCATCCTGTATTTTGTAAATTCTTCAAGGGATTGCTGCACACCAATCCCCCCTTTAGGGACCCTGCTCCTGCTTGGGACCTTAATGTTTGCATTGCTCAGCTTATGCAACCCCACTTTGAGCCTTGTCCTCTGCAGAGCTTAAGTACTTGACTTGGAAAGCTTGTGTTTTGGTAGCATTACCTCTGCCAGGCGTCAGTGGTGCAAGCCCTGTCAGTGGAGCCTGATTTCATCTCTTTCCATAGAGATAAAGTGGTCCTAAGAACTAACAGGAAGTTTTTGCCTAAGGTGGTTTCAGATTTCCACCTTAATCAGTCTATGACTCTCCCTGTTTTCTTCACTGACCATTCCTCCTCTGGAGAGAGGAGGTTGCACAGCCTGGACGTAAAAAGGGCCCTTAGCTACTACATAGAGCGCACCGAGGGTCACAGGTTTGAGTCCCTCCAGTTGTTCCTCACTTATGGAGAGGTCGGGAAGGGCAAACCTGCCACTAAAAGATCTATCGCCAGGTGGACTGTCTCTTGTATACAATTCTGCTATGAAAAATTGGGTAGAACCCCACCATCAGGCCTGAGGGCTCACTCTACTAGAGGTACAGCTGCTTCCCTGGCTGCTGCCAGGGATATTCCTATCTTAGAAATCTGTCAAGCAACCACCTGGAAAACAGTCCATACATTCACCAAGCATTACTCTCTGGATATCCAGGCTAGGAGTGATGCTCGGTTTGGCACAGCAGTACTTCAGAGCCTTTTCCCAAAGTAGGTTCTGTCCCTCCTCCATGGAGGTACTGCTTGGTAGTCTGCAATAGTCAGAATACAGCAAGACTTCATGTTTGAAGAAAAAATTACTCACCTTAGTAATGCTGTTTTTTCTAATGGAGTCTTGCTGTATTCTGACCTCCCCCCCCGCCTCCCCTCTCAGAACCTGGTTTTTGGGATGTGGGTGAGCAGGAGCAGTGTTGGCACCTAGAGGTGCCCCTTTCTCACCCTCCTTTATTTTGGGTGTGTGTTGTGTTTTGTTTTTTGGGTTTCCTGACTTGAGTCTTTGCTTTGAAACCAAAAAAAACCTTTAACAAATTTAGTTGCCAGTTGGCTAGTGCGAGTTTTACAGTTTCCACACAGAACGCCTAGTGAGTATAGCTCGTAAAGATCTGACAGTTGGAGTTTAAACAACAGCAGACAGAGGCTTCAACCGAGCTCGAGCTCAGCATTCCATGCCCTGCATGGAAAGTTAACTCTCTGTTCTCCGGGGCAGTTCAAAGGTTGGTGATCACTGCAATAGTCAGAATACAGCAAGACTCCATTAGAAAAAACAACATTACTAAGGTGAGTAATTTTTTTCTTATGACCCGATCCCGAACCCTTGGAAGGAGGGTGCTTTTTGTAAATATAATTTTTAAGAACTTTTGACAAGGTCTACATGATCCAGGTTATGCAAGTCAGGCCAGTTTGATGACTCAGGTCAGGGAGTGGGTGAGGTCCAACAGAGAGGCATTCCGTAGGTTCAAAACATCAGGGAGGGGAGAAGACAAGGAGATGTACACGAAGAAATCCAGAGAGGCCACCAAACTAGTCAGAGCAGCCAAGGCGTCCAGGGAGCTGAGGCTGGCACAGGGCATTAAAAACGGAGAAAAGGATTTCTTCAGGTACTTAAGGGAAAGAAGGAACAACAAGGACCAAATAGTGAGGATAAAAAAGGACCGGGGATGGGCGGAGAGAGGGGAGGATCAGGCAGAGGCATTAAGTGAATGCTTCTGTTCTGTATTCACACAAGAGAAATCAGGGCAGGTACTACAGGGGAGGGGTAGGCGGGGGAGTGACAGATGCGAGATTAGAGGACAGGGTACTGGAAGGACTCAGGGCACTGAGGGTGGACAAGGCACCTGGGACAGACAGCATTCACCCTAGAGTACTCAAGGAACTGGCTGAGGTTCTGGCCGGGCCACTGGCGGACCTGTTCAATACCTCCCTAGACAAGGGATACGTACCACAGGGCTGCAGGATGGCCCATGTGGTGCCCATCCACAAAGGTGGCCCAAAGGATGAATTAGGAAACTACAGGCCAGTGAGCCTCACATCAATCATGGGGAAGCTCATGGAGACCATCCTGAAAGAGAGTCTGGTGAGCTATTTGGAGGACAATGGAGTCCAGGATGGGCATCAGCACAGTTTGTCTCTGGCAGATCCTGCCAGACCAACTTCAATGCTTAGAAGTGCAAGGTAATGCACTTCGGAGCAAAGAACCAGGGGAGGGACTATCATCTGGGAGGGGTACAGTTGGGTAGCACCGTCGCGGAAAAGGACCTAGGGGTACCTATAACAGGGTGCATGAACAACTCTGCTCAGTGTAGGAAGGCGGCAGCGAAAGCCAACAAGATGCTGGGGTGCATAGCGAGGGAATTCTCCTCCAGAAGTAGGAAGGTAGTCCTCCCTCTCTACAGGTCACTGGTCAGGCTGCACCTGGATTACTGTGTGCAGTTCTGGCGCCCATACCTGAGGAAGGATGTCAGATTACTGGAGGAGTGCAGCGTAAAGAGACAAAGATGATCCAGGGATCGGAGGGCATGTCCTACAAGGAAAGGCTGAGCGAGCTAGATATGCATTCATTGTAGGAGAGGAGGGATGGGGGGGGGCATGATTGAGACCTTTAAGTACTTGAAAGGGAGGAACAAGGCTTGAACAGAGGGGATCCTCCAATTAAGAAGAGGAAGGAACACGAGAGGGCACAGTCTCAGACTGGGGGGGGGGAGAGGAGATTCAGGAGGAAGGTAAGAAGACAGTTCTTCACAGAAAGGGTGGTGGGCAAGTGGAACACTACCACAGGAGGTGGTGGCCTGTCAGACGGTGGGACAAGGTGAGGGTAAATCTAAGGAGGGGAGGAGTGGGAGGGGCATCTGTGAGATGAGGGTCCAGCTGCACAATCGAGCAGACTCAACAGATCATAAGGCCTATTTCTGCTGGCATTTTCATATGTTCGTATAACAGAGCGAGGGCAGGAGAACCAAGTGAGCTGTTCATGCATCATCGTAAACTCCAATGGGCCCATATCAATGGGTCCCGGCAGTCTTTACGATGAGTGTGAGGACTCAGAGCCAATGTTTATTATTCTCACTGTGTCCAGGGTGAGTCTATCATGTTCAGTGTTTCAGTACAAAACACTGTCCCTGCGCAGGCCGCTGGAATCTGCAGCAATGGTCTTGGTGGCCACCCCACTCACCCCCTCAGTGCTATCTACAAGCCCCCCCTCAACCAACAGCCAAACAAAGGTAAACTAGTTAATGGTAATTATGTATCTTTCTGAGTGCACTGAATCTGGGTTTCAGGGAATCCAGAGGCTGTGCAGGTGCTCAACAGTGGGTTGTCCAGCAGATCAGTTCTAAGAGCTGCACTTATCGCCACTGCTATATGAAAATCAAATCAATCTTTATTTATAAAAGGCGCCTTTCCAAAACCAAGGCGCCTGTACATAACATGATAAAATCAATACATAATTAAAACAATAATAGAATTAATCTAAGCAACAGCGTTCAAAACTCATTATACGCTAGGCTAAAAAGATATGTTTTTAAAGCCTCCTTAAAGCTTTGGACAGTCGGGCAATCTCGCACCTGATGAGGTAGAGAATTCCACAGGGTTGGGGCCATAAAACTAAAAGATCTGGCCCCTGAAGTTTTTAAGCGAACCCTGGGAATCTCTAGCAATCCCTAGTCAGTGAATCGGAGAGAGCGGGAGGGACAGTAGAGACAAAGGAGATCTTTCAGGTAGCCAGGTCCCTGATCATGTAGGGCCTTATAGGTCAGCAAACCGACCTTGAAGGTGATACGCCAGCATACTGGCAGCCAGTGCAGTCCGCGGAGCACAGGCGTTATATGACTGGACCTAGAAGAACCAGTCAGTAGCCTGGCTGCCACATTCTGCACTAGCTGCAAGTGGCGAATCTCAATCCCCTGTAGCCCAAGATAAAGGGCACTGATGTAGTCAAGGCGGGAGGTAACGAAAGCGTGGACCAAAGTAGGAAGATCGTCAGGAGGAACCAGGTGCATCACCCGGGCGATGTTCCTCAGATGGTAAAAAGAGGTTTTGACAACTGCGACACCTGAGG
Organism: Neoceratodus forsteri; assembly: GCA_016271365.2. NCBI lineage: Eukaryota > Metazoa > Chordata > Ceratodontiformes > Ceratodontidae > Neoceratodus > Neoceratodus forsteri. Next base: position 340,319,178 of record JADMNL010000024.1, read on the forward strand.
TTTAAGTGTCAAACAGTCATCAAACACAACGCCCAGGTTCCACTCCCAGTTTGAGGTAGTTAGCTGGACACCCCCAAGCTATAAACCCGAGGGTGATCCCGCCAACAAACCCACCTCCCGGTGACCCAGGCCCACAACCAACACCTCAGTTTTCTCTGGGTTCAACCGCAGCCAACTCACATTCATACAGTCCTGGATTTCGGCCAGACAATTGTTAAAGACCGAAAAGGCAGCATCTTGGCCGGGCACAAAGGACATGTACAGCTGAGTATCATCTGCACAGCAGTGAAAACTCAGACCGTACCGCCTAATAATCGCTCCTAACGGCAGCATGTACACCGCAAACAACATGGGCGCTAAAGTGGAGCACTGCGGCACCCCACAGGATGGAGGAATGATGCCGAGGAAAAAATCCCAGACATCACCCTCGGAGTCCTACCCTCAAGGAAAGATCGAAACCAACTGAGGACTGTACCAGACAGCCCACAGATAAACCGCAAGCACTCCAATAGCACACCATGGTCCACGGTGTCAAATGCTGCAGAGAGATCAAGAAGGACCAAGATGGAACAAGTCCTTCGATCTCTCGCTATTAGGTCATTTAGTACTCAGACAAGAGCTGTCTCGGTACTATGTCTTTTCCTAAATCCAGACTGGAGAGAATCATAGACATTGTGGTTGGTCAATGATCATCCAGCTGCGACGCGACCACCTTCTCAATAACCTTACCCACAAAGGGCAGGTTAGAGACAGGCCTGTAGTTAGCCAGACAATCCAGGTCCAAGGAGGACTTCTTAAGAAGGGGCTGAACCACAGCCTCCTTCAGAGGATTTGGAAAAATTCCCCTCTCCAAAGACCTCCAGACTATCTCAGCAAGGACCGGACCAATTTTATCCACACAGCCCACTAGGAGACGTGTGGGGCCCGGGTCCAAACCACAGTTGGTCAGACGCAATGATTGACCATCACAATGTCATCGATTGTGGGAAGGCTGAAGTCAGACCACACAAACTGGGTGTCCGACATCTCCTGCCGACCATCACAACTCCCATTAGGAAGGGTCAAGCGGATATCAGACCTGACTGTGGCAACCTTATCTGAAAAGAACTGAGCAAACTCCTCACACCATTCTTGAGAAAAGGCTCTTCTGGGCTGAAGACAGATTGGATTGCACAATCTGTCCACAGTCTGGAAAAGCTGAGCTGGTCTATTCTGTGCAGTAGCAATCTCTCTGGACAGGAACTCTGCCTTCTTATGAGAGATTGCGGATTGATAGACCACATATTGGCCCATCAAACTAGGTTTGTCACAATCCAGGCCCGACCTCCACAAGCACCTCTCTAACCTTCATCCAACTCTCCTCAACTCCCTCAGAGTCTCATCAAACCAAGGAGACCTGGGGCGAAGAGTGAGGGGACGAACACGAACAGGAGCAATGGAATCCAGGACCCCTTCCACCGCCTTATTATAGGCAAGTACCAAGTCTCCTGGATCCATGCAATCTCTCGGTAAGCCCGATAGTTCCAGCACCGCCATCAGGCCATCTGGGGAAACACCCCTCAAAGGGCGGTACCGGACCATCTCCATAGGGGCTGGCCTACTAGGGGTGGCCTCAAAACTGAACCCAATGGAGTGATGATCAGACCATCCGACTGGTTCCACCACCAAATCGGATATCTCCATCCCCAGTAGGAACACCAAATCCAATGAATGTCCACTAATATGGGTCGGGGAGGAAACAACCTGTGTGAAGCCCAGTGAAGTCATTAACTGGCGGAAGTCTTGACCAAACTGCAAGAGTTCATCATTGACCCAGGCATTGAAATCCCCCAGAACTAACCATCTGGGGATCCCAATTCAGGTCGACAATGAAGTCTGCGACTTCCCACAGGAAACATTCCGTCACCTGGTGGATGATGGCAAGAGTATCCTGCACCCAACACCCTCGGCCATGATACATTCCGAGGTTGGTAGTTCCACACTGGTGCCTCCACTAGGCCCAGTTCCGATCTAAAACAGATAGCAACAACCCCGTCCCTACAATCCATCCTAGGGCGGTGTATCACTGAGTATCTGGCTGGAATTGCTGCCGCCAAAACTGGGCCAGCATTCTCATCCAGCCAGGTCTCAGTGATGCATGCCAGGTCAGATTTTCCAACAAAATCCGCTATAATAGCAGTCTTGTTTTTAATAGACCTGGCGTTGCACAACACCACCCGAGTAGGATGAGCATCCGAGGATGACCGTGCTACCTGCTGACTACAGGCAGAACCCTTGGGTATGGGAACCAGACAGGGAGGACCCCTTTCCTGGACCCATTTCGTCCCAGGGCGTCTCCTTGTCCCCACTATCCCTATCCGCCCACTCCCTTCCATTCCCTCTCCAGGCCCAGCCCTCGTTCTCCTCCTTTTTCTAACGATCCCCAAAGCCCTACACCGTCTGTACACTTCTGGCGATAGGGGAGGACAGGAAAGAGGACAGAGGTCTCTGAGCCTGGAGGGGGAATAATACCCGACTGTCCTTGTGCCATCCCAGCACATATTTAGCACCCTAAGCGAATGACGACAAATAAACAGTCTCAAAATACAGAATTAACCCACTCCCAAACATAATATAATCAAATATTCTAATACATATCCATAAAAACTAAATAAAAAACCCTATATAACGATTTAACAGCTAAATAAAAGTCTGAATTAGGACACAAAATAAATCTCAGGATTTTGATTTAAGGGCTCTCACCCCCCAAACCCAAACACATAATACAACAGATAATTAATTCCCCCTTCCCACCCAGTCCTCTCACCATTGGGGAAGAGAGGTAAAAAGCAATATACACTACAATAAATAATTAATTCCCTCCCCACCCAGTCCTCTCACCACTGGGGAAAAGAGGGCAGAAAGTACAGTTACGTAAGAACTTACCGTAACAGTAGATCTTCGAGAGAGGCTCTTGCAGTAGGTAATTACATATAGGACCAGCTGGCGGTGGCAGGACCCCACAGAAAAATTTCTAGCTATCAGTCCCTGGCGGGGACCGCCCCCACGTCAGGTGACCGGCATCAGAGGACGTCGGTATAAAGGGGCAGTCCCAGACGCCCGCCTTCCAGTTCTTTCCCGCCACAGGCCAAGAAGACCCGGATGAGAGAGAAGCAGATATTTCCCTAAATGGAAAAGGAGCTGAAAAAGCCTAGGGGGATGGAGGGCGGGAAGGTATTACCTACTGCAAGAGCCTCTCTCGAAGATCTACTGTTACGTGAAGTTCTTATGTAACATCTATTCGGAGGGCTCTTGCAGTAGGTAATTACATATAGACAGAATCCCAAGCAGTCTGGAACAAGCGAAAGGCACGGGAGGAGGAACTACTCCAAAAGTAGAAAATAATCTAGCAGGACTCAAGAAAGGAGGTCTTGCAAGACAGCTAACCGAAGCCTGCTCTACGCTAGAGGCAATGTCAAACTGTAATGTTTAGTAAAGGTATGGACTGAAGTCAAGTGGCAGCAGCACAGATGTCTGCCGCGAACACGTTCTTGAAACAAGCAGCGGGCGGCAACTCCACAGTGGAGTGACCTCTGACTTGACCGGGAGGGTCTTGTTGTACTGTCATAACAGAAAGTGATGCAATGGGCCAACCATTTTGATAGGCATTGCTTAGAGACAGCATTGCCTTCTCTTTTGTGAGCAAAAGAGACGAACAACTGATCAGTCTTTCTGAGATCCTTAGTCCTATCAGTGTAGTATCTCAGAATCCTGTGGACATCCATGGTATGGAGCAAGTATTCTCCTTGGTTGGAGTACTGTGTGAAACAGGCAGGTAATTCAATAGACTGATTTAAGGTAGATTCCGCTACCACTTTTGGGAGAAACTTAGGATTCGTGCGAAGAGCTACTCGTTCTTTGTGAAAAATCAAGTAGGGGATTTTGCACATCAGGGCCTGGAGCTCGGAAATTCTGCGAGCAGAAGTAATGGCCACCAAGAAGAGTGTCTTCCACGATAAAAACTTCAGGTCTGCGGAAGCCGCAGGCTCAAAGGGAGGAAGGGTAAGTTTCTCAAGGACAAAGTTTAAGTCCCAAGGTGGAGCTGGAGTCCGGATAGGGGGCCTAAGATGAAGGGCCCCTCTGAGGAAAGTTTTGGATACCTCCAGCTGAGCGAATGCCTTACCAGTGAAAGGGATATGGCAGGCTGAAATAGCCGCCATATGAACCTTCAAAGAGGAGAGACTGAGGCCCAGGTCGAAAAGATGACGCATGTACTCAAGCAGAAAAGTCAAAGGGCAGGAAAAGGGCTCCACGTTCCTGGACGCAGACCAGATAGAAAATCTTTTCCATTTCACGGCGTCGGTGGACCTAGTGGAGGGTTTTCTAGCCTCCACCAGAATCTCGGCCACCTTAGAAGAAACGCCAAAACGAGATTGGGCTAGGTCTGTAGGAGCCATGCATGAAGATGAAGGGACTTGAGTCCCGGATGGACCAGGGTCCCCTGATCCTGGGTCAGCAATCCTGGAGACAAAGGGAGAGGAAGAGGAGGAACCTCTGAGTATTGTTGTAGAAGAGAGAACCAGATTTGCCTGGGCCAGAAAGGAGCGATCAGAATCATTCTCGCTCCTTCTAGAGAAAGCTTCTGTAACACACGAGGGACCAGAGGAATTGGGGGAAAAGCATAGACGAATCTGTCCTTCCAGCTTAAAGATAGAGCGTCGCTCCAGAAAGCGCCTCACACTGGAGCGAGCGAGCAAAAGATTGGAAGCTTTGCATTTTGGGAGGAAGCGAACAGGTCTATCTGAGGAGTCCCCCAAACCTGGAAGATGCTTTTTAGGACTTTTTCGTCCAATTCCCACTCATGTGGAAGAGCCGACGAGCGACTTAGTCTGTCTGCCAGGACACTATCAACTCCCGGAACATGGATCGCCGTGAGGCAAAGGTTGTGGAGAGTTGCCCAATCCCAGACCCTCTTTGCTTCCCTGCACAGCGGGTAGGATGGAGTTCCTCCCTGCTTGCTGATGTACTACACCACGCACATGTTGTCCATTTGGACAGCGAGGTGACCGGGAAGGATGTATTGGTAAAGGGTCTGCAGCGCATAAAGCACTGCTCGAAGCTCGAGCACGTTGATGTGGAGAACTATCTCCAGCTTTGACCAAAGGCCTTGGGCTCGGTGAGGACCCAGATGGGCTCCCCAACCTTCACCTGAGGCGTTCGTGGTCAGAGTCTGATCGGGGGGAGGATGAAAAAAGGGAACCCCCGGAAGAGGTTCTCTCTCGAACCATCCACCATTGCAAGTCTCTTACCATCTGCGAGAAGATCCGAACCAGATGATCTAGGTCGTCTACTCATTGATCCCACTGAGATCGAAGAGTCCACTGAGAGATTCTCATGTGGAGGCGTGCAAGCGGAACCGTCGGGATGGCCGCCGCCATAAGCCCCAGTAGACGGAGCACTGACCTCGCCGGGACCCTCCTGTGTTCCGATAGGAGGGAAATCTCTGACTGGAGGGAGGCCCCCCTGTCCGGAGGCAGAAAGGCTTTGTACAAAGTTGTGTCGGATTGCCCGATGAACTGGAGCCTCTGTGAAGGATCCAGGTGAGACTTGGAATGGTTGATGGTATGCAAGGCCAGTGAAAACCTGCTGGGTGAGGGACAGGAAATGCAGGAGTTCCTCCTGGATGAGGCCGCCAGAACCAGTCGTCCAGGTGAGAAAACCTGAGCTCCCAAAGAACACAAGTGGGCGCTACCACCGCCAGGCATTTGGTAAGAGACTCCGGGGCAGGAAAGACCAAATGGGGCGCCGAAATTGGTAGGTGGACTCCTGGAGCATAAACCTGAGGTACTTCGGTGTGAAGGCGGGAATGGGGATGTGCAGGTCGCATCCTGCATATCTAGTGCACAAGCCATTGGCCTGGCGAAGCAGGGGCAAAGGGATTGAAGGGAGAGCATCCTGAACCTCTTGTACTCCACATACAGGTTCAGGGAGCTGAGATCGAGAATAGGTCTGAGATCTCCAGTCTTCTTTGGTACAAGGAAAAAGTGGGAATAGTAACTGTCCCGTAGAGGTGAGGAGGGACGGGTTCTATAGCCTGTTTCACAAGAAGCGCTGAGATTTCTTCCCTGACCAAAGGAAGATGGTCCCTCGAGTAAGCGGAGTTCGGGGGCAGATGGCGTGGAGGTTTCTGTAGAAACTCTATGGAGTGCCCCTCTGCTGATCGAAGCACCCATGAATCCAGTTATCCTCTCCCAACCCGGAAGGTGGAGGAGAACCTCCCTCCTACCAGTTCCTCCGAGGCGTCCGGAGGCGGTGGGAGAGGGAAGGAGTCAGGTTGTGTGAGGCAGCGCCGCAGCTGGGGCCTGGCAGCTGTGGGGGCCCGATGTTTAGTGGCCCGCCTTCCCTGAGGTTTCACTTGAGGCCAGCTGCATCTGCGAAAGGGACGGCGCTGTGGGGGATGGAGACGGTATATTGGATCAACGGATTTAAGGGCCGTCCCCTTCTCCTGTAAATCAGTGATGATGTCCTTGACATCACCACCGAAAAGCACAGAACCTCTGAAAGGTGCTTCTTGGATGGCTGACTGCACCTTCGGGACCAGACCTAAAACGCGGGCCATGCGTGGCGCAGAAGACTACGGCAAGCATGAGCTCCGTCCTGCAATCATCCACTGCATCGTAGGTCGTCCTCAGAATGCGACGACTGGCCGAACAAGCAGAACGGACCAGGTCGGCCAACTCCTGCTTGAGTTGAGAGTCAGGCAGAGAGTCAATCTTGGATTCCACCTGGGTAAGGATGGCCTTCTGGTAATCCCCCATATGTGCAACATAGTTCAGGACCCTAATTCCCAGTGTGGAAGAAGCGTAGATCTTCCTTCCATACTGATCCAGAAGGCGAGATTCCTTATCCGGAGACGTAAATTAACCTGGATGTGCTGACCGGCCGTGGCGGGTGCTAATCACAACCGAAGTCCGCGCCAAGGAGGAGTCTGTATTCATTAATCCTCCGGAGCTCCGTATAGCCCTGTCTCGACCTCTGGGAAGTACGAAGTCGACGGTCGTTTCAAATAGTGGAAACAAGGTGGGCGTGAGGCTCAATCCAGGGTGGCACTAAGGTAGGAGCCGTAAGGGGCAAGTCCAGATGCTCAGCGAGTTTTACCCGTTGAGGATCTGGTGTTAAGGAATGCCACTGATGAACTTCCTGGATCTTTCTGAGCAACTCCGTGAAGGAAGGATCCTTCGGAGGAGTCCTCTGCCGAGGTTTGGACGGAGAGCGTGGCTTGTCGTCTTTCTCGGAACCTCCATCGGAGGCCTCTGAGGAGTCTGAGAAGGGGGAGGAAGAGTCTGAAGCAGAGTAAGACTCCCTAACTCGTCTAGGGGGAGGAACGGGTTCCTTGGGAGGGATCCCAGAACGCGTGTCCTGCCCCTCTCTGGATCCCGAAGGCAAAGCCTGGGAATCCAGAGGTGGAGAGGGAGTGTGCCGTCTGGGGCGTACGGGAGCCGGGGGTGGCACTGTCGCCATAAGACAGCTCTCGACTTCCTTGGTGAGCTGAGCCTTGGCCTCAGCCCACCAAGAAGCAAGTCTCCTGCAGATCCACGGCGGCCTGGGGGCGGTGGAGGAGGAGGGGGGGGGGGGATAGTTGTACGGAGGAAATCCGTAGGGGGAGTATCCGTAACCCGGCTGCGGGCATCCCGGAGTTGGGTACTGTGGCGTCAGGTACTGCTGCGTTGAAGGAGTCAGCACCGGGTACAGCGGCGCAGGATACTGCAAACCTGGGAAAACCGGCGTTGGATGCGGCGGTGGATGCCAGGCGCTGGAGCTGCGGGCAGGCGGCCTGGCGGTGCTCCTGGTGATCAGCGAGGATAGGCCCGTGGGGTGGAGGCCCGAAGGAAGGAAAATCCCGCCAGCGTCGGAGGGCGGAGTCGGAACCTGCGTAGCGCCATAGCGTCGGGGCCGGGCGTCGGAGGAGCTGGCGCCCGGGGCGGCGTCGGAGCCGGCATCAGAGGAGACAGCGTCCAGATCCGGCTCTTCAGGGAAGAGGATGGACGGTAGCCATGGTCCTGAGTCTCGTCCAGGGACGGGAAATATCCCGGGGTCAGGCGGGGGACTGGGGCTCCCCTGATGGCAGCAAAGGCTACGGAGAGCCTGGAGCGACAAAGTAGTAAGTTCCGCCGAGGCTCAGAGGCCAGCCGCGTCGGAGGAGCCGGCGTGTGGCTTATGGGCGAGTCTGGCGAGCCAGAAGGGGCAGCGTCCGGCAGGTCCCTCATGGGGCGGGCGAGAATGAGAGGCCAGTCGAGGAGATGCTGCGGCGCGCGCCCCGAGGTCGAGCGCCTGAAACCTCCACCCGGCGTCGTCGGAGGGACGGCGATCCGGCAAGGGAGGTGCCCGCACCAGTAGGCGCAGACCTGCGGCAGTACTGGGGGCTGGAGTCTCCTTGTCCGGAGGGCTCGAACTTGAACCCGTCGGGCAGGCCGACGCCTCCTCCAAAGCCTTGGAGGCTGCCGTCGGGCGATCCCCTGGAGGGGATGTTACCTTGCCCGCGACTCCGGCCGGAGCCGCGGAAGATGAGGCCTTCTCCCACTGCCTTTCCTTATCCTGCTTTTTGTGCCCTTCAGGGGAGGTCGATGCCTGCCAAAGTTTTCTCAGCTCTTTCTCCATCGCAGACATCTTTTTGAGGAGATGGGCTTCGAGGGACTGCTGGCGTCGTCTGTGGGTGGCCGCGTTGTGCGGAGCAGTGCGGACGCCTGAGCTGCGTGGTGGGGCCTAGGCAGAAGAAGCAGAGGGAGTGACAGTCTTTGTGAGGCAGTTGGGCGCCGCACGAGTCGCACTTATTCTTTGAAGGGGACAACATATACTGACGTTCACCTGACGAAAGAGTAAAATTCTGAAACTAATCGGAAAAAAACGATGAAGTAACAGGACTGAGTGATAAGAACTTAACTGCGAGACGCTGCACGAGCTGACGGCGGGAAAGAACTGGAAGGCGGGCGTCTGGGACCGCCCCTTTATACCGACGTCTCTGACGCTGGTCACCTGACGTAGGGGCGGTCCCCGCCAGGGACTGCTAGCTAGAAATTTTTCCGTGGGGTCCTGCCACCGGCCGGCCTCAGTCCTATATGTAATTACCTACTGCAAGAGCCCTCTCGAAGTAAGATCTCTCACTACCAAATAATTATAATAATAACAAACATAACAAATCTAACGAACAAAATAAATAAAATACATGGACACAGGGTCCTCTCACCACCCAGTCGTCCAAATGATAAGAAATTAATAATCTAGTTTCTTCAATCCAAGTCCAAAGTGAAAAAATCAGACTCAAGAGCCACCGAAAAAACCTGGGCTGTCCTTATAAATAGAGTCCTTCTCACTATCAACACCAAGATAACATGAATGGACCTCCACTGCAGCAAAGCAAGACAATTCCAAATCTTCAAACCTGAATCAGGGTTTCCACTGGATGGGAACTATCCAACTGCCAGAAGTTTGATCAGGAGCCAAAATGGGAGAAGATAATTAGTCAGTTCAAAAGGAGAAAACGACCTGGATGCAGATTTTACTGGCCCAGCACAGCTTAGAGATAGGCTCCTAGAAGTGAGACACCCCATTTAACCCACCAGAGCCACCCAGGTAAACTAGGTGGCCACAGTGTAGTGTAGGAGAAGGAGTTTTCCACCAGCCCTCCAGCTAGTGCCCTCTATCCCCACGGGGAGCCCCCAAACCAGGTGCCCACCGTCACAGCTGGCCAGACCAGTCTACAGTCTGCCACTCTCACTGGCAATTCTGCAAGATTTCACAATTCACATTGATATGCACCGCTACCACGATTCCAGTAATTCCTCCTCAAGTCAGATTCAGGACAGCAGCACAAACAATAATTTGCTGAAAAGATGGTTTTAAAACATCGCTTCAGCACCGTCGATTAAGAACTGGTGCCATAGGTGAGCTGCTGACTGACATTGAACTCAGGTCCGTTTATCCTTAGAGATTTCACGCAGCTGTACTTACACTGCTGCAGCACCCTCGGGGAAAAAAAACAGCCGAAGGTGAGCTGCTGACTGACACTGAACTCAGGACCATGTTATCCTTAAAAGTTTCACGCAGCTGTGCTTACACTGCTGCAGCACCCTCGATAGAGAGCGGCACCAGGGGAATGCAGTATCCGAGAGTCGCCAACTGTCTTCAAGGCTCAGATCCCGGCAAACAGTCCCACAGTTGCCCGAGATCAAACCAGTAACAAGGCAGTAGTTCATAAGCAATTCATGAAAGAAAAGCTGAAGTGGAATCTCTCATAACACTACACCCAGCAAAGACCCACTTCAGCAGGTCACCATCCAAACGCGATGGTCGACAAAACAAATGGCTGTCGCAGCAGATCTATAATAAACTATAAGGCTGTCTAAATCGCATAACAAACAATAAAAACGATAAATAAATAAAACGGCTAATAAATGAAACAGGATAAAATGTCAAAACTCAGAGTAACTAAACTAATATGATGGACGGCCGGCCCAGCATGGCTGCCATCCTGAATCAAGTGCTGCCGCTTCACCCTCTGAAGGACAAAACTAGTTTTAACAGTAGCAGAACTGCTGCTTTTAGTTGTGAGTGGGCAGCCTGCAACGCAGCACGAATGTGGCCACAGCTTGTCTGGCTACCCCACATGCAAGCGTAGTGACATAGGCCCCACTTCTTCCCACCAGTGCAGTCGGTTATTAGGGCTTCACCATGGAGCAAACGTGGGTCAAGAGGCACCCCAGGGAGCAGTCCAAGTCCTGCCAGGCTGGGCCACTCTGATGTTGCTTCAGTGAGCTCGGGGTAAACGGTGGCTACAAGATTTAGGACCAGCATTGCAGAGCAATCTACACAGCCACGCAAGTGTCCGAATGAATTTCAGAAACCTGTGTTTGTTTAGCTGCTGGCTGGAAGTGGGAAGAGAGTGCAGCCCTACCCATGAGGGATCTGAGGGGAGGGAGGGAGGGAACAGACCACCGGGGCCCATACCTGTTTGTTCTTAAAGACGTGTCAGTCTCCTTTAGAGTCAGTCACCAAAGTGTACTGGGTGAGGTCAGTCCGGGGGTGCTTCTGCTGCAGTTCTTCAATTATCTTCCTCAGGGCAGCTGCCCCATGTTGCCAGCACTGATCCTTCTGTGAAGGATGGGTCCATAGCCACCATGACAGCTTGCCGACCAGAGTCTGGAGTACAGTCAAGCATGGTGGGAGGGGGGCTCTGTAGTCTGCGAGCTGCTACTTCAGATGTTTATGGTCAGAGTTCCCTCAGGAAAGTGGACAACAAGCTTGGAGGGTAAGGGTGGTTCTGTTTCAGGGCTTTCATAATTGGGATGTGGGTCCTCCATCAAGCCATTAGTGCAGGGGGATAGTCATTTTTGAAGAAAAGTCTGGTTTCATGGAAGGCAACAATCTTCCTCCTCCTCCATGCTGTTTGTAAAATTGTTCCTTTCTCCTGGAAGTGCAGGAGATTTAAAACAACAGATCACAGTCTGGCCCCGGGGGTGAAGGCTTGGGGCTAAGCGTGCAGACAGCCTGCATGATTTCCAGCATTCAGGAATCGGGCAGCTCCAGGACAGAATGCAGCAACTTTTGTAGAATGGGGATCATCTCTCTGCCCTTCGCACCTTCCAACAGCCCATAGATCCTTATACTGATGGATTTGCATGATGGCCTGAATGGTTGTGTCTGGATGCCAATCTGTGGTCGTAAGCTGTTCCTGTGTACTATCATGATTTTTCTCAAGCTTACTTAAGTCGGTATGGAGGGCTGTCGTTGTGAGTCACATCTTCTGAAACTCACGCAGCTCTGTGAGTATCAATGTCTTTTGCCACTGGACAGTTTTTACTCCAGAGGTCTCTGTGTGCGAGTGTCCTCTTCAGGTGGAGACAGAGTCCTGGAAGCAGTCACTATCAGACCCGCCACTGGGGAATCTGTCCCCATCCATCTGTTCCACTGGGGACTGTGCATGATTTGCTCTTCTCTGAAGCATCAGATAACCTCATGTAGCTGTTAGGAATGATTTTTACTGCTTTTTGAGTTGTTTTAAGAGGGTTGTTATCGTGGCTGGGATGGAGCTCTGTTTTCAAGCTGCTGCCAGTCTCATGGTATCACCAGAAGCTTGGTCTCTGCTTCTAATCCCATTTTGCATAACTGCAGACTGTGTGACTTGCCACCTAATAAAGGATTTGCACAAGATATTTACAACTGCCTTATGTGCTTAATTCAATGGGTGGTGAGGGCACCGATGTCTCCAATAAAAGGTATTGCACTAGATGAGTCTTAAAAGAAAAAAAAAAAAAAACCTACACAGAAAGTGTTGAAGTGAAAATGAAACCACTTTAATGTTTTGAAGCCAAAGTAATACTGGAGTAATACCTCATTTGATCTAGGGGTGCTCGGATGCAGTGGACGCCGATCCGATGGCACCAAGACAGAATTTTGGAAATTCCTGTTCCAGATCTGAGTCCGTTTCACCTCTGACTGTGGCACAGGAAAGGAATCAGAGATGGAGTCAGAAGTTCCAACTCCGACTCTGCACCTAGGTACCACCAAACTGAAAGTATAAGGTACCAGGCTGTTTCCACTCTCTCTCTCTACCTCCCTCCATCCCTAATGGCCCTTACCTTATCTGCCCTCGTGGACTGGCACTGCAGTCTGGGTATGGTCTCAGGCCGCTTTGGACTTCCTTGATCTTCCAACCCAAGCACTGCAATGTCCATCATTTCAAGTCCAGTTGGTCCTCTCCTTTTGCACCCCCCCAAAAGAGTACATTTACATAAGAACTTACCATAACAGTAAATCTTCGAGAGAGGCTCTTGCAGTAGGCAGTAACACATAGGACCGAGCTGCCAGGCGCTAGGACCACACGAAAAACTTAGCTAGCAGTGTCTGCTAGGGGACCACCCTCCCAGTGTCACATGACCAACGTTGGCCTGGCGCTATATAGTGGGCAGTCCCCATGCTCGCCTCCAGTTCTCCCGCTGAAGACCTAAGCGAAGCAGCGATAGGAGAAGGAGAGGGCTCCTAGAGCCACTGGAATATGCTGAAAAAGCAGCAGCAGAAGGGGGAAGGAGGGAGGGAGGGAAGGAAAAAGCTTGCCTACTGCAAGAGCCCCTCTTGAAGATCCACTGTTATGGTAAGTTCTTACGTAACTGTACTATCTTATTTTGAGAGGGCTCTTGCAATAGGCAATAACACTTAGGACCGAGTCCCAAGCAGTGTAATTCAGGCAAAGACTGAACACAGAAGGCAGGATAAAGGTCTGCAGAAAGGCAGGGAATTAAGACAGAAGGCCCTGAAGGACGGCTAGTCCAAAGCCTGCCCTGCATCTAGAGGCAATGTCCAGACTGTAACGCTTAGTGAAGGTGTGGAGAGAGCTCCAAGTGGCTGCAGCACAAATTTCCATGACAGAAACATTTCTGAAACAGGCAGTAGGTGTAGCCATGCCTCTGGTTGAGTGCCCTTTAACTTCCCCCAAAAGGGGATTGTTATACTTCTGGTAACAGAACAAAATGCAGTTTGCCAACCATTTGGGTAAACACTGTTATGAAACTGCAGCGCCCTCCCTTTTGGGGGCAAAGGAAATGAAAAGCTGATCCGTTTTGTGGACTGACTGTCCGATTTGTGCAGTAATGCAAAATTCTGTACACATCCAATGTGTGCAAAATGGTCTCCCCTTGGTTAAAGTGCTCAGGATAATACACCTACAGTCTGATGCAACGTAAACTCAGAAACCCCCTTTGGTAGAAAGTTAGGATTTGTACGCAGAGCCACCCAGTCTCTGTGGAAAATCAAATAAGGTTCCTTACACACGAGGGCCTGAAGCTCAGAAATCCTTTGAGCTGAAGTAATGGCAACGAAAAACAGCACTTTCCAAGCCAGATGGTGCAGGTCGCAACTCGCGGCCGGTTCAAAGGGAGACAGAGTGAGTTTCTCAAGATAAAGTTCAGATCCCACAGGGGAACTGGGTTCCTCACTGGGGGTTTCATGTGGAATATTCCCTTCAGAAAGGTACGGGAGGGGCCGGCCTGGTGGCGCTGGAGGTCGAGGCACTGGTCGCTAAACCTCACGACACACCGGCGACCGGGGTTCGGGAACGAGCATGGGTCACTGGGGATCAGCAGGGGCAAGAAAGGATCGGTTGTCTGGAGGACTGCTGTACTCTCTTGGGGAGGGAGGGTTTGTTGTCCCGCCCGCTGGCTGCCCTCTGGTGGTGGCCATGGGGCACTACCGGTCGGAAGGCACGTACCAATGCCCTTGTGTCAGTAGGGGTGATGGGTGGGGAGAAAATGGTGGAAAAAAGCCTGGCAGGCTCTGTGATGGTCCGCCGTGTCCCGAGGGCTGTCCCCAGTTTCTGGACTGGGTCTCCGGAAGGGAAAGGGGGAGAGAAGCCAGCAACCTCCTCCCTGCAAGCCACGGGGGAATTTTCAGAGACCGGCAGGACCAGAGAGAGAGAGTCCCTCCGTCAGGAAGGCCATAGCCACCTGCCAGGGCTTCCTCCTCCCTGCAAGCCACGAGGGAATTTCCAGAGACCAGCGGGACCAGAGAGTGAGTCCCTCTGACAGGAGGGCTGTAGCTGCCTGCCAGGGCTTCAGGTGGAAAAACACAATAATTAAAAAAAAAAAAAAAGAAAGAAAGATACTGGAGACCTTTAACTGAGGCAAAGTTTTGACTACCACCAGAGTGTGGTAAGTGGATATGGCAGACAAGTGGACCTACAGCGAGGAATAACTAAGCCCCAGGGCAGAGAGGTGCAGCAGATACTCCAAGACCTGAGCAACAGGGCATGAAAAAGGGCCCCATCCCTTGGAGGTCACCCAGATAGAGAATCTCTTCCACTTCATCGTATAGGTGGTTCTTGTAGATGGCTTTCTCGCCTCTACAAGGACTTCAGCGACTCTGGAGGAGATTCTGAAGCAGAATACCACTATGTCTGAAGGTGCTACACATGCAGGTGAAGGGACCGGAGGTCCGGATGGACCAGCCTGTCCTGATCCTGAGTCAGAAGGTCCTGGCAGAGGGGAAGAGGAACCGGAGGTTCCACTAGCAAATATTGGCGCAGAGGGAACCATATCTGGCGAGGCCAATATGGAGCAATGAGAACCGT
The DNA here is from genome assembly GCA_016271365.2 of Neoceratodus forsteri. Lineage (NCBI taxonomy): Eukaryota > Metazoa > Chordata > Ceratodontiformes > Ceratodontidae > Neoceratodus > Neoceratodus forsteri. The sequence continues at coordinate 340,334,275 of JADMNL010000024.1, forward strand.
CTGAGCTCCCTCTGCTTGCAGTTTAAGGAGCACCCTCTGCAAGAGCAGGAAGGGAGAAAAGGCATACAGTGACCGCCCTATCCAGCAAAGAGACAGCGCGGCTCACCAAAAGACACCAGGCCCAGGAACGAGCAAGCAAAACTTGGGTAATTTTGCGTTGTATGGGGAGGTGAACAGATTTGATATCTAAGCAAACCCATAGGTCAAATATGCTTTCCACCACGGACCGTCGCAATTCCCACTCATGAATCCTTGCCTCAGTGCAGCTAAGGCTGTCTGCTACGATGATCTGAACACCGAGGACATGCACTGCCGAGAGCTGGAGCTGGTGCTGAACTGCCCAGTACCACACTCGCATCGCTTCCCTGCACAAGAGGTACGATGGAGTACCTCCCTGTTTGTTCAGGTACCAGACCACACACATGTTGTCCGACTGGACCAGGAGTGGTCCCAGGAGGAGGAGGGACTGGAATGCTTGGAGGGCATACAGCACCGCACACATCTCTAGCATGCCGATTTGCAGTGAGAGCTCTCGCTGAGACCAGGATCCTTGGGTTCTGCGATCTCCCAGATAAGCATCCATGGCCAGGACTGAACTGGCGAGGGAAGCTGAAAGGGAACCCCTCAGCAGAGATTGTCCAGATCTTGCCACCAAAGGAGATCCTTCCTCATCAGGTTGGACACAAGAACCCTGTGGTCCAGATCGTCCGGCCTCTGATTCCACTAAACCCTAAGGGTCCACTGTGTGACTCACGTGTGGATCCAAGCCATGAGTACTGGGGGGAATAGCTGTCACCATAAGGCCTAGGAGGTGGAAGACTGTTCTGGCTGTAGTCCAACTGTTGGAGGCCACAAGTTGAGCTCGTCTCTGCAGCATTTCCGCCCTGTCTAAGAGAAGGCAGGCCCGACCCTGTGTAGTATCCAGAACCACTCCAATAAATTGGATGCCCTGGGAAGGAGTAAGGTGAGACTTGGGATAGTTCACCGTGACCCCTATCCTGTGAAACAGATCCAGGGTAGCCACAACAGAGGCCTCCAGGCTGTTCCTCAATGGAGCTGACACAAGCCAGTCATCGAGGTACAGGAACACATATTGACCCAGGTGCCGCAAAGCCACCGCTACTACCGCTGTGCACTCGGTAAAAACCCTGGGTGCCGAGGATAGGCCAAAGGGGAGGGTCTTGAATTGGAAATGCTCCCCCTGGAAGGAAAACCTGAGGAAAAGGCGGTGGGCAGGGAAAACTGGGATATGCAGGTAAGCATCCTGCATGTCCAGTGCGCAGAGCCAGTGTCCCTGGTGAAATAGCAGCAACACACCTGGGAGGGTCAACATGCTAAACTTTTTGTACTCCATGTACACGCTGAGCGTGCTGGGGACAGTATGGGTCAGAGGTCTTCTGCCTTTTTGGGGACCGGGAAGAAACGAGAGTAATACCCCCTTCCTTCCTGCCTCCTAGGAACGCATTCTATGGCGGATTTCTGCATTAGAGATAACATTTTCTCTCTGATGAGTGGGACGTGATCCTGCAAGTAATGAGAGTGACCTGGAGGATTTTCTGGAGGTCTCTCTAAGAATCCCAGCGTGTGACCTTGAGCTATGAGTTGAAGCACCCAAGAGTCTGTTATGATTGCCTCCCACCCGGACAGGTGACTGGCGAATCTGCCCCTTACTGGCTCCTCCGGAACAGTTGGTGGGGGGGGGTAGGCCATGAGTCATGGTGGAGGGACAGTGGGGCACAGCCACCCGGAAGCTCTTACGAGACTTGGTGGGGGGGCGGTTGGAGCCTGAAGAGGAGCCGGAGGTTTGCCCTGGCGTTTGGCGGGCTGCTCCCGTTGGTGCCTTTGCTGGTGCCGAAAAGAGCTGCTTAGGCTTGAATTGGTATGATAGAGGAGTGCACTGACTGAAGGACCTTCCCTCGTTCCTGCAGGTCAGTCATGATATCCTGAGCATCCCCAAAAGGCATCGAGCCTCTGAAGGGGCATCCAGAACCAATGCCTGAACATCTTGGGTGAATCAAGACACCTGCAGCCAGGAGTGCCTGCGTATACAGACCGCTGTTGCTGTGCTTCTTGCTGAGGCGTTGACGGCGTCATAGGTCACTCGCAGGGTTTGACGACAGGTAATTTCTGCCATCTTGACCGTCTGTTTAATCTGTGTCTTGGCTTCAGAGTCTGACAAAGACAAACTCAGTCTCCAGCTGGCCCAAAATGGCCTTATGGTAGCATACCATATGGGCAACATAGTTCAATGCCCGCAGGGCCAAGGTAGCGGACGAGTAGACCTTGCGGCCAAACTGATCCAGTTGCCTCGACTCCTTATCTGGAGGGGAGGTACTCATGGTGCTTTGACTGCTTAGAGCAGTCGTGAGCCGCGTTGATGACCACTGAATCCACCTTAGAGTGTGATTCACTAGATGGTCTTTCACTACAGGGGCATGGTATAACTTGTCGACCTTCTTAGAAAAAGCAGCGACAGTCGACGGTTGCTGCCATATAGTGGTAGCTAGGTTGTCGTGAGGCCCTGTCCAGGGGGGGATGAGAAGAGGATTGAGCTCTGAGAGGTCGAAATGCTCCGCTAACCTTCGGTGCTGGGGATCCTGCCAGTCGTTCTTCCAGCCGTTGGCCTCCTGTATTTTCCGGAGGATATGTATGAAAGAGGGGTCCTCCAGGGGAGACTTAGGGGTCTGCTTAGGCTCCTCTGGTGTAGGGGATTCCGAGCTGGAAGAGGAAGAAGGCTCTGACTCCTAATCTGGTAAAGGGCTCCTGACGGGGGAGCAAGACCTTCATCGGGGAACCTCCCTCTGAGGTTCCTCCCTCCCATGTCTCTGGGTCTCCACAGTGGAGGCACCCGTGTGCCACGCAGCAGAGAAGAGAGAATCCACAGGTGAAAGGGATCGTGGAGTGGGGTTATGCCAGACCAGCGTAGGAGGCACAGCCAGCTGGCATCAGTCCAGTTCTGAAACTAACCGGTCCTTTGCTCAGCCCCACCAGGAGTCAAAAAGTACCTCATAGTCAACCTGCGGTTGAGGGGGAGGTGGTGGAGGAGACAGGAACACTGGTGGATAGGCCGGATTCGGATACCCCGGCATTGGGTACCTGGGCATTGGATAACCCAGTGTCAGGTAACCCGGCACTGGATTTGGATAGCCTGGCGTCATGTACCCTGGGTAACACGGCGTGGGATAGCTCGGTGTCGGGTAGCCCGGAAATGACCCCGATGGCAGAGCAGCTGGACCTGGCTGAGGCCCTGAAGGACCTGGCTGAGGCCTTGAAGGGGTGCCAGGCTGAGGATTATCCAGTGGTGGACCTAGAGGGGGACCCAGCATAGGCCCCGAGGGGCCAACGGTCGGTTCCAGAATGAGGTCGAGAGGGTCCAACGTAGGGCCTGCCAGCGCTGACCATTCGATTCGGTCAGTGAGCGGTGGTTCCTCCAGCTCCAAGTGGGTAAGCGAGTCAGAGGGATCCGCTGGAGGAGGTGGGGGGTGTCTCGAAAGGGGGATTCCTCCCGTGGCTGCTACGGCTGGAGCAGCAGCTGGTACTGGCCCTGAGATCCTAAGTCGGACCTCGAGTCGGGGTCCAATGTAAACGCCGGGGCTGTGCAGTCATCAGCAAGGCCAGCATCCGCCTTACCAGCCGAACCACCCAACTTAGGCCCAGGCAAAGGTTTGACGGGCCTAAGAGTGGCAACCTCCGAATCTCCTGAGGTCCCTGCCTGAACCGTACCTAGTTCGGGCAGGGGGACAAAGGCTGCTTCCTTTGTTGGTAGAGGACCACTTGATGGTTGCCGTCTCCGAAGAGAGCCGCTGAGATGGAGACTGATCCCAGTCCCGGTTCCTGTCTTTGTCCCATTTGTGCATCTTCAGTTTTGGGGAAGAAGAAGAACTCGGCATCTCCTGTAGCAGCTTTTCCATGGAAGTGAGTTTTTGCTTCAAAAGATGGGCTTCCAGGACTTGCTGACTGTATTTCTGTGTGGCCTGACTGAATTTCTGGCAGGCCTCACAGCCCTCAGTATCATGGTCGGGCCCCAGGCAGAGGAGACACGAGGTATGGCAGTCTTTCTCGAGCATCTGCTTGCCGCAGGATCACTTGTTCTTGTGGGACTCGGACGGAGTTGGTGAAGACATGCAATCTGATGTCGAAATAACTAATTTTTAACAGGAAAATAATACAATTCAAAAGAATATACTTATTGAAGATGGCGGTCGACTGAAGCAGCATTCCGCGAGGTCTGACGTGCGCAGGTTGAGGGCGGGAAAGAACTGGAGGTGGGCGTGAGGACCACCCACTATATAGTGCCGGGCAGACATTGGTCACATGATGCCGGGTGGGCGATCACCTGCCAGACATTGCCAAGTTTTCCATGTGGTCCTAGTGACTGGCGGCTCACTCCTAAGCATTACTGCCTACTGCAAGAGACCTCTTGAAGTAAAATCTACCCCTCCTGTCTTTGCAGCAAGCAACAATCAATACAAGCTAAAGCCCAAGATCACTCCCCAACCCTTGGCTCTCCCCATGACCAGTTTCTTTAATGTCTTCTAACAAATGCAAATAAACTGAAGCTATGACCTTTCCATGGCCATTACTACTACACACTGTGCCATAGTTCACCTTCACCACACATTTTTTCCTCAAAGTTACCTGGGACATGGCTAACCTAAGTAAAGCCCTGGGAGCAGCCCTTGCCAGCTGTACACAAAGGCATCTGGCGAGACTGCTCCACAGCTGTACTAGGTTAGCCAAATCTCAATATTTGGGAACAAAATGAGTGTGGTGAACTGTGAGACAATGCTTGATAGTAGTGGTCATGGGGAGTCTGTGCATCAGGCATGGAGAATCAGTTTATTTGCACTTGTTAGAAGACATTAAAGAAATTGATCGTAGCAGGTGGGGGGTTAGGGACATGAGTGACTGAGGCCGGTGATCTCTTCCAGCTGGACTAGGGGGCCTGACGGGGGACTCAAGACTGCCATCCACTACAGCCATATAAACCTGGCCTCCTCTACACAGCTGTACCCCAGCAACAACAGATAAGGGCCATGGGGAGGGTGAAAAGGACTTTCAGTTACACCGGATACAAAATCGGAATCAGATTCCAAATCCAGAATGTTTCTTTTTGGAATTCTGATTTTTGGTCTTGAATACTGAAATTCTTATTTCTGAATAAAATGCCCAGAATTTGAGGTATCCAATTTTGTTGGTATGGATTCCGAGCAACCCTCATATGATCTCTATAGCAACAGCAACTTTTCAGCTTTACAAATAGTGAAAAAAAAAGCTCTCACTTACATCAGCTTGCTTTTGGTCTCAGTCTCCTTTGGGAAAGGATACTTCCACTTTGTGATGCGCCCAACCTCTCCAGACATGAAGGTCAGGTAACGAAGAGTTTCCACACCAACATTTGTATGCATTATTTTTCTTAGTCCCTCTCGCTGCCAGATATAAAAAGCCACAACAGGGGAGGCATAGTTCTGAATCCATAAGATGTCCCCAGATTCATGGTCCACAGTCACCACCAAGCCATCTCCATTAGACACAAAATGAGCCATTTCTAGAAGAAACAAAATGTGTTAAATTGTGTGGTCACCTTACTTTCCTTGCTATATGGAACGTTTATGGACATGTACAGTCGATGCTGACCCTCAAAGCCACCAACATTGCAGATCTAGGACTCGCCATGTTCAGCATTCATTTTCGGACTTCACTGATTGTTCAAGACATTTCATGGGATCTTTTGTGTTGTCTGTAATTACTTGGTGGCAATGTTGGTTATAGCAAAAGGCTTATGATGAACCTGAAGACTTAGATTCAAATGCCACTAGAGCCATTTATTATGGGACCTTGAGCACAGCCCTTAGCCTCCTGGTACGTCAGTAATCCCAGCTGTAAAACTGAGTAAAAGCAGGACAACACTGTAAACAGATGTTGCATCTCAGCAGTATTGTGGGCAATTATTTTTCATTTAAATTCCCCATGTGCTGTTCTGTTGGCTTAGCAACACCAGAGAAGATCCATGTTTGGCAGTGACCACTGGTCCACTGTGCCCTGGGCTGGAGGAGACCAGGAATCTTATGGAGGAAATGTATTTATTCGGGGGGGGGGGGGGGGGGGGGGAGAGATAACTTGACACTTTTGGTTAGAGTAACCTATGTGGCTACCTCACAGATGGACTAGGTACCAGTGAGTCAAAAAACAGTGGTTGAATTCAAGCATGCATGGGACAGTTATAAGGCAATTCTAGGGACTGGGGGTAGAAAGAAGTAGGCTGCTGGTTAATTAGGATCTGCAGCTTACCCATTAGGTAGGGAAATGGGCAGACTGGATGGGCCAAGCAGTCCTTATCTGCCATCAAATTCTATGTTTCTCTGTTATTTTATTTATTTATTTATTGAAATATTTCACAGGAAGGCACGCTGAGCAACAAGTTGCTTGTCTCCCGGTGCGACCTGTGGGGTAGGGAACAATGGGAAGGAATACAGAGAAATGTTACAATGTTGGAATACAATTTGCTTACTTGCACAGAATGAGAGCATGAGGGATTACAGGTGGATCACACTGGCTAACAATGTAACAGTTAACTATAGTAGATATGAAGACACATGTAGCAATTAGGCAACAGTTGATAACACTGGAACACATATAATAACTTGGCAACAATATGTAGCACTAGATGGCAAGGTGACAACAGTAATTGGTAGCCATTAGTGTAATAGATATTAAAGATGTACAGTGATTGGAGTAAAGAGAGGAAGAATGGAAGGAGGGAACGAAACTTTGCGGAGGGCAGCATGGAAGAAGGGAAAGGAAATTTATTGAGAGACGCAGACAGAACACGATTTTTGTGGCAAACAGACGACAGGATGGACTAAAGTGCATATAAGGGAGGCACAGGGGTAGGTAATAAGTGCTTAATTGAGTGTAGGGGTACGCCAGTGTTAGGCTATGTTAACAGGAAGGGGGGGTAGGAGGAGAGGTAGTGTGTGGCAGGGTGATGAGAGAGAGGTATTGTAAGTGGGGGTATCCAAGGGAGGGGAGGGGAGGAGTTGAAATTCAACAGTGTCCGGTTATCCCTATCTGGGCAGGGTGTGGACAGCCCTACTGGTAAGACACAGGTTATAGGCGATGAGGTTATTATATATAGTGATGCAAGGGGGGGTGTTGCGGAGGGATGTTGTGGGAGGGTGAAGGTCAACTATAGTGGGAGGTAGTACCCACCAGTGTACTAGTTGACCCTGCCTGCACAAGGCAGTGATCTAGCAGTGACTGGGGGGGAGGCAGTAAAAGGCGAAATAGGGTAAAGGGGGTAAAGTTGTTGCCCGCCATGTGCTGTGGATCCTGTCTGCACAAGGCAGTGATCGAGCTCACAGGAGGGAGATAGATTAATGGTAGAGAAAGAAGGGGGAGGAACACTTTAGAGGAGGGAGAGTAGGGGACTAGGAGGAGCAGTATCAAAGATGACTGCCCACCAACACCCTTTGTAGCTAGGGTGTGTTGCCTCTGTCTAGACTAAAACAGGGAGTGTGCGTGTCTCTAACACTTAAAAAAAAAATAATTCCTCCACCTCACGCAATGCTGCATTGATCATCACTGACAGCAATTATAAATCACTAAGGGGGTTTCAACCAATCAGCACACAGAGCTACTATACCTCTTAACTGATGTACATTGTGCTTCCGCACCCCAGTGGTAGGAGGGCACATTCTACTTCAACACCAAGGGGAGTGATGGCACAACAAATTAAAAAAAGTGTTATTAATCTCTCTAATTAAACTTGAGTGATTCGTAGTAAGCTAATTGGGCCTCCAAGGGATGTCTCTTACAGTATAAGAGACTCCTCTCCTGAGGTTTGGGCAGACAGAAACACTCAGCTTTGTAATCCTCTCGGCCAAACCTCAGGCCCAGAGTCTCTTGTACCATAAGAGACATCTTTCAGAGGCCCTGTTAAAGAAAATGTACTGGGAAGGAGCTGGGTCACTGCTGCATAGATTGTGGCTCGAGCCCCCAGTCCCAATATTTGATTAAGAAATAGAAATACCGTCCCTCAGTAAAATACTTGTACAGAGATATTAAAATCTCCGTTTATGCTATGCCGGGTGTTATTTTTACAAAATGTGCATATATGCCATGTGGATGCTGCACCCAGCCCAATCAGACAGAAGGCAGGACACACTGGGGGAGAGGGGGTACACAATGGGGACAACACAGCAGCAGGCAGGTTGAGTGGCATGTCATGCTCCCTGAGTATGTAAGTCACAGAGCTCCTCAAGATGGGAGTTGGCCCTTGAGGTGGACAATGAAAGCCCTAGCCTAGTAAGGACCAAAAAAAGAACAGGGTTGTAAAAAAAAAAAAAAAAAAAAGGAAAAGAAAACCTTGTTAACACTACAGTTACAAGGTAGGACAATTAAAAAAAGATATATTGACATAATACTGTAAAATACATTTAAAGATTATTATAGATCATGGGAGCACCTTGTGATGCTCCCAGCCAATCACAGCACTTGTTTCAGTTATGCATGAGATACTCTTTATTTCCATAAAAGTCTCACATGCAGTGCCCTAGTAAAGGGCTTCTTGGTAGCACTGCTCGATCTGCAGAAAGACATCAAATAGGTAATTTTTCTCAAAAGTAAATGCTGCCTGATCTATAATATATTTAAATGTCACCAATCGACACTCGTTGCTGTATAAGAGTGGTTTCACTTGCGTTCAGCTCAAGCTAGAACAGTTCAGCTTCACTTCACTGTTCCCACTCAAGCCGAACATATGTGAAGCCACTCATACAGCAACGAGTAACTCCAGAGGACATAATATATATATAGATATAAACATATACAACACAAGGACAGCTGGAATTTAAAGAACTAGTACACTGCCCTAAAGTGATACAGTATTAACGTTTAAAGGACACTGTCCGTTTTTTCTATTTTTTGAAGTGTTAACTGGTACCTCTTGTCATCTAAATGTGCACTGATGGCATATGTGGGCAATTGTTAAATAGGATCAAAGTATTTTTATGAAAAATCTATATCTAGTGTCCCAGCACCAGAAAAACTCGTTTATGAACGAGTTCAGATTTTTTTCAAGGCATACACTTTTAATCCAAATTAAAATCTGTAATGTAGTCTGAACAGGCCAGTGTCAGTAATGTTGTGTAACAAGCACTATTTGATATTTAGACTTAGTTCAGAGTAATGCATATATTTTTTTAGATTAAAAGTGTATGCCTTGAAAAAATCCGAATTCATTCATGAACAAGTTTTCTTGCGTTCCAGCGCCATATTCCTTTGGGGATGCGCAGGAGTAGCGGACAGGGTGAGTTATGGCTGGGATGCTAGATATACATTTTTCATAAAAATACTTCGATCCTATTATTTTGTCACCGACTGCCCACATATGCCATCAGTGTACATATAGATGGCAGAGGCACCAGTTTTTAATACTTTGAAATGTAGTTAGAAAAAGCTGGTGGTGTCCCTTTAAAAGTAGTCAATGGTTAACTTTTTATATCTGAAGTAGTTCGTCTTTTCCCTTTTGCAAATTAGAAGATTTCCCACCTGCCAGTACAATGTGTGATGTGTGGAACAGAACTTTGCCTGGAAGCGTACACACCTAGTTCTGTTTTCCTTCATGCTTCATCAGCACTGAGACTTCACTGTCTGTGACATCACAACTGCCCAAGAAGAACCACTCACCTTCTGCCAGATTAATCACTCACTAGTAATGAAGGGGAACAGAACTAGACATGAATCTCCAGGTAAAGTACTGCTCTTTACATCACACCATTTAATACCAGGAGCATAACATTGGTTAAAAAAAAAAAAAAAAAGTAACAGGTTACTTTTAAAAGTTAGAAGCATTGTCTATTTTGGCTCCACTAGGTCTGAAAGTAAAAGCAAAAAAAGTGATCCACTCAAGACAGCAGTTGAGCATCACTTAGAAAGCCATATATTCTCACATCTACAGGAGGGACAAGGAGGGTAAAAGAAGAGGAGGAGGAGTAGCTCTCTATGAAAAAGAAGGGATCAAAGCAACAGGACTAAAGAGTAAACATGGAGCAGATGAGACACTCTGGGTCACCCTGGAGGCAGGAAATGGCACCACAATCCGCATGGGGGCTGTATACAGACCCCCATCTCAGGGGAGGGACTGGACAAGGAAATGATAGAAGGCTTCCCTAGAATGGCAGAAAAAGGAGAGATACTGTTGATAGGGGACCTGAATATGCCAGATGTTAACTGGAGCACCTTTGCTGCAGGCACATCCAAGAGCAGGGTCATTCTTGATGCCCTACAGGGGGCATGCCTCAGACAGCTAGTATTGGAACCCACTCGGGAGGGAGCAATCTTAGACCTGGTACTCTCAAATTGGGACGGAGAAAGAATCTCAGATTTAGAAGTGGGTAGCCATCTGGGAACAAGTGACCATCAAACAGTGTGGTTCACGATAAACACAGCCATACAATCAAGCCATACAAAAGCAAGAGTATTGGACTTTAGGAGGGCTGACCTTGGGAAAATGAGAGAGTGCCTCAGAAAAGCACTAGCAAACAGGCAAGAAGGAGGGGTGGAGGAACAATGGGGAGTAATCAAAACAGCCATCACAGAGGCAACAAGCCTTTGTGTAAAGCAAATCAACAAAACACAACGAAGGAAAAAACTGCTATGGTTCTCAAAAGAGGTGACAGGGAAAGTTAAGAAGAAAAGGGTAGCATTCAGTAAATATAAGGAAACACAGAAGGAGCAGGACAGAGAACTTTATCAGTTAAAGCAGAAAGAGGCTGGGAAGGCAGTCAGAATAGCAAAGGCCCAAAACGAGGAAAGGATAGCCAACTCTGTTAAGAAGGAGGAAAAGACCTTTTATAGGTACATTAGGGAGCGAAGAAAGACCAAAGGAGGGATACTGAGGCTTAATAAAGAGGAAGGAATGTGGGTAGAGGGTGACAGTGAAAAAGCAGGGATACTGAATGAATATTTCTGCTCAGTATTCACAAAGGAAGAGGAGAGGGAGGTACCTAAGCCAAACAAGAGAAACACTCTGAAGTCGGGGGTCGATACCAGTCCATTTACAGAAGAAAGGGTTCTGAAAGAATTAATAAAATTGAAGGTGGACAAAGCAATGGGGCCTGATGGGATTCATCCAAGAATTCTAAAAAAATTAAGGGTAGAACTAGTGACACCGCTGACTACTCTTTTTAACAAATCATGGGAGGATGGGGTGGTACCTGAGGACTGGAGGAGGGCAGATGTGATTCCTCTTCACAAAAGTGGGAGCAGGACAGAGGCAGGAAACTACAGACCAGTTAGTTTGACCTCAGTGAATCCCTTCAGAAGGGAAGAACTGTTGAGTACCTAGAGGCCAGTGGGGCACGGGACCCAAGGCAGCATGATTTCACGATGGGAAGGTCATGTCAGACGAATCTAACAGATTTCTTTGACTGGGTGACCAAAGTAGTAGACCAGGGAGGGGCTGTGGACATGGCCTACCTAGATTTTAGCAAGGCATTTGATATAGTCCCACACAAAAGATTAATACACAAGTTAGCCAGCTTTGGAGTGGGCCCAAGGTGGTAGCCCGGATAAAAAACTGGCTAGACAACAGGACGCAAAGGGTAGTAGTAGAAGGAGTCCACAGTGAAGAAAGGAGGGTTACTAGTGGGGTACCACAGGGTTCAGTACTGGGACTGGTCCTTTTTAATGCCTTTATAAGTGACACTGCAGAGGAACTGGAAGGAAAAGTATGTCTCTTTGCAGATGACACAAAGATCTGCAACAGGGTTGATGCACAAGATGGAGTAGAAAGGATAAGAAGGGACTTGGCAAGGTTGGAGGAAGGGTCAAATGTATGGCAGCTCAGATTCAATGCAAAGAAGTGCAAGGTAATGCACCTGGGAAACAAAAACCCAGGGGAAGAGTACACAATGGGGGGGTGAGATACTGACAACAGTAAAAATGGAAAGGGACCTGGGGGTAATTATATCAGATGACCTTAAGGTGGGCAAGCAATGTCAGAAGGCAGTAAGGAAGGCTGGGGGGATATTGGGATGCATAGGGAGAGGCATCAATAGTAGAAAACAGGAAGTTGTTATCTCTCTGTACAGACAGTTGGTGAGACCCCATCTGGAGTATTGTGTGCAGTTCTGGAGACCCCATCTCCGCAAAGACATAGACAGAGTGGAGGCTGTCCAGAGGAGGGCAACCAAAATGGTGCAGGGTCTGCCCCAGAAGACATACAGTCCAAAGAAAGACTAAAGGAGCTTAATATGTATACCCTTGAGAAAAGGAGGGGGAGAGGGGACATGATAGAAACTTTTAAGTGCCTCAAGGGACTCAACAAAGTCCAAGAGGGTGGCATCTTTCAGAAAAAGAGATGTGCAAGAACAAGGGGGCACAGTTTGAAGATAGAGTGGGGACGGCTCAGAGGTAATGTGAGGAAGTATTTTTTCACAGAGAGGGTTGTGGATGCATGGAACAGCCTCCCTGAGGAGGTCGTGGAGTCAAGAACAGTGGGGGAATTCAAGAATGCATGGGACAGACATAAGGCAGTCCTAGTGGGGGGTAGGAGGAAGTAAGCTGTTGGTTAACTAGGATCTGCAACTTATCTGTTAGATAGGAAAATGGGCAGACTAGATGGGCCAAGCGGTCCTTATCTGTTGTCAAATTCTATGTTTCATATAAATGTCTGCCTAGGCTGATATATACACATTAGTTACTTACTGTAACAGTAGATCTTCAAGAAAATCTTCCCCATTAGGCCAGACCTTTGGAACTGTAGGCTGTCGGCATCAGGATCACTCGGAAACTTTTGCCAGCTGGAGACCGCCCACGATGATGTGAAATGTTAGTGCCTATAAAATGTGGGCAGCCCCATCACTCCTCAGTTCTCCAATGAAGACAAACTTGGAGGGTACCTTACTGGGAGGAATCGGGAGACCAAATCAGGACCAGAGAGAGAAAGAGAGGCATGGGACTGGAAAACAGAATACACATACTGTAAGGCACTTATGGAAACCTCCAACATGGCAATATATAATTCTGCCAGATTATATCTCAGTAAGGTAAGAGGGTTGGGGCGCTGTGGCCCCAATGGAGGAGATTCCTGAAGATCTACTGTTACAGTAAGTAACTGTTCTATCTTCATCAAGGACATCTCCTCCTTTGGGCCACACCTTTGGAACGATTCCCAAGCAGTATAAAAAGTACCCAGAAAGGATGGAAATTTCCGATTATGACATCATGACAGGAGGCCTTGCAGTACCGCAAGGCGAAAAACAGTACATCTGCCAGAGACAATGTCCAGATTGTAATGCCTTGTGAAAGTATGCGCAGTGCTCCCTCCATGTGAAAGCAGCACATATGTCAGCTGCAGAAACATTCTGAAAGCTTACTTTACTTGCATAGTAACACAGACAATGATGGGAGAAAAAGACCACAGGTCCATCCAGTCTGCCCATATTCCCTATAATCCCTGAAACCTTCCCTGGAACCTATTGTTCCTCCAGGGTACTAACCCTCCCCATCCTATTCCCATTCTCTTCCCTGGTCTTGTCGGCCCAGGCGACCACTATTCCCTTCATTCTATTCCATGCCTACTTGAATCTGAAGGCAGTATGGCGCAGTGGGTTAAGGCTCTGAGCTGCAAATCTGGAGACCTGGGTTTGAATCCCACAGCCCCCTAGGTGCATACTGTGTGACCCTGAGCAAGTCACTTAACTTCCTCGTGCTCCCAGGTTGCACCTGCAAACAAGCTTTCAGCTTAGTGTGTCTCACCTGGTAAAATAATTGGTAAATAATCCCCTCGACTGTGTTTGCACCCACCACCTCAGCCATCTGACTGTTCCAAGGTTCCACCACCCTTTCCGTAAAGAAGTACTTCCTTATGTCCCTCCTGAAACTCCCTCCTGTTAATTTCCACTTGTGATGAGTTGGTATTTAGGGTAAATAATTCCCCAAAGTTCACCTTGTTAATTCCTTCAAGGAACTTGAAGGTCCCTATAATATCTCCCCTCTCCCTTCCTCATAGATTTGCCTTGCTGGGCCTGAATAATTTTTGTTACTCTGCGCTGCACTGTTTCCGATCCATCCCTGTCCTTTCTATAACAAAATGTAATACAGTTAGGCAGCCATTTGGATGAGCGCCATTTAGTCACAGGGGTGCCCTCTTCACTAGGGGCAAATGAAGCAAAAAGTGGAGAGGACTTTCTGCAGTCCTTAGTTTGGCCAAGGCAGAAATGCAGTGTTCTATGTACATCAAGTATATGGAGCAGTGTCTCATCCTTCTTTGCATGCTCAGTGTGTAACACACAGGAGGAGTTATGGTCTGATTCTGTCTGAAACCAGAAACCAGGACTGGTTCTCAAGGAAACTCTGTCCTTGTGTAAAATCAAATACGGAGAGTCATGCATGAGATCCTGAAGCTTGGAAATTCGATGAGCAGAAGTCATGGTGGCCAGAAACAGCGCTTTCCATGAATGGAAATGCAACTCACAGGTTGCCGCAGTCTCAAACAGAGACAGAGTCAGTTTTTCAGGGATGAAATTATATGAAGCAGGGAACACGTATACACAATACCCTTACGAAATGCACAGGATACTTCTAGTTGTGCTACCGTGCACCCATCAATGGGGGCGTGGAAAACCAAAATGGCTGTCAAATGCATTTTTATAGAAGAATACTGGAGACTGGTGTCAGAAAGGACAGAAGGTAGTCCAGTACAGTATTCAAGGGACAAGTAAATGGGTCCACTGAGCAAGAAGCACACCATACTGAGAAGAGCTTCCATTTCAAGGATTAGGTGGTGAGATGGTAGACAGTGGAAGAAGCGGCCAGGAGCTAAACAGCCCACCTGTGCCCGGCACGTAGAAAATACTTGGGGGGGGGGGGGGAGAGTACCCTGTTGTTTGTTTATGCAATGCATGACACTGACATTGTCTATCCAAATTTGCAAGTGACTGGAGCCAAGATGTGCCTGAAATGCATGCAGGCCAAGTAGAACAGCCCTCATCTCCAGAATATTGTATATGGACATTGGACTCCAGGGCTATCCAGGAGCCCTGAGTTGGAAACAACATAAGATGGGAAACCCAGTTGGACCCTGAGGCATCCATTGTCAGGAGCTACATGTGAGTTGAGGAAAAGAATGTTTTTTGGTATGTTCACTTGGTACGGTTGTCGAGGCACAGGTCAGGAAGTACAGGCAAATCAAGAGAAGTCATAAAATTCACAAGTAGCATTTTGTTATCAATAACAATAGAATAAAAACTAAAAGACTGCTCTCTTTATAAGCAGTCTTTACCTAGCAATTAATTTCTGAATCCTGAGCTCGTTAAGGGACATCCTGATTCTCACAAAACGTATCAGAGTTCTTTTCAGTTTCTTTCCTGAGCAGGCTTACAAATAGAACACTGTGTCCCAAGCTGGCCTCCTGCTGACAGTTTTATAAACATGCCTGAGGAGCTCAAACTGCATCTCAAGGTTAACCCCCTGAGTTCCAAACAGCATTCTGCAATCATTTCAACAATATAACTATGACACATTTTCAAACTAGAGAACCCAGTTTCACATGAAGATCCACTTCTGCCCCCGGCCTGTCACCTCTGGTGTCCCTCAGGGCTCCGTGCTGGGTCCCCTACTCTTTTCCCTGTTCATCAACAATCTCCCTGATGTGGTCTCCAGCTGCCGTGTCATCATGTATGCAGATGACCTGGTTCTCCTGGCCCACTCCTGTGATACAGCCACAATAAACCGTCACTTATCTGAAGACCTCTGGAACATCCAGGCATGGCTCTCCAACCATAAATTGGTCCTAAATCAAAACAAAACCCAGGCTATGCTCTTGGTTCCTCTGTCAAAAACGAGCCTCTTCAACTCCCTACATATCAACTGAAGATGGCTCCCCTCTCCCTACCGTGACCTCCCTCAAATATCTTGGGTGGCAGGTCCCCAATTGGACCTTGGTAGTCATATCCATAATGCCTGCAGTGGGAGTAACCGCAAACTGGGGATGGCCTACAGGGCTCGGTACAACCTCACTCCAGCGGCTCGCTTAGCTCTTGCCAGGGAGTACTGCCCCTCCCTCAGCTCTGACTCCCTCATATTTGCTCATGCTTCAAAGACCCTCCTAAGCAAGTGGAGCCTAGCGTACAACAACATCTGTCGTTTTGCCCTGGCACCCCACCTCACCCATCACTCGAGCTCACGAAGCTTGGCTGGCTATCCCCGCTCAATCACCTTAACTTTAGCACTGGGTGCCTCGTGAGTAAAGTACTTAGCTCCAGCACCCCTCCGGAACTGGCCCGGTTTCTTGCTCCTGCTGACATCTCCCCCTACCTGCTTAGATCCCAAGGCCCCGGCCTACTAAGTGTACCTACTTCCCTCACCAACATGGGGGAACGGAGTTTTGCTGTCCATGGCCCCAGGCTCTGGAACTCCTTTCCTGAAAGAGTCCGTACTGCCTCCTCTCACAAGAGTTTCCAGACCTCCTGTGGGATCATCTTAAGGTGGCTTCTCGCTGTGAGATGTCCCTAAACCTCCTTAGCCTCCGGTGTCCACTGGTGCCGGCTTCTTCTCCTCCTGCTCTGGCGTCACCACTCTTGCGCTATGTCCTCATTCAAATCCCCCTCCCTTGCTTGACCCGGCTATGATGTTACTATGCTCATAATCCTCACCAGCCCTGTTGGTCACTGAATTTATCTCTAACTTATACCTTGCCCCAGCACTGTATCTGGGTGTACCTTCCACGTAAATGTAAAAACTGTAAAAATTGTCTTTTCTCCTGTTTTTGTACCTGAATGTATTAGTCTGAACCAATTACTGTATCAATGTACCTGTTGTACCCTTTTGTACTCTCCCGGGTCGTTCCTGAAAATAGGCATAAAACTTGTCTAGTGTACTTACCCGGTAAACAAAAACTAAATAAATAAATAAATACATATTTTTATAAACACAGATAAGGAAGAGGGAAGAAAAGGTAGAAACAGCAAGTGAAGGCAGGGAGATAGTGGGAGGAGGAGAATCACGAGACTGTCAAGAGTGATCAGTTCCTAGGTCTCACAAGAAAATTTGACTGTGCAATCAGACAAGAGACAGAAAAGGAGACGATAGAACAAATCCTTGTTTTTAACGCTTTCTGCATGGGACATTGTCTTATTAAACCCTGTCACAGGTATGTTCACTGTGACACTTAGTTTCTCGAACAATTGTCTTGTTCTGGACAATGTGTACAGAATTGCTTCCCTGGACAGGGCCTTCAGTAGCCAATCATCCACATAAGGGAAGAAATAAAGCCCTTCCTGAAGCTGCTGCCATAACCGCTAAGCATTTGGTAAATACCCACAGCACTGAGGATATGCCAAAACACAAAACTCAGAACTTATAATGGCTGTCCTCCAGCATGAAGAGGAGGTATTACCTGTGGCGTTTGCGAATCTTGATATGAAGGTATGCTTTCTTCATATCCAGGGCACACAGACAGTCCCACTACTGCAACAAGGGGATGAGAGCCTAAAGTGACACCATTTCCAACTGTTTTGTATTCGCTGAAGATTCAGATATCTGAGGTCCAATACAGGATGTAGATCTCTTGTCCACTTGGGGACAAGGAAATATCAGGCATAGAACCCTTTATCTCTTTCTTGAGGGGGAATGGTTAGATAGTATTCTTTTGTATGAGCATCTGCACCTCTGTCAACAGAAAGAAAAAGTGGCCCAGAGGATGACAAGCAGACGGTGGATGCACTGGAGTGGTAGACAGCAGCTCCAGAGCATGTCCCTTTTCTACTATTTCCAAGACCCACTCATCTGTGGTGATCTCCCCCTACTTTTGAAGATGAAGGGAGATCCTACCCCCACCTGCACCCCTGGAGGCAGCAATGGAGGGGGAGGAGGTGCAGAGTCAGAAAGTACCACGACACTGGGGCTCCCTTGACCAATATCTTCAGATGGGCATAGGCACTGGGGAAGGGACCTCCACCATGGGCACAGGGCTGCTGACAGGAGGCCCGGCCACCAAGGGCAGTGAGCCCACCAACAAAATAGCCCCAACCATGTCCCTGGAGGGCTGAGGGGGTCAGTGACTTAAGGGACCATAAAGTCACCCTGAGGGTTTGAAGTTCACGTGAAGCATTTTCAGCATCACCCACAAACAGTCTGGAGCCCCTAAAAGGGGCATTCAGAACAGACTGCTGTATGTCAGTGGCAAAACTAGCCATGCAGAGCCATGAGCATCTCTGAAGGCAAATTCCAGAGGTAGCAACCCTGGCCTAAGTAACAGAGGAATGCAATAGATGCATACCAGTATCCATACTGCTGAAGCAGCTTTACGCAAATCAGTCCTGGCAGGAAGATATTGGTCAAGGCAGCCCCAGTGCCCTGGTACTTTCTGACTCTGCACCTTCTCCCCCCTCCACTGCTGCCTCCAGGGGTGCAGGTGGGGGTAGGATCTCCCTTCATCTTCAAAAGTAGGGGGAGATCACCACAGTCAATAGTGGACTTGACAAGTTCCCACAGACTGTTCTGATACTTAAGCATACAGGCCAAGTAAATTGCAGTTACGCAAGAACTTACCATAACAGTAGATCTTCGAGAGAGGTTCCTGCAGTAGGTCTTCACATATAGGACTGCGCCCCCTGGCGTCAGGTTCCAATGGCAAACTTGTAGCTAGCAATCATCAGCAGGGACCGCCCCCGACGTCAGTCCGACTATAAAAGGGGTGGTCCCATGCCCGCCCTCCAGTTCTTTTCCACCGGAGACCTAAAGAAAGGTAAGTAGAAAGAAAGGAGTGATAACTCCTAGGACCATGCTTCCTCTCTAGACCCAAGGGCTAGGCAGGATGGAAGATAAAGGAAAACATTCCAGGAGTTGAGGGAAGGTGGGTGGGAAACTAGACCTACTGCAGGAACCTCTCTCGAAGATCTACTGTTACGGTAAGTTCTTATGTAACTGCAATATCTTACTTCGAGAGGGTTCCTGCAGAAGGTCTTCACATATAGGACTCAATATCTAGCAGCTCAAAAGAAAAATTCGGAGATACGTATGAGAGGAGGAGAGCTCACCAACTGTGTGAGTTATGACAGGAGGCCTTGCAGAACCGCAAGACCAAAACCAGTCCTGCGCCTAGAGGCAATGTCCAGAGTGTAATGCTTAGTGAAGGTGTGGACAGACGACCACGTGGCAGCTGTGCAGACCTCTGCTGTGGACACATTCCTGAAAAAGGCGGCAGAAGTAGCAACACTCCTAGTGGAGTGACTCTTAACCGCCCCCGGAAGGGATTTCCCATGTTTTTGTTAAGTGAAGTGGATGTAGATAGCCAACCACCTCAAAATGGTCTGTGTGGAAATGGCCTTGCTCTGGCACTTAGGAGCGAAGGCCACAAAGAGATGATTGGTCTTACGGACCTCTAAAGTCTGGTTTGTAAAATACCTCAGAATCCTATGCACATCTAATGTGTGCATAAGATATTCCTCCCTGTTAGAATGTTAAGGATAATAGACCAGTAGTTCGACACACTGGTTGAGAGTGGTTTCTGAAACTACCTTTGGAAGGAAGGAAGGGTTAGTCCACAGGACGACTGTCTCTATGGAAAATCAAATAGGGTTCCTTGTAGACAAATGCCTGAAGTTCTGAAACCCTTCTGGCAGAAGTGACTGCAACTAAAAACAAAGTCTTCCAAGAAGGAAGCGCATGTCACAGCTAGAGGTTGACTAAGGTCCGGGGGACAGGGTTCCGGACTGGAGGTTTCAAGTGGAAGATGCCTTTCAGAAAGGTTTGGCAACCTCCAATTGAGCCAAAGTTTGCCCTCCACGGGAGGTGGTAAGCCAACACCACAGAGGGATGGACCTTGAGAGAGGAATAACTAAGGCCTGTCTCTGATAGATGTGCCAGGTACTCTAACACCTGTGCTGCCGAACACGAAAAGGGATCCCAGCCCTTGGCTAGGGCCCAGATCAAGAATCTTTTCCACTTCATGGCGTAGGTGGATCTGGTAGAAGGTTTTCTGGCTTCCACCAAGACATGAGTAACCTGGGAGGAAACATCATAGCGGGAGACTGCTATGTCCACAGGTGCCACGCATGAGGGTGGAGAGATTGAAGACTCGGATGCACCTGGGTGCCTTGCTCCTGAGTCAGAATGTCGTGGGATAACGGCAGGGGAACCGGAGGTTCTAGCGCCAGATGTTGCAAGAGAGGGTACCAAATCTGGCAGGGCCAGATTTGGAGCGATCAGAATCAAATGTGCTCCTTCCTCCTGAAGTTTCACCAGAACCTTCTGAATGAGAGAAAAGGGAAGAAACGCATAAAGAAACCTCCCTGTCTAAGAGACAGACAGTGCATCTTGCCAAAAAGCACCATGCCCGGGAAGGAGTGAGCAAAAGTTGGGTAGTTTTGCACTGAATGGGAAGGCAAACTGATCTATTTCTGGTTGACCCCATCGAAAAAAGAGATCTTCGACCACCTCTAGCTTTAACTCAAACTCGTGAACCCTGGCCACTGATCGATTGAGACTGTCCGCCAGGACACTGCTTATGCCTGGGATGTGGATTGCTGTCAAGAAAAGGCTGTGCTGAATCGCCCAGTACCAAACCCTCATTGCTTCTCTGCAGAGAGGGTACGAGCGAGTTCCTACCTGTTTGTTGATATACCAGACTGTGGACATACTGTCCATCTGGATAAGGAGTGATCCCGGTAGAAGGAGGGACTGGAACGCCTGGAGGGCATACAGAACTGTTCTTGTCTCCAGAACATTGATCTGGAGCAGAAGCTCCTGGTCGGACCAAGACCCTTGAGTCTTGTGAATCCCCAGATGGGCTCCCCAGCCCAAGTCTGAGGCGTCCGTGGTAAGGATCTCGGTAGGGATAGGGAAATGAAAAGGTGCTCCCCCTTAAAGACCGGAAAGACCTTGCCACCAGCGAAGATCTTTCTGCAGGCTGTTGGAGATCATGACCTTCTGGTTCATGTCGTCCGTCCTCCGATCCCATTGGACTCGAAGAGACCACTGGGTGACCCTCATATGTGGTCTGGCCAGGGGAACTATCAAAAAGGCCGCTGCCATCAGTCCCAAAAGATGAAGCATAGCGTGTGCAGTGGTCCACCGAGCCTGGACCACGAGAGTGGCTTGAGAAAATAAGGTCTCAGCTTGATCTGATGGCAGAAAAGCCTTGCTCTGAACTGTGTCTAGTACTGCTCCAATGAATTAGAGTAGTTGGGATGGTACTAGCTGGGACTTGGGCAGGTTGACCGTGATACCCAGAAGAGCAAACAAGTTCAGAGTGAAAGAGAGCAACTCTTTCAGGCTGTTCGGAGAGGGTGCTGCGAGGAGTCAATTGTCCAGGTACGGGAACACGTAGGTGCCCTGGCAGTGAAGAAAAGCTGCAACCACCTCTAAACACTTGGTGAACACCCGAGAGGCCGACAAAAGGCCAAAGGGGAGTGCTCGGAATTGAAAATAGGCCTCTTGAAAAGTAAAATGGAGAAAGTGGCGGTGGGCCAGGAGGATGCGGATATGCAGGTAAGCATCTTGCATGTCCAGGGAGCACAGCCAAGAGTGTGTTTGGAGCAGGGAAGAAGCCCCTGAAGGATCAGCATGCGAAATCTCTTGTACTCGACAAAGAGGCTGAGCATGCTGAGGTTCAGGATCGTTCTCAGATTGTCAGTCTTCTTTGGAACTAGGAAGAAATGAGAGTAAAATCTCCTTCCTAGTTGGTTTTGAGGTACGGGTTCTATGGCCACCTTAAACAGGAGGGCCTGAAACTCCTGGAAGACTATGGGAATCTGATCTTTTGGATAAAAAGACTGTCCCAGAGGATTAGGGGCAGGTATCTCTGTGAACTCTATCAAGTGACCTCACTGGATGAGTTGTAACACCCAAGAATCTGCGGTGACGGCCCTCCAGGTAGAGGCCAAACCTCCTTCCTACCAGTTCCTCCTTGTTGGTTGCAGGTAGCGGGAGGAGGGGAAATGAGTCAGGACACAAGAGGGGAGGGGAGCTCTAGCCCTGGAGACCGGCTTAGGGAATTTGGTATGGGGGGTTAGGGCTCCCGAACCAGGGGCTTGCTTTCCCTGACGTTTACCCTGGTTTTTATTCAATCATCTTTGGCGACAAAAAGACTGCTTCTTCTACCCCATCTGGTACGTGAAGCGTACGTCCCGAAGGGAGCGTCCGCTCTCCTGCAGCCCAGTGATATCTTTTGCGTCGCCGCCAAAAAGGACGGAACCCCTAAAAGGGGCGTCCAGCCAGACCTGCAATCCTGAGCCAAGAAAGGCGATGGATGTAGATTCCCGTGGCTGCCGCCCTTGCCACTGAGTCCACAGAGTCATACATTGCTCTTAAAGCATGATGATAGGAGGACTTGCCCATTCAGACTTTGTCCAGCAACTTGTTACGGAGTGTCTCATCCTGGACCTCCTAAAGGTCCCTCTCTAGCTTGGAAAGGTAGGCCTTCTGGAAGGCCACCATGTGTGAAACATAGTTCAGGGACCGGATTGTACAGGAGGAAGAGGAGTAAACTTTCCATCCAAACTGATCCAACTGTCTTGAGCCCTTGTCGGGGGGCGAGGAACTCAAATGTTTTGGTTGGGCCGACCGGTCGTAAGCAGCAGTAATGACCATGGAGTCAGCCTTAGGATGAGCAGAAAGATGTTGGATCCCTTCTGGGGGATAGTAGGTATGATCGGCCTTTCTGGAAACAGCAGGGAGAGAGGATGACTGCTGCCAGATAGCAGTTACCAGATCCTCATGAGGACCCATCCAGGGGGACTGGGTAGGGGATCTGCAGTGGCCAGATCCAAGTGTTCTGCCAGTCTGTTACACTGGGGATCCACTTCCTTGGAAAGCCAGCCTCCTGCTGCCAGTATTGTATGCAGAAGGTCCCCAAAGGAGGGATCTTCTGGAGGAGATTTTGGGGACTCCTTGGGTGGAACCTCGATTGGGGACTGAGGGTCCGAAGGGTTGGAGTCGATGTCTGAGTCGGAAGACTCAGAACCACTGGGGATGGAATGGTCCACCCCGGAGGGTGTCGGTGGGGGAGGGGCCCTAGGTAGAGGGATATCACCCACTGACTGCCTTAACTCCATGATAAGCTGGGTCCTGGCATCCTGCCACCACACGGGGATCGTCTCTCAATCTGGCGTTGGAGGTGGAGGAGGAGGCTGGTGGCCCGGGTAGCTTGGGTACTGCGGGTATTGCCAAGAAGGGTAATGGAAACCTGGCAATCCCAGGTTATAACCATAAGGATTGTACCTAGGGTATCCCAGCGATGGAGGCACATGGCCTGGCGTCGGGTAAAGTGGTGCCGACAGCAGGCCACCCGGCGGCGCAGCATGGGGGTCTGGCCAAGGAAGACCACCTGGAGGTTCGACTGGACCTACTGGGGGAGGTGCCAGAGGGCCACAAGGTGGCGTGGAATCCGGGAGGTCCCCTGACGGTCCCAAGGGAGGGGGCTCCATAGAAGGATCCTTGGCTGGCGACAGACTCCTGTCCAGAAGCAGCAAGAGACCTGGCGATGGGGGTAATTCCAGAAGAGGCCCCAACGAAAGGTCTAATAACGATCCTGACGGCAGGGAAAAAAACAGGATCAGGTGGTAAATCCTTGCGATGAAGGACCCGGAGGGATGAAGATTCTCTCGACAGCACTCAGGCCGGTGTCGGGGGGCCTCACGGGAGCTCGACGGGTGAGAAGAAAGGTCCAGACGGGCGACGGAAAATCCACTGTCTGACTTATCGGACCTGACCGGGCTAGTGGAAGCAGAAAGGCCGCTGCTAGGCTTATCAGTCGAGGCTGTACACCCGTCGACGGGGTCAAGAGGTGACTTACCGGCAGTGCTGGGAGGAGACACAACAACCTCGATAGAGGCTACCCCCGGCTGCCCGCTCACCTCGGCAGGAGGGGGAGAAGTTGCCTAGCCCAAAGAGGCAGACGGGGTACCTGAAGGAGTACTCACAGTTTTTGGAGCAGGCCTCACTCGTGGCGACGGACTCTTGTCCTGGTGCTTTTTTTCCCTCGGGGTCGGTGATGACGACCTTTCTCTCAACTCCTGGAGCTCCTTTTCCATCGACACCAGCCGTTGGGTAAGGAGGTGGGCCTCAAGGGTCCGCTTGCGTCTGGTCCGGGTGGCTTGATTGAAGGCCTGACAGATAGCACACTCATCCAAGTCGTGCTTGGGGCCTAAACACAAGAGGCAGTGGGAATGGTCGTCCCCGTGCGGGATTTGAGCTCCGCACTTGGAGCACTTCTTCTCTGGGTGAGTCGACATACAATCGGTCGAATCAGATGAGGAAAAAAGTATAAGATTGAAGAAAAACTTCGACTGATGCGGGCGTTAGATTGCTGCTCTTACTCATGAGCCGAACGAACTGAGGCGATGGTGGGAAAGAACTGGAGGGCGGGCACGGGACCACCCCTTTTATAGCTGGGCTGACGTCGCGTCACCAGACGTCGGGGGCGGTCCCCGCTGGTGATTGCTAGCTGCAAGTTTGCTGTTGGAACCTGACACCAGGGGGCGCAGTCCTATATGTGAAGACCTACTGCAGGAACCCTCTCGAAGTAAGATTTAGCTATTCAGAGCCCTAAGGAAGCAGTAGCATAAGTCCTTTTGTCCATAACATTCAGCCTCCTGGATTCTTTATCAGGAGGCAGGGAGCTCATACGTCTAGGAGCACTAGAATGATCATGAGCAGCTATGATAACCACAGTATCAGTTTCAGGCGGGGAGGTATATTAAGGGCAAACAAAAACGCCACTGCAGGGACCTGGGTGCCTCTGGTAAGTTGCTCCCAGAGGCATAATAAGGCTTAACAAATGGAGCAGGGGGTACAGCTTACCAGCCTTTCTGGGCATTGCAGGCAAGGTGTTACATACAAACATACAATTGAGACAGCAGAAAAAGCTTTGCGGTCTATCTACCTACTCAAGTTTGCAGACCCTCAGTATCTACTGAAAATTCTGCCCTTCCTGGTATCCATTCCCCCCTACCAACTCATGTTTCCCCCCAGCCCCCCATGTAACTTTACCTCTTACTCTGTCCCACCCTCTCTTGAAGCTGTCCACAGTCTTTAAGGAGACAACTTCCTCCAGCAATTCATTCCATTTTAGTACCACCCTCTAAGTGAAAGTGTCTCTCCTCATCGCCCTCCTGAATCTTTCTGCTACCAGCTTTGGCAGAACTGTGCCTGGCAGCGAAGGTAGCATCCCTAAGGCAATATATACTTGAAGTATGACAACTGATGGAGTAGTAGGGGCCTCCAAAAAACTCCAACAAGTTCCTCTTGGTGTAGTCCTCCTCCTCAGCAGCAAAGCCCATTGAACTCTGTATCTGCCTCAATAACACCTGAAAGGCGGCATCCTATGGGGCAAACCTGGGTGTATAAACCATAGAGTCCTCATTGCAAGAAGGGAGGGTAGAAAAAAAAGGTAAACCACCCTCAAAATGGATCATGTTCCCTTTTTTCATCCTCAAAATCCTCCTCCATATTCAAGATTATACTCCTCCTCATCTGGAATGACAAGGGGAGGGTACAGATAAGGGACAGCGATGATGGCGATGGCAGAGGAAGGAGTAATAGGTGTGCTTCTGGAACCCGTCAATGATGGCACTGACAGGTTAGGCCCCTGTCGGTGGAACGAACATTATCTTAGGCAGAAGCGATGGCGACAATCGGAGAAACCATTCTGAGACCATAGCCAGCACGACCTGGGAGTCGATGGCACCTTGTAAAGGGCCCAGGCCCAGTAATACCAGATGACAGAGGCTGCAGACCAGCCACAGAAGGAATGACAGTGCTACAGCCAGACACTGACCCTAGTGCCTTATAGACGGTGGGGGGGGGGTTGTCATCACCACTGGAGAGGATGAAGTTGAATACTTGCCCTCTTTCAACGAAATCCTTAATGGAGAAACAGAAGCCTTGCCATTATGTTTCTTTTGAGAATAGTTAGGACTTTCACAACTTTTCATTGTCTTTGTCCTTTGACCTGGACGACTGCACTGGCGAAAACATCTCCGAACATGAAATAGACTTCCTAATGGTGGCCATCGAATGAGAGGGAGACGTCAGCTTAGATTCAGCAGCCTTGGTGGCAGCTTCCTAGCCTTAATGGCACTGAAGGTTTCAAAAGCCTTCTTTCTGCATCTCCTTGTGGCCTGGTTAAATCCCCAGCAGCTATCACGGCCCCTCACATTGTGGGACAGGCCCAAGCAGCACACACAAACTGTGTAACCCTCATCCTCATAGATCTTGTAACCGCAAGCACAAAACCTAAACAAATGTTCTTTTGATGGCAGCATGAAATGCCAAGTAAGTTAAAACTAAGTTTAGAAAATAATGACATTGAAACTGATGGTGTTGTTTCTCTGCAGGTTCAACGAGTGGTCGATGAAGGGAGAAAGAATTGAAGAGTGATGGGGTCGCCAATGTTTTATAGGTCCCAACACTGCTCATTATTGTGGGTAGCCATCAGTTAGCAACAGTTTCAGAGTAGTCCTGCCACTCACCGATTACAGTTCTACAGGTGTGGCCCAGTGCAGGAGATGTACTCGAAGATCATTATTTACATTTGATGTGATAAGTTTTAGAACTGCATGAATAGTGAAGTCAAACAAATTTTTTCTTATAAGTACTGATATTGCTCATCTTCCAACTAAATTGATGTAGAGAAAAAATACAACAAATATGTTGCAGGTGATACCTTTTATTGGACTAACAAAATAATTTTTAAGACTAGCTTTCGAGAGGTAAAAACTCTCTTCGTCAGGTCAAACGGTATCACCTGTAACATATTTGTTGTATTTTTTCTCTGCATTGTTGACTGGACTAACACGGCTACCACATCCTCTCTTTTTTACCAACTAAATTGAGAAATTAAACAGGCAGCTCCTCTTCTTAACAAGTACCCATCACACTCCGTCCGATCCACTGTCCCAAAGTACCTTATCTTTAGTATAAAACATGGTAAGGCTCTTTATTTTTTTTTGTTTGTTTGTTTAAACAACAGAAGAAAAACTTGAAGCTGCCTTTTTTGCAACCTGCAGCACACTGCTACTTCAGCATGTGACATGCGCAGTTAACATGTATACCACAAACAACCCATATGGCTTCCATCCAAACAGGAGGCTGGAGTCCCCTCATCAGGTTTTGACCACTCAGAAAGCAGGATTCACCAGCCTCTATTTTATAATTTTGGTTAACCCACTTTGACCACTGTTGTTTACTCTTGAGGACCAAATTTAAAATAAGCAAGTTAGTTCTGAGGTCATTGAACAAAAAAAAAAAAAAAATATATATATATATATATACATACACACTAACAATTTGTTTCATGACGAAGTTATACCGCATCACAAAGATATTATCATGTTAAAAGTCTTACTGTATTCAGTTTCCTCGTCAGGCAGAGTGGCAGCATAGTCAAAGTATGTAGCATTCCACCTCAGTTCTTTAGTCTTTGTATCATACATTGTAATGGTGTATTCTAAAAGCAAGCACAAGCCCAATTATTCAGGTAACGTAAATTACCGAAATTATGTAATAAAACACGCACACTCCAAATAATCCCTTTCATTACCAGTGCTCTCAGTAGCAGTACTTATATTTGGTGCCTTTCCCTAGAGGCCAAGGGTGCCTTACATAAAGTACAAAAGTAGCATAAATAAAAATAACGTGCCAGCCCGCCGGCGCAGCGGTAGTGCTATCACTCGCAACGCCGGCGACCCAGGTTCGGAAACAAGCCCATGGAGTCGGAGGGCCAGCAGTGGGGAGAAGGCTGAGTGTTCATGGACCACTCGCCCTCTCCAGGGAGGGAGGAGGAACAAGGCCTGGTGCTCCACCTGGGGTACAGCAAGCACCCGGCCATACAGAGAGGGGCCGGGTGTGTCGGACGTCGGCGGATCTCCACCTTGAAGTCAGGGCACATGGTACGTCCGGAGAGAGAGGAAAAATTGCTCCCTGTGCTCCAGGAAGATGGAGTGCCAGCACAGACCTCAATGATCCCCTGCCTGTCCTGTGCAGTAGCCCTGATGAAATGGCAATTGTTCGGGGTGTACAGGCCCCACCTCGTCCCCGCCTGGGGGGCCAAGGCTACATGGGGGGGGGAACTACTGCAGGTCTCCAGACAGGAAGGAACAGAGGCAGACGCCAGGTGTTCCCGATGAGACAGAGCACAGGGGTCAGAGGAGGAGCATAAACAAAGTGCAAGAAAAAAATAACATAATATGCCATAAACAGCAAAATTAGATCATATCAATAACATAACATTTATTTATTGGCATGTGAGATACAATATTTCTGTGCACTGATTTTAATTCAGCTTACATTCTCCTTACATGACCATTTCGGAAGGAATACAACATGCTCTAGCACTGCACAGTTCATTAGATCTTATTTTAACTTGTATTTTGTATTTACACCTCTTCCAGCTCTATATATCTCAAAAATTCTTATGTATTGCAAGGTATTTAACTAAAGAAATCAGCTACCTCAGGATAATAAATACCCATAATACTCATTCTTATTATTCATTTCATTAAAATATTAAGCAATAAAGCAAAACTAGGGTTATGTTAATTTTCTGTTAATCATCCTCTGGGCTAGGGGTGTAATGTGGCATAAGGTGTAGCTAAATTAACTGAACATTAACCTGACCCCTGGGAGTATCTTATTGCTATTATAAAAATTGAAATTTGAGGCTGGTTTGACAGCACTACTGCTTGCTATGTTGGTGACCAAGATTCGGGAGCAAACTCGAGTCTTTAGTGGTCGGCTGAGGGTGAAATGATCGAGCATCTGTAGGACTGCTCTCCTCTCATGGGGTGGGATAGTTGCTCCTCCTGTAATGGGGCCTGAAACAAAGTGAAGGCTGGGTATCAAGGCAGTTGGGAGTCCCAGAAGGGTGTGGGATGCTGAAGGACACCCCACGTCATGGAACACCCACAACCCAGGGCAAAAAACCTTGGAAGAAAATCCCATGCCAACTGGGATGAAGGACTTCCCTCTGTTAGCCTGGCATCACTGACTGAGAACCCACTTGGATCCTGTTTTGGAGGGGCAAAGGCAAGCCCCTCCAATCCCGCCAAGAGGGGCAAGTCATGGGGGAAGAGGGGCGAGTCCCAGGGATGGTGGATGACTTGGCTGGGAGGGTCATCCAGACAGGGGCCGACAAAAGTCAAGGCAGATAAGCACCAAATTAAGGGTAAAAAAAAAAAACAACCGGTTACTCATCTGTAATAGTAGTTCTAGGAGTGGTATATGATGTTCATCCACACGGACCCACCCGACCTCCCCTGGCTTGGCAGCACACATCTGCTTCCAGCAGGCAAGATCTGACATCGGGCAAAGCTAGGGAGTTACCACCCGGTGGGTGGGTGGGAGGAGCCAGCTTGAAGATGTTTCTGGCAAGATTTAAAGGGGGAAGGAAACTGCCAGAAGTGTGGATCAACATCATATACCACTCCTAGAACTACCGTTACAGGTCAGTAACCTGTTTTTTCCTACGGATGTGGATATGATGTTCTATCCACACTTCTGACAGACTCCTAGCAGTTCTCTGGGAGGAGGGAGGCAAGGCACACATCCCCTACTTAGGGAAATTACAGTTACATAAAAACTTACCATAACAGTAGATCTTCAAGAGAGGTTCCTGCAGTAGATCTTCACATATAGGACTGCGCGCCATCTGGCATCAGGACCGCATGGCAAACTTCTAGCTAGCAATACAGCGTGGGACCGCCCCTGCCGTCACATGACGGGACATCGGCATGACAGTATATAGGGACAGTCCCCCTGCCCGCCCTCCAGTTCTCCCGCCGGAAGACCTTGAAAGAGGAAAACAGGAGAAAGGAGGAAAAAAAAACTCCTTGAGCCCGGAGCTAAAGAAAACAAAGCCCTGGGAAATGAAGGGGGGGACTAGGAGCTGGGGGAAAGTGGGAGGGAAAATGAGACCTACTGTAGGAACCTCTCTCGAAGATCTACTGTTACAGTAAGTTCTTATGTAACTGTAATATCTTATTTCAAGAGGATTCCTGCAGTAGGTCTTCACATATAGGACTGAACACCAAGCAGTCAAGAAAAAGAAGTCGGAGACATGGTTCCGGGAAGAGGAAATGTCTGCCAGCTATTAAGCTGCTTAGGATGAGAGGCCTTGCAGAACAGCGAGACCAAACCCAGCCCTATGCCTAAGGCGATGTCCAGACTGTAATGCTTGGTGAAAGTATGGACAGAAGACCAAGTGGCCGCAGCGTAAATATCCAAGGTGGACACATTTCACAAGAAGGCTGTTGAAGCAGCCATACCGCGGGTCGAATGGCCTTTCACTTCCCCCGGAAGGGGTTTCTTGTACTTTTGGTAAATGTACGATATGCAATTTGCCAACCATTCAGACAAACCCTGCTTTGAAATGGCTGTACCCTGTCATCTGGGTGCGAAAGCCACAAACAACTGGTCAGATTTACGCGCCTCCTTGGTCCGAGAGATATAGTATCTCAAAATTCTGTACAAGTCCAATTTGTGTAAGAGGTATTCCCCCCTGCTGGAATACTCTGGGTAATACACCAGCAATTGAACATCTTGGTTCAAAATAAATTCCGAGACTACTTTCAGAAGAAAGAAAGGGTTAGTCCGCAGACCCACTTGGTCTCTGTGGAAAAATCGAATAAAGCTCCTTGCAAACAAGGCCTGAAGCTCTGAAATCCTTCGAGCTGAAGTGATAGCGACTAAAAAGAGCACTTTCCAAGACAAACAGCACATGTCACAACTTACTGCCAGCTCAAAAGGGAGTAAAGTAAGTTTCTCTAAAATAAATTTTAAATCTCTGGGGGAACCGGATTGTGGACCGGAGGCTTAAGGTGGAGGATCCCCTTAAGAAGGTTTTGGAGACCTCCAACTGTGTGAGAGTTTTGCCTTCCACTGGAAGGTGGTAGGTGGAAACCGTAGAAAGGTGAACCTTCAGAGAAGAATAACTGAGGCCCGAACTAGACAGGTGCAAGAGGTACTCCAGGACCTGGGGCGCCAAGCAAGACAATGCGTCCAAGCCCTTGGCTGTGGCCCAAATAGAGAGTCTCTTCCACTTCACGGCATATGTAGATCTAGTGGAGGGCATCCTAGCCTCTACTAGTACCTTGGCAACTCAAGAAGAGATGCCGAACCATGAAACTGCTATGTCCAAAGGTGCCACACATGCAGGTGAAGAGACCTGAGGCTCGGATGAAACAGAATTTGATGGCAGATAAGGACCACTTGGCCCACCCAGTCTGCCCATTTCCCTACCTACTGGATAAGCTGCAGATTCTAGTTAAACAACAGCCTACTTCCTGCCACCCCACTACAATTGCCTTATGTCTGTCCCATGCATGTTTGAATTCCCCCACTGTTTTAGACCCAACAACCTCCCCAGGAAGGCGGTTCCATGCATCCACCACTCTCTCCGTGAAAAACAATTTCCTCACATTACCCCTGAGCCATCTCCCCTCTATCTTAAAATTGTGCCCCTTTGTTCTTACACATCTCTTTGTCTGAAAGATGCTACCCTCCTGGACTTTGTTGATTCCCTTCAGGTACTTGAACGTTTCTATCATGTCCCTCTTTTCGTCAAGGGTATACATATTAAGCTCTCAGTCTCTCTTCATATGGTTTCTGATGCAGACCCTGCACCATTTTAGTTGCCCTCCTCTGGACTGCTTCCACCAAAACTGCACACAGTACTCCAGATGGGATCTCACCAACTTTCTGTACAGAGGGATAACCACTTCCCTTTTTCTATTTGTGATGCCCCTTCCTATGCATCCCAGTATCCCCCTGGCTCTCCTTACTGACTTCTCACATTGCTTACCAACCTTTAGATCATCTGATAGGACTACCCCAGGTCCTTTTCCATTGTTGTTGTTGTTAGTACCTCCCCTGCTATTGTGTACTCTTCTGGGTTTTTGTTTCCCAGGTGCATTACTTTGCACTTCTTTGCATTGAATCTAAGTTGCCATATGTCTGACCATTTCTCCAACCTTGCCAAGTCCCTTCTCATCCTTTCTACCCCCTGTGTATCAACTCTGTTACAGATCTTTGTGTCATCTGCAAAGAGGCATACCTTTCCCTCCAGACCCTCTGCAATGTCACCTACAAAGATGTTAAAGAGGACTGGGCCCAGTACTGAGCCCTGAGGTACTCCACTAGTGACCCCCCTTTCTTCGGAATGTGTTCCATTCACTATTACCTTCTGTGTCCTGTTTTGTAGCCAGTTTGCTACCCTGGTTACCATCCTGGGACCCACTCCCAGGCTGACTAACTTGATTATTAATCTTTTGTGCGGGACTGTGTCAAATGCGTTGCTAAAGTCAAGGTAGGCCATATCCACAGCCCCTTCCTGGTCTATTACTTTGGTCACCCAGTCAAAGAAATCTATTAGATTCTTCTGACATAACCTATCTGCTGTAAATCCATGCTGCTTTGGGTCCTGTGCCCTGCTGGCCTCTTGGTACTCAACAATTCTTTCTTTCAGAAGTGATTCCATCATTTTCCCTACCACTGAGGTCAAACTTACTGGTCTGTAGTTTCCTGCTTCTGCCTTGCTCCTGCTTTTGTGAAGGGGAATCACATCTGCCCTCATCCAGTTCTTAGGTACCACCCCATTCTCCCATGATTTGTTAAAAAGTGTGGTCAGTGGTGTCACTAGGTCCTCCCTTAGTTCTTTTAGGATGCTGGGGTGAATCCTGTCAGGCCCCATTGCTCTGTCCACCTTGAGTTTTAGGAGTTCTTTCAGGACTCTCTTTTCCGTAAATGGACTGGTGTCAACCCCCCTTCCCGGAGTGCTTCTATTGTCTGGTTTAGGTAACTCCTCATCTTCTTTTGTGAATACTGAGCAAAAGTATTTATTCAGTATCTCTGCCTTTTCGCTGTCTCCCGCTGCCCACCTCCCCTCTCCCTTACTAATCTTCACTATTCCTCCCTTAACCTTTCTATGCTCCCTAATGTACCTATAAAAGGTTTTATCCCCCTTCTTAACTGAACTGGCTATTATTTCCTCGGTTTGGGCTTTTGCTATTCTGACTGCCTTCCCCACTTCTTTCTGCTTTAATTGATACAGTTCCCTGTCGTGCTCCTTCTGAGATTCCTTATACTTTTTGAATGCAGCCTTTTTCTCCTTAACCTTCCCTGCCACCTCTTTTGAGGACAATAGTGTTTTTTTAACTCCGCTTTGTTTTCTTTAGCCGTTTCACACAAAGGCTTGTTGCCTCTATGATGGCAGTTTTGATTTTTCTCCATTGTTTTTCCATCCCTCCTTTTTGGCCACTTGCTAGTGTATTCCTCAGGTATTCACCCATTTTGCCAAAGTCAGCCCTTCTAAAGTTCAGTATGCTTGTTTTTGTATGGCTCGTCTCCATGGTTGTGCTTATTGAGAAGCACACTGTGCAGTGGTCGCTTGTTCCCAGCTGTCTACTGACTTCTAAATTTGTGATCCTCTCTCCATTTGGGAGTACCAGGTCTAGTACTGCTCCCTCCTGAGTGGGTTCCAACACTAGCTGTCTAAGGCCTGTACCCCTGCAAGGCATCAAGAATAACCCTGCTCTTGGATGTGGCTGCAGTACATGTCATCTAGTTAACATCTGGCATATTCAGGTCCCCCATCAACAGTATCTCCCCTTTTTTAGCCATTTTGAGAATGTCCTCCATCATTTTCTTGTCCATTTCCTCCTTGGGCAGGGATCTGTATACAACCCTTGTGCAGATTGTGATGCCATTCCCTGTCTCCAAAGGCATTCAGACTGCCTCTTGTCCTCCCCTTTATTTTTTAGTTCTGTAGCTTTGATCCTTCCCTTATGTATGAAAGCTACTCCACCTCCTCTTTTCCCTCCCTGTTCCTTCTGTAGACTGCGTACCCCGGTATGTTGACATCCCAGTCATGGTTCTCCATGTACCATGTTTCCGTGACTGCCACAATATCCAATTGTTCATCTTCCATCAAGACTACTAGCTCAGGAAGCTTGTTTCCCAGACTACGGGCATTGGTACTCATTGCCCTCCATTTAATGTAGGCTTTATCCCCCCCCCCCATGCCTGCTCTTTTTGCCCTTGTCTATTTTTCCATTTACCCCTATCCTGCCCTCTGTTGAGCACTGTACCTCAGTGTTTACCTTACTACCTGGCATGTTTTGTTGGGGGAGGCTTGAAATTTCCTGCCTCTTATTAGCACTTCCCTCCATGGCTAGTTTAAAAGCTTGCCAAGGAAACATTTAAACCTGTCACTTAGGATCTTGGTTCCCTTCATGGACAGATGCAGACCATCATGCCAGTATAGACCTTCATCTCTCCAGGTGTACCCCCAGTCCCCAATGAAGCCAAAGCCCTGTGCTCTGCACCAGTTTTGCAACCATTCATTAAACTGCATGGTGTGTAGTACCCTAGCCTCACCCCTGCCATGGACTGGCAGCACCTCTTAGAAGGTAACCGTGCTTGCTACCTGTCTGAGGCCCCTCCCCAACTCCACAATTTCATCCTGCACTGCACTGATCCCATGCCTAGCTAGGTCATTTGTCCCAAGGTGGACACTGATATCTAGTTCCCTCTCCTGTGATGCTGCTTCTGCAATCCTGAGGATTCACTTCTTGTCCCTCCAAGTCATGGCAACAGGCAGGCACCTTACTTCCCTCTCCTCTCCCTTCCCCAGGTCTACCCCTCTAACAACTGAGTCCCCTATCAGAAGCTGTTTCCTTCCCCTGTGGTGTCCCTTGCCACCCTTCTGTGGGTCTCTCTTGTGGATGTCCTCAGCATTCTTCTTGATCTCCACTGAGGGTGCCATCATAGAGGAACCTTGCTCTGCCAGACTGGCATGTGGTTTGTGTAGAGGTACAACTAGGGGGCTTCGCCTCTGTTCCACCACTCGCACCCTCCCAGAACCCACTGTGGTCCAACTGCTCTTCATACTTGGCAGCCTCTGAGGCAGTGGTTGTGGCAGTGCTGCTCTTTGGATGGGGGAGGCCCCCTTAGTCCTTGCCAGTTCAGCCTGGAGGTGGGCAACCTCCTCCCTCAGAGCTGACAGTTGCCTGCAAATAGGACAGCAATGCAGTATCTTCCTGGACATAAGTCTCCTCCACTCACTCACACTAATGGAATAGCGCTGAAGGCACTAGGACCCAGCGGAAGCAAACTTTTTTTGCTGGAGGGTCGGGGCCAGACATGGAGCCGCGAGGAGCGGCACCGCGAGCCTCAGCTCATGCGGTAATGACTATCTCGGCGTCGACCCTCCAACTGCCTCAGTTCCTTTTTTCCCCCCACCATCGAGTGCGCTTCAGTGACGACGACGCTCACCCGCCGGGAGTCGAACTTCAAACTAGCAGCATAGTTTTCAGTTTTGTAGTAATATCTCGAATAAGTATCGCTTAAGTTTATTCTTATTTACAAAGAAGTCTCAGCCTACTTTGACGGAGTCGACCATGAGCGGGTCAGGTGACGGTAGGGAGACTTCGTATGAGAGCTGTTCGGTCAGCCAGGCTGGGTCCGGTCCACCGCCTTCTCCGGAGGGGGGGTCTGACAATGGTCAGTCCAATGCCCAAGGGGAGGCGGTCCCAGCAAATAAAAATAAGCGGTCACATTCTCGGCACCGTTCGGCACCGAGCTCTTCTTGACCCACAGGTCAAATAAGGAAAATCCTCTGGAGTCGACCTCTGATATGTCCTGCGTGTTATTGGAGCTAGTTGCTGGTCTCCTCCTTGGTCGCCAGCTTCTGTTTCTGGTAGCCGGCGTCTTGACATTGGAGCCCTACCCTGCCCTCTGGTAGGTCTTCAGATGAGCAGTTTCATCAGTGGGCTGCTCTTATGGAGCAATGGGCTCGGAGGTTGGTCCGGCTGCCTGGCCCGGTCATTCAGGGGCCTTTGGGCTTCTTGGGAGACCAAGTAGGATGGTTGGACTTCCATGGTCGCGCGGCACCGTCTTCGGTGCCGTTGACTCCGCGCTTAGGTGTCCCCCCCCCCCATGGCTGCGGCGCAAGGGGCCACACCGATGCCTCTATCTCCTGCTCTTCTTCCTCCCTTCTCCTCAAATCCTGTTTTTCGGAGTCTTGGGGTGTTTGACGCCCTTGGCGTCGATGGTATCTTTCGGCGCCATCTTTGGCGCCAATGCATCTGTTGGCGCCCGTTGTTACTTGGCACACGTACGCCATCCGGTGCGTTCGCAACTCCGTGCGCAATATCGACGCCGTTCTTGGCTCCATGTGCATCGTCGGTGTTGCGGCGCCGTCCAGCATCTCAGCGCCGTCTTCAGCGCCATGCGCCTTGTCGGCACCATGTGGCTTCTTGGCGCCGTCCTCAGTGCCGTGCGCTTCATTGGCACCGTGTGTTTTTTCGGCACCGTGCATTTCTGCGGTACCGGGGCTTCTTACGGAGTCATCCACCTTTCAGGACTCCTCCTTTAACCCTTTTCCTTCCTCATTTCCCTCTGATTTTCACTCCTTTCCTGTCCATGCAGTCCCTCCAGGACTGTCAGATGATGACATTGAGCCTGACCCAGACCTTAGGCTGGGCGATGAAGAGGAAGGAACAGGATCTATTCCTGCTGCAGAGCCTGTGGTCGAGGACCTGTCTTAAGTCTCTGCTGAAAAACTTGATTCCCACTCTTTCTCTCCAAACTACAGACATCGATCCTGGAAAATTGCTAAGACTCCAATACCTCCATATTCCAGAGATCCCTACAGATTTGACTCCTCCGGTATAGCCCTCCTTTGAGACGCTGTCTCAAATGGTATGGAATAATCCTGCTCTCATTTCTTCAGTGGCTAAATCCATAGATAGAAAATACTCGGCCCCCAAGGATCGACCCATTTTGGCATCCCAAGCTTTTGCGGATCCTACTGTAGTTTTGGCAATGAATGATAAGGTCGTCCTCCCCCAGACTACTACAGCTTGACCTATTAACAAAGAATCTCGTAAGATAGACACGTTAGGTAAGAGAGTCTTTGCTGCTTCCACCCTGGGTATGCATACTGCCAGCTACCAAGGCTATTTCTCTCAATATGAGTATATCCTTTGGTACTCACTCAAACAAATGGTTGAAGCTCTACCGGAATCGGACACAAAGTCAGAGCTACTTCAAACCATTACCAGGGGTATCGAATCCAACAACCAGCAGGTTAAAGCGGCTATGGATGCTTTCGATACTGCTTCCTGAGCGGCGGCGGCCAGCATTTGTACCCGCCGTCATTCCTGGCTGCGCACTTCAGGTTTCACGAATGATGCACAGCAGCAGGTAATGGCGTTGCCTTTTGATGGTGTGTATCTCTTCGGCCCTCAAGTAGAACAGGCTCTAGAAGCTACACAAAAGACTAGGTTAGCCATTAAGTTGGCTCAACCTCCTCCTGTCCCCTCTCGAGGGGGTGTTAATAAACGCCAGTTCCATAACCGTCAGTACTTTTGAGGCAAAGGCAGAGGAAGTTTTCATAAAAAACAAGCCCCCCAGCCTCAAAAGAAAACGCAACAGAAGGCGCAAGGACCCAAAGCACCCAGCGCTGCCTTCTGAGTTGTTGGCCCAAGTCCCACCTCAGCTGCCCGAGGTGGACTCTTCCTCAGCGGTGGGAGGTCGTCTGACGTACTTCTACAATCAATGGAAGTCCATAACCTCAGACAAATGGGTCCTCCGGATAATCCGCGAGGGGTATTCACTCAATCTTGTGGAGAACCCTCCGGATCATCCGCCCAAATGAAAGCCCAAGCTGTCAACCCTTCAGTCAGACCTTCTCGCCGCCAAGATACAGGGCCTTCTGAACAACAGGGCAGTAGAAGTAGTTCCGCTGCATCAACGGAACACAGGGGTCTACTCCCATTACTTTCTGGTTCCAAAGAAAACCGGGGGCAAGCACCCCATTTTGGACCTCAGAAAACTAAACACATTTCTGCCCAAGGAGAAATTCAAAATAATTTCACTAGGAACTATGTTACCTTTGCTTCATCAACATGACTGACTAGCCTCCCTAGACATGCAGGATGCTTACCAGTACATTTCTATTCACCCAAAGCATCACAAATTCCTAAGGTTTGTGGCTCTGGGACATTATCAGTTCAGAGTTCTGCCCTTTGGGTTATCCTCAGCACCGCAAGTTTTTACAAAGTGTTGCGCTGCGAGAACTGCACATCTCAGAAAGATCGGAATACAGGTGTTCCCTTATCTGGACAATTGGCTTTTGGCAAGTTCTTCCAGGCAGGGAACCCTGGACGCCGTAGCCCCGGCTTCACACTTTCTCACGTCCATGCAGTCCTGCTAAACCTCAAAAAAAATCACAGCTGCAGCCCTCCCAGAGGCTCCTCTATATAGGAACTCTTCTGGACACCTCCTGTGCGAAGGCTTTTCTTCCAGAAGACAGAAGGAGCGATATCCTTCAGATGGCCCATCTCATTGGGGAGAGCAACTCGGTTCTAGCTCTCTCGATGCAACGGATGCTAGGTCTCATGGCATCCTCGGTGTTCACTGTACCCCTAGCACGTCTTCACATGAGAACTGCTCAGTGGATGTTCCGTACTCAGTCGTCCCCAACCACTCACCCACAGTCCTTTCTCATCAAGGTGACAGAACCTCTAAAGAGGTCGCTCACCTGGTGGTCGAAAGAGAACAATCTCCTAGAAGGGTATCCCTTTGCTCCTCTGGATCATCAGATTTCCATTACCACAGACACGTCCCTGATGGGGTGGGGAGCTCACTGTCAGGCTCTCCACACTCAAGGTACGTGGACTTAGGTCGAGTCCCAGCTTCACATAAATGCCTTAGAAATGAGAGCCGTCCTTTATGAGGTCCAGGCGTTGAAGGACATTCTCTGTCACAAGAACATTCTCCTTCAAACGGACAACAAAGCAGTGATGTATTACATCAACAAACAGGGCGGCGCTCACTCTTAACCCTTCTGCAGAGAAGCGATGAGAGTGTGGGACTGGTGCTTGCAGCACAAGTCTCTAATTCAAGCAGTCTACCTGCCAGGAGTGCAGAACGAACTGGCAGATCGCCTCAGCAGAACAGAGACAGATCCTCACGAATGGTCTCTCGACTCAGCCTTAGTTCAGTCAATATTCGTAGAGTGGGGAACTCCAGACCTGGACCTTTTTGCATCCCCACTCAACACAAAACTGCCTCTCTTCTGCTCCAGAAATCCAGGGCCTGGCATTTTCTGTCAGGATGCGTTCAGGCTGCAGTGGACAAAATGCTTTCTATACGCCTTTCCGCCTCTTCCTCTAATTCAGAGGGTACTTCTCAAGTTCGAATCCCAGGGGGACAAAATGATCCTCATTACTCCCTTCTGGCCTCGACAGATGTGGTTTCCACTACTCAACAGTATGTCGGCAGCCCCGGCGAAACCACTTCCCCTTCAGGCGAACCTCTGACTCAGGGGCCTGTTCATCCCAACCTGAGGTCACTTCACCTTCACGCTTGGCTCCTGAAAAGGTAGAAGTGAACAGGTTCAATGTCTCTCGCAGGGTTTCAGATATTCTTCTGGCTACGCGGAAGCCAGCCACTAGGAAAACTTACACAGCCAAATGGGAGCGTTTTTCGCTCTGGTGTGCAAAATCCTCTTTAAATCCCTTTTCCTGCCCACCAGATAAAATTTTGGAGTACCTCTTAGACATCTCAAATTCAGGTCTGCAGTACTCTACAGTCAAAGTTCACCTTTGTGCCATTTCAGCTTATCATGAGCCGGTACTTTCCTTGTCACTGGCTCAGTTACCTGTGGTTAAGAGGTTTCTTAAGGCAATTCTGCATACCAGACCTCCTATAAGACGTCCAGTCGCAGCCTGGGACATTAATCTTGTGCTAGACATGCTCACTCGGAAACCTTTCGAACCTCTGGCTACCTGTGAGCTAAAATTTCTCACCTGGAAAACGGCCTTCCTGGTGGCCATTACCTCAGCCCGCAGGGTCTCAGATACAAGCCTTGGTCACAGACCCTCCATATACTGTGTTCCAGAAAGACAAAGTAGTCCTTAAAACCCATCCTAAATTTCTTCCTAAGGTTGTTTCGGAATTCCATCTAAACCAACCTTTGGTCCTTCCCTCTTACTTTGCGGACTTCCAAAATGAAGGAGAACGTTCTCTTCATTCCTTGGATGTCAAGAGAGCTTTGCATTTCTATCTAGATAGAACAAAAGACTTTCGTAAAGCTCAACAACTGTTTGTTTCCTTCAGCGAGACCTGGCTGGGTCAACCTGTCGCTATCAGATGCATCTCAGCACGGCTAGTGGCATGCCTTCACCACTGTTATTCCATGGTGCAGGTTAAGCTGGAGGGCAGAGTGTATGCTCACTCTACTAGGGCGGTCGCGGCATCTCTGGTGGAAATCTACAACGTACCCATTGCAGATATTTGCAATGTGGCTACCTGGAGCTCAGTGCATACTTTTGTTAAACACTATGCCCTGGATGTCCACGCCAGACGACATCTTTCCTTTGGCAGAACCATCCTTAATGGACTTCTGTCCTAAAACTGTAAGCTTTTGGTCTCACCGGCCACCCTTTCGGGGGATTATTAGCTCGGTACTCTCCCATTAGTGTGAATGAGTGGTGGAGACTTATGTCCAGGAAGATATGGAAAATGCGTACCTACCATAATTCTTGATCTTCTTGGGCGAGTCTCACCACTCGTCCCACCCTCCATCCCCCGAGCTCACCTCTGTTGTTGGTCTTCACTCCCTCAATCTTTAGGCTGTGAAGACTTCTTTTGTTGACCCTTTTATATAGGTCTTTCGGTCTATCTTATGTCGGTTTTGGTTAGGCTATCCTTCTAGGTTATTACGCTTCACCTCCTCGGAAAAAAAGGTACTGAGGCGGTTGGAGGGTTGACGCAGAGACAGTCATTACCGCACGAGCTGAGGCTCGCGGTGCCGCTCCTCACGGCTCCATCTCTGGTGCCGACCCTCCAGCAAAAAAAGTTTGCTCCCGCTGGGTCCTAGTGCCTTCAGCGCTATTCCATTAGTGTGAATGAGTGGTGGAGACTCATCCAAGAAGATCAAGAATTACGGTAGGTACGTAATTTCCATTTCTAGACCGTCTCCCGGAAAACTGCTGCCCCACAGCCAGTGCATTGCACCACTCCCCACATGTCCCTCTCCCTTATTATATACAATATGTAATATATATATTTATGTATTTTTTGTTTGTTTGTTTTCTTTT
Source organism: Neoceratodus forsteri (assembly GCA_016271365.2). Taxonomy (NCBI): domain Eukaryota; kingdom Metazoa; phylum Chordata; order Ceratodontiformes; family Ceratodontidae; genus Neoceratodus; species Neoceratodus forsteri. Next base: position 340,375,386 of record JADMNL010000024.1, read on the forward strand.
TGTGGTGTGTACTTACCCTTTATGCACTGTGCTGGGTTATTAAGAATATGACAGTGCTGCCTCAAGACCTGTTGAGGAAGTGATGTCAGAACTTTGGCTATAAAGGAAACATCACGCCTGGGGGGGAGGGGTGTGGGGGTAGTCCACAACCACCAGTGACTGTTAGAAACAATCAAATACACCACTGCTCCACCACCCTGGTGAGTACTGCCCTTTATAGTAATTCAACTAACCTCCAGTAACTGATTTGTAAACTATTTAAAAGTAATTTGATGCAAACTGTCACAGAATACTAGTAGACAGTCCAGTTACCCACAAAGTAAAATCAAATATGCAGTTATTTCAACCCTTCTGAAGTTGCTCACAAGATAAGCAGTTTTGAAAAACCCCTTCCTGATTTAAAAACTAAAATTATTAAACACAAAGCAATACCAATGTAAGACTGTAAAGTAAGGACAACTTCCCTCAGATGTAAGCAAGAGAGATTTGTTACAGATTTCTAGTCCAGTATAGTATATCCCATGCAGCTTCTCAGTTGTTTCAAAGCACCCCCTGTTACACAACTTGAAGAAGATGGGCTTCTCCACCAGGCTGCCCTGCTCCTGAGACAGAAGGTCATGGGAGAGAGGAAGTGGTACCGGGAGTTTCAATGCCAGCTGCTGCAGAAGAGGGAACCAAATCTGTCGAGGCCAGAGAGGAGCTAATAGAATTATGTGAGCGCCCTCTGCTTGAAGTGTCGGCAGAACCTTCTGAAGAACTGAAAAGGAAGGGAAAGAGTACAGAAATCTCCCTGTCCAAGACAGAAACAGCACGTCTCGCCAAAAAGCACCACGCCCGGGAACAAGCGAGCAAAGGCTGGGTAGTTTTGCTTTGGATGGTGAGGAGAAGATGTCCATCTCTGGCCGACCCCAGTGATCGAAGAGATCTTTCACTACATGCTGGCTTTAAATCCCAAGATGTTGCGAACTTTTCGAACATGGACTGCTATCAAAGACAGGCCATGCTGGACTGCCCAATACCACATCCGCATTGCCTCCCTGCAGAGGGGGTACGATTGGGTGCTTCCCTGTTTGTTGATGTACCAGACCATGGCTGTGTTGTCAGTCTGGATTAGTAGTGTTCCCAGTAAGAAGAGGGATTGGAAGGCTTGGAGAGTGTAGCGCACAGCTCTCATCTCCAAAATGTTTATATGCAGATGCTCCTCTTGCAGAGACCAAGTCCCCAAAGTCCGATGGTCTCCCAGGTGGGCTCCCCAACCCTGACCCGAGGCATCCATCGTGAGGGTCATGGTAGGGGATGGGGGATGAAAGGGAATTCCCTAGGAGAGGTTGGAGAGTTCCTGCCACCAGAGGAGATCATTTTTCATGCTGCCGGAGACTAAGACCCTGCAGTCCCTGTCGTCCGATTGCTGGTCCCATTGGACCCTGTGGGTCCGCTGGGTCACCCTCATATGCAGTCTGGCCAATGGAACTGTGGGGACGGCAGCTACCATGAGACCCAACAGACAAAGGATGGAGCACGCTGTGGTCCAACAGGAGCTGGACACCAATGCAGCTTGTTGAATTAGAGTTTCTGCCAGGTCCATAGGAAGAAAGGCTCTGCCCTGGACTGTATCCGGCACCATTCCAATTAATTGTAGGCACTTAGAGGGTGAGAGTTGAGACTTGGGATAATTCACAGTGATGCCAAGTCTGGAAAAGAGGTTCAGGGTGGTGGAAAGAGATTCCATCAGACTGTCCTGAGATGGTGCTGACAACAGCCAGTCGTCCACGTAAGGGAACACATAAATCCCCTTGCGGCGCAAGGCCGCAGCTACCACCGCAAGGCACTTGGTGAACACCCAAGGTGCTGAGGAAAGGTCAAAAGGGCGGACTTTGAACTGATAATGGTTCTTCTAAAAGGGGAAACTCAGGAAATGGCGGTGGGCCTGGAGGATAGGAATGTGCAGGTAAGCATCCTGCATGTCCAGCGAGCAGAGAAATTGGTTCTGTTGGAGCAGGGGCAAGAGTCCCTGGAGAGTTAGCATGCGGAACCTCTTGTATTCCATGAAGAGGTTGAGCAGGCTGAGATTTAGAATGGGTCTCAGATCTCCCATCTTTTTGGGCACTAGGAAGAAGTGGCAGTAATATTCCCTTCCTATCTGCCCTGGAGGAACCCGCTCTATAGCTGACCTTTCCAATAGAGTTTGGATTTCCTGCTGAATGGGGCTTTGATGGCCTGACGGGTAGTGAGAGCTGCCCGGAGAATTGGACGGGGGTCTGTCCAGGAATTTGATTGAGTGCCCTCTTGCAATGAGCTGAAGTACCCAAGTGTCTGCGGTTATCGCCTTCCTCCCACTTGTTCCTCTTGAAACACAGGAGGAGGTGGAGGTGATCCCCTCGAGTCAGGATGCAGAGGGGAGTGCCACTTTACCACTTCCGGTGGCTTTTTGGGCTTTTGCCTAGGGAGTCTGGGCACCTGAACCAGTTGCATGTCATTTGCCTTGACGACTGCCCTGGGTTTGCCTGTTCCACCTCTTCTGGGGGTGACGAAAAGGTTGTTTGGGTTTTTGGCCCGAGCGATACATTAAGCGGACATCCTTGGGTGACCTGTCGCTCCCTTGTAGCTCCATTATGATGTCCTTAGCGTTGCCTCCAAAAAGGATGGAACCCCTGAAAGGGGCATCAAGAAGAGTGCTTTGGATGCTTTGCACCAGTCCCGCAAGCCGGAGCCAAGCTAGACGCCTCAAGCAAATGCCCGAAGCAGTGCCTCAGGCCACCAAATCAACTGAATCATAGGTGGCCCGCAAAGCATGGTGGCAGGAAGACTAAAGTCTTACTTTTTCCAGACGCTTATTTCTGAGATCCTTATCTGGAATAGCCTGTAGTTCCTTTTCCAAGTCGGATAAAGCCAGCTTCTGAAAGGACACCATGTGGACCATAAAATTAGGAGACCGAATGGCGCAGGTAGAGGAAGTGCAGACCTTGAGGCCATACTGGTCCATCTGTTTGGACTCCTTCTCTGGTGAGGAGGCACTTGGGTACTTCCACTGGGCCGACCTTTCATGGGCCGCAGTGATAACTATAGAGTCGGCTTTAGGTTGGCTTCTTAAATGGCATGTCCCTTCCATGGGCTGATAAGTCCTGTCGGCTTTCTTTGAAACTGCAGGGATGGATGAAGGTTGTTGCCATATTGTTGTCATAAAGTCCTCATGTGGCCTCGTCCATGGTGGGATGGGGAAGGGGTCCGCATTAGTTAGACCAAGATGCTCTGCAAGCCTATTCCTTTTGGGGTCCATCTCCTGAAATGCCCAGCCACAGGCCTGCTGGATAGACCTGAGGAGTTCCGCAAAGGACGGGTCCTCTGGTGGAGACTTGGCAGACTCCTTTGGTTGTGGCTCTATAGGGAAATGAGGCTCCGAATGACCAACAGAGTCAGAGTCCGAGTTGGAAGACACTGGTCTGTTTGGTAAGGAAGTAACATCGGGTACCACCTCTGTGGCTTTAGCTCTAGAGAAAGCCCTCCTTGGGCGCCTGCCCGAGTCCCTGTCTGACAACCGGTGGTGGACTAGGGATGGGCTCCTCATCACTGTCCTGTGAGTCAGGGTGGCAGCCACGACCAGATGGGGTTGCCCCAGCTCCTGCAGGAGTTGGGATCTGGCATCCTTCCACCAGGCTGGAATTGTCCCTTGCAGTTCTGGCTAAGACGGAGGAAGTGGGGGAGGCGGTGGATGTGGTGGAGACTGGTAACCTGGGTGCCCCGTGGTAGAGTAAAGGGGGTAGCCAGGAGTCTGATACCAGTAGGGGTAAGGATAGTACCCAGATACATGTGGCCCGACGTCAGGTACCCTGGCGTCGGCACCTGCTATGGGTAACCTGGTGACGGCCCTCCAGGCGTCGAGTAAAAGGGGAACTGTGCCGGTGGGAAGCCGGGATAGTTGCCAGAGGGGCCTGATGGCAGAGGGGCTAAACGCCCAGAAGGTGGCGGGGCCGAGGGACCGCTGGGAGCATGGGGGTCCGTTGGTCTATATAGGGATCCCCGACTGCCCAGGAGGGGGCTCTGGCACCAGAGCGGAAAATCCCAAGTCCATCCCCCAATCAGTGGGTACTTGAACCGGAGACTGGCCCAGCGTTGGGGGTTGAATGGTGCCTGACGTCTGATCCAAGAAAGGCGAGAGGGGTAAGGGAACTGATACTCCCGTCGACAGGTCCACTGGGGAAGCACAAATCTTGGCAGGAAGGCCCAACGCAGGAGCGGTCTCCTGGACAGCAGAACTCAAGTCCCAGAGGTGTGGGGAAAACAAGCAGTAGGGCTGGGTCAGTAAGGCCTAGGAGGGAGCCTGGGAAGCTGGCTCTGCACAGTGTCAAGAACCAAGGAAGGATCCAACGGGAGAGCTTCCGCCAAGCGGTCATTGGACCAGCCCGTGACCAACTGATCAGCTTCGACCTGGCGGGCGGAGGAGCCGATGTCCGACATACCAGATGCAGTCGAGCGGACAACAGAGGAGCTGAACTCCAGCTTACTCACCGAGGCTGTGCACCCAGTGGTGGAGCTGAGGGAGATTCATCAGCCGAGCTATTGACAGGCCCTGAAGGCAAATCCTCCAGAAAGGAATCCCCCTTGCTGCCCACTGACTGAGGCAGGGGAGGGGGAGGGGGAAAGTGTCCGATCCGCCGGGGCAGATGGAGACCTAGAAGGAAGAGTACTCATCAATGTGGAGGCCCTACCTGAAGTGGCATCAGCGGTTTGGCGACACTGGGAAGAGGGAGACCAATTCCGTTCATGGCGCTTCTCTTCCTTCTTTTTCTCTGAGGTGGGTGAGGAGGAACGTTCCCGCAGCTTCTGAAGCTCCTTTTTCATCAATGCAAGGGGTTGTTTTAGAAGATGGGCGTCAACAGCCTTCTGGTGCCGGAAGCGTGTGGCCTGGTTAAAGGACTAGCAGATCTCACAATCTGCCACCCAGTGTTTGGGGCCCAGGCAGAGGACGCAGTGGGAGTGATCATCCCAGTGTGGAATCTGAGTGCCGCACTGTGAGCACTCCTTTTTAATTCTGCATGAAGACATGCAACAAAATTTTAGAAAAAGGACAGAAAACTTAGAAAAATACTTATGGAAAATGGTGGTCGATTGAAGCAGAGTTGACCTCGAGGTCCGATGAATTCTAGTCGACGGCAGGAAAGAACTGGCGGGCGAGTGTGGGGACCATCCCCTATATACTGTCATGCCAGCATCCCGTCATGCGATGCCAGGGGTGGTCCCCCACTATGTATTGCTAGCTAGAAGTAGTTTTCTGTGCAGTCCTGAGGCCAGGGGGTGTAGTCCTATATGTTAAGACCTACTGCAGGAACCCTCTCAAAGTAAGAGCAGAGACTGGAGAACTGAGGCCCCAAAAACCAGCATACCAGTGTGACTTGAGGTCAGTGTGGTAATGGGAAATGAAACTGTGTGCTGACCTCCAGGTAGCAGCCCTGCAGATTTCCTGGACAGGGACGTCACTGGAAGCAGCCACCAATGCAGCAGTATGATGGGTGGAATGAGCCCGTAGCCCTACAGGAGGCTCCCTACCCACCAACCTATAGCAGAGATCAATGCAGGTTACAATCCACCTACCAACTGTCCACTTGGCTGAGGTCTGCCAGGTGCATCTTCAGCATAGGTGACAAACAGCTGGCGAACCTCTCGCTGAACTCCAGCTGTGCGCTCTTTGTAATAAGTGAGCGCTAGCCTCAGGTCCAGAGTATGGAGCCTGTGCTCGGCCTCTGAGGTGTAGTTGGTAAAATACACTGGCAGATTAATCACCTGGTTAAGGTGAAAATCCGACACAACTTTCAGAAGGAACTTTGGGTTGGGGCGCAGGACAACCTTGTCCCTGTGGAAGACCAGGTAAAGAGACTCCACCAAAAGTGCCTGGAGCTCACTGATCCTTCTGGCTGATGTGATAGCCACCAGGAACGTGGTCTTCCACAACAGGTGAGACATGTCACACCTGTGCATCGGCTCAAATGGCTTACCCATGAGCTTTGCCAAAACCAACAACAGATCCCAAGGTGGTGGTGGTCCATGCACCAGAGGGGAAATGTGCTCAAGGCCCTTGAAAAAGTGCCAGACCACCTCCTCCTGTGCCACCAACTGCTGACCAGCCCACACCCAGCAGGCAGAGATAGCTGCCAAGTGCACCTTAAGGGTCGTCGACCAAAGGCATGACTTAGAGAGGGACCAAAAGTAAACAAGGACGCTAGCCACTGGACAGGACAAGGGATCCAACCCCTTGCCCCGAAACCAAATGCAGAATCTCTTCCACTTGAAAGAATAGCATTTCCTAGTCAACTCCTTTCGAGATGCCTCCATGACAGTGAGGACATCTTTGGAGAGACCCAAAGCCTGGAACTCTAGCCACTCAGGGACCAGGCTGTCAGGTGCAGGGATTGAAGGTCTGGATGGAGAACCTTCCCGACTGATAGAGTGTGGGTCCAGGCATAGAGAAAGACGCATTGGGAGCCTGCTGTTGAGGCTGAGGAGATCGGGGCCTTGGGAGCCTGCTGTTAAGGCTGAGGAGATTGGGGTACCAAAACTGGCGTGGCCAGTCTGGAGCCACCAGAATCACCTGTGCCTTGTCCCTCCTGGTCTTGAGGAGCACCTTGTGGGTCAAGGAAAGTGGAGGGAAGGCACAGAACAGGTCTGGGGTCCAGGGCCTCAGGAAGACATCCCCCCGCAGCGTTCCCTGCTGAGGGGGGCGGGCACAAAACAGCCTCAGTTTCGCGTTCTCCCTGGAGGTGAACATGTCCACCTGAGGGGTGCCCCACTGGGAGAACAGACTGTGTACTACCTCTGGGTGGAGACACCACTCGTGAGACACCTCGTCCACATGGCTGAGGGCGTCTGCCAGCTGGCTGGAGGCTCCTGCCACAAGGATGGTAAGGAGGTCAGCCTCCAGGCTGCGCACAAGGGTCCACACACCGACAGCTTCCTTGCACAGAGGCAGGGAGTGCATCCCACCCTGTTTGTTGAGGTAGTATATGGTTGTGGTGTTGTCAGTCTGTACCTGAACCACCTGACCCCAAATGTGAGGAGCGAATGCAGTCAGCTCGGAGCTCCAGCAGGTTGATGTGGCATTGCAACTCCTCGGGAGTCCAGAGCCTGTGGACTCTGTGTTCCCCCAAGTGGGCACCCCAGCCCATGAGAGGCGCACTGGTCGTCAGGATGACTGTCGGCTGCGGGCGGACAAATGGGATCCCTTCCTGCAGATGCTCTGGGACTAACCACCACTGAAGGGCATCCCACATCCACTGGGTCACAATGACCAGCTGGCCAAAGTGACCCTTGCACTAAGTCCACTGGCTGGCCAGCTCCCACTGCAGAGAGTGCATTCTCCAGCGGGCCCAGCAGACCACACTGGTGTAATCCGCGATGTAACCTGGCAGGCGCATAAAAGTTCCAGGCAGAGCACAATTGCCCAACCCAAAATAACTGGGCAAAGGAGAGAACCTCAGCCCTGTCTGCCAGAAACTGGGCTCTGGCTCTGCAAGAGTCAAGCTCCGCCCTGATGAAGCTGATCACCTGTGAAGGCACGACTTCCAACTTGACCTCACTAACCAGGAGGCCAAGGTCGATGCAAGTCTGGAGGGCCAGATCCCTGGACCACTCCACCTCCTTCCTGGAGGGACCTGTGATCAGCCAGTCATCCAGGCAGGGGTAAACCTGGACCCCTTGGTGCCTCAGGGAAGTTGCTACCACTACAAGGCACTTGGTGAAGACCCTGGGGGCCGAGGAGAGGCCGAATGGCATAGCCTTGAACTCACAGAGGGTTCCCTCGGCTCAGAAGTGGAGGAACCTTCGATGTGATGGACGGATCAGGACATGGAAGAATGCATCCTGAAGATCCAGGTAGCAAAGCCACATGTTCTGCCCTAGAGATGGTATGATCTGAGACAGAGTTACCATCCTGAAGGTGCGCGACTTCAGAAACGTGTTCAGGTCATGCATATCTAGACTGGGGTGCCAGCCCTATCTGCCTTGGCACCAGGAAGTACCTGGAGACAAACTCTGGGTGTTTAGGAGGATCCGTAACAGGAACCATGACCTCCTTGTGGGAAGAACTGGGCTAGGTAATCTCTGAGAGCTGACAGAATGCCTGCGGATACCAAGTCCTCCCATGGGGTGCGGGCTTGGCAAGAAGAGCACTACTTGAATTAAAGAGGCAGACCCTGACCCACCACCTCGAGGACACACCTGTCCAAAGTGACAGCGGACCAGGCGGAAAGGAAGTGGTGGAGCCGGCCCCCCATGGGTGGACAAAGGGGAGGTGTGATTGGCATGAAAGAGGCACCCCCATCCTGTCACTGGGCAGGCTTAAGAGGAGGAGGAAGGTCCGTTCAAGGAGCCACCGAAGCCTAGTCCCCCAGGCTTTTGGACGACCGAGGCCACTGACTTCGGCTAAGGTCGCCAGGCCTGGGCCTGCTGACCGGCCCTGGGGTTGGGCTGGTTTGGCTACAGGAGTAGAGGTGGACCAAAACAGCTTCCTCCTCTGCTGCTGCTTGGAGCCCTTGGGGTCCTTTTGGGCAGATGTCACAGAGTCCAAGGTGGCACTGGACTTCTCGATGTGAGTGAGGTGACCCTTGACCCTGGGCCCGAACAAGTCTGTGCCCAAGAAAGTAACATCTGCCAGCTTGTGCTGAGTGTCTGCCATGAAGGTTGAGATCCTCAACCAAGCCCTGCAGTGCATGGCCACTGCGGCTGCCACGGAATGGGCACAGGAGTCCTCAATGTCCATGGCTGTCTGGAGCCATTGTGTTGCTGCAGCCTGGCCCTGTGGTCTCGGGCCTGTTTGACCGTGGTCTGGAGGTCCACTGGCAGATGAGGAAGCACCTCATCCAAGGTGCCCAGCAGGGCATGTGAGAAGTGGGTCATAAGGAGGGCCAAGCTCGCCTGGCGAAGACCAAAGAAGGAGGAAGTGTAGACCACCTTAGCTACGTGGTCCAATTTTTTGGACTCTTTGTTGGGCAACTTATCGACATCCCCAGTACTGCCAGAGTGCCTGAACACTGAATCCACCACCAAACCCTCAGCTGAGGGGTGTTCAGTGAATTCGGAGAGGGAGATGGTAGGTAACGCATACTTGCGGGCCATCCAGGAGGGCGGCGCAGGGCAAGAAGTTGGGTGCTACCAGAGCTCCAGGGCAGGACCAAAAAGGAAGGCCTCTGTCGAAGAATCTCCCCGGTTGAGGATCTTGGTCCGCAGGTAATGGGCCCATTTCTGGACAGGCTCAATTTTCATCCCCGTGGACTCACAGATCAGTTGAAGAAGGCCCAGAAAGGAAGCAGGACCTTCTTCGGTCGAAGAGATCCCTCACCAACTCCTTGTCAGCTAGACGGGAGTGCAGGGAGGAATCCTCAGACCCCTAAGAGTCAGTATCCTCAGACCCCCTAAGAGCCATTAAAAAGTGGTCGACCACCAGAGTCTCCACTGACCCTCCGAGGATGATCAGGGGTGACCGTGACCAACAGCCGATGAGGAAGCCCCCTGACTGGCTGAGACTCCTTAGTCGGAGTGCCACAGGTTGGCTGTTTAGGTGGCGGTAAGGAGGGAACCTGCTTCTTCCAGCAGAAAGGAAGACCTGGCGTCAGGGGACGGAGCGGAAGGAGTTACCACCCGGGTGGGTGGAAGGAGCCAGCATTAAGACGTTTCCGGCAAGATGTAAAGGGGAAAGGCAACTGCCAGAAGTGTGGACAGAACATCATATGCATGTCCCTAGAAAAGAACAGTTTTTTTTTTTTTAAATACATACATGCTTACCTAAAATTAACATGGGACTACAAAATCAGAAAGTTCTATTTCACCAACCCTTCTGAAAATATCAAATACACACATAGATCCATACGTAAATATGGATGCCAACGTACCTCTATACTAGTCTACAGTGGTCTTGCTCTTTGTTTTGGTGAGCGTACTCAGAACTGAAGGTGAGAAGCTGCAACACCCACCCGAAGGATGCAAGAGGACATGGCACCCATATTTACATTTCAGCACCCCCCCAAAAAAAAAAAAAAAATGTAATGTGCTCGATGAGGGAAGCCTGGCATGCCAGCAGCTCCCTAGAGTGAAGATGGACCTCAAGTGCCATCCAGCAATACCCTCACCTTATTTTTGTTCCATTTATTTTGCCCCGTCCACCTGCCTGATATTAATAATTTACTTATTTATTTAAACTTGATGACTGAGAAAGGCACTCTCAGCCAAGGGTTTTTTTTTTTTTTTTATAATTTGTTTCTTTTCCCCAGCAGTTGCTTCAGCCTCGGCCCACCCCGGCACTGGCATACACTCCTTCGAGGGGACTTCCAACCCCGCAAACTACCCCTCATGGTGGGGCCATCCCAGGGATGGAGAGCACCAGGGTACCCCTGCGAAGGCTCTGCCAAGGGCCAGCGACTGAGCCAAGAGGTCCTGAGGCACCAGGGTTTTTTGCTCTCCCCATGTTTTCTCAGCCCTGACGATGGTGGCGTGCAATGGAGTCTGAGGAGATGTGCGCATGCAGAGACGGGCTGCCGTTCTTGACCTCTGCCGTCCTCCCCTCCCACAGGGCACCCAAACTGCCCTGCTACCCATGGTCACCCAGATGGCAGTATTGCACAGGGTATGGCAGCCCTCCCTCCCCGGAGGAGAGTGTCCCTCGCACTCAATCCTCCTCACCCCCCCCCCAATTCTTGAATCTGGGTTGCTAGCATCACGAGTGGTAGCTCTACTGCTGCGCCAGCAGGCCGGCAACGTAAGTAACTTTTTAAAAATTCATACATACTTAAAATGTAATGATGTTACAATAGTCCAATGTTTCTTACAACATACAGTGATAATAGCAGACTGGGAGGCAGTATAGTGCAGTGGTATAAGGCTCTGAGCTACAAATCTGGAGACCTGAGTTTGAATCCCACAGCCCCCACTTGCACACTGTGTGACCCTGAGCAAGTCAATTAACTTCCCTGTGCTCCCAGGTCACACCTGTAAACAAGCTTTCAGCTTAGTGTGCCACTCCTGATTAAACAATTGAAAAAAAAAAAAAAAGATTAATAAAGCTACCCCAAGAATCAAAAATCAGTCAATCAGAAATAGCTTTATTGCAGGAGAATATTAGGAAAGAGGGAGCTTATGTTTTTCTTTTCAGCGGCCAGGGGAAATAAATTCTTCAATAATAAACGTTTGATGCCTGCCACCTTTTCACTTCATAATCACTCCTGTACCAAGACTGTGTCCATTCTCAAAAGAAACCAAAGCTCCCTCCACCCTAAATCCCCCCTTCCCACTGACATTACACAATTAACTTAGTGAGAATATCTCCTTACAAAATCTGGGGAATTTTTTTTTACTAAAGGACAATGCTCAAGTATTTATTTTCTGTTTTCTTGTGGTTTTATGAAAAACAATTACAAAAAAACAAACTATTAACACAGATATAAAAATTGTTATCTTTCTAAAAAGGAACCACCCTGCTCCCATCATGCCCTCCTGGGACCGTCACCTGCTATCCCAATCCACCAACTGGTCTAACACTGACATACCCTCCCATCTCTTCCACAATATGCATGAAGGGGAACGGAAGTTTTATTAAATAATTTTAAAAAGCAAAACATACAACAAAACCTGCCTATGTCATATAACAATATGTTCTTATTTATTAAAATTCTAAAACTTACCAATAAAATATCTCCTAAGGACTGATGGTCTGATTAATTAACTAAACACATATACAGGTTCAAACATTTATCTGTAATTACCACTGGAGATCAAAGACAAATTATGTTTAGATTTTCAAGTCCAAATTGTAAAATAAAATATTTTGCTATTTTCCCTATCTTTCCCTACCACTCTGCTCTGTTACCCTTTTCCTTTTATTGAATTTTTTCATGTAAATAGCAATACATTTGATTCTAATCGATTTATATTCTTATGTATTTAGTAAGTTAAGAAAGGGGGTCCATATTAGTCCAAACTGATGTAAATTATCATTTACTGAGTAGCTTATTGTTTCATTGGTAGGTAGTCGCCCCATAAATTATATCCATTCATCTAGAGAGGGAACCCATTTATCCTTCCTTTGAAAACACTCCCTTCGCCAACATTACAATACCCAACCAAAAATTACTCAATTTGTCAACCACCAGCTTGAACCTATTCCAGTTCAAGCTGTTCTCATTTCTTCTTTTTAGTTGTTTAACCAGGAATAGCTCACTAAGCTGAAAGCTTTTTTACAGGAGCGACCTGGGAGCACAGGGAAGTTAAGTGACTTGCTCAGGGTCACACAGTATGCAAGAGGAAGTTGTGGGATTGAAACCCAGGTCTGGTCTGCTGGATGTCACCAGATTTGCAGCTCAGAGCCTTAAACCACTGTGCTATACTGCCTCACTCACATTTATGCAGGGGGAGCAGCTCCTTCAGAATCTGGATCCCCCCAAAATTGCAGGTGCTGACAATATTGAGCACATGGTCCTAAAATGGGTTATTCTAGCCTCACAGCTCATATAACCCATCTTTTCAATAGTAAATTGTGAAGTCCCACTACTGTGGAAAATTGCTCACATTATTCCGTTATACGAGTCGGGAGATAAAGCATTATTGAGTGATTACTGACCTATCTCCATCCTCCCGATTCTGGCTAAAATGCTTAAAAAACTAGTAAATGAGCAGATAACAGAATATCTTGATAAATTCAATATTATTTCCCCCAATCCAATCAGGCTTTCGAGTTCAACACCGTAAGACAACTGCTTTAGTTAAAGTTACTAATGACTGGTTAACTGCCCTAGATCTAAAACTTACTAATGTGGCAGTCTTCCTAGATCTTAGTAAAGCATTTGGTGTGGACTGTTAATATTCTCCTGAGTAGACTTTTGAACACTGGCATAGGCCCAGATGCAGCTGAGTGGTTCAGGGAGTACCTCACTGGAAGCCAACAAAGATGAAAGGGTTGGCATCTGCCCTGTGTCCACATCTGCAAAGGAGTGCTGCACGGATCTATAGTAGGACCACTTTTATTTAAGATTGACACCAGTGACCTAGGTACTAATACTGTAAAAGCAAAACTACACCTATATGCTGATGACACTGTTCTGTACGTCTCTAGTCCTACCACTAATGTAAGTCTCTAGTCCTACCCCAATGCAGTTATGAATGTCATTCAGGAGAAGTTTGATAAACTCCAAATGAATCCGTGTGCATCAAAGCTTCTGCTTAATGCCTCAAAAACCAAGTATATGGTACTCTCATCTAAACCTTTCCTGCCCTCCTCCCCAGTAGGCATTACAACTTAAACAGGTGACAATCTGGAACTGGTGGATTCTTTAAATATTTGAGCATGTGCCTGGATAGCAAGTTATCCTTCAGTGTGAATAATGACAGTCTCTGTAAAAAAACTGCACCAAAGACTTGGGCTCTATTATCAGAACAAATTATGTCTTAGCCCGAGACCAGAAAAAAAAAAAAGTTGTTCAGGCGACCTTCCTTCCTCTGCTAGACTATGGTGATGCGATATATACAGAACTGCCACAGTTACCTCTCCAAACTAGAAGTGCTGTATCATGGAGCACTCCAGTTTATCTCTAGCCTGCATGCCAGAATACATCATTGTGACCCCTACACAGCAGCGGTCCACATTTACAATCAAAAGGCTCAGAAACTTACACATGTGGACTTTCAAAGCCTTATGGAACTCACCAGAGTCGCCGCCACTAAGTATAGCAAATCTCTTCCAGAAATCTACAGGATTGTACAACCTAAGAAAATATACGAATCTGCCAGCAGAAACAGGCCTTATGGTCTATCAAGTTATATAATATAAAGCTATACAATATCATTCTGCTTGCTGCCCCAAGACACAATTCAAAATCTGGTAAAATGGCCTTTAGCTGGGTTGCCCCAACTTTTTGGAATGCACTACGAGATTTGCTTAAACTGAACTTGCTCATCAGCCCTTTTCATTTCAAGGTCCTACTTGATCAATTTTGTGATGATAAATGTCTATGCATTTAATACACTAGGTATTTGATAGTTTACTGTATGACTGATATTGCATTTTTTTAGTAGCTCTCTGTATGTATTGAAGCTGCCGTAAGCTTTGTATATACATTACTCCTGCCATTTCTTGTCTTTACTGTGGGCCTGTGCTTAAAAACTGTTTTTCAATTTTCCTGTATTATGTGGATTGCTTCAAACAAACTAAATGCAGTCATCCCCAGCACTTGAACTGTTCCAGAGAGTAAGGGGTTAATTCTATGCAAAGGCATAGAATGCTGAGCTCGAGCTTGGTTTTCAAACCTCTGTCTGTCGTACTCTGCAGCGCAACCATCAGATTCTTTACTCCGCCTTACTGTGAAGTCGCTCCGAAGATTTCTCCTGCGCTTCGGTTCGGTCCAGTTCGAATCAGTCAGTTCATAACCGTGAATTCTGCATTTCGGTATTCTTACCTCTGTCTGGGTACAGTAAGTGGTAGCTTAGGTAGTGGTTGTAGTTTTGTGTACTAAGAAATTGTTTTATTTTGGTTCTTTACCGGTCGGTCCTGTTCAGAGCCAAAGTTCATTTTGTATTTGATTAATACTGTGGTTTTTCCGGTATTCACCGGTTCCTAAAAAAATCAGATATTTCAGGATTTTTTTTAACCGACCCGTGACATGGTTGGAACCGTTGGGTGTGTAATCGCCTGGCTTAACCGCTGTTTAAGATGATTTTATTTCTGGTTTAAGGCATGTCTGAGAAACCCAGAAGAAAACAGGACCCACTGGGTTTCAGCACTGTACCAAGTGTAAGGAGGCCTTTGCTAAGGCTGACCCTCACCTCATCTGTGTTTATTGTCTGGGGTTTGACCATCTCAAGGAAGACTGCCAAATATGTAAGAACTTTCCCAAAGCCAGTATTGAGAAACGTTTGAGTAGGCTAAGGGAGAGGGAGGCCGGGAAGTCTGCTGACCTGGGTGGCCAGCCCGGTTTGGTTGCGGACGAACCTGAAGAGGTGCCTACTGACCTTGGGGAGACCTCTTCGGGCAAATGGAGAGCCGATTCTGCAGAATCGGTTCTGACCAAAAGAAAGAGGAAATCATCCGGTTTGGATCCCGCTTCCCATGGTCCGACTGCCGATGAGATAGCTAAAGTGATTTCCATAGTTCAGTCGCTTTGCCTGGTTCCGACCAAACCGGTTTCAGTTCAGTTCAGTCCAGATCGGTTCGGTTGGAAGTACTGGCTTCAGATATTGATCCTGAAGCATACTACGAGGGTGATTGGGAGGAGGATGAAGACTATGAAGAAGATGAGGGTTTAGATGAGCCAGTAGAGCCTGACATCTCCCCAGACAGGCCTTCTCAGGCTTCTCCTCCCAGGCTTTCTGAGTCCCCTTCCCATTTCTTGTTTTACAAGAAAGTGGCTGAGACTCTTCAGCTTCCTATGGAAGAGGCTGAACAGGATCAGGAAGAACCCAACTATTTAGAAATGATGTATGTACCAGAGTCAAAGAGTGTCTATCCCCTTACACAAATCCATGGGGAAGCAGACACAAAAAAATGTTACAATTTCCTACATCCATACCCCCTGTGGAAGAGATAATGGACAGGAGGTATACTTTGTCGGGTCCTGGGACAGAATTCCTTGCCACTCATAGCAGCCATGTTGGGGTAGTACAAGCTGCAGCCTGTGACAAGGCTAATATTCCCCTGGCATCTCACCCCCCAGACAAGGATTCCAGAAAAGTGGATGCCATGGCAAAAAAACAATACCTGGCATCTTCTTTGGGACTCAGACAATCCAACTACATTGCATATACAGCCAGGTACCAGAAATCTATGTGGGATACGGTTCTGGCACTGGCTAAGGATGCCTCTCCCCAGCTAGCCAAGGACCTGGAGCAGGTGGCGGCAAATGGTATAGAGGCATCTAAGGTGCAATTCCATGCTGCTGTTGATTTCAATGATGTTCATTCCAGGGTCATGGCTACATCTACCTCTATGAGATTTGCTTGGTTTAGGTGTACCAACCTCTCACAGGATACCCAGGCTAAGGCCATGGATTTTCCTGTCACTGGTCATTCTCTTTTTGGGGACCAAACAGAGAACTACATGAAGAAGATGGATGAATACAGGACCACCTATAGGAGTGCTGCAGTCAAAGAAAGGCAGACCACTCCTCAGAGGCAGCAGTTTAGGGGCAGGGGCAGGCCTTTTTACAGGCCTTTTTTTTAACCAAGCTCAAGCCCCCTCCTCTTCTTTTCAGCAGAGGGGGTTCTTTAGGGGAAGAGGTAGTCGTGGGGTGACTAGGACCCCATCAGCTACTCAGTCCAAGCCCCCTGCCAAGCAGACACCCTGAGGTATCAGTCAGGGTCGCCTCCCCAATCCCTGTAGGGGGCAGGCTGGCTCACTATTCCCAGGCCTGAGAGTCTATTACTTCAGACAAATGGGTCCTGGAAGTAGTGAGCCAGGGACTTGCTCTCAGTTTCGAAAGGTTCCCAAAAATGAGAGCAAAGTCTTTCAGTCCTCCCTCTCCCTTGGAGACAAAGGCCTTAGAGGCAGAAATCTCCTCTCTTCTGCGAGCAGTACAAAAGGTACCTCTGTCACAGGAGAAAGGGTTGTATTCAAGATACTTCCTCACCCCCCAAAAAGACAGAGGAGTGGCGACCCATATTGGATTTAAGGTACCTGAACAAACATTTGACAAAACCAAAGTTCAAGATGATGACTCGGAGTAATTCTTCCCTCTCTGAGACCAGGAGACTAGCTAGCCTCCCTGGATCTCAAGGATGCCTACTTCCACATACCTATCAGACATTCCAACAGAAAGTACCTCAGGTTCAAGTTGCCCTCAGGCCATTACTAATTCAGGGCCATGCCCTTCGGCCTAACATCTGCTCCAAGGGTGTTCGCCAAGTGTCTCGCAGTGGTGGTAGCATTCCTCAGGAGGCAGGGCATCCTTCTGTTCCCATATCTGGATGACTGGCTTCTAGTGGGCCAATCCTCAGACCAAGTCAAGTCAGCTTTAGAGGTCACCCAAAGACTTCTAGAATCCTTGGGCTTCATTCTGAACTTAGAGAAGTCTGTTCTAGAGCCAGTCCAGCTTCTCACCTTCATAGGAGTGGAAATAGATACAGTTCAAGCAAGAGCATGTCTTCCTCTCAAGGGTTCAGTCTCTGGTCACTCTGGCCTCCTTTTTTCGTCCTCTGGTGTCTCGTCCAGCCAGACACTTTCTGCAGCTGCTGGGACACATGGCAGCTTCCAAAGCAGTAGTTCAGGGAGCAAGACTTCAAATTAGGGATATTCAATTTCATTTCAGATCTTTCTGGTCTCAGAAAAAGGACCTCTCTCCAAATTGGTTCCAGTCTCCAAGGCCCTGGTCCAGGCCCTTCAGTAGTGGTTGGACGAGGACAAGCTTCGACAAGGGGTCCCCTTCATAAGTCAGGTCCCTTCTGTAATTCTCACTACAGACGCCTCTCTCTTGGGGTGGAGTGCCCACCTAGATCACCTCACAGCTCAGGGAACGTGGTCACAGCAGGAGTCCCTTCTGCATATAAATCTTCTTGAATTGAGAGCTGTCTTCCTGGCTCTCCAGATATTCTCAGCAGTTGTCCAAGGGAAAGTGGTACAGATCAGAACAGACAATACTACAACCATGTGGTACATCAACAAACAAGGAGGCACTCGGTCCTCGGCCTTGTGCACAGAGGCCATGAAAATTTGGTCTCTGGCTTATTCCCTTCAGGTCTCTCAGATGGCTGTGCACCTCCCAGGGAAAGACAACATTCTGGCAGATGCTCTCAGCAGAATTTCTCAGGGTCACCACGAATGGACCCTGAACCCTGTCATTCTTCAAGTCATCTTCAGGAGGTGGGGCACCCCAGAGCTAGATCTCTTCGCAGCCCCAGACAATCATCAACTCCCTTTGTACTGCTGCAGACCACTCCTTCTGGGCACTGTTCCCCAGGATATTCTCCTACTAGATTGGACAGGAAGGTTTCTGTATGCATTTCCTCCCTTTACTCTGATATTCGAGGTCCTGATAAAACTCAGGTCTCAGCCCTGCAAGGTGATTCTGGTGGCTCCAGACTGGGCCAGACAGCCATGGTATCCTCTGCTGTTGTCACTGTCAGTAACACTGCCCTTGTGTCTTCTCAAGCAGTACAATCTTCTCACCTCCTCTCAGGGGAGGATTCTGTACCCCAACCTTCAGATTCTCAGGCTCAAAGCCTGGCTCTTGAAGAGCTAGAATATGCAAGTCTGCATCTTTCCCAATCAGTTTTGGACATTTTAAAGGTTAGCAGGAAGCCTGCTACTAGGAAAACTTACAGCTCCAAGTGGAAGAGATTTGGTTTTTGGTGTTCCAGTAGACATATTAGGCCAGAGACGGCTGATATTGCTACTGTTTTGGACTATTTGGTACATCTTAACAGTTTAGGCCTCCGGCCTGCTCCTCTTAAAGTGCATTTGGCAGCTGTGTCTGCCTTTCTTTTGGCTGGTAAGGGCTCTTCTATAGCCAGTTTTCAAGAAATTCTTCAAAGGTCTACTACACGTCAATCCTCCCTTCTGGGACCTATCCCTTCCTGGGACCTGAACATTTGTATTGCACAACTTATGCAGCCCCCATTTGAACCCTTATCCTCTGCTGAGCTGAAATACTTGACTTGGAAAACTGTATTCCTCATGGCCATTACCTCTGCTAGGAGGATCAGTGAATTACAGGCCTTATCAGTGGAACCTGATTTCATTTCCTTTCACAGAGATAAGGTGGTCCTTCGCACCAATAAAAAGTTCCTTCCCAAGGTGGTGTCTGACCTTCATCTGAACCAGTCTATGTCTTTGCCTGTCTTTTTTCTTTTTCTTTTTTTACTCCCCATCTCCATGCAGCTCTCCCCTTCTTCAGGAGACACACACATATGGCCTTTTCAGCCCTCGCTCACCTACCGGGAGGCCGGTGCAGTCCATTCCCCATGGAGCCGTGGTTGTACCCCCTATGGTACGGGCGGGGCTTTACACCCCAATACATCTGCATTTCACAGAATGCTGCCTCCGGGCCAGTAGGGGCATTGAAGGTCAGGGCCCAGGTGTTCAGTCTACTGGGGAGGTTGCGTGGTTTTCGGTTTTTCTCGGCTGCCATGTCCCCGGACTTCAAGGTGCCGAATCGCCGACGTCTGGCACGTCGCCCCTCTGTTGGACGCCGGACTTGCTGTACCTCGGTTCTCCACCCGGGGCCAGACAAGAGCTGAGCTCTGGCACCCTCCTCCCCCAGAGAGGAAGAGCAGTCCCTGGGACGCTCTAGTCCTCTCCCCCGGCCGGCCCTCCAGCTCCCGGGCTCGTTCACGAACCCGGGTCGCTTGCGTTGTAAGCGGAAATCCAACCGCTGCACCAGCGGGCCGGCTTTGCCTGTCTGTTTCACTGATCATTCTTCCTCTGGTGAGAGGAGGTTACACAGTCTGGATGTGAAAAGGACTCAGTTACTATATTGATCATACTAAGACCCATAGGAAGGGCTGTTCTCAGTTGTTTCTCACTTATGGTGAAGTGGAGAAGGGCAAGCCTGCTATCAAGAGGTCTACTGCCAAGTGGATTGTCTCTTGTATTCAATTCTGCAATTCTAAACTTGGGAAGGACCCTCCCTCAGGCCTAAGGGCGCATTGTACAAGGGGTACAGCTGCTTCGGTTGCAGCAGCTAGAGATATACCTTTAGTGGACATATTTAAAGCAGCTACCTGGAAATCTGTTCACACCTTCACCAAGCATTACTCTTTTGACATTCTGTCACGAAGTGATGCTAGGTTTGGCATGGCTGTGCTGCAGAGCCTGTTCCCAAAACAGGTTCTGTAACTCCCTCCTCCAAGGGGGTACTGCCTGGTAGTCTGTATTTAGTCAGAATACAGCAAGACTTCATGTTGTTTGAAGAAAAAATTACTTACCATAGCAATGTTGTTTCTTGTAATGGAGTCTTGCTGTATTCTGACCTCCCTCCTCCCCCAGAACCTAGTAGTTTTGGGATGTGGTGGGGTAGGAACAGTGCTGCACCCCAGAGGTGCTCTGGACATGCCTCCATAATTGGGGGTTTGTTTCCTTCAGTTAGAGAATCACTACCTGTTGTGTTCCTTTTGGTTTTTTTTTTACTTGAGTCATTTACCCTAAAATTCTGTTTGCCACTTGGCACAAAAATTTGAAACAATTTCTTATACTGGGTAGTTTAGGGCTCGTAAGAATCCGACGGTTGCACTGCAGAGTACCACAGACAGAGGTCTGAAAACCGAGCTCAACGCTCTATGCCTTTGCATAGAATTAACCCCTTACTCTCCGGAGCAGTTCAAGTTCTGGGGATGACTGCATTTAGTCAGAATACAGCAAGACTCCATTAGAAGAAACAACATTACTATGGTAAGTAATTTTTTCTTCTTTACTCACTGTATGTTATCTATCCTAACCAGGAGTTCCTTGTAAATGAGCATTGCTCAATGGAGCTTTCCGGTAAAATAAATACAAATGAAAAAAAAAAAAAATTCAGACAGGATGAATCTTTTTAGCCCTATGGATGCAAGTAGTATCCAACAGAGTGCAGCAGGGAGGAGGGCGAGGACGGGAATGTGGAGATGATGCGGGTCAACTTGAAAGATACTAAGGGCAGGAGGGTCAATCTGGGGGTAGTATATAGGCCACCATCACAGTCTGAGGAATATGACAGGAAACCAGTGGACAACCTAATAACCTACTGTGGCAGGGGAAAGATGGTGGTGGTGGGAGACTTCAACCTGCCTGGGGTGGACTGGTGCACTATGTCATCAACAACTGCGAAAGAACAGAGGATAATGGACGCATTCCAAAATGCATTCTTGTCACAGCTGGTGGTAGAGTCGACCACACAAGGAAGCATCTTGGATCTGGTCCTGGCAAATGGTGACCAGGTAAAGACGTGGCAGTAGAGGATCCGCTGGTGGGGAATGCACCCTACAGTATGGTTCTCCTTGGACCTGGGGGAGGGAAGAAAGTCAGACAAGAATGAAGGTAGTGGAGGAGGATCAGTTTTCAGAAGGATGGCAGCCATCCCTGAGGGGCAACTAGGGAGGATAGGTCCAGATATGGACACAGAGAGCAGGTGGGCAGTACAGAAGTTGGGCCGGTTAGAGGCCACAAAAACCTGCACATAGTCCTACTACAAAAAAGCAAGATCAAGGAAACATAGCTGGTGGACCAAGGAGGTGCAGGAGAGAGAGAAAGGGAGAAAAGGCTGGCCTTCCAAAAGTGCAAGAGAACCCATGAGGAGGGGGACAGGGAAGAGTACTATAAGAAATCGAGAGAGGTGAGCAGGGTGGTAAGAGCAGCCAAGGCTGCCAAAGAGCTGAGGTTTGCAGAGGGGATCAGGGAGGGGGAGAAGGAATTTTTTAGATATGTCAGGGAGAGAAGAGCATGTAGGGGTCAAATCACCAGGATAGGAAAGGCAGGTGGGTGGGCAGAAGTGGGAGTTGAGCAGGCTGAGGTACTTAATGAGTACTTCTGCTCAGTCTTCACGAGGGAAAAGGATGGGCCAATTCAGTGGGGGGGGGCCGGAGGCTGGGGATGGGGGGGCACTAAAAGATGGAGAGATCCCGGTGAAGAGAGTGTGGGAGGGCCTTAGATCCTTGAGGATAGACAAGGCCCTGGGCCCAGACGGGATCCACCTCAGAGTCCTGAAGGAACTGGCAGATGTCCTGGCAGCACCGCTGATGGAATTATTCAATTCCTCCCTACTACTGGGATGTGTACCAATGGACTGGAAGATGGCGCACATAGTGCTCCTCCATAAGACTGGTTCTGGGATAAGCAGGGAAATTATACGCCTGTCAGCCTGTCGTCAATAGTGGGGAAAATACTGGAGACCATCTTGAAGGAAAGGATGGTGGGGAGGTGTTCCTGGACGTAAATGGCCTTCATGACGACCGCCAACACAGATTTGTCCAAGGGAGATCTTGTCAAACGAACCTGGTCAAATCTTTTGATTGGGTGACGAGGTTTCTGGATGGTGGTTGGCCGGTTGATGTTTTGTATCTGGACTTCAGCAAGGCATTTGACTCAATGCTGCATGGGAGATTGTGGGGCAAGCTGAGGTACCTGAGAGTGCGGGTAACAATGGTAATGTGGATTGGCAATTAGCTGAGCAATAGGCAACAGCAGGTGGGGGGGGAGCTTTCGACACTTAGGAGGGTCTTTAGCAGGGTCCCGTGGGGATCTGTGTTGGGTCCACTGTTATTTAATGCTTTCATAGCGGACACTGCAGAGGGAGTTAGGAGCAAAATGAGCTTGTTCGCCGATGACTCCAAACTAGGAGCTGTGGTGGACGGTGAAGAGCAGTGGAGGACTCGCCAGGAAGACCTAGAAAGACTGGAACAGTGGTCAGACAAATGGCAGCTGGGTTTTAACACTTGTAAGTGTAGGGTACTGCATTTAGGGGCTATGAATCCAGGGTACAGCTACTATTTGGGGGGGGGACTGAGTCTCGAAGAAAAAAGATCTAGGTGTAGTGATCACTGGCATAATGAGTCAGTCGGAACAGTGCAGAAAAGCAGTGGCAAAGGCAAACAGAATGATGGTGTGTATTGCCAGGGGGATTACTTCGAGGAGGGAGGAGGTTATCCTGCCACTGTACAAATCCTTAGTGAGGCTGCACTTGGAGTACTGTGTGCAGTTCTGGCATCCTTACTTAAAAAAAAAAAAAAAAAAAAGGATGCCATGCTCCTGAAGCGAGTCCAGAGGAGGGCATCTAAGAGGATACAGGGAATGGGGGAGACATCCTATGAGGAGAGACTTAGGGAGCTAAATATGTACTCCCTGGAGGACAGAGGGAAAATGATCGAGACTTTTAAATACATGAGGGGTGTCAACATGGAGGGTTTGTTCAGAATGAAGGGGGAAGGGACCACAGGGTCATAGTCTAAAACTGGGGAGTACAGAAGAGATCTGAGGAAACATTACTTCACAGAAAGGGTGGTGGCAGCTTGGAATGAGTTACCTGAGGTGATTTCAGTGGAATCAGTAGATAGTTTTAAGAAAGGATGGGATAGGTACATGGGCAAGGTACATGTGGAGAAAGAAGTATCCAGGATGAGAACTCAGAGTGGGGAACTTTTGGGGGATGGAGGGAAACGGGAGGGGGCAGCAGCAGTTACTGTACTGTAAGCTGTGTAAGCTGTAACTCGAGCAGTTGAGATAGACCTTAAGGTCTAATCTGCAGCCATTTTTCGTATGTTCGTATACTGCCGTTTCCTTTCTAACTGATAAAGTTCTGTAGTGTCACCCAGTATAAAAGTATTGGGTTTCAATGGGATTCTATATTTTGTAACCAGTAAACATGTTATCAGAAACTTTTTTCCACATTTCACACAAATCTGGACAGTCCCGCAGTATATGAAGTAGGCAGCCATGTTTGTGGTTACACCCCCAACATTCCTCATTTGATAATTTACCCATTTTTTCCAGATGCTCCAGAGTGATCAGAATCTATGTAAGATTTTAAACTGTACCAGTTTTCCTTCTACATCTTTACATTTTATAGGCCTTATCCCCAGAGGAAGACCACAATTTTCTCTGTCATCTGAATACTAAGATCTTGTTCCCACTTAACTTTGGCAGGTGTCGTGATACCTCCATTAATATTTAATATTGTATTTAATACTGACTTGTACACCCTACCCGCACTACCTTTGCCCATTGCTATTTTCAAAACCGAGTTCCATTCGGGTGATAATCTGACTTGAAGTTTAGAGCCCATAATCGATTCTAGTGCTTCCCTGACCTGAAAGAATTTATGAATCGGAGTAAAAAGTAATCAACATGTAGTATGTTCAGTGAAAGAATATAAAATCCCTGTATCTGGATCAATAAGGTCTTCGACTGTTTCAATACTGTTCTTTCTCCAACAGATTTTTTTTTTTTTTTTTAATCGCTTAGATTTCCAGCAGATGTTATACAGTGGTTGTTTTGCATATTTAATATTGGAGTTATTCCAGAATTTCTCTGGGAATTCATGCAATCTCAAGGCTTTAAGAATATGTTTATAGGCCAAGACTGTTCCAATTATGGTAGGATGATCCACTGTGTTTCTTTTTAATGGGTTATATAGTGGGCCCAGAACTGCTTTGGACTTCAGCATTTCTTGTTCAAATTGAACCCAGGTTGGAGACTTCTCACTTATATTGAACCAAGTTACCCGTCTAGCTAGAAAAGCAGTGT
Source organism: Neoceratodus forsteri (assembly GCA_016271365.2). NCBI lineage: Eukaryota > Metazoa > Chordata > Ceratodontiformes > Ceratodontidae > Neoceratodus > Neoceratodus forsteri. Next base: position 340,399,561 of record JADMNL010000024.1, read on the forward strand.
GGAATTTAGTGAAATTAGGGAGTGTCATACCACTGTCTGTTCTGTGTACTTCTTCCCCAAACTTAATCTGGCCTGTCTGCACTCCCAGCTACATGACCTGATCATTTTATTCAGTTTAAAGTCCCAGAATATATCAATTTTAATCATTAGATTTTTCTAGTACATATAGGATTCTAGGTGTGGAAATTAGCTTAAAAGGCACTGATTTTACCCCGTAATGTTCCGGGAGGGGTACGGGGGTAATAGTACATTACCTATGCTCTCTACAATGTATTTACTGTATCAGTGATAACCACTGCACCCCGCCCCCCCGCACTACTGTATTATACCGGTTTAGTTTGAACCCCCGGTTCATTGTTTGTATATACTCTGTACATGATGTTACTGTTTATTTTGCTTTGTATTTTTGCTTTGTAATTGTTGGTACCTATGTTGCTTGCCAGCATCTGGCCCGGGTCGGGCCTGAAAAAGCTCTTCGGATCAGTGCCCCAACCCGGTTACCAAATGAATAAATACAGATGGTATGTCACAGTACAGCCAACGAAATAGTGCAAAAAAAAAACAAACCACACAATAATGTGTAGATAGCAAACAGTGCACAAACTGATAAAATAAAAACAGGACCAAGTATCAAATAAAAACATGGGAGACTTATACAAAGGTTTGCAGAGCAGGCAATGGAGTAGATGGGACGCATAATTACATCATGCTGAATTGTGAGTAGGGTTGACTGTGATCCAACCAGAAGCAATACAGCCAAGCCTAAATAAAGCCGGAGTGGGGGATGTAGAAAGGTCTATGCAGGATTGAAAGAAAAGTCTGTCTAAATGCAGGGTTTTTTTTTGTTTGTTTTTACAAAAGTACAAAAGTATACCTAAAACTGTTTAAAGATCAACTGCAGTGATGTTATAAACATATTACAAACTTTACTCCTTGTCCCCAACGTAAGGACAACCAGACCTTATTTATTACACGTGAAATGAAGAAATTGCCATTTGTCATGCTCAGATACTGTTTTAATGCTCTTCTACTTGATGGTTTCACAGAAAATCTCTCAGACATTTTTTGACCAGCTAGCGGAACCTTGGGTGAGTGCTGATTCCATTCAAACAAGAATGACATAATTTTCCTCAAGTTCCAGGTACTAAGCTGCCAGGAACTTAAAGGAAAATGATGTCATTCTTGCTTGAATGGAATCAGCACTCACCTAAGGTTCCGCTAGCTGGTCAAAAAGTGTCAGAGATTTCCTGTGAAACCATCAAACAGAAGAGCATTAAAATAGTATCCGAGCATGACAAATCTCAATTTCTTCATTTCACATGTAAGAAATAATGTCTGGTTGTCCTTCTGTTAGGAAAAAGGAGTAAAGTTTGTAATATGTTTATAATATAGCTGCAGTTGATCTTTAAGGTTGCCCCGAAGGATTAGCGGCAGCAATATAAATTATATCAGTCAACAGGCCTAGGCTATGCCTTGATGGAGGGCAGGTTTTTGTTCGATGACCTCCAATCAATGTCCTTTTCCTCCACATCCCCTGTCGGAAGCACTTATACAGAGTGTTGGATAAAGCCCCCCCAAGTCCCAGCACACTGCCTCTACAGCGCACCCCAGACTCCACCTGGCTAAAGGAGAGAGTCAAGCTTGCACTAAACTCAGGTCTCCTACACAGTGCATAATATGTTACTCCTAGCACCTCTGGGTCAAGCAAGGCAATGCTTTTCTTACTGTGAACAAGATGCAACTCACTCATAATTGTTCCTACAGTGTTTCAGGAGATTACTATTTTCTAGAAGGCTTTGAGATACATGCTAAAAAAATGTTATTCTTGAATGTCATAGTACTGCTCTAATATACAGTAAGATAAATAAGCAAAAGAGAACAGTGTACCTGTGCGTCCAAGGTACAAGAGTGATGCTGATGGACACCAACTCTCTGCAAAGGAAGAAGTTAAGGTCTGCTGTTTCGCACCTGTCATGAGGTCAACTACATACCAGATATCCTGCTTCCTTCCTGCAGAAATTTCAGAAAACAATTTCAGAATATTTGTTATTGTGATAACATCTGAACATATTTCTGAAAGAAGTATGTAGGTGGCCCAGAATGCTTAACAAAATGAATGGCCCTTTGGATGGCTAGTCATTCTTACTTTAAGCCTCACCTATCCAAATCCTGGACATGTTGTTAAAGAGATACAAAAATGTGATCTTGCAACTCGTTTGTTTTTATTTTTGTTTTTTTTGTAACTTCAAGTTCACTGAGACAGCGAGCTATAGTACACTACAATTGAAAGCAGAGTAATACAGCAGATTGACAATGTAAGGACACAGATTTCCAAAGCCAATACAATGTATTTACCACCTCTCCCTATTTGCAATATATGAATCTCACTGGTACCTTTTGAGCTCACATACTAGAAAATGTACCAGATTTCTCACTCTTATATTCGATTACAAGACACAAAAAAGAAAGGTTCTCAGCTACATGTATCATGTCCTTCTCCATGCAGATATGACTAAAATATAGTGAAACCTTTTTAAAGTAAAAGCCAGATACAGAAGATATTGCAGGCGCCTTTCTTAGTGCCAAGGTGCCTCACAACATACAGCAACATAAACAAGAAACATAGACTTTATTGGCATAAAAGGACCACTTGGCCCATTCAGTATACTGTACGCAAGTGTTCCCTGTCTCTTCTATCTTTCCAGACCCTATCTGGTCCCTAGCAACACCCCCTCCTCCCTGCTCCTTTTCTAATATACCCCTATGTTTATCCCATACATGCATCACACACACACACACACACACACACACACACACACACACACACACACACACACAAATCTAGCCTCCACCACTTATGCTAGCAGTCTGTTCCAGTCTTCCACCCTTCTAGTGAAGAAATATTTCCTCACATCTCTCCTGAACTCCCCTCCAGCTTCATCGCATGTCCCCTGGTCATGGTGCTCTTCCTCATTTAAAAGGATACCTCCCCACCTGCATCATTTTCACCCATGTGAGGCACTTAAAGGTCTCAATCATGCCACCTCTCTCTCTCTCCTCTATTCCAGGGTAATGTACCATAACGTAACACAATCAGTGACAAAACAGACATGCAAGGAATAAAATGACAAGATGTGATTTATGACCTGATAAGAGCATGTCCCAGGTGCGTAATGAAGCACAAGGTTTCAGTTTCAGTTTTATTTTTTATACTGGAAGGCATATGAGCAAATCTGCCCATTTTCACAAGTATCCAGTCAGATGAACAACAAACAAGCAAAGGTAAAATACAAGGTGAGAGAGAACATCAGAGGACAAAAATAGAATATACAATTGAAAAAATAACATATACTATAAAATATACAATGACGAGGTCACGTGACCTAGACATACACTTTGGAAGGCAGGAGACAAGCTGAACACATGATACAGTGAGAGAGAGTGAGTGAACTGAGAAGCATTAGTGAGGGGGTGTTGAGAGGGGCAGGAACAGACTGAATTAGATAAGAGGTGAAGTTTGAGATGGCTTTTGAATATTCCAAGTGAGGAGCATTGTAGGACAGTGGAAGGGAGGCTGTTAAAGAGTCTAGCGCCCCTGGCGGTTCGGGAGTGACGTCCTTGAGTAGTATGGCAGAAAGGAACTTTGAAGGAGGTGTTGAGGGTGGATCTAATTGTATGGGCCCTGGAGAACCTCCAAGTCAGACATGATGGAATTAGGGAGCAGTCGATGGTGGATTTTGAAGAACAAGGTCAGGATATTGTAGTTAAATCTATCTTCCACAGTAAGCCAGTGGGCATCCTTATAAAGGTCACAGTGATGAGTGTGTCTGGGGAGGCCAGTGACAAACCTGATGATGTTATGGTAGGCAGCTCTTAGCTTAAGAAGGATCTTTTGGCACAAGGAGGATGAGTATACAATGGATCTGTAATCAAGAAGAGGGGGCAGGAAGCTTTTAGCAAACAGTGTCCTAGTATTGGGAATGAGAAATTGGTTAATCCTGTATAACAACCAGAGCCTTTGGTGTAATCTTTTTTGTATTTGTTAAACTTTATGTTTATTGTTTTCACAGAAACATACAGTTAAGTTTCCTAACAATCAAACAAACAATCAGATCAATAAGCATGAGGGCGCCACCCCTCTTAATACATGCAATGTGAACATTGAAAGTTATCAGATACATCAGTGAGGGGTAATTCTGAAAAAGAAATAAAACAAACTGTTTCGAAAAGGCTGTTAATAAAACCCATGAGCAACATGGTGATATTTTTAGAACAATATTCTTCACAAAGTCTCCAGTTCCTAACCCTACCAGAGGATATAGTTATTTGTATTCACCATGCATTACCTTAGTTGTGACACCAAAATGGTGCTCACCTTAGAGCAAAAGGCCCTTACTTAGTCTCCGCAGATCTTACATGCCCCACCCAGTCCAGCTACATCCCAGAACAGTGTTAGATGTAGTTCAACAGAATTAGAGAAACATTTTTCCAGCTAAATAATATTTTTCAAACAATTGAACGTTAGAGATATGCGTATACCACATACTCAGAAGCAGCATTTCAATATGCAGCAACAGGCTGCAATTATGTTTTAATTTAAAGCAAGCTTCCAAAAAAATTCAGAGCTCTAGGGCAGTCTGTTTTAAATAATCTGGGGGAACAGGAAATTTAACAGAGAATTTTTAATTACAGTAAACACTGCCCTGGGACTAAAATGCAGTCCCTATGTCAAAAGTACCTGACTCGTCACAGCACATTTACAGTGGTACTTCCAAGGCTCCAGATAAGGTGTGTACTGGACTATTTTACTCGCCTCATTTTAGGAAATACTCTTCAGAAATTTTTTTAATGAGTACCAGTACTCACCCAACATTTGTAAATACTCCACACGCTAAAGAATAGTGCTTCATAACATAGCTGGTGAATCAAAAGGAACAGTTTTTTGCCATATTTACAGCATTTGTATGCATCTCACTTTTGTTTTACTCACTATGTTTTGAAACTGGTGAGTAAATTCCTGCCTGCCAACATTATTCGGAGCATTGTTGGCACCTGAAATTCTTATCTAGAACAAAACTAAATTTTTTTAATAAATGTACTCCTCAGTCCACTTTACCAAGACATTTGTACACATCTGAATTTTATTTTACTCATCTCAGTTTCAAAATGAGAAGTACAGGTACTCATCCCCCAAAAAAAACTTATCTAGAGTCCTGGATACTTCAAATTGGGTCTTCCTCTTCTAAGACCGACTCTTCATCCTGACGCCGACGGGTACAAACCCGGGTGTTCTTCTGGGCCCATTTCCTGGCATCTGTGGGGTCTGTAAAGATAAAGACTTTCCCTTGATGAGCAATTTGTAGACGCGCTGGGAAGATCAAGCCGTGTGAGATCCCGGCCTCCTGCAACAATGCTCTCACCCTGAAGCTCTTACGTTTCTGCCTCGTGGCATAGCTCAAGTCAGGGAACATCCGTACCTACTGACCATCCTGCAACAAGGATCTCTTTATTCTGGCCAAGGCTAACAAGCAATTCCTCAAACCCACGCCATCTGTTACCACCACTACTGTACTAGGGGTCTCAGGGTCTTCAAGTCGACCCCTAGGAGTGATGCGATACGCTTTTTGAAAGCGCTGTACTTCTGTGAGCACCTCTGCACCCAATTGCTGAGGAAACCAGTCTCTAAGAAACATTAAAAGATGATCTCCATTGCAGCCCTTCCAGGAATCCGATGAGGCGCAAATTGTGGGATCTCGCCTGGTTTTTCCAAGGTCTCTAATCGAGACTGCAAGTGAGTGTTCTCCTTTGTGATCTTAGCAGCTGTCCCCATAGCGGCCTCCACCATCTGTTTTGCCTCCAGCGATGAGGTGATAACTATGTCTATCCAGGTCTCCACTGATGTGACCCGATGAGTTAGGGCATTGCGCTTATTTGAGAGACCAGTAACGGATTTAATTAAAATGCTTAACTTGGCCCCAAAGTTTGCAGAGTCTCCGGCGCTGTTTCCTCTGATTGCTCTTGATCTCGGGCCTGTGACACCCGTGTGGTGGAAGCTCCCATGGCATTTTTAGAGCCTGTTCCGTTCCCTTGTCCTTTCTCTCGCCGAGAGTGCAGCATTTTAACAGCGCAAAACTCCTTTACCGTAATCTAACGTTCAGATCCAAATTTAGCAGAAATGTACGATCAGAAATCACTATTTTTAAGAGCTGGTTTACGGAGCACTAAAGACTTGCGGTCATATTGCTCTGGCTCCACAGCACCCCCCGTTGATGTAATCTTTTGATGAGTTGGGAAATGGGGAGAGCAAAAGAAAGGTGGCAGTCTAAGTGGATATCAAGGTATCTAAATCTGTGACTCTTTCAATGATGTTGCCATTGTTATCAGTGAGCGAGAAGTCAAAAATCGGTGTTTTTTTCTGGTCCCAGAGAAAACCATAGATTTTGTTTTTTGGCATTGAGGGCAAGCCCTTGGGAGGAGAACCAGGGGTGAAGCTTGCTGGAGTTTGTCAAGGAGAGTTTTAGGACACCTGTCTTTGCAGAAAAGAGCATCATCATCATGTGCTTGCAGATTTCTGGGAGGCAATTTATGGTGCGGGAAAAGAGTAAGGGGCCCAGGATGGATCCTTGTGGGACTCCAAATTTGATGGTACTGATATCAGAGTACTGTCCTTTAATTAAGGTGGTGTGTGATTAACTGTAGAGGCAGTGCTGAAACCAGTTCAGTACTTCATTAGAGAAGTGTAGGTTGGATAAAGTCTTGATGAGTAATTGGTGGTCAGCAAGTTCAAAGGCCTTGGTGAGGTCCACAAAAACTAAGCTAGTAAATAGACCTTCGTCATTGGCCTTTTTGATAAAGTTGGTGAGCTTAACCATAGCGTTCTCTGTGTTGTGGCCAGGTCTGAAGCCATGCTGAGATTTGGCGAGTAGGTTATAATTTTCCAGGAGTTCCCTAGTTTGGTCAAGGACAATCTTTTATAGGATTCTGGAGAGAGAGAGAGAGAGAGAGAGAGAGAGGTGCTTGCAGATATGTAGGCCTGAAGTTACCCACCTTGTTTTTTGAACCGGATTTGTAGATTAGTTTAATTACGGCAGTTTTCCATTTGCTGGGAAAAACACTGGTGCAGAGGGAGTGATTAAAGATGTTGAAGAGGGTCAGGACGATTTGTTCACAAACTAGCTTGAGAATGTAGTAACCAATGGCATCAGCACCAAGGTTGGACTTGGGTTCATTCTTTTTAATGTAGTCGACAGCTTGAGTGGGAGAAAGGTAGCAAAAGTGGAAACTGGGGCAGATGGGGATTTTAGGGGGTTGCGGTTCGGGACTGAGATTGAGTTATTTGTGTGTTATATTGTAGGTTTATATTTGTCAAGGTCCCCAAAGAAAGTGTTGAAAAGATTTGCAACGTCCTTTGACTCCTGGATAAGTTGTCCATCATTGGTGAGGGCAATTTGCTCATCCATGATTCCCCTGCCAAGTAGTTCATTTAATTTTCCAAGTAAGTTTAGAGTTACCAAAGCAACTCAACTGTTTGTCCTTGAGAAATTTGACTACGGCAATGCGTACAGCTGAGTTGCATCTGTTACAGAAAGTCTTATACTGCTGCAGGAGGTCAGGGAGATTAGATTTTCTGTATGCGGTCCATGCCCTATTGCTCTTGCGCATAAAGTGTAGCACATCTGGGGGAGCCATTTAGATTTTTTTTTCTCCTAAGTTTTTTTAAGGGAATCATTTTTTTCTTTTTTCTTTTTTTAGTCTTTAGTAACTGGGTAAGGCCCACTAGGCACAAGTGCCTGTTTTCAGGAGCAACCTGGGAGCACTAGGTGGTTAAGTGACTTGCTCAGAGTCACACAGAATGCAACTGGAGGTTGTGAGAATCAAACCAAGGTCTGGTCTGCTGGATGTACCAAACTCATTACTCTAACCTTTAGGCTATCCTGCCAGCCCAAACTGGATGGCAATAATGGAGTTGCAAATTAAGAGAAAGGCAGAACTAAAGGAGTCTAGGGCATCATCGATGCGGACAATGTTATGGGTGAAGGACCAGTTGGTCGCAGAGATGGCATTGACAAATTCCTCCATGTTGATTTTTTTTTTTTTTTTTAAGGTGTCTGGAGAATATGAACTTAGGCTTAGTTTTTAACGTTTTTGCAGACCAGTTACAGAAGACAGCACTGCCGCCGTTAATGGAGTCTGGGAGCATACCTAATTCCACAACCCGGCAGGGGTTGGAGACAATGACCCAGTCGAGGATGGATCCATAACCAGAGTTACAGTGTGTTCGGTAGGTCGATGGTATGATTTGGTGCAGTCCAAGCCCTGTGATGGCCTCTTTGACCACATTTGCTTAGCATGACAGCCAGTTTTGATTAAAATCACCAAGGATGATCCATTCCCTACCTCTGGGGAGAGAGAGAGAGATTTTTTTTTAGTTTGAGTAGAGCTTTTATTTATTTATTTTGATTGGGATTAATACCTTTGAGTCAAAGACTCATTTTCAAAGGTTCCAAGTCAGGGACAAAACATAGCAATACAAATACAATAAGTACAAATGAGGATAACAGTGAAAAAAGAAAAACATGGTAGGCATCATGAACATAATTAAAATGGCACCTGAGGTACAAGACTTGCTAGTTTCAGGTACATCTTAAAAGTAGAGTAAATTACATTACATCAAGTTGTTGCAGGGTAGGGATACACTGGGAATAGTGAGACATGTCAATAATAGGTCCGTGTTAAGCTTTGGGGATGATGGGGGAAAAGGTAAGCAGCCAGACTGGTGTTGTCAAAGTAGCTAGAGGTGGTGTGGGACAGGAGTAAAGGGAAAGGTGGTGTAGGAGGGTTGTAAGTCGAGGGGAGGGGGAAGAGGAAGGAAAGAGGTGAGGAGGCGGGAGATAAGGCAGGAGGAATATGTTGAATTATTTGCTTGCACAGTTACAGGTGGTTACATTCTTAAGGTATGACCATTGCCCCCTTTTGAACAGACTCAGCTTTGTGTTTCCCGTCAGCGTTTTGGGCAGCTCATTAAACCATTTGGAGCTCTTAAAAGTAATGGATTTTTGGGCCAGTCATGTGCACTTGAAAGGGACTTGTAGTCCTCCTTTTGTCGCATTTCTTGTTTGTTTAGTGTCCACAGCCTTCTTGAACAGACTGCTTATGGATTCCGGCATGAGGCCTAGTTGCACTTTTTATATGATTAGGCATATTTGGTATTGGGCTCTTGGGTACAGTGGGAGCCAGCCCGTCTCAGAGTAGAGTGCACAGGTGTGAGTCAGTCGATCTGCCCAAAGTGCCAGACGACAAGCCCTATTCACAAGTTTTTGTATCCTGTTTAGGGCAGTGTCTGATCCTGCAATGTATATTGGTAAGCAATAATCAACAGATAATACATGTACTGTGCTGCCTGTGGCTGATTTGAGGGCCGCAGGTATCATTGAGTGCTTGTTTCTGTAGAGGATGCCCAGTTTCATGCTGGTGGTTTTGACAACTTGATCAGCGTGGTGGGAGAAACTGAGAGTGTCATCAAGGTAAACACCCAGATATTTAAACGAGGAGACTTGTTCAAGTGTGACGCCCTTTTGGTTCAGAATTCAAAGAGGGCCAAAATTCTTTTTGTTCTGTGGGACCGAGAACAGCATGCTTTTGGTTTTTTATGGTTTAGTAGCAGTTTATGTTGACAGAATCTGGTTTTAAGTTTATGGAAACTATTGAGTAGGCCTTCCTCGATGGTCAAGTGGTCCCTACCGATATAACAGCATCATCTGCATATAAAACGATGCTAGCCAGGCAGGCGTCAGGGAGGTGGTTAATGAACAGGCTGAAAAGGAGCAGACCAAGTATAAACCCTTGTGGTACTCCAAGGGCCACTACCTTAGGGTCAGAGAGTGAGTCGCCAATTCTAACGCGTTGAGTTCTTTGTGTCAGATAGCTACGAAACCAGGTGACTGCATCAGGAGGCCAGTCCCATGGAGAGCAGTGTGTTTAGTAGTAGCTGATGATTAATAGAGTCAAACGCTTTTGTACGGTCAATGAAGACTGACTCCACTGCCATCCCTAGGTCAAAGGCGTTGTAGAGCTGAGTGGTGTAGTCCACCAGTGTGGTGGTGGTACAGTGTTTTTTGCGGAAACCATGCTGATTGCCACAGAGTAGTTGGTGGCTGTCCAGGAAGTCAGTAAGTTGTTCAGAGACTATTCAATCAATCAATCAAATCTTTATTTATTTCAGGCGAACATCATTGAGCAGAGCTCATTTGCAAGATGGACCTGATAAGGTCAAGGTTCAATAGTTGGTACATAAACAGATACATTTAAAACGCTTATATATGCATAAATAGATACATTCAAAGCACTTATATATACAATAATCAAGAGACAGAAGTTGATTAAAACATAACAGGACAAGGTAGGATATATGAAAAATACACTAGAAAATACGGTATATACTATTCTCTCTAGAGCTTTGGGGGTGGGAGGATGGATATTGGCCTATAATTAGCAGTGAGTGTTTTATCTCCGGATTTGAAAACTGGTGTAACCAGGGCAGATTTCCAGGTGTCTGGGAACACACCTGATTTTAGGGAGGCATTAAAAACCTTGGCAATTGGGTCGGCTAGTACATCAAGCGTTATGGCAACCAACTTCGTATCTATCAGATCACTCCCCCTTCTGGTCTTTCCGAGGACCCTCTTTACTTGCTTGATGGTTTCAGAGATTGAGACTTGCCTAAAATAGAAGAGTGGCAGCCCTTCCCTCTCCGAAGAGGGTATGGTGTTTCTGTGAGGTTGGTTATCCATTGGGTTTAGGAACTCACTGGGAAGCACCCTGATAGATCAGTGAAAGTGGTATTGAACTCGTTGGCAATCAGTAGTGGTTCCTGGAGAGACCCATAGCCAGTGGTTAATAGGTCCGGTGATGCCCTGGAGGTCCTTCCAGTAAGGGATTTTAGTGTGCTCCAGAACCCTTTAGAGGACCCCCAGTTTTTGTTGAGGAGGTCCTTGAAACAGCTAGCTTCTAGTTTGCTGCTGGGAGTGCCAGTAGGAAAATAGGTTAACAGTTAAGTGTGATGGTTTTGCGGTTAGCAAGATTCAGGTTAATGGACAGATCGCCCAGAGATTAGCTGTCAGTTTGGTGATTAGGCTCAAGGAATGTGAAGTGATTGGAGATGTCGAAGACGCAACCCCCACCCCTTTTGCCAATCCTGTCCTTCTAGTGACAGAGTAATCGTCAAGATGAATTTCACTGGAAGGAATTTTTTTGGAGAGCCAAGTCTCTGTGAGGGCTATAACATCAAAGTTGTTGGCTGAGAACCAGGATTCAAAATCCGCTTTCTTAGCCATAAGACTCTGGATGTTTAAGTGAACAAACGTAATTGTGTTGTCATCTAGTGGGGGGAGGGGCAGGCTTGATCGAGTTGAGTGGGGGGGGCGCCTGGGTTTGGGTGGATGGTAACATTGTAATTTACGGCAGATAAGGACCGCTAGGCCCACCTAGTCTGCCCGTTTTCCCTGCCTGTATCAGCTGCCGCTGACCTGGTTTGGTCATTGGCTCTCTCCTCTCTTTCCCACCACTAGGGTTCCTTTATGCCTATCCCATGCATGTCTGAATCCCCCCACTGTGCTAGCTCCCACCAGCTCCTGGGGTAGGCTATTCCATGCATCCACCACCCTTTCAGTGAAGAAGAACTTCCTCACATTCCCCTTTATCTGGTCTCCCTCTAATCTCATATCATGCCCCCTTGCCCTTGTACTGTTTCTATACTGAAAGATTTCGTCCACCAGCACTTTGTTCTAGCCCTTAAGATACTTGAAAGTTTCAATCATATCACCTTCTCCTGCCTCTCCTCCAATGTATACATATTGAGGTCCCTTAGTCTCTCCTGCCAGAGAGTATAAGTAAGAGAAGGATTAAGCGCCTGTGTCTCCGAGTTAGGGGATTTAGTTTATTGGGGAAGAGTGGGAGTTGTAGGTTAGAAGGTGCTGGTTCTTGTGGTAATTTCCAAGTAGAGAGTAGCAACTGTGTTGAAAGCAGATGCAGTTGATCCAGTTGGCAAAGATGGGACAGGGACCGGGGGCAAAGAGGACAGTAATGGGTGTCCCATGTAAGAGTGGGGGCAGAGGTAAATGGGAGGTCCAAAACCCAGTATGTGCAGGAATGACATAGTACTGTAGGTGGGGAGGGTTGGGTTCCCAAGGTTGGGGAGAGTAGGGGGTTCCCAAGTGGAGTGGACCACTGACGGGTACAAGGACTAAGGATAAAAATGTTCCAAGGGTGAGTAAAAAGGTGGTCATTTTGAGTGGGGATAATGGGTGGGAATGGGCACAGTGAGCTTTTGAATTAAACGAGAGGGAAGAGTCTGTAGAGATGTCATAGATGGAGTGAGGATTTAGGCTTGCTTGAGCTTGGTGAGGTAATGGGGAGTATGAAATGGCTGTGGGTGGGGTCGGCACACAGAGTAAGTAGGAAGGTCAGAAACTAAAACTGGTTTTCTTTTTGTAGACTTTCTTTCCTCCTCGTCTCTAGACTCTCTCCAGTGAGGGCTCTCAACTCACCTCCATCCCATCCAGCTATTGACTCAGTCCTGCCATCTGGTTCCCCATGCTCCACCACCACTCACCTGGTACTTGGTCCCCTGGATTTAAGCCCCCCGGGGAAGGACCGTCCTTCCTCCCTAGACGACCTGTCTGGAATCTGGTTAGGTATCCAGCTGTGACAGGAGCACCAAAGGCAGCCGGTGCATGTGGCGCTGGACGTGGGGGGTGGTCCCTGGCCCACCTTTGCCTACCAGAGGCGAGGGTTTTTTCTAGCAATTTTCCTCTCAGAGCTCAGATGTGCAATGATGTCCAGCTTGGCGTGTGCACGCTTCGTGCACATCCAAGGACGCTCTGCCGCAGCTCTCCCTTCCTGCTGCTGCTAATCGCTGCAATCCCCAGCCACCCCAGGGCCGCTGCCATAGCAGCATGTGCTGACCACCCCTCAGGAAGGAGAGGCAGTCCATAGGACACTCTGATCCTTTCCCATCCCCACCAACCCCCGACAACCCATGCATGTTCCCAAATCCGGGTCGCTGGCATGGCGTCCAGTGCCTCAACCCTCAGCACCACCGGGCCGTCCTAAAACTGGTTTTCAATGCGGAGAAAGTAAGAATGTGAGAGAATTATAGGAGTATCTTTACATGGGGTAAAGGGGCTTGGGTGAGAGGGTATGGTGCTGGCAGCTGTGGTTAATATATTAAGCTGAAGCTCTCACATCTGGGATGCAGATGGAAAGTGGTATGTGACGGCCAAATGAGGATTTATGTAAACGTCCTACAGAGAATGGATGTGCTCTGAGCAAGGGTGTGGATAGTGACTGAGTGGTTGGTTGGGCTCTTAATGTGCGGGAGGGCTGAACAGAAGGAGGGTGGTGAGGTAAACTGGTTATGGGTAAGCGAAATGTGCTTATGTGTGGAGGGAGAGTGTGTGTGTGTATAAACATGGAAAGCGGAGCCTGGGTGGGAGTGGTGGGGATATTCCCCTGTGCAGAGGGCACTGTAAAAATCAAGACAGGTATGCTGATCGAATAATACAGCAGGGGCCAGGTCCAGAACGCGAGTGTGTGCTGGTCCAAGATGGCACCAGATGCCAAGGTAGCATGCTCCTGAGATTTACCTTGTGGTTTGTCTTGTGCAGAGTGCCTTTAGCACCTGGGAAGTGCTCTTATCAGGCCATACACCACACCTTGAAGTGTCTTATTCCGCTTATAAAATGGGTCCCCTGGTGAAGTGCAAAAAATTAAACAAACTGTGCAAGGAAAAAAGTTTAAAGAAATGCCCCTTCCCCAATAAATAAAGTCCTTGCATTCTTAATGTCCTACGGTTCTGTAATGGAATGGAGGTGTTGTACCACTAGAGGGCGGTGGTGTCTGTCTGGTACCGCCCCCACCACACACACACACACCCTTGCAAATTTCTATTTCAATTTTTTTTGTAGCTTTTATTTTTCACAGGCTGTCTTTTCAGTGCAATCTAGAGAGTGGCCAATTTTGCTGCTGTAGTCTAAAAAGCAAGCTTGTCGCTTAGACGATGGTCTCTCTCGCTCTGCCTTGTGCACATCCATACACAAACACCCTTGAGAATTTCTACTAATTATTTGTAGCTTTTCAGTGCGTGAGAGTGGCCAATTTTGCTGCTGTAGGCCAAGAGCGAGAGTGTCCCTTACAAGCTGCTGTAGGAGTTAGCACTTTCACTATCACAACCAGCACCATGATAGCACTGTAAGAGTGTGGGAGTGGTTCAAAGTAACTTTTTTTTTTTTAAATCTCTGTTTATCCTCCCCCTCACACCAGAGCCCTGCTCCATTGGGAGGCGCACATGTGTCTGCCCCACTTCACTGACCTACCTGACTTCTGCGGCGGACCCCCATGGAGCCGTGGCTGTACCCGCAGGTGGGTACGAGGTGGGGCCAGTACACTCAGAGGCACTTCTATGTTTCGTCGGCTCTCCAGTGAATCAGGCAGGTGGGAGCTATCAGGGTCTGCACTTCAGCGCTCCTTCCACTTGGCGCTCCGGTGTTGATTTTTCCCTGTTCTGGGGGCATGGCGTGTGCCCTGACATCATCAAGGCGTTGTCACTGACATCCACCATGGCCCAACTTTCTCTCGGTACTCCTTGCTTGTCAGTCAAGCACCGAGTCTGAACCCCCCCCCCCAAGAAAGCGAGCTGTCCTACGGACGCTCAAGCCTTCTCCCCCTGTCCAGTCCTCCACCTCCCTGGGCTCATTCCTGATCCCGGGTCGACGGCGTCACAAGTGGTAGCGCTACTGCTGCATTGGCAGGCCGGTCAAAGTAGCTTTTTCTTTGTTTGCTACTTAAAATACTTTCAGCTACTGAAATTAGACTTGCTTATTCCCGCTTCTGGGAGAAGTACTGCAAACGCCAACAGCAGTTCCGTGAAAGTTCACTGCACAAGCGTGCGGGAAAAGGATGCAGTGCATTCAAACAGCTGGCAGACTCCAGCAACTCAGTAACCAAGGTTTGCAGAAGACAACGTTACATAGACTGCACTTTTCAGCACTACTTGCTAACCGAGTGTGTGCAAAGTGGGGGGCTTCTGCAGCTCGGGGTTAAGTGTGGGAAAAAATGTCTGCCACTTTTCAATTTGAATCCTAAAGGGTGGCATAATTATATCTTTTGTTGTGCATTCAAAGTGGCAGAAGAGGTACCAGTTGGCACAATATGTGCTCATAAGAACAGGGCAAAAGGTACCTCACAGCCAATCAGGACGCAGAAAACTCCCTACCCATTTTATAAACATAACACATAATGAGCCTGTTTCAGCGATGGCTCTTAATTGCTGTATTTCACATTTCAAAGAAATGATCTGCATTCTAGAAACTGAATTATTTCTCTGTACAGCTGCCATAATCAGCTCTGCTCTCCTGCACAACTAGCATGGCGCATGAGCTGATTCAAACAGCTGGGCCTAGCATCTAATCAACAGCACTATAAAAACAGCTCCCACTAGCCCTGTAAAAGCGTCTCCCATGAGACAAAAAAAGCACCTCACACAAAATCTGATCTTTCTTAAACAGTCTCCTCTTACATTACATACAACAAAAAAACACAAAGCGTAAAGTACTCGCTGGTATTTCACACCTTGTCAGTGTGGAGAAATTATTAGGGCACTTGAGGTTCGTTCTTGTGCCAATTATGTCACCACACTGACTCGATGTGGAATACCTGCATGTCTTCACACTTGGGGTTCATTATTCTCTATATGGTAGGGTGCATTATTTCAGAAATGCCTGTTTGAACACAACTTTTTATGTTTGCTTGCTAGCAAACATATTGCAATCACTCTGAGCTGCTGAAGGTCCTTGGGGGCTCGGCCATCCTCCACCAATCACAGTTTCAGAATGAACAATCTCCACCCCAACTGCGTTCACTCCCTGCCTACCTTCTGCTTTTTGCATCAAAGTACTTGACCAATCAAAAGGCTGGAAAATACAAGGTGGAAGTGAGTTTTCTAGTGCAGCTTGTAGTTCCTACACACAATGTTTCCTGTGCTTTTTGTTCTGCTTACGTGGTGCTATGCAGTTGTTTGTTTCTCTCTATCCTGGGAATTGCAGAGAGTTCGCATACCAGTCACAGCCTGTTTCTTCCTGGAGCCACGTTCAGTGGTGCTAATGCCCACCCCCCCCCTTGTTGTTCCTGAAGCCGCACTCAATGGTACGCCATGATCTCTCTCCTCGCCCCCAGAACTCCTGCCCCCAAACACCAGCACTGCCAGTTATTTCAAAGAAGCCACTCTGTGGTGCTTATCTCCCATCTTTGTACCCCCACCCCACACATACCAGCACTACAGTTTCTCTCAGCCACTCTGTGGCACTCTGCTCTCTCCCTGCCCCAGATAGCTCTGCATTGTTGACATAAGCCACGCAGCGACACTTGGTCACCCCCCCCCACCCAATCTCTCTCCCTGTCCCCTGAACATGCCTGGCACTGTTAATATAAGCTGCCTATGGCACTTGATCCCCAATTTCTCTAACCCCACCCACCCCTGAACATGCTAGCATCGCCACACAACAGTCCAGTGAATTGAAAGCTGGCTGATATTCTATGCATGCACCAGTTTGGCTGATGGCACAAAGCAGTTCTGGCCCCTTTCAGCATGGCAGCGCCAGTCCTCCGTTGTCTCTGAATGGTCCTTTTCCAAGATCTTGCCACATGTCTTGGGGTCAAGGATTATCTACGTTGCACCCGACAGCACTTCTGTTCTTGGCAGGTCTTGGTCCCAACCCCCGGAGTGGTCCTGGGACCACCAAAGTGGCTCCAGTTGTGATGATCGAGAGAGCCAGGTCTGGACTCCTGCCCTGGGCTCCTGACATGCTGCAGCTGGCTACCCTATCTGAAGGAACTGGAAGGTGAAGAGCACTGCAGAGGGCTGGAGTGGACTGGTGGAGGCAACAGACACCTGTGAGTTCATAAGATAAAATCCTCCACTATCTAATCGCAACTACACACACAAAGTACCAGAAAGCAAACATGACTGGCATTGGCCAACACAGGCCAATGTTTGCTTAAGTATGCAGTAAGCCATTCCAGGGAGTAAAATTATGGGTCAATATCCATGTACCTCGAAAGTGTTTTTAGGAGAAAGGCACTTGCACAGAGTGCCTTTAAACAAGAGAGGAAAGGGTCGGCTGGCGCAGTGGCATGGCATCTGCTTGCGGTGCCAACATCCTGGGTTCAGGAACAGACTCGGGAGTCAGAGGGCCTGCTGGGGGGAGAAGGACTAAGCATCTTAGCAACAGCTCTCCTCCATTGGGGGGGGGTGCAGAGTATCCAGCGCTTCACAGGCCTCTGGTGGAGGCTGGGGGTTTCGCCGCATCTATGGTGGGGGGCAGAGCAGACGTGGTACGTCATTGCATGCCCCATCCCCAGGGACAAGCATGCAAAAATTGTCCAGATGATCCTGCTACAATGCCCACCACTGTACCTGCTGTGCCTCCCAGTTATGACCGAGACGTGTGTTCCATCGATCTCCGCGCCCCAATGGCCCCACCCTGGGGGTAGGCTAAGTGCTAGGAGCCTCTGCCAGTGGCAGGGATGTCACCAGTAATCCGGACGGATTCCCACCGGGGCCTGAGCCTGCCTTGCAGGGGAAAGCCGGGGTTGTCGCAAGGTGCGAGTGATGGACAACAGGAACACTGCTCTCAAAAAAAAAAAAACATACGAGGGGAAATTGCAATTGATCATAATTACACATACCTGGAGTGTCTCATTGCATTTACAGTATGACATGGGTTCTACTTTAAACGATTCAAAATGTTTTTTTTTTTATATAATTTTTAAATTTAATAAGAATTATTATCTATATGAAAGATGAACAGAAGACAACACAGTTCTAGCTGAAGTGTATTATCTGTACCCCAAATGGTGCAAACGAGCACAGGAGTGTAATTGTGGCCAGATAATTACACCTTTTTTTGTACATTAAATATTTTAATTTTGAAGTAATAATTATTAAAAAAAATACAACGTGCAAACTATTATCTCTAGACCATATAAACTGATATCATATCATGTAACAACAGTGATGAATAAGTTTCATGTAATTACACTTGTACTTTTGGCCAATCAGGTGGCTAGAATATTCTTGCCCATATTACAAAGCTTTCTAGCATGGGGGCTGCGTGCACATTATGTATAGTTAGTGCATTCCAGTGGTCTGGGGTCACTACCGTAGTTTAGACATGTAGACATAGAGTAACAGAGAAAAGCAAAACTAACTGTGGCAATTACAGCCACCGACCAATGCACAGATTTTCTCAATTTTTAGCTTTTCAGTTCTTTGGCAGACAAGAAAGCTGTTGAAACTCTCAGCGGTTGAAAATGTAATTTAACCTCGAATATACATAAACCTCAATTGCTCAATTTGCATTTGTTAATCTCATTATGCAAACTGCTCCCTGGTGAATGTCGCTTTCAGTTAGGCCCTTTGTTATCTCAAAGGTCAACCTGTTCTGCTAGGTGCTTAAAAGGATAATTGCTCTATGTAAAAAATACTGTATTTAAAGGGGCAACACCCATATTGAACCCCTCCAAATCCCAGAGGCTTTAGTGTATTAAAGAGATGTATCTGTTTGCTCACAGACATTGTACTGAACTGATACATCAGCAAACTTAATAGGAAAACAGTCCAGGACTTTCAAGGAGAAAAAATCTATATATGCATTTCTAATGCTTGCATTTACTGCTTTCACAAAAAAGTTGTATATTTAACTGTATGTTATGTCACAAATGCGAATGTATGTTTATATTTTTTAACTGCATGTCTTGTTACAAATGTAACTGAATGTTTAATTTCTCAGATATATTAAATGTTAAACTGTATGTCTAATTCTTCATATGACTGTTACCACCCCACCACCACCACCCCCGGGAGACGAGCAACTTGTTGTTCATTGTGCCTTCCTGGTGAAACATTTCAATAAATAAAAAAATAAATACATTTTAAAAAGGTTAGCTGAAGGGCTGCCAAACAGTCTACAGTTCAGCTTACTTTTCTCCAGCAATCCCTAGGTCACGCCAGCTCCTCTGCAAGTTTCTGAACCGTGCTGCTGCAATGTTTCAGTGTCATTCATTTTCTCAGTGTAATACAATCTTTATTTTGAACTGCACTTTTCATGCAAATAGTATCCAATTCCTAACATGCTGGCCAGGATCTTGTGCAGATCTCAGTGGCACCGTTTGAATTTGCATATTTATGTCCCTTAACTGGCCATGTAAATGATCCTGTGATATTAAGCAGCAGATGAGCAAGAAGTCTAATAGTTTCTCTGTCCGTTTAAACTACACTTTGACATTAAGGAGCAGAGGTGCAATGACGGGATCACCCTCTGCTTTAATGAAGATTAAATCTTGATATGGTGCACATAACTGTAAACCAAGTTCAGCATTATTTAGCTAAGCAGTCTTTGATAAGACATTCAATTGTTTCACGTTATTGCAATAACGCACAACATATACCATTTTTTGTTGTTGTTAATGCTAGACAAAGTGTCCTAGCAACACATTACTTTTTCTTGTATCTTACCCATATACAAAATTCCATCAGAACTTCGACATGGTGATGCCTGCACCAGTTCAGGGATTGTAAATGGCAGTTTCTGGGTAGGGAAAAAAGAACAATACAATGTGAATATTTTTTCTTCCATCATCGACCCGTTTCTCTTGTTAAATGTGGACAAATATATCAGAAGGAAACCATAATTCACTATAGAACAGCAAGCTTTTGCTTTTTTAAGTACTTGAACAAATGGGGAAAGTGGATTAGATATATGATGTTTACTTATCAAAGAATTTCACATTATTTGACCTTATGACTACAGAGGCCCCATTCTTAGTTGCTGTCAGGGCAGCACAAAACAAGTGGCTTATGTCTACAAACTTGTGCCGCCACTCAAAAATGAGATTCATAAACATGGGCACCAGTCACAGGAGGAGGAGTCCAGTCCTGTGATGACTGTGGCACACTGGCAATAAGTGGGCCTGGCAATGACAGGGTTTGCACTGGGCACTACCTTGCATGCATGTGGCACAGCATGGCACTGTGACATGTGCCTGGCACATACTGCCAAGCTCAAAGCTGTACTGCAGTGGCGGTGCAAGGAAAACAGGCCTCCTGGCCAGAGTTGTCTCTGCGCCCTAACCCCCATATATGTTCTGGTCCCTAGTGGTCCAGTGGTTCCTCTCACCATAATTCATGTGATAAGTCCTCCTAGTCCCCTTAAAATGGGACTTCCTGTTCCAGTGGGCTTACCCGGTTACTAGAAACAAACAAATGGTGGTCTAATGGTTACTCCACAAACTGCCCCAAGTCTGTTGGTCTGTTTATGCCTTACAGTCCAGTGGTACCGCTCTCCCTGCCTGTTGCATAGGTGATCTTTCTCCACGATGGTTCATCCCTGGTATCATGCCTGGCTGCCAGCTGCGCTACTTGTGCCCATGCAACCTCTAAACAGGGAAGGGCATTGCGGCATGGGACTGTGTTTGTGCATCTGTGAATTGCCCTGTGAGCCATATATAGAGTGGCCCTCACCTTTTTTTTAGTTCTCTTTTTCCCACCCTGGCTGACTCCTTGGGGAAATACTCCATCAGTCCCTTGCTAAAGCACCTCAACCCCATTACCTCACCCTCCCCAAAGACTTACTTGCCATACCAGGATTCCATGGACCCTCTCACGGTGCCCCTCCCACCTGAGACCAGAAGTTAATAAGTGGGGGGCCCAAGATGCTAGTCTTGATGGCCTGCCCCAGAACAACACATGTGGGGTCTGCAGGTGCCTTGGAATGCCATGCTGTGTAACCATGGAAGTTCTTCTCTTAGGTTACTCCCTTCCCCTAGTCTGGTGCCACTGTGGTGGTCATGGCAGCTACATATGCAGAGCGTGTGCATGCACTTCGATGACTAACTCCAGGCTCTCCATCCCACACTGCAGGCTCCTATGACTGTGCCACTACCCATGGTCACTAAGCATCCTCTGAGACACTCAATTCTCTCCCTAGCCAGTCGACAATGACAAAGGCTTACTTCTGAATCCCAGTTGCCCTGAGCAGTAGTGCTACCACTGCACTGACAGGCCAGCTCCCATTTTTAATACTTAAATTTATGTACATTTTGTAAGATGATTACAATTGCCA
This sequence comes from Neoceratodus forsteri, assembly GCA_016271365.2. Taxonomy (NCBI): domain Eukaryota; kingdom Metazoa; phylum Chordata; order Ceratodontiformes; family Ceratodontidae; genus Neoceratodus; species Neoceratodus forsteri. The sequence goes on from JADMNL010000024.1 coordinate 340,420,737, forward strand.
ACAGACAATACACAAGCAAGACAAATGCCTGGAGGAGCACAGTAACAAGCACCTCGTTCACACAGCCAGAATTTACATTGCAGCCATGTAGACCGGTCTGTCCCACTCTCCCTGAAATGCTGTGGAGCAGTGTTCAAACATTCCAGCTCTGCAGTGCTGTAGGTACTCCCCCAGAAGTTCCGGTGTTTTGTGGAGGGTTCCGGCAGGGAAGGGGCCGTACAGTAACTCGTAGTGCCACAAAAGTATCAGGTATGGGTCTTTTGACAAGTTCAGTTGCTGTTGTTTATAGTTGAACCTGCTGAATCGAGGTTGTTGAACAGAGGGCTGAATGGAGTGAATATATCGGTAGCCTGAGAGTTGCATACTGGCATGCGGTGCATATGCATACTGCACGCCCAGTGTCTGCAGGCTCACCAGACACCGATGTAGTTTCCTTCCATTTCTAGCCCTCTGTTTTAAAAAACAACCACATCCTGGAGTTCAGCTGGGTTTAAACTGTAAAACACAACCTTTAGCTGGACTTGGGTCTAGAAATGCAGTGGTTCATGCTGCAAAAAAAAACACAAGTGCAGGCTGGGAAAAGCCTGTCATAGTGTTGTGGGTGGTGCGGGCTGTTCATATGGCCGCAGAAGCTGGCGCAAAACGCCCACACCACTACATGATCTCAAGAAAACAGGGATCACCGTCACACCAGAATGGCAGCCCCAAATGGCAAAACTGTGGCATCCAGACGTGTACAGCAGCAACGATCTTGCTGCAGTGCACCACCAATAACACCACAGATTTGACCATGTGAACAGGGCTAGGATATACAGTAGTCTGGTTCCTATAAAAACATATAAACACAGAATGGTACAGGCAGAAAAAAGAACGGAGGTCCATCCAGATTGCATAAAGACCCTAACTAATAGTACATGTGAATATTTAGAACAAACCCTAAATGCAATTCATCCAGGTACAAACGTCAAGACCTGAGCCTCCACTGTGGCACCACAAAGAGGACCCAGTGGCACCATCTAAGCCAAAAATGGGGCAATATGTCTCAAGAAAAAAGTGATTTTTTTCCATAGAGTAAATTGTACTAACAGTGGTCAGCCAATCAGAAATTACCAGGGCCGATGCCATTTGTCACAGTCTAGTATTAACCAGTGCAGCCATTTGGAGACTACCACATAAGTACCTGTCTCCAGGTGACAAACTCGAGGGAGAGTACAATGGCAATATCAATACGTGTGCGGGTCCCACATTCCTGCTGCAGAGAAAATATTCCTCAGCTCTGAGGCCACCCCGGGCACATAACACAAGGACAATACATAACAGAGCAAAATTTGCCTCCCTACAACCCCTTCAACAGGCATCTGATCTCGAGGGATCATATTCTGCCTGCATGACCGGTGTACGGAAATAGCATAAAAACAAATAAAAAAAAACCTTCATTAATTGATGCCATCTGAAAGAAGAGATGGTGTGTTGTACCACCTGCAACATCTTGTCCCAGTCTTCAGCCAAAATAGTGAGCCCCATCTCCCCCTTCCCAGCGTGCTTAAAGGTATAAAAACTTGGAGTCCTCTACGGCCAAAATCCCTATAATACTGTAGAGAGTACAGATTAAGTCTGTAAGGAGAGTTCCAGTCAGAGGATCTGCAAACATTTTCCTAAATTAAGTTGGTTTAGTGTTCCCAGCCAAAAGGGAGAACCGTTCTGTATGACATGCCAAACCTGGAAATAGTGGAACAAGTCCAGATGAGATAGGCCAAACAAATCTATTAGAAACTGGAAAGACGTCCCTCCCCAACAGACTTGAAAGTGATGGTAATGTCTCTTAGAAGACCACCACCCTCTTTAAGCCAGCCTTGTGGCGCGGAGGGCTGAAGCACTGGGTGCCTTACCTCCCATCACCCTGGCAACCAGAGTTTGGGAACGGACTTGGGTCACTCGGGGGCTGGCCAGGGAGGGAGGATTGAGCGTCTCTAGGACAGCTCTCGGGAGGGCACATCCCAGAGTTTGCCTGCAACCTAGAGGAATCTAGGTGGCAGTACCATGGGGGTAGCACGAGAAGGGATCCCATGCCATAAGTGTAGGAAGGCATACACCAAGTAAGCCACAGGATATACACTGAGTGGACCGTGGGTGGCATTCTGGGCCCTGGACATTGATCCTGGTTACTCCAACTGCCTGATATACACCAATACTGAATCCTGCCCCATCAAATACAGTGTCCCCCAAGGGTCCATCCAGGGCCCTGTTCTCTCTGGTCATTAACTCCCTGCCTGACATCTGCACCACCTCCGAATTCATTCTCTATGCAGATGATGTAGCCCTTTTCTATCAGGACAAAAAAACCCAATGCTCTCATTAAACTTCAATTTCATTTCAGCAGACGTCACACCTGATTCACATCCAAAGGTCTTGTACTCAACTCCAAAAAAACTAAGTTCATGGTTTTCTCCAGCCCCCGCAAACCCCTTGGCTTTGACCTCTCCCTCTATGACAACACTGGTAACTCCACTGAAAGAGTCAGTGAATTCAAGTACCTTGGCTTACTCCTGGATAGCCATCTCAATTTCGATGCTCACACTAGCCTCACAATCGAAAAAGCCCACCAACGCCTCGGTATCCTCCACAGAACCAAGCATTACCTTAACAGGGAATCCAAATCCCTCTTAGTCTCCAGCTTCCTCCTTCCTGTCTTCAACTATGGTTCACTTGTCTCCCTCCCTTGCCTTTCCACCAACATTTCTCCAGACTTTGAAGCTCCTACCACAACACTATCTGCTTTGCCTCTGGTCTCCCTAAACTCACACACCACTGTGACCTTTATAAGCTCACCAGTCGGCCCTTCCTTGAAGCCCGCCTCAACTGCAAGATGGCCACCTTCTTCTTCAAACTCTCCCATGGACTACTGCATTATTGCCTCACCTCTCTCTTCCAGACAGCCGCCACCACCAGGACCACTAGACTGTCCTCCACTCTCTCTCTTTCACTGTTCCTATCTACCAGACCCCTCAAGGCCAGAAAACACTCTCCTGTATGGGACCCAGCTCTTCAACTCTCTCCCTCTGGAACTAAAACTCTGTCTCTCCACAAATGACTTCAAACACAATATCAGGAGACATTACTCTCTCACCTGCATCTGCTTGCAGCCCTAATCTGGCTCCCCTTCTGCACTCTTTTCCCCTCACTCTCTGGTTATTCACCGCAGACACTTACCCTCTCTTTCTAGCACTTGTAGTATTGTCAATCCACCTAGGCTAGCTTTTATATTGCACTTAACTTTTTTTCCCCCACTGTTATATTACTGTTAAACCCTCACTGAATGCTTAACTTTTTTTTATTTATTTAATTCTTCAGAAAAGACCTTGGAGCAAAATGCTCTTTTTCAAAGGTTCCATGTCAGGACATTTACAATACAACATTACACAACAGATATGACCTGTTTAGGTTAAACATGGGATGAAGGAACAATAAGGATGGTATAATACTATACATGTGGTTATAAAGTGCAAAACCAGGAAGAACATGTTCTTAGGAGACTGGAGAATTGGCAGAAGGGAAAGACTGGAGAAGTGGTAGAAGGGAGAGGTACAGTTGAGAAACTTGGTAGTCAGGTAATTCCTCGAGGCCCAGGAGGCATTTATTCATGTTAATAATGCACGGGGTAGGGCTGCCAAAGTCAGGCATTGTCACGAAAGACCGAGGAAGAGAGGGGATGGAAGGGAAGTTGTAGGGGTTGAATGTCAGTTAGAGGAGTGGTACGAGTGGCCAGGAGGTACCCCTGAGGGGATTAGGCATCCATAATGGCAGGCTAGGACCCAACTACAGTGAAGTAGAGATTGGTCTGAAAGAGGTGTCACCTTGTATTTGTTAATTCACCAAGGCTAGTTCATGGTTTGCCCCTTTAGTCTATATTAGCCTAATTTTATGTACCATTGTATTAACCTTACCTATTAGTTAGATGTTTTAGCCTATGTCATGTCTCATGATTGTTGTATGTAACTGGACACTTGTGTAAATGAGCAGCAATGCTCACATCCCTTTCCAGTATAACCAATAAAAATGAAATGACTACTGGTGTTATAACAACATTGTTGTGCTCTGTTTGAATTAGACACGTTACGGCTATGTGGCGCCAAGCGATGGGGCTTCACTCTGGCACGCTGGTGACCTGGGTTCATACCCTGAGCCCAGGACATCAGGAGTGGAGGCTGGCAGGGAGGGATTCAAAGCATCCTTTGGATGCTTTCCTCCTGGTGGGTGGAAGACTGCATGCCGTTTCCACAGTGGCTCTTTGGAGACATTCTTGGTGGCATAGGTGACCACACGCTGCCAAATGTCCCCACCCCCAGGATGCCACAGCAGACACACATATACAGGTGGTGGGTGGGCCCCATAAATGGAAAGTACCAGACTGCAACAGGATGCCGCCCACCTTGCACCACAGGTCCTGCACCTCCAAACCGTGGTGCTCCCCAGAAACTGAGTAGTGAGTCTGCTGGGGGTTGCATCCCTCACCCCCAAAGGCCCTGCCCTGTGGGGCAAGCCAGGGAGAAACACCAGAAGAGGTAAGTCTCGAAAAAACAGACAACAGGGCCGGGGGGAATAGTAGGGCCGATGGGGGCTGATCTGGTGTGTAAGTATTAAAAAAACGAAACAAAAAAAACCCTCATTATGTTAAAAGTATAAAACAAAGTGCCGGTGTATTGTGTGGGGTGTACAAGGGGTCTGGGTAAAAAGGGAGGTTGCAAAGTGGCACCAAAGGGTTCTGGCTTTTAAATTATATTTTCCTACCTTCACCCAGAATACGCACATGCTTCAGTGCACGTCCGTGAGCCCAATGGAAAGAAAATAGGAGGAAAAAACTCACAGCTGTAGCACAGTAATGGCCCTGTACTGACGACTGGGTGCCTCCCATCCAGGTTCCTGTGGCAGGACCACTGGAGAAGGTAATTCTCAGAGAAGTCAGGTAACAGGGCCAGGGAGACCAGTTCAGATGAGGGCAGGTCGAATGCTGAAGGAAAACAGCTCTGTGGGGGGGGGGGGAGAGTCACACCCGATAGCTCTGACCCATCGCAGTAGAGAAAAATTCCATATCATACATAACAGGGAAGAGAGCCAATCCAATCCTCTATATACCAAACCTTTTCACTATAGTGTCCCAAAGTTATACCCAAAGAGGACCCACTAGCACTTGCCCTGTAGCTACACATCGAAAACTGAAGGGGAGAGGGGGTCGGCATCATCAGGAAGGCTGCCAGCTTAACCTTTTCTGACCATCTACGATGACCTTAGCAGGCACACAGGAAGAAGTTGCGAACATGACTCAACAGGGTCGTAACACACTGGTTGGTGCCACCAGTTAGCACCAGCAAGTGTGACTCAGAATCAGGCCCTAGGTGTTATATTCAACTGCAAACACAGGAGTACCCCCTATACACACACACACGCATGCACACAAGCGCAAATGCCCTCATTTTTTTTTTTTTGCTTTAAGATGACATAATCCTGTGAAAATAGCTAATGGTCTTTAAAAATGCTACTGCAGACTAGCCCAGTGGTATAGAGGGCTATGACGCTGGCGCCTTACCTGTCACTATACTGGTGACCTGGGTTTGGAAGTGGACTCGGGTTGCTGGGGGTTGGCCATGGAGGGAGAGAAGGCTTGCTTGCCCAGCCTCTGACTGCCAGCAGCTGGAAGTCTGATGACAGCGTAGGGAGGGGCAGCAGTTACGTGATGCATATGTGCCTCCACATGCAAGCATCCACGTCAGGCTGCAGCAGGGGAGAGGGAGAAGATGAAAAACTGCTGCCCGAGACTTCATGAAGCCCTGCCCATCTGGCTCCAGACTCGCACTGCCACCTGGGACCTCTTGGTCCAAAGTGGACTGTGTCTCAGGGGGGTACTACTAACCAGACGGATCCTTGGGGAGGCCAGCGTGGTTTTGGGAGGGGCGGACAGGGAGACAAAAAATGCTAAAATGCCTTTGGAGAGAAGTGTACTCACCGTCAATCCTTCATTATTTTTCCCACCTAAAGTATACAGACTGCCATCATTGGGATCGGGAAGAAACGCTGGCCTAAAGAAAGACAGAGAAAGATTCCTAGAATTAATACAAGTATGTCAGTACAGAGTTTACAGACACAGACATGATAGTAACATTTATTTACCCATGAACAATATCTCTCCACATGACTGCCATCACTTCGTCTAATATTTCTATAGATCTGCACACTTCAATCGGAGCTGACCAAAGAGTTTGATCAGTGGCTCCTCCCCCTTCACACTTTCCAAAGGCTTAGGGGGACCCACTGTGGCTTCACTCATTTAGGCCCCCATACCTCCCATCTTTCTCTCACCAGACTCGGCCCTCTCCTTATCCCTTCGAGCTCACACCTGTCTAGTTTAGTTTAGTTTATTCATTTAATAGAGTGCTACATTTCATTGCAACATTAGGCACTTTACAAATGCCCAAGTTCTATATACAGATTAAAACACATACAATGAAACTACAAGATTAAAATTAAACATTAAACGGAGGGAAAAGCTTTTCAAGGCACTTAACGATGGGGCTTCTCTGACCAAACAAGGCAGCAAATTCCACAGGGTCGGCACCACAAAAGAAAAAACTAGGGTACCAGATGACTTCAGGTGGACCCTGGAAATCACCAGGAGGCCCTCATCGGCTGACCAGAGGAGACAAGACGTGCTGTAGGAGATCCTGCAAGTCTCTTGTGGCTGGCATTCCCTGCCATGGACCTCCTCTGGCTGTTGTCATGGGATGTCACCCGAGATTGCCTATTTGCCAGCGTGTCCCTGCCGGGAGCTGAACCGCAGCCTAGAGGAGGATTGGCTGCATCGAGACTGGATGGAACGCATATGTCAAATGCCAGAGGAGGGTCCAGGTATGGGAAGGTTCAGAGAGGCCATCATCTGGTGCACCAATGCAGCATTTTCCCTTGTTCTGAGTGTCTGCCCACTCACCCACCCACCTCCCCAACTTGCGTGCATGAAACAGCTGGCCGAGGGGGGGTCCAGATGGCACATGGTCAACCACACTGTCATCAGCACCTCCACAAGCCACCACCAAGATCCACTACAACACCACACTGCGAGTACCTCCCCCTCGCAAGGAAAGCGTTCAAAGGACACTCCTGAATCCTCCTTGCTGGCCTCCGCTACTGACATCCCAGGTGCGATGCATGAATCCATGTCTTCAGTGTGCCAGAGCGATCCCCCATCACTCAGTGCCACAGCCCTGGCTGATGGTTTGTTTTAATAAATCATATACCATAATAGATGAAAATTCATATATAACAAGGCTGTAACACCAGCAGGGGGCTCTGGTGATATGATAAGCCAGAAGCCTGAATGGTATATGTAGCCAACAGAACCATGGGATGGAATTACAAGCAATTTTTTGGGGGGGTTTCCATTTTTTTTTTAAATAAAATATAGGTCAGGGTCAGTATGTTATATTACCAACCTAATATCAGATCCATAGTACAATTAAGCAATAAGATCCAACATGGTGTGGGGTGTTGAGGGAATACCTGTACATCCAAGGGTGTAATGAGGCCCAACACAGCAAGCAGAACGCCTTACAGATTCCAGAAGAGCAGATATCCCCAAACACCCCAGACCTTGAAGAACCTTACTGGGCTTGGAAAATGGGTCACATGTCACTGTTAATAAAAACACAAAGTTAATTTAAAAAAAAAAAAAAAAAAAAAGGACAGGTTGTAAAATAATGTTTAAAAAGATTTATGAATATGATAGTTCTTCTGCAGGGAGGCCCAGTGATGCTAGAGGGTGCTGCTGCAATGTGTCAGTTGGGATGCTTCGGCTATATGAACACATGTAGTTTGCAAGCAAAGTGTGAGCAGAATGTTGAATCTGGAAAGGAGTTTAAGCGAGTGGTTCAGATCGGTACTTCAGGGCGCAGTATGCCATGGACAAGAGCAGGGATATATATGTAATAGATATACCACTCTGAGGTGTCTTGATTAGTGCTCCTGATATGCCACCGCCATGGTGTGCGTCGTCAATCACCAATTGTGCGTGATATCAGGCGCGACCACACACCTCAGAGTGGTTTATCTATCTTATAAAATGTCAAAATTGTTTGAAGGGGGTAAAAGTGCAGGTGTGCGGTCACACTCTGATATATGCACGGTCATGTGATGCTCATCATCCAATAAAAGAACAATTTCCCTACCCATTTTATAAATATATATATATATATATATATATATATATATACACATTATCTATCTATATCTACCTATACTTGTATAAATATATATATATATATATATACACACACACACACACACACACACACACACACACATATATATATTTTTATATCTCCATCTATATATCTATATCTATACATATGTTGCAGTTTGTTGGTGCGAACAGTGGCCGGCCATGAGGGAAAATAGGATTTAGTGTTGGCATGACAGATCTTCCTGCACCCAAGTCTCCACCACTCATTCACAATATTGCCGTAGGTGCTAGGACCAAACGGGAGCCAAAAATTTTCTGAAGGGTCAGCGCCGAGACAGGACCACGCATGCGCGGCAACGCGAGACTAGCTCGCGCCTGTACAGGCTATCTCGGCGTCGACCCTCCAACCGCCTCAGTTCCTTTTCTCCCGCCATCGAGTGCGCCTGGATGTCGACGTCGCTCGTCTGCCAGAGTCAAAGTTTTCGTCTATAAGACAGCAGCTTTTAGCCATTTAGTATTAGTTTTATTTAACATTTTTAGTAGTATTTTCTTATTCTACGAAGAAGAAAAAGAAGATTATGAAGAAAAAGAAAAAGAAATTCTCACCTGCCATCAACAGAGTCGTCCTTAGATGATAGCGGTGACCGTAGGAAGACTTTGAAAGTCGTTATGGCAGAGGGGCTGTGTGCAGTCTGCCGCCCTTTGCTAAAGGGGGGGGGTCCGACTACGGACAGTCCTGTGTCCGGGGAGACAATCCACAGAGCACGAATCTGGCGGTTCTGGGGATCGGCTCCACTTAACCTCGAGCTCCTCTTCCTCATTGGGGGGGGAAAGAATCAGTGCCACTCGAGGTTGCCCTCTGGTATGTCTGCATGGGGATTGTCAGTCAGGAGGGGCGATAGGCCTGAACCAACTTTGGTGAGTTCAGCTTGGTCCCGCTCTTAACGGCCGCGTTCTTCAACTCCAGACTCCATCTCTGTCCTCGATGGAGTTCTGGTGAGCAGTTTCACCTCTGGGCCGCTCCTGTGGAGAAGGGGGTTTGACCTCTGTCCAGTTTTCCTGGCCAGTGTTCCTGATTTCGGGGCCTCCAGGCCTTGGAGCCACTGGACCGTGGCTGGGTCGATTGGATCTGGATGTGCGTGGTGCCCTCCTGATGCTTTCGCCATCGCGTCGACCCCTTGTGCCTACCCCCCTTCCCTCTTTCCATGCAGGGGCCGGCACGGGCACAACTTTTTCCTTTCTCCTCAGGATTTTCTCCATTGGCATTCTCCATGGTGCTGTTGGTCCTGGCGCTGCAGCCGACACCAAGGGTGATGCCATAGGTCCGACGCCACTGGAATTGGGGTCGGTGCCATAGGCAGCACTGTTGGTGTCGGCACCGTTGCTGCCGCTTGGCACCGTGAGTGCTGCTGTTGGTGCTGCTTGGCCCTCGGGTGCCATGGCTGCTGGGAGTGTCTGCGGGTACTGCCGCAGGTGCCCTTGGGTGTCACCCAGGATGGGATAGGCACTGCTTGGTGCACCCTGTGCAACGAGTGATGCTGGTGCCACAGGTGCTGCTAGCTGGTGCTGTCTGGCAGAACTAGTGCTGGATTTTTCCTTCTGCAGACCTCTTCTTCCGCGGAGCTTGTGGCGAGATATTTTCCGCAGAATGAAGTCCTGTTCTGCAAATTATTTTTCCACAGATCTTAGTGAGTGGCGGTCTGCATGGGATCTTGAGACATCCAGCGGTTTTCCACTGATGGAACTCTTTTGTGCTGTTCTGCCAGCGGAATCCCTCATTCCGCTCAGCACTTTCTCGGCTCCTTACGTGGTGCCGAGCTCCTCGACACCCTTCCTGGTGGCAGAGTCTCTAGTGGCTCTGAACTAAACCTCCCTTTAGGGGTCCTTCTGGGGTAGAAGTGCATCTGGATGAGTCTCTCCCCCTGTCCTACTTGTCTGTCATACAGCGGATGATTCATTTTATAGACTGAAGGGCAACCCTTCTATCACCAGAGTCCGTGATGGAAGATCTTTTCAGTTGTTCCTCAGTGATGGGGTCCACTACAGTATTTCAGACTGCATCCATGGACCAAACGCTTCTGTGTCTAGACTCTTTTCAGTCGTCAGGACAACTACACTCTGTGGAACATTTTAATTCAATGGTTGGGAGTCATACAGGCTCTTCTGCTCCTCTGATAGGGGTATATAGCCCCCTTGTGATACTGCCCCTTCGGTGGCTTCATCGGCAACAGGTGGTTAACATTTCGTCAGCTGTGATTATTGATCCGGTCATGATTTCAGTTATAGACGCTCTGGTTCCTCCTGCCTCTCAGATGGACGACATCTTCGTCATTTTTGTATCAGGCAATCCTTGAAAGATAGCAGCCTGAAAAGCCTTGTCAGGCTCGGACTAATGGTAATAAAAAAAAAAAAAAAAAAATCATCACAGCACAGGGCCTGGCCCGAGATTACCCAATACCATCCTTTTGGATCTGGCCAGGTTCCACCTCAGCCCCTGAGGCGGTCGTCTCTAAACTACGGTGAAGAGTACCTGACTTCTTCTATCCCTATGGGGAGTCAGAGCCAGCGGAGGTATGGGTCATTTCTTTTCTCCAAGAGAGATTTCTCTTATTCAGAGTTATTTCCTAGGTCTATGTGGCTGCCCAGTCTTTTGGTTTCCCTTTTTTTTTTTTTTTTTTTTTAAATCAGGCTTTCTTCTCTTGATCAGAGCCTCACAGCAACAGAAGTGACTCTTCAGCGAGTCGGACAGTACAGTTACGTAAGAACTTACCGTAACAGTAGATCTTCAAGAGAGGCTCTTGCAGTAGGTAATTACATATAGGACTGAAACCGTAGAAATCCAGACCCTGTTTTTTTCTGTTGGAATGTTTTTCCGCAGTGGACACGTCCTTCTGTACACTTTCTCTCTCTTCCCTTAGTTCAGAGACTGCTACTACAGTTGTAGGCACACAGGGGCAGAATGACTCCTTTGGAATATGAAGTGGGTAGGATCTGGTTCTACTAGACCACCACAAGAGGCTTCTAAGTCGTGCTTGGCCTTCCATCAGAAGGTTTCAGTGGCTAAGCGGAAACCATTCTCCTTGATGGGCTAACCCCACCTGGACCCCCTTTGCTCATCAAGTAAGGGGTTCAAATGCTCCTGTACCTGTTGTTCACAGGTCAGCCATATTTGGTAGTGGGGGTTTCCATCTGCGCTTTCCGGTCTACCCTAAACCAGTAGACGTTACCTCAGACTCTTTCAGTTCCTGAGGTCCCTTTACGTTAGATTAGTACATGTTTTTGACGCCATTAATTTTCGTCCTAGACCAAATTGTGGGTCCGAGTTCTTGCTGTTCTCCTACAGTGGTTGCGGCCTCCTGGCAGAGTTCATTTTATGTCCGTTGCAGTTTTCTGCACAGTGGCGAGTTAGAACTCAAGCGCTTATCTTGTAAGCACTATGTTCTAGATGATCTTTCCAAGACAGCTCTTTTTATTAGCAGGACAGTCCTTGGCCATCCTTTCTAAGTAAGCCCTATCTCCTACCACCCTACTCAGGGTTGCTGGTTTTAGCCTGGTACTCTCCCACTCGTGTGAATGAGTGGTGGAGACTTGGGTCCAGGGAGATATGGAAATTACGTACTTACTGTAATTGTTGATCTTCTTGGACACAGTCTCCATCACTCATTCACATGCCCGCCTCCATCCCCTGGGCTCACTCGTTCTCTTTCCTGATCTTCACGGTCCAATGGTTCAGGCTGTGAAGACATTGTTCTTTGACCCTTCTTGCAAGGGCCATCTGGGCCCTCTCAGGTCCAGAAAGTCAGGATAAGTTACTTTCATTAGTTATGCTGCACCTCCTCAGTCAAAAAGGTACTGAGGCGGTTGAAGGGTCGATGCCGAGATAGCCTACACAGGCGCGAGCTAGTCTCACGGTGCCGCACATGCGTGGACCTGTCTTGGCGCTGACCCTTCAGAAAAGTTTTGGCTTCCGTTTGGTCCAAGCACCTATGGCAATATCCCACTAGTGTGAATGACTGATGGAGACTGTGTCCAAGAAGATCAAAAATTACGGTAAGTACGTAATTTCCATTTTTCAGACATACAGGAAGAGAATTTTGTAATCTGCTATAAACACTGGGAGGCTCGTTTACAAAGGTACCTCATCACAGAGAGGACAACATTGCTACAGATTTACAGAAGTCAGACATACAGATTTACATAGATTAACACAGATTTACACAGTTGTATACATATAACGTTACATAAGTTGTACATTTCAAAATATTTGTTGATTACCTACAAGTACCTGGCGGGGGGGGGGGGGAGTGAGGTGGAGGAGTCAGTCCGGAGGACTTTGTCAAGTGCATTTAGAGAACAGCAGGCAACCTGTTTAGAGATGGGTACAGCAGCGGGTGTTAAACAGTTGGTTCCGAAGAGCAGTTTTGAAAGAGGCAATTTTGGGGGTGTTGGTGACTGTTACAGGGAGAGAGTTAAACTGATGGGTAGATTGGAGAAAAAAATTACCATCCATAAATTGCAAACATTTCAGAGGAAAACAGTTATAATTTCCCTTTTTTAGTTAATTCATTTTCTTTTTGTTTTAACTGATTTTCATGGATTTCAACTGAAATGGGGATTGGAATTTTCTTAGTGTATTTTTTATTCTCAACGGCTATCCTGAATTGCTGTAGCCCTTTTTTTTGCAGTTCAGTTTTTACATGGTGCCCAGAATTGCTAATAAATAACTTGGAAGCACACTTCCCAATATGAACATACTTAGAATTCTCTTATTCGCTTGCTCAATCTTGTTTTGATATTTTGGCCAGCACTTTTGCTCAGCACAAAATTCTGCTTAATAAAACACTTCTAACTTAGGAGCTGTGGTTCTACATTATAATTTTTCAGCTTTTAAATTTGCACCCTATCGGCTCTTGTGAAAGTTTCTCTAGTCTGTGCACTGCCTTTCTGCAAAACTGTCAGTCTCACTGTTGTCGTAAAAATGACAGTTTTAAAAATGTCCTGTAATGACATACTGTGACCTGATCACTTCTATTTGTACACAGAGCCTAGATGAGAGTACCCCTCCCCACTGAGGTATAAGCTCTAGAGGTCCAGTGCGCCCTTCACCCACTACAAGAAATGTGATTTTTCCTGGTGCCCCCCCCCAAGTTTTTCCACTGGACACCTGTGCCCGGAAATTGTGCCCCCTCCTGATTACTGCCTACAGCAGTAAACTGGGAGAAGTGTGACATCTGCTGTGGCTTTCAGAATGACCCTGCAAGCCATCTGCATGGCAGTAATCCACAGTTTCCTCGTGAGTATTCTAATTCTGCTACAAGGTAGGCTCTTCATGACCCCTCCCCCCTTCCCAATCAGTTAAGAGGCAGTGAGGTCTAGTGATTAGAGAACTGGTTTGGAAACTGGGAGATCACAGGTTCGACCTTGGGCAACTCACCAAGCCTCTCAGTGTTGCAGTCCAGCCAGCAGCAGAAATGGGTAGAAGCAATACCCTACCAGACATGACATGTTTTTTAACTGCGCTATCCTAAGTCTAGCAGCTGGGCTATGCTGGGTAAATACATTATGAAAAGAAATGCTGTATCCAGCAGTATTATTCTCCAAGAAGAACGGATTCAACTAGAGTTAAAAAGATACAATTCTCCTCACTTGCACCATTTCCAATGGGCTATATATATATATATATATATATATACATATATAAATAAAATTATACTCAAGTGCTTGGCATGAAGTACTGTAAGCCTAGTGCTAGGGGAAAAATGTGAAAAACGACCACAAAAACTTACTCTTCAACAAGTGTCGGAACTTGGAGCACAGGATCTGTAAAAACAGAAAAACAATTTAAAAGCTGCATCTAAAATAACATTGACTGACACCCCAAACTGGAGTGGCTCAAAGTGCTTCTATGAAAGGCAGTATTTCAGTAACAATGAACTTCTGAATTCAATTTTGTTGGAGATTTGCTACCATAGTGTATGTTACTATGGGTGACAAGACCACCGTTACAGTTGCTAAGAGAGGTCTCACGTGCATTCCTACGGTATAAGAACTGCAAACCAAAGGTGGGTGGTTCTGATACCCTCTGTGGTCTCGTCGCCCATATTAATACATTATTGATCAAGCTTGATCAATAATATATTAAATATTTAAAAAACTTACCTGAACATGCCCATTTCCAGGGCAGCTGTGCATGAGACACTGTTGACAGAAAAAAGAGCGTCTCGTGTGCAGAGGAAAGGAGTGCTCCAATTGGCTGGGAGCACCCCCTCGATCTATAATGAAAGGTAAATAGTCATGTGTTTTTCAATTTAGGTTTGTTATCTTGGGGTTGCTGTGTTGTGCTGTAAGAAGGATAGGATTAACAGTATTAGTGACTGAAGTCATCTGTTTATCCGCAAGTCGGGCAAAGTTCAGGCTGACACAATGCAGACTTTGCCCACACTGTTCCACTAATGCATCTCTTGGATGGACTGCTTCACTTGCATGGATGGCCAATACAGTCTCAGTAATCATGGACTACAAAGCTTCTTGTCCTGCAAGTACTGCAGGAACTTCCAATTTATTCCAACTTTAACTTTTGAAGGCAGTATGGTAATGCCATGGTACTTCCAAAAATGAAGGTTAGACATGTAAATTCTAAAAACTAAACATGGACGCCCCAAACTCTTCTTCCACATATCAGAAACTGCTGTAGCTCCATTCCTCATTGTTTACCACAAGGCACCCATTTTGTAGGCAGGGCTAAAGCATGGACTCTAGAGATCTGTAGATTAAATGGCAAATAAATATATAATGGCCACCGAAATAATTTTTATACTTTTATGAATCCCCAAAGCAGGCAGCATTATGGACTGGTTTGCCTGCTATACAGTAAACAGCGTGTCTGCTGCTCTTTAAACAAAAGAATTTTACTGAGAAAACAGAGCAAGATTACAACAAAGAGCAGCTCTACAGTACATGTGCCTTAACAACTGAAACAATTCAAATATTTACATGATGATTAACATGTCCTCCTTTCTGTTCAGTAGAAGAGATTAGTATCCTTTAAGTCACACGAAGCATTATCAGTAGCAAGCACATGGTCCTATGCATTAGCTCAGCAACAACACAGAAGGTGATGCAATATTGATTTACCTAAATGCAGCACCTATTCGGAGAGACAGCTGACACATGGGAACATGGCAGTTCCTTTGTTTGTTATGCAGTTCCACTAATGTGCTGTCTACTGTATTTGTATAGCAGTCGTGAAAAAAAAAGATAGATGTAATCAGATTTCTAGGAATGGTATACAGTTCACATCCACACTATGGCAGTCCACTGGAACAGGCAGATTCATTGGACATCTCCAAGATAAGCTCCTCCCACCACCCAGGAGGTACATCCTCTGACTCTGCCATGTAATGTCAGATCTTTGCACGCAGGAAGCAGAGATCTGTGTGCTAGTTGCCAGGGAGGCTAGGTGGGTTGTGTGGATGCGAACTGTATACCACGCCTAAAACTATGGTTACAGGTGAGTTAGCTATATTTCTAAGGATGTGGCTACAGTTCACTATCCACACTCTGGCAGACTCCTAGCAGTTCTCCAGGAGGAGGGGGCAAGGCACGCACCCATATCTGGCAAACAGAGACTGGAGAACCAAGTGCCCAAATGAGGCTGGCCTCTGAAGAAGAGTTGTTGAAGTACACTGGAGGGTAAATCACCTGGTTAAGATGAAACTCCGATACCACCTTCGGGAAGAACTTTAGGTGGGAGCAAAGGATGACCTTGTCCTTTTTCTTTTTTAAATATACTTTATTGAAAAATTTCAATTTTACGTAAGACAAGCAAGAGACAACATATAGCAGACAAACAGTACACATCCCACTTCAGTGCAAAAAGTGCTCACAAGGACAACACATTTACATTTGCAGCATGTAAGACAATAATCATATAAAGCTACTATGTAGGTAATAAAGATCAAAGTACTCTAATATCAGTAAGAGAGCCCAGAGGTGTCCTTTGTCCAAGCAGTAGCCATGAGGTATAATAATCATCAGAACCTAGCTGCAGTACTCATACAGAGTGACCCTACTCAGTGGGCGGGTCCAACTGCATAAGGATGTATAATCTTTCCCAGTTCTTTTGATAGGTAGTCAGACTGTTGTTTAAACTAGCAATGGATTTCTCAGCTCTTAGAGCCAGCATCAACTCCGCATGCCATTCCTGATAGGAACAGTTTGGGCTAACCAGTGAAGGAGAAGAACCTTCCTGGCACAGGCTGCAGTCAGTGTTATGTGAAATTTCTGCGTGCCTACGTTCATAGTCCCTAGTAATGCGCATCTCCGGAGTTGATGCCTCTAGGGCTGTTCAAATCAAAACTTTCAGGCCCTGCCCAGTCATGACTGTAGCTGAATTTTCACTTGCCCCATTCATTACAAAGAAATCTGCTCTCTTTTTGTACTTGCCCTTCAAGGAAATTTACTTGCTTCAGACAGGGGGCAATAGGATTTGCACAGCAGCCATAAAGGCTGGGCCTT
This sequence comes from Neoceratodus forsteri, assembly GCA_016271365.2. Taxonomy (NCBI): domain Eukaryota; kingdom Metazoa; phylum Chordata; order Ceratodontiformes; family Ceratodontidae; genus Neoceratodus; species Neoceratodus forsteri. The sequence goes on from JADMNL010000024.1 coordinate 340,437,481, forward strand.
GGGGCACATCCATAGTGTACAAAGGAGCGTACCAGTATCTTCCCAACATCTGTGTGGCAGGGTTGGGTGGGACCCAATCCCATTTGTTGTGCAGAGAGAGTTGAAGGCAGGGATCAGTTCTGTCCTCTCCTATTCTGTCACTTGCCTGTCTGATTGCGCAGCCAGATTTTCCTTGTGGCACCTAAGAACTGGCCACTCCGACAGTCTCTGGCAGTCAAACAGTTTCCCCGTTATCGCCCTTCCTTTACTTGCTGTTTCTTTCTCTTTCCTTCTTTCTTTCTTCCCTTGCTTCCCTGCGGTTAAAACCTATATGTGAATCTTTTATGTGAAACTGAGATCCATTGGTTTGCAAATGAATGTACTTATATTGTGGAAATGAATTGCAGAAATTTGTTTGGGGTTTGTCAGAAAAGACAGCAAGCAAGGCCGGCCCGGTGGCGCTGAGGGTTGAGGTGCTGGACACCACGCCGGTGACCTGGGTTGGGAGCGACCTCGGGTGCTGGAGGGTCGGCCAGGTGGAGGAGGATCAAGCCTCCACAGGACTACTCTCCTCCTCCGGGGCAGGTGGGGATGGAATACCGCAGTCGCACTGGCTCCTGGCGGCAGCGTTTGCCGCAGTTAAGATGTGGGGCAGCGCGGACATCAGATGTGCCACGTGCAGATGCGCGCATGGCAGCATCGTTGCTGTCACTGCATGCCCGCGCTGAGGGGAAGGGGAAGTCATGCTGGTAAAAAAAGTCCTCCGCATGCACAATGACGGCTGATCTGCAGCGCCGCACCGGATGCACCCCAGGTAGCTCCCTTGGTATCTGCCCCCATGCCTTCCGTGGTGAGCAGGGTAAGTCCCCACCGCGATGTGGCTGGGGAGGGGCAAGACATAGGGGTGAAGAGCTCTGGTTGTGGCCGGGGCAGGGCTGACGACACAGTTGAATGGGGGGCAACCATAGGTATAATCCCCCCAGCTGAGAAGCAATAAAGAAATAAGGGGGGGGGGGGGAGATAGCAAGTTGGAACACAGGGGGCTGACCCTGAAAAACCTTCTGAAAGAAACCTTCTGACCTTCCCACAAGCTCATTTGCAGATTTGTCGGCAGGAAAGACAGCTCTGGACAGAATGTCTTAATTGGCTGTACCTATTAAAGGGACACTGTCAACCATTTTTGTATCATACTGATTCCAGTTAAAACCCCATATTTTATGATTACTTACCTAATCTAAAATTCACTGGCATTACTGGTTTTTTTATCTACCTCCTTGTGTAGCAGAGCTTAAATGCATGCTAATGTATAGTTATAACCAACCTTGTTTTGTTTCAAATCCTGGATCTGGTCTTACTGCATACTTCTGGAACATTAGAAACACCCCCAAACTGTGCAGCCACTCTTGACGCAATAGTCTCCTCTACTCCCACTGCATGATGAGTGGCTAAACTGTGTTGGGGTGTTCCTAAGTTCAGGAAAGACTTAGTGGGAGCTGATCAAGGAATATAAACAAACATGTTTTTGTGTGGTAACACCAGTATGATGAGCAGTCTGTTTTTCATGTTTTAAAAGAAAAACTGAATCAGAATAAACAGCCAGCTACATCAGCAGTCCCTACTGATTGTGCACAATCATAACGTGTTTTTTAAACTAGGAACACTTTGAGGCCTAAAGGGGTTGACAGTGCCCCTTTAAAGACTGGTGTACTGTTAACAGAAAATAAACTGACAATGTTTGTTACACTGTGTGAAAACAGGCACTACAGCATAACAAGAACAGGATGAAGAATTTAATTGCCAGGTGAAAACATCTCATAAAAGAGAGCAATGTTTGTTTAGACGGATTTAAATTTAGAGATACCCTCAAATGAAGGACTTTGTTTTGTTTGAACTGCTTGCAGAAGAGCTATCCTGCACAATTGTATTTTTTATTTTGTTATTGATAATAAAACACTTCTTGTGAATTTTATAACTTCTCCTGGTTTGCCTATGCTTCCTGACCTATCCCTCAACCACATGTTATGACCATGGGGTAAAAGAAAAACTGAGTCAGATGAAAAGGTCTTGTTACTGTTACCCACTACAGAAAACAAACCGACAATGTAGTGGCAAGGGCCTTATAAAGTGGTTAGGCATATGAACATACGAACAAGCCAGCAGAGGAAGGCCATTTGGTCTATCAAGTCTGTTGATATTGCAGGGTCCACAGCTTGAGCTGATGTCCCTGCCCTCCTCCCACTCCTCCCATCCTCCCTACCCATGATTCTTGCCTTCCCTATGCCTATCCCAGCTCCTCTTAAAGCTGCCCACTGTCTTCAACGAGATGACCTCTTCCGGCAGCGCATTCCAAGTGTCCAACACCCTCTCTGTGAAGAAGTGCTTCCTGACCTCCCTCCTAAACCTCCAACCCTCCAGCTTAAGACTGTGCCCCCTTGTTATATGGCTGCCACTCAGCTTAAAGAGACTCTCCTTGTCAACCTTATTTATCCCTTTCAAGTACTTCAATGTCCCAATCTTGTCTCCTCTCTCTCTCTCTCTCTCCTGTCTTCCAGGGAGCACATGTTCAGTGCCTTCAACCTCTCCTCGTATGCCTTGCCCTGCTGACCGGCTATCATCTTTGTAGCCCTCCTCTGTACCTTCTCCAGGAGGTTAATGTCCTTTTTGAGGTGTGGGCACCAGTACTGAACTCCATACTGTAGATGCAGCCTTCTGGTGACCTGTACAAGGGCAGTATAACCTCCTCTCTCCCCTACTACTGAACCCCCTAGCTATGCATCCCAGCATCTTGTTTGCCTTTGCTGCTGCTTTCTTGCATGGCATGGAGTGCTACAGGTCACTAGTGATCATCACTCCCAGGTCCTTCTCCTCCTCTGATGCAGATACTCGGACTCCACCCAGGTAATACACTGTCCTGGGATTCTTGGCTCCAATATGCATAACTTTGCATTTCTTGGCATTGAAGCCAAGCTGCCAGATCCTGGCCCACCTCCCCAGCTTTTCCAGATCTTCCTGAAGGTCCTGTATCCCTTCAGCTGTGTCCACTCTCCCACAGAACTTGGTGTCATCTGCGAATAGGCACAATTTGCCTTTAATGCCATCCCCAATGTCATTGATGAAGACATTGAACAACACCGGACCCAGCACAGAGCCCTGTGGGACCCCATTGGTTACCTCTCTGGTGCCAGATAACTCTCCCCTACCACCACCCTCTGGGTTCTGTCCCTCAATCAGTTTTCCACCGAACTGACCATCTTTTCCCCAACTCCAAGATCCACCAACTTCCTGATCAACCTTTTGTGGGGCACAGAGTCAAAGGCCTTGCTGAAATCAAGATAGAGGATGTCTATCGCTTGGCCCCTGTCTACTGTCTTAGTGACACAGTCAAAGAAGTCAATCAGATTTGTTTGACATGATCCTCCCCATGAACCCATGCTGCCTCTCATCCTGGAGACCATGTTCCTCTAGATATTCCACCAACCTTTCCTTTAGTATGGGCTCCATGAGCTTGCCCACAATGGAGGTCAGACTGACTGGTCTGAAATTCCCTGGATCACCCTTGGGACCACTTTTGTGAAGGGGCACTGTGCTGTTCTCCAGTCCTGTGGTACCACGCCTGACTCTAGTGAACTATTAAACAGGTCTGCCAGTGGCCCTGCAAGCTCCTCAACCACCTAGACATACTGGTACAGTTAACTGTGAGAGTGAGACACCTGACAGGAATAATTCCACTAAGATTATTCCATCCTAACCTCCTGAAGAAATGGACTGAAAACACACTTAAGGTTGCTTTGTTAGTCTTACCGGAAACTGCTAAAGCAGATACTGTTATAGCTTATGACAGACTGGAACAACCTCTAACTTCTGATGCTGTAAAGGTGAATGTTTCCTTACCCAAAGAACAAACTGCAGAAATTCATAAGATGTTAAATTTTTAGAAGTACTTTTACCACAGTGCCAGGCCGAGCACAAGGAGTCGAGCATGTAATAATAACAGAGAATGTTTGCCTTATCGGACAACAGACATACAGATTACCAGAGCAGTTAAGAGCAGACATGGTTAAGGAGATTCAAAAAATTAAAGAGTTGGGTATCACTGAAGAATCGAGAAGTGCTTGGTCGTCACCCTTGGTGACTGTAAATAAAGGGGATGTAAGAATCTACCCTGATTTTAGGAACCTTAATCAAATGTCCATATTTGACAGCTATCCTATGCCCAGGATAGATGATTTGGTGGACAGACTGAGAAGTGCCAAGCACATTAGTACCCTCAATCTCACCTAGGGTTACTGGCAAATTCCCCTAGCTAAAGAATCCTGAGACAGAACTACATTTTCCACTCCAGTTGGAGTCTATCAGTTCACCACCATGCCGTTTGGTTTACCTGCGCACCTGCTACACTCCAGCGGTACATAGATGTATGGTAATTCTAGCCCCTCACACTGGTTATTGTGCTGCTTACCTGGATGATGATATGGTCTACAGTCCAGACTGGAAAAACCACCTGAACACCTACCAGCAGTTATCCAATCTATCAAAAATGCAGGTCTGACCATTAATCCTATCAAGTGTGCACTGGGCATGCAGGAAACCAGATATTTGGGTTATATTTTGGGAAACTGGCACATAAAGCCAGAGATTTCCAAGGTAGAAGCTGTAGCTAACAGTCCTGTCCCTAAACAAAGAAACATGTCAGGTCATTTTTAGATCTGGCTAGTTACTACTGGAGATTTGTTACCAACTTTGCCCAGTTAGCTACTCCCCTCACTGAACTCACGAAAAAATAGTACCCAAATAATATGAAATGGTCCCAGAGTTGTGATTAAGCTTTTCGGGCCATCAAGGCTGCATTATGTTCAGCCCCTGTTTTCAGAAGTCCAGACTTTGAGAAACAATTTCTGTTACAAGCAGATGCATCAGAGGTAGGCCTAGGTGCAGTCTTGAGAATATATATGGGAAGGAAGAAAAAATTACTTGTCATAGTAATATTGTTTCTTCCAAGGTGTCCTTCAGTTCCATCTTTCGGATGAGACGTTAAACCGAGGTCCCATCTGCCTATTCTGGTGGTAGTTCAGGTGGATGTTTTTAAAGATCCCATGGCACTTCTCGAAAAGAGTAGGGGAATTTCCCCAGTGCCCTGGCTAAATTTACCCCCATTCACTAAAAATACCACCAACAGCTTAACCTGGTTCAAGGTCAGTTGGCATTCATCTGTATCCCCCTTCCCCGGGTCATGCCTAAAAATAGGCAGAGTCTGTCTAGTGCACTTACCTGGTCAACAAAACATAAATAAATAAATACTTGACTACTGCAGTATGACAGCTGGGTTCAGCTGCCCCGGAGGTGCAGCTGATGCAAATGAGTCAGATGAATTAGCCAATCAGAGTGCAGAAGAGGCTGTGCTGTCTGTAGGTTTGCCAGAGGGCAGTCAAATTCATTTCGTAGCTGGAAAAAAAGGGCAAGAATGCCCCCAAAACTCTAGTCTATCAAAAAAAACATAAAACCTATTAACAAGAACAAGTGTGAGGAATATTGACACACATAACTGTGAAAACCATACATCTATCTATTCTAAAGTTAAAATTTGGCAAAGGAAAGGCCTGCAGGACCATACTTCGGTTATGTAAGAGGAAGGTGGGTGGGAGGTCAAGCACACTGAAGGACACCTTGGAAGAAACAATATTACTATGGTGAGTAATTTTTTCTCCTCACCCCAGGGATCCTTCAGTATGCTTTAATATGGCATACTACAAAGCAGTGCGGTTGGGAGGAGGGTAAAGAACCTACTTTGGAAATAGGTTCTGCAGGACTGCTGTGCCAAATCTGGCATCTAATCTAGACCGTACGTCCAAGCAATAATGCTTTGTGAAGGTGTGCAGTCTTCCAGGTAGCTGCTTTGCAGATACTGAGCCAGGGGATGTCCCTTGCTGCTGCCTCTGAAGCTGCAGTGCCTCTAGTGGAGTGGGCTCTGAGGCCCCAAGGGGACTGCTTGTCAGCTTCACTGTAACAGAGCTGAATACAAAGAGTGAAAGACTAAGTTTGCTGGCAAAGGCACCTAGCTTCACCTGAGCTGTTTTCTTCTAGGTTGCTTGAAAAGACGGAGCAAAGAACCTTACCAGAGCAAGAAAAAGGATTAAGGCTTCTTTTGGCTAGGCAGATTTACCGTGTGTTGTTACTTTTATTTAGTACTCACAGAGATTGTTACTCTTTGTTGCTAACATTTTATTGCTTCATTTTTCTCTGATTCAAATTGTTGTTGCTGGGTATACCTTCTGCTGCTTTATTACAGGGTGTGCCTACAGGTGTGTGTTTACAGATTACTGCTGTACTCTTCTGATTCAAATTGTTTTTTGAAAGGTACATCTTCTGTTACTGCTTTATTTTTCTGTGTAGCAAAGAGTTTCTTACAGGCTATATCTTCTGTGAAATTATTACAGGAGGTGTTTTACAGTTTTATCTATCATTAGAATAAGCTTTCAGGGCTACTGCATTTGTTGCTGGCTGACTGTTTCTGTCCTACCTCCTTGTTTCTTTCGTCCGTGGTTGTTCTTTTTCGGCAGGGGAAGGGCCCAGCCACCCACTATCAGAACCTCCCCTTTAGCTGTCATGTTTTGTATATCTTCTGACAGTAATGTGTCTGTGTCCTCCGCCTGGTCTGGAGGCCTGTAGACAACCCCAGTCCGTATGGCTGTCCCATTTCCTGTTTCCAGGGTGACCCACAGTTCTTCTGGCTCCTTATGTGTATTCTGAATTTCTGTAGCTTTGATATTTTCATTGACATAAAGGCCACTCCACCCCCTCACCTTTTTTGCACCTCAGTCTCTTCTGAACAGTACATAGCCAGGTACTGAAGTTTACCTCCTACCTCCTTGTTTCTTTCATCCGTGGTTGTTCTTTTTCGGCAGGGGAAGGGTCCAGCCACCCACCCCCATCCCCAACCACCCCACACTCCACTCCACTCCTTTTATAGGGTAGCACAGTTGTGACATTTCCTGTAGCAAAGCAGGAAGGGGCGGATCAGAGGGGTATCCACACAGTGACCTCATTTACAGGGGCACAAGTAATTTAACTTGTTATAACAAGTTATTCAAAAACAAACAAAACAAAACACAAAATCAAACTTTTGCTTTCATTTTCCTCCTCCTAATTACTCTGACCAGGTTATAAACCAAGCAACTTATCTGGAATGGATATTACTAACTGCAGGTACTGCGGGACACTTTTCCAAAGGGTAGTTTTACAGGATTTAGGACACTGTCCTACATGCTGGGCCATTGGAGATCTAAGGGCTCAGCTCCAGGCAGTATGGGCAGAGATTGTGCACCTCAAATTGCATATCCAGGAGGAAATATATTATAAGAACCGCCCGCCATTTCCCAAACATCCAACAGAAGCACCTCAACTGCAGAGGGTAGTTGGTCTGGGAGGTTGGCAGGTGGTTAGGAGGGGCAAATCAGGTGCCCCATTACTTGGTGCTCTCCAACATATCACCTCCACAAACCATATAAAAATTACAAACAAGTATCTGCCTCTCTCTCCAAAATCAAACAAAGGGGCAGATGGCACTGCAGAGCAGGATACTGCAGCACAAGAGCTAGCACAACAAAACTTGCCCAAAAAAGGAACCAAAACAAAAAAAAAGCAAAAAAGGAAATCCAAAAAACTTCTGATCATAGGAGACTCCATGATTCGGGGAGCTGATACCTATCTCCAGCCAGGGGTAATGGTCAGAAGTCTCCCTGGTACATCAGTATAGAGAGACACTGACCACATTGCTAAAATTGTACAGGAAGCAGGAGAAAACACTGACGTCCTGGTACACATAGGGACTAACGATCTCACCAGCCGGTCAGTTGTGGAGACCAAGGAACACCTGACCAGGCTGGGTGACAAACTATCATCCATTTCGTCCAGCATCTCCTTCTCTGAGATCCTGCCAGTCTGGGAGGAGGGGGCAGATGGACAGAAGGTCAGAGAGGGGGGAGACAGGAGAGCTAAACATGTGGCTCAAGGGCTGGTGCCAAGAAAAAGGACACACATACGTAGGGAACTGGAAACAGTTTTGGGAGCAAAAGTTCTTTAAATTTGATGGACTGTATCTGACTAAGGAGGGAGTCAGTGCATTGGTAGGTACTTGCAGGGCAGAAGTTTGACGTCTTTGCAGAATATTTAAACTAACAGATGGGGAGAGGGGTGCAGCACCCGATACGTCGAATGGGAAGAACACCCCTCCCCCCTCAGCTAGTGGTCAAACAGGAATTCAGCATGTCTGTAGTTAATTTGAATCACCAGGTAAGGAAAAAGGTCTGGCTCCCCATACGACGCACAGGGGAAACGCCAGACCTCACCCAACAACTAACACATCGAAATCTGGCCAATGGAAAATCACGTACACTAATGCTTGCAGTCTGGGAAACAAGATCCCAGACCTGCAGGCAATAATGACAGAGACTACATTGGATATAGTAGCCATTAGCGAGACATGGTTTACCAGTAACCACACACAGTAAACTTCAGTACCTGGCTATGTACTGTTCAGAAGAGACCAAGGTGCAAAAAAGGTGAGGGGGTGGAGTGGCCCTTTATGTCAATGAAAATATCAAAGCTACAGAAATTCAGAATACACATAAGGAGCCAGAAGAACTGTGGGTCACCCTGGAAACAGGAAATGGGACAGCCATATGGACTGGGGTTGTCTACAGGCCTCCAGACCAGGCGGAGGACACAGACACATTACTGTCAGAAGATATACAAAACATGACAGCTAAAGGGGAGGTTCTGATAATGGGATACTTCAACATGCCAGCTACAGATTGGTCAATGCCAGCAGGAACATCTGCCAGAACTAGACACATAGTGGGTTCCCTGCAGGGGGAGGGCCTCAAACAACTGGTACAAAAACCCACAAGAAAGAGGGTTATTCTAGATCTACTACTGACTAATGGAGAAATTATCACAGATCTTCAGGTAAAAGATCACCTGGGGGGGGGGGCAGTGACCATCACATGGTATGGTTTAATTTGGCCACTAGAGCTAAACCATCCCATTCCAAGGCAAAAATATGGGACTTTGGAGGAGCTGACTTTGATAAGATGGCCAACAGAGTTAAGCTAGCCCTGGCAAAAAGAAATACAGGTGAGGGGGTACAGGCAAAGTGGGCAAGTATTAAGGATGCAATACTTGAAGCAACATCCCATTGTGTTAGAGAGAAAAGGAAGTGCAAAAGAAGAAGGAAACCACTTTGGTTCTTAAAAACAGTAGCAGAAAAGGTCAGAGCCAAAAGGCTGACCTTCAGGAAATATAAGGGAATGCAGTGGGATGAAGATAGGGAGGCATACCAAACTTCCCTCAGGGAAGGCAGTAAGGCAGGCAGAAGGCCCAAACCGAGGAAACACTAGCACGAACAATAAAAGAAGGTGACAAGACTTTCTATAGATACATTAGTGAAAGGAGAATGTCCAGAGGGGCTATTGCTAAGATCAAAGGGGATAAGGGGGCTTGTGAGGAGGACCATGTAAAAGCATCTGTCCTAAATAGATACTTCTGCTCAGTATTTACTGAAGAAGGTAGGCCAGGGCCCCTAGCTCAGCACCATGGACATAGGGGGAAGGGAGGTGTGCACTAGTCCCTTCACAAAAGAAAGGGTCCTACAAGAGCTCGATAAGCTCAGGGTGACAAGGCAATGGGACCTGATGGCATACATCTCAGGGTACTAAAGGAGCTAAGGGTGGAACTAGTATAGCCATTATCAGAACTGTTTAGTGAGTCTCTGAGCATAGGGGAGGTCCCAGAAGACTGGAGAAGGGCTCATGTGATCCTGCTCCACGAGAGTGGTGGCAGGGAACTACAGACTAGTCAGTCTTACCTCAGTAGTGGGCAAGATTATGAAGGCACTCCTTAAGGAAAGGATAGTGCAACACCTGGAATCCATGGGAGCACAGGATCCAAGACAGCATGGGTTTACAACAGGAAAGTCCTGTCAAACTAATCTCATAGATTTCTTTGACTGGGTAACCAGAGTGGTGGACCAAGGGGGAGCAGTTGATGTCGCCTACCTTGACTTCAGCAAAGCTTTAGATACTGTTCCACACAGAAGATTGATTAATAAGCTAGGTAGTCTCGGGGTGCGTCAGAAGTTGGCCAACTGGATGGCAAACTGGTTGACTGGCAGAAAACAGAGAGTGGTGGTACACGGTATACAGTCAGAAGAGATGCAAGTCACAAGTGGGGTACCTCAGGGATCAGTCCTGGGGCCAGTCCTCTTCAATATCTTCATCAGTGACATTACAGATGGACTAGAGGGTAATGTTTATCTGTTTGCAGATGACACCAAGATCTGCAACAGAGTAGATGATCCAGATGGGGTGGGCAGAATGAGAAGAGATCTGGATAAACTGGCAAAATGGTCGGAACAGTGGCAACTGGGGTTTAATGCAAAGAAGTGCAAGATCATGCACATAGGGAGGAGAAACCCTGAAGCCACCTATAGGCTTGGAGGGGTTGCTGGCTATCACAAGGGAAGAAAGAGACTTGGGCATCATCATCATCACAGATGACCTGAAATCATCCAAACAGATCACTAAAGCAGTAGGTAAGGCTAGGAGGATGTTGGGGTGTATTAGCAGGGGTATCACAAGTTGTAAGAGGGAGGTAATAATCCCTCTTTACAAGACATTGTTTAGGCCCCATCTGGAGTACTGTGTGCAGTACTGGAGGCCACACCTTCACAAGGACATTACCCAAATGAGGCAGTCCAGAGAAGGGCAACCAAAATGCTGCAGGGACTGCATCAGAAAACATATGAGGACAAGTTAAAGGAGCTCAGTATGTATACCCTAGAGGAAAGGAGGGAGAGAGGTGATATGATTGAAACATTCAAACACCTTAAGGGCATTAACAAGGTGAAAGAGTAACATGTTTCAATATAAAGAAAATAGCAGGACAAGAGGACACAGCATGAGATTAGAGGGAGGCCAATTAAGGGGTAATGTGAGGAAGTTCTTTTTCACTGAAAGGGTGGCGGATGCATGGAATGGCCTACCTCAGGAAGTGGTGGTTATGAATACAGTGCAGGGCTTCAAACAGGCATGGGATAGGCATAAGAAAGCAATACAGATGAATATGACTAGATAGGCCATTGACAGAGCAAAGGTTGATGGCACATTCATAAGGTAGAAAAATAAATGGGCAGACTGGATGGGCCTTGCGGTCCTTATCTGTCATCAACTTCTATGTTTCTATGTTACTATCCAGCGGGAGACAGTTCTCTTGGTGGCTGGTCTGCCCCTGCCTACCTCGCCATAGGTGAAGAAAAGCTGGGTATGAGAGGTTCTGAACTGCTTGGTGTGTTCCGGATAGTAGGTCAGCGCTCTTTTAACATCCAGACTGTAAAGTATACACTCCCCAGGGGTGGATTTGTCTGTAAAAAAAGACAGGGAGTGTTACAGACTGGTTGAGGTGAAATTCAGAGACTACCTTAGGAAGGGATTTCCTTTTGGTTCTGAGGACTACCTTATCCTTGTGGGAGATAATGTAGTTTGGTTCAGTACAAAGAGCTTGCAGCTCAGAAATCCTTCTGGCTTAACTGACAGCTACTAAGAAAACAGTTTTCCAAGCGACATACTTTAAGTCTGCAGTAGCCATAGGCTCAAATGGGGGGCTTCACTGAGCTTAGCTATGCAGAGGTTCAAATCCCAAGGAGGGTCAGGCTCCCTAACTGGCAGCTGAAGGTGCAGCAGGCCCTTGAAAATCTTTTTAAAGATGGAATGAGAAATGACAGACTCTTCCTTGCGAGCAGAAAGGTAAGTTGAAATGGCTGCTAGGTGAACGTTCAGGGATGAGGCCTGCAAATGCACTATATAGTCCAGGAGAGTAGGCAGACTGGCCCTCAGAGGGTCAATGTGCCTGTCTCTGCCTATAGAGAAAATGTTTTCCACTTGGAAGCATTAGTCTTCTTAGTGCTGTGCTTCTTATCCAGGCGAAGGATTTTTAGGATTTCTACTGAGAGTCTGGGTACTCTAGCTCCTCAAGTACCAAGCTTTGAGGTGAAGAGACTATGTTGGGGTATGCTGTCCCCATCTGAGGCAGACTCAGGAGACTGTGGTTCAGGGGTTGGCGAATCAGCCTCTTGACTGACACGGCAAGAAGCAGAGAGTACCAGGGTTGCCTTGCTCAGTCTGGCGCCACCAGAATGATGGTGGCTGGTTGATCCCTGAGCTTCAGGAGAACTCTGGGATTAAAGGGTATGGAGGGATGGCATACAGGAACTTCCATGACCAATCCAAAGTTAAAGCATCTAAAGGCATTGTGCCCACTGCTGGAGGCCTGTAACAGTAATGTGGGAGCTGATGATTGAGGCTGGAGGCAAAGAGGTCTATTTCTGGGGTGCCCCACCTCCTGAATATTGTGGCAAATACCTGCCTGTTCAGGGTCCACTCGTGGTGGCCCTGATGCAGCTCAGGGCATCTACCAGCACGCTGGCCTTGCCAGGGAGGTGAATGGCAGACAGGTGTATGTCCAAGGAGTAAGCCAGAGACCAAATCCTCAAGGCCTCTGTGCAAAGTTTGGTGGACCATGTGCCCCCTTGCTTACTGATACAAAACATGGCAGTGGTACTGTCTGTTCTGATTTGAACAGACTGCCCCTTCTGCTGAGGGGCAAAGATTTTACTTGCCAGGTACACAGCTCTGAGTTCCAGAAGGTTTATGTGGTAACTGGATCCTCTAGGGGACCAAGTCCCACTTATGGACTAGTCTGCCAGATGAGCACCCCATCCTAGGGGGGAGGAATCCGTGGTTAAGAACTGAGGAGGGCTGCCTTTGCTGAAAGGGAACCCCTTCCCTGAGGTTTTCCCTGTCCTTCCACCAGTCCAGGGCTTGTAGTAAGGTCATTGTGGCTAGAATCAGGTTTGATGGAGAGTCTCTTTTCTCAGACCAGTGAGCCCTCAGGTGATACTTAATGTCCCTCATCTGAAACCTGGCACCTGGAACTACAACTGCAGTGGAGGTCATGTGGCCCAGGAGCCTGAGAAAATGTCTGGCAGACTTTGGCTGGCTCAGGACAAAAGAGTTCACCAGGTCTAGAAGGCTGTGCACCCTGTCCCAAGGGAGCAGGGCTTTTCCCTGCTGGGTGTCCAACTCTGCCCCAATGAACTCCAGTAGCTGAACTGGTTCGAAGTGGGACTTTTCCTTGTTGATGATAAAGCCCAGGGATCCCAGGGTATGCTGTGTAAGGCTGAGAGAGTCTCTGACCTTCTGAGGGGACTTGTCCACAGTCAGCCAGTCATCGAGGTAGGGTAAGACAGACACCTGCTGTCTTCTGAGATGAGCTGCCACCACTGCCAGGCACTTTGCAAAGACCCTGGGAGCTGATGTGAGGCCGAATGGCAGAGCTGCAAACTGGTAATGGCCAGAAGGTAGCCTGAATCTGAGGTACTTTCTGTGGGACAGCCTGATTGGAATGTGTAAATAGGCATCCTTGAGGTCTAGTGATGCTAGCCAGTCTCCCTGTTGCAAGGATGGAATCATCACTGCCAGCTCACCTGGCATACCCGAGAGAAGAGTATGCATAGACCTTTTTGGCTGCGTAGTCAAGATTCTTACACTCTTTGTCTGGGGGCTTATCTGGGTCCCCTTGGCCACTGGATTTCTGGAAGGCTGAGTCAGAGACCAGCCTTAAAGCCAAAGGGTGGTCAAAGAAGCCTGAAAGGGACACTGCAGGGATCGCATACTTGTGGAGGGTGCCAGGCAGGATGCTGGATGCTACAAAAGCTCCAGGGTCAGTTCCAAAATGGTCTCATCCATGGGTAAGGCAACACCTGGGGGAAATCGTCCCTGTCCTGGATGTCAGTGAAAGGGTATTTAGCCCTCTTCTGCACTGAATCCAAGGGGACACTCATGGACTGAGATATGAGGCAGAGTAAAGCCCTAAATGGCACCAGCCTATGGTCAGCGGACACATCCTCGACTAAACTTCCACCGAAAGTGTGGGTTCCTGATGACAGCATGGACGACTGCTCAGAATCATCTGAGAATGTCTCAAAAACGGCCCTCAACCATTTGCCACCGTTAACCACCCGAGTGTCCTCAGACTGGGTGATTTCCACTGATAGCCAGCCTGGCAAGTCAACAGCAGTATGGGTGTCCTTCTTCAGAGCTCCCACCCAGGGCTGCAGTGGAAGCTGCTCCAACCTTAGGGTTGGAGAGGCAGATGCTGGGGACATCTACTGTGGGTGAAATGGTATGGGCATTACTGACAACTGCCAGGTGGCCAAAGACCCTGCGGGTAGAGCCCTACTCCCACCCCATGATAGTCCACTGCTGCAAGAGGAGCTCCTCATAGTGCCACCACATCTTGCGACAGTGCCTCTCCACACCCAAGGATGAGGAGGTTGTGAAGCATCGATGGCAGCACCTCCTGACTGAGCAAAACTGAAAGCGTGAGCCCCATCTTAGTCTCTACCATCAACTTCAGGGACCCACACTGAGGAGAAGCTTTTGGAGGGTTGTGCAGCCCATGTGCTGAGTGACATTAAGAAGCATTAGCTTCGGAGGTACGACCACCAGCTGAGGCTGGTCCTGAAGTGACATGGTCAGTGACAGTGACAGAGCCACATCCTACGGAGTGAGGGCTGGGGGCACAGGGGGTATGGGAGATCAACTCCTTAATCTCCTCAGACAGCTGGTTGATAGGCTCAAGAAAAATCTCGACTGCCTGCTAGACTGGTGTCAAGGTCAGTAAGCCTGACAGGGGTACTGAGGAGCTCTTGACCATGCCCTCAACTGAAGGTAGCTTTGCTACAGCTGAGTGCTTGACCAACGTCAAGCAGCCGGGGGACTCGAGGGAACAGGAATACTGCAATCACTCCCAGTCCAACAAACTACGTTGGCAATGCTTATGCTTCTTGCCTCAGTGAGAAGGGCTCTCCTAAAACATCTGGCAGGCCCAACACATCTCATGGAAATTCTCAGTGAAAGACCATCTGATGCTGGCTCCAGCCGGGAGCAGCGCCGAGACCCCATGAAGAACTGACTGTGGCTGCAGTCACCTCCTTCTCAAGTGCCGCGAGCTGAGATGCAGATCTGGCCTTCTTGCAGCTCTCAGGTTGATCCTTGGGGTCCCTTTCTGAGGGTCAACCAAGGGGAAATCTGGCCCGACGATCTTGCAGCAATGCTGGAAGCATCGCTTGACACAGGCCACAACCCTCCACATTGTGCTGCACTCCCAAACAGTACAGGCGAGATTGAGGCCAACGAAGGCAGAGCCAGCAAAAGCGGAAGACTATGAGCAATCAAATAGAAGAATGAGTAATAGTCAAAAAAGTACTAAACTCGTATAGGATCCTCCAACGCTGCACAACTGCTAAGGAGAAAACCTGGCCCTTCCACCGGACAAAAAGAGCTGATGTCATGGGGCAGAGTTCGAGGATATGCCACCCTAATGGTGGGAGGAACTCAGCTTTATGGCAGACAAATTAGTCTGTTCCAGTGGAACTGCTATAATATGGACAGTAAACTGTAGTCACCCCCTTAGAAATATAACATTTCACCTGTAGCCAGCTTTCAGCTGGGATGGCAGCCGAGCACACTAAATGAAACACAGCTCCCTTATTAGCATTACCCAGTCATGTGGATACCTGCTAGTAAAACATAACTTCTGAGCCAACAGCTTCTGCTTACTCCACTGCAAGGGATCCTGGACTGGTTTTTGCTTGAGATTCTTGTGCAGAAGTAGGCAGTCCAGTGATGCACAACTTTATGCAACCTTAAACAACTTCGCTACAAGGATCTGCAATCTTTTTTTTTGTTAGTTTTATTTTTTTTTTTTTATAAATGAGGTATTTTCCTTAAAGGGACACTGTCAACCACTTTAGGCTTTAAACTGTCCCTAGTTTAAAAACATATTTTATGTTCGTTTGCATTCTGTACAGATCCAGAAGCAAATGGTTTGATGTCTTTTATTGGACCAACATAAATGTTTCAAAAAGAAAACAGAATGTGCTGATGTGGCTGGTAGTTTAATTCAGATTCATTTTTTTCTTTTTAAAAGTGAAAAACAGACTGCCTTCTACACTGATGTTACCACACCAAAACTTGTATGTTTACATTCTCTAATCAACTCCCACTGCACTTTTCCTGGACTTGAGAAAAACCCCAGCACAGTCTAGCCAGTTAAGATGCAGTGGGGGCAAAGGAGACTTCTGTATCATGAGTGACTGCACTGCTTGGGGGTGTTCCTAATGTTCATGAAGTGAGTAATAAGAGCTGATCAAGGATTTGAAACAAAACAAAGTTGGGTATAATTACATCATTTCCACGTATTTCAGTTCTACTAAGGAGGCAGATTAAACAACCAGCAACACCAATGAATTTCAGAGAAGGTAAGCAATCATAAAATGTGGGTTTTCAGCTTGAAACAGTATGAAGCAAAAAGGGTTAACAGTGTCCCTTTCAGAGATGCTCAGGGAACCTTTAGTCAGACAACCCCTGAAAATCTGCATGCAGGGGTTCCAGACGACACAAGGAAATCTCCAACAAAAGATTTCTCAAGTGAATCTGGATGCAACTCAAATTCAAGATGATCACGTCCTGAAACGGAATGCTTAAACCCAAAGAGGTGACTGAATCCAGCAACAGAATATTGCGTGAACAGGAGGCATCAAAGGCTAAGTATAAAGATACTGGGCTTTTTTTTTGGGGGGGGGGTTGTTCCAGTCTTCCCCATTATTCCTCCTGCCCCACATCGACTACCTGTGTAGCCATGGCGGCACCGTACCTACAGTTAGGCAAACAGCTGCCTTCAAGCATATGCCAATGCTGTATGGCCCACATCCTCCCCTTTCCTTCCCTTTTTTTTTTCCCCCATTTAGTCTTTATCTACCTAGCCTGCCAGCCGCCTGGTGTCCTTCTCGGCCTGGTCACGGACCACTAGCTTCTGCTCCCCACAACGGCCTCGGGCCCTCCGATACCCCGTGGCTTTCACGTGGCAGGGCTGCGGCACTCCCCTCGTATGCCGCAGACGTGGAACTTGGTCGGAGGGCTGGCCTGGGGAGCAAATCGAAGCCGTGGTAGGCTTCATTAGCGGTGGCTGGTGGCTAATTCTTTTTCCGGTTTTCTTTCTGGGAGGCTGGGACGTGCAATGACGCCAGCATCTGCCCCGCCTCCTGTGCGTACCAGTGCCGGTAGCTAGGTGTCCCCTGGCCTCCACCAGGGGTCACCAATGCTCCAGTCACATCCCCCCTCCCGGAGAAGGAGAGCAGTCCCTAGGATGCTCCATCCTTCTCCCAGCTAGCCCTCCAGCGACCCTAGTCCGTTTCCGAACCCGGGTCGCTGGCGTCATAAGCGGAAATCCAACCGCTGCGCCGACGGGCTGGCCCCTTCCCTTTCCTTCCTAAAAGCTGAGCACCTCTCATCCCTCCACAACACACCCAGCACTCAGCCAACCTCAAGTGTGGGATTCTGATTCTCACATGTGAACCTGTCTTCCAGGTGGAAGTGTGATGTGCTGCCCGAGTGCCACCCCACGATACTGGCTTCTAATTCTTAGCCTTTTTTCTGCCTTAAAAAGATCCCAGGAATACAGAGCAGGGACAAACCATCTCCTTTCAGATACTTTTCCATGGGCTCATGGGCAATGACAGGGTCGCTGCTTTATTCATTTTTTCAGCAGGAATGTTTTCTCTGTTTTTCAAATCTTACAAAATGTAAAACTGCAGTGTGTATATTTTGTACCAGGCATACAATAAAAGGGACTCCCCCACCCTTATAAATGGTTTACGTGTCGTGTTTTAGGAATGGTACATACTGGTATACTGGGTCCCCAGCAGACATGCTAATACACCCCTCTCTAAGGCTCCCATATAGCCTTTGAGGGGACAAAGAGAATCATTGCAGCATTAAAGACCAAACTTTTTTCTGCAGATATCTGTGTGCAACATAACTCTACCATTACTGTTCAAAGACAACTCAAAATGTGGCAACAAAACAGAGTAAATCCTCAATTAAGGTCACATTTAAGGGATAGTGGACTTGGTACAAAAGTTAGGCTGATGGCTGCAGTCAAACAGCAACAATCAGAAGCTGACCCATTGGGCCAGTGTTAATGTTACTACTCACGATGCCAGCAATCTTGGATCAGGAACACAACTGGGGCGTAGGGGGCTGGCAGGGGAAGGAAGGATTGAGCACTGCAGCAGATGCACTTCTCCTCTGGGGAGGGAGGTGGTCTTTGTTGCAATACTGGCACCTACGTGACCACAGGTAGCAGTACAACACGGCTACAGTGCCTTCAGAAAGTATTCTCCCCTTGGATTTTGTCACATTTTGTGATGTTGCAAACTCAAATTAAAATACATTTATATGGGATTTTTTTGTCACGTATCTACACAAATTACTCTATAATGTCAAAGTGGAATGAAACTTCTGGAATTTTTTGTACATGTAATTTAAAATAAAAACCTGAAATGTCTTGATTTGATAAGTATTCACCCCCTTTTCTATGACACTCCAAATTGAGCTCAGGTGCATCCAATTTCCTTGTGAGATCACTCTAAAATTTGAATGGAGTCCACCTCTGGTCAGTTCAAATGGTTGACATGATTTCAGAGGAAATACACCTGTCTATATAAGGTCCCACTGTTGACAGTGCATGTCAGAGCAGAAACTCTACCATGAAGACCAAGGAGCTGTCCGTAGAACTCCGTGATAGAATTGTGAGGAGGCATATATCTGGGGAAGGGTATAAAAACATTTATCGGGTGTTGAAAGTTCCCAGGAGCACAGTCAAGTCCATCATTAGGAAATGGAAAGATTACGGAACCACCCAGACTCTTCCTAGAGCAGGCCGTCCTCCCAAACTGAGCAACCGGGCAAGAAGGACCTTGGTCAGGGAAGTGACCAAGAACCCAATTACCACCCTGACAGAACTACAGAGTTCCATGGCTGAGATGGCAGAACCTGTCCAGAGGACAACAATTTCTGCAGCACTTCACAGATGTAGCCTCTATGGGAGAGTGGCTAGACGGAAGCCACTCCTGAGAAAAGACCACATAATAGCATGCCTGGAGTTTGCAAGAAGGCACGTGGCAGACTCTGAGACCATGGGGCAAAAGATTCTCTGGTCTGATGAAACAAAAATTGAACTCTTTGGCCTGAATGCAAAGCGCTATGCCTGGCGCAAACCGAACACAGCTCATCACCCATGTAACACCATCCCTACCATGAAGCATGGTGGCGGCAGCATCATGTTATGGGGATGCTTTTCAGTGGTAGGGACTGGGGCACTTGTCAGGATAAAGGGAACAATGAATGGAGCCAAATACAGGCACATCCTTGAGGAGAACCTGCATCAGTCTGCAACAGACCTTGGACTGGGGTGAAGATTTACGTTCCAACAGGACAACGACCCCAAGCATACAGCCAAAGCAACACTGGAGTGGCTTCAGAACAAGAAGGTGAATGTCCTTGAGTGGCCCAGCCAAAGCCAAGACTTGAATCCCATTGAGAATCTGTGGAAAGACTTAAAGATTGCGGTTCACCGATGCTCCCCATCCAACTTGACAGAGCTTGAGCAAATCTGCAAGGAAGAATGGGTGAAAATCCCCAAATCCAGATGTGCAAAGCTGATACAGACATACCCAAGAAGACTCAAAGCTGTAATTGCTGCCAAAGGCGCTTGTACAAAGTATTGACTCAGGGGGTGAATACTTAAGTAAACAAGATATTTCAGTTTTTAATGTTTCATAAATTTTTGTTACACAATATAAATATTTTTGCCCCTTTAAATTGTTGAGTATGCGGTGTGAATCAAGGGGGAACAAAATAATTTCAATGCACTAAAAATTCTGGTAGTAACACAACAAAATGTGACAAAATCCAAGGGGGGTGAATACTTTCTGAAGGCACTGTATATGGGAGGGGGAGGATGCCGGCTGAGGACGTGCACTGTGCACACATTTCATGGGCATGCTCACTGCTTCCACCTCACACATGAGTATACACGAGGGAATAAGGGAGAAAACAGGAAAAGCAGCCCCCATGCAGGCACAATGGTACCCAGGGATATCTAGGGCTGGCCCCTACCTCCTCACTGCACCTCCTAACATCTGGCACATTCAAATGTATATCCCCTCAACCCCATACCCTGCATGAGGGTAAGAGAGGTTCCATGGAGGATGGTGCATGAGGTAGGTGGGGTCAGGTAGGATGTGTCAGAGGGTTCTGGAGTAGTTGTTCCCCTAGGGCACCGGAAATAGGAAAGGGGCATAATTTTTTTTTTTTAATTTAGCGATCACTTTTTTCTTGGTCAGCCCACATCCAACTGCCATCTTGGTCCATGCCCCGGCTCCACCTAAGGCCCTCACCCCCTCCCACAGCTTACCCACCATGGCAGGGTGGTGGCAAGCCCCGCCCGGTACTCACCGCCGTGTCCTGATCCAGTCTTCTGCGGGGTGACAGTCCTGAAGCCGTGCATCGACCAGGACAGCCATCAAGCCGCTCGACCGGTTTTCCACTGTTTTCCCCCCTCGGGCTGAGGCGTGCAATAGCGCCATTGGTGGCAACACGCACACTCCCGTGCACGTTCCTCCAGGTGTCTGCCCCATCCCCGTGCACCTTGACGGCGTCGGTGTGCTGCCCCCCCACCTCCACTAGGGGCCAGGCATTCGCCGACTGCTGGAACCCCCCTTCCTAGAGAAGGAGAGCAGCCCATGGGAAATTCGATCCTTCTCTTCCCCTGCTGACCCCCAGAGGCTCGTGCTCATTCCTGAACACGGGTCGCCAGCATGGTGTGAAGTGTGCTGTCCTGCACCTCAACCCTCAGAGCCACCACGCCGGGCTGATTTTTTTTTTTTAAAACAGTAACCATCTGTGTAATCTAATGAATGATTATTTGTTCTGCCACCTATGAGGCCATGGTTTAAATGAGAGCCCCAGAATCCCAGCCGGAGGCCCGTTAGAGGCCGAGGGTGTCACCAAGGAAAGGCACTTGGCTCTCTAGCTGGATGTGTTCCTGTAGCACATCGGCCACCCACACACATGCCCTCCAAACAGGAGGACAGGTATAACTGGAGGAGAGAAATGCATCTGTTACATTTAATTACTTTTATACCCCACCCCCCCCAAAAAAAACAAAAAAAACACCAACCCAGCATGGCACTTTTCAAATGGAAGTAGAGATTAGCAATGCAGTTGTGTGGCCTGTGGCTAGCACTCATCAAATAGGGCAGTTATCTGACTGCTATGGGTCTTACTTTCCAGCACCTAACCTTCTGTCTTTATTAAAAAAAAAAAAAAAATGTTACAAAAAAAATCTCATACCAATAAAGGTAAAGGTTTTAAAGAACAGATTCTAAGCAAATTTGATTCCACACGTGTAATTAAATCCCATTTTAGAATACTAATTTTATTCATTTGCATTTTTATTCATCCCATCCAATTTATTTTCTTCCCCTGCCAGGGTTGGCTTCCCCTTTCACTGACCCGCCCCCAGCCCCATTACCCAGTATCCCAGGGACTTACCTCAATCCTTGTCTTCCCCCACTGCTTGCCACCCATGGCAGGGGTTGGCAGTTCCTACCTGCTGACAGAACGGATCCGGTTTCTGGGAAAGGGCCCTGCAGCCTGGGCGCACAGCCTGCGAGGGGTTGGTATCATCCTGCCCTGCTGCCAACCATTTTCTGCTTTCCTCCCATCGGAGGAGTAGAAGTGCAATGCCATTCAGATGTGCCTATGCACACTTCCATGCACAGGATGTCGATGGCCACTGCTCCTCCGTTTCCCCATGTTGCGGTCCCAGTTGCCTGTACCCCCAGCCACTGCTAGTGGTCAGACAAATGTCCCCAAAGAAGGAGAGCTGTCCTCCGGATGCTTGAGCCTCCTCTCCCTGGCTATCCCCCACCCCCAGGCCCAGAGTTTGCTCCCGACCCAGGGATGCCGGTAGGTAAGGCTTGGTGCCTTAGCCCTTTGCGCCACCCGGCTAGCTTCATTTTTATTCATTTCTAACTGATAGCAACTGTGAAAAAATGGTTCTTTTACCTGTGGTGGAAGCATCACAGGTAGTTTAACAACTGCTAAACAAGCTCGTTTGTCAAAACTTTGCATTTTCAGCTTTTCACATTAATCATCGCCATTGCTGCAAATTAAATTAGGCACGCAGGCATGCACTGTGGACCTGTGCATTTCAGAGCGTGTAACTCTACAAACTCCATAACTACTAACAGTCTTGCATGATTCATCCACTTAATACTGTAACTCCATCATAATAATTTCTGCTAGTTTTCCATAACGTCAATCCATGTTTACTTGCCTTCCTTTAAGGTCCACTTGATGGCTCCTGTTCTCTTGCTGACGCCGTGCAAACTCCCATCAAGGGTTGAAACAAACAGCAGAGTCTCTGGCAATGTAACCGTGCTGGAGCTTCCAAAACACTGCAAAAGTATTGAAATTATATGGTTATATTTACTCAGCCAAAAATTCAGCTAACCAGGTTTTGGGGGAGGGTATAGTGTGCAGAGTGTCCAACCCCACCATTTCCAAGGGTATCAATAAGAGCAGTAAGTGTCCACATTCTGTAGAAACAAAGAATTTCTGAGGTGAGAAACACAGTACATTACTCCCCCACCCCCACCCCCAAATCTCTTGCTTCCTTTAGAATGAACAAAGGTCTTTTCTGACTTTCTCTGATTAGCAGCAACAAAGAAAACAGCACCAGACGAAAGAGCATTGCACAAACCACTAATTTACTGTGCAAACATTGCTGAAAAGCAGAATAACAAAAGTGCCCTTAGAAAGTATAAGGTGGTGCACCCCACTGAAACCAGTCTGTTTAGAGAGAGTTGTTCATTTTCTGATCTTCTCTGATCATAGTAATCATAGGAAAAGTACGAGTCTACAGCACTGACCATGACTCGCCACTTTTCAATGGTTTCGCACATAGGTTCTGATACCCATATAATCATCCAGTGCCCTTCTGAATGTGTCCACAGATGGCTTTGCTACCACGTCCTCATGCAGTGTGTTCTAGAAGGTCACCACTCTCTGGTTCATCTACGCTACCCTTCAACTGGTATTTGTGTGATCTAATTTCCCTGGCAGTTATTTTTCATTCCAGCCCAATACACTCCCATAGGTCAGCATCTCTAAATGCCCTGTATACCATGCACAAATCCCCACTGTGGCACCTATATCCAAGAAAATACATATTTAGCTCCTGCAATCTGCCCGCTCACTTGTAAGTTAAAGATCTCAAGCCCCTTTCCAGAGATCTCATGGCCCCTTTACATGCAGTAGGGGAGTTACCCTGTGTTCTGACCAACATTCCTTTTCTCAGTAAACACTGATACTAATGGATGGATGTATAATTTAGAAACTGTTCAACATGCTAAAAGTATCTGTAGTTTAGTTCTTAAAATTCAGGGCATGTCGTAAATGTTAAGAGATATTTCAGGAGTTTGTTATGCTGCAATTAGATTTATTGTATTTATTTTTTTTGCAATTTATCTCCCCCTCAGTCAGCACTGTCACCAGACCTAACACACCGTACCCTACGAGCCCCAGAGAACCCCCCAGAGAGCTTTGGCTTACCCCTCCAGGCGAGGACGAAGTGGGAGGGGGGCACCCTCAGGCTTAAACATACACACACACAAACCCACGTGGCCATACCTCTAGTCTTTGTTGGGGTCCATCCTCAGGTCATTGAGCCGGTGGGCAGAAGCCAATGTACCGACCTCCTTGTTGGTGTCGTACTGAATTGAGTGTTTTGAACTGTACATCCACCCCCGAGAAGCAATGTACGCCGACACCATGGCAAAGCTGTCCGTCACGCTCCATCCCCTACATGCAGCTCGAGCATGCTGATCCTCCAGCCACTGCTAGAGGACAGTCATGCAGTGAGCCATAGCTCCCCCACCCCCTCGGGGAGATGAGCAGTCCATGGGACACTCAAACCTTCTCCTCCCGGCCGGCCCTCCGACAACCCGAGCCTGTTCCCAAACTCGGGTCACCGGCATCTTGAGTGGTAGTGCTACCGCTGCGCCGGTTGGCTGGCTGATTTATGTAAGCAATAAGACACAATGGGGTGTGCATTAAACAGTTCTAATGCACGGCTAGGGGGACGTAGTGAGGCACAAATACAGGTTACTCACCTGTAACAGGAGTTCTAGGAATGGTATATGTTGTTCATCCACACTCATTGGCAGGTATCCTTGCCGCTTTAAATCTTGCCGGAAGGTCTTCAAGCTTGCTCCTCCCACCCACCCGGGTGGTATAACTCTCGGCTCCGCCCCATGACGCCAGATCTGGCCCGCTGGAAGCTCAGGTTGTGCGTCGAAGCCGGGGAGGTCGGGTGGGTCGTGTGGATGAACAACATATACCATTCCTAGAACTCCTGTTACAGGTGAGTAACCTGTATTTCTAGGGACATGGATATGTTGTTCATCCACACTCATTGGCAGACTCCTAGCAGTTCTCCGGGAGGAGGGAGGCAAGACGCACACCCCAATACTTACTTGGGAAAGAGAGACTGGAGAACCGAGGCCCCAAAACCAGCATCCCGGCGTGACTCAAGGTCGATGTGGTAATGGGTAATGAAGGTGTTGCTGACTTCCGGTAGCAGCCTGCAGATTTCCTGGATAGGGACGTCCCTGGAAGCAGCCACCGTTGCAGCAGTATGGCGGGTGAATGAGCTCTTATCCCTCTGGGAGGCTCCATGCCCGCCAACTTATAGCAGAGATCTATGCAGGAGGTTACCCACCTGCTTATCGTCCGCTTGGCTGCAGGTCTGCCAGATGCGGCTTCAGCGTAGGTGACAAACAGCTGGCGAACCTCTCCCCGAATTTCAGCTGTGCGCTCCTTATAATAAGCGAGCGCCCTTCTAGGGTCCAGAGTATGGAGCCTATATTCGGCCTCCGAGGTGTGATTGGGGTAGAACACCGGCACAGTCAACACCTGGTTAAGGTGAAACTCCGACACCACCTTCGGAAGGAATTTCGGGTGGGGGCGCAGGACAACCTTGTCCCTGTGGAAGACCAGGTAAGGAGACTCACTGAAGTCTTTTTCGCAAAATTTATTTTAAATCCGCAAACGGAGAAATAGGAACCAGTCTCAAACGCAGAGCGTTAAGGAGGGAACCTGAGCTTCCAAGCGGTAAGGAAGATGGGGCGGAGCCGAGAGTTATACCACCCGGGTGGGTGGGAGGAGCAAGCTTGAAGACCTTCCGGCAAGATTTAAAGCGGCAAGGATACCTGCCAATGAGTGTGGATGAACAACATATCCATGTCCCTAGAAGGCCACATGCCGAGTGCGTCCAGTCCCCTAGCCGTGCATTAGAACTGTCTAATGCACATCCCCAGAGTGGCTTATTGCGCTTATAAAATGGGCCTGTGTATCCTTAATGGGGGTTCTAGTTTTAGCTGTGCATTAGACACATCTAATGCATGGCTAACAACCAATCAGATTGCTTGAAATCCTTTGCCCATTTTATAATGTATTTCATAAGGTGCCCCTGAGCCTGCAGGATAGGGTGCTTAAGAAATAAAATACTTACTAAAAAATAATATAAATAAATAATGCAATATGGCCGTGTGTGGTACTGGTCTGTTTAAGGGCTGTTGAATATATTCTGCACACAGTCCCTGCACTTTTAGTATCTACTCACTGCTCTGTGAAGCACATAGGGATAAGTGCATCTGAGAAGTGCTAATATAACACCACATTTTATCCTAACCTCCACCAGAACAATGGTGTACTGAACAATGAATCACTAAGAAAAATGCTGTGCTCCCCCCCCCCAAAACAGCCCAGCAGTCAAGGTACCTGCCTTCCATGTTAGGGACCTAGGGTCATGTCTTAGGGATCCTAGTCAGGTCAGGCAGGAGGCTGAGTGCAGTACACTTGGATGCACAATTCTTCCAAGGAGGGCTTCTGGTATCTGTTGCCACACAGCTGCTCTCTGGTGACCCAGGAAGGCGAGAGCTATGCAATACAGAACCCCAAGAGGCACATCTCCTGACTGTTGTAGTGCAAAAATGTCTGTGCAAGCTGCCACTGATGCTGCATACCAGGGCACACCTTGGAACTGCACTCTCATCTCTGCAGCCATCTCCTGTGTTCCTCTACCTCCGGGACAGCCACCGCCCATGGAGAGCCTGCTGGAGTGGGGTTTAACCACAGTGTGTCCCATGGGGGGTATGAGGGCAATGGAGATAAGAGGACTGTTTCTATAAGGACACAAAGAGTCAATCTGTGAGTTGCACTTGGGAGATGTGTGGGATCACAGAAGAAAAGCAGAAATACTGGGAATAGGTAAATTGAAAAAACAAACAAGGCAAGAAAAGAAATGCATTGTGCTTTTCATTTCTATGTTTACTGTGAATATAATTCAAGTTACAAGCACAAAAATCTTTCATCATAAAAGCTTATCTGGTTGATCCTGCCAAATTACATTTATTTACAATATCAGGTAAAACAAAAAGTTGGAGTCACATGATGCTGTCGATGCAGAAGGACACAGCTTGAAAGAGCTCTGTCACACTGCCCAACTCCAAAACTAAAAATAAACATTTAAAAAACGAACTGCTACCAAAACAGATAAACAGCTTACATTTGATCCAGGGATGCTGAATGAAGATTCTTGGGAACATAACAGCCCAGAATCAGAGAAACAACCAGACAAGAAGTGGAAGGTGGGCTCACCTCAGCACAAAGGCACCATGGAAAAAAAATGAGCAGCTTCATTGGTTCTTCAAGGAAATGACAGCTCCGTGCACCGCAGTAACAGAGGCCCTGATGGATCTAAAACAGATCAAAACCACTGTTGCCACTAACAATGCCAGAATTTCTGATGCAGAGGCTAGAACTGCTAGACTGGAAGACGCCATGGAATGGGGAAAACAACACAGAATCAAAGCACGGAGGAGGCTAAAAAAGTGAAAGAGTGGGCGGAATATCAGAAAGACCATTTCTGCTGAGACAACATACTAATGTTTGGCCTGCCTCACAGCACTGCGGGTAACAAACCAGACCAGCTCACCGGCAAAATCCTTATGGAACTATGTGGCTCCCCCACCCCACATGGCTAGGGCTTCCAGATTAAGAGAGCATTCTGCAGTCAAGCCAGGCACAGTGAACACACCCGGGTGCTGCTTCTCTAGTTTGTGAACTTCCAGGACAAGATCTTCATTCAATGGCGAGCCAGGGATATGACCATCATTGCTTTAAGGGCTTGAAACTCCAGCTATACAATGATCTGAGCCAGAATGTTCATGGCCTACACAAAGCCAGCACCAGCTTCCATTTAATGTACCCTGCCCAGTTCTGAGTGTGGATGAAGTCTGGACAGAAGTCATTCACCAGCATAGAGGAAACAGAGAAAGTGCCAACTATGAAATTTCCCGGTATCTTCCTCTGTAAAAGACCACACCATATTAAAAAAAAAAGACATTTTGGGGCTAAAGTAAACAGTGATCTAAGAGTGCCTGAGTGTTCAAATGTCACTGCAGCACCCCCCCCCCGGTTGTTCAAACTTATCATTGCTCACAGAATAGCCGCGTGCATGCCTTGACATCCAAGGCAGCTGTGCCGGGCCTCCCCATGCCAGTGCTCACCAGATTGCTCAGACAGCACTGACTGCTTGCTCACTTCTGACCAGCAGCTCTTATCCTTTGGTCCGGACCACTAATCTGCTTCTCCCAGCACCGAGAGACTTGACTCCAAATGAAACAGAGGCCTGCAATTGCGGCCTCGTGGCCGACAGCTCGCTACACCCCATGGTCCATGTAAGTTATTTTCTCTGCACTCGCTGAAAATGTGGGAGAAGGTGGCCAAAAGTTTAGCCATGTCTTCACAGGGTGAAATCCTTGCTATTATAGTCAGGGCTAGAGCCTACCAAATGGTTCTTGTTTCATGACAACAGGAAAGGTAAGTGTGCCAGTGCAGGGCCGAGGGATTGCTAATCCCTGTGACTATTAACTGAAAACAAAACGGCCCACACTCTAGGCTGTAGATGTCTAAGATGAAATGCTCATGAGACATAAATTATGCCGAGGTGTTTTATTCACCAAAAAAGTTGTAGTAAAAATCCTTGAAAATCATACAGCTGTAGAGGTGCGAGTAGAAGCATAAAGGTGGACACTATAGCCAGGTACCCTGATGCTTTGACTAGGTGGGTCTTCATCGGGGGGCTCCTGGTTTGTCCCAGTCTGACTTTTCCCCAGCACTGAAGAAGACACACGTTGAAAATCTCCAAACTGATCGAGCTGGGCAGGCAAGACGACTCATGAACTGCATTAAAAAGTTGAATGCTGTTGATGCCCTTTGTTTCCTTCTTTTTTCTTTTGGGGCTAACTTAATTTGAGGGAGGGGAGCTTTATATTTCAAAATGCAATGTAATTAGTCTTCAGGGCTCCAAACCATTAGAAGGCACTGCCGCCCAACTGTTAAGGGGCCTACCATATAACTAAGAGCAACAGTTTCACAGGGCCCCGGGGCGGGTGAGGGGAGTCTGAAGTGCGACAGTATGTATATCAAATACAGCAGGCACATGGTCTTGCAGTTTGTATCTGGCTCGCCTAGCTCCCTATACAGCTGGCATATGGTGTACGGGCCAGTTTAATATGATCCCTTGCCCCCCCCCCTTTTGTATACACAATGGACCAATAAGGTTTATGCAAATGTTTCATGCATGATTTTCTGTTTGTTTAAATTAAGTTTTCATCTCACAGTTCAAGTTTTGTGCAGGGGTGCGGTGGCTATGTGCACCAGTTATCCATGATACTTGTTGTATTGGAAATCACGGACAAAAGAAGCTTAAGATATAGTACTATTTCATATGTTACTTTTTAGGGGGGGTGACCACAGAAATACCTCATTTCGGCCTCTTTATCCATCACCTCTTAACAGCTGGGGAATACCACAAAATAAAATGGACAGACCACGGGAGATAGGATTTTAAACCTTCTATCCTGAAATGTGAAGGGCATGTAGGTGGGAGCCAAAAGACAAGCCCTACTGCACCTTAAAAGAAATGATGTAAAGACTAGGTTTCAACATGAAATCTGCATAAAACGTGTAATGCACACACACAGAGTAGAAACTGGGTGGGCATAACTTACAGAGGTGGCATTAGCAACAAGAAAGGTGGGGTACAGATCCTAGTACACAGATCATTGAGCTTCTCAGTAGACTCGACCTGGAAGACACCCTATGGTGGGTCACACCCTGATCCTGTCCGTGACCCTAGAAGCTACTAAAGTGGCCCTAGTAAACATCCACAGCCTGAATACTGATAATCCTGACTTCTATGCAGAACTTAGTAGCAAGCTCATGCAGTACCCAGTCTATACCCTTCTCATAGGGGGGTGACTTCAACCTAGTACTCAATCCCACCTTGGACAGAACTAACACTAGGAGTATACTCTACAGAGCAGCTCAGATGATGCCGGGTTTACTCACAGACTACCAAATGTTCAACACTAAGCATCTCCTGTATCCACTAGGCAAGCAATATACCTCCCATTCAAGGCTCCACAAGACAGCATCTCAAACCGACTATCTGTGTGTACCCAAGGAAACAATGCCAAATCTATTAGAGGCCTCCATCCTCCCCATAACCATTTCTGACCACTGCGCCTAAAACTTAAAATGAAAGACAGGCCCAGAGTCCCCCCCTCCCCCGTACATTCAGCACCAGGAAGAACTCTAGAAGGAGAAGAGAAAATTTCCCTACAAGCAAACAAACCAATCTTGACATTATGTTTATGTACACTAATGTTGTCACTTTTGTCTTGGACTGAACTGTTAAATGTCAAAGGTTTGTACTCTCCCAGGTCGTGCCTGAAAACAGGCATATGTTTGTCTAGTGCACCTTATGCAGTAAACGAAAACTAAATAAATAATGAAACCTCATGGGGAGTATATGGGAGGTCCTCAAGTGTTGCCTACAAGGCAAACTGATAGCCCTGGGATCCAACAGGAAGAACAAAGCGGAACAACATTGACAAAAACTACTGGAGGAAATTTCTCGGGTGGAGGATCGTCTGAACACATTACCTGGAGAGGAAGTATGAATGGTCTGGGAGAAGACCAAACAGGCCTACAACAACGACAACCTGACTGAATCGGCAGAATTCCAATAAAGAAAGGCAAAACTCGGCTATGTGATCAGTGGCCCTAAGGTCACCAAAATACTGGCACTGCAATGAAATGGGACAGAGTGAAAGCCACAGTCCTCATTATAAAAGGAGAAAGACACCCAGCTACTAACTTCAGACCCTTTTAAGATCAACAAAGAATTCCAAATCCCTATATTCATCAGAAGGCCCTACTTCGGCATAGGCCCATGAAGAATTCCTGGAAGGACTGCCTCTTCCTACCCTATCACAGGACCAAGCAGCATTCCTCAGCAAAGAGATTCCCCCTCACTAAAATACAAGAACCTCTGACCTCCCTACTCAGGGGTAGGGCCCCTGGAGCAGGCTGGTTCTCTACAGGCTTTTATGTTGCCTTTGCCAAGAAGCTAGTGCCGACCTAGAAAGCAGTATATACAGAAGTACTGGAGGTTGGCAAGCTTCCTAGGATGATGCTGGCAGGTCTGATCACTTTACTCCCCAAACACAGTAAAGACCTTATCTTCTGCTCCAGCTATTGACCGATCACCTTATTACACACCAATGCCAAGGTGGAGCTGGCCAAAACGTTAGAAAACTGGCTTCTCTAAGTGCTTCCCTCCCCAATTAACCCAGCTCAGACAGGATTCATGCTTAGCCTGCACACCTACCACAATCCCAGAAAAGTAATCTACCTCACGAGAACAGCTGCCAATCGAAAGCAACCTACGGTATAGCTCACACTTGATGCTGAAAAAGTACGTATACGGGTAAACAGCTCTACCTTTTTAAGATCATGGAAAAGAATGGCATTCCCTCGTCTTCACAGCTTTGGGTAGGCTTTTGTATAATGATTCCAGGACCACTGTCTGCACAAATGGCAAAATGTCACCACAATTCCCCCTAGCAAGAGGGACTCACCAGGGATGCCTCCTGTCTCCATCCCTGTTCAACCTGGCACTGGAACCCCTCCTAAGAAAAATAATCCAGAATTGAAACATCCAGGGCATCAAGACAGCATTAAGTGGCAGCTGGGCTGGGGGTCCTGGGAGGATAGCTGGCAGAGTCTCAATAGGACAGGATCAGGGCACAATGGAGGAAGGTAGGAGGAGGCCCCATATGTGGCTGGGGGACTAAAGAAAGTTAGAAAAAAGAAAAGAGGAAAAAAGTAAAGATTTGAAACGTGTAACTTTCAGTTTCGTCAAGAGTCGAACTCAAACACTGGGGCTTTTGTAGTTTTGATAAAAAAACAAAAAAAAGTAGTAGTATTAAGTAAAAAAGTTATAATCAGCAGCACACGTATTATTTTTACAGAATATTTCATAAGGCCTCTTCACGAGACCAGAACACCACTGTGCAAGACCACTGAAAAAAGAAACATAGTTCAGGTGTCCACCTGCAATCACATAAAATATCTAGCCTCAGCTGGCCCAGTGGTGTGGATGGCCTAGGTGCTAACATCTTACTTCCTGCCACATCGGTGATCAGGGTTAAGGAATGAGCTCAGGTCACCGGGGGTCAGCCAGGGCAGGACAGGACAGAGCGTCCAGAGGACTGCTCTCCTTTCCTATGGAGGAAAGGTACGTCAGCCCAGCCTTAAACTGCCACCAGGTGCAGGCCTAGTGGTAGTGCAGCGTGGGTGGCACAAAGGAAGGGAGCTGCGGGAACATCCGTGTATACACCTCCACCACATGCTAGACATCCTGCAGCACAGGTGGAGAGAGAAGAGGAAAGTGAGTTGGGGGCTTTCTGAGTTTTCCTGCTCAACCAGGACCATGTCTCAGTCCACTCTGGATTACAGAACTGGGAGGAGGGGGGATGGTCCTCCCTCCTCCAATCCTGCCATGAGGGGGTATTTGTGGGGGAACCAAAGACTGAGGTAGGTGGTAGCTGGCTCATGGGGAGCGGGCAGAAGGCTGGATTAGCCGCCCCTGAACAAGGAACATAAACTTTGTGGCAGGCTAACAGTTGCCTTATTGCATTTTTTTTTTTTATTCAAGTTTATTGTCAATAAACAGGTACATCATTATATACATTCTGTTAATATCCATATTTCTCAGATTGCACATACATTTTTATTTGTTCCCTTTTTTCCTCTTCCCTCTTTTTCATTTTTTTTTTTCTAGAGAATCAGAGGAACAAGAACTTTTATCCATTTCATTCAGTTTTATCTGATTAATAGCACAGATATTGCGTTGGTGTCTCCTTCTACACAGTGAATTCATTTATTTTTTAGAGGTTTTAGGAAGTTAGTCACCATCACCCCTCATCCCCGACCAGAACACTGTTCTTCCTTCTGTCTCTGTGTCTATTATGACTTGTGTTTTTTTTTGTTTTTTTTTTTAATTTTAAATGTCTGCCCTCTCAGGTCCTTCCCATAGTGGTGGACCTCTCCTCCTGCGCCCCTCTATCAATTGGGGGCCCAGCACATGTAGGTTCATTTGCCGTGCACCAGTTCTCCCACCTAGTCCATCTTCTCAGGTAAATATGGATTCGATTATTGATTTTAAAAGTGAGTTCTTCTAATCTGCTATTGTGCCCACTATCTTCACCCATTCTGGTGTGGTAGGGGGTGTCAAGGATCTCCATCTCTTTGTTATGGCTTTGTGTGCTGCTGTTATCAATATGGACCAGAGATACATTGCGTCTATACCTTTTATTTCTTCAGGGGGGAGGCCCAGGATCATTCTGGGTCCACCTAGCGGGGTCTGTATCTGAAATATAGTTTTAAGTGCCTCTGTTATTTCACCCCAGAAATTCGACAGGCCAGAGCAAGACCAAAAAAATGTGTGTATGATTTGCTTCAGCTATTCCACACTTCCTCCAACATTGTGGCATGTAATTTGAATTTCTTTCATTTATTATGTGGGGAGTCAGGAAGTAGCGGACTTTTAATCGCCACGTGAATTCTTGCCAGTGTGGTGATTGGGATGTTTTTTTAGTTAAGGCAAAAATTTGTTTCCAGTTAAGTTCGCTTTATTGCATTTTAATAGTAAAAAAAAATCTCCTTTCCTTCCTGCTACGTACACAATCACACACTCACACACACTCTTGCTTGTCACAAAACCCCCAAACCCTGAAATACATTTTTCCCTCATCCTGCAGCATCCCCATCTCTCCACTCTCCCTCCCACCCACTCCCCAGTTCCACTGTAGTCACAAAATCACATCCCATATCCCAGTGCATCCAGACTCTCTCTCCCCTCTCTCATCCATCTGCATCCCCATATTGCTCTGGTTGCAAAAACCCATCCCACCATTATGCCACATCCCAACTCCCTCCCTGTTACCCCAGTAACTTGGGGGGGGGGGGACCTACGCTTTTCTCTCTGCTTCTCCCTCCCTATTCCCATTGCCCCAATCTCACCATAAAGTGAAGAAAAAATCGTTGCCATCCATTTACATTCCCACCCTGCTCCCTCAAGTCCACCAGCCCCCGTCTCCAGTACATAAAAATCCCCTCTTCCATCCTGCAGCATCCCAGATCTGTCTCACTCCCACCCCAGATCCCAGTCCCACCGGTAAATGGAAAAAAATATCTTCCTCATCCCCCTGCATCCCAACTCCCTTCCCACTCTTCAGTAATTAAAAATAAAAATAAATTCCCATCCCACTATGTCCCACTTCCCTCCCCACTTCTGACCACCCCAATAAAAGCCCCTTCCCTTCAATCACTTGGCACCCCAGCTCCTTCCCTTCTGTCACCTACCCCACCCCCAGTCTCCCATTCACTTATGAGTGTTTACTGCCCCTCCAAACCCCATCTCTCAACCGTGACCAGCCCTATGTCCACTTACCTCCTTGGGGCTGTCTACAAATTAAAGTTTAATGGCAATGAGATGGCGCACAGTAAGACAAAAGGAGGGCTGAATCAGCTGCTGTCTGGGGGGTACTACTGAACATCAGGGAGTAAATGGCGCTTTTGGGGTTTCAGGGATGGGGGGGTTGCATATCGACACTAATGAGAACTTTGGATCGGGAGAGGGAGTGCTTGGCCTGGGAGGGAAGAAGAAACAGTATGAAAGAATAGCAGGGAGTGCATGGCATAGGAAAGAGGTAATAAAGGGGATCCTACTAGACACCATGGAGTACTGGGTGTCAGATGGCATGAGGGAGAGGATGCCACTAAACACCGCAAAGGGTTTGGCATGAGATAGGGTAAGGTAACTGTGAGCCACTGGATACCAGGGAGTGCCTAGTGCAGGACAGGGTGTGGGAGCGAGGTGCCACTTGACACCAGAATGCTTGGCATGGGACATGGAGAGGGTGGGGCGCCACTTGATGACAGTGAGTAATGGGAATGGGATAGGGAGAGGGAAGGACTCAATACTAGAATAGGACAGGGAGAGACTGTCACCGGACAACAGCGAGTGCTGGAAATAAACCATTATACTGTAGTGCTAAACTCAAAGATACAGAGGAAATGGTTACAGAGATCACTACTCATGACTACAAGAGACTTGAAATAGATGTGTTTTCTGCAATGGATTTAACTCACCAACTGAATTAGCCTGTCTGATTTAAAGAAAAAAACTGTAACACATACTAACATAACTACATACTTATGTAACAAGTTGGAAACCAGATGCACAGTGTGGCTCATATACTTGGTGGCACGTGTCAAGATACTTTCCCAGAAGTACATGGTGGTCAGGAAAGATTATGTAAGCAACAAGACACGATAGAGTGTGTGTTGAACAGATATTACCGCACGCCTAGGGGCATAGTAAGGCACGAGGCCATTGGCCGAGTGTCTTCAGCCCCTGGAAGTGCGGTAATATCTGTTCACACACCCTGGAGTGTTTTATTGCGCTTATAAAATGGTTCTTTTTTTTATATATTTGTCACCTTAAAAAATATTATTGAACTGAAAAAAAACTGAAATCACTGTGTTAATTTGAGATAAAATAGTCCTTCCGCCTACTAAGTGATGGCATCATTGTCTTCAGGCACATTAACATTTGTACTGTTGTGGGGCCCCCCCCCCACATCCCGATCGGGAGAACAAGTGTGGTTAGGAGAGGAAGTAACAGGTTTTACCTGACAGGTTGCGCCACTTTCGCAATTAAAAAGGAAAAAAGGAATAAGGGATGCAGATTTGTTTTTTAGTTAAATGTAGTGGGACGGAAGCGCAGTTTGCCATGAGGCGGCGTCCCGTTCTGGTCTATTTCAAGTTTTGTCTGTAAACTTCAGTCTCCCAGACTGAAGAATGCTTTATACACGATAAAATGCTGCTGCTCTCCGATTTTGTGTTCTAGTGGAGACGAGGTAGGGAGCGGGATTGTCATCAAGACATTCACTCCCTCGCTTACCAAGACTAAAAACAATGGCGGCCTTTAAAATATGAACGTTCCACTGACACATCTTAACATTCCATTCAGGAGCATTAATTTATTGACCTGTACTTTTTTTTCTCTGTGTGTAAAACATATATGACACTTTGTTTCTAGCCAATCAGAATGCTTATTTTTACAAGCCCATTTTATAAAATATGCTAGCAACTTATATTAGCATTTAACTTTCACTTTTCTAAGGAACCAAAGTAATACATACTACTTGGTAGAAGACACAAATAAGAGAGAATGATCTAGTTTACAAATCACTTTAGTGCACATTTCAATAAATGAAACGTTTTAGAAGTGGAAACCAAGCACATACTGGTAACATAAGATAGATCACGTAACTACTATAATATAGCAGTCAATATAAGTGTACTCGTACTATCTTTAATTTTATTACATGCAATCATATACTGCCCTTGCCTGCCAGATGTCACCTGCCTTTCAATATCAAGTTAGTTAGTAACAGACAGACATACAAATACAGACCACTGCACCTGACCCAGTTCACACAGTTCCTCGACATAACTCTGGGGAAACACCCAAAATTAATCAAGTCAAACTACAACAGCTAGCTGAGGAATTTTATGCTCTGATAAACATATATTTCTCTGTTCGACTTTCCCTGTGCGCCCCCCCCCCCCTTTGTCCCTTTTTTTTTTTTACTTTCTTTTTCATGTCTTACTCTGTGAGTCAGGCTCTGTTGCAGTCCATCCACAACCCTTTGATCCTACCAATACTACAGCAGTCAAAACTGACTTCCAGATACCTACTGCCTGCCCTGAAATTACTCCTCCTGGTGGCGTCAGCCAGTGTGAAGTATAGCTGGCTGTAACTTTCTCAACTACAGACGGGAAGGGAACTCAGCTGTCTGTATGCCATATCTGGACAGAGAACGTGTGGCAGACTTATCTGCCAGAACACCACAGCTCTTTCCATCTGTTCTCATATGTGTATACATACAGTACATATCACCATGTCACTATAGTTAGAGATAAGTAGGGCATTTAATGTTAAATCTCTAACTCTGCACCTTAATAGCTTCGCCCCGTTCAATGGAATTGCACAAAAGTTTGCATGCACGGTCTAGGGGGCAAAGTCTCTTGATCTGGCAAGTTTCGTTCTGGTCGGATGTGCAGATTCCAAGATCCAGATAGTGCCAATTTGGGAAACACTGGGGGGTTTGATGGTTTTTTTCTTGCTCTCACCTATAGCCCACATGGTTTGGAATTTTGTTCTTACATTTCCAGAGTAAAAGGGCCTTGCCCTAGAATGGTGCCTTTCATTGCTTTGGTGAAAAAATATGAATCCATTCCCAAGCCACGAAGATTTGAAATTTCAGTAAAGAGTATGCTCAGTAGGGTCTTTCCGACAGATACGAAAGAAGAATTTGGGCACACAAAATATTCTTGCTTCATGAAGCCAAATTCCTCTGTCGTGAGAAAAATTATTCTTTTGTATGGTGGCCATCATTTCCTTTTTTTCTTTTCTTTTTAAAACATTTCTTACAAAACCCCATACAAATGATGCACTGGAGACACACAACCCATGAATCTAGAGCTAAACAGGATTCGTTTAGCTCAATTCTGGACTTAGTTTTTCAAAAAAATTACCCCAAAATGTGTTTTTGTGACATCCCCAAAAGTCCTTAGAGATTCTTGTTTCATGAGCTGATTTTCTTGTTTCAAGAGGCTCACAAGAGAGTAATAGGGCCATAGGAAAGAAGAATTTCATGCTATGAAAGAGAATTTTGGACAGTTTTTTTTTCTCCCCAGAGTCTTCTTTCGGGAGAAGGCATCTTCTTTCATGAGCTCACAAAAATCTCATGAAGCAGGGTGCCTTCTCATGGAACAAGACTTTCCACTTACTTTTTTTCACATTCTTCTTTCGTGAGTTCATGAAAGTCTCACAGAACAGGATGTCTTCTCACAAATCAAGATTTTTGACTTAGTTTTTTTCGACATTCTTGTTTCGTGAGAAGGCATCCTGTTTAGTGAGCTCAAGAAAATCTCATGAAACAAGAAGGTTGGCTCACGAAACAAGATTTTGATGATTTTTTTTTTCAGAATCTTGTTTCGATTGCCAAAAATCTTCTTTGTGAGCCCTTACAAAACAAGACTGCTGACTCACGAAACAGAAATATGGGCTCACTGAATAATTTCTTTATATTCAAAGAATCACAACTTTTG
Source organism: Neoceratodus forsteri (assembly GCA_016271365.2). Classification (NCBI taxonomy): domain Eukaryota; kingdom Metazoa; phylum Chordata; order Ceratodontiformes; family Ceratodontidae; genus Neoceratodus; species Neoceratodus forsteri. Next base: position 340,475,082 of record JADMNL010000024.1, read on the forward strand.
CTCATAATGATGCCATTTTTGAAGATTTCAAAGCCAAATTGCTAACATACACTTTTTATGACCCTACTTCATGAACAATTGTGGAAACATACTTCATACATGGTCAAAAAGATGCTTCTGTAGCAGCACAGAACTGCGGGGCCCCCTCCTGGACCCAGATGGACTCCTGTCCACCTGTATCTGTAGAAACACAGAACTGCAAGGCTTGGAAGTCCCTGTGCTTTCGTGCCACACACAGACTTCTCAGTTCCCGGAGGGCCCTGCGTGTCTGCATCTGCACAGAGGTGCAGGACACAGAGGGTCATGTGCTTTTGCAGCCTGGTGGATTCTACACCCATAGATGCATGGAAGCACAGAGTGCAGAGGGCCCTGCACTTCTGCCCCAGATGGAGGTGTTCACGCAATGATATGTTAAAGTATCTCAAAAAAAAATTGCAAAAAACTATGTTAGTGCACCAGTTAGGGTTCAGCTTAAAGCAACAAAAGTAGTGAAATCTGCTGTTAGAGTTTTCAACCCTAACTTCCTACTCCCACCCCACCCAACCAAGCAGCAAAAGGGAAAAACATTAGAGTTCTGACTTTCTTGAGTTTTGCCAAATCAGTGCTGGGCTCTTCCTTGGTGATTCTCAACTCTATTGCTCATCCCTACCCCCTCCCAACCCGTAGCATCTTGTGCAAGGCACAAGGTACAGCTCCAACCAGTGCCTCATACTGACAGACTCTTCAAAGGTAAAGAAGTATGTCTCACCACATGCTGCCAATAACCTGTGGGCCCTGCCTGAAGAAAACAGATCGCACTTGACCTTGTTTGTTCAGGGAAGCGGGTGAACAGTAGGACTGAGAACCCAAAGGAAGAGCACCCAGCACAGATTTGTCAAGACTCAGGAGAGCCAAAGCCCCCTAAAGTTTTTTCCTTTTGCTGCTTGGGGGTGTGGAGTTAGGGATTGAAACCCTTACACCACACTTCCCCAATTTTGTTGCTTTAAGCTAAACCCTAACTGGTGTATTAATGTAGTTTTTTGCTAGACATTTTTTATATATATATATATATATATATATATATATATATGCACACACACACACACATATACATACACACACACACACGCACACACAATGTCCCACTCCAAGCCACAGGAACATGGCCTGAGATGGAAGATCTTTTTGGCCAGACAGATGTGGGCTGGCATCAGGCCCACCCAACAAAATCAAGACTGGACATCATATTAGTGGGAAAAAATTATAGTAAATTTAACAAATAACTGGAGAGTTTACATCTAGAGTCCCTAGGCATATAAATTTTAAACCAACAGGTGGTATGTTACTATAAACCATAATTCTTGTCTGTCATGTTATTCCACTAATAAAATAATTTTAATAATACATTAATCAGAGTTCTAAGGACATCTTTAATGACAGAGGTCTTGCATGGCACTGTAATTTTAAGAGTCAGGATCACTCATGAGTTTACTTAAAATTACAGAGATCGAATATATAAATGAAATTGAGGGAACACTGCTCGACTTTGGTGCTTCCTGTCTTTCACTTCTCTAGCAATAACTTGCATATGGTGAATGTGTGCCCTCGAGAATACCATGCAATATTCCCCTCCAATTTTTAATATATAGACTCTCTATATGCTTAGAAAATGGTGACATCCATGCTTCCTGACTGAATACATTTCTGCAGTTTTCAGTTCTTTGCATTTTTTTTTTTCTCCCCTTCCCGGGGTCATGGCATATACATGTGGAGGCACGGTGACCCCTTCCACCCCACCCCAGACTTGCGTCGCCACTCCTACTACCTGCGCACCCATCGGGTCTCTACACGATGGGTCCGGGACTACGGAGTAGCAGGCGTCCACCCTGGAGGGGAATCCCGCTCCAACCCTCCCCCCCAGCCGGCTCCCGGCGACCTGAAGTTGTTCCCAAACCCGGGCTGCCGGCGTGGCACAAGGTGTGGTGTCCAGCACCTCAACCCTCAGCGCCACTGGGTTGACCTTTTGCAGTGGTTTTTGTGTACGTTGGGTCAGTTGTCTGTGCTCAAGACATTGTTTAAAGAAGTGGCTGAGGCAATGAGATGGCACAGACAAAGCAACTGACTGGTTAGAATTTTTTAGTTTTACTATAGTTTTCACTTGTTCGCAGTGCATTCAGGGATTTATTATCTTTGTCATTTTTGTTGTATTCCTTGGTGTGTGGTTTTGCACAAACATGCCTGGGTAAATATATGTCCTTCTGGGAGGGAGGCTTTTAGGGACGTTTTACATTTTAGATGGTTTTTGCTTTGTTCCTGAAGGCTGCAGGTCACTGGGATGGTGAGGTAACCAGCTGCTTGTTTTTTCTGTTTTTTTTTTTTGTTTGTTTTGCTTTTTGTCAGAATTGCTTAGTATTTTCTTTGTCTGTTATGCAGTTGGGGGCTGGTCTCATAAGAGGTTAAGTGGCTGTGTTTCATTTGTATAACGACCTTTCTGACCTGGAATGGCTACACTGTGACCGCTGTAACATGGAATGGTTATATAGACTGTAGCAGAGAGTTATCCATAGGATCAAGAAGCCCCATGTGACGGGGTATCGACCAATCAAGAGGAAGAACTGCTGACCTCCATTTTATAAATACTTGCAATTTATGATTCCAAAAATGCATGATATAAATTACTACATATAGTTTTATTTAAAAAAAGGCAGTAGTACTACAAATTTGCATTTAGCCTTATAAACAGCAAAAGAAAGTGTCCAGTTGTTCTATGGCATATCTGAGAACATCCTTCTGCTTTAGTCCATATTGTCTAAAGCAGAATGAGATAACCGCTGACCCATAGCTAATTTTAAACTGTATGTTTTCCCATGGAGCTTATGCAGCTATGTCTACCAAATCAGTAGAATCACAGACTGATGAGCAGTAGATTTATTAATGTTCAGGAACTAGGTGAGTTGGGAGTTAAAGTACTAGCCTACTACTGGAGTCATGGGTTTAAATCTGATCTCTGGACACATGACAGGAGACTGGTGGTCTCAGTTCAGTTCCCAGTGGTCTAATGCACAAAATTAACCACATACAAACCGTCACACAACTGACCATACTTGCTGAAAAGCCCAATGAAAGGTCTGCTATGCTGATGACCCGAGTGTGCTATCGCGGGCCAGCAACAGGCAGATCAAGCATGCCAATGGCTGTTCTCCTCTATGGATGGTGGCCCTTTCACCTACTTATCTTCCCTCTTGATCATAGTGGAAAGTGCCACAGTGGAGACTCCAAAGGGAGATCTGGAACTGGCCTGCAGGTGGGTGTCTTTCACTGCCTCATGAAATGGAAGGGAGAATATGAAAAAAGGGGCAACCACTGAGCAGATGTTGCCCAGCTCTAAAGGCCTCACTCCACCCATCTCTTCAATGAATAGTCCTGGTTCTGGGGATTCCCCACACCAGTACCCTGGACAGAGGTTAACTCTCTAGTGACAAGGGTTCCTGGTTGGTGATGGCTACAGCAGGGCCTACTGCCTGGTAAAGGTAAGGCGTATTAAACAAACAAAACAAAACACAGAAACCAATGGACTTGTAAATTTAATTTTTCGCCTTTCTTTTTTTTTTTTTAACACTTTTTCCCTCTTTAACTGAAGGACTCTCTCAGATGTCACCCAGGGTATCTCCTGCCTGGCTTGAGACCCCCCCCCCCAATCATGGGTCTCCTCCCCATGCTCTGAACCCAAAGACCAACCTGAAGAGACCCCCTGGCTTGTATCCCCCAAGGCGGTGCCGCCCCCACTTCTGCAGCGCTCCTTCAAATCCAATATCACAGGCTCAGTCTGGTGGGCTGGTGGATCGGGACCCAGGTGGGCAGGGTCTGACAGTAGGCATGGGAGTCGAGGTACATCATCGCCCACCCTCGGAACAGGGTTTTTCCTTGTTCTGGTGGTTGTGCCCTATCCCTCCCATGACAGACGTGGATGGGTAATGACATCCTAGTGGGCACCTGCATGCTCCCATGCGTGACCCTGCTGACGTCCACCGCAACCCACTGGCCCACACACAGAGGGTTGTCGGCTCAGTACCACCCAGCCACCGCTGAGAGGCATAGTGTTACTGACCCCTACAACCCTCCCTCTCCAGGAGAAGGTGAGCTGCCTGCGGATGTTCCAACCTTCTACTCCCCTGCCAACCCGCAGCAGCCCGAGTTTGTTCCCAAACACGGGTCGCCGGCATGACACAAGGTGTGGCATCCAGTGCCTCAACGCCACTTGGTCGGCCTGAAATTTTTTTTTTTTTACTCCTAATGAGAAGAGGTAGCCTCTTATCAATGCCGCATTGCACAGGTAGTGCAGTGGCACCCTAAACCACAATTTAAAAATAAGAGGCCTTTTAATTAACATTTGCCAGATCAATTCAGAACATGAGCAACACTCTTTTTACCAAACAGTATGGGCAGAAATTCCAAAAGAAAGGGAATTCATATGCTTCGATCTCTACCTGCTCAGCAGTTCTGATTCTAGGAAATAAGGTGCGGCTTTACAAATTAACTCACAGATTATCATCTCAATTCAGAGGTTTAAAGCCTATGTAAAGCATGCTAGTTTCCTGCGATGCTACCACAGACAATAATTCTGTGGAAGTCTAGGCTTTTTTTATTTGAAAGTATGTGTTGTACTGACAATCTTGGGTAGCTGCTCAACAGTTACTTATTTTTCTGGAATCTGCAAGACTTCATTTATCCCTGTTTTGGGGTGGATGAGAGGAAGAATAAAACCTAGCAAACACTTGATGTTTCTAGAATGAATGGTCCTAAGAATACTCACTGACTTACTACTCAGTGAGTATTAAATCACCTACTGTCAGAAGCAGGTTAGAAGGTGCTCAGTGCTTTAGAATATCTGATAAATTTAATTTCTTAATCATTACCTAAGCATCATCCAATCACATTATATGCACAAGGCAATACTTTATGTGCACAGACTAGTTTTAGAATTCTGAGGGTATTTTTTGACAGTACTTGTGCCAGTGTACTGAACTGAAAGTTCAAATACTGTAATGAATTAATGCACTAATAAAACCCTTATATTCACTAAAGGGATATAGCATTGTAGCTATTTTAAGATGTTTCTTGGGTCAAGTTTATGTGGTGTTTTGTTTGTAAAATGCCTTCAAGCCAGAGTATGGTGCTTTACAAATAAAGCTACCTAGATATCTGTCTCAAAATATTATGCCATTTCTTATGCATATTTAAGGGAAAAAACATTTATGAAAACTTAGTTGGGCCAGTGGATTTGCCCAGTCACTATCACTGCTGGTTGGTAGCTGAAAAACCTAATTTCAACCCAATATGCACTTCCTGTGTTCTGATTTTCCCTTCCTGACTGCATAGGCCTCAGTATACACGACCAAAACTCATATGACATTACATTTTTGTTTGTTTTATTTATTAACTGGTAAAGGGAAGAGGCCCGTTAAGCTAAGTCACCAACCACCTGATGTATCTCAACCTATACTATTATGATTTTACCTTGTATTTGTATTTATTTCTTATGTGGATGTTGTGCAACTGTTCATATCTGTATTTTTAATATTATACTCTCCCGGGTCGTGCCTGAAAATAGGCAGGATTGTTGCCTAGTGCACTTACCCGGTTACCAAAAGCTAATAAACATATAAATAAATAAACTTCCAGGTGTGACCTCGGGGTCGGATACTTAAAGCTGGAGAACCCAAGTCTTTTGATGTCCTAGGGCAGTGACACAGACCTGGGTTTGTGAGTAGACCAAGACTCTGTCAGTTGGACAGCTTGCTGGGCAAAACACTGCCCAGTGCAGAGCACTCAAGCCAGAAGAGGGCTGGCACTGTGATCAGCTGCCACAGTGACCTCCGGTGGAGGGCCAGGGAGCTTGCCTCCACACTGGAGCAGACTGCCAGCATACAAGGCCAGCAACACATAGTGTGCGGTGTCAGGTGTGACGGGTACAAGAAGGGTCTGGAGCCAAATGCTGAAGGAAAATGGTAGCTGCCAGTTATGAGGGAACCAGCTCACTTGGGGTCCCCACACTCCCTGCTGCACCACACCTGATCCAGATTTCCTATAAGGGGAGAGAATGCACTACCCATATGGTCCTGCAACAGACGGCAAATCTGCAAAGACATATGAAGCAGGAAGAGGGTAGTCAGGGATGGGTGCTGGCAGCAAGAAAGACCATACCCTACCTTTGGATGAAGCTACACGCTCCATCCGTACATACTTGGTGCACTACAGCAGGCAATACTGCCATGGAGAAATTAACCGCCTCTCTCTATAATCCCAAGTTTTCTCCAGGTGGAAATGCTAGGTGCTGTATATTTTTGACATACATCAAGACTTTGTCCCCTAAGCTGATATCTTGGTAGTTTCCCAACTTTTGGTCAAAATCCCTGGATACCGGGGTCAGGGTGGTAATTTGGCACTTCCCCTTATCAAGGTGGCTGTGGATAGGATTTAATCCTAGGAAGAACACCTCTTCATAAGGCCTGTAGCCTGGTGATTTAATAGTGTGACTAAACCTCCGTGACAGTATGCTGGTCTCTGTCTTGTTCTTGCTTCAATAAAATCTTTAAACTAAGGGGGGGGAGGACCCGAGACCTGAATAGCTCAGTAGACTGGTAGCGGATTAAGAAGCATTTTACTGGGCCTCTAGGTTACTGGTTCTAATCTGGGTGATCATGGCCATTGTCACTGGCTAGCTACTCAGCAGCCTATTTGAAATGAGTTGTGGTAGTCTCAGGCCAGTTCCTAGTGGCAGACATCAACATAACAAAAAAAAACAAAAACATACAACCATCACAACTGGTAACGAATGGCACCCTTGCTGACAATCTCACATGAGAGGCCAAGTGGTAAATGGGCATGGTGTCTGAAATGCCATCTTATCGACACTGTGATCCCTCCATGACACAGGGGAGGCACCAAGGCAATATAGTGAAGCTTGCATTGTGATCACCTGTGCTGTCAAAAACCGGAAATCAGAGTGCACTCCTCTGTCCCTGCAAAAGACCAGGATTCTGATTATAATGTACAAAACAGCTCTTTAAATCCATCCAAGTGCAAATGAGCTTCCAGTACACAACAGGCGGAAGCCCTGATGTTTCGCATCCCCCATTCCCCTCTCCGATGAATGGAAAACTGCTGCCACAGTAAGTGCTAAGTCCTGAAAACTCTTTATGGAATGCTAGAGGGTTCCCACCACAGTGCCCACTAGTTTCACACAGATCACGTCAACAAATCTGAAGCATGATTACAGAAAGAGTTAAAAAATATTTCTTTAACTTTTTGTGGTAGCACAAGCAAAATCTTTCAGCATGTTTGTCTGTAGGAAACACCTTTCATATCTGTGTAACTCTCCAAAACCTACTTAAGTATACTTGTAAAGCGAGTTCATCAAGGGCATTTAAACTTTTCCTTCACTGGGATTTTAAATCTAAAACAATTGCTTAAAAAAAAAAAAAAGAAAGAAAGAAAGAAAACTAGTCAAACATTAACACACCCTCTTGCCTGCAGTACACACCGCTCCTTATCCCACTGAAAAGGTACGACACATTAAGCCCAGCATCTGTATAGTTGGTTACACCAATGGAAATAATTCTTCCCACCTATACTTGAGGGTTAGTGGTAATCAGCTTTAACCATCAGTCTTTGACTTTAAGTGCATGTTTTCTCCTGGGAACCTTGTTTTTTTCCGCAATGTATCCCTTGTTGCCATTAATTTAACTATTAGAACCACATATTTTTCCACTATACCTATTTACTAATAAACTCCAGCCTCAAAAGTTGGCCAATGTTAAAAAAAAAAAAAAAAAAAAAGAGAGAGAGGCCGCAAGAGTGTACCCCTTACCTTAAAGGGGCACTGTCAGCCTTGTCCCTCGTTTTATTGCCACAAAACATCAGTGTGCCTCTGTGGACACAGTGATAACATATGGTCCACAGAATACCCCTATATATAACATATCAAGAATTCTTACCAATTTTCTTAGTTTTCACAATATTTTACTTTCCCTTGGGTTCCCCATAAGTACACTGTGCACCGGAAGCAGAAGCAAGATGAGAGCGTGCATCGGACACTGTGCGCCGGCACAAACATCGATTTTGCACGTGGCCATACTAAAAAGTTAAACGCAGCATGTATTTTCAAATGCTGTACTAGAGTTGCCATTTTTTAACTGGAACCGGGCGCTGGGAAAGACGACAAATGCATTTGAAAAGATGGCGAAATCCCGGCGCGTCTATGCTTGGCGGGGCGCTATGCCACGCGCAGATTTATGCCGTCCCACTGTGCATTTTCCATAGTGTTACAGTCTTGTAACAGTTGTGATGTCCTAATACCTACAATAAGCATGTTCTGCTAACATTCTGACAGTTTCCAGATACTGTTTTAAGGTGTTTTTTATTTTGGGGGGGGGGGGCTTGACCTGGTTTCATTATGCATTAATTACTGATCTGATATGTCACCTGTCCGAATAATAGACGATGGCACAATTCACACTCTGTTTATGATAAAAGCAATGACATTTCTGCCAATAATAGAAGAATGACAGCATAATTTGCTGTTATTCGCTAATGTGATATACAATCTTACCTGCTTGCAAAACTCCTAAATGTATTAGTGTGTTATTGTTGTCTGCAGTTAATCCATTGTATCACCTGTTGTATAACCTCTGACATGAAACCTATGTACTGATCTTGTTCTCAAAAGTTTTAATCCTAGATCTCAATAAATAACTAAATACCAAAATAAAAGCAACTCGCCTGCTACACAACCAAAGTAACACTGCCCCCCAACTTGCCACAACCAAACTAGTACAAAAACAAACCCAGACCTAAACTAGCAATCAGCAGGGATTCAAATATTCAATATGCGTAATACTAACATACTAAAATGCCAGCAGAATAGGCCTAACGGTCTTTCGTGTCTGCTCGTTTGGTCAGCCCCCACCCTGGGTGATGACCTTGCTGTCCCCCTCACCTTCTCTGGCTTCTCCCTTCCCAGTTCCGGATATTCTTGCTGCATTGGATTTTGCTTCCAGAACCCTTCCCCTGTACCTGTCCCACCTCCTCTTGAACCCCTCCACTGTCTCTGCCTCCACCAGCCCCCTAGGCAGTGCATTCCATGGCTCCACCACCCTCTCAGTGAAGTAGCACCTCCTCCTTTCTCCCCTGAATCTTCCCCCCTTCAGCTTCCACCCATCCCTCTAGTGGTCCCCTCCTCCTTCCTTCGAAGCACCCTGACTGTTCCTCCCCTATTTACCCTCTTCATGTACCTGAAGACCTCTATCATGTCCCCCCGGTCCCTTCTCTCTTCCAATGTGTACATATTTAGCTCTTCGAGCCTCTCCTCATAGGTCCTGTCCCCCAAGCCCCAAATCATTTTGGTTGCCCTCCTCTGGACTCTCTCCAGGAGGTTAATGTCCCTCTTTAAGTGTGGCCTCCAAAACTGCACGCAGTACTCAAGGTGCGGCCTCACCAAGCAGTTATACAGAGGGAGTATCACTTCCCTCCTTCTGGAGGTGATCCCCCTAGCGATGCATCCCAGCATCCTGTTGGCCTTGGCTGCTGCCGTCCTACAAATCTCAGAGTTGTTCATCTTGACATCCACCACCACCCCCAACTTCAAGTAAAACCTGGAAAGGACTAAATCCCTTACTGCCAGGCACCCTGCCAATTGTGCCTCCTTTTTATCCAAATTCTGGTTTGGCTCTCTACCTCTCCACTCTCCTTTCCTCCCTCCTCCTACCCACTCCATAACACCATTTTCCCACTCCCTTTCTATCCCCAACAGGAAATCTACTGCAGGCCAAGCTGCCTTCTCCTACCATTTCCCTAAACTCTGGTCCTCTTTCCCCCGTCAATTCGCTTTGCCTGTTCTTCCCCCCAAGTCTATTCATAACTTTACATCTCCCTCCTACAACTCTCCCCGACCTCTTACCTTGTAACCCCCATCCTCCCACTCCCACTGGTTGTTCCTGTCCTTATTTTGCTTTCTTGTCCCGCACCAGTCAGATTGTTGCACTGCTCCCGTCTAAATAAAATGTTAGCTACCATATGCAACAATTTTTACACAGATATTAATATGCTCATCTATAATTGTACTTTACTCCTTAATAATTACTGGTGACTATAAATATCAACCGAATTACTGTTTTGTTAAAAATGCATATCAACCGGATTTCGGGTTATTATGCTCCAAAGGCAATAATGGTACAACTCCCTCCCCACTCATATCACAAACATCCCCAAAATCGGCCCCTTCAAAATCACTCTCCGAAACCACCTCACTGACACTCGGAGCTGTAAATGCCCCTGACTGGCCCATACATAGAGCTCCGCCTGGCCCACTTTACAGGCAACGTCCTTCCGGACTGCCTCCTCCCCTAGCAACCCGCACCCCCCGGTATCACTACCTAGATCTCCTAGCGGTACCTTATTTATATGTATACTACACTAACTGTAAATAATTGGAAGCCTTTGTACACCTTTGTATTACTGGAACTGCTTTGTGTGTTCTTTTATTGTATCTCACTTGTAATGTTCTCCATTGTTGTACTTCACCACCAACTGGTGTCTACCCTCCCTGCGACGAGGTGCCTTTGTAAATGAGTCTTTGACTCAAAGGTTGTAAATTCGAATTATGAAATAAATAATAATAACTTGAAATCCAGCTGATATGACACTTCATAATAACCTGAAATCTGGTTGATATGACATTCCCCAAAGAAACCTGTATTCCATTGTTTCACAAAAAGTATTTTCAACTGTGCTTTATTCATGTACTGTTCAATTTCTTCAAAAATAAAAAAAAAAAAAAAAAAAAAAAAAAGTATTTTTCTTTCAAGCTGCTAGAAATACAGTCATGACCAGCAATTATAAACAAGTATTTGTCAATGCCGGATGTTGCCTCACTGGCATTGGTATTGGTGGTACAGGAGTTAATGCATAATAGGAATGGCAGTGAAGTATTGAACTGACTCCAACCTCACCCCCACCCTGAAGAGACATTTTCAACTGAGGCATTTTGGGACCTCCCCTCATGAACAGTGGCACTGTGATTTTGTTAATCTGTCCCAAAAGTTGACTTCCCACAGTGACCAGCCATTCTGTGCCACAGGTGCGAAAACACATTTTGAGCAGGATGCGAAAAATGACAGCTGTACTGTTCATAAAGAGGTGTGAAAAAACGCTAGTCTTGAAAATATTGCACATTTGCGAAATTACAAGGGTGTATGGAAACTGTGCAACGCATGCTTGTAATACAGTAATTTTATGGACTTTCATCACCAAATCTCTTCAGCTTCTCTTTCCAACATTTGAGCCCAGGAGAGAGCTCACAGAACTTCTGAGGAGTGGGATCTGGGGAGGACCCATGTAGAGTCGGCCTGGGTAGGCCCCAGCTCCCTAGCAGCACTGCAGATCTGCACTGCTCGGCGTCCCAGCTAAACTGACCTGCGCTTCTGAAGGGCTCAGCCCTGTCTTTTCTTCCACTCAGTCTCTAAATGGGCAGACAGGGCAGTCCATCAGTCCTTCTGCCCTGTCCTGCCCTCTGACTGGCTCAAAAAGCCCGCCAGTCCATTTGGGAGGGTCCTATTGCATAATCCCTCCTAGAGTCCCTTGTGGTGCCAGCTGCTGGGATCCCTGACCTTCGATTGGCTGATAGAGAGGTCACGGGGCGACAAAATGGCAGCTGTATTTTCAGTAACCAGTTACTGTAGTTTAAGATTTTATGTGAAACCACCAGACCTTCTATGGCTACCTGTCACCTGGTCTGATAGGCACACCTGTATCTAACTGTTTGGTGGTGGTGTGGTGTTGATTTGGGCTGTGTGCTCTCAGTCAGGAGATCCATTATCTGCTCCCCCACCTCTTGCAAGCAGATTTGTGTGCGTTTGCCAGTTTCTTTATTCCTTAAAAGGTGCAGAGCGCAAAACTTCCATGTCCAGTCCCCCCTCCCCAAAAAAAGCGTCTCTGAGCCCCTCGATGCCCACTGGTGTCCCTGGGGCTGCAGTACACTAGAAGGGGTGCTGTGGCTGGCCACCGATGCACCTTTGAAACTCCTGTGGCAGGCAGGTGCTTCCAGCATTGAAAAATTCAAGCTGTAGAGCCAGCTTGCACGTTCGAGCAGGCGGCTGCTCGAACATGCGCACACTGTGGCTATCTTCATGCAGCCTCCTCCAGTTCCCTTTCCAGCTGCAGTCTTGTGGCTGGAGCAAGCAGAAGAGACAGCAGGCAGAGTTTGGGGCAGAATAACAGGATTCCGGAAGGGGTGGAAACACAAGGACCCCACTGAAAATGAGCTGATACCATCACAACTGAGCTATCTTGGGTAATTAAAACAAAAACTAACAAAAAAACTGCTAAAAAAACAAACAAAAAAAAAAAAAAAAAGTTAAAAGCATGCGTAAGTAAACATGACAGACAATGTAAGCAGGTTCACACCATCACCTGCTGTAAACCTAAAGCTTGCATTTAAGCCAACTATGGCTACTTGAAACTAAAATGGGCTTTCAACAGTGTTTCATACACAGACTACCACAAAGTTACTATGCTGCACAATGGTGCAGGAGGGAACAAAGTATAATATAAAGCCCGTACTCTTTTCTCAGAGTGACAATCCTGGTCTAAGTTGTCTGCTTTCGTGGAGACAGGAAGAAGGCTGGTACAATCCACTGGGGGTGGAGCCTGTGCCTCTGTGCTGAATGTCTACTTCCTGTCTTTACAGAAGCCTGGGATCCTGCAACCAGCACTAGGAGAGAAAACATGATTTACTGCCAGGAGAGTGTGCCAGACAGCTGAACAGGATGCTGATTTTAAAATAAACCTTAATGGACTGCTACATGGCCGAACAGGAGCGAGTCATGGGACCGTGTAAGTGACCAGAGTTCATTAAGTGGCCCAGGTCACTAGCATTTGGGTGGCCTGGTCCAAGGAAACAGTGTTAACAAGCATGTCCCAGTCCATGGAGGGTGGCACTGCGCTCCATCACAGAGAGCAATGGCAGCTCCAGGAATTAAGGATGAGTCTGGCACATATATGGATTTTAACCTGGTCTACATCTCCAGCTATGTATCGTTGCTGGGTAACAGCAGATGGAGCTAGTGCACACCCTAACTCTTAAGCCATGTTGATGACAGGGCAGATGAAATTTATAGCGAGGTCTCTTTTTTTTTTTTTTTTTTATGTTGAAGCCCTTTTAAATCCTATAATTAAGAGGGGCTTCGCCCATGAACCGCCCCCATTTTTTCTTTGCAATTAAAATTGTAATAGCCGGCCCGGTGGCGCTGAGGGTTGAGGTGGTGAACGCCACACCTCGTGCCACGCCGGCGATCCAGGTTCGGGAACGAGCCCAGGCCGTCGGGGGTCGGCGGGGAGGACTGGGATTGAGCATCCGTAGACTGCTCTCCCAGTCCTGGGGTGGGCTGAGGGAATCCTGCCGCGCTGTAACGGCTCCTGGGGACCCTAAGGGGCACTACAAGTGCTGGCGATCTGGAGGGGGAAACACAGCGGACGTCTGCACGCTGTGCCCGGACGTCATTGCACATCCGCGTTCCAGGGGACCAATCGGAGGAAAATGGCTGGGCGCGACCATGCAGCTTGATGGCTGCGCTCAGAGCCACCTGGAGGACTTTGGCAGAATCTTGTCGGGAAGGGTCCGGGGCTGTCCTGGCTGGCTGAGGCAGAGGGGGAGCCCTCCAGCAGGATGTCAAGATGGCCGCCCCGGATCTTCCTGGGTGCAGTCTGAGCTACCCAGTTCTCCGGGTGGGCGGAGCCGGCGGCTGGATGCCCCAAGCCGCTAGTGTGCCGCAGCAGGTATATTAAAAAAAAAAAATAAATAATAATAATATTGTAATTTCAACTATAAGTAATCCAAAAACCTACACAAAAGAGAAAAAGTGACATCAAATAGTGATGCAGTCTACTCAAATCTCATTCCACATTTTGGTACCCATTTTGAAAAGGTTGTAAGAAGGACAATATGCACCAAACCCCAGCAGATAGCTTCCCAGGGCATGTGTCCTGTCTGACCCCAACCTAGAGCAGCCCATGGCACAAACTCCTGTGGTAGGCCAGAACTGTGCTCCTCTACAAGGGAATGCTGCATGTGTGCAAAGCCACCAAGGCTGTGTGCAGTACCTGCAGGTGGAGAGTGGGAGAGGATGTGGGGAGACAAACTCAGGCTACATGCTTCCTGCCTGCTCGGAGACCAGGGTGATTCCCCACTGAAGGTCAGGCTATGAGGAATAAGCCGTGGCAGACCACAGGAGACAGGTAAGGGGATTGTCAGGGCTGGCATGTGGCTAGAGAGACCTTAGGAGTGGCGCACTGCTGAGAAGATAAATTCTTTGATTGCAAAAAAATATATAAAAAACCTTGTTTTGTTAAAAAAAAAAAAAGTCAGAATATACGCTGGAGTAAAGATGATTCAAACCTTTCTGTTTTAATTTAAGAAGGACTGTCCCATTCATGGCTGTTCTCCAGTTCCTTGATTCACACTAGGAGTGGCTGACTGGGAAAAAGGGAAAGGGGAACAAAAAAAAAAAGTGTGTAAATGTATAAATCGGGGACATGGGAAGCATAGCATTGTAAAAATTATCGAGCGCCTTCTCCACTCACCCAATGACCTGATGGTAAGAAACGTGACTTTCAATGCGAACAACCTGGTTTGCCTTGGGGGCACGATGCAGGATGCTATCACAGGATACACTGTCAGCATACAATTCCAGTCCTATGCTGCAGTGTGTGTTGGGTGGGTCTGGTCCCAGATCACATCTGGCCAAACCGAAAGGTCTTTTGTCTTAGGTCGCACCCCAGTGGGGTGGGATATAGGAGAGACAAAAAACAGATGGAAACAATGGTTGTGTTCAGTCAAATGACACTGCCTAGCTTTCTCCACCTAGCGATACCCTGGCCTCTGGGTCCCTTGCCACATCGTCTCTGATCAGGATGTATATGTTTGGTTAACTGTCTGTGCTTAGGCACTGTTTAAAGAAGTGCTGGAGGCAGTGAGGTGGTATAGATAAAGCAACTGACTGGTTAAATTTTTTTTTTGTTTTACTACAATTTTCACTTGTTTGCACTGTATTCAGGGATTTATTATCTTTGTCATTTTTATTGTATTCCTTGGAGTGTTGTTTTGCACAAACATGTCTGGGTTAATATGTCTTTCTGGGAAGGGGACGTTTGGGTAAGTTTTACATTTTAGACAGTTCTCCCTTTTTTCCTGTAGGTTGCATCTCATTTGGATGGAGAAGTAAACATTTGTTTGTTGTTTTTTGCCAGAATTTAGTATTTTCTCTACAAGTTTTATTTTCATTAGTCTCTTATACAGTTGGGAACTGGTCTCATAAGAGATTGTCTTGTGGTTGTGTTTCCTTTGTGAAGTGACCTGTTTGTCCTGGAATGGCAACACTGTGACCACTGTAACATGGTATGTAAGCAATCACCGATGAAGGTGGCATCTAATGGGGAGTTAATGCATGGTTGGGACCGTTGTGGCACGAGGCAGGAGGCCGAGGGCATATAACGGTCCAACCATGCATTAACTCCCCATTAGATGCCACCTTCAGAGTGGATTGATGCACTTGTAACAGTCTGTACATGGGTTTAAATGTTACATATAAGTTTCTGCTCATCTTATATAACGCACAATGACACCAATAGAAGTAATCACTTATTTTTACTGTTACTTTTGCAAGTCTGAACCACCCTCACTTACATATATGTTATTTTTTCACTTTCGTATACTACTGCAATTATCAGATTGCCAACGATTGCACTACATTTAATCTATTTCTGACCCGCTGTTAGTTTCCTATCGTCCCTAGGATGACCGCTCCCTTCCTCTTTCACTGCAACAGCATGTGTCTCTGATTTGCATACAGCTGACATCCTTTGCTGCCTCTTCCTGCTACTCTTTCGCTGCTGATATTCGGTTTTCCATAGTGCATTATTTACACTACTCACATTTCCCGACTGTCTCTTCTGTCTCCTGTGTTTGTAGCTGCAGCTGCATACTTACAATTTACGGTCCCATATACCATGAAACTGCTACAATGGTATGCGTTTCCGGATCTTCCCTGTGCTCCTCCATGTTCCCATCCCTTCCATCCTGTCTCACTGACTATTTGTGTCACAGGTTCCTGTCTTGTGTCTGTCCCAGGTGCACTCATTCCACTCCTTTCCAATGTGTGCTTTTCTGGCTTACTGGTCTCTGCTTGTTTCTCTCACATGATTGTTTTATACTGTTCAGCCCATTCCTCCACGCCTCTTTCTCCACATAGCCTAAACATTTTTCTTTGTCTCCCTGTCTACGTTTTGCACTTGCCTCGTTCTATGTTTTGTCCCATTCCCTCGCTGTCACTTGTCCTACTACTCCTGTTGTCTACCTACATGCTACTTCTGAACTTACTCCCTTCTATTCCTTCTGCTCTCCTCTTTTATATACTGCTCTTTTCCCTCCCGTGGCTGTTTTTTGTACTGCACAAGCAACACGGCATTATCGTCTCATAATTCCGTATTGCTTCTCTACCAGCTGACGCTATTCGTCCTATCACCTTTCTTCTTTAGCATTGATTTTTTTTTTTTTGCCATGTTACAAGGTTATGTAGACTCTAGCAGGGAGTTATCCACAGGATCAAGAAGCTCCTTGTGATGGGGTATCGACCAACAAGGAGGAAGAAGTGGCCAAGCTCCATTTTATAAAATAGTTGCAATTTATGAGTCCAACAATGCATGAAGTAACTTATTACATAGTTTTATAAAAAAAGGTAGCAGTACTACAAATTACCATTTAGCCTTATAAAACAGCAAAAGAAAGTGTCCAGTCGTCGTATAGCAATATCTGACATCTTTCTGCTTTAGCCCATGCTGTCCAAAGCAGAATGAGGTAACCACTGACCTTTAAACTGTATGTTGTCCCATGGAGCTTATGCAGCTATGTCTCCCAAATCAGCAGAATCATTAGACTAATGTTCAGCAACATCGAAATTTAGATGCCTGTAAATTTTCTTTCTCCGATGGCTGGTCTCCGGGCTTCCTTACTCCTGGGCTGTACCTCCTGATGCTGATAGGTAGGCAGCAATCAGACCTCTGCAGCAGGGGACATCCAGCCCTCCACTTCCTGTCTTCCTCAGTTCTTCCTAAAGCAGTCCAATGTGGCAATACTACAAGAACTTGGAAACAGAAAACAAGAATTTTAAGGCATATATGGCCCCGAGGCCAGCCGCCTATATACATTCTGGGAGGGAATCTGAAGTCCAGAGACCAGCCGTCGGAGAAAGAAAATTTACAGGTATTTAAATTTTGATTTCTCTCTCCTAAGCTGGTCTACGGGCTTCCTTACTCCTGGGATATACGAAAGCAGTACGTCCCCAGATGTCCCGGGTGGGAAGAATGTCAAAAACCCAGAAGGGTTCCCCACCGCTGAAGCATTTTGAGGCCAAGGATGTCTCCAGCGATGACATCACCTCCAGTGAAAATGTATTTTATTTATTTATTTATTTTTAAATAAAATGAGTGAATGGATGGTCAGATGGCCGCTAATTATGCCTGTGAAGGGGCTTGTGCTCTCAGTGGGCTATGCCAGTTACTCTGGCCTGATCATAAGCTGTGGAGGTGACGGAGAGAATCCAACTGGCTATAAAGCCCAACAAATCCTTGCTACCCAAAAGTTTTGCCTGTAGCTAGCATGAATAAACTTGAGGTTTTGCTAATAGCTTCCTCTCTCTTAATGGTTGTTTTTCTCCCTCTTCCCAGCTTGTGTACGAAATTTTTCTTCCTTGTTGCTTTTTAGAGAGTGGGCATAAGGAAAAAAGAATGAACCCTTGATTGTAATGGAGAGGAGACATAACTTTTTTCAAACCAAAAGTTGGAACTGTTCTAGCCTGAGGAACAAGAGTACAGCTCTTAGGTAAGCAGTGCTGTTAGTTTGCTGGTCCTCCTGGCTAAAGCAATAGCTTTGGGAAAGAGGGCGACCTTTATTTGAGATGCATGATGGACACCTTAAAAGGCTCTAAAGGGGACCTTGGTCATGGCATTGAGAACCATATTACTACTTCAAGGTGGTAGCTTTGGTGTAAAGGAATACATTTTAATGTTGTTGCCTTTAGAACCACCAGACATGGGGATATGGGCCCGACAATTCCCCTGAGTCTGTGAAGAGTGCCCCCCCGTGCAGAAAACTCCAAATTGAAAAGTGGCTGGTTGCAGTCCTTTGGCCAGCTATCGTAAAGGAACTGCAGTAGTAAAGGCGGCTATATTGGGATACCCTAAGTGACTGGAATGAAGCCAGAACCAAAAACCTCCCTGGATTCTATAATGCACTCTAGAGGAAAAAGATATACACACGTTACCCATCATGTCAATAACAGGAGCTCTGTAGCATAACTCCTTGAAAGTTTTTCCACTCCATCTCCAGGCCTAGAGAGACAAGGTGTTGACATGGGATGCAGAACCGGACTTGAAGGAGAATGTCCAGGCTAAACCTGAATTTTAGAGGTGGTCACTTTGACCAGTGAATGATAACCAACTAAGTGCGGGCAAGACACAAGAGACGGACTGGAATCATGACTGTCCTCCCCAGAGCCGCTCTGTGGAGAACTCCTGATAGAGGCGGAATTGGAGGAAAGGCTTACAGGAGACTGAACACCTCCCAGATTATGGGGAAAGTGCCCTGAGCCACCTCTGGATCATCCTTGACCAGTGAACTGAATTGCTTTGCCTTGGAGTTGTGCAAACTGGCGAAAAGATCTGTTTGAGTACTGCCCCACTGTTCTGTCTGGATGTGGGAGGCACTGCCCTTCAGCTGCTATTACCTTGGCCGGCCAACCTTGTGACCGAGTCATTCTGCTGTGGCATTTTCCTGTCCTGGTATGCACATCGCTCAGTGGTGCTCAAGCTAGTGAAAGAGGGTATTCCTTTAGCATCTTTAAGCTTCTTGTGTCGCCCTGAAATTCGGTGCATGTCAGCGCTGACAGACTGTCAGCTGGAAGCAGGCTATCTTGATTGAGGAACTGCTGTTCAGAGTGCCTCTGGGCATGGCCTATTGTTCGCCGCTCAGGGAAGTTTATGCTGTGTCTTGTGTCTAACAGCGATCCCCTGCCCGATGCCAACCACTGATGCAGGTGAGCCCTCCTCAGCGGCTGAGGCTTGTATCGGTCGTGTTCCAGACTTAGTGTGGATAGGCCACCTTGCGTCCCGTTCTGACATCTTACCTGTAGGACTGTCACTGGAGAGAGGGTTTAATCTGTCTCAATGAGCGGTGTAACAAAATAAACAGTTAGCTGAGCAGCCTGTGAAACTCCTTGATGAGTTTTAGCAGATAACTAAAATTTTATTCTCGGGCGGGAGGTGGAGAAGAAACCTTGTGTCCTGATTTGGACTTCGGGAATTCTTTCTCCAGTGGATGAAAAAAAAAAAAAAAAGTGTGCTGACAGGCACTCGACTCCCTCTGCCACTGCTTGTAATGCTTTGTTGAGCTGTGGGGCCTTTAAGCGGGCTATGACCGCTACTAGCATCCTAAATATTGTTTGTGAGTCTGAGGAAGACCACGATATCGGGGTCTGAAGCGGAAGTACTGCTCTCCCACTCTGCACTTGGGATAGAGTGTGTGCCATTACTGGGTGGGAATATGCAAATAGGAATCTTGCAGATTTATTGTAGCTGGAAAAAATCTCCCTTTTGCAAATCCCTGATGACTGATGACAAGACTTCCACCTGGAAGGGTCTGCTGCGCAAACTGTTCGCAAATATGAGATCTAGGACTGGCCTGAGTCTCCCCCCCCCCATGCATTTTGGCACACGAAGAGAGGGAAGAAAAAGCCTCCAACTGCTGAAAATCTGTAGTAGACTGTAAAATCCCCCTTGTGCGATTGTCTGTCTTTCAGATGGGTTGTCAGCGAAAGGGGGGGGGGACTTGGATTAGGCAACCCGTGCTGGTAATGTCTGCGAACCCTCTGTCCAACTCGGTTTGGGCCGATCTGACCAACTCGGTTTGGGCCCATTCATGGAGAGTTTATTGAAAACCTGCCCCCTACTGAAGGAAGTGTGAATAGCGTGTTCTTGTTTCCCCTCCAAGATATCAGTGTTTTAACCCTTAAGGTAAACTTGGTAATGAAGAAGTCATCTGGGGACTTAAGATCGGTCCCCGCCTCTTGAAATGGCATGTGCACCTTGGGCATTTCCCCAGAATCCCTCACTGCCTCCTTCATGGCTGGGCCAAAAAAAGGAGATTACCTTCATTGGGTACAATAACTAACTGGTTCTTACAGAGGCAACTGCTTGCCAGGCCCGGAGCCAGAGGTTGCAGCGAGCCGAGGCAAGAAGAAACATGGTGCGGCCTGCGCATCTGACCGCCTTCTCTTATACATCTACTGCATAAGCCAAAGCCAGACCACTAAAAACTGGGGCCCCTCACCGAAAGGGTTAGGGAGAGAGGATTGGCAGATGCCACCTTGAGATGTTTTTGATGCTGAGTGGGGCACCGGCCTTTCTCTGCCCTGGGTCCCGGAGAGAAGTCCCTCCTTCAGCCGAGGTGATAGACTGCCTGGTTAGGTTTAAAATTGGAGGATCAATTCTAGGGTGGTCTGGTCACATTTCCGATTGCGTCTTGCCAAACTCTTAGAAAACTTGGAGAGTCACTAGGTTCTTGGAGAGCCACTGGATAGGTGCGTCCTGGACCTTGCCATTCCTCCTTTAAAAGTTCCCTATGGCTGGAGGAATAAGGAAGCTGAGGCTGGTCTGGTGGCAACTGCCCAATGAAAACCCTGTATCATTTGGGCGGGAGCCTTGGAGGCAGATCCGAGGTGAATCTTGATTATGACCTCGTTTAGGAAAAAGAATAGGCCCTCCAGGTCCAAGACTCTGGACAGCGAGCCTACTGGGTATCAGAGTAATTGCGAGTATAACTGCTTCCCTGCTGATGAGGACTGGGTATCAGAGTAATTGTGAGGATAACTGCTTCCCTGCAGATGAGGAGAGGGCTGAGGCCCTCTTTCTTGCACGATGAGGATGGTTTGCGTTCATGTGAGGTCCTCCATCTAGTGCTCCCAGAGGTTGTCCGTGGAGCCTGCAGGGTACAAGCAATGGCCCTTATTCTGGCTGCGGACTGTTGCGACTCCCAGTGACCACTGCTCTGTCACACCCTGAGGTTGCCGCTTGCTCAGGCCTGTCTGCCTGTGGCTAACATGCTGGGTCGAGGAAGGGGCTGCCTCTTTCGCGGTCTCGACATTCACAGATGCCGCCTTCTAACAAATTAGGCAAGTGACCTGGCTAAAGAGATTAGAAGTGTGTCCCTCTCTCATCTCAGGCCAGGCGGACCATCCCAGGATTAGTTGTGGGAACAAGCAGCCCTGGCATTGAAAAAAGGGGCCTACGCCTCTTCCACCCCAAGGGGGTTTCCTGATTCTATGCCGCTGAAGCTGCGATGAATTGTGCTGGCCCTTTCAAGGCATAATACTGCACCGGTCCTGTAACTGTCCTTGTGTAATCCATACATGTATGTTAATTCTCAAGACTATGCATGAATCCAGCCTCTGGGGAGTCTCTGCAGACAACTCTCTGAGTATCACTTCTTGCGGTTTGGTGGGGTAGGGGGTGCGCAGAACGCTAAGCAAGGCTCCGTAATAGCGCTCCTCCTGCGCTGTAGCACATGTCAATGAAAATCCCTGAGACAGACGAGCCGCTAAAGCCGCACCGCAGGTCCACCTTCAACTAGTGGTTAAGGAGATCAGATTGCCGGCCACTGACTGGTTGCTTCCGATTTCAGCTCCCTATAATAATAATAATAATTTTATTTGTATAGCAACTTTCAATATATCAAGGTGCTGAACAATTTTAAAAACAATTCAAAGCTCTAAATAAAAATCATAAAACATCCATAAAAAGATCAGCATATCATCAAAATAACATATTTATAATAAAATCCAAGCATAATAAAATGACAATTATCTGAGAAGGCCATATTCCATAAATATATTTTCAAGTCTTTCTTGAATAACTCCACGGAGGTGCACTGCCGTAACTGGCATGGTAGAGAGTTCCAAAGAGTGGGTGCAGCATGCGAAAACGCTCTGCTGCCAGAGGATTTTAGACTCACTCTTGGGATCTCTAACAACCCCATGTCGGCCGAGCGGAGTGATTGGTCAGGGCAGTAAGGGACCAGAAGGTCTTTCAGATAGGCCGGACCCTGATCGTGAAGGGCTTTGAAAGTCAATAAAATGACTTTAAAGGTGATCCGCCACCGCATAGGAAGCCAGTGCAGTTCGCGCAGCACGGGAGTGATATGACAGGACCTACTATGCCCCTTAGCCCATCAGATTAGGGCTCCTCCTACCTTTCAGCACTCGTCGACGAAAAGTCCCTGTATGTTGACGAGCTGAATTGTCATGTTGCTGGCCCACCATCGCCAAGCGGCGGATACGAGCAGAATGCCAGTCGCCGATGGGAAAAAATACGGGGCCACCATTTGTATGGCGATACATTCTCCCCCAAGGCCTCCGGTGCTGTTTCTACCTCGTAACCCAACTTTCACTGCAAGGAGGAGATATATCCTTTGTAAGCACTTTGGTGCACGGAGGAGATATATCTGCTGTTTTAATTCCTCAAAGCAACTTCCCTGTAGTGAAGAAGCATTTCAGATTGCAGAAAACGTGGGAGAAAGAAACCCATGCAATGGATTGTGGCCAGTCATGCTTCCCAAGCACTCCAGTGCCGTTTTAAAGCACGGGAGAAAAAACCCAATGCAACAGAATGTGGCCAGTCATGCTTTCTAAGCACTCCGGTGCCGGGTTAACTCCCCATCACCGACTTTTTGCTTTCTAAGCGGCCAGTCATGCTTTCTAGGCACTCAGGTGCTGGTTTAATTCCCCATCACCAACTTTTTGCTTTCTAAACACTCCAGTGCCGGTTTAACTCCCCATAACCGACTTTTTGCTTTCTAAGCACTTCGGTGTTGGATCAACTCCCCATAGACGACTTTCACTTCAGATTGAGTGCAGAAAAGCGCAGGAGTGCCGAAAATGCGGTGGAAAAAAAACAACGCAGTGAAATGGGGCCAGTCTGTGCAGCTTGCAAGGTTGAGACTGGAACCCACATTATAGAACTTACATACACTTGCGGTTCCAATCCAAACTTAAATCCAAATTGCTTGACTTACAGTCTGCGGTCTTCAGCTCTGCCACATGGCAGAGCTCTGCTTGAAGAGACCCTGCCAGTCTTAAGGCAGGAAGTAAACTGAGGAAGACAGGAAGTAGAGGGCTGGATGTTCCCTGCTGCAGAGGTCTGATTCCTGCCTACCTATCAGCATCAGGAGGTACAGCCCAGGAGTAAGGAAGCTCGGAGACCAGCTTAGGAGAGAGAATAGGTGAGTTGGAAGTTGAAGCCCTGACCTACTGCTGCCAGAATCATGGGTTTAAATCTATCTCGGGTCATGTGACATGAGAGTGGTGGTCTCAGTTCAGTACCCAGTGGTCTAAATCACAAAATTAACCACATAAAAACCTGTCACACAACTGACCATATCTGCTGAAAAGTCAACAGAAAGGCCTTGCTATGATGGTGACCTGGGTGTTTTATCAGGGGCCAGCAGCAACCAAACCTCCCTCTGTGCCATAGTGGAAAGTGCAGCAGGGGAGACTCAGATGGGAGGGTCTGGATCTGGCCTGCAGGTGGATGACTTTCAGTGGCTCCTGAAATGGAAGGGGAATATGAAAAGGGGGATGCACGCTGAGCAGATGCCATCTCCATCCTGGTTCACTCTCGTGAACTGCCCAGATCTCAAGTCCTCACTTCACCCACCTTTCCAATGAACAGTCCTGGCCCTGGGGATCCCCTGCACCAGCGCCCTAGAAAGAGGTTAACTCTCTAGTGACAAGGGTTCCAAGTTGGTGATGGCTGAAGCAGGGCCCACTGGCTGGCAAAGATAAGGAATATTAACAATACAGACTAACAGACTTGGAAACTGAATTTTTCACTTGATGAAAATATGTAGCCTCTAAACCACAAATTACAAATTGGGCACATTTTGACTGAAAACAGCATTTGCCAGATCAGTTCTGAACACGAGCCAACACTCCCATTCCCAAATAGTATGGGCAGAAATCCCAACAGAAAGGGAATTCATATGCCTCACTCTCTAACTTCAGAACCAGACTTTGTTCAGCAGTTGTTCTGATTCTAGGAAATGATACGATGCGGTTTTACAAATGAACTCTGAGATTATCATCTCAATTCAAAGGCTCAAAGCCTATGTAAAGCATGCTTGTTTCCTGCGATGCTA
The DNA here is from genome assembly GCA_016271365.2 of Neoceratodus forsteri. NCBI lineage: Eukaryota > Metazoa > Chordata > Ceratodontiformes > Ceratodontidae > Neoceratodus > Neoceratodus forsteri. The sequence goes on from JADMNL010000024.1 coordinate 340,499,359, forward strand.
CCACAGGCAACACCACTATGGAAGTCTAGAGGCTCTCTTCATTTGAAAGTAGGTATGATGACAGTCAAGGGCAACTCGCTCAGCAGTTATTTTTTGGAGATCTGCAAGGCTTCATTTATTCCCTGTTTTGCGATGGATGGGAGGAAGGTGTACAAAATCTAGCTAACACATGATATTTTAGAATGGACAACCCTAAAAATTGCACTGGAAAATGTACAAGTATTAAGCTACACCTGCTGACTATCAGAAGCAAGCTGAACGGTACGCAGTGCTTCAGAACACCTAATAAATGACGCTTCTTAATCATTACATCACCACCATCCAATCACACTTTATGCACAAGACAATACTTTTTATGTATGTGCATATATCAGTTTAAGAATTCTGGGGATATTTGTTGGTAATACCTATGCTACAGTACAGAACTGCAAAATTTAAATACCGTAATGAATTCATGCATTAATAAAACCTTTAGAACTGGCCCAGTGGCACTGAGGGTTGAGGCATTGGACGCCACATCTCGCACCACGCCAGCGACTCGGGTTCGGGAACAGACCCAGGCCGCTGAGGGCTGGCAGGGAAGAGGAAGGACTGAGCATCCCACGACGGCTCTCCTTCCTCTGGGGTGGGTCAGGGTACTGCAGCGCACTGTAGCGGTGACTAGCAGAGGCCAGTAGCACTACAGCAGTGAGCAATGGTGGGGGGGAGTGCGCGGTGGGCATCTGCACGTATGTGCTCCGGACGCCACTGTACGTCCTGCACTCCAGGGGGTTAGATAACTTGGTGGAAAATGGCGGGGCAGCGATCTCTGTGGCTGATGGCCATGCCTGGTGCCCCCCCGGCTCCTGGGGGATCCTGCACACGGAATGTGTGAGCGATGAAAGGCTGACTCCACATGGGGGATCCAGACCAGCCCCGGGGGACTGTGGGTACTGGCGGCTGGGGATTGCAGAGATCCGCTCCGCTCAAGGAGGAAAAAAAGAGATATATGATAAAAAATAAAACCTTCAGATACACTAAATGCATATAGCTCTTTTAAGGTGCATGTCGTAATGTTTCTTTAATGTGTTGTTTTGTTTGTACATTGCCTTGAGCCTGAGATAGGTGCTTAAAATATAAAGCTATCTAGCTAGTAATCTCATAATAATCTGCCATTTTTGTTTTTTTCAAATTCATTGGAACAAACATTAATGAAAATTTAGTTGGGCCAGTGGATTTGCCCAGTCACTAGCCCTGCTGGCTAGTAGCTACAAAACATAATTTCAACCAGATATGTACTTCCTGCATTCTGAATTTCCCTTCCTGATTGCACAGCCCTTAGCATACACAACCAATGCTCATATGACGTTACATTTTTACGTGTTTTATTTAGAAATTAGTAAAAGGGAGAGGCACGCTAAGTGGAGTCTCATTTCCAGGTGTGACCTAGTTGGGGGGCCTTTAAAACCTGAGAACCCAAGTCTTCTGATGACCCAGGGCTGTGATGCAAACCCGGGTTCATGAGCAGACCAAGACATTATTGATCGGACAACTTGTTGGGCAGAGCACTGCACACAGTAGAGCATCCCAGCCAGAGGAGGGTTAGCATTGTGATCAACTACCACAGTGACCCCCTGGTGGAGGGCCACGGAGCCTGCCTTTCCACTGGAGCTGTCAGCATGCAAGGCCAACAGCGTGCAGTACATGGGGCGTGGTGTGACGGATGCAATAAGGTCAGAAGCTAAATGTTGAAGGAAAATGGCAGCCGCCAGTATGACAGAACCAGCACACTCAGGACACCTACACTCCCTACTGCATTACATCTGATCTCAGGTTCCTACGAGGGGGATGCGCCTCCCAGATAGTCCTGCAATGGAGTGGAAAACTGCGAAGCCATAAGGAGCAGGTAAGGGGGTGGTCAGGCAGTATGCTTTTCAGAGCATGACAGTGGAAGACAAGATAGCCAACCCCTAATGTAAGTTTAGAAGAACAGCAAGCAATATCCAGCACTCCTTCGGACACATGTAGTCAGTGAAGAAATTTGTAAATGACAACCGCAGCCAAAGTCAATTGTTTATTGCCTTTGAAGAAACATGTCAACAGGCACAGCCCCCAGCTTTGGAGGCAACAGGTAGAACAGGTTCCCCTAGGAGGCAGTCAGGGCTGGTTGGCAGCAGAATCAAACAGATGGGGTATCCAGCCAGCAGGAGCATAAAAACCCTAATGGGGGGGAAAAAGATGGAGGAGGACTGAATAGCTCTGTAGGTTAGTAGAGGGTTAGGAAGCCTTTTACTGGACCTCTAGGCTACTGGTTCAAATGTGGTTGGTAATGACCACTGTCAATGGATGGCTGTTCGGCAGCCTACATGAAACTGAGTGTGATGGTCTCAGGCCAGTTCCTAGTAGGCAGATATACACATAATAATAATAAAAAACAACAACAAACACAACTGGTAATGAATAGCACCCTTGTTGACGATCTCACATGAGAGGCCAAGGACTGAATGAGCATGGAGTTTGAAATACTCTCTTATCTACATAGTGACCCCGCCATAACAAGGAGGAGACATTTAACCAATGCAATGTATGGAAACCTGCACTGTGATTGCCTGTGTTACCAAAAAACTCACAAGTGCACTCCTCTATCCCAGCAAAAGACCAGGATTCTGGTTATAATGAAAATAACACTCTCTAATAAGAAATCCATCCAAGTGCAGATGAGCTTCCAGTACACAACAGGCGGAAGCCCAGATGTTTCGCATCCCCCATTCCCATCTCCGATGAATGGAAAACTGCTACCACAGTAACTGCCAAGTCCTGAAAACCCTTTATGGAATGCTAGAGGGTTCCCACCACAGTGCCCACTAGTTTCACACACATCACGTCAACAAATCTGAAGCATGATTACAGAAAGAGTTAAAAAACATTTCTTTAACTTTTTGTGGTAGCACAAGCAAAATCTTTAAGCATGTTTTGCCTATAGGAAACACCTTTAATATCTAGTGTAACTCTCCAAAACCTGCTTAAGAACACTTGTAAAGCGAGTTAGTTAAGAGTGTTTAAACTTTTGTTCCACGAGGATTTTAACTCTTAAAACAGCTATTTAAAAAAAAAAATAATGAAACATTAATTAACACACACCCTCTTGCCTGCAGTAGCTACTGCTCCTTAACCCATTAAAAAGGTACGACACATTAATCCTAGCACCTGCATAGTTGGTTACACCAATGAAAATAATTATTCCCACCCATCAGCCTTGAGGGCTACTGGTAATCAGCTTTAACCACCAGTTTTGACTTTAAGTGCCTGTTTTCCCTAGGAACCTTGTTCTCCCCAAACAACAATAATCCTTTGTTTCCATTAATTTAGCTATTAGAACCACATATTTTTCCACTATACCTAGTCACAAAAACTCCAGCCTCAAAAGTTGGCTAATCAAAAAAAAACAAACAACAAAAAAAACAAAAACAGAAAGCATATACCCTTACCTTTAAAGATCAACTATCCTGCTCTTTTTCAAATTGCCCCCATGAAGCATTGAGAATCCTTACCTGCCTCCAATTCATATGCTGCCAAAATCTCCATTTGTATTTGTCCATATTTTGGCTACATGGAGTACAGCCGAGCCAGTCCCTTCCACTTTCTGGTACCTCCTGACACTGCAATCTGCCCCCACGCTAGCATGTTTTGTGATGTCACTACATGGAGAGAGCGGGGGTGCACTCCATCGACATGAATGGGGCCATTTTTTAAACTCTGTTTTTCGAACTGTAGATGGTCATCATGAACAAATCAAGGGCACTGCTCAACGAACTGATCACAGGCCGTATAATCCTTGGACATTCCAGTATTACCCATACTGACCACCCTGGAGGGTATTACTGTGCTTAGAAAATGGGTTACTCATAAAAATTAAAATAAAATATTACAAAATGTAAGCAAAAACTTACAAATTAGTAAAACTTAATAGAAAATCAATTTTCTTGTAAAGTAGTCCCTCGCTAGTAGAGCACTGCTGTGTTTGAGTTTTTTTTTTTTTTTAAGCTAGTTTTCACTTCTCTTGTGTTGTGCGTTTGTTGCTTGCTGTTTAACCTCCCCCCTAAAGTAGCAGCACACCTTTTCCAAGTACCCCTAGAAGGCAGCACGATCGGTGGTCAGGTGGCGAGCACGGGGTCGGGGAATGAGAGGAGCAGTACTTTTCTGAAGGTATCTCCTGCAGATGGAGATGTGCTGCCAGGTTGTGGCAGCACAGGCAGCAGGTAGGTGGTGGGAGTATAGAACTGTAGATCAAAATATGGTATCATTTTATCACAGAAACATAGAATCTGTCAACAGATATGGACCATGCAGGCCACCTAGTCTGCCCATTTCCTTACTCACTGCTGCAGCTCCAGATTCTATTTAATCTGCAGCTCTCCTGCTCTGCACATCTCCAGGGCACCCTTATGTCTATCCCATGCACTCCTGAACTCCCGTATTGTTTTCGCCCCCACCACTTCTGCTGGAAGGCTGTTCCATGGCTCCACCCTTTCAGTGAAAAAGTACTTCCTAACATTACCTCTGAGCCTTCCACCTTTCAGCCTCATATCATGCTGCCTTGTTTTTGTGATTTTCTCTGAAATATGCTTTCCACCTGTACCTTGTTTATTCCCCTAAGGTACTTGAAAATCTCTATCTTATCTCCCCCCTCTCCCTTCTTTCCTCCAGTGAATAGATGTTAGGGTCCTTAAGTCTTTCCTCGTAGGGCTTTTAGTGCAGTCCATGTACCATCTTCGCTGCCCTTCTCTTGACTGCCTATATTTTGTCAATGTCCTTCCGAAGATGTGGTCTCCAGAACTGGACACAGTACTCCAGCTGAGGAGCTGAGGCCTCACCAGTTATCCGTACAGTGGCATCACCACCTCTTTCCTCCTGCTCGTTATGCCCCTTCCTGTGCACCCCAAAATTCTGTTTTCTCTCCCCACCGCCTTTTCACACCGTTTGGTCACCTTCAGGTCATCAGATGATAACCCTCAGGTCTCTCTCCTGACTTGTGGTAGCCAGAATTTCCCCACTCATCTTGTACTCTTCCCTTGGATTCCTGTGACCCAGGTTCATGATCTTGCATTTTTTTAGCATTGAAACTCCATTGCAAGACACATGACCACTCCTCTAATAGGCTTTGGTCCTTTCTCATTTTTTCCACCCCCTCCGGTGTGTCCACTCTGTTGCAGATCTTGGTGTCATCTGCGACGAGGCACACTTTTCCCTCCAGATGCTCTGCAATGTCGCTACTGAAGACACTGAATAAGACTGGCCCCAGCACCAACCCCTGTGGCACCCCGCTGGCCATCTCCCTCTCCCTCTCCTCAAATTTCATGCCATTTACCACCACCCTCTGAGTCCTGTCCCTTAGCCAGTTCCAACCCACTTTACCACCACAGGACCCAGTCCCAGGCTCCCTAATTTATTTAGCAATCTCCTGTGCGGGGCAGTGTCGAAGGCCTTGCTGAAATCCAAGTAGGCTACATCCACCGCCCCTCACTGATCTACCACCCTGGTTACCCAGTCAAAGAAATCTATAAGATTCGTCTGACAGGACCTTCCTGCTGAGAATCCATGCTGCCTTGGATCCTTTTAACTAGATGGCTTAAATGATCAGTGGTATTTAAATATTTTGGATCGACGATATCATTTATGTACGGCAGGGGACATCGCAGAAATTGAGACATTCATGAATTTGAGACACAATAACGATCAAAACTTGTAGTTTACATACACTGCCAGCAGGGACAGCACCAATTTCCTTGACGTGATCTAAACCAGACCTTTGAGAGTGAAAGACAAAGTGAAAACTAAATGTTTTAGAAAAAGTACTGCCACAAATTCTGTGTTAAGGGTAGATAGTGCTCATCCTACCACACTGAAGGACTCTGTGCCCTCCAGTCAATTCCTGCATCTGCGCAGAAAATGCTCGGATTATGAGGTATTTCTAGGCTAAGGAGTCAGAATTTAGATTAATGGTATGGGATTATTCTAGAGGCCTTGTACAAGAGTCAATGAATAAAGCATATTCCAACAGTATGGAAGAACTGCTGGAAGTAAACAAAAAAGAGGGAAATGGAATTGGTCCAGTCACGTTTATGACAGAATTCAATAACTGGTCTGGGAAAGTAGTGAATATTATACATCGTAACTGGCCCATATTATTGGGGGACCCACAGGTAGCTGATGCAGTAGGACCCAAAACCCGAGTTTCCTTCGGCAGTGTATTAAACTAAAGAGACAAACTTGCTCACAGCAGATTACCATCAGAACCAAATCCTACTTCATACTTAAACTAGCCACCCAAAAGACCTATGGGCTCATACAGGTGCCAAAGTTGCAATATCTGCGATTCCTTTGTTCACCTGTGCAATCAGAACCTTACATTTCAGATTAAGGCATGCATAACATGTGATACTCCTTTTGTGGTATATGTGCTTTGGGGCCCTTGCAACATGTTATACACAGGTAGCACTGTCTGTAGTCTGAAGACTAGGCTACACGAACATGTGAGGTCCATACCCAACATGAGGGAAGACACCCCTGTTGGACTTCATTGTATGCAGCATCATGCTTCCTGTCCTGGAGATTTGAAATTCATAGGACCGGAATCTGTCCCAGCACCCTAATATTGGGGGGACGGGGGTTGGGCAGGGTCCACCTTCCACTAAGGAAAGAAAGCCAGTGGAGTTTTAGGCTACAAAGTGTCAAATCCGCTGGCTTAAATGATCAGTGGTATTTAAAGCCTTTTTAAAAGAAAAGGTAAATGAAAATTATCTCATGCTCACTGCCTGTACTCATGTTTCTTCCTTTTTTCTGTTTCTCTCTTTTTAGGAAATACTGTACATCTGCATTTGTCACTCCCTCACCTTTCACTGCCTGCATACGATTCCCCGGTGTGAAACTCAGATGTCTGAAGCCATGAAATGACAGAAGGGTGATCACATGATTCCTCCTCTTTTTGCTCATTAGGATTTGGACTTGTATAGTGCTGCAGATCTATTGATAATTAATTTTTTTTTGGAAAAAGAAATTAGTCTGATCCTGCGCTCTGTGTGATGACATTTTCATTGAAGTGTTTAAAAGAATACTGTGTATATAGATATGAATTTTTTTGTATTCTGTATTTAATTTATTCGCCTTTGTACTTTTGTTTGATGTCATCACATCTGTGGGGTATTTATATGATGAGTTTTCTTTTCCTGCCACACCCCTTACGCGAAGGCTGTGAAGCCGAAGCGCTACGGTTTTGGCTGCAACTCGAGCAGCACACAGCTACAATAAAACTGGTATTTTTCTCCTGCAAAACAGGATGTGTGCATTCCTGTGCCTTTGACAGAGAGTACTGGTAATCTGGGACCTCTCACCTCTGGCAGCACTCTGCCTCAGCAATCCAGCTCACAGGTGCCTACATGGCTACAGGGAACAGCCACCTAGTCCTGTGGCTAGTGCTCCAGCTGCCTCCCAGATCCACCAGCTGCTCATCTTGTAGGATCCAGCCTACAGGTGACCACGTGGCACTGGGTCTGAAGAGTGCTGGTGGCCATCAAACTGATGGTCCAGTTGTCTTTTCGTTTTCTTCCCACGCAGAGGACCCAGTGGCAGTGAGCCCAGTTTTGTGTCGGCTTGGCATGTGTGAAGAGTACCAAGAATAGGAGAGAAAGCTTGCTGGCCTGCTATCGGGGGTTGCTGGTGTGGTGGAACAAGCCCCCCCAAGCTGGATGTGCTGTGAGAGGCAGCGCTTTTCCCAGTCAGCTGAACAACTCTGCATACATACAGAAACACAGACAATGACAGCAGAAAAAGACCACAGGTCATTCATGTGACTATAGGAGGAGATGTAACTTGAGAGGTCATTAAGGAAAATCAAGAAGAGTAAGGGGTTAGGGACAGAGCCCCAGGGTACACGTGAACTGAATGGGAGGTGTTGGAGAGTCAGCCACCCCAAAGGACAGCCTCTGACCTGTCCTCCAGATAGAAGCAGAACCATTTGACTGTAAGATCTGACAGGGCACCTCTTGAAGGCTTGTCCAGCAGACCCTGTCAGAGCACCATTCTGTTTACTTTTTTATGTGCTTTTGTACCATGTTAATACTTTTTATTATTGTATTTCCTGTTCCCTTTCCCTGAGGTCTCACCTGGAAACGAGCCAAGGCTCAGTGTGCCTTTCACAGTTACCAATTTTATAAATTCATAAATAAATAAAATAATATAAAATAAATACTGATCTGATATTACATTTCATTGTTTTCAATGGAGCACTGTTATGAGAACATTTGGCTTGGTATTAAGGGTGTTTTCATAAAACAGGGCCCCTCCATTTTTGTATTTCTTTTGTACACTGTTGTGCAGGTTTTGCAAAGTTACTAAACTTGCATTTAAAATGATCATGGGCATAATGATGCCCGACGCTGCAGGCGTAGGGCCTTATAACACCTGGAAGGTCCAGTAGTGCCCATACTGCCCACTTTGGAGGGTATTATTCCACTTAGAAAATGGGTGAATCATACATTTTTAATAAAATATTACAAAATTAAAAAAAACTTACAAATTAGTAAAAATTAATAGAAAATCAATTTTCTGTAAAGTAGTCCCTCTACTGGTATACTCACCAGTAGAGAGCACTGCTGTGTTTGAGATACTTTTTTTTTTTAATCTAGTTTTAACTTTTCTTTTGTGTTGTGTGTTTGTTGCTTGCTGTTTAACTCCCTGCCCCCCAAACAGAAGCGCCCCCTTCCCCAAGAACCCCTGGAAGGCACCTGAACATGATCGGTGGTCAGGTGGAGATAGTACGGCCGGGGGATGAGCGAAGTGGTACTTTTCTGAATGTTGCTTCCGCAGATGGAAACGTGCTGCCGGATTGCGGCAGCATAGGCAGTGGGTAAGCAGCAAGAGTACAGAACTGTAGATTAATTGTGCAAGCAAACCTTAAATAAAGCACCCATTCCTGGAGGCTCTGGGTGCTATACATTGTAAAACAACATAAATCAACATACAGCATACAGGGCATGAATAGAAAATAAGATAAAAATTAACTGCAATAGCTCCATATGAAGTCCGAACTATCCACTATTTATCTGACACAAAATGGCCACCCAGGAGATAATGAGTTAAAATTAAGATAAATAAGTGAAGCAGCTGGATTTCCGCTTGCGGCACCGGCGACCCAGGTTAGGGAACTGACCCGGGTCGCTGGAGGGCCGGCCTAGGAAGTACGATAGAGCATCCCAAGGACTGCTCTCCTTCACCGGGGGGAGGGTGGGGTGTGCGCCTGGCGCTTGATGGACCCCTTGGCAGAGGCTGGGGGTTGCACAGCTACCGGCGCTAGCAAGACCAGGGGGCAGGGTGGATGCAGGACATCACTGCACGTCCCCAAGAAAATCCAGGAAAAATGCCGGCTCGTCTCTCTCCACCGCCCACTGCCACTGATGCCCGTTGGGGGGGTGTCCCGCTCTCGTGGCTCTGACCCGGGGAATCCGAGCTTGCCCACTATGTCCTCCAGGAGTGAGAAGCCCCTTCGGCAGCCTCGCCCAGGGGGGGTAAGCCTGGGCCTGGGGGCGGCAGGCAGACTCATGCTGAGGAAGGGAGCTGAGGCCAGAAAGACGAAAGAAAAAAAAAAAGAAGATAAATAAGTGATGAAGTCTATCTAAAAAATACTTATAAAACAGCCAGTAAATTAGAATAAATCAAAAGTGCAGTGAAAGATGCAGTGCAAGGAAGCTGACATTGGGAAGGTATTTATTTAATAAAATAAAAAAAAATTTTTTTTTTTTTTACTGCATTTAAACCACTTACATTGGTTTCAAGTTGCACGGGGTAGGGAGCCCACTTGCTTGTTTCTCTCACTTAGCAAGCAGCCAAAAATGGCAACTTCTAAGTTTTAAAATCCAAACTGGTAGGGTGATACCAGTTTGGTACTGAGGCAAGGCAGGCTAGCAATGGTTCTTTCCAGGGCTCTATTGGTACTTAATGTACCAGCTTGGCATGGTTCTCAGCCAATCACAGAGCAAAAAATTTTCCTTTTTTTTTTTTTTTTTTTGTTGTTACAGAACTATAATAAATACTTGGCCCATACTACCCACTGACTACAATGCAATGAGAAACCTTGTTTCACACCCGGATGATGTTTCTCTGCGAATAATGGATGATGGCTCAATTCACACTCTGTTTTCTGCTAAAGTTATGACATTTCTGCCAATAAGAGAAGAATGGCCGTATAATTTACTGTTACTCGGTAAAGTGATATCATACAATCTTACCTGCCTGCAAAACCAAAAACAACCTGCCTGCAACACAACCAAAGTAATACTGACCCACCCCCAACTAAATCTGTACAAAAGCCAACCCGGATCTGAACAGGCTATCGGCATGGGATTCAAATATTCAGTATATGTAATGCTCCATGTAAAACCTGGAATGAAGCCAGCCCACGGCACAGTGGTAGTGCTACCACTCATGGCCTTGTGACCGGGTTTGAGGCAGCAGGAAGCTAGAGGGCGGCCGGGGGCTCGAGCGTTCAGGAACTGCTCACCTTCTCCGGGAGGGAGGGGCGGAGGCTCAGTGCTAGCTGACCCCGGGTGGAGACCAGTATGCAAGCCCAGCCAATAGTAGAGGGAGCCATGTGGTGCCCGCTGGCGCTTTGCACCTTGACGTCAGGGCACACACCACAGGCAAAATAAAAAGCGGAAGATGGCCATTGGCACCGTCGGTAGACAAAGCGCCCGGCCCGATCCCCAGCGCCTCCTTCCTGCCTGCCTATGAACCAGCATCCCAACGAAATTAGAAGTATGGGGTATTCGGGCCCCACCTCAACCCCGTCTGAGGGGTAGGTCCAAGGCTCTGTGAGGGATGGACCGCTCGGAAGGTAAGGCAAGAGAGCGGGGACATACAAGGCATGGCAACTCCCAAAGAGTGGAGTGCCGCAGGCCAGAGGGGGGATAAAAAGAAAGTAAAAAAACAAAAACAAAAAAAAAAACTGGAATGGACCAAATCCCTTAATGCAAGGCACCTCGCCCACTGTGCCTCCTTTTATCCAAATTCTGGTTTTGCTCTTTTCCCCCCTACCTCTCCGCTCTCCTCCCCTCTCCTACCTTCTTCTACCCTCCCTGTAACACCGTTTCCCACTCCCTTTCTATCCCCACAGGAAATCTATTGCTGGCTATGGCACCTTCCCCTACCAGTTCCCTAAACTCGTTGTCCTTTCACTCTGCTTACGTTGCTTCTTCATGACTTTATATCTCCCTCCTGCAACTGTCCCCAACCTCATACCTTTAACCTGCACCCTCCCAGTCCCATTGGCTGCTCTTGCCATCATGTTGCTTTCTTTCGGCCTGTACCAGCTGGATTGTTTCACTGCTCCTGCGTAAGTAAAATGTCAGCTATCTTATGCACCAATTTCTACATTACACTGAACATATTAATATGCTCAACTATAATGTACTGTACTTTGCTCCTATGTTGATGCACTTTAATGCTCATTTATGTAAGGATATATTCTGCTAATGTACTTTTTATTCTTCTATTTATTGTACCACCCCCACCCCGACCGCATCTGGAAACAAGCGATCGTCAGCTCAATATGTCTTTACAAGTTAAATATTTGAAATCAATTAATTCTGATATCTGCTGCATTTCAGTAAATTCCAGCACTCTGTTTTCTAAATGTTTTTTCTTCCAACCACGTAATACAACACAACAGACATTGCAGCCTGTGAAGAGCTGTGTCATTTAATCTCGTGAAGCTGGGGCTCAGTAAGCACGTGAGTTGGGTCTCATGGTTCATTTTGTACCTAGCTTTACAGGCACCCATGCACACAGTAATCCTCTGTTCTCACAGAGTACAAACAGACACAGTATCCTACATCATGACCGTCAATATCCTAGGGGTGGTGAGCTTGCACTGCTGCAGGACCTGAACTTGCATGACTGATGTGGCAAGTAGCTGCCCATCTGACTGCATGGAGTGAGGACTGCAAACTCCCCATACTTTGATTAATAAAAGCTAAAAGAAAAACACAACTCAGATTTGCACCATCACCAACTACTGGTTAAAAAAAAAAAAAAAACACCACTAGCAAGCCATAAAAAAGTCATTTTCTAGCAAAGGTATTCAATATAAAGAATGGATGACAACCTGAATTTTTTTTACAAAAGCATACAAGGAACTCTTTGCATCTCACACACAACTACAAATGCTGCCTGACTTCTCTTATCCAACACCTAAAAAAAGAGAGGCTTTTTCACAAAAAGAGCACTGTGAAACAGATATTGCATTCCAACTCCGTAATCTGGCTCACTAAATTGCAAAATAGTACACTCAGATATTGGCAGGGGGAATTCTACCTCTTTACTGGGAATCAGTAAACAAATACTACACAACAAATAAAGGGTCAACTTGTTTCAGTTCTAGAATCTCAACAACACATTATAACCTATTTAGAAAGGTTTTATCAGATGGCATTTTCAGTGGAAAGCTGCTAAAAGTAGTTTAAACAAATAAGGGTTTCCTGTTCATAGTGGACAGTCAAGTTATCGAGAGCTTTCAGAAATCTACAATCGGTGGTTAATACAAGAAAATCACTTCATGCTTCAGAGATAGCCACAATAAAGCCAACACAACACATAAAATATTCCAACAAACTAGAATGTATGAAATCTGATGAGCAGCTCAATAAACTCTGCCTCCTGGAGATGGAAAGGTAAGGAGGTGAAGGAGGCCCTGCACACAGCACAAGTCTGGGAAGCAGGAAACCCAGGTTCATAGACTAGCCAAGTGACAACCAGAAAAAGATGTGAACAGAGACCACCTCGTCTGTTCCAAGACTCCCTGCCTGGAGATGCTCTAGTCTCAGTTTTCCCTCCCAGTCACCCTTTCTCCTCCTCCTCCCTCTTTTGCACCTGATAAAGCCTTTATTTTCATTCCACTTTTTTTAACCACTATTGTCTATGCCTCCACAACCTTGTCAGTCGGTTTCACCCATTCACCACCCTCTTAATGAAGTAGTAATTCCTCATGTCCGTCCATTTTGCTGCACACTTTCCGAGTTTGAATGCGCAGTGCCAGTGTAATCAGTTACTGCATGATCCTGAATAAGTCACTTAGCCTCTCAATACTTCAGTCCACACAACTGCAAGATGGGTAAAAGCAGGACCCCACTTAAAATGAGATGCTTTCCTCTCAACTGAGCTATCCCAAGTAAAAAAAAAAAAAAAAAAAACTGCTAAAAAGAAACGCAGTTAAAGGCATGTGTAAGCAAATATAACAGACAATGTAATCAGCTTCACACCATCACCTGCTGAAAACATAAAGCTTGCATTTAAGCCAACTATGGCCCCTTGAAAATAAAATGGGCTTTAAACAGTGTTTCATAGACAGACTACCACAAAGTTACTGTCCTGCACAATGGTGCAGTAGGGAATGGAAAGGGAAAAGTGTTTAACCGGGAAAGGCACACTAAGCCAGAGCTTGTTTCCAGGTGCAACCTGGGAGCAGAAGGAAGTTAAGTGACTTGCTCAGGGTCAAACAGTATGCAAGTGGGGACTGATGGGATTCAAACCCAGGTCTCCAGGTTTGCAGCTCAGTGCCCTTGACCACTATGCTAAACTGCCTCCTACATTAAAGGACAATAAAAAGCCTGTGCTCCTGTCACAGAGTGACAGACCTATGCCAAAACTGTCTGTTTTTGTGCAGACAGGAAGAAGACTGGTACAATCCACTGGAGGTAGAGCCTGTGTCTCTGTGCTAAATGTCTTCTTCTTGCCTCTATGGAAGCCTAGGAGGGAAGATTCCAGTAGTTAGAGCCCTGCGACCAGCACTAGGGGAGAGAAAACACAGTTTTATTGCCAGGAGTGCATGCCAGACAACTGAAAAGGGTGCTATTTTTAAAGTAAACCTTAACTGGCTGCTAAATGGCCCAACAGTAGCAAGTCATGCTACCATGTAGCTGAGCCGGGTCCAGAAGTGACTCTGGTCACTAGCACTCGGGTGGCCTGGTCGGAGGAAACGCTAATAACAGCGTGTCGCAGTCCACGGAGGGTGGCACTGTGCTCTGTCACAGAGATCAATGGCAGCTTGAGGAATTAAGGACAGTTAGGGTACAGAGAGCTCGTTTCTTGGGTACAGTAGACAAAGCTACTCAACATCCTGTCTCAAGCCATGGCAGCACAAACTTTGCAGCAAGATCTCATTTTTATGCTGAAACCATTTTAAATGCTATAATGGGGCTTCGCACCCTTTGATTTCTTTAAACAATAATTTCAACTATAACTTGAAGATGGACGGGAGGGGGCGACTCAGGGGCAACGTGATGAAGTATTTTTTCCATGGAGAGGGTGGTGGACGCATGGAACGGCCTTCCTGAGGAGGTTGTGGGGTCGAAAACAGTGGGGGAATTTAAGAATGCATGGGACAGACATAAGGCAATTCTAGTGGGAGGTAGAAGGAAGTAGGCTGTTGGGCAACTAAGATCTGCAGCTTATCCAACAGGTAGAGAAATGGGCAGACTGGGTGACCATGCGGTCCTTATCTGCCATCAAAGTCTATGCTTCTATAGCTAATCCAAAACCTACACCAAAAGAGAAAAAGTGGCATCAAATAGTGATGTAATCTACTCATATCTCGGTTCCCATTTTGAAAAGGCTATAAGAGGGACGATATGCACCAAGCCCCAGCAGATATTTTTCCAGGGCATGTATCCTGTCAGACCCCAGCCTGGAGAAGTCCATGGCACAAACCCCTGTAGTAGACCAGAACGGTGCAGGGCACGCTGCATGTGTGCAAAGCCACCAAGGCTGTGTGCAGTACCTGCAGGTGAAGAGCAGGAGAGAAGTGGGGAGAAACAATAGGAAATAGTAGCTGCCTGTATGACAGCACTGGTACTCTCCAGCCACATGCTTCCTGCCTGCTCCTCCCTGAATTCTGCTTGGGATGGCTCTCCCCTGAAGGCTGGGCCATGAGGAATAAGCCGTGACAGACCACAGGAGAGAGGCTGTCAGGGCTGGGATGTGGCTAGAGAATACTTTGAAGGGGCGCACTGCTGAGAGAATAAATCCCTTGATTAAAAAATATATATATGCGTATTCTAGAATAGAGATGATTCAAACCTTTCTGTTTCAGTTTAAGAAGAACTGTCCCATTCATGGCTGCTTTCCAGTTCCTTGATTCACACTAGGAGTGCTTGAATGGGAACAGGGGACAAAAAAATAAAAAAAAGTCCGTCAATTTTTAAATCGGGGGTAGGGGAAGTATAGTATTGCAAAAATTATAGAGCCTTTTCCAGTCATCCAACGGCCTGATGGTAAGAAGCATGACTTCCCATGCGAATGACCTTGGTTTGCCTCCAGAGCCGGGACACCTCTTGCCTTGGGAAAGGGGTAGGGAGGCATGATGCAGGATGCTATCACAGGATACCCTGGCAGCATAAATCCTGTCACGTGCTGCAGTGCATGTTGGGTGGGTCTGGTCTCAAACTGCTTCTGACTCGCCAGAAAAGTCTTCTTAGGTCGCACCCCAGTGGGGTGGCATGGTGGGATATAGGAGAGACAAAAACAGGTGGAAACAATGGCTGTATTCAAGCAAATGACACTGCCTAGCTCTCTACACTCAGCTGCACTCTGACCTCTGCATCCCCTGCCACATCCACCACGATAAGGAAAGTTCCATCTGCTCAGTTCCCAGCAGGCTGGCCCAACCTAGAGTTTCAAGTCCGAGATGAAATATGGAGGTGATAGGCAGTGGGTAGATGCAGGCCAGAGGAAACCATTTCCTTAGGCAAGAAACCAAGAGCATGTGAACAGGCTGAAGGAGAGCCTGGCCCACCAAGCACACAGTTACATTTTTTTGTTCTGTTTTGTTATGGTTAAGGAAAAAAAAAAACTCTATCCTTGTGAAGAGGTGTTCAAGGAAGGAAAAACTGCCCTACCTCTCAAAAGAAAGCTTTTACGTTATTATTCCAAGAAAGTAAATGAGGGAAGAGTGACACTTTTTCTGCTGTCTATGTTTTTAATCTTCTATGGTGGCAGTATTTGAAAAGTCTGGCTGAACACAGCAGCAATACCCTGATTTATTAATCTGCAATGAAAATATGAGGTTTAGAAATGCATTTTATGAAATGATGGTTTAGACAAGAATGCAGCTGTCAGAAATTATCCAAATCTGTCGTTTTCCCTCACCAGCATGTTTCTGTTGCCCATAGTAATCAGTCCCCTGCGACCCCTGGACCACACAACTAGCAGTAACAGATCTGCCAGCCAAAAGCAAAGTCCAGCAAGACCAGTACAGTGGCATGATCGCATCATACTACAGGACATGCCACTCAGAAACCTGGGATTTCATGTTTAAGTCCCATAATTCCACACTGAGATTGGCGGGGGGGGCGGTGGTGGGGTCCAATATGCTGTTATGGTGAGGTACTTGACTCCTGGAGATGGAGGAAGGGCAGGGAGGGAGAGCATGCGCCCGTTGGTTTTGTGCATGCCCTGCTGGCCAACCAAGAAATGGCACTGACTGTGAAGGAAATTACTCCCACCCCCACACATAAATTAGACACACAAGGGAAGCAGAGAAACTTCTGGGTAGTGTTCAACTTTTGCCATTTTGGTGTATGTTATTACTATCCTTGCCTCAGATGGACGTTTTCCAATGTCGCCCATACACATAGGTTAGGTCATATCTTACATGGCACTAGCTGAAACAAAACAAGATAATTTTATGATTTTTTTTTTTTTACATTCTGACTATGTAAATTACAGAGACACTTGCAGTTTAACACCTGCAATACGCTCACCTGCTCTCATGCCATGTCATGAAAACATTTGTTCCTATATCAGATATTTTTAGAGCCCCAAAAAAACAAACAAACTTGGAACTACCAGCTCACAAATGTCAACAGCTAGAAATCCACCAAGATATTGTGCAAGCGGTAGATTACAAAATATAAGAGAGAGATAAAACGACACTTCAACTGGTATGTACAACAGGATGTGGCGACAACAAGCCCTGGAACTGGTGGGACATTTGTAAGCAGTAAGACTCGACAGGGTGTTGGCAATAGTGCCCTGAACACATGCCAGGGGGTGTAGTAAGGCAGTGTAGCCCCCACCCACTGTACAAAGGGGCCATAGTTGGCAACACAATTTACAATTACAAACACAGTACAACCTCATTTATCCTAATGTGCTGGTGGACAATGCAACTGTTTGGATAAACTGGGTTTCGGTTAAATGAGAGCACTTTACATTGAAGTCTGTTAAGCTGCAAGACACCACAGTTTTGGATAATTGAGAGTTTAGATGACTGGGGTTTTACTGTATATGCAATACAATAAATTACATATTTCAATATGCAGGAAACAGAGCACTCAATGATGCAGACTAATAACTTTACAACATTAATTGGTAAGCATTGTGCATCATGTTGTAAGGTGTGGATACTGACGGAATCCAACACTGTCAGGATGCAACAAAAATCAAGATTTATTACTGCAGCAGTATAAACAAATGCGGACTTGAAACAGCAAAATAACATAAAATAGAACATAAAGCAAAGGTCTAAAGGCATAAATCCACAGTTTACATCACTGTGCCTAGTACCACCCAGAAGCAGGCTAGGGGTCTGATAGGGTTAGCACCCTACAACCGACTGACTATGGGCTAGAAGCAGTGTTCTTTTATACAACTATAACATCATGTGACTTGCTATGCTCCGCCCTCTTTTGGCTACTATTTTCTAAACAGGCTTAAGACACAACATAATAAATTTAACACTACAGGTACAACATTAATATGAGATAACATGAGTGCACGCAGACAGATTTCATTAAGTTGCAATATTAAGAGCACTTTTAGTGTTCCCTCAGGAGACAAACTGCTCCCATCAGTTTTTGTCCATAAGAGAGGTTTTGGAAGGCCCAGCTGGCTCTGTAGAAGGACAGAAGGCTGGTGGAGGATCCTGTCAACTAACATAAGGTGCCAAAACAATATCAGGTAACTCATTCTTTTACCCCTTTTTCTATCGTCCTCAGTACACTGTTTCAATTAAAACAAAAGAAAACCTGGTTCGAAGAACCACTCTTAATATAGTAGGACGCTATTTGTAGTGTTTAACTTGATTTAGACCTCCTACTGCTGCCTTACATGGACAGAGGAGGTGCCACAAATGAAAGGGGAACATTCAGCGAGCGAGTCAGGCAGCAGCCAGTTGTGACATTTCCTGCAGCAAAGCAGGAAGGGGCGGATCAGTGGGGCATCCACAAGGTGAGCTTATTTACAGGGGCACTAGTAATTTAACTTGTTATAACAAGTTATACGAAAACAAAAACACAAAATCAAAGGTTATAAACCCAGCAACTTATCTGGAATGGAGATCATTAACTGCAGGTACTGTGGAACAGTTTTCAGAAGGAGAGTCTTACAGGATTTAGGACACTGTCCCTACATGCTGAGCCATTGGAGCTCTTAGGGCTCAGCTCCGGGCAGCATGGGCAGAGATTGCGAGCCTCAAATTTCATATTCAAGAGGAAATACATTATGAGAACCACCCTCCATTTCCCCAACATCCAACAGAAGAACCTCGACCGCAGGGGGTAGTTGGTCCAGGAGGTTGGCAGGTGGTTAGGAGGGGCAAATCGGGTGCCCCATCACTCTGTGCTCTCCAACATATTACCTGCAAAAACCATACAAACACTACGAACAGGTATCTGCCTCTATCTCTGAAATCAAACAAAGGGGCAGAGGACACTGCAGAGCACGACACTGCAGCACAGGAGCTACCACAACAAAACTCGCCCAAATCAGGAACCAAAACAAAAAAAGCAAAAAGGAAATCCAAAAAAACTTCTGATCATAGAAGACTCCATGATTCGGGGGAGTTGATAACAGAATAGCCACACCAGAGGGTGTAGACAGAATGATAAGGGACCTGCAGAAACTTGAAGAATGGTCAGGGGTTTGGCAGTTGAAATTCAATGCAAAGCAGTGCAAGATAATGCATATGGGGCACAAAAACCCTGGCACAATATATCAGTTGGGGGGTGAGGATATAGCATGCACCAAGCAGGAAAGGCATCTTGGGGTTATCATCTCTGATGACCTCAAGGTAGGGAAACAGTGTGATAAGGCAGCAGGTGTAAAGCAAATAGGATGCTGGGATGTATAGGCAGGGGCATCACCAGCAGGAAAAGGGAGGTCATAATTCCGCTATACAAGACACTAGTGAGGCCCCACCTGGAGTACAGTGTACAGTTCTGGAGACCATACCTACGTAAGGACATAGACAGGGTAGAGAAGGATCAGAGGAGGGCAACAAAGATGGTGCATGGATTGCGTCACAAGTCCTATGAAGACAGGTTGAAGGAACTGAACATGTACTCCCTGGAGGAAAGGAGGGAGAGAGGGGATATGATAGAGACATACAAGTATCTTACAGGGAGGAACAGGGTGCAGGAATACACTATTTTTAGGCGAAAAAGATGTTCCAGGACTAGAGGGCATGGGATGAAGTTGGAGGACGGACGATTCAGAGGAAACATGAGGAAGAATTTCTTCACAGAATGGGTGGTGGACAAGTGGAACACCCTGCCAGAGGAAGTGGTGGGGGCTGAAACAATCACGGGATTTAAGAATGCATGGGATAGACATACAGGAATTCTGGAGGTCAGGGGTAAGGGGCAACAGACTTCTAGGAAAACATAAACTGAACTTACAAGCTGAAATGGGCAGACTGGCTGGGCCATAGGCCCTTATCTGCTGACACTGTCTATGTATCTATGATACCCATCTCCAGCCAGGGGTAATGGTCAGATGTCTCCCAAGTACATCAGCGTGGAGAGACACTGACCACATTGCTAAAATTGTTCACAAAGCAGGAGAAAATACTGACGTCCGGTACACATAGGAATTAATTATCTCGCCAGCCGGTCACTTGTGGAGACCAAGGAACACCTGACCAGGCTGGGTGACAAACTATCATCCATTTCATCCAGCATCTCCTTCTCTGAGATCCTGCCAGTCTGGGAGAGGGGGGCAGATGGACGGAAGGTCAGAGAAGGGGAGACAGGTGTGCTAAACATGTGGCCCAAGGGCTGGTGCCAGGAAAAAGGACACAGATTTGTAGGGAACTGGCAACAGTTCTGGGAGCGAAAGTTCTTTAAATTTGATGGACTGCATCTGACTAAGGAAGGAGTCAGTGCATTGGGGCAGAAGTTTGATGTCTTTGCAGAATATTTAAACTAGTAAATGGGGAGAGGGATGCAGCACCCCATATGTCGAATGGGAAGAATACCCCTCCCCCCTCAGCTAGTGGTCAAACAGGGATTCAGCATGCTTGCAGTTCATTTGCATCACCAGGTAAGAACAAAGGTCTGTCTCCCCATACGACACACAGGGGAAATGCCAAACCTCACCCAACAACTAACGCACCGAAATCTGGCCAATGGAAAAATCGTGTACACAAATACTCACAGCCTGGGAAATAAGATCCCAGACCTGCAGGCAATAATGTCAGAGGCTAAACTGGACATAGTAGCAATTAGTGAGACGTGGTTTACCAGTAACCACACTTGGGAGACTTCAGTACCTGGCTATGTACTGTTCAGAAGAGAACGAGGTGCAAAAAGTGGGGGTGGAGTTGTTCTGTATGTCAATGTAAATCTCAAAGCTACAGAAATTCAGAAACATAGAATTTGACGGCAGATAAGGACCGCTTGGCCCACCCAGTCTGCCCATTTCCCTACCTACTGGATAAGCTGCAGATCCTAGTTAACCAGCAGCCTACTTCTTCTTACCCCCACCCCCCAGAATTGTCTTATGACTGTCCCATGCATGCTTGAATTCCACCACTGATTTTGACTCCACAACCTCCTCCGGAAGGCCGTTCCATGCATTCACAACCCTCTCTGTGAAAAAATACTTCCTTAAATTACCTCTGAGCTGCCCCCCATCTTCAAATTGTGCCCTCTTGTTCTTGCACACCTCTTTTTTGAAAGATGCTACCCTCTTGGACTTTGTTGATTCCCTTGAGGTACTTGAAAGTTTCTATCATGTCCCCACCCCCCTTTCCTCGAGGCTATACATATTAAGCTCCTTAAGTCTCTCTTCATATGTCTTCCGGTGCAGACCCTGCACCATTTTAGTTGCCCTCCTCTGGACAGCTTCCATCCTGTCTATGTCTTTGCGGAGATTGGGTCTCCAGAACTGCACACAGTACTCCAGATGGGGTCTCACCAGCTGTCTGTACAGAGGGATAATAACTTCCTGTTTTCTACTGGTGATGCCTCTCCCTATGCATCCCAGTATCCCCCCAGCCCTCCTTGCTGCCCTCTCACATTGCTTGCCCAGCTTTAGGTCATCTGATATGACTACCCCCAGGTCCCTTTCCATTTTTTTTGTTGTTAGTATCTCACCCCCCACTGTGTACTCTTCCCCTGGGTTTTTGTTTCCCAGGTGCATTATCTTGCACTTCTTAGCACTGAATCTAAGCTGCCATACATTTGACCATTCCTCTAACCTTGCCAAGTCCCTTCTCATCCTTTCCACCCAACCCTGTGCATCAACTGTATTGCAGATCTTAGTGTCATCTGCAAAGAGACATACTTTTCCTTCCAGTCCTTCCGCAACGTCGCTTATAAAGACATTGAAGAGGACCGGTTCTAATACTGAACCCTGCGGTACCCCACTAGTAACCCTCCTTTCTTCTGAGTGGACTCCATTTATTATTACTCTCTGTGTCCTATTCTCCAGCCAATTCTTTACCCAGGCTGTCATCTTGGGACCCACTCCCAGGCTGGCTAACTTGTATATTAATCTTTTGTGTGGGACTGTGTTAAATGCCTTGCTAAAGTCTAGATAGGCCATGTCCACAGCCCCTTCCTGATCTACTACTTTGGTCACCCAGTCAAAGAAATCTATCAGAATACACATAAGGAGCCAGAAGAACTGTGGGTCACCCTGGAAACAGGAAACGGGACAGCCATAAGAACTGGGGTTGTCTACAGGCCCCCAGACCAGGGGGAGGACACAGACACATTACTGTTGGAAGATATACAAGACATGCCAGCTAAAGGGGAGGTTCTGATAATGGGAGACTTCAACATGCCGGATACAGATTGGTCAATATCAGCAGGAACATCTGCCAGAACTAGACACATGGTGGATTCCCTGCAAGGGGAGGGCCTCAAACAACTGGTACAACAACCCACAAGAGACAGGGCTATCCTAGATCTAGTACTGACTAACAGGGAAGGGATCACAGATCTCCAGGTAGGTCACCTGGGGGCCAGTGACCATCACATGGTATGGTTTAATTTGGTCACTACATCTAAATCATCCCATTCCAAGGCAAAAATATGGGACTTCAGAGGAGCTGACTTTGATAAGATGGCCAACAGAGTTAAGCTAACCCTGGCAAAAAGAAACACAGGTGAGGGGGTACAGGCAAAGTGGGCAAGCATTAAGGATGCAATACTTGAAGCAACATCCCATTGTGTTAGAAAAGGAAATGCAAAAGAAGAAAACCACTTTGGTTCTCAAATACAGTGGCAGAAAAGGTCAGAGCCAAAAGGCAGGACTTCAGGAAATATAAGGGAACACAGCGGGATGAAGATAGGGAGGCATACCAAACTGCCCTAAGGCAAGCAGGGAAGGCAGTAAGGCAGGCAAAGTCCCAAACTGAGGAAACACTAGCACGAACAGTAAAAGAAGGTGACAAGACTTTCTAAAGATACATTAGTGAAAGGAGAAAAAGTCCAGAGGGGGTATTGCTAAGATCAAAGGAGAAAAGGGGGCATGTGAGGAGGAGAACCCTGTAAAAGCATCTATCCTAAATAGATACTTTTGCTCAGTATTTACTGAAGGGAAGGGCCCACATCTCAGCACCATGGACACAGGGGGGAAGGAGGTGAGCACTACTCCCTTCACAAAAGAAAGGGTCCTACAAGAGCTCAATAAGCTCAGGGTGGACAAGGCAATGGGACCTGATGGCATACATTCCAGGATACTTAAGGAGCTATGGGTGGAACTAGCAGAGCCATTAGCGGAATTGTTTAGTGAGTCTCTGAACACAGGAGAGGTCCCAGAAGACTGGAGAAGGGCTCATGTGATCCCGCTCCACAAGAGTGGTAGCAGGGAGGAGGCAGGGAACTACAGACCAGTCAGTCTTACCTCAGTAGTGGGCAAGATTATGAAGGCACTCTTTAAGGAAAGGATAGTGCAACACCTGGAATCCATAGGGGCACAGGAACCAAGACAGCATGGGTTTACAAAAGGAAGGTCCTGTCAAACTAATCTCATAGATTTCTTTGACTGGGTAACCAGAGTGGAGGACCAAGGGGGAGCAATTGATGTCGCCTACCTTGACTTCAGCAAAGCATTCGACACTGTTCCACATAGAAGATTGATAAATAAGATGGGTAGGCTCAGGGTGGGTCAGAAGTTGGTTAACTGGGTGGCAAACTGGTTGACAGGCAGAAGAGAGAGAGTGGTGGTAAATGGTACACAGTCAGAAGAGATGCAAGTCACAAGTGGGGTACCTCAGGGATCAGTGCTGGGGCCAGTCCTCTTCAATATCTTCATTAGTGACATTGCAGATGGACTAGAGGGTAAGGCTTGTCTGTTTGCAGATGACACCAAGATCTGCAACACAGTAGATGATCCAGATGGGGTGGGCAGAATAAGAAGAGATCTGGATAAACTAGCAAAATGTTCAGAAGAGTGGCAACTGGGATTTAATGCAAAGAAGTGAAAGATCATGCACATAGGGAAGAGAAACCCTGAAGCCACCTATAGGCTGGGAGGGGAGTTGCTGGCAGTCAGAAAGGAAGAAAGAGACTTGGGTATCATCATCATCACCGATGACCTGAAATCATCCAAGCAGACCTTTAAAGCAGTAGGTAAGGCTAGGGGGATGTTAGGGTGTATTTGTAGGGGTATCACAAGTCATAAAAGGGAGGTAATAAACCCTCTTTACAAGACATTGGTTAGGCCCAATCTGGAGTACTGCATGCAGTACTGGAGGCCACACCTTCACAAGGACATTAACCAAATTGAGGCAGTCAAGAGAAGGGTAACCAAAATGGTGCAGGGACTGCATCAGAAGACATATGAGGACAGATTAATGGAGCTCAATATGTATACCTTTGAGCAAAGGAGGGAGAGAGGTGATATGATAGAGACATTCAAACACCTTAAGGGCATTAAGAAGGTGAAAGAGTCTAACATGTTTAAATATAAGAAAAATAGCAGGACAAGAGGACGCAGCATGAGATTAGTGGGAGGTCGATTAAGGGGGAATGTGAGGAAATTATTTTTCACAGAAAGGGTGGTGGATGCATGGAATGGCCTATCTCAGGAAGTGGTGGCTATGAATACAGTGCAGGGCTTCAAACAGGCATGGGATAGGTATAAGGGAGCAATACAGATGAGTATGAATAGATAGGCCACTGACAGAGCAAAGGCCGATGGCACATTTATATGGTAGAAAAAGAAATGGGCAAACTGGATGGGCCTTGCAGTCCTTATCTGCTGTCAACTTCTATGTTTCTATGTTTCAGTCGCTACATAGCGTAGCATACAAAAACCTGTTACTAGTGCTGGACTTTTTCCTTATTTACCCAGCCACACTATCCTGGTCTTAGTGTAAGCAGGCAAATGGCTTTGTCCACCTTCTTTCTCTTTTTGGTAACTTTGGAGATTTTCTTTTTTCTTGCGAACTGCGAAGAAAAAATTACTCACCTTAGTAATGTTGTTTCTTCTAATGGAGTCTTGCTATATTATGACAATTGCAGTTTGTCCCAGCCTTAGAACTGCTCCGGAGGTGAAAGAGTTAACTTCCATGCCAGGCATGGAATCTTGAGCGCGAGCTCGGTTGAAAAAAAACTCTGATGATATTCAAACCGAAACTGTCAGATCTTTACAAGCAAAAACTCACTAAGGTTCTGTGTGGAAGCTGTAAACCTACACTAGCCAACTGGCTACTAAAATATTAACATATTTTTCTGGTCTCAAAACCAAGACTCAAGTCAGGGGACCCAGAAAATAAAATGAAATACAACACCCAAACACCCCAAAAAGGAGGGGTGAAAAACACAAGATGGGCACCATTAGGTGCCAACACTGTACTGCCCACCCACATCCCAAGAGCAGAGGTTCTGAGAGGGGCAGGCGGGGGGGGGGGTCATAATATAGCAAGACTCCATTAGAAGAAACAACATTACTAAGGTGAGTAATTTTTTCTTCAAACAACATGAAGTCTTGCTATATTATGACAATTGCAGACTACACAGCAGTACCTCCATGGAGGAGGGACAGAACCTACTTAGGAAATAGGCTCTGAAGCACAGCTGTGCCAAACCAAGCATCCCTCCTAGCCTGGATGTCCAGGGAGTAATGCTTGGTGAAAGTGTGTACTGTTTTCCAGGTAATCTCTAAGAC
Source organism: Neoceratodus forsteri (assembly GCA_016271365.2). Taxonomy (NCBI): domain Eukaryota; kingdom Metazoa; phylum Chordata; order Ceratodontiformes; family Ceratodontidae; genus Neoceratodus; species Neoceratodus forsteri. The sequence continues at coordinate 340,524,784 of JADMNL010000024.1, forward strand.
AGGGATGTCCCTGGCTGCAGCTAGGGACGCAGCTGTACCTCTAGTAGAGTGAGCCCTCAGGCCTGAAGGGGGAACCTTACCCAGTTATTGATAGCAAAATTGGATACAAGAGACAATCCACCTGGCAATGGATCTTTTAGTGGCAGGTTTCCCTTTCCCAACCTCACCATAAGTGAGGAACAGTTGGAGGGAGTCAAACCTGTGACCCTTGGTACTCTCTATGTAGTAACTAAGGGCTCTCTTTACATCAAAACTGTGCAGCCTCCTCTCGCCAGAGGAGGAATGTTCAGTGAAGTACACTGGAAGAGATATAGATTAAGGTGGAAATCTGAAACCAACTTAGGCAAGAACTTCCTGTTAGTCCTGACGACTACCTTATCTCTGTGAAAGGAGATAAAATCAGGCTCCACTGACAAAGCACGTAATTCACTTATGCGCCTGGCAGAAGTGATGGCTACTAGAAACACAGTTTTCCAAGTCAAGTACTTAAGCTCTGCTGAAGACAAAGGTTCAAAGGGGGGTTACATCAGCTGAGCAATGCAAACATTAAGATCCCAGGCAGGAGCAGGGTCCCTGAATGGAGGGTTGGTGTGAAGCAATCCCTTGAAAAACTTGGAGAATACAGGGTAAGCAGAAAGAGAAGAGGTCTTTCCTGCTGAAATAAAAGCAGAGACAGCTGCCAAATGCACTTTCAGGGTAGCTGGCTTCAGCCCCAAAGTATTTAGATGGACCATATAGTCCAAGACTGTGGGCAAATCAGCAGATTCTGGGGAAATATGCTTCCCAGAGCACCATATGGAAAAACTTTTCCATTTAGAATTATAAGTAGCCCTGGTGGAAGGCTTCCTAGAAGCTTTCAAGATCTTCCCTTGTCAATCTTCACCATTCATTACTTCCTGGGTGTAAGCGAGGCGCGCACCCCCACGGGACCTTTTTTTTTTTTAAAGTTTGCCTAACGGCACCCGAGAGTGACGCTACGCTATGAGCGGGCGGTCAGCAGTAGCTAATTCCACCTCCTCCAACTCAGTTCCGCTTTCTGCCGCCGAGGCAGCACCTGTCCGTGAAGCGCTCCAGTACTTATCTCGCGTAGTAGTTACCGACTCCCCGCTTCCTGACACTCGGACGCCGAGACGGTAAGACTGTTCTTTTCTTCTTTCAGCGCGGGTGTATTCCTACTGTGTTTTGATCTCGTTATTTTAGCGTTATGTCGGTTCTGGAGCTAAGCGTTAAATCAGAAAGAGCCGGGCCGCGCCCCTATCTTGTCCAGTGCTCCTGTGGCAGCATTTCTCCGTCTTGGACCCGGCATGGCGTTTGTCTTCGTTGCCTGGGACCCAACCATGATATGGATTACGTGCGGCGCCTGTTTCTCGATGGACCGTCGCGTCCTCGAAGTCATCAGCAGCGTTCAAGCTTGGCAAGGCCCCACCTTTTCGGAGACGGCTTGTTCGCGGAATCTCGAAGCGAGATCTCTAAGCCTTTCCCCGGTCCCTCCGGGCCTACTCAGTCCGAGGAGGAGGGTCTCCTCATCTATCCTGCCGAGAGGAGGCCCCTTCAGCGGTGTTGAGGAGCGTGGTAGCCCCTCCCGGAGCGCAGCACTGACACCGCCTCGGCGATCACCTCTCGAGGTGCAGGCTCCCCGATGTCGAGGCCCTTGGCTGGGCGGCTCGGGTCAGACCCTCGGCGCCGCCTCGCGGCGCCATTTGGATCGGCGCCGTTCACGGTGCCAGTAATCAGCGGTGCCGTTCCAGTGCTGTTTGGATCCGCACCGCTTCGCGGCGCCGGTGATCGGCAGCGCCATTTGTGGCGCGCTTGGAATCAGCGCCGTTCGTGCGCCGGTGATGAAGGCCCGTTAGCGGTGCCGGACATCAGCGGTGCCGCCCGATAGTGCCGCCGCCTCAGCGCCGCCAAGCGGCACCGTGGCCACCCTCCCGGGCGGTGCGGGCCTGCGGGCGCGCTGGGGTGTGTGGGTGTAGGCCTTCCTGCTGCCGGCGTGGGGCGGAGGCGGCGGCGTCGCGCAGGTACCAGGGCGTTCGCGGCCCGTGGCCTAGGGGACCCCCGGGGTGGCCAGCATCAGTCCTGCTGGTCTCGTCCTCCTCGGGAGACGATGACTCAGATATTGGACCATCCTGGCACCCCATTCTTGAAATCTGGGTCCTCGGTGGCTAGGGGTACCAGGCGGCTGGCAGACCCCTCCCTCTCTCCCTGCCGTCGTCTCCTGGGGTTCCTCGGCTGGGGTGGCAGAAGTCCCAGGGGCAGGCATTGGGGTAGCGGAGGGCTCCCCTCTCTGGAGGCCCGGTGACAGCTACCCCCGGTGCTGTTGCCTCCTCTAGGGACAGGGGGATGTTGCAGTCGAGGAGGAGGGCCCTCTCGGAATCCGAGAGGTTGAGGGGCAGGCGGCCTGCTGCCCGGTCTTCTTTGGCCACCTCAGGGGGAGTGGCCAGGAGCCGGCAGAGCCCACCCCTCCCCCCAGGGTTCTAGGGTGTCCTCTGGCGGCGTTTGTGCGGACTGCCTTTCTGGATCCATGCAGTCCCGGCGTCGTCACAGGGGAGTTTCTCCCCCAGGGCTCTTCCAGGCTCCGCTTCCCCAGAGTTCCGTTCTGCGGCCTGGTTTGATATCCGGGATCCCTCCTACTGAGGCTCCTTTCCCGGATTCCAGAGCCCACGCAAGACAGTTGCCTCCTCAGGTGCCCCTCTCCATCTCTCTGCCTTCACCACCCCGCTCCTGGGCCAATAGCGGTCCCTACGGGTCCGTTATCCTGGGAGCAGTTCAGAGAGGTTCTCGGCGGCCTTCCCTCATGTTAGATACATGCATGAAGCGGGTTTCGACTCTACCCACACGCGCAGGAATCACTCTGGACATTCCAGTTCCCTATCATCCTCGTCTCCCTCCTCTGAGGGAAGACCCCCTAGCTCATCTGACCTCCGATGCTGATTTCACAGAATATGCGTTTCCTCTCGAGGATGGTGAGGATCTCCAGGTTCTCTACGTTGGGAGACAATACCCGAGCAGGAGATGCGTGAATTCCTTGGTAGATTCAGTGCCCAGCATCTGGTGGTACCTTCCTGGCCTATCCCTTCCAGAAAGGCGTCTATCCGGTCCTGGCAGTTCCTGCCCTTCTTCCCCAACCCAGCGGACTGCCAGCGTGGTATTGTGCCCCTCTGAGTCTCTGGGTTCCCTTCCCAACCCGTCCTCAGGTTTGGTATACCTGGATACTCCTTCTGGGCGCCATGCCTGGCGCGCGACCGCCCACAGTTCGGACTCTCTCCAGTTCGACCGTTGAGGCAAGAGTATTCTCTTCCTCTCGTGCGAGTGCATGTATTGCATCACATCAGGCTCACCACGCTGCCTACAACCCGGCATCTGTGGCGATGATGTCCCAGCTGTTGGCATCCTGACACGGAGCAAACCAGACAAGCCGTTGCCCTCTCGCGGGGTAGCCTGGAGCTGGCAAGACATAACAGGGCATCTTATGATGCCAATGAAGGTGCTTCAGGCTTGCGGGGACAACCCCGATCTACCTCAGGCGGGCGGCATGGCCGTCTTTCAGGTTGTCACCCCTGGCCCGGCGTGGGGTGATGCGCTCCGCCTTCCCGGGGACCCGTCTTTTCTCATCCAGAGCTAGGAGACTTTACAGGGGCTCCATCCGTCTCCTCGTCCTCGGAAGCACCTCTAGCTCTTTCTCCCACTTAGGCTTCTGAATAAGCCAGGTCTTCTCCTTCTGTTTCTCACCAACAGAAGGCTGGGGGTCTTGTTCCTCAGGGTATGGCCTCTTCCCCTCCGGGAAGAAGAGCTAGTACTCACCCAGGAGTAATGAATGGTGAAGACTGACAAGGGAAGATAGGAAAATTACCCTACCGTAATTCTTGATCTTCTCGTATATCTTCACCATTCATTACTTACCTCCCCCACCATCCCCTCAGTGGCCTCTTCCTGTGGCTTCTCCACCTCCCGCCTCCTTCCTCTCTCTGCAAAAAAAAAAAAATTTTTTCTTAAAATATAGGGAAAAATTCTTTTTTTTTTTTTGGAAAAAATTATCTTCTTTTGGGGGCCTCTAATTTTCCAGAAAAATTACTTACTCTAAGATTCATGGGCCATCTCGTGGATTGCATTGGTGATCAGACTGCACAACTATCTCTTGCCATTCTTCTGGCGAGATACCTCTGGGGTTTTGGCCTGGCTCAGGCTATTCAGTTTCGATCCTGCAATCCCGTGTTCCAGATAGTTGCCCTGAAATCAAAATCACCCCCATTCTTGCCTTGCAGAGCAGAGGAACGGGCACGTCTATTCCTTTTTTTCTTTTTGCAAAAAAAAAAAAAGGGGGAAAAATGCTGAGGGAACTCTCTTCGACTGCTATAGGCATCTTGGTATTGGGGTCACGCATCTAGACTAAAAAATTTTATCTGTAAAAAAAAAAAAAAAAAAAAAGAAAAAGGGGGAAAAACAAACTAGAAGAGAAATGAGAAGGTAGGCTATCCTTCTCGCTAGTTTGCATATTGGTTTCTCCCTTTAAGTGTCCTCCTGGACAATTTTTTACAGAAGAGCAGTGCTGACCATATCCAATCCCAGCCAGCCTAAGCCTTGGCCTGCCTTGGCCAGTCAGTCTGAGTCCCTTTTCTATCTTAAAACGCCTGAAAGGCTTACATTCTCCATTTCTAAACCCCTGAGCAGCGCTCTCATGCTGCCGGAGTTTTATTCTTCCCTCCTCGGGTGTCCTCCAGTTAAAGGCCTTCCGCGGCCAGGAGCCCGAAGTGGGTATCAAGAACAATGGCATGTTGAGGATGAGGACTATGCCCTCCTGAGTCTGTCTAGCGGGTTTGGTGAACCTTCTCTTCAGCTCTATCTCCGGGGATTCTTGCTTCCACCATGACGAGCCTTCAGCTGTAAGCTAACTATGACAAGTAAGCATTCTGGTCTCTTCAACATCCCATCTCTCTTCTTCTTTCTTCTTCTTCTTCTTCTTCTAATTTCTCATTTCCTTACTTATCTCTCCTCCTAGAATCGCCCAGGTAAGGAGGCCCACAGTCCCTAGGCTAGAGATACTCTTTATCTCTCTGTCCTTCCTCCATGTCGGCTTATTCCTTTTCAGTTCATTCTTCCTTGCTTTTGTATCCCTCGGCTATCTTGCCTCGCTATCTATATTCTCTGCTTTCACTTTTGCCTCTCCGGCTCATAGAACTGAGTTGGAGGAGGAGCTCGGTCACTACTAACGGCCGTCCGCACATGGCGCATAGCGTCACTCTCGGCCAGTGCCGTTAAACAAACTTTAAAATAAAAAAAAAAAGCTCCATTAAGCGGGTGCGCCTCCGGCACACCCTGTAAGGTAATGAATGGTGAAGAGCACAAGAGAAGATCAAGAATTGTAGAGTACGTAATTTTCCTATTTCAAGTACACACCTTTGAGAAAGGTGAAGTAAAAACTAACTCCTAAGAGCCAGGCCTTGAGGTTGAGGATTTGAGATTCGGACCAAACTCTCCCTGGGCACAGGTTAACAGATTGTGATTCCTGGGGAGACACAGGGAAAGATGGACTGCTAAGGACAGAAGGAGTGGATACAGGGCTGTCTGGCCCAATCTCGAGCAATCAGAATCATCTTGCAAGGTTGAGGATCTGATTTTGACTAGCACCTTGAACAAGAGAGGGAAGGAAGGCATAGAGAGAACTTCCTTCCCAATTGAGAGAGAAAGGCATCCAGAGGGACTGAGCCCAACACTGGGGCCTGCAACAAAAAGCGGAAGTTGGTGGTTGTCTGGGGCTGCAAAAGATCTATCTGAGGGTGCCCCACCTGGCAAATACTAACCCTAGTACTAGGGATCCAGTGACCATTCGTGATGACTCTGAGAAATCCTGGTGAGAGCATCTGCCAGGACATTGTCCTTGCCTGGGAGGTGAACTGCTATGAGGGAGGTGTTCAGGAAAAAGCCAGAGACCACAACTTCATTGCCTCTGTGCACAAGGCCGAGGACCGAGTGCCCCTTGCTTGATGTACCACATTGTAGTGGTGTTGTCTGTTCTGACCTGTACCACTTTTGTTCTGAACAGATGCAGAAAAAACCTGAAGTGCTAGAAAAACAGCTCTGAGTTCCAACAGATTGATGTGGAGCAGAGATTCCTGAGGGGATCACAATCCCTAGGTGGTGAGGTCGCCCATGTGAGCTCCCCATCCCAAGAGGGACGCATCTGTAATAAGGGTCAAGGAGTGAGATTGAGGGATGAAAGGAACCCCCCCCGTCTCAGACTGCTCTGATCCTGCCACCACTGCAGGGCCTGGACCAGGGTTCGAGTTACTAGGATCAATTTGGTTAAGGGATCTCTCCTTTGAGACCAGAAGGCTCTCAAATGGAACTGAATGTCCCTCATCTGAAATCTGGCTCCTTGCACTACAGCTGTGGAAGCAGCCATGTGCCCTAGGAGCTGTAGAAAGTGCCTTGCTAGCCGAGAGACCTGCAGAGTGAAGGAGGCGGCCAGAGCCACCAGGGTCTTTACCCTTTCTAGAGGAAGGAAAGCTCTGGCCTGCTTTATGTCCAGTTCTGCACCAATGAAGGTGAGTAGCTGAACAGGCTCTAGAACTGACTTTGGGAGATTGAGAAGAAAACCTAGAGATATAAGCAGCTGCTGGGTAACCTGAAGGTGTGATTTGACTTGGTCTGGAGACTGACCCACTATGAGCCAGTCGTCCAGGTAAGGAAAGATGGCAATCTTTTTGCCTTCTTAAGTGAGCAACTGCTATTGCCAGGCATTTTGTGAATACCCTTGGGGCAGAGGTAAGGCCAAAGGGCATTGCTCTGAACTGGTAATGGCCTGAGGGCAGTTAGAATCCGAGGTACTTTCGGTGGGAGCTTCTGATGAGAACATGGAAGTAGGCATCCTTGAGGTCCAGGGACGCTAGCCAGTCCCCTGGCCTTAGGGAGGGTAAAATAATTCCCAGAGTCACCATTTTGAATTTTGGTTTTAAAAGGTGCTTGTTTAGGTATCTTAGATCCAGGATGGGCCGCCATTCTCCTGTCTTTTTTGGTGTAAGGAAGTACCTGGAGTATAGTCCTTTGCCCTGGTGTAGGGGAGGAACCTGTTCCACAGCTCGGGAGAGCCAGGAGGGTTGAGACTTCTGTTTCCAAAGCAAGAGCCTCTAATGGATTTGCAGGTGGAAAAGATCTGGTTCTCATCTTTGGAAATTTTTTGAAGCTGAGAACCAGTCCCTGGCTCACTACTTCCAGGACCCACTTGTCTGATGTTAAAGACTCCCAGTCCTGGACGAAGTAAGCTAGCCTGCCCCCTACAGGTAATGGAGAATCGGCCCTGGGCATCCCATCAGGGTGCCTGTTTGGCAGGGGCTTTAGGGTGAGGTGTGGGAGCAGGCCTGCTCGTACCCCGTCTGCCTCTCCCTCTGAAGAACCCCCTCTGGGTATAAGATGAAGAGGAGGCCTGGGCTTGGTAAAAAGACCTGTGAAAAGGCTTGCCCCTGCCCCTGGAATGCTGTCTCTGAGGAGTGGCTTGCCTCTCCTTGGCCTGTGCACTCCTATAAGTGGTCCTATACTCATCCATTTTCTTCATGTAATTCTCTGTCTGCTCCCCAAACAGAGAATTACCCACAACAGGAAAATCCATGGCCTTAGCCTGGGTATCCTGTGACAGGCTAGTACACCTGAGCCAAGCCATTCTACGAAAAGCCACAGATGTAGCCATGACTCTTGAAAATACATCATTAAAGTCCACTGCAGCATGGAATTGTACCTTGGATGCCTCAATACCATCAGCAGCCACCTGTTACAGTTCCTTGGCAAGCTGGCCAGGGACCTGTTTCACTAAAGCCATAACAGTATCCCATCTGGATTTCTGGTATCTTGCAACATAGGCCATATAATTTGCCTGTCTGAGTCCCAAGGATGCTGCCATGTATTGTTTCTTTGCCATGGCATCAATCCTCCTGGAGTCCTTGTCAGGGGGGTGTGAAGCCAAGGGAATATTTGCCTTATCACAGGCTGCAGCCTGCACTACCCCAACATGGCTGCATTGTTGTGAAAGGAACTCCGATCAGGGCCTGACAATGTGTACCTCCTGTCCATCTTTTTATCCACAGGAGGTAAAGAATTAGGAGCTTTTAAAATTTTTATTGTCTGTTTCTAAAGGATTTATGTAAAGGAATAGACAATCTCCTGGACTCTGGGATATCCATCATTTCCACATAGTCAGGCTCCTCCTGTTCATCCACAGCTTCTTCCAAAGGGAGCTGGAGGGTTTCAGCAACTTTTTTATAAAACAGAAAATGAGAAGGGGACTCAGAAAGCCTAGGGGAAGACACTCCTGAAGGTCTGTCTGGGGACATGTCCGGTTCAATGGGCACATCCAGACTTTCAAAATCACATTCACACTCTTCATAATCCTCCTCCCCCTCCTCCGGTTCATAAAATTCCTCTATATCATATTCTTGAACCGGTGGAACCGACCATTTACCTGACAGTGGCGGTTCGGACGGAACCGGGGAAAGCGACTGGACAATTTGGATCGCTCTGGCTATCTCTGCAGCGGTTGGAAAAGGAAATTTTGGCTCCACACCTGCTGATTTTCTAGTCCTCTTTGCTGGAACTGGCTCCTCTGAGTCAGCTCTTCGTTTGCCCGAGGAAGTCTCGCCCTGGTCAGAGGGCACTCCCTCCGGTTCGGTTGACACCGAACCGGGCTGGCCATCCGGGTCAGCGGACTTTTTGGCCTCTCGTTCCCTGAGCTTACCAACTCTCTTATCCAGGGTAGCTGCAGGGAAATTCTTGCAAATCTGGCAGTCTGCACTGAGGTGGTCAAACCCCAGACAATAAACACATGTGGTGTGTGGGTCAGCCTTGGCAAAGGCTTCCCCACAGACACTACAGAGCTGAAACCCAGTGGGCCCGCGGTTTTTCTTTTGGGTTTCTCAGACATAATGTCAGCCTAACCAAAAACTTGCCCTTTTCCGCAAATCACCGCCAAGACACTTTATCGGTTCCCAACAGTGTTTCATTGGTCGGGAAAACCGTGAATGAAATCCGTTGCTTTTTTAGAACCGATAAGAACGGGAACCGCACTCTAAATGTAATTTAACAAGTTTAACAACAACCTGATCGGTTCAAACCGAACCGATAACAATGTTTGCAAGTACAACACAGAGAATGAAAACCTATCTATTACTTACAATACCACAGACAGAGCTTGAACCGACCGGTTTGCGGTTAAAATAAATATAATTGCGGTTTAAAAAAAACCGAGAATAACACTTTTTTAACTGAGAAATGAACCGAGCAGAAGGAGGAATCTCCGGAGCGACTGTTCAGTGAGGCGGAGTAAAGAATCCGACAGTTTCGCTTTGAATATCATCAGACAGAGTTTTTTTCAACCGAGCTCGCGCTCAAGATTCCACGCCTGGCATGGAAGTTAACTCTTTCACCTCCGGGGCAGTTCTAAGGCTGGGACAAACTGCAATTGTCATAATATAGCAAGACTTCATGTTGTTTGAAAGGGGTCTTTTCAGGGGAGGTGCGCATGATCGAGAAGGTAATCTGCACATTCGTAAAGACAAACATGCGCACTACCGAGCAGCTGTCCGATCATAACTCCGGGGAAGAATGCAGATAGAGTGCGTTTACTCAAGACCAGGAATGGGAAACAAAGCGAGAGACAGAAAGAACAACTGTAGGTGGTCTTTCCTATGGGTGGGGAAAATTGGAGAGATAGGAGACAAGGAAAAAGTATATAGAGGTACTGTTGCAGCAGTTTTTATTTATTAGGGAAACAGCTCTCGGCACACAAAGCCCCTACCCACACATGTACAAAGTGTTTTTTCAATGTTAAAGTTTTTATTGAACATTTTCTAAATTTAACAGACAGACAAATAAAATACAAGCACAATTCGAACAACAATGCACAACCGATAAGAAGAAACTACTACAGAAATGATTGCAGGTTTATAAAGATTTCAAAAGGAAAAAGTAAAATCTAAAACACAGAGCCTTTAAACAGAAAAGCACTTAAAGAGGTTTTTGTAATATTTGTATTATTTACCATCTGGACTTTATCCTGGTGGATCACCAGCTCCTGCATGTGCACCCAGATGGCCACAAAGTACGTGTGAATTTATGTATGAACAATTTTTACTGTTTTTTTGAGCAGTTTTTTTTAAGGGGGTAGAATACGTGCGGTAATGATGGGACAGGCAGAGGCGCCACTGGGCCTGGAGGCAGGCAAGGGAAAGAGAACTTTTCAACCCAGTCAGATTATAACCACACGGCACTACCTGGAGTACTCTGGGAGAGTGCATAGGTGGAGCAGGTCCATGTTCTCCACCCATCACCGCTCTCACATTCTGGAGTAGGAGAGCATCCTGTAGACCACTCAATTCTCCTGCCAGCCTACTGCATTCACGATGCACTCTGCGCACAAACCTGGAACTCTGACAAGGCAAGTGGATATCCAAATGCTGTGCTACAGAGCCAGCATATATTTAATGATGCATTAAGGCAAGACCAAGGGTTGGGTTTCTGTGAGTTAATTAAATCCTACAGGTTCATATCATGCCATATGCCCACAGGGATATAGTAACAAAGGTAACCCAGTCTCTGGAATACTCTGATGCTGTTAATAAACTTTTTTTTTTTTTACATTTTTATAGTTTAAATTCTAATTGTTTTATTGTGAATGAATACCCTTTAGAATGCAGGTCAGCCATCCAGAATGCTTAATTTCAACCTTTTTAACAATTTCTTAAATATATTCTTTCAGGTGGAAAGTACACATGTTGGTACAAGTAAGCCCCCACTAAAAAGGACCTGTTGCATTCCAGATGGGTTTATCCTTGGTAAATAGGTCGGTCTATAATTGGTAAATCAACGAACACCCCCCCCCCCAAACAAAACTACTACTGCACCTTAGGTTTACACAAAAAGACATTTCCAAACACATCATAAATGTATGTGTATTACAACCTTAAGTAAGGAATCAATTATTGGTCCACAGTATGACTGGCTGTAGATATCAACTGGAGACAGGCTGATATTCAGAATTGGCATTAGAAAATGATCTTGGCCAAGGTCTCCCTCTCTCATACTCCCTCTGTATAACTGCTTGGTGAGGCCGCACCTCGAGTACTGCATGTAGTTTTGGAGGCCACACTTAAAGAGGGATATTGAACTCCTGGAGAGGGTCCAGAGGAGGGCAACCAAAATGATCTGGGGCTTGAGGAGCAGGACCTATATGGGGAGGCTCGAAGAGCTAAACATGTACACATTGGAAGAGAGAAGGGACCGGGAGCACATGATAGAGGTCTTCATGTACATGAAGGGGGTAAATAAGGGAGGAGCAGTCAGGGTGTTCCAAAGGAAGGAGGGAAGGGCAACTAGAGGGCATGGTGGAAGCTGGAGGGGGGAGATTAAGGGGAGAAAGGAGAAGGTGCTACTTCACTGAGAGGGTGGTGGAGCCATGGAATGCGCTGCTCGGTGGGGGGGCTGGTGGAGGCAGAGACAGTGGAGGGGTTCAAGAGGGGTGGGACAGGTGCAGGGGCGGGTTCTGGTAGCAAAGTCCAGTGCAGCGAGAATATCCGGGACTGGGAAGGGAAAAGCCAGAGAGGGTGAGGGGGGGCAGCAGGGTCAGCTTCCAGGGTGGGGGCTGAACAAACGAGCAGATGCGAAAGACCATTAGGCCTATTCTGCTGGTATTTTAGCATGTTTGTATGTTAGGTCACAAGTGAAAGTTGTTTAGTGGTTGGAGGCTAGCAATCTGCATCGCAGTGCTACCACAAATGTATTCTTCAGTGAAACCTATGGTCTGTGCTTAAAGAGCCGCTTCCAACTAGCTCCCTACTTAAAGGAAAACGATGACTGACCTGGCCAGGAGTACAAATGTGCAAACTTTTCTTATTTTTTCACTGCTATTTAAAAGGTATTCTCCTCGTAATTTTATTCCCAGACCCGCTGGATCCTACAGCCGTGCCCCGTTTTGTGATGTCACTAAACAAAGGCTGTGTGTGCGCACCCCACTGACTTGAATAGGGGCAATTCTTTCAAAGATTTTATAGCCTTTCAACAACGGGATTTTAACAAAACAAAGCGATCGCACGACTAATGGGGTCCCCATTAATCAAGCGATCGCTCTAATTATTAAAATCCCATTATAATAGCTATAAAATCTTAAAAAATACCCCATTCAACTCAATAGAACACGCACATACAGCCTTCATTTAGTATTTTATCACAAAAGAACTACATATCTGAGTGTTTGGGGCGTGGCCGTAGGATCAGGAACTGGCTCTGTTTTTGCTGGCGGGTCTGGGAATAACGTTTAAATATCCATTAAAAAAAAAAGAAAAACCTCTACTCCTGGCCAGATCAGTCATCATTTTTTTTTCCCAGTAAGAGGGTACTATGATTAGTCGGAAGCTGCTCTTTAATTAAGATGCACAGAACTGATCAAGGAATAGAATATGTGAGGAAGATTATCAGTCATTTTTTTTTTTTTTTTAACGTCAACTACATTTTCCAGGAAGATATGCAATTACAAAGCTATAAAAAAATAGGAGAGATAATTATGTAGTGTGGTGGAGGTGCTGGTGGTAAAGGGACTATTGCATGACTTCTTTTTAGGGGCCCTATAACTCGTAATTTCAGCCATAACACCTAAACAGAGAGAGACTGCATATCTACAACCACAGATAAAGACAAGACACCATGCACATATACACAAACCCCAGCACCACACAATAAACTTCACTAAAGGCTAGTGTACTTCAAGGAAATGAGAGAGTCGCGTGAATGCCAGACGCGGGGAGAAAAAAAATACCTATATAATAACAAGACAGGTTAAAACATATGAAACAAAATAGGGGGAAATCTGCATTTTACAGCTGAGTGGACTAAATGCACACAGGAGGGGACCAAATCAAATGACTATTTGGGTCACAGAGTAAGAAAACAGTAGCTATCTGGGATTCAAACCTGGTTTACAGTTTACTGCCCCAGCCACCGTCTCACACTGCCTTCTAGGTATTAATAACAACAGTTCCAAATTCTATTGCTGGGAATTCTCTTAGTCTGTGCCACCTAATTTCTATGTTACCTGAGATTTGTTAACACAGTAGAGAAACCTGAAATCTATTGTTCTGCAATGTGAAATCCTTGGCCTTAACAAAGCAGGCTCTTCCAGCACAAGATCCTTACTAAACAGATTAAAATTCCGGAAGGAATGAAAGGTTAATTTAACCGCTGACATACCCTGCCCCGTGTAATTTATCTACCTTCTTACTGCCAACGAAGCAGTGCTGGTGACTTTTTAAAAAGCAGCACAAATCTATCAGAAAACCTTCTGAACGTCAGACAGGTAAGCATAAATTCAACACACTCGTCTTCAGTTGCTGTTATAAGGGGAGGGGCACGACTGCTTACCAACATTAGAATATAAGACTTAGAGAAGAAAGAAGGCTGGTACGCCCGTAATGGCATTATATGTGTAAACTGTTTCTTGCAGAAAGATTCAAACCCTACAGCTTTCCATAGCACTCCCCTGCTACCTTAGTGCATCTAACTAGATGATGAATAAAAACAAAACCAGATGGATCAGTAGCACCTGTCACCCTCAATGACCCACCTGTATAACTGGTATGTTGCTCATTCAGCTCATACTTTTAAAACAAATAGGAGTGGCACTGTAAGTACTAGAAACTCAAGCACTTCTGATATACTAGTTAAACAGCTGTGCTCACCAGTTTACCATGGCCCAGAAATGAACTTATTAAGGGGCGTATGCAGCCAGATGAACGGGATACATCTAGACTAATGAAACCAAGGGCCAGATCATCATTCCCCTCAAAAGTTCTATTAGCACTACCTAGGAGAAAAAAACAAATCTGGATGCTTTTTGTTGCCCTGCATGAGGGTCATTCATTTTCCCACACTTCTGTAGGCAAAGTAAGGAATATAAAGGATTGTAAGTAAGTAATAACCCACTCCAGGGTGTGCGGTTATTGGGAATCAATCAATACCCCAGATGCATTGTGAGCACGAGGCCACAGGCCGAGTGTCCTCACAGCACCTGGAGAGTTGATTAATCCCCAATAACCGTACACCCTGGAGTAACCGCACACCCTGGAGTGGGTTATTGCACTTATAACATGGGGCATGTGAAAAACACGGGAAAACTCACAGAAAGGGGGTTTTGCCCTGTTTAAAGATTAGAAAAAGTACTGTATCCTGCCACCTTGCTAAATAGTCCCTCATAACTAATGTAGACTGCACTGATGTTATGCACACAGAAATGTCATACGTGCAGTCCTGATGTGATTTGTGAAATTTCCTGTGCATAACATGGTCTCCTACTTTGCATACAACCCGCAGTAGATGTTTCCCACAGACACACACACACACACACACACACACACACACACACAGGTCCGACTGCAATGGGACCTGCCCCTGTATGATGTGTGCACAATCACTGCTTATCTCAGCACCGAAAGACCGGCAAGTGTACAGGACAATGCAGGAGTGGCGTACAATGCACACACACCTGCTCTCTGCTGCAACAGCAATCGCACCGGAGGGTGCACCACACAGGGCACTGCAGGACGATGAGCTCACTTGCGGTCTCTGTCTCTCTTGCATGTTGCACTGGACGTTCTCAGTAACACTTGAAGCATGGCACAGATTGTAAGAGACAGCCTCAGGACAAATGTTTGCAAAGATAAAATCTGCTGTCTCTCACTCTCTCCGTCTGCCCCCGACTGTAGGGGACACAGTGCTGAGGCCCAGCCATTTAGGAAAACAAGTGGTGAATGGGGTGATGTGGAGGGGGGCACGCTGTATACTGCTGACTTGGCATTGGCACTACCATCCCTCCCACTTTCAGCACTGTACTCTGAATATGCAACCCGCACCCGCTTTTGTACAGCCAGATGCTGCGTCCGAGCACACAGCACAGAAACGAAGGAACTGCATTCAATCAACATCTGTAGCCATGTGGCCCCAGTGGCAGAACGTGCACCGGTTTCTCGGGGAGCGGACGTTGTTGCGGTCACTGTCACTACGGTCCTGTCTATTGTCGACTTGCTGACTTGTCACTGGCACTACAATCCCTCCCACTTTCAGCACTGTACTCTGCATGTGTGACACTGACATGCACCTGCTTTTGTATGGCCGGCTGCTGCTCATGGGGACACTGCACATCCAGGGTAGATTTCCACAAGCAGCACTCTAACCTTCGTCCTAATCACCGCATTTCCCTCAAGGTCCCATCAGATCAAGGTTCCATGCCTTAGGGCTTTTCCCAGTGAGGTGACTGGCAGAAGTGGACAGCAGCAGGAGTAGCAGCCGCCACTAGGTGGCGCCCAGTCCAGAACAGCAGCAGCTTAGGGCTTCTCCAGTGGTAGCTGGCTGGCAAGCAGATGGCGGCAGGAGTAGCGGCCGCCCCATTACAGTGAAGGCGCCCGGTCAAGGGTAGCAGCGGCTTAGGACTTTTCCCGGTGAGGTGGCTGGCAGAAGCGGACGGCAGCAGGAGTAGTGGCTGCCCAGCTAGGGTGAAGGTGCCCAGTCAAGGGCAGCAGCAGCTTAGGTCCCTAGTGACCCTCATCTAGCCTTACACCCTCCTCGCCCCTTCCCCCCTGGCTTCCCCTCTCCCAAGCACCACTTACCCGCTCGATGTCTTCATTTGCCTCCTCTCCTCCTTTCTCCTCTCCCATTAAATTGCTGTTCCCATACTCCCTTTTCTTCTTCGTTTTTCCACCGATCTAGGCTGTACATATTGTACATATTTACTAAATAACCCATGTTATATGTTGTTTATTGTACATTTTAATATTTTGTGTTCCAGCTTCCTTGTATCTATTTATTGTATATTAATTTTTCTAAGTTTGTTCTTTTTGAGTGTCAATTCTATGTGCTTTGTCCACCCAGGACCACTTTGTAAATTAATTTATAACAATGGTGCTTCTCCTGGTCAAATAAAGATTGACTGAGTAAGGCTTTTCCCGGTGAGGTGACTGGCAGAAGCGGCAGGATTAGAGGCTGCCCTGCTAGTGTGAAGGCGCCCGATGAAACAAAATTTGTATTTTTGTCCCTCTGTGTTGTGAATGTATGTGTTATAGCGGAGCAAATGTGAATTTTAGAATACTATGTATAAAATCAGGAGTGCCTTGTAAATAGGACTTGTCCAAATGGTGTTTTATGACAACTGAACCGGACTGAAAATAAAGATTTTACAACACCTACTACATATGCTGCACATATTATTTGTTATAGTGGCCCCTATTTAGGGAGGGAAGGGATTGTATTTTGGCTCTGTGGAGCCGAGCCACTCTGATCCCTTCCACTTCCTGGTACCACTTCAGTCTGCGTCTGTCCCCGATCTGCCACCACGCTAGCACGTTTTGTGAAGTCATTATATGGACAGTGTGGAGGGCATGCTCCATAGACGTGAGTGAGGCTATTTTTCAAAGTAAAATTGTAGTAGTTTAGATGGCTGTTTGGAACAAATAATGGCTGAGAATACTGATAAAAACCAGGAGCAGCCAATTTAAAAAAAAAAAAAAAAAAGAGTGCTCCTTTTAATTATATAAAACTGAAACAAAATGTTACAGCAGATTCAAAATGGGAGAAGGGCATCTTCCAAGACAGAAGAAAAGGGGCAATCTAAAACAGAATGAAAATGTAAAGGTCAAATATTTTCACCGTAACATGAACTGCTGCTTTAAAGACAATTACCAGATGCTTTAGAGCAACGTTTTGTAGCAAAGCACTTGTTTTTGCACGTGTCCTGAGATACGAAACATTACCTGCCCTCAGTTACTGGAACCATTCAGATTTAATGCAGTCATTTTAGACAGGTGCACTCAGGCAGGAGTCATCTCTCCATTCCATACTGATTAAATTCAGTCATTTCCCTGAAAGCTGTCTGAACATCTTTACACAGGTAACCTGTTCAGCTTTCTAGCTGCTGGGGGCAGCTTGTTATCAGATTGAAATATTGCTGTCATTTATAGAACAAGCTCAAATGGCACTTAGCTTCATGTGTGGAGTATTTCCTCCTAATCTCTTTGTAAGCAGATTTGTATCCCTAATTATTTTACTGCAACAGGAAAGTATTAAAACACCACTTTGGACACAAGAACTGGTCGTATAATAAGCCACGGTTTAATCCACCCCTTGGACTCTTCAATAAATGACAGAATGATCCAACCTCTGCTAAAAATAAAAATCAAAAAGAACTAAACCACAAACTGCAGTACTTTGAATACACGTTTGAGAAACATGCTCTGTACAACGGTTCAGTTTCAAGAGAGACAAGCAGGTGTAGGAGTTTGTAAACTTAAAAAAAAAAAAAAAAATCTCATGTAACATTTTGCAATAGATATGCCAGCCAGTAGATGATGCAATTCCATTGTCACAGCATTCCATGCCTGAGCTTGTCGGATGCAGCACTTAAATGCAGTCCCTGACCATCATGGCAGTCTACTGGCAAGTGTGCATCTTACCATGAAAGGGATCTGGGGTCAGACCTTAAGTCTGGGAACCTAGGCAGACCTGCGAAGGCTGTGTAAAGTCCCAAGATAAATGTTCTTTACTGACCAGTAACAGCAGATCATCAAGAGAATCTCCATGCAGCCATAATACACTGGACTGTCAGCCGTTGGTGTTTGGATCTCACAGAAAGCTTTAGCACAACACAGCCCCCCACATCGACATGCCCTGCTGTATGTGTACAGTGTCGCCTATGTAATGGGCCTGGGCACCAACCACTTCAGTTCCTTACCAGTGAACACTGTCCCAATCATCCACCAAAAGCAGGACTGGATTCACCCCACCAATCATGCATAGAGAGGCATGGATAGCGAAGCAATCACTGCCCACTTACCCCAATAAACAACTGACAATGCATAATGATTTGCCAAGCAGCTTAAAGTAATGGTGTGCCATGCCAGGAGGAACAGCAGGTCAGCAAAGGTATCAATTTATGGAGATCCTCTCGAAGATCTACTGTTACTGGTAAGTAACAGGCCTATCTTCATGAGGGTATCTCCATACAGCTATAATATACTGGACGATTACCAAGCGGTACTAACCCCAACTGGTCGGCTAGTAAAATAGCAGACTGACCCCTCAGGAGAGAAAGCCTTCCAAGAGTCAGGCTAAACACAGACTTCCTTCAGGAGGTCAGAGCCAGACTGTAGCACTATGGAACCTGTGCCAGACAACAGCCCTGCAAATGTCAGTGGCTGAAACAGACTGAAAATAAGACACAGAGGCCAGCATGTCCTGTAACAGCACCAGGGAGGTCTTGCCCTGTCTGTGGCAGAACAGAACACAGAAGAAGATCCATTCAAAGAGGCACCTTTTGGAAAAAGGCTAACCCCTTGTTCCAGGGCCAGTGGAAACAAACAGCTGGGAGGACTGGGTCCTTGGTGAAGTCCAGATAGTACCAAAGGATTCTGTAGACATCCAGAGCACAAAAGCACCTCCCTCAGGTTCTGAGGGGAGGAGAAGAACATAGGCAAATTAACAGATTCACTGAACATGAAATTCCCTTAGGCAAAATTTAGAGTGAATACACAACCCCACTGTCCCTGTGAAAGGTCAGAAAAGGGGTTCATGAACTAGGACCTGCAGTTTTGGCATATACTTGGCTGAGAAAACAGCCACAAGAAATAAAGTCTTCCAGGCCAGATGCTTCATGTCACAGGAAAATACAGGCCCCACAAGTGCTTTTGTCAGTGATTCGAGCACACTGGTTTCAGTCCCAAACTAAAACAGGCTTGCAGACTGGAGGGGCCACATGCAAAAGGCTCTTCAGGAACCTGAGGACCACATCCAGTTGAGCCACAATCATGCCCCCAAAAGAGGAATGAAAAGCCAAACAGCTGAACCTTCACCGAGGAGTACTGCAATCCTGACAGTCAGGAGACAGTCCAGAATCTTCTGCACAGGGCAAGTGAAAGGATCAGGTATATGTCATGTGGCACCACATAGCAAAACATTTCCACTTCAGAGTAACTGTGTCTGGCGGAAGGTTTCCATGCAGCAAGCAGAATAGCACAGATTGAGGCTGAAACTGACTACATCCTTAGAAGGCAACCACGGAGTTGCAGGAACTAGAGGTCCAGATGCAGCAATGTGCTGCTATTCTTACACAGAAGGCCTGGATGGACAGGCAGTGGAAACAGAGCCTCTCCACCAGCTCTCACCTAGGCCTCAAGGGCCCCACCAGGACAACTCTGGCTGGTTCCTGTTTGAGCTTGGTCTGGACCTTCTCAATTAGGGGAACAGGAGGAAATGAGTAGATGAATCTACCTTGCTTGGCTGTATAATAAAGTCAAGCTCTAATAAGCTAAATGAGTCTGTAGAAATAGACCAATCTAACACTGCAAGCAACAGACTCAAGGAAGGTTCAGTCAGCAGTTCTTGAGAGATACTTTTTCATTTCAAATACCCACCCATTTCACAGTGGGGCCCTTTCCAAAAATAGGATAGCGAGAGGAAAAACATGTCCTTGCGCTAAATATGATTTTCAACAAATTAATTCAGGAAAGAAAGACCATTGACTCTTTAGACCCCCCCAAAATAACATCAGCAGGAACCCCCAGTTACCTTTTTTTTTTTTTTGTGAGTGTGGTTTCAGAATAAAATGACCAGGGACTAATTTTAAACCTTTGACTACAAAATGACAGACAAAATCAACCACACCAATGTATCACAGGGAAATATTAGAGTATCTGTTTGGACGACTGGGGATTTCCCAGTCTCAGAATAGTTAGCACCATATGAAACCATTTCTATATTTCACATGCACACTGCTCACTACCATATGTCCTTGACCAACAGCTTTTTTTTAATCTGAAAAATGTGAAATGAGCGACAGTACAGCTGCAGTGCCACAATTACCATTAAAAATCATGACTTCATTTTTTTAACTAAATCAACACTGTTTATTCCTGAACATTCCAGACACATACATGTTGATATATACAGTTACTGTGACTAAGGTCTCTTATGTAAATGGTTGTAAAATTCAGAGTTCTCTATTTTTTTTTTTTATAAAGTCAATCATTATGAATTTTTTTTCCAGTCATGTTTTTTCCACCTGCTGCCAGATGGCTCCTCCTCCTCTGATCTACCTCAGCCCTGTCACCAGAGTTCTCCAGGTACTTACCCCTGCCTTTATGTTCACCATGGCGAGATCCCTAGGGAGTGCAACTTCCCCAACTGGGGCAAGGAGTCGGTGGTACAGGGCCTACAGGGAGTTGATTTTCATGCTGCCACCTGGGGGTTTTCCTTCATTTTTTCCTCCAGGGCTAGCCTGTGTGCAATGACGTGGCATGCGGGTGCGCACACTGGCGTACATGTCAGCAGGCAGCTTCCCTCTGTCCTGGAACAGCCTCTGCTAGGTGGCAAACAAACAACAGAAAATGGATTCCTCCCACCCTGAAGGATTTATTTATTAGCTTGTGGTAACCTGCTTAAGTACACTAGGCAAAAAAAATGCCTATTTTCAAGTACAACCCAGGAGAGTACAAACTGTGAAATACAGCAATGACAACAGTAAGGTAGAACAGTGACAACCATCTGGAACATAATGAAGATAACTGTCAGGACAACAATAAAACAGCAGTACAAATCACAGAAATTAATACAAGACACGAGGATAGCTGTCCAATGGGATGCTCGATCCCTCCTTCCCTAGCTGGACTCCTGCATTTAGAAACAAAGAAACATAATTTGTGGTCAGAGAAGCACCGCTTAGCCTACCGATTATTCCCTACCTACAGTATCACCATAGACTCTATTTGATCTCTGGCTCTTTCTTCCCCCTCCCCCAACCTTCAAATTCCTTTCCATTAAGACTCCCTTATGCCTATTCCATGCGTTCTTAAACTCCACCACTGTTTTCGCCCCCACCACATTGGCTAGTAGGATGTTTCAGGAAACCACCACTCTGTGAAGAAATACTTCCTCTCATCTCTCCTGAATATACCCTCCTCCACCTTAATAGCATGTCCCCTTGTACTTTTTTCTTTCTGAAAGACTTTCCTCCTTTACTTATTTATCCTCATGAAGGTCTCTATCATATCCCTCCTCTCTTTCAGGGTGTACATATTGAATTCCTTTAGTCTCTCCTCATAGAGCTTTTGATGCAGACCATGCACCATTTTAATTGTCCTCCTCTGGATCGCCTCTGCTCTATGTCGTTCCAGAGATATGGCCTGTACACAGTATTCTAAATGAGTTCATACCAGCAAGTTATACAGAGGCAGCACCACTGCCCTCCTTCTGATGGTGATACCTCTCCCTATGCGCCAGAGCATCCCACTAGCCCTCCTGACTGCCTTATCGCACTGCCTGGCCACCTTCAGGTCATCAGAGATCACTACCCTTAGGTCTTTCTCCTGCTTAGTGGTCGTCAATAACACCCCCTCCGCCCTCATTTTATGCCTACCCCTGGGATTCTGTGTTCCAACTGCATTATTTTTCAATTTGAAACCCAGCTACCATACCCATGACAACTTCTCGAGTTCTCTCAGGCCTCTGTTCATCCTTTCCACACACTCCCCCGAGTCTCTCGCATTTTGGTTGAGACTTCCTCCAACTGATGGTTTCGTTGGGCTTTAACACAGGTGATTACCTCTGCAACCCACATACAAAGTCATTCGTTGGACCTAGTGTTTCTGCTGGGGATGGAGATCTCTGACATGGTGGTGGGACTCATCGGGTGGTCCGATCACCACACTATAGGGTTCAGTTTCATGGCCCCCCAATAGACCTGCCCCCAAGGAGATGGACTGGTACCGCCCTTTGCGGGGTTTGACACATGATGGTCTTACGGTGGTTCTGGATCTATCTGGGAGTTTAAATGTTAGCATGGATCCACAGAATCTCCTGCTGGCCTATAATAAGGCAGTGGAGGCTGCTCTGGATTCCATAGCTCCTGTCCAGGTTCGTCCCCTCACCCTTGGTCCCTTTGGTTTGATAGGTCTTTGTGGGAGTCAAGAGTGGGGTAGAAGGTTGGAGCGTTGCTGGCGGAAATCGGGCCTGACTGATGACAAACTTAGATTGATGTCCCATTATAAGGACTGTCAATCTGCGGTTTCCTGTAAGAAGGCAGAATTCCTGTCCAGAGAGATTGCAGCTGCGTGAAATCGACCAGCTCAGCTCTTCCGGACTCTGTACAGGCTATACAATCCATCCTGTTTCCAGAATCGGGGAGCCTTTTCACAGAAGAAGTGTGAGGAGTTTTCTTAATTTTTCACGGATAAGGTTAGGACCATCAGGTCCGAGATCTGCATAACCCACTCAAATAGGCAGAGCATAGATCGGTGCGAGATTACAAGCACCCGGTCTGTCTGGTCAGGCTTTAGCCAGCTGGCAGCAAGGACATTGTGAAGATGATCCAGGGTTTGCCACAGACTTACTGTAGTTTGGACCCTGGTCCACCACACCTCCTGGTGGGTGGAGGTAATATCGAAATTTAAATACCTGTAAATTTTCTTTCTCTGACGGCTGGTCTCCAGGCTTCTTTACTCCTGGGCTGTACCTCCTGATACAGATAGACAGGCAGGAATCAGACCTCTGCAGCAGGGGACATCCAGCCCTCCACTTCCTGCCTCCCTCAGTTCTTCCTAAAGCAGTCCAATGTGTCAATACTACTAGAAGTTGGATATAGAAAACCAGACTACGAATTTCAAGGCATATAGGGCCTAGAGGCCAGCCAACTATATACATTCTGGGAGGCAATCCGAAGTCCGGAGACCAGCCGTCCGAGAAAGAAAATTGACAGGTATTTAAATTTTGATTTATCTCTCCTAAGCAGGTCTCCGGGGTTCCTTACTCCTGGGATATACAAAAGAAGCCCGTCCCCGATGTCCCAGGTGAGAAGAATGTCAGGAACCCTAAAGGATCCACCACCGCTTGAAACACTCTGCAGCCGAGGATGCCTCATCTGAAGGCAGCACTTCCAGCAATTAAAATTTTGAAGATATGTGAATGAATTATCAAGTGGCTGCTTTGCATAAGTGTGCTGTTGAAGCTTCTCTGAAGTACACCCATGAAGGGGTCATAGCTCTGCTGGAATGAGCTCTCCCTGGACCAGGCAAGTTACTCTGGCCTGATCAGAAGCCATGGAAGTGGCTGATAGAATTTGTCTGGCTATAAAGCCTTTTGAATCCTTGTTACCCATAATTTTGGCCCATAACTGGCATGAACAACTTTGAAGTTTTGTAAATAGCTTCCTCTCTCTTAATATACATTTTCGTCATGGGCAGACTGGATGGGCCACAAGGTCCCCATCTGCCCTCAACCTCCATGTCTCTATGTTGCTATCACACCTCTCAGATCTAGAGGATGCAATTCCCGTTTCTTATTGCTTTTGGAGAGTGGGCAGAAAGAAGGAAGGAAGGAAGAATTAAACCTTGATTGTAATGGAAGGGAAGCATAACTTTAGCAAAAAACCTTGAACTGTTCAAGCCTGATGAAAAGCAGTGTATAGCGCTTGAGTAAGCAATGCTTTTAGTTTGCTGATTATCCTGGCTGAAGCAATAGCTATGAGAAAAAAGGTGACCTTAATGTTGAAACGCGTGATGGATATCTTCTTGATAGGCTCTAAGGGGGGGCCTCGGCCACAGCCTTAAGAACCAGATTAAGACTACAAGGTGGTAGTTTTGGTGTTTTGGAAGGCAACCTAATGGTGCTGTCTTTAGAAACCTAGAGACATGAGTATATGCATCCAACGATTCCCCTGAATCCGCTCACTAGAGTACCCCCAGTGCAAAAACCTGAGCTTGTAAGGTGGCTGGTTGCAGTCCTTTGTCCATCCATCTGAATTGAACTGCAGTAGAACAGGCAATTATATTGGATAGTTCTATATGCGTTTTGAATGAAGCCAGAACCAAAATTCTCTCCAGATTCAATAACACACTTTGGAGGAAAAAAAGAGAAATAAGTTCCCCATCATGTCAATAACAGGAACTGTGTAGCCGAGCTCCTTAAAAGTATTCCCCTCTATTTCCAGGCCTAGAGAGATAAGTTGTTTAAATGGGAAGCCAGGCCGGACCTTGATCGAGAATGCCCAGGCTGAACTTGAATGTTAGACGTGAACACCTTGCCAGATGAATGACAATCGGGAACTATGTGCAGAAAAATCATAAGGGGTAGACTAGAATCAAGACTGTCCTGTTCTGAACCACTTTGTGAAGGACTCTTGATAGAGGTGGTATTGGAGGAAAGGCATACAGGAGACCAAACTCATCCCAGTTTAGGGGAAAAAGGTGTCCCGAGCCACCGCTGGTTCATCCTTGGCCAGGGAGCAAAACTGCTTACCTTGGAGTTCCACCAGCAGGCGAAAAAGATCTGTCTGAGGATTGCCCCACTGATTAGTCAAGATGAAGGAGGCACTATCCTTCAGCTCCCACGCCCATGGTTGACCAACCTTGTGACTAAGCCAGTCTGCCGTGTCGTTTACCTGCCCTGGTAAATACCTCACTCAGTGGAGCGAGGCCCACTGAAAAAGAAGGGATTCCCTTAGCATTTTGAGCTTCTTGTGCCACCTTGATGGTTGGTATATGCCAACGTTGACAGATTGTTGGTTGGTACCAGATTATCCTGACTGGGGAATTGCTGTTCAGAGTGACTCAGGGCATGGCCTACTGTCCACGCCGGGAACGTTTATGCTGTACCTTGTACCTCTCACTGTGACCACCTGCCCCGTGCCAACAGCTGAAGCAGGTGAGACATCCCAAGTTCACGAGGCCTGCATCAGTTGCGATTCGGATTTGGTGAGGATGGTCAAACATACGACCCTTCAAGACCTCTGCCCTCCGAGACCGTCACTGAGGAAGGTTCACTCTCTTAATTGGCTATGCAGAATCCAAATTTATTTTCGCGGGGGAGCTCAGGTCATGATGCCTGCTCCTAGAAGGATCAGGGTCTGGTTTGAAATTAGGGAACTCTTTCTCCAGCTGATGAGAAAACCATGTGCTGGCAGGTACCAGACCACCTCTGAATGCAAAGAAGTGTAAAATAATGCACCTGGGAAACAAAAACCCAGTGGGAGATTACACAATGGTGGGGGGGAGGTAGTAACAAAAACAAAAAAGGAAAGGGACCCGAGGATAAATCATATCAGATGACCTTAAGGTTAGCAAGCAATGTGAGAAAGCAGTAGGGAGAGCTAGGGGTATACTGGGATGCATAGGGAGAGGCATCACCAGCAGAAAACAGGAAGTTGTCATCCCTCTGTAGAGACAGTTGGTGAGACCCCATCTACAGTACTGCGTTCAGTTCTGGAGACCCAATGTCTGCAAGGACACAGACAGGATAGAGGCAGTCCAGAGCAGGACAACTAGAATGGTGCAGGGTCTGCAAGAGAAGCCATGTGAGGAGAGACTAAAAGAGCTTAACATGTATACCCTTGAGGAAAGGCGGTGGGGGGGGGGGGGACATGATAGAAACGTTTAAGTACCTCAGCGGAATCAACAAAGTCCAAGAGGGTAGCATCTTTCAGAAAAAGAGACATGCAAGAACAAGGGGACACAATTTAAAGATAGAAGGGGGGCCGTCCAGGGAAATGTGAGGAAGCATTTTTTCACAAAGAGTAGTGGATGCATGGAACAGCCTTCCTGAGGAGGTTGTGGGGTCTAAAACTGTGGGAGAGTTCAAGAATACATGGGACAGACATAAGGCAATTCTTGTGGAGGGTAGGAAGAAATAGGCTGTTGGTTAACTAGGAATTGTGGCCTATCCTGTAGATAGGGAAATGGGCAGACAAGGTGGGCCAAGCGGCCCTTATCTGCTGTCAAAGTCTATGTTTCTATGTACTGGCACCTTTAATTCTGTCCGTGGATCTGAGGAAGACCCCAAAGGTAGAATCTGAATTGAAGTACTGCTCTGCCACTCTGAATCTGAGATTGTGCGTATGACGTTACTGAGTGTAGGAAGGGTAAATAGGCATCTTGCAGATCTACGGATGCCAGAAAAAAACCTTTTTGCATCTGTTGGGTGACACAGATGACCCAGTGTCATCTGCCAAGGCAGAATTAATTTGTCCTCCAAGTATGCATGGGCTTGAATACTCTGACTGGATCGCTACGTCCAGGGTCTGTACGTGCCCCTGAATTGTGGCAGTTAGGTTTTTGTCACTTCTCTGGAATCTTTTACCACCCCCTTTAAAGGCTATGGAAGCTCTTCCTTGTCAGGGGCATTCGTCAAGTGAGCCTTGGTGACCTGTCCGCCTGCCATGCCTGCAGCCTTAGGTATGTCGAGGTGAGTTAAAGCGTGGCCCTTGCTGCGCAATTGGCAGCCTCCTTTGAGATAACTGCTGACAGTGCCTAGAACAGTCCTGCTCTGAAGCTGTTGCAGGGTGGGCTTAACTGCATCTGACTCATCAGCAAGCTGAAATGCCAGGATAGTGGCCCATGGTATTGCGGCTCAGGCTGAAAACAGGTTTGCTGGGCTTGCTTATATGTGGCTCATCAGCACGCTGGAATGCCGCATCCGTGGTGTTGAGAACAGGTTGTTTGCCGCTGCCATAAGGAAGGAGTGGAGGACTAAAAAAAAAAAAAAAAAAAAGTCTCTTCGGGGGATGCCTCCATCTTCGTGTCCCCTGGGTCCCATAGAGAAGCCCCACCCCCTGAAGTAATCTGGATCATCCAAGGCTAAGTTTCTGGGTGGAGAGCTGTCCGAGACAGGAACACCACTCAGTAGGCCCCCCCCCCCCGCCTCTGGGGGGACTAACTCACCTCTGGCAGACCTGTGTTACTAGCATGCTGTCAGGCCACTGTATAGGTGTGTTCTGGACCTTGCCATTCCTCCGATAGTGAGTACCCTATGGCTGGAGGAATAGGGAAGGCTGCGGCCAAACTGGTGACAGCTGGTAGGTGGAAGCCTGTTTGACTGAGTGGAAGCCTCCAGGGAAGATCAGAGGGGAATGTCGGCTATGACTTTTTTTTTTTTTTTTAAATGAAGGAGACCAGGCCCTCCAGGCTTTGTGATGTGAGGACAACTGCTCCTCTTCAGATGGGGACAGGGACTTCTTCCTTTAGCTTTCTTGGGAGGTCTCCCACCAGGAAACTCAGAGGTTGCCCATGGAACATGCAGGGACCAAGACAAAAGCCCCATTTTACCTGCGATAAGGCCTGGGGGCTGCGGACTGCCGAGTCCCCCGGTGGCCGCTGCTCTCTCAGACCTGGTGGTTATCCGTCTGAGCCGAGGGAGGGATCATGTCCTTCGGAGCTCGGCATTCACAGATGCTGCCTTTTGTTATTCAGTGTACCCCCTTCCCATGGAGGCTTTCTGGTTTATGCTGCTGCTGACCCTTTAAGGGCAAGATACCGAGTGTTGCCCGTGAGATTTTCTGCCCCTGAGATGTTTGTCCGAGGTCCTAATCTTAGTCTGATTTGGTAATTAGGGCCGACCCTTTAAGATCTACTTAAGAGTGACTGTTCCACCTCAGCCTGCCTTGGTAATTAGAGTTGACCCTTTGAGATCCACTTAGGAGTGACTGTTCCCTTCTCAGGCACTGGTAAAGTAAATCCATCTGTGATGAGGGAGATTAGCTGGGGGGGGGGGGGCGCGCGCAGGTGCTGAAGCAAGTCCCCTATGGCTCTCAGTTCCCCTGTCATGGCGGTACCACACTGTTAGGCTTCTCAGCGCTCGTCGACGAGAAGGCAGATCGATGAGTGGCTTGGCACGCTTTTTTGAATGAGTGCAGACTAGTTTTGCCAACAACGAATGACTGCAGCTTTCCTAAAAAGCCATTCATCAATCGGAAGCTGTGCAGTGCCTTACTCTGCTCCAATTAGGGCTCCTCATACCCTGTGACGTTCGTCGATGAGCTGCCACTGTCATGCTGCTAGCCCACCATCGATGAGCGGCTGATACAAGAAGCCGCCAGTTGCCGATGGAAAAAAATACGGGGCCTGCCTGTCTGAGATTCAGGACTGGATGAGTGCCAACTGGCTTAGGCTGAATCCGGATAAGACTGAGGTGTTGGCTGTGGACCCAGGTCATCAGGTAGAGAGGCTACTGGCTGGACAGCCATCCGGGCTCTGGCTAGGAGGCAACCAGCTAGTGATCTCTTTGACCGGGTCCGGAACCTGGGCGTTAACTTTGATAGCAAGCAGACACTTAAGTCTCAGGTGTTGGCCGTTGTCAAGACCTCGTTTTACCATCTGAGGAATATCGCCCAGATAAAACACCTGGTCCCACCTGATGATCTTCCCACACTGGTCCACACCTTTGCGACTTTGTGTCTTGTTTACTACAATGCTCTATACCTAGGGTTACTGGGGGGTAGACCTTCACCGCCTGCAGCTGGTGCAGAATGCGGCTGCCAAGTTGTTGACCGACTTACAGACATCTTGCCATGTTACACCTGTGCTCCGCAGCTTGCAGTGGCTGCTGGTATGGTGGAGGAACACCTTCAAGGTGGGATTACTGACCTATAAGGCCCTACACGGACAAGGAGACTGTGGTACCTGCAAGATCTCCTTCATCCCTAATCCCCCCTTCGTCCTCTCCGTTCCACCAACAAGGCCAGAGATTGCCAGGGTCTGTTTGACAACTTTGGGAGACAGATCATCTGCTTTTGTAGCTCCAACCCTGTGGAATTATCCATCTAGTTGGGTTACAGAATGCCCATCCGTTGAGGCCTTCAAATCTGCCTTAAAAACTTATTTGATTTAGCATTTTCTGACATTTAAAGTCCTGCTGTTTTATTACCTGTTTTTATGAGTATGGTTTTGTTGATTATTGTTATGATTTTTGTACAACGCTATGATCTATTGAAACAGCATTGCGCCATCATACTGCAGATTTTGGTGTTATCTGCAAAGATGCAGGCCTTCCCCTCATGTTCCTCTGCAATGTCACCTATAGAAAATATAAAGAGGACCGGTCCCAGCACTGAATCCCAAGACACTCCACTGGTCACCCTCCTCTCCTTTAAATGAGCTCAGTTTACCACCACTCTCTGTCGTCTAACCCATTTCTTACCCAGTTTACCACCTTCTGACCCACTGCTAAGCCATCCAGCTTGTTTAATAGTCTCCATTGTGAAACGGTGTTGAAATGCCTTACTGAAATCTAGATAGGCCACATTCACCACTCCACCCTGATCCAATTCCTTGGTCACCCAATCAAATGAATCTATCATATTCATTTGACATGACCTCCCACCCGTGAATTCATGCTGTCTCCGGTATTGTAACCCTTTAGATTCAAAATATTCCACTATCCTCTCCTTCAGCAGTGATTCCATTAATCTCCCCACCACCAATGTTGGGCTGACTGGTCTATAATTGCCAGCCTCCTCCTTGCTACCACTTTTGTGAAGTAGGACTACATCTGCCCTCCTTCATTCCTCTGGAACCACTCCTGTTTCAAGTGAGCTGTTAAACAGGACTATGAGAGGTGCAGTCAGTACCTCCCTGAGCTCCCTCAATAACCTATGATGTAACCTGTCTGGTCCCATTGCTTTGTTAACTTTCGGATTAGCAGGACTCTCTCCTCTGAAAAAGGACTAGTGCCCATCTCTCTCCCCTTAATAGCTCCTGCTACTTTTTGTGCCCCCTCCCCTTCCTTTCACTGTGAACACTGAACTAAAGTATTTGTTCATGGTGTTTTCCTTTTCCTGGCCCCCCTCTGCTCCGTCCCCCCATCCTTTTTTAACCTTACTATCTTTCTCCTGGTCTACCTCTTCATTTACATACCTAAAAAATGTCTTGACCCCTTTTGTTACATCCTGTGCTATTATTCTCTCTTCAGTTTGTGCCTTCGTGCTTATTACCGTTTCCCGATACATCTCCCTATCCTGCTTCCTACATATCTCTTTTCATCTTCGTAATGCCACCCTTTTAGTCGTTACCTTTCAGCCACCTCTTGAGAATCACAGCAGTATCTCTTTCTTCTTACTTGCACTCACTTGTCTGATGCAGAGGTGTGTTGCCTTCACTATTCCCCCTTTTAGCCTCACCCATTGATCCTCCACCCCACCCAGGTCACCCCCCCCCTCGGCCAGGTCATCCCTGAGGCATTCACCCATCTTTATAAAATCTACCTCCTGAACATCCAGGCCATTCGGCCTTGTATGATTCTATGCTGCAGCCATACTTATACTGAACCACACTGTAAAGTGATCACTGGTCCTCAGGTGCCCTCCCACCTTGAAGTCTGCAACACTATCCCTGTTACTGAGTACCAGGTCCAGTACTGCCCAGTCACGAGTGAGTTTGCAGACTAGTTGCCAGAGGAATGCCCTTTGCAGGGAGTCCAGGACTGCCACTGCTTCTAGCTGAAGCCACAGCTGGGAGGCTCCAACCTACATCCAGCAAACTGAAGTCCTCCACTAGCAGCACCTCCCCTTTTGCCATCTTGTCAGTTGCTCCCACCAGCACCTAACTCCTCCCCTGTGCTGGAGGTCTGTACATCACATCAGTGAGAACAGTGGGTCTGTTCCCCTTCTCCAGAGTGACACACAATACCTCTGCACCCCCCCACCCAATCCCCTGAATCTCTGTCACTTTTATGCCTTCCTTCACATAAAGCACCACACCCCCTTCCTTTCTTCCCACCCTGTTCTTCCTGAACAGAGTATAGCCTGGTGTGGTTATGTCCCAGCCATAACTTTCAGTGCACCATGACTAAGTAATGGCCACAATATCCAGGTCCTGCCATGATGGCCTCTAGGTCCAGAATCTTATTTCCCAGCCTTCTAGCATTCACACACATGGCCTTCCAGATTTTGTTACCACTCTTTTTTCCTTTTTACCCTCCCCTCCCCTTGTTTTTACTGTTCCCATTTCAATTCCCACCACCCTGATTCCAATAAATTTGCACCCTATGGTACTTCTCTCCCCTCGGGTTCTCCCCAATTCCTACTTTACCCAAGACTAGAGTCTGTTCACTAACCTGGGTCGCCAGAGTAGCAAGTGGAAGCCATACCACTATGTTGCCTGGTCAGCATTTCCATTTTTTTTTTTTTGTCTTATCTAGTTATGTTCCTTACCCTTGCCCCCCAGACTGCCACTCCTTTGAGTGGCTCAATATCCTCGCTGCCAGGCAGTTCCCCCGCTGTGGAATCGCTCCACCTGAATCCCCAAGCTTATCTGTGTCCTGAAGGATTGGCTTATCCCTGCCCCCGGACACGTAATGAGAGGGAGTAACAAACTGTGATGACCTCCAGAGTGGCAGGTGCAGGGGGACAGGACTAGTGTGCTATGGGAAGACATGGTCACCATCATCCAGCTGGCTGAGACAGGTGTTTTTCCTTTTTTTGTTTTCTTTCAGCCCTGCCAGTTCCCGTATGCATGCGGCCATAAGGGTGTTCTGGGGGCAGAAGCGCCGACAGTGTGTGGTCGCCCACACCATGAGCACCTCAGCTAAGCCACCACCCGGAACTGCTATGAGTACGGCCCGCAGCAACCCACCCACCTTGGGAGGTAAGCATGCAAAGGATACTCGAAACTCCCTCCCTGCTAGCCCCTCTGCACCTGATATATGGGCTCAGGGCGCAAACCCGAACATTTCAATTTTTAATTACAATTCCACTTTTAAAAACAGAAGCATTTAACATTATTTATAATGTGTTTATATGTACAGTTCTGACATCTCTTATGGTTTTAACAGTGTCTTCAAAAGTCTTTCATGTGCCAGAACTACTCTATCTTTTGCAGTGCCATTACCCAAAAAATTCAAGAAGGCACTCTTATAACCATAACAGATGTTGGAACTGTAAGGCCTTGGTTAGCCAGATTTCTTTATGCGAAAGGACTGCTCAGAATGGTGGTGTCTGAAGTACTATTTAAGGTGGCTACACTCAGAGACAGACTGGTAACAGCAGCAAAGATATAGACTTCTTTAGAGTGTATTTATGGGCAGTTCTTTCTATGGTGCGTTATTTTCTAAACATATAATTACTGCAAAACTTTGCATCAGGTCTTCAAACACAGTTTTACTTGCAGGGGGAGCAGGGCCTACATTCATCATGTGCATATGTGCCTGCTAAGAGCTCGGGGTCTCTGTCTCTTACTCTTCAGTCACAAATACCGTTTTTAGTATGAAAATTTTAAAACAAGCACGTCAAAATGAAATGAAACAAGATTTGGCTGGTGCTTTCAAGGCAAGTCTTTTTTAAAGGTGTTACCTTTATTTTTGTAAAAGGCCGTACTGTCACCAATTTCACTGTTATAATCAGAGTTATACAAGGACCACATTCAGCGTCAGTTTACAGATATTTTGCATACAGTGCCTACAAAGAGGGTTTTAACACAGCGTATCTGTTTTTCAGTAATGCTCTTTACACTGTCCACAGTGGTTCAAGTTCAGCCAACACTAAGCAATTAGTTTACCTCCCGCACCAACTCACTTACAGCCCCATGTCATCCGCACCATGTTTATTTTTTATTCTGCATGATCTGGGTCGACATCTGCCCCATCAGGTAGTTGGGGAGAGGAACAGATGTTTTTTTCATTCCCTGATGGGGCAGGTTGGGCAGTACTGTAGACCCTTCAGGTAGTGTGGGGAGGGAAATATTTTTTTTTTAATTCTCTGACATGCCAGGTCAGGCTTGGGATTTGTCAGAATATTGAGGGAAGGGAGCACTATTTTTATTTTGTTTTTAATTCCCAAATGGTCCAGGTTTGGCCCTGGACTAACTGGGTAGTTGGGTGTAGGAGAAGGCTAGATTATTTTATTATTTTTTTTTTTTAATTCTCTAAACAGATAGTCTTGGACAACTGTTAGGAAGTTGGGGGGGTAGATTTTTTTTTTTTCCCCCTTATGAGCCAGATCGGACACTGGAACCAGCAGGCATTTTGTTTTATTCCCTGATAGGTTAAGGTTGGACACCAGGCCATTCTGCTGCACAGAAGGATAGACTGAAGCGTGCATCGGAGCGGTGGTAGGAGCAGCAGTGTGGCAGAACGGCTAAGGGGCTAGGTTGGGCACAGGACCCGTCAGGTTGTTGCAGGGAGGGCAACAGAATTTGTTTTTCATTCCCTGACATGCCACATTGGGCACTGGGCCTGTCAGGTTCGGGGGGACATGTTTTATATATTTATATATATTTTTAATTCCTGATAGGCCTGGTTAGGCACTGGATATGTCAGGTTGTTGGGGAAGTGGGACTTTTTTATTCTGTGACAGACTGGCTTGCATACCAGACCTGTCAGGCAGTCTAGAAGGAAAGAGAAATGTTTTATTCTCCGATGGGCCGTATTGGGTATCAGACCAGTCAGGTAGTTGAGGGAAGAGGGCCAGGTTTTTTTTAAATATAATATTTCCTGATGAGTCAGGTTGGGCACTGGCTCTGTCCAGTTATTTGGGGAGGGGAACAGACAGAACAATGCATTTATGTAATTTTTTTCTGTAACGAGTTACTTTACTGTTTGAGAAGGCAGAGTTCTAACTTGCTCTGCAAAGGAACCAAGCCATAACTTGCATCGCGCGCAGGGCCCTCTGGTCCTGTGCAAAGCAGGATGCATACGAGTTCAAACTTTACACGAGACAATTTTCTTACTATTTTTTTCACATACATTTCTCGTATTTAGCATCAATGTCCATTAACAGTGTGTTGTATAACAAAATGTAAACATGCTAAATGCATGAATGTGATATTTTCAAGAAAATGACGAATTTCAATATGATTTTAAATAACTATTGGAAATTTCAAGTAAAAGAATGAGCTTAAGGAAAACATTAGGTTCAGTAAGCGTGGCTCTTTTTACCTCTATAATTTTGAAATGGAAGCTATTTAAACGACATAAAATATGAATGAGACATTTTAATTGTTTAAAGATTTATAACCAGATTCTCTGAAGAAGGGGTGAACCCAAAATGAAGAATTAATTTCTCTGGATGTCATAAATAAAAAAGATTATGATACTTTAAGGGTGAGTGTGCCTATTTGTGCAGTTTCTTGCCAGTCATTTTTACATAAGCAAACAAACACAGCATACAGGGTAATACAACTTTGAGAATTGTGGACCCAATACAAAGTTGATGTACACCTCAGACGTCGTACAGGAGACAAAATTATACACAGTACGCTGATTAGCAATGAAATAAAATGTACAGAAATGCTAAAAAAAGATTACCATATACGCATATACATACATATACATATATATAGACTAAATGACTTCATCCTGTTGGTTCTGTTAACCCATACTGTGTTTCGTTTCACTTGTGCTACAAGCTGATGTGA
Organism: Neoceratodus forsteri; assembly: GCA_016271365.2. Lineage (NCBI taxonomy): Eukaryota > Metazoa > Chordata > Ceratodontiformes > Ceratodontidae > Neoceratodus > Neoceratodus forsteri. The sequence goes on from JADMNL010000024.1 coordinate 340,558,971, forward strand.
GAAGGATCCAGGGACCCCCTAAGTCACCTCCCCGCCCGAGCCCCTGCTGCCCAGGAGATCTATAAAAACCTTTAACGTAATAGTATGGCCTCCACTACAGGCAAAGAGTCCAGAAATTTGCCCCAGCTTCTCAGGAACAGCTCCACCTTGTCGCACAAAGTGTATGTGAGGCACCCTATGGCCAGGGATTGCAGCACTACGTTTTTTTCATTGGGTCAGCATCAGAATAATGCACGACACCCATGTTTTCTGCATTTTTTTTTTTTTTAATTAAAATATTACTTGATTAATTTTTTTCTGGGGATTGTCAGCTCAGATGTCTCGTTAGACTGTCTACCACAGCACTTTCGTCCTTGGCAGCTTTACTGACAACATTATCAGAACTGCCATCGCCTCATCCCTCACACCCGTGACCCGCAAACCCCTACCACCACTTAAGATCCAGTGACTCCTGGTTCCTAAAACTTGCACCCAAATGGGTGATTGGGCCTTAACTGCCTATGCGCCAAAGTTGTGGAACTCCCTTCCTTCCAGCACTCGCTCCTCCCCCCCCATCCCTGCTTCAAAGCCTCCATATGGGGCTTCCTAAAAATCGGCCTCTGCCTGTCTCTGCACCCGAGCTGCTATAACCTTGTTTTGACTGCTTTGGCGTTGAGTCCCCAGCTATGGCATGCACTTTGTCCACCTGGCTAGCTCATGCCACCTGATGTACCAATTAAATACCCCCCTGATCTGCTGTACTACTCACCCAACCTCCCACTTATATCCACCTGAGGGTATGGCTGACCTTACATGTAAACTTCTGTTGACCATGCCTGTACTACACTGTTATCTACCTCCTGATGTAACCTATGAGCGTGGTGCTCTTGTATGTACCTTGATCTGCCTGATCCTGATGTAGTATACCTTGTTAATCTACCAGGTCATCTGTAGACATCTGTCGCCCATGCCTGTACTATGCTGCTTTCTACCTCCTAATGTAATCTTTGTGCCTGATTCTATTGTATGTTACCCTGTTTTTTTGCCTGGTGTTCATGTATGTACCATTGTAATCCTCCTGGGTCGCACCTGAAAATAGGCACTTGGTTGTCTAGTGTGCTTACCCTGTTAACAAAAGCAAATAAATAAACAACATTACCGTCAACATTTACAGTTCAGATTTTTTCTTGGTTTTCAGGTTTAAAGTTGAGGTCCATCACAGACTAACTCAGAAGAAAAGTTTTGCGATTTTTCAGCTGTTTCTTTATCTGCTTTTCTACTAACTGACCCAGTCTCTTTGGAAGTCATCCTTCCACCAGGTTATATCAAGCACAATCAATCACAGGCCCATGTATTCAAAAGGGTTGTGGGGCACTTACCATATTAGTGCCGCACAATCTGGGAATAGTGGGATGAGATGGCGCAGTGACCATATTCAAGGGCCCCTGGTGTGTGGCTCTTACCCTTTAGTGTGACTGCACAGAATATACCCCTGCACCCATGCAAATGAGGGCTCTCCCATGCATACAGGCTGCAATGGTATAATGAAATGTTTTGACAGCACTACACAGCCTCCTACACAGTGCTGTTTAATGCCGTCGAAACCCTACTCTTCTTATCCCTGTGCACAGTAGTATAAGCCCCCGGTCCAAGCACCACATAATGGACTGAAAGCAGTGTTCCTTCCCCCTCAATCGCTGCCCAAACAGCTGTAAACCTAAAGCACTACCTGGCGTCCAATGGTCCCCCCACCCCCCATCTCCAACAGCAGTACACCTGGCTATAGTTATTCCCTGGTGTCTAACTTATTTAACGTCACCTTCTTTTTAAAAAATGTTTATCACAACCCCAATATTTCAAACAAGTAAGTTCATGTGGATCTTCTTTTCTACTTTGGTTTTAATTAGACTGCATGTTTTTGGCCATCCGCTATGAGTTAAGAAGTCCTATATTTCTTGACATAATCTTCATTTAATGCAGCCCAGTCTCCTGTTGGTGCCTGTCCAAGTTTCAGAATGTGACACTGTCACTGATGTTTTATATACTTCCCCCGGAACACAGAGGATCTATTCTCAAATGAGTAATCATCCCCCCCCCCCCAAAAAAAAAAAATACAATATTTGAAAGGAGAGAGACATTTGTCAAGCAACATAGCTGTGAGTCATACAGTCTCCTCCTCTGATCTTTTTCAAAGTCCTTAACTTTTATTTTTCTTTCTGCAGGTTTCTTTGTAGACTGAGGTCACCTTTACTGTCTTTCCTGTAAGTGACCCCCAAATGCTGTAATTTTAACAGTATTCTGGACCAGGGCTCTGTACTAAACATGAGGGAGGGAGGTATGGGGTGTAGCAAAAATGTATTTCTGACTTCCTAAGATTCATGCAGTGTATTTTTAGTTTTCTAAAATACTGTTAAAATAAGCTGTACAGCTTATTTCTTAATTAATGACTCACGTCATTAAAGATGGCCACCAATGGCGATTTTGAAAAATCTTTTCCGCTGAGGCTACCTGCTGAATGTACATGCTAGATTCATACTGTGGCCATATTAGGATAGTGCTACCATATTTTTCTGATGGTAAGAAGCACCACACTGTACCAGGACTTTTTTTTTTTTTTTTTAAATGGTGGGCATGGCACACGAGTGGAAACTGTTAAAAACTTCAGTATCAAATAACTTGGTTCAGGAATGAAACAAAACCAAAAGAGAAATGTGTATCTTGATATTTTTGCCAGACAAACATTATTACTGAAAAAAAAAAAAAAAAAAAAAAACACACTATGTGGTTACTAACAAATACTGCTGCTTTAATTTAAGCTGTTAAGCACTTGTGTGGACACCCACAATGTGAAGGATGATGTATCACAATCAGGATGATCTGATCAGCTTTGATGAAAATTAATTAAATCAGGAGCAAGAATGAACAGAAACAAACAAAGAAAAAAAAGACACAGCAAACATATCACTTCGCCAGTGCAATTTAATTACTCAAAACCTGGTCAAATCAGACAACCTATGGAATCAGTGGAGAGAGTTCACTATTCACTCCACTTCTCGCAAACAAAATAGTCACACCAAAGACAAAAGGCCCCAAACTTATTTTGGTGCTCAGTAAGACAATGAGACTACCTCACAGGTTCGTACTGTAGCAAACAGTAAGAGAATTCAAAAATGCTTGGGGATAGACACATGGGAACGCTAACGACAGAGGAAAGAGGGTAGACAAGGGATAACGGGGAAACAGGGTAAATGGGCAGACTCAGGCAGCCCTCATCTGCCGACATAATCTATGTTAGTGACCTGGGTGAAGCCTCATATAGCTAACCAAATCCTAATATTAAAAATTGGAAGCAAAGGATAAACAAGGTTCTTTCATTCAGGATAACCTTTTATTGACCCAACACAAAAATAACACATGTGTTCCAATACACAAGTTTTCAGGGCCACACAGGTCCCTTCAGTAGGCTGCCATGTGTGACAAGCAAAATGATTATGTTCTGCTATGGAAAAACTGCAAACGTAGTATTCTCAGAGGCTACATGACAATTTGCGCTGGTCAATTCGGTCCACGACATGTCATTCCAAACTATGAGCTCTGGTGTTGCGTGTGCCACTGCACAAACTGTTCCCTGACAGTTTGGCCCTAGCATAAATTCCAATGGAAGCAAAATGGGAACGAACTGTGCAGGAAAGGACTGACGCCGGAGCTCATAGCCTACAGCGAGTTGTCGCGGAGTGGAAATGAGCAGCATGAATTGATGTGTCCGCATTCTTATAAGACCTGACTGAGGTACCTGCATGTACACTCCAAAAGGGCAGCAGCCTAACAGTTTGGTGCAGCAGAGTGATATGAATGTAAACAAGGACTGCTAACAAAAAACAAGACAAACCACATTCTAAAGGTGGGATTAAACACAAGGATATACCACTGTGTGCTTATGCCCAGCTCCAAACACGTGGCTCCCACAACATCCACACCTGTGCATGCTTCATACTGTTTTACGAACTGAGCATGACAGCACTGTGAATGATCCTACTGGTATCATATCACTGTTTTGCTCCAGTCTGCCTTGCCTTTGTGTAAACAAACAAAACAAAGAGTCAGTTTGTACTATGTGGGATTATCTTTCAAGCCACCCTGTGGCACAAGATTGTTCACCTGATTTCCCAGATAAAAAGCAGAATGGAAAGTACCAAGGAGGGGGGCCTCTCTGAAGGAGGAACGCTGGTCTCACAAAGTGTCCTACCCAGATGGTGGCCAACTCAGTTGTGCATGCAACCTCCAGGTGACTTGCTAAAGTTGGTCTTCACCTAGTCTCCTACCCAACTGATGGAAAATTGAGCTGCCACACTTCCAAATGCCCTGTAACTCATAAGAAGACACAAGGCACTGGGCACCTTTAAAAACATATGCATGCTGTAGTAAAGATCAAATGCAAACATTTCTAGCATCTGAATAAAATAAGTCTCGTTGCATAGCATCTTTAGAAGGGAGGGGTTTGCATACTTGGATTTACACACCTATACTTTCTTTATGCTGTTATCCAATTTCAGGATGCTAAACTGGTGGACAAATCAGAAGCAAAGGTTAGTACAAATACTGTATCAATTGTGGTAATCATTGTAATAATCCTGTGAACATAGCTAACGCACTAAACAACCACGTCTCTGACCTATCTAGCTACTCTGACTCTTCCCCGGTCCCCCACTTCCGGTTCCGTGGACACAGAACCGGTGCTTTCTCATCCACCGTTCCAGTTTCGGACCTTTACCAGAACTGAAGTTCTAAAGCTGCTACTCTCCAACCCCATCAGCACTAGCTCTGGTGCTGCTGGACTGGAACCCATGCTATTGAAAGTCGCTGCCCCTCTTATTGCCTCCCCTTTAACTAAACGTTTTAATTTGTCGATATGTCACGGCACAGTTGCCAACATCTGGAAGCTAGCTAGAATTACTCCCATCCTTAAGAAAGGTGATCCTAAAGACATGTCTAACTACCGACCTACTGCCATTCTTTCCATGCTCAGTAAAATCCAGGAAAAATTAGTGGCAACCTAAACTACAGCATACCTACAGGAGCATAACCTCCTCTCAGGCTCCCAGCATGGTTTCCGCAAAGGCCACAGTATTTCCACTGCCATCCTAAAACTTACAAATGAAATCTATGCTGCTATGGAATCCGGTCTCTTGATAGGTGCTGTCTTCACTGACTTAACTAAGGCTTTTGACCTGGTTAACCATACCCTTTTCCTTACAAAAAAAATCTGCTCTTTTGGTTTCTCTGCCGAAACAGTTGCCTGGTTCAACAGCTATCTATCCAACCAGATGCAGGCTGTAGCTTTTAACTGAGCCATGTCCAATCTTTCTCCTATACTCATGGGGGGTTCCCCAAGGGCCCATACGTGGCCCGCTACTTTTCTCAATTTTTATAAATCATCTCCCATTGTTTGCACCAGCCTGCTCCTCCTTGCTGTATGCGGATGACCTCGTCATTTACCGCAATGGTAGTAATATCGCAGATATTAACCATTCCCTAGCCACTTACTTCTTAAGCATTCAATCCTGCCTAACAGAAAACAACCTTGCTCTTAATGCAAGCAAAACTCACACCATGCTCTTCGGCTCTCCAGCTAGACTCGAAGCAAATCGCAATGCCCTTCAAATATAGAGTGCCGATGGTTCCCCAGTAGTTAGCACTGCTCCTTCAAATATCTAGGCATTCTTCTTGATGAATCCCTGGATTTTGACCTCCATATCACCGCCACCTGCAAATCTGTTAATGCCAAAATCAGAGGTGCCTACTGTACTAGCTATGCCCTCACGCCATCTGCCAAGTTTGCCGTAGCTCTAGGCCTACTGCTCCCAGCCCTGGCCTATGGCTCAGTCACCTACCTAGGGGCATCAAAGACCTCCGTCCATAAATGGGACACCACCTATAACAACATCTGCCGCTATGCCTCTGCATCACCACGGTTCAAACATCACTGCCAGCTTTATGCTGACCTAAAATGGCCCAGCCCTGCTGCTCACCGGCTGCAGTCCTATGGCTCTCCAATTGACGGTATAACTAGATCAGGCCTCCCCCAATCCCTCGCCTCCTTGCTACACTCCCAAACTCCCTCCTGTGGTCTCCGATCTATTGGACATGCCCCCTCTTCATCCCCAGACACAAAACCACTATGGGTACTCGTGTTTTCTCTTCTACGGCCCCTAAGTACTGGAATTCCATCCCTCAAGCTATTCGCCTAGCTCCTACCCATGTTGGTTTCAAGAAACTCCACTGTGAACATCTATTGGCTTCAAATCCTTGTACATGCTTTCATCCACCTTAGCTCATTCATTCATTCCTTCCATCCTCACCATTGTCTTTTCCTGTACTCTCCCTCTTACCCTTCCCCTTCACGCCTTCATTACTTCCCACCCCTTTTCTCCCTGATCCCTACCACCCCCTCCTCCTCTTTTACTTCTCTATGTTTTGAGCCTCATGATGGCACTTACTGTATTTTGTACTTTTCCTGTTTGTACCTAATACTGACTTTTTCACACTTGTTTATATTTTTGACGTTTTCCTAACTGTACTGTGCATAATTTTGACATTGTCTAACTCTGTAGATCACCCAGCTGCCTAGTTGTTGTATTCTGACCATCCCTTTATTCACCTTCTCCTTGTGCTGCGTCACATTGTACTGCTTGTGTATTTTTTTTCCCCCTTGTATTCCTCCAGGGTCGTGCTTGAAAATAGGCATTTCTATGCCTAGTGCACCCACCCGGTTACCAAAAGCAAATAAATAAATTCTTAACATTTTACATGTAAAGAAAAATAAGAGTTTTTACAATTTTTAATCCTGTAATCCCACGGGTTTGATAACTATTCTTCAAAAACTGAAGCTCCACGTCACGATATAAACTTTAATGAAGATTAGCAAACGTTAAGTGGTTTTATGAATAAAAATCACTGCCTACATAAGGTACCACGGGATTTTCATGATAACATATTTCATTTTTAATGCTTCATCACATGTGCTACCAGGGGTTGAAACTAAGTTTTGCAGCCACTAGCCAGCAGGACTAGTGACTGGCAAAATCCACAAACCCCACAGACTTCTACACTAGCTCAGCTGGTGTACTTTGTGAACTGTAACCTTCTATTGTACAAGTCAGCAGGATTAAGTAAAGAAAGTTTATTGCCAGATTAAAAAAAAAAAAAAAATCTACCAGTATCTGGCTAGTGGGTCTGTGCCAATTTGCTTGTCTGAATGAATTTATAAACCTCAGAACAAGTTCTAGCCAGCCAGAGGGAAGCATAGGCTGATCGTGTACGAGCACACAATCTGCCAATTTAAAAACTCAGAATTCTGACTGTTTTAGTCCATTCAACATTTTTTTCTCCTTTGGTTATAAAGACAGTCTGTGACAGCAACAAATCTATTTTCTAATGAAATTAGTAGACGTTGAGATAATATATTGAGGGATCAACCACTCAGTCTACACTTCCCCTGTGGGTGTCATCTCGCACACAATCCAAACCAAAAGAGGTTACTGGGCACCTAAAACTGGGCACATACTTAGGATATTTTTAGGCTGGTTCTAAGAAAGTGAGAGAGCACATTTGTTCCATCCTTTTTGTGCAACTAACTGTTCAGCAATGACCAGTGGAGAGCTCGGAGACAGCAAGCTCCACTAGAACATTTACTTTATTCCACTGAGCAAATTGATAATTTCCAATTATTCTTATAAACAAAGGCTGCAAATGGAATACAGAATCAACAAGTTCAGGAACTGATACAGTCAAGTAAAACAAACAATACAAATGGCCGATGCAGTTTCTCACTGTGACAAGGAGTGGCAGCACTGCCCAAGTTTGGGCTCTCCTTGCCAGGGTAGAGGAAACGCAATATCCCAATCTGCTGGCTAGCCCTGTGGCTAGGCCTCCAGCTTCAGGAATGCTGCATACAGAGCCCCAGTCACAGCAAAGAGAAGCCTGAAACGCACTCCGGTCTTTGACTGTGTGTAAGGGTGGTGGAGTTGGGGAACATCAAACATGGATAAAATGCTCCTCCTACAGGTGGCCCTTGCCTCTGTTCTGCATCCCACTTGTAACCACGGGCCCCACCCGACAAAACACCCATTCTGCCTCCCTCCCTTCCTTCCTGTCCAAAGCTGTGGTCATGTCATAGTGGTCAGTGGGTCAGGGTGAAGGATACAGATTTGCACTGCGAGTTAAGGGACTGGCCCTGCAAAGAGGACAGGTGGGAAAAAGAAAAGGTAAAACAAAGCCTTCAGCAATTATCTATCTTGATGTTGGAAAACAAAGCCTTCAGCAATCATCTATGTTGATGTTGCAAGCAGTATTTTCTTTTTGTGGTAAGCACACTATGATTCAGTTTTTGCTTTGTATTATGCTGTATACGTCATTTAAATTCTGCTCCACTTCGTGAGCTTAAAAATTACACTATCTATATTTAAAATAAAGTACTTTCCAGCTTGATACTGTACACAGACAGAACTGTTCCCAGTTGTTAGACTATGTTGCATCTACTACACACAGCATATAAAGTGCTTCCATTGACCCCCCCCCCCCCGTTAGGGTCTCAAGACCCCTGAATTTTGCTTGAGGCTCTATGCAGGTCCAAAGATAATACCATTCAGAATCAAATGTTTAAAATGTACTTTTCTATCCAACATTTTCATACAAATAAGGAATTTTACCTGAACGGAATGAGCACAAATTTGAAGCACTTTTAAAACTTTACAGGGTACTGCAGGAGGGCCACACTCTTTAAAATAATTACCTACTAGTAGCTCAGATACAGTGATACTCACTAATCAATAACAAAAAAAGAGCTGTGCAGTCAACAATACCATGATTCAGGACAGCAGCATGGGTGAAAGCAGCAATGCTCATGATTAACAATATTTATTCCCCCAAGATTGGCTAAAGCTCGAATGCCCATCAGGAGCAGTGCCCTCAGACTACAGATGTCACGGTATCATGGTTTTATGGTATGCCGCAGTATCGGAAGTCACAGAATTTATACTGTGGGCAATTTCCGATACCATGATAACAGTGGTTCACGGTACAGACCTTTCATTTAACTTTTTTGTATTTTCAAGGACAACTGTCCCTTCCACACCAACTCTTCCTGATGCAACAGTTTGAGGAGGCTTCTTTTTTTATACAAAAACTATCTCTTCTGTAATACTGTGGTATAACGGTAACTGCAGTGTTACATGTGACAGTTATACCATCAGAATTTCATACAGCGACATCCTTACCTCAGATCAGACTGGGCGGCGGCCTACAAGTAGATTCATGATGGCACTATATAGCTGCACATACGTGCATCAGCCCTCACTGCTTGCTGAGTCAAGTACAGCAAGGTAAAGTCTGGTGCAAGAGGAAGGGCCCTTACAAGAAGAAAGGTACCTCCCAAACCAATTAACCAGGCACACCAGTCACTTAGTGCCCATGAGGAAAAGATGGCCCCATCATGTCATCAGGACACCACTTCTCTGCATCCTTCTTGACTTTAATAAACAAAGTAGCAGTATTATTATTGTGCAATGCAGCTACTGAATTTCCTGACTCCAGACTCAGATAGCCCCATATATTTTGACTTGGGCCATACAAGGTCTAGCTACGCCCTATCCCAGCCTTGGATAATGACTGAGTCAGACGTGATCCCTTACAAGAGGTGGGTAAGCCAGGAACGTTTCACCTAAAGGCACGCTAGAGAAAAGCTAAGGGTCTGGCTCAACTCTAACAGCCAAAGCACGAGGCAAGCCATGGTAGTTACATACCGCCCTATAAGATACTGACGGTGCCTATCAGGAGATGCACAAGAGCTGTAACCAAGTTCCTGCCACTGCATTAACTGCTCAGGCTGACTGAATTTTTAGCTTTTATCACAACTGGTTCAGCTTGACCATGGCTCACAACTGCTTAGAGAGGACGAAGCAAAGTCAGGCACTATACCTAAGCCTGCCTTGGCTTACCCACCTCTTTCTCTTACTGCAGCATAATTAATTTGGTCTCCCAAGTTTGGAGCCCCACTGTAAGGAGGAAAGAACCACAGGGTCGCAAACTAGTGAGTTAAGAAGGGGGCACAAGCAGAAGACCCAACGCTACATGAGGAAGGGGTGCAAAAGCAGAATGGAAAAAGTATAAATACACTTGAAATGTTCAAGTTTTTTAAAACTGATTAGAAAACACTGGGATGCTGTCAACTGCATACACACAGCAATATGAATGTACAGTAATAGGGTGGCAATCTAAATGCTGATTAGCAGTGGAAATAACATCAATGAGTTCCTGCTAGCATGATGCATATGTGGATATAACATATTGACTATATCCACACTCTACCAGATCAAACGCTATAACGACTTATATGACACAATGCAATGCTTGCAGTATTATTTTTTTCCATTTAATTCATTTTATTTATTGTTCAAAATGTCAAAAACAAAGTCTGCGAGCGAAATGCGGGCACTGCCAGATCCCTCCTCCCGCATACATTACACACAAAGTAACAACCTCCTGATGTAGGTGTTGCGTTTCACAATACTGCTCCTGCTAAGCAACCTCAACGGCAAACGAACATCTGTAATATAAAACATTTACTGTAGGACTGTTCTTCCAAACACTCGGGAAAAGAAGGATCCTGGGCCGGCCTTGCCTCTGAGAATTAAGGAATAACTTGGTTTGCGTGTCCAGCAACACTGTCACCAACAACTTGTTTATTTAGGCCACTGAACTTCATACAGACTTCCAACCCCCTCCGCCCCCAAGTTTTTTTGTAATCCTCATCCCATTTCCGTATTTTTTTTACAGCTGCCGTTCCAGTCTCCGCGTACACAGCTGCCCTCCAGCCTGCGAAACTGCCTCAGAGAGAGACAGGGGAAACGAGAGCTCGAGACTGAGTCAAAAGCTCCCGGTACTCACCATCTGGACAGGCACATTGCAGAGAAAGAGGAAGGAATACAGCGTCAACGTTTTCATGAATAAAGTTCGAGCCATCTCTATAGGATTTGAGACAAGTTGCGGAGAAGTACGGTGTGGCGGGTTCTCTACATTGACACGGCGCCGCTGTCTAAAAGTTTAGTGCAAGTATACCCTCATACGCCGGCTAGTATTGTGCGTCCTCAAGCGTCTCCATTAACTCTCGGCGTACAGCCTCATCTCCTTCCTACAGGCAAGCGAGTCCGTGTTCACTTCAGCGTGACGTCAAAGGCAGGGAATGGTACTCGCCGACGCACACTTGGCCACGCCCCCTGACGCTTCCCGATGTCATGGCGTTTCGGGATGGCCAAGTCTGGCGGAGGGAAATGTGGGGTTGCTTTCGGAGAAGGATGGGGGTTGGGGAGGTCTCAATCAAAAATTGTCCTTAAGAGTTGTTCTTATAGACATGCACTATACAGGAAAACTGAGCAGTTTAGTTTCCGTAGAAAAGCAGAACGGAAAGTCCTTACAAAACTCATGTAATTGCTACGCACGAAACCATGCCTCTCAACCTTTCTTCACCAAAAGGTGTAACAAATAATTGTCAGTGGCTCAGTAGATAGCAGATTCGCCTAAAAGGTCGGGAGATCGGAGGACCGTGGGTTCAGTTTCTATATCTGATACTTGTCCTGGCCAAATTTCCCTCATTCACTAAAAATGCCACCAACAGCTTAATGTGGTTCAAGTAAGCGTTAAGCCAAGACGAAGGTGGCATCTAATAATAACATTTATTTAATTAAGCGCCTTTCAAATTTTTTCAAAGCGCTGTACATTAAAAACACAGGCATAATCAATACATACAGTAAAACTACACAAAAATATTACACAACTAAAATAATCAGTTGCAACACAACAGAAAATGCCTTCTCCCATAAAAAAGTCTTTAAGGCCTTTTTAAAACTCCCCACCATCGTACTCTCCCGGAGCTGATGGGGCAGTGAATGCCAGAGGGTAGGAGCAGCAAAACCAAAAGCGCGGGCTCCAGAAGACTTCAGATTTACCCTCGGAATCTCCAGCAACCCCTCGTCAGCCGAGCGGAGCTGTCTCAGAGGGATGTAGGGCACCAGGAGCTCTTTCAAATAGTCGGGACCTAGACTCTGTAGGGCTTTGTAGGTCAAAAGACCCACTTTAAAGGTGATCCGCCACTGTATTGGCAGCCAGTGCAGAGTGCACAGCACAGGGGTAATATGAGACCTTCTAGAAACCCCAGTCAACAAATGTGTTGCCGCATTCTGCACTAGCTGCAAGCGGCTGATATCAGCCCCAGAAAGTCCTAGGTAAAGGGAGTTACAGTAATCAAGGCGAGATGTCACGAAGGCGTGGACCAAAACTGGCAGGTCGCGAGGTGGAACCAGGTACCTAATCCTGGCAATGTTTCTAAGATGAAAAAATGCAGTCTTGACAACTGCAGACACCCGATAACGAAGGGTCAGACCAGTGTCAAGCTCCACGCCCAGGGTTACGCACCCGTTCGGAGGTGAGGATCTGGTCTACCCCCAGAATTAGTCCAGAGGGGGACCCCGCCCTTACACCCTCAACCCCGCGACCCGGGTCCACCACCATAACCTCGGTCTTTCCCAGATTCAACTTTAAACCACTGGTATTCATCCAGTCTTGGATATCAGCGAGGCAGTTATTCAGCATCGAGATAGCACTAACCTGGTCGGGTGCAAAAGACAGGTAGAGCTGGGTATCATCAGCGTAGCAGTGAAACCTCAGCTCAAACCGTCCTACAATGTCTCCGAGGGGTAGCATATATACTGCGAATAACATGGGGGAAAGCACCGAGCCCTGAGGTACCCCGCAAGGCAGGGAGAAAGCCCTGGATGAATGTAAACCCGAGACCACTCTCTGCTGCGTTCTCCCCTTGAGGTAGGATGAAAACCATCTGAGGACCATACTCGATAGTCCACAAATGGACCTCAGGCGTTTGAGCAGAACCCCATGAGCCACAGTATCAAAAGCTGATGACAGATCTAGGAGAACCAGAATAGAGCGGTGTCTCCGATCTCTCGCCATCAGGAGATCATTGAGTACGCGAACCAGAGCAGTCTTGGTGCTATGCCTCTTACGAAAACCAGACTGGAGAGGTTTGTATAAACTATGGATGGTCAAATGGTTATCCAATTGAGCCGCCACAACTTTCTCAATAACCTTCCCCACAAAAGGGAGGTTAGAGATTGGTCGGTAGTTTGCTAGATCATCCGGGTCTAAAGAAGTTTTCTTCAGAAGGGGAGTCACCACCCCTTCCTTCAGAGAGCTAGGGAAAACTCCCGTCTCTAAAGAACATCGGATAATCCGAGCAAGGACCGGGCCAATAGTCTCACTACAACCCATGATCAGGGAAGTAGGGCCCAGATCCAAACTACAACATGTTGGGCGCATCTCATGGACAATCCTCATAGTGTCTACTAAATCCGGTAGGTTAAAGGAACTCCAGGAAATTCCGGGCTCTGCGACAGGACACTGATCAACTGTAACAACCTTAGAGTGAGGTCGGGGGCACTGCCTCCGGATGTCTTCCACCTTATTCGCAAAGAATCGAGCGATCTCCTCGCAATCAGTTTGCGTAAAGGCTCAATAGATCTGCCGACAGGCTGGGTTGCACAGTTTGTCGACAGTTCTGAAGAGCTGAGCCGGTCGATTTCGGGTGACAGAAATTTCCCTGGACAGGAATTCTGCCTTCTTATGGGAAATTGCTGTTTGGTAGAGCTTATAATGCTCTAGCAAAATAAGATGGTCGACATCAGAGGGCAGTCTTCCTCAACGACTCCAACCTACACCCCAACCTCCACAGCCCTCTCAACGCCCCATCAAACCATGAGAGCGGGACCCGGCGTGGGAGAAGCGGCTGGACTGGTGCAATCTGATCAAGTGCAGCCGATATGGCCCTATTATAGGCCACTACCAGCTGCTCAGGATCAGTGCAAGACTCGTCAAACAATGAGAGGTCAATAACCGCTATCAGGTCTTCAGGGACAATGTCCCGCAATGGGTGGTACCTGACCAACTCCACAGGGGCTGACCTACCCAGGGGGGCCTCAAAATTGAACCCAACTGAGTAATGATCAGACCAACTGACTGGTTCCACCACCAAGTCGGAAGCCTCGATCCCCAGGAGGAAGACCAGGTCAAGAGAGTGACCTCCCTTGTGTGTAGCTGCGGAAACAACCTGTGTAAAGCCCAGAGATGTCATCACCTGGAGGAAATGTTGACCAAAAAGCGAAGATTCGTCGTCAACCCATGCATTGAAGTCGCCCAGCACCATCAATCTGGGCGACTCCAAGGCCATGTCGGCGGCAAAATCTGCTATTTCCTGCAGGAAAAGCTTCTCATCCCCTGGTGGACAGTAAGTGAGAGCAATCCTGCACCCCACACCAGCTACCACAGTACACTCAAATGACCTAGTCTCCTCAACTGGTACACCAGCAAGGCCCAATTCGGTCTTAAAACAGACCGCCACCCCACCCCCCCGAGATCCAATCTCGGGCAGTGTATAACCAAGTACCCGGCGGGAACAGCGACCCCTAAAAAGGGGGCCGCATTCCCATCCAACCAGGTCTCGGTAATGCAAGCCAGATCTGCCCTTGCAACAAAGTCTGCAATAAGACCAGTCTTGTTGCAGACAGATCTGGCATTGCACAACAACGCCTGAGTTGGACGAGGATGACGAGTTGTCCCAACCACTTGCCCTCCAAAACAAGAGGTGCCCCTGGGTATGGGAACCAGAACGGAACTACCACGCTCCAGAAGCCATTTCACCCCAGGGCGTCTTCTAGGCCTAACCACCCCTATGGGAGAGCATCGCTCACTCCGCTGTCCACAGCCCCCCATGCCCCCCCAATTCCCCTTCCCCCTTCGCACAATCCCTAATGCCCGACACCGATGATAAATATGAACGGGCAAGGGGGGCCAGGAGAAGGGGCGGAGGGCATGGAGAGCCGAGGCCGAATAACGTAGGACAGGTGGAGCCAGCTGGCACATCAGGCTGCTTAGAGGTTAAAACAATAAATAAAATAAATAAAACAACACCGCAATCAACCTAACACTCAAAACAAACTAAAGTAAAAATTAAACTTAACCAGCACTCTAATACAAAATCTAGTTCATTATTTTATCCACAAGCTCTCTCACGGCCTGGGGACATTAATGAAATAATAAAACTAAAACTAATAACAAAATAATAAATAGAGGGAATAATTTAAAAACCACCCTCTGGGACTCTCTCACCAAACCGGATAGAGGTGGAATACAAGATGGAATCAAGCACTCTCACTGCATAAATTGTCCCTCAAATAAAATAACTACAAATAATACACATCCTATCTATAACAGAATACAAAATAAAATAACTACAAACAATACACATCCTATCTATAACAGAATACAGAATAAAATAGCTACAAACAATACACATCCTATCTATAACAGAATACAGAATAAAATAGCTACAAACAATACACATCCTATCTATAACAGAATACAGAATAAAATAACATCAGCAAGTAAAATTCAGTTTCCAGAGGACCATAATTCAAAATCCACATCAGTTTGGCTTAAGTAAAGGACCACCAGCGGGCCGCAGGAACCGGCCAGCCCAAAAGATCAGTGACCCACTACTTCCACTCCAGGAGAGGACAGCCCCCCCCGACCAGCCACCCCAGGAGTGTGGAGGAAGGGAGAAATTAAGGACAGGCCTTCCAGCCTACCCCACTCCCCTCCACTGTGTGTAACACCAACCCAGGGCCACCAGAACACTGCAAGCCCAACTAATAGGCCAAGTAAAGTCAATTGCTCCAAGAACGTTTAAACAGTCACAATATCAATAAACGATTCCAAAGTCACTTATCTTGCAGGATCTCTTCGGGACAGCTCTTTCAAGACACTAATCCCCGTAATCCAACTAGCCAAAAATAGGGCCGGAAGTAGACTAAAAAGCACCACCACATAAAGTCCAGGGTTTTTGATCGGAATAAGGCTTAAAATAAGCCAAATGATCGCAAGACGAACAGTCCTCTTCTTAGGTGTAAAAGTCATTCAAACCACACCGGAGGACACGATCCAAATCCTCAGAAAAACATTAACTCCCAAATATAAATTGAATAAACGAAGATTCACTCCGAATTCCCCGAAACACACCATAAGAATCGGGTCTTTACCCACGGAGCCAGAAAGTCCATTTCTTTAAGATGAAATCCGACTCATATCATATAACAGTAGTGTTCAGGACGCACCGGGTATCCCAAAGTCTTCGGCGCCAAAACACCACAGTACAACCTGGGTTTCTGAAATCCAACCCTGAGCAGATCCCGACCTGAAACAGTGGTTATAACACGTAAACAGGTCAAAACTGAGAACGCGGAGCAAGGCCGGCACGTTCCTAAACAAACGGGTCAAAGAATAAAATAGTGCCACAACACAATTTAAAAATCCAAAAGAGCAGCGAAAATCCAAAAACATAAAATGGGATAGGCAAAGTAAAATCAAAACAGATGAAACGAAACGGAGCAGTATGAAAGTGGCTAGCCCAGCGTGGCCGCCATCTAATGCTGGATTAATGCACGGTTGGGAGGGTTGTGGGCCGAGGGTGAACAACCGCCCAACCATGCATTTGATGCCACCACCGGAGTGGCTTAATGCGCTTGTAACATGGGCCACGTGCGATGATACAGTCGCCAGGAGCCTGCCTCTTGTGCGTTGAACAACATAACACGGAGTCAGAGCTGTGAGGAAACATTTTTACTGCACTTTGAAATCTTGTTACAAACGAGCATTAACATGCTGATGCGGTGAACATAATCAGTACGTATCAGTAAATAACGTGGTGCGGCTCACACCCCAGTCTGGAAATTCTGCCGATCTGCGCGGGTATTTGATTCATTCCAGGCGCTTGAGGTCTCTGGTGCACTGCTCACTGGCCACGGTGCGAGCCACGCAATTCCCCATATGGAGCCTGGTCCTTCCCTGCCTCTCTCCTCGCAGAGTCGCCCGACATCGGGCGCCTAGCCCCCTGCTGCGTGTGCTGGTGGTGTCTCTCCGGTGTGCTCCCTTCCTGTGTCCAGGTATTTTGCTTCTAGCTGGTCTCCCTGTGGCTGTGCCAGTCTTGCCCCTCTAACATTCGCTCCCCACTTGTGCCCAATGCTGCTAAGCTAGCTGTCTGGCTGACATTTGTACTACCATTTTGAACACAGCATCTATCATGGATTAATACCCGCTCCAAGTTAGACCCCGTGATGCCGTTTGACCAGTCGCGGGTGCCCATTCCAGCATTCACATTATTGCCATGTTACAAGGTCTGTTGGCATTCATCTGCATTCCCCCCTATCGTGCCTGAAAATAGGCAGGATTTGTCTAGTGCACTTACCCAGTAAAAAATAAATAAATGTGTGACATACCGTCTAACATGGCACTGCAAGCTCAGAACGCTATAGCTATCAGTGCACTAATGTTCATAATGTTTTTTGATAACTGAGCATAATAGATTATTGTGAATTTCTGCTTCAAAGTCTCAGTGGGGAATGTGGAATATCACCATCCCCATGATGGACAAAGGGTTTCTGAGAGGTAAAATGAGTGACTTACCTCATAATGTGTGACAGTTGGGAGGTATGCAAGAAACTAGTAATCATTACAGATGTGTACCCGAACAAGTCATGTGATTTTATATGGAGTTTTATGTATGTTTTGTGTACTAGTGTTCATACTGTATTGTACAGGGCATTCTTTGAAAATAGGGATTTATCCCTACATGTCTGTATCTGTATAAAAATACATTTTTATCAATCAAAGTGTTTTTATTCTTAGCCTGAACGAATTTATTTATTTATTGTTATCTCGGATAATTTATTGTTATCTCAGATAGCTATGGAGTCCATTTACAAAAGTTCCACGTTGAGAGATCGGACATTGTACAGGGATATTTACAAACAAGTAAAATACATAATATTTATACAAGGAACAATTTTACAAATCATACAGGTATCAACAGTTATAGAGACAAGTTATAAAGGTAAGGCAAGTGGTCACAGAAGCATATCTGAGTAAAACAGCAGGGTTACAGGAGAAAGCGGAGATAAATATAGAGAGGAACAGACTGGGGGTAGGAAATAGGGAGGGGATCCACCCATAAGGTTTCGTTAAGACTGGAGTGAAGATGGGGTTGCAGCATTTGAGTTGTTAGAGGCTGGGCAGGAGTGGGAGACACTTGGTGTTTGATGGATAAGGTATTGGGGGGTCAGGGTGGTCTGAAAGGAAAGATGGTGTATCAGAGAAAGGGTCTGGTTTAAGTTGAAGTGGGGGAAGGTGGGAGAGGAAAAAGGGGGAGAAGGAGGAGAGTGCTCTGAGGGGCGTATGCCAAAGTGGCATTAGGTATTTGTGTCACAGTCACACGTACTGAGAGCAGCCAGGTGTGTTCGCAGTTTGGATTTGAAGGGGCCCCATTTTGGTTCCATAATCAGTTCAGTGCTGAGAGAATTAGCCAAATGGTGGCCCTATATTCAAAGGATTGCTGCCTTTGCAAAATACAGTGGAATGGAATATGGAAGACAGGTTTGCTGGAACCCCTGGTTAATCGAGCTGGTGGAATAGTTGAGGAGTTTCTGCACTCCTGGGGGTGCAAGGTCAAGAGTGGTTTAATATCTTCTGACAGTTTCTTTTTTTTTTTCTTTGTGTTTTTCTCCCCTTGGTGCCCACTCCTTCCATCCACTCATTTCCACCACCCCACCTTCTTGGGATCTGCCCCTAGAGTGCCTCCTTCTCTTACCTCCTGCACAACGGGGTCTGTCCCTTCTTGGTGGTCTTGGATGGAACCGGAGCAGGTTTCATCTAGGGCTGCCGAGAGGTGTTTTTCTCCCTTACCCTCTGAGATGTCCAGTGCGTGGGACATACGTCCCGAGGTGGCATGCTGCCACGCCTTACCCTGTCGCTGTCCACATCCTCCTCCCCAACTCTGCAGAGCAGAGCCACCTCCATCCCTTACTACTGTCAGTGCTTCCACTGGCTTGAAGGGGTGCAGAACGCTAGCACGTTCTTGGTCTCCTACCCCTGAGGGAGGAGAGCATCTGCTGGGACACTCAATCCTCCCTCTCCCCTGCCGACCCCCGGCCACCCGAGTCCGTTCCCAAACCCGGGTTGCCGGCGTAGCGTGAGGTGTGGCGTCCAGCACCTCAACCCTCAGTGCCACTGGGCCGGTCCTTCCGACAGTTTGTAACAATAATCATTTATTATATTTTATGATGCTTGAAATTATATGTCCAAAGTTGTAACGTTTGAGCTGTTAGCAACAGAAATTTTTTTTTTAATATAAGCTTTAGAGAGTAATCAGCATAAATAGATCCCATGATCTAGTTCTCCTTTCCTGGTCAACCAAAAAAATAAATAAATAAATAAATGATCTGATAAGCATGACTAGACTCCATGATTGGATCTAGAATTTTTTTAAAGCGGCTAGCAACTTTTTCAAAGGGTGTCACTTTTCCTGAAAATTGTAAAATGTTGCCTTTATTGCATAGGTTAAACTAAAACAGCTGAGGCCAGATGCTCAAAACTTTGCCCAGTGGGCAAATTGATTGTGCTCAGGGCTTACGCCCCTGCACAATAATCAAAGGGGGCTTATGTATGCTAACAGTTGACCTAAAAATGATGTGTGATGTGCAAAGGAGAGGCAGGGACAGGAACACTAGTGCAGCACGATATTCAGCACATTTGTGTTGCACAAAGGGGTTAGCGCAGGCCACTTTGCACAGCGCAAATACCACTGATTGAAACACCGACTTACCCTAACAGTCACCAGAGCCACTGCAGCCAACAAGCAAGTTGGCAGTCGGGGAGCATACCAGCCCCCTGGCATCTTGTGGCACCCCCATCTACCGATCACTTTTCACGGTACTGTAAACTCCTGTTCCTGGTGTCTAGTGGTCCCCCCATCGTCCAATAGCTTCCATTCCCTGGTGCTGGAAAATCTTGTCTTTGGTGTCTAGTGGTTCCCCCCCTTCTGCCCTCTGATCGACATCCTTGGTACCTCAGACTTCTGTTCCTGGTGTCTAGTGGCTTTCTCACCTTCTGATAGCCATCCCTGATGATGGAAAATCTTGTCCTTGGTGTCTAGTGGTCCCTCCTGCCCTCCAATCACCATTTCCGGTACTGTAAACTCTTGTCCCTTGTGTCTAGTGGCTCCCTTCCCGCCCTCTGATCACCAGCACCAATATTTTTCCAATATTGCAACAGGGATGACACTCTAGGAGGGGCAGAGAAAATGAGAAGGGACCTAAGCAAGCTTGAAGAGCGGTTAAGGGTGTGGCAGCTAAGATTCAATGCAAAGAAGTACAAGATCATGCACTTGGGGCACAGAAATGCAGGGGAGGAGTACATGATGGGGGAGGTACTGATGGCCACCAAACAGGAAAGGGAGCTGGGAGTAATCATATCTGAGGATCTAAAGGTTAACAAATAAGGTGAGAAGGCTGTGAGGAGAGTCAGTGGATTGCTGGTGTGCATAGGGAGAGGTATCTCCAGCAGAAGGAAGGAGGTGGTGATGCCACTGTAAAGAACATTGGTGAGGCCTCATCTAGAGAACTGTGTCCTGCTCTGGGGACTGCATCTCCAGAAGGACATGGAGTAGAAGCTGTTCAGAGAAGGGAGACAAAAGTGGTGCAGGGGCTGCACCAAAAGTCATGGGAGGGGAAACTGGAGGATCTCAATATGTATTCCTGAGAGGAGGTGGGGATGTGATAGAGACTTTCAAATACTGTACTTCAAGGTTATAAATAAGGTTCAAGAGAGTACCATCTTTAAAAAAAAAAGATGTTCGTGAACAAGGGCCATGATATGAAAATGGGGGGTAGACTTAGGTGTGACGTGAGAAAGTATTTTTACAGCAGGAAGGTGGTGGATCCATGGAACAGCCTCGCAGCAGAGGTTGTAGGGGCAAAAACGGTAGGGGAATTCAAAAGTGCAAGAGGGAAGCTACAGATCATTTAGGATCTGCAGTATTTGAAACAGGTAGGTAAAAATGGTCAGACTAGGTGGGCCAAGCAGTCCTTATCTGCCATCAAATTCTATGTTTCCGTCTTGTCCACTGACCCCTCCCTGCCCACCGATCACTGGCCACGCAGATGTAAAAGCATTCCCTGGTGCCCAGTCCTTCCTCCTCCCTCACCCTCCAATCGTCAGCCCCGTAGATGAAATTCCTTCCCTGGTGCCTAGTGGCCACCTGCTTTGCAGGCACAGACAGACCCACCCTGCCAACCCCCCCCTTACCTTACGAGCCAGTGCCGCAGGTCCCATATGGCAACCAGCACATCACTCCTTTCAACTACTCGGCTAACTGCCATATTGACAGGCGGGGAGCACATGTCCAATGTGCAGTACAGGGTGTGCATCCTCTGTATTGTATAGGGAGTTCAGTCCATGTACTGTACAGGCCACACAGTCCCTGTACAGTGCACAGGCCATGATTCCTGTACAATACAGAGGACGCAAGCCCTGTACTGTACATTAGACGTGCACTCCCTGCCTATTGATATAGTGGCCGGTATGGGATCCGCAGCAGCATGTAAGGTAAAGGGGGTTGGCAGGGTGGGGTTATCAGTGCCCATGGAATGAGGGGGCCACTATATGCCAGAGAATACATTCCATCTATGGGAATGAAGATCAGAGGGTTGGGGGAACCACTGGACACTAGGGAATGCTTTTACAGCTACAGGACTGGTGATTGGTTAGTGGGGGTTACCACTGGACACCAGGGGAAAATATTGTACAGTATGGGGCTGGCGATCGGAGGGCAGGGGAAAAACTGGGCCCTAGGAACAGGAGTTTATAGTAGAGGGGACAGCGATCAGAGGGCGGGGGAAACTACTGGGCACCAAGGACGAGTCAAATGACACTGGGGCTGGCGATTGGATGTTGGGAAGGACCACTAGGCACAAGGGATGAGCCAAATAACACTGGAACTGGCGATTAGAGGTGGGGGGACCACTAGGCATTAGGGATGACTCAAATAACACTGGGACTGGTGATTAGAGGGTAGGGAGGCCACTAGGTACTAGGGATGAGTCAAATAACACTGGAGCTGGTGATTGGAGGGTGGGGGAACAACTAGGACCCAGGGACGAGTACAGTTACACCGGGGCTGGTGATCAGAGGGTGGGGGTGCCACTAGATACCAGGGAATTAATGTTTTGTATGGAAGCGGGCGAGCGAGGTGGGGGCAGAGCTGGTCGCAGGGCATAAACCTGTGACCACTTCCCATGAAAATGTGTCCATCATGGGCATGCAAATGGCCACTTAGTGTCTTGCATGTCCAATGGGCTCATTTGCATAGGGTTGTCTGAAAGTTGTGATGGGAGCGACTGGTGCTATTTGGTCTGGTCGGGCTGTTCCCTGCACTGGCGGCATCCAAGTCGGGACAGTGCTACTTGGCTTAGCGCTGCATCCACATGTCCCTATATTCAGTCAGATGGTGTTGGTGCACTATCTGACTGAATATAGCATTGTCAGGGTCATGGGTAACAGACAAGTGCAACACAAAACTTTGCCCTGTGCTTTGACCATTTTTGACTATGGGGCCCCTACTGTTTCCTGGGGGGTACTATCAGGTGTTACTACACAGCTGGATCTACTACCAATGTTAATATTATAAAGGCCCGATCTAAACTAATCAAGGCCACCACTCAACTAAGAAGGACCTTCATAGAAACATAGACAATGATGGCAGAAAAAGACCAAAGGTTCATCCAGCCAGCCTGAATTCCCTATTTACCCTTGGGATGTACTATTCCTCCAGAGTCCTCGCTCTCTCCACTCCCCCATTCTCCTCCCCAATTCTGACACCCTGAGCAATCACTATACCCGTCATTCTCTCCCAGCCATGCTTAAAACCACTAACAATTTTTGTACCCACCACTTTGGCTGGCAGCCTGTTCCACAGCTCCACCACCCTTTCTGCAAAACAGTATTTTCTCACGTCCCTCCTGGACCTCGCTCCTGTTAGCTTCCACTCATGACAAAGTGACCACGAACTGGTGTTCAAGTTAAACAGTTCCCCACAGTTCACCCTGTTCATTCTCTTTAGGAATTTGAAGGTCTCTGTCATATCTCCCCTGTCATAGAAACATAGACTTTAATGGCAGATAAAAACCGCTTGGCCCACCTAGTCTGCCCATTTCCCTACCTATTGGATAAGCTGCAGATCCTAGTTAACCAACAGCCTACTTCTTCCTACCCACCTCTATTATTGCTTTATGTCTGTCCCATGCATTCTTGAATTTCCCCACTGTTTTTGACCCCACAACCCCTCAGGAAGGCCGTTCCATGTGTCCACCACCCTCTCAGTCAAAAAATACTTCCTGACATTGCCCCTGAGCCGTCCCTCCTCTATCTTCAAATTGTGCCCCCTTGTTCTTGCACATCTGTTTCTGAAAGATGCTACCCTCTTGGATTTTGTTGATTCCCTTGAGGTACTTGAAAGTTTCTATCATGTCCCCACTCTCCCTCCTTTCCTCGAGGGTATACATATTAAGCTCCTTTAGTCTGTCTTCATATGGCTTCTGGTGCAGATCCTGCATTATTTTAGTTGCCCTCCTCTGGAATGCCTCCATCCTGTCTATGTCTGTTTGCAGCCCAGTACTGTCCCAGCCCTCCTTACTGCCTTCTCATATTGCTTGCCTACCTTTAGGTTATCTGATATGACTACCCCCTGGTCTCTTTCCATTTTTCCATTTTTGTTGTTATTAGTACCTGCCCCTCCCATTTTGTACTCTTCCCTGGGTTTTGTTTCCAAGGTGTATTACTTTGCACTCTTCCTTCTGGTCTCCAGCAAGTACATGTTCAGTGCTTTAAGGTGTTCCTCATAAGATATGTCCTGCTGACCCCGAATCATTTTTTTTTAACCTCCACTGCATTTTCTCGAGTCTATCCCTAGCCTTCCTGAGGTGAGTGGGATAAAGCTCCCTCTACTGGCAACAGCCCCTTTGAGAACTAGCAGGCTCACAGTATGAGCTGCTTTGGAATTCCAGAATATAAGCTAGGTATCGGTAATTTTCTAGATGTACAAGTCACTATGCAAAAGTTACTTAATTTGTAGATATGTACCTTATTTAACACATGTGCGCATTCGTAGAAAAATTGTTTACAGAAATACCGGCTATCTGTGCTATGGGCTGCATTTCCCCCACCCTTTTCCTTTCACTTTCTCTTTCTGCTTGTTTCCCTCATTGTAGTCTCCATTGGAGCAGTAGCTGCATGCTGACATTCCTTCAGCCTATGTGTGGGCTAAACATGCATAAGCAGGCAGCGTGGCCAGTATTCTTTCTGTCTGCTCTAGTCTAAGGAGCAGCTGCACCCTGTATGAGATTGCAGGGTAAAGCTGGCAAGTTAAATGACTGTCTGCCTAAGTGTTTTTCTCTTTTTCTTTGCCCCATCTCTGCAGCCTTGCCTGCTGGGCTGCCTCTCAGCAAGGGGAGAGAGGAAACTAAAGCAAGTTATACAGCCTCAGTTGTTCAGTTGTTTTACTAACAGATGCAGCTGTATATGACCTACCCTGTTTATATTCCTTTATCTTACCATATCCCTAAGAAAGGTTTGAGGTTAGCTGAAAGCTAGACTCCCCCTCAGCTCAGGTGTTTAGTGGGAGAGAGCAGAAATAATGGGTGTGAGCCACTTCTGTACCACTGTGCTTTTTTGTGCTCTATCACATTCTCCTTTTCTTATCTTTGCTCCTTCATTTCAGACAACAGGTTATTGGTGCACCCTGTACATATGTAAATATTAATTGAAAAAAACATTAATGCACTAGTTAGGGTTAAACTGACAAAAGTAGGAAATGTGGTGTTAGGGGTTTCCAACCCTAACACCCCATCCCACCCACCCCTTACAGACAGCAACAGGAAAGTCATTATGGTTTGACCTTCCTGCATCTTCACAAATCAGGTATGGAGTGTGTCTTGGATGGTCAACCCAAACACTCTATTCCTGTAACCATGGGTGTCCCCCAAGGCTCTGTCCTGGGACCCCTGCTATTCTCCATCTTTGTAAATAATCTCCCTGCAGCCACTGTTCACTGTAAGCCAATCCTCTATGCCGATGACCTGGTCATCTTGACACACTCCCCGGAGATGGGGATCATCAATCGCCATCTGGGTGAGAACCTGGGGAACATTCAGTCATGGATCTCGGCCCACAAGCTGGTCCTTCATCTCAAAAAAATCCAGGCCATGCTGTTTGGGTCTCAGGCCAAGATCAAGGCCTCCCCTGTGCCTTTCTGTGTCCCAGGTACCGACAGTGTTCCAATCCCTGTCACTGACAACTTCAAATACATTGGGGTGACGCTGGACTTGCAGCTTGACCTTGGCCACCATATCCAGAATACATGCAAGAATGTCAACTGCAAACTGGGTCTGGCCTACAGAGCTAAAAGCAACCTTACTCTGGCGACACGTGTTGCTCTTGTCAGAGGTGTGCTCCTCCTGTCGCTCTGTTATGGGCTCCTTTTGTTTGTCTGCTCCACCAAAGTCCATCTCTCTAGGTGGTCTACTGCCTACAACAATGTCTGCTACTTTGCTCTGGCTGCCCCCCCATCTCACCCACTATAGTGACCTCTACAGCAAGCTAAACTGGTTCTCCCCTTCAAACCACATTGACTTTGTTCTAAGGTGCTTCATGGGAAAGGTCCTTGGCACTAGCACCCCCCCACTGGGGCTGGCGAAATTCCTCCACATCCTATCCTCTCAGGTCTCAGGGGTCTGCCATGCTTAAGGTACCCACCACCTGGACTCAAATGGGAGGTAGGGATTTTGCTGCGTGTGCTCCTAGACTGTGGAACACTTTCCCTGCCCAGATCCGTGCTGCCCCCTCACAGGGCTGCCTTCACTCCTCCCTATGGAACAACCTCAAACTCGCTTCGGCCTGTGGGTGCCCAAAACCCCCATGATCTAACATTGCACTCCTCTCTCCTGGACATATTTCCTGGACAAAAGAGGCGTATGCTGTATATAGTGCTGTAGCTGTTGCATCGCAACTGTGCCTTCTGTACTGCTCTTAGTGGCAACATGTCTTACTCTGTTGTGTACTTACTGAACAAAACTATGCCTCATGATGACTTGTAAATTGTCTTAATCTGTAAACTATGCCTCATGATGACTTGTAAATTGTCTTAAACTGTATTATGTTGCCCTCTCATGACTTGTAAGCTGTTCTTAATCTGTACCATGCTGTCCTATGTATCTAAATCTGTAATTCCTGTACTATCCCGGGTTGTACCTGAAAATAGGCAATTGTCTTGTCTAGTGCAGTTACCTGGTTAACAAAAGCTAAATAATAATAATAAACTCACCCCATTCCATTAGTAAATAAGCTGAGATGTGCACAGTGTATGAGAATGGGGTGAGTGTTAAGATTGACCACCCTAAGGCACACCCCATACCTGATTTGCAAAGATGCAGGAGAAGTCAAACTATAATGGTTATTTCTGTTGCTGCCTGCAAGTGTGTGTGTGTGCATGTGTGTGTGGGGGGGAGGGGTGTTAGGGTTGGAAACCCTGACATCACATTTCCCTGCTTTCATCAGTTTAACCCTAACTAATGACTTAATGAAGTTTTTTTTGCAAATTAATTTCCTTACTTTTTGAGATAGTATAATCATATCCTCATGTGCCTGTGGGAGCATAGGGCTCTTTGGGCCCTGTACTTCCATCCCTCCATAGATTCATACATGTATGCTGCTGTGGAGGGACATGTGCCTCTATTTGTGCCAAAACAGCAATTTCTTTCCTTCATTCCATGGCTTGTTAAACTTCCAATGTTATCCTATGGGAAATTGCATTTTTTAATTTTATGCTTTTTATATTGTCCCTAAATGATTGGGGGAATATGTATTATTCTTCTAGTACTCATTAATATCTTTGTTTTGATATATAGATTGTCCCTTAAGTCCAATTATTGAGGGAGTTATGGCTTGTTAAACTTCCAATGATATCTGATGGGAATTTGCATTTGTTAATTTTTTTTAATAGGGCCCTTATGTTTTTTGAGGTGGGGAGTATGTGTTACCCTTGCAGTACTCAGTAAGACCTTTGTTTTTATATATAGATTGTCCCTTAGGGTCATATATTGAAGGAGTTATGACTTTTTGAAGTTGAAATCTGGAAAAAAAACAAAGTCCAAAATCATTTTTCATATGAAGGAATCTTTTTCATATGAAACAAACAAAAAAAATGAAAAAAGATGTCTTCGTACGAAAAAAGAATCGGGGGAAAAACTACAATGTCCAAATTATTTTTCCTATGAGGGAATCCATTTTCTTCTGAATGAAAACAAGCTCACGAAAAAGGATTCCTTCATGCAAAAAAAGATTGAAAAAAAATAAGTCCAAATAGTTATTTTGTATGAGGGCATCAATTTTTGTATGAATGAAAAAAGCTCACAAAAAGGTTTCCTTCATACAAGAAAAAGAATTGGGAATTATTCTTTTTCCAAATCTTTTTTTGGATGCAGGGATCCTTTTTCATGAGCTTTTTTCATTCATATGAAAAAGGATGCCCTCATACGAAAAAATAATTTAGACTTAGTTTTTTCCAGATCCTTTGTATGAAGGATCCTTTTCAAATGGGAGTTCTTTTTTGTATGGCCATATGAAAAACAAAAGTGAGTCACAAAAAAGATTTTAAAATGTGGAAAAAAAAAACATTTGGGAGTCATTTCAGCAAAAGTTAACTGCAGAATCCACCTAACGGGGTCCTGATGAGCAAAATGCATGTATTGGTGTCTGTGGAGAAGGTCATTTTACTGGGTTTTGAAAATCTTGTTTTCGGAAAACATTAATTTTTCCTCATGAAAAAGGGTGAGCCCCATACAAAAAAGGATCCTTTTTCATATGGGCCAAATTATTGTTTTGTTCCAAGCAGCCATCCAAAAGACTGAACTGAGCATGCTCAGAGCTGAAATTGCAAAGTTTAATAACTGTGGAATGGATTAATATTGTTTCACCAAACCAGAGAACGGCATATCTGTGGGCCAAACCCTTTGCACCCTGAAAATTTCAGACCAAAATTCCAAATCATTTGGACCCTAGGTAACAAAAGCTAAATAAATAAATAAATGACAAAAAAAAACAAACAACAAAAAATAGTAATTTTTTTACATTTTTACTATCCACATCTCAGAATCCACACATCCAACCAGAATGAAACTTGGCGTGTCAAGAGATCTATTCCCCAAGACTTTGCATGCACATTTTTGTGTAAATCCACTGATGGATTGCAAAGATATTAAAGTGCAAAGTTTGAGGTTTAGCATAGAAACCCCTGCTCCTCCCTAACTACAGTGGTGCTACCGTACCACCATAATTTTGGTAGTTGTAAATAACTTGCCTGAAACACCAGGATGCTGGTATATGTGTTTAAATTCCCATAGCTTCTCTCTGAGGCCTGTTTCTTACATCCATTCACCATGTCGCCTTTAGAGGAAAGGCCAGCCAATTCACCCCTTCACTTATATAGTTAATTGGGGCAAATCTCAGGACTAGCTTAGGTACAGTGTACCAACAGCACAGCAACGGGAATACCACGAAGACCATCACAGTGACATTTTCGGCAGTTCACTGTGATGGTCTCCATGTATTCCTATACTGCTGTTGCCGGGGTGTTTGCCCCCCTCCCTGAACTAACTCCAACTGGAGTTAGTAATCCTTAGTGCAGGGGGTTCCCCTGCATGGGGGGTGTGGGGGGGGTGTGAAGCTCCCCACAGAAAACACTTGTTCCCCCATCGACAGCACAACACCAATTGGCGGTGTTGTGCTGTGGCTATGCCGATGGTCGACAAACTTCTTGTCACCGTGGCATAGTGGAATCGTTAGGTACAATCCTATTTCAGCTAGTATTTTTGTTTATTGTCTCGTGTTTATTGTATGAGGAAAACATTTCTATGAATGTGTAGAAAATGAAATAAGCACTATATTTTATTTAAAACCTTTGTAAAATTGATGATGTCTTATGAAGGACAGTGATGTGAGCCAATCAAGGAAACTCCTGGGATGGGTAGGACTATAAAAACTCTCAGACTGTGAACCTGAGTTTAGTCTAGTTCAGGGCTCCAGAGAATGCAGAGCTCTGTCTTCCAGCTCAGTTTAAGGTGGACCATAGGCAAGCATGAAAGTGCGCACAAGGACTGTGGTGCTCACAGGAAATAAAGTCACAAACAAACAAGGTACTCAGGCACGCAACACCACAAATTTGCACCATCTCCATTGTTAGCTGCAAAACCATAACATTTATTTACATAGTAAACAACATGGAAAACATAAAAGTGCCCGCCTGATGCGTTTTGGATCATATCAAAGGCCTTTAAAGGGTCCTGTGGGATCCGAAACGCATCAGGTGGGCACGTTTATGTTTTCTGTGCTGATTATGATGTAAATAAATGTTATTTTTTTGCTGCCAACAACATAGCTGGTGCAAATTTTTAATGGCAAGTGCCCAAATAAATTGCTTGTTTAAGGTGGACCATACCAGCTCAGCTTAAGGTGGACCATACATATTTGCTGCTAGACTCAAGAGTGTATATCCTCCATTGGCTCCATTCAGCTCCAGAAGTTATTTTTGAAGTATTTCTGATAAACACTGTAAAATAAACTTGAATGTTTATTTGCACCTTATTTCAAGAGAGGACAGTCCCTCTTTTAAACCTAATAAGCATCACAGAAAGGACCCCAGAACTGGGTGCAGTACTCCAGGTGTGGCCTTCCCAAGGATCTATACAGTGGAAGTATTATTTCCCTTTTTCTGCAATTAATACCCCTTCCACCTTCCGATACATCCAAGCATCATATTAGCCCTTCTATAAGCCTTGTTTTACTGACTCGGTTGTTTTAGGGAGTTACTGATGATAACTCCAAGGTCTCATTCCTCAGCTGTGGTACTGAGTCTCACCCCTCCCATTCAGTACTCTGTCCTGGGGATCTTGTTCCCTAGGTGCAACACCTTACACACTTTGACACTGAATTTCAACTACCAAGCCCTGACCAACCCTCCAGCTTTTGCAAGTCTCTTTGCATTTCCTTTATTCCCATGTCACTCTCCACTCTCTCACAGAGCTTAATGTCATCTGTGAAGAGATACAGCTGGCCCTGGATCCCCTCATTAATGTCACTGATGAACATGTTGAAGAGGGCCGGACCCAGGGCTGAGCGCTGTAGAACCCAGCTTATTACCTCCCTCTCTTCTGATTTAAACCCACTGACCACTACCCTCTGCTGCCTCACCTTTAGCAAGTTACCTACCCAGCTTACTATAACCTTAGCTGCACCTAGATCCTCTGTCTTCTTTCACAAGCGTCTGTGGGGTACTGAGTAGAAAGCCTTACTGAAGTCAAAGTAGAGCAAATTCACAGCGTGATCCCTATCCAATTCCCTCATCGCCCAGTCAAAGAAAACTATCAAATTAGTCTGACAAGACCTCCCTGAGGCCACCCCCTTCAGCTGGGGCCCAGCACAGAAACCGACATTTGTAGTAAAACTGGGAACAAAACCCCAGTTTTTAAAAACCTGTTGGGACACCAGGACAGGACAGCAAAAATCAGGGCATCTGGTCACCCAACTTTGTAACCACCTTGAAACTCCCTCTTTGGCAGTTGCTTCTCCCTCTCTCTCTCTCTCTCTCTCTCTCTCTCTCTCTCTCTCTCTATACTGCTTGAACATACTGTGACATTCAGACGAAAAGCATGGACTGTTTTAACTGAGGTCATGGAATGTCTTAGAAATTTGAAAAGAAAGAGCAGCAGCTGCTGAGGAGAGTGGAACTCTATCTTGATCTGAGGGCACCCAAAGCTAGATTATTTATTCATCAGAAACTGGTCAAAGAATAACTGGCATAAAAATAAAATGGGATGGAAGTTAACTTTGTGAAAATCATTTCCTATCACCTTTAAAAAATACATTTTTAGCCCTAACAGTTCCAAAATGTATCCCATTTTAAATAAATTAACTTTTAAAAGGTTTAACTTTGGAACTACTAGAGTTAGAGACTCAGTTTTGTTTAAATGAAAGCTTGGAGTCCAGCAGTTAAGAATGAGCCCTGTCAGATGGCCCACCAGCACAGCAGTAGCGCCACCACTGGCAACGCCTATGACATAGGTTCAGGAATGAGCCTGAAACATCAGAGGGCCTGCCAGTAGAAGAGGGTAGAGCATTAAGAGAATGACTCACCTCCTCCAGGGTCGTGGGCCTGCCAGTAGGGGAGGGTAGAGCATTAAGAGAATGACTCACCTCCTCCAGGGTCGGTGGGAGATGAGACCCAGCAACAGAGTGCTTCCTGGCAGTGGTCAGGGGCAATGAATCTGGACCTTGCAGAGGCAGGAATTGGTGGGATGCAGCAGATGTCGCATGTCATAAACAGGAGCATGCATGATGCTCCATGACATCATTGGACATCTGCTACCTCTAGGGGAAACTTGGAAAAACATAGACAATTGTGCTGCAGGCAGTGCAGATAAAGCCTCTCCATGTCCAGCACGTCCAGTGCTGGTCTCTGCTTGCCTGGACCCTAGGGATCCTGGTCTTCATGTCCACTGCAGACTTACGAGATTGCATGGGGAGTCACCTGAGGGGGTAAGCTGGGGGGCCAAGTCTGAAGATGAGTTGGGGGGACCAGGGTTTCAGTGGGGGAGTCTCAGGAGGATGGGACACGGATGCTGGAGAGTGGTGGAAAGAGGTCCTGGCTGGTAGGATGGGAGGATAAAACAGAACTGAAAAAAAGAATGAATCCTGTTCATACTGTTCTTATTTTTTGATACTATTCTGTATGTATCAGCATTATTTGAAACTGATTTTTCAGTATATTATCAGTACTTATTTTGTAGTTGTAACACAGTCAAACAAGCATTTGTCAATGCCGAATGTTCACCGTTGGTATTGATGTCTGCACCCCCACAATAACACGGTTTGATATAGGCCCTGTGCTCCCACCCTCCATAACTGTCCTTATGTCACAGTGGGAGTACAGGGGCCAAAACTGTAGGAGAGCAGGGTCCTTTGGATCCTGTACACCCATCCCTCTGTAGATGCATGACCAAATTCTCAGCATAGCCATCTTATTACCCCAGCATATGTGCCTGATATAGAAAATGTTAAAATCCCCACCAAAACATAATTCTGCCCAACCGCAACGCCATTCCGCTCCACAGGTGTGAAACACATTTTGGCCAGGATTTGAAAAATTACAGCTGTAACATACATGAGGTTGGGTAATAAGAAGGTTCTGTTGAAAATCTGGGGACAAAATATTTAAAATTTCCAAAGTTACGAGCAGGCATATCAAAATTGCAATGAATGGTCATAACTTATCCATTGTTTTATAGTTTGACCCCAATTATTGAACCTAGTCTTCTTATAATCCCACCTCATAAACCCTCTAGGTGCAAATGTTCAAATTCATGTCAAAACGCCATTCCACATCACAGATGCGAAAACAAGTTTTGGGCAGGACATGAAATGTCAGCTACACTGTTCATGAGGTGGTATGAAAAAAATGGCTATGTTGCAAATTTGGAGTCAAAATATTAAACATTACCAAACTTACGCACGTACATAGAAACATTTCAACAAGCGCACGTAATTTGGCCATGTTTAGAAATTTTTTCACCAAATTTTCAACATAGGCTTTTTTGAACCCCTGCTCATGAACACTGGCATGGTGATTTTGTCCATCAGTCCCGAAAGGTGATTTTACGCAGGAACTGCGCCATTCTGTGTCAGAGATGCAAAAGCACATTTTGGGCTGGATGTGAAAAATGACAGCTGTACTGTTCATGAGGTGGTCTAAAAAAATGGCTATGTTGAAAATTTGGAGTTAAAATATTAAAAATTTCCAAACTTATGAGCATGCGTAGAAAAATTTCAATGAGTGCGCATAACTCAGCCATTTTCTGGAATTTTTCCATCAAATTTTCAACATGGGCTTTTTGAAACCCAACCTCATGAATACTAGCACTGTTATTTCACTAATCAGTCCCAAAAGGTGATTTTGCGCACCGACCGTAAAATCATCTTCCGGGCCCGAATAACAAAATGACAGTCACAGTGTTCATGAGGTGGGGTCCCAAAAAGCCCATGCTGAAAATGTGGTGAAATAATTCCAAAAAATGGTTTAGATATCAACATAAGTTGAAAAAGCCACTGAAATACACTATACAGCACTTACCTTTATTTCTCAGTTTGCGGTTTGGCTTTGAAGAGTGCACACATGTCCCGGTGCACAGAACATGGCAGCTGACAGCTTCCAGTGGTAAGTATAGGGCAAGGGTTCTCATACAGAGAACAGGGATGAGCAGAGGGGTATGAAAGTAAAAGCAGGATTCCGCACATGCGCACAAGCAGTGACAATAGTGCACATGTGTTGGTTAGCTACATTCCACACATATTTCGGTTCTTTCTTTTGAAGTTTTTGCACTAGCCAGTGAGCCAGTCGTAACAAGAAGTTTGCTGCACACGCCAAACTTAAAAACACCAAACACATAATGTCAATATAACTTTTTTGTATTGTCAGACTGTGTTGATACTATTTTTTTGTATCAATTCATAAAATGATGTGACAATTTAAAAAAAAAATTATAAAAAATATTTAACTTTTTTCTGAATCTTGGTAATACTACATATTATTTAAACAGAAACTATGTAGTTTGCAACTTAATTTTCATTCCTCTCATGCCTGTTACCATGTTGTGAACATTTCACTCTCCCCTTTAGCAATCCCTGCTCTTCCTTGTTTTCATAGGCTTTGCCTGTGAAAGCATTGAGACGAGAATAATGTATACTTATCCTAAAGCTAGGATGATTGCATGTCCAGAATTTTCCTGCTGAGTCCTCAGATCAACTGTTTTGTCCCTAAGTGCTGACCAGTCCAGAATTTTTTTTCCATATAGCATTTTCTGCATAAGTGGAGGGCTAAGGACCTTCATGTAAATTGTATACTAAAAGAGGAGGTTACGTTAATGGAGCAGTGAGCTCTGCTCATGCTGTGCCACTCAGGTTAAGCTTACTTGCCAACTTTCAGTAGCAGAAGCTCTAAACTTGGACCGTGACTTTTTAATTTGGTTATGATAGGGAGCTCACAATTTTCTTCTAAGGGAGGTGTTGCGGCAAAGCTCCCCCACAGAAATAAATGCAAAAACGCAAAGTCCATTCACATTTCTCCTACTGGCCATGCCACCCATGTCTTCATCTGCAGTATGGTAACTCTTACACAAACAGAATTCAAGGATCATTAATCTTCCATGTACGCTGTTTTTTTTCCCTCCTATGCTGCCTACTTAATCCTCAGTCCTGGGGTTGTACTCCCTTGGCAGCACTTCAAACCTTAACTGCCACTAGACCCACCAGTTCCACCATTGGGTATTCACAGGGAAGGTCCTGAGGGTGCCACTGACTGTCATCTCAGTGGCATCATGTTTTTATTTTCTTCTCATATCCTCCATATACCCCTTGGCACAGGCCTGATAATACAGTGAACCAGAGGAGTATTTGTTTTCAAGACCGCAGTTGATTGGTCCTGTTGTGGGGCTTTAAAATTTCAATGGAAATTGTTGTGGAAGTTATATTTAAAAGTTCCACTCCAGCATCAGGTTTGGGTGTTGTATGGTGCTGGGAGACAGGGCTCTAGAAACCTACAATTGTAACAGGAAAGTGATGCTTGGATCTGGCATAGCCCATCTTTTATAATTGTTACTTACAGTATTGCTAGATCAGTGAATAGTTGCCAGTAGGTTGTGTCCAGCAATAGCTGCAGTAGAAGTAGGAATGTTATAAAAAATGTGTTTATCCCCTATCAAGTTGTAACTATCATAGGATGTGAGAAAATGAAAAAAGTACTGCTATTCAGTATGCCATCACTACGGTGACAACTTTATCGCAACCGACAATACAGTGACAATAGTGCCAGGTCACTGTAGTGTCAGCACAGGACCCCGGCACTGCTTTCTGGGGGTATTGCACCCCTCCCTGAAGCAACTCCAACTCAGAATTGATTAATTTAGTAGCAGAGGTGCGCGGGGGCTATGGGGTTCAGGGGCTAAGCCCCCAAAGAAATCACAATCTGAGTGATCTTTTATGCCGACCGCAAGTGCGGTCAACATAATGACTGCAAATGCGTTCAACATAAAGGAGTAGCTGTAATGTTGGTCGACAATGAAATTGTCGACCGACTGTCATAGATCCCTATTATTCTATCCCAGTAATCAAATGATTGTCCTTCATGAAGGATGTTGAGTAATGTTTTTTATACAAAAGTATAAATAAAATATTTTTAAAAAGGAGAGTTTTTAACAGAACATTGGGTCAGAGCTCATTAGCATAGTAGGAATGCCTTTATTGGTTGATTAGCATATCTACCATATTTTTGTAGCCTGATAAAGGCACACTTGATAAGTGATCTGATTGTCTGAGCAGGTCTCTACTTGCTATAATGAGGAACAGGTGAAAAGTATGGCCTGCACTTAAGCCCTTCTTTCTGGGACCATCCCTCATACGTTCTGTGCCTTCATTACTTGCTAAAATCCTCATATGAGGTTACCATGAGTGGGACTCATCACTTCTGACTCTGACTCTCATCATATCTGAATAACTTGATGAGTTTCCTTGGCTGGGCCTGGGATACCAGGCTGCAGACTACACTCCACACATCATCTTGGAGCTGCTCCACTCCCTCCACCCTTGTTCAAAACCCCTGGCTATGGCTACCTCAGGTGGAGCTTACCACATTTGGCACCAATCCTCACTGCCAATAATCCTCCTAGAGCTCCCTTCTTCCTCCCACTCTGCAACCAAAAACAACATAATAATATTCAAAATTTTGCACAAATATGGGTTATTGGCTTATCGCTCTTTTAGTTATCGTGCAGCTTCAATTTGGAACTCCCTATCTCCTTCTGTCAAAACGCCTTCCTCTCCTATGCCTTTGCCAAGCTCCTAAAGTCACACTACTCCTCAGCCCAAGCCTGCTCTTGCTTCTGATAACATCCCCCTGTCATGTCCTCCCACTTTATACTAGCTAATCGCACCCACTAACCAATCTCGGTCACAGTTTTTGTTCTCCTCCTCCTCCTTTCTCTATCCTCAAATCTACCTTTGTTTATTACATTACAAGCACTTTTGAATATCACATTGTATATTTACAAGTATTAGCACCATATGTGATCATGTTTGCCTACAACTTGCTGTAAATTCGTATGTATTCACTGTAAATTGTTTTCCTGTTTGTCTGTGCTTCTGCACTTGGGTCATGCCTGAAAAAGGCACTTGTTACCAGTGCACTCACCTGGTAAACAATAAAGTTAAATAACTAAATAAATAAATATGGCCTATGCCCCTTTGCTACTGGCCAACCTACCACACAAGTGCACATGGGGGTCTGGAGGCAGGTAATGCTTCTTATAATCTTCTTAGGGACATCCCACTTGGGGTTTGCCTCTTCTCCATAGGCTACCCTGTCAAATGGTCTTGCTGGGAGTCCAAAATTCCTGGGTGGGCACCAGGAAGTGCTGGCACCTACTGCTGCCTGTAAAAGTCCACCTCTGCTCCACATCTTTATAGCTTATTGAGCCCTTAGGGCTACCAGGTAGGTGAGACTCCCCTTTTGGCTATGCTCCTCCAGTCCAAGAAACATTAGAATTCATTAGCCACACAGTCAGAAATTCTTCGATATATGATAAAAGAATACTATATTGAATATTTGACTGTGTGGCCAGTGAATTCCTTTGTTTCCTGGACTTTGTACTGAATACTAGCCCCAATCTATGTCATTTCCAAGTTTAAAAATATTTGGGGAGTTCCAATGAGATTGGACTTTGGAGCTCCTCCAGACCCAGATGTGGTTTCCTTTTCCTAATCTGGTTCTGGAGGTTTACAGGCCTCTTCTTCCTCTGCCACCAATTAACTCCCTGCTCCCAGGCTGACAGTCTAGCTGTGTGGTGGAACTTGTTGGGGGGGGGGGGGGCATGGCTTCAGACAAGGCCTTTCAGATAAGTGGAGTAAAGGGAAGTCACTGATTTGCTATGACTAAGGTTCAGATTGTTGGCTGCAACAATCAGCTAGGAGACCTTCTAGTTGGGTCTCAAGCTTATCCCTGGCTGCACACACTTTCCCAGGACATGAATTACAATTTAAAATGGTGGTGCACATCTTTTATTCACCTGCAGCAAGACATAATTTATAAATAAAAGTAATGGGAGCATTCTCTCTAACATTTGGGGTTCAGGGAAGAACAGGGTTCATCCATGATACCCCCCCCACACTATATATATTTTATAAATAAGTACATAAAAAAATAGTATATTTTAAAAGTAAGCAGAGCCAGGTTAATGCTTTACAAAGTGTGCACTTGCACAGAGCTCCTTGCATTTGGGGACCCGAGTTACAGAAACACTGACAAAAGTAATTTTTTTAAGTCTCATTAGTCTTTCATCATTCCAGGTTAGTGTAACGTTTTTGATGGTGCGAGGGTAGGGAAGGTAGGTCAGGTGGGGCTACTGGTGGTGTGGCACTGGTATTATTGCATTTGGCTGAGTCAGGTTCATTGACTTTTCAGTTTGCTCATACTGAGCACAGCAA
This sequence comes from Neoceratodus forsteri, assembly GCA_016271365.2. Classification (NCBI taxonomy): domain Eukaryota; kingdom Metazoa; phylum Chordata; order Ceratodontiformes; family Ceratodontidae; genus Neoceratodus; species Neoceratodus forsteri. Next base: position 340,596,540 of record JADMNL010000024.1, read on the forward strand.
GTTACCTGGATGATTTTTTTCTTTCTCGAGTCATTTCACCCCAAAACAAGAGTTGTGCAGCCAGCCAGGCACACATGGTACAAGTCAAGAGGATTTGATGTGTCTGGCTGGCATCATCCTGGAAAACATTTCAATCAAGAACATTACACCGCTGCCATGCTTAGGGCAGGGAGCCCACCACGTGTGCTGGCTCTTGGTGCATGCTGCCATCTCACTCAGCATGTGTGTTGAGAACCACAAGGAGGTGGTAAGGTGAGGAGGACTGGACTGACTAAAGGGATGAGGTCATCATCACAATTTATTGTGAATTGGCTGCTCTAATAGCAATATGCTTGGGCACCGTCATCAGTTCCGTGTGTTCCTCATGTGTTTTGGTGGTTTGTTGCCACTGACAATCAGGAGTCCTGGACTGATTAGACTGGAGTGGCTGTGCCAACTTCAGGAGCTAGATGAGTGGAAGAAGGAACCTGGAAACTCATGGCGGGTGTATGGTTTCGACAGTGTGTTTGGCAGTGTGGAATGGTATATGCTCATGATGACACATTCATTACAGTTGCTGTAAATGAACACAGAAGGGAAATCATATTTTAGTTTTCCTTTTTTAGGTGTCAACAGCATAGCTGTTAGCACCTATTGTGGTGACACATGCTCTTTTGTGCATTTAGTCAATTTTAAGGTTACCTTCAGTGTGAGTGATTTGGCTGCATGGTGTCATTGATGATGTTAGTGATAGGACTTTTAGGTCTAGGCATAGGGTTTCACACTGACACGAGCCTTGGTTTGATCCCCAGTATTGTACATTCTTTCTCACTACAACTTTGTTTATATGAGATAAATTTTTAGATATCATTGCTGATGCAGTAAAGGGTTTCAGCAGAGCTAAATAGCAGACTTTCAGATAATTGAACTAAGTCCTACAGCATGTTGTAGTCAATTAAATTAGTCTTGACTGAGGCTTATCTAGGTTGTAATACAATTCAAGTCACATGTTTTGCAGGTTGTAACATAGCCTCTGCACTACAGGAATTGCAACTGATTTACCAGTAGTTCAGTGGCACACAGAATGTGTGTTTGTTTAGCAGGCAAAAAATCAGTGGTTCAAATCCTGGCAGGGACTCAAACATTTTCTTTTGTAAGATAGAAACTCCCTGGAATGGCAATTGATGGTGGTGTGGAGTTGAAATTGTAAAATAGTAAAATGAATAATAAACTGAATTTAGCCAAGAATAACAAGTTGTAAAGTTAAGTCACCTACTGGAATTACATCCCGGCGCCTGTTGTGCAGGTTGTGACATAACCTCTACACTATAGGAAATGCAACTCCCTTATCTATGGCTCAGAGGCACACTTAATGTATGTTCACTTAGCAGGCAAAAGATCAGTAGTTTAAATTCAGGTATACATACAGTAATTTGAATCCTGAAAGGGATTTGAGCATTTTTTCAACTTCTTTTGTAAGATCGAAACTCACTTGAGTAGTGATTAATGATGGTGTGGAGTGGCATAGTAAATTATACAAGAACAACAATCTGTGATGGTAAATTGCCTGCTGGGAATTGACCCCCAGTCTCCTGTTTTGCAGGCTGTGACATAACCTCTCCATCATCAAAGCTGCAACCCACTAACCTGCAGTTCAGTGCACACTGAATGTGTGTGCTTAACAGGCAAAGCATCAGTCACTCATATCCGAAGAGGAACTTAAGCATTTTTAAAAAAATTTTTTGTAAACTAGAAACTTACTTTGAGTGGTGTTTCATGGTGGTGTGGAGTTAGAATAGTAAATTATATAAGTGCATTCAGCTAAGAACAACAATTTGTGAAGGTAATTAACCTGCTGTAATTAGATCCCCTGTCACCAGTTTTGCAGGTTGTGACATGACTGCTACATCATAGGAACTGCAACTCCCTTACCAGCAGCTCAGTAGCATACTGAATGTGTGCTTTCTTAGTAGGCAAGGGATCAATGGTTCAAATACTGGCAGGAACATAAACATTTTTTGTAAGATGGAAACTCACTTGAGTGGCGATTCATGGCAGTGTGGAGTTAGAGTAGTAAATTATATGAGAAGCAAATTTAGTTAAGAACAACAATTTGTGAAGGTAAAATGTCTGCTGGGATTAGATTCCCAATCCCCTGTTTTGCAGGTTATGACATAACCCCTACACCATAGAAAATGTGACTCACTTACCTGCAGCTCAGTGGCACACTGAATGTGCATTGCTTAACAGGGAAAGGATCAGTGGTTTAAATTCATGTATACATAGTTTGAATCCCAGAAGAGCCTTAAACATGTTTTATTTTTTTTATCTGTTTTGTTAGATGAAAACTCACTTGAGTAGCAATTTATGGTGGCATACAGTGGAATAGCAAATTATATGAGAAATAAATTTAGCTAAGAACTACACTCTGTAATGGTAAATCGTGTGCTGGGATTAGATCTCCAGCCCCCTGTTTTGCAGGATGTGACATAACCTTCTCGTCACAGGAATTGCAACACACTATCCTGCAGTTCAGTGGCACAATGAATGTGTGTTTGCTTAGCAGGCAAACTATCAGTGGCTTACATCTGAGCAGGGACTTAAGTATTTTTTCAAACTTTTTGGGAAGAAGGAAACTCGCTTCAGTGGTGATTCATGGTGGTGTAGAGTTGCAATAGTAAATTATATGAGAAGTACATTTAGCTAAGAACAACAACTTCTGAAGTTAATTCGTCTGCTGTTATTAGATCCCCACACACCTGTTTTACAGGTTGTGACATAACCTCTACATCATAGGAACTACAACTTCCTTACCTGCCACTCAGTGGCACACTGAATGTACGCTGCTTAGCAGGCAAAAGATCAGTTGCTCAAATCTGAGCAGAGACTTGAGCATTTGCTTTTCAAACTTTTTAAGATGGAAACTCAGTTGAACAGTGATTCATGGTGGTGTGGAGTGGAATAGTAAATTATATGAGAAGCAAATTTAACTAAGAACAACAATTTATGAAGGTAAATTGTTTGCTGGGATTAAATCCCCGGTCCCCCCTTTTGCAAATTATGAAATAACCTCTACACCATAGGAAATACAGCTCATTTAACTGCAACTCAGTGGCATTCCATTCTGAATGTGTGTTTTCTTAGCAGGCAAAAGATCAGTTGCTCAAATCTGAGTAGAGACTTAAGCATTTGTTTTTCAAACTTTTTTAAAATGGAAACTCAGTTGAGTAGTGATTCATGGTGGTGTGGAGTGGAATAGTACATTATATGAAAAGTAAATTTAGCTAAGAACAACAATTTATGAAGGTAAACTGTCTGCTGGGATTAGATCCACAGTCTCCAGCAGGTTGTGACATAAGCACTACACCACAGGAAATACAATTCACTTAACTGCAGCTCAGTGGCACACTGAATACATGTTCACTTACCAGGCAAAGAATCAGTGGTTTAAATTCAAGTAGGTATAGTCTGAATCCTGGCATGACTTAATCATGTTTTCAACCTTTTTTTATAAGATGGAAACTCAGTTGAGTAGTGATTCATGGTGGGGTGGAGTGGAATAGTAAATTATATGAGAAGCCAATTTGGCTATGATCAACAATTTGTGAAGGTAAATTGCTTCCTGGAATTAGACCCCCAGTTACTGGTTGTGCAGATATGACATAACCTCTATACCATATACAGAAATAGATTAGTTGCCGTATTGGTCCTTGTAAGAACAGATCCAGAAGCAAATGGTTTGATGCCTTTTATTGGACCAACATAGATGTTACAAAAAGAAAACAATGTCTAAGCTTTTGGACAAACCAAGCCCTTCCTCGGAGACTTGTGGCAGTTGTTCAGAGAGTTGCATTCTACTAACACCCAGATCATACATAAAAAAAACAACAGAAAACATTCTCATTGGTTTAAAGTTCCTATTTCACAAAATCACAAATTTAAATGGAATGAATAGCATCCCATTAGCTTGCTACTACTAAGAATCTTTTCAAGGTCAAATGACATCCAAATTAGATAAGCTGAACACTCAAGCAGACAAAACCTCTAACTGAAATTATTAATGAATGAGTGTGTTATGAGAATACATTCAAAATTAAAAGCAAGACCTTTAGATTTAATACCACAAATGTCCAAGTTAACTATCAAGTTTTACCTTGGACATTTGTATAAATCTAAAAATCTTAATTGAAATGTAATCTCATAACACTCATTCATTAATAATTTCGAGTTAGAGTTTATCTGTGAGAAATGTACTACTTAATTTTGATGTCATTGATATGAAATTCTCAGTATTAACAATCTAATCAGGATACTATTCAATATTAAATTGATTTCAAATACTTTAAACCAATGATATTTCTGTTTTTGTGATCTGGGTTATAGAATGTGACTCTCTAATTTCTTTCGAGGAAAGACAATTGGTAGAAAACGTAGACGATATTCCCTTTTGTAGCACCTATATGGTCAATAAAGAACGTCATCAAGCCACTGAATCTCCTCTATGTCATAGGAACTACAACTCATTTACTTGCAGTTCAGTGGCATGCTGAATGTGCATTTGCTAAGCAGGCAAAAGATCAGTGGCTCAGATCTGAGCAAGGACTTGAACACATTTTTCAATTTTTTTGTAAGCTGGAAACTCACTTGAGTGGCGAGCCATGGTAGGGTGGAGTTGGAATAGTAAATGATATGAGAAGTAAATGTAGCTAAGAATAATTTGTGAAAGTAAATTGCCTTCTGGGAATAAATACCCAGTCACTTCTTTTGCAGGATGTGACATAACCTGTACATCATAGGAACTGTGACTCTCTTACCTGCAGCTCAGTGCCACACTGAATGTATATGAGGTTCCTTAGCAGGTAAAGAATTAGTAATTCAAATACAGGTACATACAGATCAAATCTGGGCAGGGACTTATTTTTTTTTCAATTTTTTTTGTAAGCTGGAAACTCATGTGAGTGGGGATTCATGGTGGTGTGGAGTTGAATACAGGGGATATGTTTTGGGTGGTTATGAGATATCATTTTTATGCTTATGAGTAGCCAGTGACCTCTTGACCCTCATGAGTGGTAAAGTCACAAGTGAGGGTACAAGAGGTCATTGACCACGAATGAAGATAAAAACAATATTGCAGTGTCTCCCATCACATGTGTAGTTTATACAGCATACCACAGTTCGGTTTTGCTTTTTTGTTGTCATTTGAAATGTGAACAGATTCTGTGTTGTTTTCTTGGCAGTGTCAGCAAAGTGAAGACCAGCCATTTGATTTTGTTTCTGGATCTGGGAATCATGGTAACGGAAGTACTGTTTTATAATGCCTTTTTCTTTAAATAAAATAAAATAAACTTAATCTGTTTAAATAACTCCCTACTGTATGGCCAGTATCAGCTCCTGCATGCATGTGGTAAGGTCTGGTCTAGGTCAGCAGTATGTATGTGTGTGTGTGTGAGAGCGAGAGAGAGAGAGAGATGTATACTACTGTGAAGATAAATGTGATGACATACACAACTCTTTTTTTCCAATTGTTTAACCAGGTGTGACACACTAAGCTGAAAGCTTGTTTACAGGTGCAACCTGGGAGCACAGGGAAGTTAAGTGACTTGCTCAGGATCACACAGTATGCAAATGGAGGCTGTGGGATTCAAACCCAGGTCTCCAGATGTGGAGCTCAGAGCCTTAAACCACTGCACTATACTGTCTCCCTAAATAAAATTATCTAGTCAGGGTTCTGTGTTCAAAATAACATTTTTATTTAAATATTTTAAACATGATGTATGTTGTATAAAGTAAAGTATGGTATAAGGAGAAGTAAATTTAGCTGAGAATAACAATTTGTGAATGTAAATCACCTGCTGGGATTAGATCCCCAGTTGCCTGTTTTGCAAGTTGTGACATAACTTCTATACCATAGGAACTGCAACCTGCTCACCTGCAGCTCAGTGGCACACAGAATGTGTGTTCACTTAGCAGGCAAAGGATCAGCAGTTCAACCCCCCTTCCCCTTTTTGTATTACTGTTTATTAAATGTTTAAGAGAACAGAGAAGAATGTAAGAAATAACTATCATAAGAACATAAAGAAATAACCATGATCTAAACATATGTAGAACCATATACAAATCAAGGTTAGAAATAAGTATTCCAAACAAGAGTACTAAATCTAATGCAAAGTCAAGTAAGTAGAATCACAAATAGAAACGACACATAAACATATGAACAATTAAAGGGTTAGAACTAAGGTCAAATAACACAGTGTAAATGTTGCTCCATAATACAAACAAATAATTTTGGCACATTTAAGAAAGGGATTCCAGATGTTAGAAAAATTCTAGTTTATCCAGTAAATTATTACTAAAGCATTCATTAGGAGCACAAGAGGCCATAGAAGACCCCCATTCCTCCACTAACGTATCAGAATCAGATTTCCAATATTTAGTATAAGCTTTTTTAGGTTAAGTGCTGCTAATTGTAACCATAATTGTTGGCGAGGATTGACTTGAAGGGCCCTGGAGTAATCACAAATTAGCTATATTTCAGGAAGTAATGGCATGTCCACCTTAGTGATCTTACGACATATAATAACCCTTACAGGGTTTTATTTAGCTCTAAAAATTGATTAGCGTTTTGCTTATAAAAGTGCTAAAACATTGTAAAAATGCATAGCACTTGCCTTATTGTGTTTAACAAACATAACACTTCTAGGAAACATATATAAATATTTTCTGAACAGTTAGTATTGTTCCAGGAAAAAAAAACTGCTAATCAATTATTTAAAACCCTGTCTTATCTTTTTCCAAGCTATGAAAATCTTTGGGCAGTACCAGAGCCTATTAGGAGTAGAAGCATGAAGCCAACTGCATCTCCAGCATGTACCATTCTGATAAAGACCAATCAATTCCACTTTTGCAGGGCTAACATGATAATGCCATAATTTAAACTGGGCGAGCTTCCCATGGATATCTTTACTAGCTTTAAAAGCATTACTCCAGAGGCTATTCCAGATATCTTTGGATAAAGTAACATTAAGATCAGACCCCCAAGGAGTTCTCACATCTGTAGTTTGGGAGCAAGGAGGCACAGTTAGAGCCTTATAGATCAATTTAACCCTTTTTGGTTGAGACTATTGTATAACATTTGCCCCACTTATCATCTAGAAGAATATTATTAACAGCCAGAAATATGGATTTTTGTAGGGCAGTTCTAATTTGCATATAACTGCAAAACTGACTCCTGTGGATACCATATTTATCTCTTAGTTCAAAGGGTAAAAGAATGCACATGGTTGGGTCCACCAGGTCTGACAAATTTTCAGTAGTTGTGCTTTTTTCCCAAACATGAGTGTCAAAAGTTACGTTTTCCAAATTGAGTACCAGGTTATTCCAAAGTGGCATACATTGTTTTGGAAATGAATCCCAATTCAGAGAATTTTTAAGGGATCTAATAACTGAAAGTGTGGCCCAAATAGTAAGATGGGAAGATAATGAGTGGGAAGGCCAATAAATAAAAAGTCTGAAAGCCTATTTGGAAAGAAAATACAATGCTCTAAAGGAGCCCATAAGGGGATAGAAGCAGCAGGGGGATTGGAAAACCAAAACCAAGATTGTTTAATTAAGAATGCTTGCTAGTATTTATTCCACCAGGGGCGATTAAAACCTCCATAAGTCCATGAAGCTCTAAGTTTAGAAATATTAATTTCTGGTGGCTTTTGTCCCCAGAGGGATATTTTTATTCAGTCTTTCTAATTTAGTAAACCATTTCTGTGCAATCTGAATGGGGAAATTATTCAGGAGATAAAAGATATTGGTGGCAACCTTCATTTTAATTGAATTAATCTTCCCCCAAAAAAGATACAGGTTGCTTACTCCATTTAACTTGGTCAATTTCAATTTCCAAAAGTAAGGGTTCAGACTTCAAACAGATTCATTTTGTACAATTGTGAGATATCCTGAGTCCCAAATATTTAATATAATGATTAGACCATGCGACTTTAATGTGCTCTTTCAGATTAACTGAAGTCTTAGAGGACAATTTAATTTTAATGCTTCTGATTTAGTCCAATTGGCCTGAAGGCCAGATAAAGTACTAAAGTTGTTCAATCCCCTTGTGAGGGCAGAGAAGGAAGTAGGAGAAGATTCCATAGTGACTTAGATGTCATCAGCATAGGCAAACATTTTATTTTTGGTATTTGCTGACTTTAATGCCAATAATGTTTTTGTTCTTTTTTATGGATCAAATTAAAGGCTCAGTAGATAAAAGGAATAAAAGAGGGAATGGGGCAACCCTGTCTGGTGCCTCTATGAAGGGGAAATGTAGGGGAGGTAAAGTCATTAGTGATAAAAGAAGCTTTAACATTCACATACATAATCATTACCCAGACACAGAAATGGTTGCCAAAGCCATAGGTGTTTAATGATTCTGAGAGGAAGGGCCATTCTAAAGAATTGAAGGCTTTGCTCATATCAAGTGAGACAGCCATGGCATCATTTGTGTTATGTTTTGCTGCCTATATGGTAGAGATGTCTCCCAATGTTGTCAACTCCCAATCTACCTCAAAGGAAACCTACTTGCTCCTTGTCTATAAGGGTATTAATTGCTGGGGATAATCTGTTTGCTAGTAATTTTGCCAAAATCTTGTAATCACTGTTAAGTAGTGAAATGGGTCTATAATTATCACAACAAAAGGGATCCTTGTCCTTTTTATGAATTAATGAGATGTTAGCATCGGTCATGGAAACAGGAAGAGATTGACTTACAGAAGCTTCCATGAACACATTAAGAAGATGATCACCAATGAGGGGGGGGTCAAAGTAATTTATACAGTTCATTGGGTAAACCATCAGGACCTGGGGCATGTCCATTAGACAGATTAGAAATAATTAACTTCTGCTCCTGCTTAGAAAAAGGTTCATCCAAAGAAAGATGCACTTCCTCAGGAAGTTGGGGCAGGTTAGTGTTAGGTATTGGGCAATTTCCTGGGTGGAGGCATGCGAATTGCAAGAGTAAAGCTTCTTGTAAAAGTCAAAGAAAACAGAATTGATTTTATCACTTCTGACTTTGACCAAACCTGAAACATCTCGGATCCCTGTTATAACATTTGCCCTCTGTCTCTGTTTGAGTCTATTTGCAAGCAACTTCCCATTCTTTTCCCCTGATTCCCAGAATCTTTGTTTGGATCAAAACAATTTATATTTTTTCATTATGCGCGGTGTTAGTTTCATATTTTAACAGCATTATTTGGTGTAGGAGATCCTGATCTATTGTTTTACATTCCTTGTGTTCAGACTCCAGTTTAGTTAAAGTTGCTTCCTTGTCAGATAAAAATGTAAGCCTATCTTGTTTTCTTTTAGCAGAAAAAAACTATTATTAAATCTCTAATAAATGCCTTGAAGGCATCCCAAAGTCCACCATTGCTAACCTCACCTGTCAGTTTAGTGTAAAAGAAGTGTTGGATTTCTTGTTTAAGCCAAATTATAAATGTTTCATCTTTCAGGAGAGAAACTTTACAACGCCAGTATTTTTGAGAAGGAACACTGGGGATGGTGTCCATAGAGAGTGTGTAGAGAGTGTGACAGGGTTGAATAAGACCCTGTCCCATTTGTTATGCAAAAAAAGTTAAAGGCAAGGAAGTGTTCTATCCTGTCCTTTTCTGTCTCTTGTCTGTCTGATTGCGCAAACAAATTGTCTTGTGAGACCTAGGAACTGATCACTATTCCCCTCTCCATGTATCTCCCTGCCTTCACTTGCTGTTTCTATCTTTTCTTCCCCTTTGCTTATCTGTCATTACAGAAACATATGTGAATCTTTGTGTGAAACTGGAATCCCCTGCTTTAAAAATGTATATGGTTATATTGTTGAAATGATTGCAAACAGCTGCTTGGAACCAGGGGGTTAACTCTGAGATGCAGTTTGACCTCCACAAACTAATTTGCAGAGTTGTTAGCAGGAGATTAGTTCTGGAACACAGTGTTCTATTTTATTGCAACTGCAGGGAAAGAAACTAAAAATGCTGATACATTTTGTGATGAACAGGATACCTTTTAACAAGCTCAGGATGCAGAAGTTGATTGCCAGGAAAAGACCTTGGGCCTGATTCACAAAGGGTGACACAGGCTTGTAACAAACCCTGCATTGAACCCAGTGCTGTGCCCAACACATTGTCACACCTTATGCCCAATTCTCATAGGTCGTGCACATTTGCAACACTTTACCCTTTTTATGGTGGCTTGTACCAGATATTTGGTGCAAACCCTGAAAAGGGTCCCATGACTGATACAAAGTTAGACCAGCAAAAGTTGGTCTGACTCGCGGCATGTGATGCATTGGATTGAGAATCCTGAATGCTAGCCAGGGAATGCCACAAGCCCCATGCGCCATCTGTTCGGCTCACCTGGGGCTTGCTGCATTCTGACATCTTTGAAAAGCGGGCCCATTATATTTAAGAGAGCAGTCTTTTGTTAGAGAGAGAGAGAGACCAAAATTTAGAATTAGAGATACCCTCAGAGGAAGGATTTAGCTTTGTTTGAACTGTCTATGTTGGAAACCATTTTGTATATTTTTTATTCTATTGTTGTTGATAATAAAATGCTACTTGCAAATTTTATAATTGCTCCTGGTTTTCCTATGCTTATTAGATGGCGCCAAGAACCCAAGAACACTGGAGCTGGCTTACAGCGGCTGTACCTGAAAGTCCAGTGGGGATGGTGGCATTCTGAGCCCTCTACGACCCTTCTGCAGGTGGGGAGAGAGGTCTGAATGGGGGGCACTGAGCTCGAGAGGAGAAAGAAACACTGAGATCAGTGGGCACGCACAGTAATCTGAGAGCAGAGCCACAGTGTAAAAAGAACTGTTTTGTGCTTGAAATGGCAAGCTGCACTCAGATAAAAAAACAATCAGCTCACTCTGGAAAACTGTTTTAAAGTAACACTGCCTAACTGAAAATACATGTACAGAATGTTACAGGCTGTTTTAAATTAATAACAAGGTCACCCAACACATTTGCACCGGTACTACAGAAAAATCAGAATACGATGAAAGCAACAGATAGAGTCCTTTGTTGTTTTGGCATCAAGACTGCTGGAGCTGGCTTACAGCTGCTGTACCTGAAAGTTTGGTGGGAAGGGTGGCATTCTGAGTCCTCTATGACCCTTCTGCAAGAGGAGAAGAGAGGGGGTCCAAATGGGGGGCACTGAGCTGAAAGTCCAGTGGGGAGGGTGGCATTCTGAGCCCTCTATGATCCTTCTGAAGGTAGGGAGGGGGTCCAAATGGGGGCGCTGAGCTTAAAGTCTGGTGGGGAGGGCAGTGCTCTGAGCCCTCTATGACCCTTCTGCAGGCTGGAAGAGGGTCAGAATGGGGGGCACTGAGCTGAAAGTCTGGTAGGGAGGGTGGCGTTCTGAGCCCTCTATGACCCTTCTGCAGGTGGTGAGGGAGTCCAAATGGGGGGTGCTGAGCTGAAGTTCTGGTGGGGAGGGTGGTGCTCTGAGCCCTCTACGACCCTTCTGCAGGCGGGGAGGGGGGTCCAAGTGGGGGCACTGAGCTGAAAGGCCGGTGGGGAGGGTGGCTTTCTGAGCCCTCTACAAGCCTTCTGCAGGTGGGGAGGGGATCCAAATAGGGGGCACTAAACTGAACATCTGGTGGGGACAGTGGCATTCTGAGCCCTCTACGGACCTTTTGCAGGTGGGGAAGGGGTCCAAATGGGGGGGTGCTACGCTGAAAGTCCAGTGGGGAGGACAGCGTTCTGAGCCCTATGTGACCCTTCTGCAGGTAGGGAGGGGGTCTGAATCCCTATTTTGTAGAGGAAAAGGTCAGGAAGAATAGGCAGTCCAGGATAAGTTATAAAAATTCACAAGCAGAAGGCAGATTATTACACCCCCCCCCTTCTGTTTTGTTTACAATCACCATTGGTGATGACCAAAAACTTCTTGATTCTTCAATAATACCTAACTCTTTAATTTTCTGTATTTCCTTAATCACATCTGCTCTTAACTGCTCTGGTATTCTGTATGTCTTTTGTCTGATAGAGCGAGCATTCCCTGTCACTATTACATGCTCAACCTCTTTTGCTCGGCCTGGCACTGTGGTAAAAGTACTGTTAAATTTATTTACAAGTTTACGAATTTCAGCGGTTTGTTCTGTGGTTAAGGGAACATTCACCTTTATGGTATCAGAAGTTTCAGTCTGTCATAAGCTATATCAATATCTTCTTTATCAATTTCTGGTAATACTAAAAAAGCCACATTTGGTGTTTGTTTTTTTTTTCAATCCATTTCTTCAGAAAGTTAGCATGCTCTTCAATGTACCGTCCACAAGCCACATGTGCATAGCTGAGGCATGCCCACACAGACTTTGTCGTATGACAGTCCACACAGTGCCATTTTTGATGAATAAGGATTGAATGATCCTGGGAAAGGCACAGATACCCAACATGCTTATATTTATCCATTTTAATCTTTTTTTTTTTTATATTGCTAGTTTTAGCAAGGTGCACCATGACACGTTATTAGCCCACAGCATTTTAATGGGACATCAACAATACAACGCAACACAAATCCAACCTTACTCACGTGTTGCCATTTCTTCTTTTCTCTGCACCTCTAGACGCTGTATCTCTTCTCTTCTCTGTGCTTCTAAACGTTGAATCTCTTTTTCTCTCTGTTTCTCAGTCTTTCTTTGTTGTATAGCCCACCATTTTTTTTTATTAAACTTTGTGGTCCCTGTCACCTCCTCCCTTTAACTGGCAATGGGGACACATCTGTATTTTTATGGTTTTCTCTCCAGACCCCCCCAACATGGCCATGCAAGTGTGTGGAGGCACGCTTCACACCCCATGGTGCAGCTCAGCCACTTCCACATGCTGATACTTTTTGCCGTCCTTCTCTGCCTGCGCTACCCACCGGATCTCCACCCGGTGGGAGAGGAACTATGGGGGGTGCCAACCCATTCTTACTGCCCTCAGGAGAGAAGAGCTGCCCATCAGCATGCTCAATCCTGCTCCACTCTCCCCCCAATGCCGGCACCCCGATGACCCGAGCTCGTTCCCAAACCTGGATTGCCGGTGTAGCGCAAGGTAAGGCGTCCTGCGGCTCAACCCTCTGTGCCACCACATAGAAACATAGAATTTGACGGCAGATAAGGACCGCTTGGCCCACCCAGTCTGCCCATTTTCCTACCTAACAGATAAGCTGCAGATCCTAGTTAACCAACAGCTTACTTCCTCCAAACACCCCACTAGGACTGCCTTATGCCTGTCCAATGCATTCTTGAAGTCCCCCACTGTTCTTGACTCCACGACCTCCTCAGGGAGGCTGTTCCATGCATCCACAACCCTCTCAGTGAAAAAATACTTCCTCAAATTACCTCTGAGCTGTCCCCCCTCTATCTTCAAATTGTGCCCCCTTGTTCTTGCACATCTCTTTTTCTGGAAGATGCTACCCTCTTGGACTTTGTTAATTCCCTTGAGGTACTTGAAAGTTTCTATCATGTCCCTCTCTCCTTCTTTCCTCAAGGGTATACATATTAAGCTCCTTTAGTCTTTCTTCAGTATGTCTTCTGGTGCAGACCCTGCACCATTTTGGTGCCTCCTCTGGACAGCCTCCACTCTGTCTATGTCTTTATGGAGATGGGTCTCAGAACTGCACACAGTACTCCAGATGGGGTCTCACCAACTGTCTGTACAGAGGGATAACAACTTCCTGTTTTGTACTATTGATGCCTCTTCCTATGCATCCCAGTATCCCCCAGCCTTCCTTACTACCTTCTCACATTGCTTGCCCACCTTTAGGTCATCTGATATAATTACCCCAGGTCCCTTTCTATTTTACTATTGTCAGTATCTCACCCCCATTGTGTACGCTTCCCGGGGTTTTGTTTCCCATGTGCATTACCTTGACTTCTTTGCATTGAATCTGAGCTGCCATACATTTGACCTTTCCTCCAACCTGCCAAGTCCTTCTCATCCTTTCCACTCCATCTTGTGTATCAACCCTGTTGCAGATCTTTGTGTCATCTGCAAAGAGACATACTTTTCCTTCCAGTTCCTCTGCAATGTCACTTATAAAGACATTAAAAGGACCGGTCCCAGTACTGAACCCTCACGGTGCCCGCTAGTAACCCTCCTTTCTTCACTGTGTACTCCATTTACTACTACCCTTTGCGTCCTGTTGTCTAGCCAATTTTTTATCAGGCTACCACCTTGGGACCCACTCAAGGCTGGCTATCTTGTGTATTAATCTTTGTGTGGGACTGTATCAAATGCCTTGCTAAAATCTAGGTAGACCATGTCCATAGCCCCTCCCTGGTCTACTTTGGTCACCCAGTCAAAGAAATCGATTAGATTGGTCTGACACGCCTTCCCATCGTGAATCCATGCTGCCTTGGGTCATGTGCCCACTGGCCTCTAGGTACTCAACAATTCTTTCCTTTAGAAGTGATTCCATCATTTTCCCTACCACTGAGGTCAAACTAACTGGTCTGTAGTTTCCTGCCTCTGTCCTTCTCCCACTTTTGTGAAGAGGAATCACATCTGCCCTCCTACAGTCCTCGGGTACCACCCCATCCTCCATGATTTGTTAAAGAGGTAGTCAGTGGTGTCACTAGTTCTACCCTTAGTTCTTTTAGAATTCTTGGGTGAATCCATCAGGCCCCATTGCTTTGTCCACCTTCAATTTTATTAGTTCTTTCAGAACCCTTTCTTCTGTAAATGGACTGGTATCAACCCCGTCTTCAGAGTGTTTCTCTTGTTTGGTTTAGGTAACTCCCCCTCCTCTTCCTTTGTGAATACTGAGCAGAAATATTCGTTCAGTATCCCTGCTTTTTCACTGTCACCCTCTACCCACATTCCCTCCCCTTTATTAAGCTTCAGTATCCCTCCTTTGGTCTTTCTTCGCTCCCTAATGTACCTATAAAAGGTCTTATCCCCCTTCTTAACAGAATTGGCTATCCTTTCCTCGGTTTGGGCCTTTGCTATTCTGACTGCCTTCCAGCCCTTTCTGCTTTAACTGATAAAGTTCTCTGTCCTGCTCCTTCTGTGTTTCCTTAAATTTCCTGAATGCTGTCCTTTTCTCCTTAACCTTCCCTGCCACCTCTTTTGAGAACCATAGCGTTTTTCCTTCGTTGTGTTTTATTGATTTGCTTTACACAAAGACTTGCTGCCTCTGTGATGGCTGTTTTGATCACTCCCCATTGTTCCTCCACCCCTCCTTCTTGCCTGTTTGCTAGTGCTTTTCTGAGGCACTCTCTCATTTCCCAAAGTCAGCCCTCCAAAGTCCAGTACTCTTGCTTTTGTAAGGCTTGATTGTATGGCTGTGTTTATCGTGAACCACACTGTTTGGTGGTCGCTTGTTCCCAAGTGGCTACCCACTTCTAAATCTGAGATTCTTTCTCCGTCCCCATTTGAAAGTACCAGGTCTAAGATTGCTCCCTCCCGAGTGGGTTCCAATACTAGCTGTCTGAGGTATGCCCCCTGTAAGGCATCAAGAATGACCCTGCTCTTGGATATGCCTGCAACAAAGGTGCTCCAGTTAACATCTGGCATATTCAGGTCCCCCATCAACAATATCTCCCCTTTTTCTGCCATTCTAAGAAGGCCTTCTATCATTTCCGTGTCCATTCCCTCCCCCTGAGATGGGGGTCTGTATACAACCCCCATGCGGATTGTGGTACCATTTCCTGTCTCCAGGGTGACCCAAAGTGCCTCATCTGCTCCTGTTTACTCTTTAGCTCTGTTGCTTTGATCCTTCCTTTACATGAGGCTACTCCTCCTCCTCTTTACCCTCCTGTCCCTCCTGTAGATTGTGTATCCTGGTATGTTGACATCCCAGTCATGGTTCTCTGTGTACCATGTTTCTGTGACTGCCACAATATCCAGGCAACCCTCTTCCATCAAGGCCACTAGTTCAGGGAGCTTGTTACACAGACTATGGGCATTGGTACTCATCACCCTCCACTTTTTGATAGCCTTACCTCTTTTATCCCCATTTCTGTCCTTACTGCCTTTGCCTTTTTTTACATTTAAATCTGTTCTGCTCCCTAATAACTTCTGTACCTTGGTGTTTACCTCACTAATCACCATGTTTTGTGGGGGGAGGCTGGGATTTCCCTGCTCCTTTTCAGTGCCTCCCCCCTTGGCTAGTTTAAATGCTTGCCAATGAAGCATTTAAACCTCTCACCTAGGATCCTGGTTCCTCCCCTGGACAGATGCAGACCATCGCACCAGTATAGGTCTGCATCCCTCCAGGTGGCTCCCCAGTCCCCAATGAAGCCAAAACCCTGAACTCCACAGCAGTTTTTCAACCACTTATTGAATTCCCTGGTGAGGAGTGCCCTAGCATCACCATCACCCTTGCCGTAGACAGGCAGCACCTCTGAGAAGGTTACCGCCATGCGCAACCCTTCTGAATATCCCGTCCACAATATATATGGGCAATATTTATTTATTTATTTAAGAGTTTAACCAGGAGGGCATACTGAGCAGGGGTTGCTCGATTCCAGATGTGTCCTGGGGGACAAGTCCCGATAAGTAATACAACACAGTTTACAATAGTTTTACATCACATATGGCTGAAGGCCTGGACATTACAGACAATAGGCAGGTAGGGTACAAAGGAGGTGAGGAAATACACTTGCATTTACACAGAATACCATCTGAGGCCACAGAATGGTAGTTAAGTAGAGGCCCACGGGGGTAGATACAGAACAGGAACTAGCTAAAACAAGAGAAGCTGTTTGAGAAGTGTGTGCTGAGGAGGAGGAGGTTGAGGTGATGGGGGTTAGTTGAGTGTCTAATATTGGCAGGCAAGGCATTCCAGAGCTTGGGGATATGGTATTTGAGGGCGGCTTGGCCTTTGGTTGTGTGCATGAAAGGGACACGGAGGAGTCTGTGGTCCACGCTTCTGAGAGAGTAGGCTAGTGGAGGTTGTGGTGAGAGGACAGAGGCCAGGTAGGGGGGAAGGGACTGGGACCAGAATTTGGCTGCGGTCCTAGCGCAGTGGGTCAGTCTGCAGTCTTGAAGGGACGGCAGGGCTAGGGAGCTGTATAAGGCACAGTGGTGGGTTGATTGTGGGCAGTCCAGGATAAAGCGACAGAAGGAGTGAAAAAGGGTGTCCAAGCCGGTTAAAGAGGAGGAGGGAGCAGTGCCGTACACTACCTTGCCATAGTCGAGTATTGGGAGGATCATCGTTTGGACAATAGCCTTCCAGGCTGGAGGGGGGAGGCATCCTTTGTTCTGATATAGGGCACCGAGTTTGGGGAGTAGTTTCTTGTGGATGGAATCAATATGAATGAAGAAATCTAGGTGCTGGTCGAACCAGACACCTAGGTATCGGAAGGTGGTACATGCTTCCAGGGGGGTCCCGTCCAGCGTTTGGAAGGGGGGGGGCATGTGGCTTGGTGGGAGAGTCTTTGCTGTGAGCCAAAAGTTAGTGAAACAGTCTTCTTAGGGTCTAGGAACAGCTGGTTGGACCGGAGCCAGTGCTGGATGGCGTAGAAATCCAGCTGTAGTAGATTAGCCACATTGTTTGTGGAGGGGCCCGTGGCATACAGCACTGTGTCATCCGCATACATATGGATGGATGAGTGAAGGCAGACTAATGGAAGGTCATTTAAAAATATGGAGACTGAGCCTTGCGGGACGCCAGTAGTAACTGGTAGGGGGCTAGAGACGTGGGAGGCGATTTTGACAGAATGGTGCCTACCTACTAGATAGTCATGAAATCAGCTGGAGGCCGGTTCAGAGTGGCCAGCAGCTTTTAGTTTAGATAGGAGCAGAGTATGGGAGACGGTGTTGAATGCCTTGGCCAAGTCAATATTTCAATATATGGAGCTCCAGTCAGTTCATTTGAGTGTGTCTCATACATGGAAGCAAGTCTATTTTTTCATTGAGTCCAGGTGTACATAGCCCTACCAAGGAAAATATCCAGAAGGGCTCTTTCAGACAGCTTATCATTTAAATTACCACCCCTATGGTCAATCTGTACTCTTTCTATCCCACAAAACTTGAAGATATGTACTGTACTCATATACCTGTTAGATTTACAATGGTTCGACAGGGCACTCCTTTCATCTTGATTCTGGATTGATCTAATATGTTCTCCCACCCATAACTTAAACATTCTAGAGGTCTTACCAACATAAAATGCCCCAGAATTACAGGTGGCCAGGTATACTACAAACTCTGTAGAAAAATTGATGAAGTCCCTGATGGTATACTCTGTAGTAATATTACAGGTGGTAAATGTTTTACATTTAATCATGTTAGTACAGCACTTGCAGTTTCCACACTGAAACATCCCTACTGGTAGTGGAAAAAGCTGCATTGCCATATCTTCCCTTGTTGTTGGTGCATAACTATGTACTGTCCTGTCCCTTGAATTCTCAGCCCTCTTGTACATCATTCTTGGTTCTGCCTTGTTACCTCCCCAAGTTGGGGATCTGATTCTAAGATGTTCCAATCATTTTCCAAGATGTTTTTTTTTTTTATCTTACCAGAGTGCCTAGTAAAGGTGGTTATAAAATTCATTCTGCTGTCATTCTCAGGTACTTGAGGTTCCCTAACCCTCAAAAGGCTGGTTCTGTCTGTGTTTCTGGCGCTTCTTCAAGGGCTTTTTCTACAATGTAGGGACTATATCCCCCTCTGCATAAACCTTTCAGACATTTCTATGCCACATTTCTCAAAATCATTGTCCTCACTACAGTTCCTATGGACATGTAGCAATTGGTCCATTGGGATATTTTTAACCATACAGTATGCTGTGGGTGGCAACTGGATGCCAGCATTAGTGAGTTCCGGTTGGTTCCCTTTCTGAACAGACTCGTCCTGATTGTGCCATCATTCTTTTTGGTTATCTGTAGGTCCAGAAACAGGACTCACTCTGGATCACACTGTACTCAAAATCGTAAATTTACATTACTAGCCTCCAAATAAGATATAAACTCAAATAGTTCCTCCAGTGTGCCACACCACACCATACCATAAATATGTTGTCTATAAAATGACACCAGCAATCAATGCTGTCCAAATAAGGATTGTTCGGGCCATCATAGATGACTTGTTTTTTTCCCCAGTAGCCCAAATAGAGGTTGGCATAGTTGGGTGCAAAAGTTGCACCCATTGCCGTCCCCTTATATTGTAAGTACCAATTGTCCTGGAATAAGTAACGGTTTTTAATGAGGACATGTTCAGCACATTGTAATAAAACACATTTTTTAGCATAATCCACATAACGGTCCTGATCCAACCAGTATCCCAGGGCTTCCAGGCCCCCCATGCAGTATATTAGCATATAGACTGGCTACAGCCATGGAAACTGGCAACCATGACTGTTCCAGTTGCACGTCATCCACAATTTCCAGTATCTGTATGGTATCTTGTATATGAGAAGGTAAAAGGGGTACACATATGATTTAATATGTGCATCCATGTATCTTGAGAGTGGTTCTATCAAAGAGCCTGTATTGGACACAGTTGGTTGGCCCGGTGGGTTCTGAAGATCCTTATGCATCTTTGGTAGTATATAGATACATACATGAACTGGACAAGGAACAGTTAGATAAGTTAGTTCATCGTGGCCAATGATGCCCTCACATTCTGATTCATATAGAAACCCATCTATTTCTCTTTTATATTTCATGGTGGAGTCAAGGGAAAAAGATTGATAAAATTCCCGGCAACTTAATTGCCTATTTCCTTCAGATATTTATCTGTGGACATAAAAACTATTGAGACCCTTTTGTCCGCTGGTTTGATGGTCAGTTCCCAGTTACTCGCCAAGCTTATTAGTACTTTTGGGTCATCACTTATTATGTTCACATAAGAAGGTTTCGTATCTTGCTCAAAAAGTAACCGGAACTGTTCCTCACAAGCTCGTTTGAATACTTTTACAGTATCGTTATAAGGAGGCATAAATGTAGGGGAGGTTTAAATGTTCTTATCTCTCTAGATGTTGATGTTATCTCCATCTGACTCCTCACCTTTGAGTCATGACCCTGGTCTCTCATGTTGTTTGAAAAAGGCTTTAAGATTAAGATTCTGTGTAAAACTATGCAAATCCACATGTAGGCCAAATGGTCTGGTATCCTGGGTAGGGATAAAGGATAGGCCCTTTTGTAGGACTGCAAGTTGTTGGGTATCCAGTGTTACGTGGGAGATATTAATTACTATATCTTCTTTATTTAAGATGGTTTCCTGCCTTTCCCTCTGCCTTTGTTGTGTGTCCGTCCCCCACATCGTGTCTTACTCCTCTGTCCTTCCGTGGTAATGGTGTTACCTGTGAATGGACTCTCAGTACCCTCAGTTCCTGATGTATTGGCATCTCGATTTGAGCCTGTCACTCAGTCCAGTGTCTGTCTAGTGGATATGCGGCCCTCTCTAAAAAAGGATCCTCAGCTTCGACTTCTGATTCGCTATTCAATGTATATACTGGTGAATTGCCTCAATTACGTAAAATAGAACAGGGCTGATCATCTGGATAATTTCCATTTTCTCCCACTCTATTCCCTCTAGTGCCACTGTGCCATCTGGACCTTTGACCCCTACTATTGTTCCTATTCCATGTAAAGACACGGTCATTTAAATAGTCCTGGTGATCCTGTTCCCATTTCTTTAACTTTGTATTCTTAATTTTCTTTTCCTCTTTCTGAAGTTTATCTTTCATTTTTCTCTTGAGTTCAGCAAAGTCCTGATGGCCTTTAAACGTAGATACTATCTCCTCTTTTCTGCGTATGTCTTCCTGGACCTCTCCATGTTGTGATTTAGAAACCAGAATCACTGTCTTAATTAATGAGTTAGTACTCAGTTGCAATGAGCCTTTCCAGTTTTTCATGAATGTCTCCCTTTCCCATCTATAACTAGGGGTATGGGTCAATCTCAGTCCCCTGGGGAGCGTCCCACTCTCTGATATGCCTCTAGGGTCATCTTACCCCAATGGTGTCTCCGGCCCTTTAAAATGACTCTTTCCAAATTCAAGAATGCAAATCTAATGTCTAGAGTCTGTTCTGAAGTGTCTGTGTTAAAAGTATTGGATGCATTGTCACTTACTGTTTCTCCACCATTCTCCTGAAGCAGTTCATCCTCTCCAGCTGCAGTGAATACAAATTCAGCATATGAATCTGCTGCCTCCCCAAGGTTGATATTCTCCATGCCGTAGCTCAATTATTTCTAAGGCAGGAAATGTCCAAGAAAACAAATGTCTTACCTGAAAGTGCAAATAATAGGCCATCCCTGAAGCCGCACTGACTCTAAATTGAACTCCTACTGCCAACTCTTACCAACGAATAGGACGGATGGGGGGGGCAAAGTGATATAGGCCACAGTCACACACAACCCCCGGCGTCAGTAGCAGTGAGTGAGCAATGTAAAATAAATAACACCAGCTGCAATCACCACTCCACTGACTGAAGGTGCGGCTTTAACATGAAGATACAGCGTGAAACAAAAAAACGCACTCACCACTGCATCGGATAATTGCTTTAATAATAAATATTTAAAAATTGTGCCGCCATAGTCCACACAGTACCATTACCGACGATTTAAGGATTGAATGATCCTGGGAAAGGTGCAGACACCCAACATGCTTACATTTATGTATTTTAATCTTAATTTGTATTGCTAGTTTTAGCAAGGTGCACCATGGCAAGTTTCTAGCCCACAGCATTTTAATGGGATGTCAACAGTACAATGCAACACAAATCCAACCCTACTCAAGCATTGCCATCAATTCTTTTCTCTGCACCTTTAGACGTATCTCTTCTCTTCTCCTCTCCTCTCTTCTCTTCTCCTCTTCTCCTCTTCTCTGCACTTCTAAATGTTGATGTTGATGTTCTAAATGTTGAATCTTTTGTTCTCTTTCCTGGTCTCTCTTTGTGATTGCAATGTGATTGTGCAATCAGGTAGGCAAAAGACAAATAATGGAAAAGGAGAAGACAGAACAGATCCTGGGTTTTAAGTCTAAGTAACAAATGGGACAAATTCCTATCCAGTCCTGTCACACCCTATTCATGCCTATTTTATGATTCCATACGTCCATCTCACATATCCATTGCATTTCTGCACACTCTAAACTCTTATTAAAGTCACCCCCAGTGTGAGGGTTCAGTCAACCCCAAGCTCCAAAAGCACAGTGATGCACCAGTGTGGCCAGCTGTATTCAAATGTTCAGTCACTGGTGTCTGTATTTTATTCTTGATGTCACTCTTGTTTTCTTGCATCCTGACTTTAATCTGTCTTGTGGTCTTCCCAATATATATTCAATCACATAGACATTTTAACACATACACAACACCTGTTGATTCATAAAATATATGCTGTTTAATAATGTATTCTTTATTTGTGAAGGGGTGTACATACATTGGTTTTCTATTGGTGTGCCCACACACAGAGCAACGGCCACATGGTGCCATACCTGGTGTTAGCGGGCCCAAGAATAGTTGCTGATCTGTTTTTTTCTACCCTGAGGGTGATCTGAATTAACCAATTTATCCTTAATAGTTGTAACTCTTTTTATAGCCACGAGAGGGACATCAAAAATGAATTTATTTGGTGGAAAATCCTTAAGAGGGTTCGACTTCATTGTTTGGATGCGTGGCTGTGCATGGGGGTCCATTTGCAGGTTGCAGGATCCTCCTTTGTGTACCGACTCTGGGACATGAGGGGGAAATTCCTGAAGGAAGTCACGGACTTTGTTGCCAATAGGCTGTGGGAGTCACCCACATGGTTGATTCTGGGTGACTTTAACACCTGGATCGATGACGAACTCTCACATTTTCGTTATGACTTCCTCCAGATGATGACTTCACTGGGCCTCGCAGAAGCTGTTTCTTCTGCAACCCACTGCCACAGCCACGCCTTGGACTTGGCATTCTCACTGGGGCTTGAGGTCACCGATTTCAGGATGAATCGGGTCTCTTGGTCAGATCACTGCACAGCGGAGTTCTTGTTTGGGGCACCCATTAGTTTCTCCCCTGTTGAGATGGCATGCTATGGCCCATTGAAGGGTTTTACCTCAGAAGGGCTGTTGGCAGCAATGGATTTTTCTGGTGTGGGTGCTGTGTGTGTGGCAGGTGTGGGTGAGGCAGTGGCAGCATATACTAGTGCTGTCTCCAAGGTGCTTGAGTCCGTCCCACTGATCTGTATATGACCCAGGTCTTCTCACTTAAGATCCTCAACAGTTTGATGGGGCTCTAAAGGAGATGAAGACCAGGGGTCAGAAGTTAGAGTGTTGCTGGAGGAAGTCTCAGTCCGAGGAGGACAAACTGGCTTTGAGAATTCAATATGGTGACTTTCAAAGGGCAATCAATCCTAAGAAGGCAGAGTTCTTGGTCAGGGAGATTGCTGCAGGGAGGAACAGACCGGCTCTGCTCTTTTGTACTGTGGATAGGCTACTCCATCTTGTCTACAACTAAAAAGAGTGGTTTCAGTCACCCAGTGTGAGGAGTTTGTTTAGTTCTTCTCTGACAGGGTGTCCGCCATTAGGTCTGGGATCTCTCCACTGGGGCATGAGTCACCCTATAGAGGTGTGTTTTGCATAGTCAGAGGCACTCCTATTGTTTGGGATGAGTTTAGGTACCACAGAGGGCGTGACAGAGATCATTGAGGTAATCTCAAAGTTGTGGCCCATGTTTTGTGAAATGGACCCAGTCACAACTTGTCTCTTAATTGGATGAGCAGAGTTTGTTAGTCTAGTGTTCGACGAGATTGTCTGGTGTTCGCTCTCGGAGGGGCTCTTCTCCAATGCCTTGAAAAAGGTGTTGGTGAAGCCCCTCCTGAAGAAACCATCTCGACCCTGACATCGTGGCAAATTATCGACCAATCTCCAACCTCCCATTCTTGGGGAAGGTTGTTGAGAAAGCTGTGACATTGCAGCTTGAGGTGCACCTGGCAGTCTATGACATCTACGACCCATTCCAGTCTGGATTTAGGTCAAGGCATAGCACTGAAATGACATTAGTCAGGGTGTAAAATGATCTCCTCAGGGCGAGAGGTACAGGAGACCGGTCAATTCTCATTCTTCTTGATTTCTTGTCAGCATTTGACACTGTGGACCATATAGTGCTGTTGTGTCACCTTAGGGATTTCTGTGGACTCACCAGTACTGTCATGAACTGGTCTGCATCATTTCTCATGGGCAGGACATAACGGGTTGGATGTGGAATTTCTCTGCATGCCAGAAACCCATGCTTTGTGGAGTTCCCCAGGGTTCGATCCTGTCGTCTATGTTGTTCACAGTGTACATGTTTCCCCGGGTGAGGTTATTAGATG
Organism: Neoceratodus forsteri; assembly: GCA_016271365.2. Taxonomy (NCBI): domain Eukaryota; kingdom Metazoa; phylum Chordata; order Ceratodontiformes; family Ceratodontidae; genus Neoceratodus; species Neoceratodus forsteri. The sequence goes on from JADMNL010000024.1 coordinate 340,620,764, forward strand.
TTACAGCTTGGGCTTCCACCGCTATACTGATGACACCCAGCTGTACATGTCCTCTGCGCCCAGCACAAGTGACGCTGTGGTGGTGCTAAATAAATGTCTGTCCAAGATCCAAGACTGGATGTCCTCTAACTGGTTGAGACTCAGTCCCAACAAGACAGAGGTACTAATAATAGAACCAGATCACCGGTGGGATGTGGTTGCCACCAGATTGGGAATAGGGCTGCTCCTGGGCCCTATCCCATTGGTGGCTTCCACCAAGATGAAAAATCTGGGCATCATCTTCGACCATAGTTGGACACTTGAGGCTCAGGTATCTTCTGTCATCCGGAGTTGTTTTTACCACTTAAGGAATGTCACCTGGATTAAAGCCTTAATTCTGCCTGGTGACCTGCCACCACTGGTGCGTACCCTTGTTACGTTGAGGCTTGACTATTGCAATGCTCTGTACTTCGGGGTCAGTGGAGGGATTCTCCATCACCTGCAGCTGGTGCAGAACGTGATAGCCAGATTGCTGACGGGCCTTCCGAGGACCTATGTGATCCCAGTCCTGCATAACCTGCACTGGCTGCCGGTGAGATTGAGGATTACCTTCAAGGTGGTCCTGATCACCTATAAGACCCTATACAGTTCAAGCCCTGGCTACCTGAATGACCTCCTGATGCCTGTCCACCCTGTGTGCTCATTACACTCCTCCTTTGAGGACCTCCTAGCAGTTCCAAGAGCCTGGCTGAAAACATTGGGAGATTGTGCATTTGAGGTGACCGACTTGGCCCTTTGGAACTCACTCCCAAGATCTTTGAGGGAGGCTCCATCGGTGGAGGCTTTTGAGATGGGTCTAAAAGCACACCTATTTAGAGAAGGGTTTTGGAAGTCAGCTACAATCTGATCAATATCAAAGTACTGCTATTTATCGAGATAATTTGTTGAGTTTTATTGATCTGTTCTGACCTGTCTATTGTTTAGCTGTTATATTATGTATGTTTTTTATCTCTCGCTTGTAAAGCACTCCCAGCCTCTGAGGTTGGGTGCTTAGAAATAAATATTTACTTACTAACTTTAGAATATTCCAATGTGAACATAAAATTCTCTTGATTTCATTAATTTTGTACAAAAAAAAAACTATTCTGTTACTCTCATCCCTTAACTCCAGTCCTTGTAGGGCCTGATCTTGTGTAAAATACCCTTTATTCTTTTTATTATTATTATTTTTACCTCCTTCCACAGGCTCCATGGAAGCTATGATCCCCCCTCTTGGAGGGGGTACATCCTCGGTCCAATCCCCAGCTCGTCTGCCCCTGAGGTTCTCCCACAGATTCCCCCTCCATGGCAGGGCCAGGTGGGGGGTGCTGGCATTCCCCCACCACCCTGGTATGGCAAATCTGGTGGCCGGGACAGACTCGTTGGAGTGATCGGACCATCATTGGTCTTGTGGAGCCCTGCTATTTTCCATTTGGCTTACAAGCCTCCTGACCTGTACTGCCCTCCAGCCATCACCAGGGGCCAGTCAGCAAGCAGGATGACTAGTCCCCTTCCCTGGAGAGAGGAGAGCAGTCCTCTGGATGCTCAATCCTCTCTCCCCCCCTGCTGACCCCCGGGGGCCCAGGCTCGTTCCTGAACTAGGTCGCCAGCATGGTGCGAGGTGTGGCGTCCAACCCTCAGCGGCACTGGGCCGGCTAATGCCCTGTTTTCTTTTAGCAGCTTTTTGTAAAACCTTTCTCCTATAGCCCCTCTATTGAAATCTCTGTTTAGACTTATCAATCTCGTTTGGGAAATCCTCATCTTGACTACAGTTTCTTTTTATGCGCAAAAACCAAGAAAAGGAATGCTTTCCATTAACTGCCTGGAGTGATAATTAGATGCATGCAAGATGGTATTTCTAGCTGTTGGTTTCTGATATAAAGTAGTGTCAAATCCTAAATCTCTGATTTTTATTATGCTGTCCAGATGGGGAACAGCATCTTGGCTGCTAGTAATAGTGAATTTTAAATTTGGTTTACGATTGTTAAGGTACCGAACAAACCTTTGTAACTGCTCTTCACTCTTTCTTCAAACCAGACAGAGGTCACCAATTAACCTTTTATATAACATAATATGATGAAAATAGGGATTTTGCTGTGTCATTATGTAAGTACTTTCAAAAATATACATGTAGGAATTTGCATATCCAGATGCCATGGCTGACCCCATTGCTATTCCATAACATTGTTCAAAAAATGTCCCTCAAAACTAAAATAGTTTTTTTGACAACATGAACTCTGCTAATGTTTGCAGAACTCTACTTAATCTTTAAAACAGGACCACCTTGAAAATAGGACCATGGCCCTAATAGTGGTAAAATGTACCAATATAATTAATGCATAAAAATAACGATTTTTACTACTACTACTATTTTTTGGATGCTGATTAGCTACATGATTTTCTAATACGCAACCCACTGTTTCAACCCCTTCTCCATGGGGAATGGAGGTGTAGAGATCTGATGCATCCAAGGTCACCAACAGGTATCCCTCACCTGACACAGAGAGATTTACATTTTTTAAAAGTTGTAATAAGTGAGTTGTATCCCAAAGGTACATAGATATTTCCTGTATCAAAGGTTGTAAATGAAGATTTATATAATTCGCAAATGGTTCAAACACAGAGAAGGTCAGCTGTGAGATGTTTAAGGTTGTGCAATATTGTTTTTCTCTTAATAGGAGAACCGAGTCCTTTAACACTCCAGGTTGTAACATTTAAAGGGGCCATGCTGCAGTGGCAGCAAATAAGAACAACATCAAAGAGTCATAAGTAGTATAAGGACCTTGAAGGGGAACTGTGATCAACAGGATTTCTTAATGTCTCAAAGGCCATAAAAAGCTAATTTGAGTGAGCCATTGTATTTATGTGTGAGTCTTTGCAGTCCAGAGTTATTCATATGTAAATCAGCCTGTAATTAAGGGCTGGAGGCAGCCATATGTTTTAGGCTCCTGATAGGAAATGATGTCACTGAGGAACTTGGCCCTCCATTTATTACAGGTTAAATAGGAAAGCATCTATTTTATTAAGTGTGTTTTAAGGTGTTATTACAAAACTTTCTACATTTATAATACTTGTTTTGTATGTGCATTGAAACTAGCAAGTTATCGCCTTTACATTTCAAACTGCTAGTAGAAATAATCCATCTTTAGGATTGCTTTAACCTTTAGGCTATACTGTCAGCTGATCATTAAAAAATACACATATCTCAAGGCTGGCTCTGTGGTGTCAACAGGTATTGTGGCCCCATACTGTATCAGGATTTCTAAATCCTGGCTATGTTCATGTCAGTACAGATTTCTGGGGCAGCCACAACACCGACTTCTGTCTTACTCCATTCTCTCTCTTACAGCCTTTTCTCTTACAATTTTGGGTGTGAACCTAGGTCTACAAGATGCAAATGTTGCTACTTACCTACTGGCCTGGCATCATGGGGCCAGCCTTGAAATGTGTAGTTTTTGATTTACAGCTGGCAGTACAGCCTAGAGGTTAAAGCAAAGAGCTGTGAACAAACTTCTTTCATCCAGCAGAATGGGTTTTATTCCAACATGGTCTTCTTGTATATTGTGTGACCAGAACAAGTCACTTAACCTCCCTGTGGTCCCAAAACACACCCAGAAACAAGCTGTACTGTAGTTGTGTGCCTTTCCTGACAAAAACAGTGAAAGCAATCTGAGCATGTTGACTTGAAAAGAAAAAAATGAGGACACCATTAATTGTTTATTAATTGCAAAAACACATAGATGGACAATATTGTTAAAACATGCATAACCTGAACTGCATTATTAAAAGAGTATTTTACTGTTTTTGATGAAGTTAAAAGTATAACAGTTTCTTACTGAAATACTTTGGATGGAATGGGATTTTCTACTGTAAAGGAAACAAATGAATCGGGTTGATCCTGCCACTCATGCCTTTCGAGTGTGTCTTACATGCTGAAGCTCTGCCAGTGGACCACAACTTTCCAGAATGACATTTCCATTGCAATGTAAAAAAATTGTTGGAAAGGAAAAGAAGCTGACAATACTAACTGATACCTCTAAAAAATATATGACACCTACTGGTGATCTTCTACATAAAATATCAGTCCTTAAAGGAGAAATAAATACTATACCATCTCATAAAAGCAGAATATGCTCTCTTTAGGACAAAACAAATGTACTGGGAATATGGGGAAAAAGCAGGTCGACTTTTAGTCTGACGATTAAAACAGATCCAACAGCAAAATATAATCACGGGTACACAGAATTCATCTGGGGCAACTCTTACAAAAAATAGAAAGATAAATGAAGAATTCCACAAATTCTTTCAGAAATTATACTCATACAAAGGAGCCTCATTACCCGACAAACTTGATGTATTTTTTTTTTCCAAAATTAAGCTACCCTCATTACAACAAGATGAGAGAGATGCATTAGGTGGAAAAATCTCTCTTGAAGAAATACAGGTTGTTACACAAAATCTTCCAAAAGGGAAAACTCCAGGGCCTGATGGGTTCCCAGGTGAATCTGATAAAAAAAACTTGCCCCTTCATTACTATCAAAATTACAGGCAGCACTAGATGAAGCTTGGGACAATACATCCCTTCCACCTACCATGCGGCAAGCATATCTTACTCTGATTCCTAAAAAAGGCAAGGATAGCTTAGACTGTGCCAGTTATAGGCCAATCTCGTTGATGAATACTGATTACAAAATACTAAAGTCCTGGCTAAAAGGGTTCAAGATGTTATAGTTAAATTGGTAGGCCAGGAACAGGTTGGATTTATAAGGAATAGATCAGGAACATATAGTATCCACAGATTACTTAATTTGATCTGGTCAGCCAACAAAAAAAGAGAGCCTTATGCTATTCTGTCACTTGACATACTTAAGGCATTTGATTCGGTCTACTGGTCCTTTATATCAAGCACCCTGTCTGAATTTGGGTGTGGTAAGGATTTATCTGATTGGGTAACAATGTTATATGATAAGCCATGGACTCAGGTTGTAACTAATGGTATGCTGTCCCCATGAATAGATCTAGCTTGTGGAACTAGGCAAGGGTGCCCACTCTCTCCTTATCTTTTTATTCTTGCTTTTGAGACCCTCTTACATGTAATTAACAACCATCCTAGGATCAAGGGTATAAAGTATAGGAAAAAAGAACACAAATCCTTCGCTTTTGTAGATGATTTACTTCTAACAGTAAATAACCCGGTGCACTCATGTCAAAGTTTGAAAGCAATATTAACAGACTTTGAAGGAGTATCGGGACATAAAATAAATTGGGACAAAACACAAATACTACAAGATGGGATCTCAAAACACGTCATGAATCACCTGGTCAATATTCTTGATAAATCTTGGTTTAAAACTAATATCACATATCTAGGTTTGAAAATTTCCACTGATCTAAAGGAAATTACTGACCTCAACTACATTCCTTTGATAAAGGAGATTGAATTAGACTTATCTAGATGGGGGAAACTCAATCTCTCCCTTTGGGGAAAAATAAACACAATTAAAATGAACACGGCACCTTGACTTTTTTATCTATTTCAAAATTTACCAATTTTAGTGGAAAAGAAAATACTTAGATGGTTGGATAGGTTTATAAGGATCTTTCTCTGGCAAGGGAAACCACCTAGATTAGGCATCTCCAAACTAAGGGCGCCATGTATCTCTGGAGGGTTTACTCTACCTTGGTGGGAGCATTATCAGTTAGCTTAAATATGCATTAAAACATTTAGAAAACCCACAAAGGAACTCCAGTGGTAAGCCACAGACTTTATGGCTAAGTATGGAAAAAGATGTCCTTGGAACTAATTCCCTTTTTGACAATTTATATATCCCATTGAACGCAAAACTAGTAGACAACCCATGTATTCTAGGATCTACATTGGCACTTAAAGTAAATGATATAATCAACTCTAAACTAAATCCCCTAGTTTTAATGCCTATCTGGTGTAATCCTCGGCTGACAGGAGGGGAAAAAAGGCTGCACTAATACAGATTGGGTAAGGTTAGGTATTACTAGGCTGGCTGTCATAATAGATCCAAAAAGTAGAACCGTACTATCCTTTCAGGAACTTAAAAACAGATATAACATTCAAAGGTATCAGTTCCACTGTTACCTACAACTAAGGGAGCAACTCAGGAAACTAAATATACTAGATTCAGACTATACTTTGTCGTCTTGTGAGGAATTAACTTAAGAAAGGTTCAGGAATCATTTATAAAGTTCTGACCAATAATCTAACAGATACTTGTCTGACCATTAAGGCCAAAATGAAATGGGAAGAGGAGTTGAATATTGGTATATCAGAAAAGGATTGGGATATGACATGGAAATCAACCAGTAGAAACTATAAAGAATTTCAGGGTAGGTAAACTCAATGTAAAATCCTACATGGATATTATTACAGTCCAGTAAAACTGAATGCAATTGGATATCTAAATAATGCCAATTGTTGGAGATGTAATCACTCACACGCAAACTTAGCTCATATGTTATGGGACTGTCTTAAGGTACAAACTATTTGGAAAATGTTAACCATTTGTAGTAAAGTGACAGGGTGTAGTTTACCATCTACACCACTGACTTTCATTTTAGGACTATTTCCAGAGTCACTGGATTTAAATAAATATCAAAAAACTTGGGTCTCATACGCCACTCTTAGCATCAAACGACTCATACTACAGAATTGGAAAAGCAATTTAACTCCTACTGTTACTGAATGTATGCCCAGATGGTACTCTTATTTAAAAATAAAAAAATCTGCTACTCCTTAACAGATAGGCAAGAAATGCTAGATAAAATCTGGTCACCCTTTTGGAATTTGAAGTAGGCACTTCCTTACTGGGCAATTGTTATGGAAAATATAATTAAAGCTAAAATCAATGGTTCATTCACTAAGTAACTCCTTTAGATTATAAGTAAATATATGGTACTATAACGTATTGATTAAGTATTGTATTAGTTGTCTCCTTTCTTTATTTCACTTTATAGCATTACTTTGATAAGCAAAATGTCTGTATTTTACAATTTCTAGTTGTTTAAAAGATTCACTTTCTAATGTATGATGTATGATGTTTTACAACAAAGAACAAAAAAAAACCATTATGGCAAAAAAAAGACATTAAGAATCCCTGTTGATGACAGTTCCCCTTTAAGTGAGTCCGGAGGATGGACTCCCAAGGGGGTAAGTTTATCATGAAAAAAACGTACAATCAAGCAAACATGCTAAATCAAAAGGCATTAAAGGAGATCCCATCCAAGTTAAAATGAACATACTTTTCAGCAATTAATTTGTCCAACAGATGTGAAAGAACAGACAAATGAGCAAATAAGTGCCTTAAACTGCATGAAAAGTGACAGTAAAAACCTTAGTCCAACCATATGAATATTAAAAATGTACCTATTACACTGTATGAAGTTCACCTCTAAATTTTGGCTTGGTTCCCTTCCCCTTTACCTATTCGTTTCCCTGGCCTCTCACCCTCCATTCCAACTCTCTCTCAGATCAAACGATTCCCGCACCCTGGTCATTCATAGATGCTCCAACCCTACAGGCCAAACTGCCTTCTCACACAGGCTCCCAAAGCTATGGAACGCCTTGCCTAGTCAAATCAGACACTCCTCCTCCTCCTCCCCTGGTCCATCTTAGTTTCCCTCCTTTACCTCCTCTCTCCTACCTGCAATTGCTCCTAACAACCCTTCCTTCTCCCTTCCTATTGCGGTCTTATTCTATTTAGGTTATTCGCTAATGACATACTACACATATGCACTTAGTAAACCAAGTTTTGTACAACAATTTTTTTGTATGTTGTTGTAATCCATGTATTTTAATTTTACCCCTGTACTGGGTAAATTGACTGTATGCAATTATTCCTGTATTTTTGTATTTGATCTTGCATATTTTTAGGTTTATATCTTTGTCTGTCCCATGAATATCTGTGCTGTTTTTGATTCATGTCTTGCCTGTTAAAAAAAAAAATGACAAATGTATGTTGGATTCATACTCCTCTATATCCCCTCCCCCCAGAAAGCTCCATGAGACAAGCAATTGTAATTGTTCAGTGGGCCTTTCCTGGGGAAACTTTTCAATAAATAAAAAATAAATAAAAATAGCTAAAAAAAAACCCAAATTCTGAAGGAATGACATTCCGTAACTCATAACAACAGAACTGTCAAATGGCAGTAAACACACCAAATGGATAAAAATTACAATCCAATTACAGAAGGGTGAAGGGGAAGGAAAGCTATTACAAAAAAAGGGGAAAAGAAGTGGGAGAGAGGGATTAATGATGAGGGAAGGTGGGGGGGAGAGTAAGTATGTCTGTCCTGAAAAATCATAATGTGCAACTTGCAAAGGAAAACAGAGCTTTGTGAAGTGGTCTCAGAAAGCTACATCCTCTCAAGATGCCCTGTCTGAGGGAACTAGGAAAAGAAAACAGAATTTATTTCCAGCAATTATTTGTTGAGTGAACCAAGAAAACCATTGCTTTGTCAGAATTCTCTCTTGGCATTGCTCAATACAATGTTTGCGAAGTCAGGTAGCAGTGGGTCAAAGAGGTTACCCCTTGTGGATAAGGAATTCCTAATCGAAGCATTAAAGCTACTTGTCTGTTAAAAGAAGTTAGACTGAGCTAAGCAAGTATGCAGTTACTTCAAACAGGGGCAAAGCAGTATGATATTGGGGGTTGGGGAATTGGTACGGTATGAAGGAGGGTGGGGTAATTGGGAGGGGGGTGTTATCAACGGATAAGCATTGATGTTGTATCAATATGAGTATTCTGAGGTGGCACAGAAGGTTCAGGATAAATCCATACAGAGGATGCAGTGGGCTTAAAGTCTGCAGATTAGTCCAGAGTTAAATGGTGTCGATAAAGCTTTACCAAGTGAGAGACCTAAGAGCCCAGTGTAAACACAATGTAAACATTATGACAGAAAACAGGTTAAATAAGGTTGAAACTATCAGGAAGGTCTCTCAGGTGTAAAACGAAGAGACTTAGAACATCACACATGTAGGTAAACAATGGCTGCTTAAAAGACAGAGAGCAGCTGGCCCATTAGTGCAGCAGTTGGATTTCCGCTTATGGTGCCAGCAACCTGAGTTTGGGAACGAGCCCAGGAGCTGGAGGGATGGCCAGGAGGAGAAGGAGGCTTGAGCATCCCAGGGGCAGCTTGTCTTCTCCAGGGAGGGAGGGGGTTGCGACTCGGTGCTTGACTGGCCCCAGGCAGAGGTCTGGTGCATAGCAAGCACCGAGGTAGACATAGGGGAAGGAGGTCACGGACATCAGCGCCTAACACCTTGACATTAGGGCATATGTGACATCTGTAGAAACAGAGGAAAAACACCATTCGGCTCCAAGAACACGGAGTACAGAGTATAGCCCGATGTGCTCCCACCTGCCTGACTGCCCTGAGCCCGACGAGACACGGAATTGTTCAGGGTGCTTAGGCCCCAACCTCATCCCTGCTCAGGGGGAAAACCACAGCTGGATGGGGGAACAGAGCAGTGCTGCTAAGGCAGGTAGCAGGGGTGGACTCAACTGGCGCTCCCGAGCAAATGGAGCTGATAAGGATGTGAGGAGAGATAAAAAGAAATTAAAAAAAAAAAGAGAGCTGCAAAACAGCCACAGTCAGGTGGATGCCTGAACTTCAGGAGGCATAGAAGAGGCCACAATATCCATAGGGATGGCATCAGAGATGATGTCATCACTGTCATGGGAGAAGCCAGAAGAGTCCAGTGACTTCCTGCTGCCTACGCTGCAGCTACTGGCTCTAACCTTGGCTGCTGGGTCCTCAAAGACTTTATGAATAAATTTGCTTTTGCTTCATGTGATGCTTCTGCTCTTTCTAGACATAGAGTGCCATTTAGAATCCAGGTAGGATCTGTGTGGTTTAGGTACATGCAACATAAATTTATTGTTCAAGAAATACTGGGCATGAGATTTGAGGCCTGCTCATTGTAACTTGATTTGGATATCAGCACTGTGCAGAACTCTTATCCTTGCAGCCGAGGGGACTACTAGCCGGCTTACTGTTTGAATTCTTGATGCTGACATTAGGCCAGTTGGTTTAGACAAAATCCCAAGCTTTGCACTGTCAGTGAAAGAGTAGCTTTTCCCACTGGTGGAAACAAAAACTGTTGCTGGTTATTTAAAACAATATAGTATTCCCTGTTTCTGCAGAGCAAACTTAACATTGTCAAATTCTCTGTGACGCCGGACAGTTTCAAAGGAAAAATCTTGAAATAAGTAAAATTTGTGTCCATTCCACTGCAGAGACTTTTGTTGCCTTGCCAATGTCAAAACATGTTCTTTGATTGAGAGCCTCAAAAAATACATCAGGATGGGTCTTGGTTTTTCATTTGGTTTGGGGCAAGGGATAGAAACATAAACATAGAAACATAGAAATGTGTCAGTAGAAGAGGCCTCCATCTGCCCATCTAGTCTGCCCCATCCCCTCCCCATCTATGGGCCCTTTCAATGTCTAGGGGGTCTGGCCAATTGTAATTCAGTAGATTCTGTAGAAGGTACTGCAGAAAAGATATGATGTCATTTCCCACATTTTCTGGGACCCCCACCAGCCATAAGTTGTTATGGCAGCCATGGTTTTCCAAGTCATCTATTTTGGACCACAGTTTAGAAATCTGCTCCCTAAAAAAGTCAGAGGATTTCTCCAAATGTATGACAGAATCTTTGGTGTTTCCAATCCTTGTCTCAGCATCATTAAGCCTGTCAGCAGTGATAGCACTGGTACTTTGGATTTCTTTGACAATTATTTTAAGAGACTGGATGTCATTCTGTATATCAGTTAACACAGTAAGGACAGCTGAAAGGTTAGAGTTGTGAGTGAGGGGAATGGTTTTGGTGCTGTTAGAAGCTATCCTTGGCTTTCCACTCCCATTTCCCTTCACAGGCGTCTGCTGCAGCAACATCACAGTGAAGCACAAATTTGAAATGGCCCAGCTGAGAGAAAAATGTAAACTCACTATAAAACTAAAAATCGGCAGTAAAATTTAGCCGAATTGTCCCAACATTAGGAAATACCTTCCAACAGCCAGTAGAGGTGTTTTCAGGAGTTGTCACTCTTTTTTTCAATTAACTGAGAAATGACATTTAACAGTGTTACAGCATGAAATACAATGGCTGAACTGAGGCGAGACTTCAAACCATAACAAAATAAAAAATCAGGGCCAGGATTCACAAAGGGAGTGCAAAGTGGGTGCAAAAGTTTGCACTGCTCTTCCCGGCTGCACTGGTGAGCAACAGAGATATTCAGAATCGGATAGCCCCGTGGGCTATCCAACTGTGAATAGGGGCTTGTGGGGGCAGTGGTAACCCACAAAAAGCAGTGGAAAACCTAGTAGCGCTGCCCCCACAGCCAGCCAGGAAAATGGCCCTGAAGCCAATAGTGCACAGGCACAAAAGTGCTATTCACTAAGGGAGGCATGAAAATGAGTCCAGCGGGCATGCAAGGCACTAGTGGTCATTAGCATGCCCATTACGGGCTCATTTGCATGCTAGTAGTGTGGCAGTGCACCACCCCCCACCAGCCCAAGCCCCATGCAGCCGCATTCCCCCATAGTGTATGTGGTGCCCTCCCTTCCTCCAATCACAGACTGACCGTAAAAAAACCCACATATTTCCATAATGTAGTGTCCCACCCCGGTCCCTGATTGCCCACCTGAGAAAAATATAATTCATTTTCCATAGTGCAGTGGTCCCTGATCATCAGAATATTCACCCAAAAGTGAAGTAATTAATTTACTGTAGAGCAGTGTTCCCTCTCCAGTCCCCGATCATTGGAATACCCACCCAAAAATGAAATAATTTACCATAATGCAGTGGTCCCTCCCCAGTCCTACTCAAAAATAAAATTATTTATTTTCCACAGTGTAGGGTCCCTCCCTGGTCCCCAGTCATCCGATGATCCTCCCATTAATAGAATAAATTATTTACCAAATTTACCATAGTGCAGTGGTCCCTCCCTGGTCCCCCATTGTCCCAATACCTACCCAAAAATAAAATTATTTATTTTCCACAGTGTAGGATCCCTTCCTGGTCCCTGATCATCCAATGATCCTCCCATCAATAGAATAAATTATTTACCAAAGTGTAGGGTCCCACCCCAGTCCCCGATCATCCAATGATCCTCCCATTAAGAGATCATTTATTTTCCATAGTGTAGTGGTCCCCTCAACCCCCCACCCACTCTGGTATCCACAGACCACCCCACTCCCCCACCCCACCAGGGCCGCCGGTTGGTGAGCACCACAGCTCTCATCACACCTCCACAACTGCCTATCAACTGAAGTGTCAATGACAGCTTACAGTATACACTGTAGGCCCATTTTTTTTTGTACCTTAGCCTGCTAGATTACCTTGCTTGCCACACTGGCCAATCTTATGTAATTTTCCCTATCCACCTTCCTCATGGTCATTCTGAATCCCCTATAGGCTGACCTCTTGTCCCTTAGCACCTTGACAACCTCAGAACTAAAAAAGCTGGGTGCTTTAGCCCTTGAGTATTTCCCCCCTTGAGTCCAACACACTTCTCTGTGGCAACCATTATTCCACCCTTAATGATGGACCATTTTTGGTCCACCCCCATATCTGCTCTGATGCCTGCCAGGTGCCTCTTTAGCACCTCGTCCATCTTGTTGAAGTCTGCCCTCCCAACATCCAGGATTTTGGTCTTAGTGGGAATGTGTTCCCTGCCCATATCCAACCAAAACCACACTGTGCGATGGTCACTGCTACCCAGACTCCTTGACCGTTATTTCCTGTACGTGCTCCCCATTTGTGAGTACTAGATCAAGGATTGTCCCTTCCCTGGGGGAGCTCCAACTCTAGCACAGTTGGAATAGTAAATTACATAAGAAGTACATTTAGCTAAGAACAACAATTTGTGAAGGTATATTGCTTGCTGGGATTAGATACCCAATCACCTGTTTTGCAGATTATGACATACTTCTGTACCATACAAACTGCAACTCACTTGCCTGCAGCTCAGTTGTGCACTGACTGTAAGTTTGCTTAGCAATCAAAGGATCACTTGTTCAAATCCTAGCAGGGACCTGAACATTTTTTTGTAAGATGGAAATTCACTTTAGTGGCAATTCATAGTGGTGTGGAGTGGAATAGTAAAGTATATGAGAAGTAAATTTAGCTATGAACTGTTTGTGAATGTAAATTGCCTGCTGGATATCATTTACCTCCTGCCCTTTTCCTTTTGCACTGAACCCCTTAATATTGTTAAGCTGCACTGAGTGCTAAGTATTGTGACATGTTACTCCTGTTACTTGTTGTCATGTGTGGTACTGGTCAGTTAAATAAACTTTGAAATGTAACGTCATCATCTCCATCCTCTGTTTGCAAATTGTATGTATTTAGATCCCTAAATTGTATTCTATGTTCCTGCTTGATGTATGTGTCCATGCCTGTAATTAACTCTGGGTTGCCCCTGAAAAAGAGACCTTTTATTCCAGTTTGTTCACCTGGTTACCCAAACTCAATGAATAAATAAATAAGATCTCCATTCGCCTGTTTTGCAGGTGGTGACTTAACAGCCACACTACGGGAATGGCAGTTCCCTTACCTGCAGCTCAATGGCACACTGAATGTGTGTTGGATAAGTAGGCAAAGGAAGTGGTTTGAATCCAGGTACCATATATTGTATTTTGATACATAATTATTTCACACTTTACAGACCTTATTTGTCACCTTCAGTACCACTGGTGCTTTGATTTTTGATTTATTACCAAAGCCTTCCCAAAGAGATACTAGATAGAGGCAGTTCTTGTGGGGGGGGGGTAGGAAGAAATAGGCTGTTGGTTAACTAGGATCTGCGGCCTATCCTGTAGGTAGGGAAATGGGCAGACTAGGTGGGCCAAGCGGTCCTTATCTGCTGTCAAAGTCTATGTTTCTATGAGAGACTCTGGCAGCTTCCCACATTAGTTGTTAAATGTCTTTGTTCATAGGCTTTTGATAGGTTTGATTGTGTAACTCATTCATCTGTATTAGAGGGTTGGTGCAGTGCTCAATGGGCATGCTCAAATTCCTGTAAAATTTCTGTACTGTCGACAGAGTCATTTGAATAAACTTTTTTCAAATGGTTCTGTCAACGATGTTGGAATTTTACCAGGAAACAAAATCATATCTTTTTGCCCTCAACCTTTTCAGACATTCCCAGGTACCAGATTAGGTTAATATTCTTGCTACATCCATGGCAGTCAGGATAATTACCTGCTTTTTATTTTCAGGTTGGCCACATGATTTCTTTGCTATTATCATGTACTTGCTTGCCCTTTCATCTCTTCAACGTGCTCCTCCATATCTCTGATGCAGTTTTTAACACTTGTCATTTTTTTAAATGTGACACTTGACTTTCCACTAGTCCCCAGAAGAACCCTTTTACTGTGAAAAGGGTCCTTATGGGGACTAGCAAGTCAAGTGTCAGATTTTAATAATAGAATGGCCCAAACTCAAAACTGCATCAAAGATAGAGTAAAGAAAGGGAGGGCACATTTTGCCTGACCACTACACTAGGTCTCTGTCCCTGACCTACTTTGATCAGGCAAAATGCCCCCCCCCCCCCGGCTTACTTACGGGCACCAGCAGTGCAGAGAGCAACATCTTTTTAACTGTGCTGCACTCCCTCCATGGGGGGCTTGTGGACTCGTGATGAGCTCAATGAATCTGTAGGGACTGCATGCTCGGTTGGCATTACAAGGGGAACGCATATTAGCGGAGGGGGGCAGGGAAGGAGTGACTTAGGGGCCACATGTTAAATAGTTTTTTTTTTGGAGAAGGGAATTGAAGGGGGGTCATCACATTTTAGTGTGGGCAGGGAGACTGTTGTGTGATGCATCCCTGAAAACCAATGGAACAACAGCTTCCATTGCCTGCTTGAGTTCAAATGTTGATAAGCTGCCTTTCCACAAAACAGCTGTGTTTTCCTCCTTTGTGCTTAAGAACTATCATGTGCTTTTCAGGAGATCTGTAATCATACGAACATACAAAACTGCCAGCAGAAACAGACCTCATGGTCTATCAAAGTCTGCTCGAGTGTGCAGCTAGCACCCGTAGACTGCAGCTGCCCCAACCCCCTTCCCCATCTTCAGGATGTTCTCAGCACTATTCCCCCAGTTGTCAGCACTATTCACCCAGACCCTCCATTGTTCCCTGTCCCATGCCCTTTTAAAACTTCCCACCATCTTACATGATATCACGCCCTCTGCAACTCTTCTCCTCTGACCTGAGTACAAAATCCTCTTCCCTTGGGGCTGGCCCAGTGGTGTGGAGGACTGAGGCACTGTAAGCCCCTTAGCTCCTGCCATGCCAGTGACCCATGTTCGGGAATGGACACAAGTTGCCGGGGAAGGGAGATTCCTGTGGCTCACAGCTTGATCACCACTTGGAGGAATCCAGCTGGTGGCATGTGAGTCACATCATGTGGGAGGCCCCACATCCACAGCACGGGGGGGGAATCTCCGTGAAGGTGGAGCTTGCACAAGCTGCTCATCGCATGTTTCAGGTGGTAGGGGGTATAATGGAGGATACATGGAGGACAGGCTTCATGAAGCCCTGTCTGTCAAGCCACAGCCCGCTCTGCTGCTCCAGGTCTGCAGCACGTCTGGGTGTGTGTGTGTCCGGGGTAGGGAGGATGACCCTCCTCTCCTAGCCTTGCCATGGGGTGAGTAACCAATGGCGGATAAAGCCCCCAACTACGGAGCAGGCTGGAGATGTCTGTGGCAGATGGGAATAGGGCTGATGTAAGCTGCCCATCCTGTCAGGAGGATAAAAAAAACTTACATGGAAAAAAAATCCCCTTTTTTTGTGGTGCCACCTGTGAAAATATTTTGAGATGCCAGAGGCTACAGTTTGGGGTCCATTTGCCACTGTGTGAATGTGAACAGTTAACAACTTGGCTAAAATACCTACAGTAGTTAGTCCAGCTGACACCTTGTCAGCCTGCCTACACAAGATTAAGCATGCATACTACTTCTCATGGTGCTTTGCATTGTACTGGGTTTGGTGCTTTAGTGTGTATGCGTGTTGGTTAGAGAAACACAAAAACAAACAATTCCTGGCATCTGTCCTCTGTCATAATGTATTGTTTTTCATATACTGGTTTTGCACTTTTCACTTGTGTTACACTATGCTCTTGCACTATTTGACTATTGTCACAATTTTTTGTTGTCACTCTAAATGTATGTTTTATAAGTGCCCTTCAACTAGAGGCTAGTATTCCCTTGACAAAGCTCAGAGTACCTGAGTGAAACGCTGGGTCAGACTGTGGAGGCCGTTTGCTATTCTTGTGCTGGAATAAACTTTGATTTTTAACCTGAACTAACTGACTTTGCTGCTTTTGGAGGTATGTGATGTTTAGCCCAGCTTTTTTGCTCTTGGACTACTGACTTTGCTGTGTGCATCAACAGTTTGGAACAGTACTTAAGCCTACAGCACTTCTACATGGACTTGTTCCTTTGGGTGTTTGCTTGTTCTGACCCTCCTTTTTGATTCTCTGAACCACAGAATGGCCAAATCAATATCAGCAACAGCACTAAAATACAGGCACGGCCTCCACAGACAGTGCTCTGGCTTCTTTGTTCTCTATACAAAGTGGCAGCAATCCATTTCTAAGAGGGAATTTAAATACACAGACAGCAACAGAACTGGTGGCTGCTCCGTTGTAAAATGAAGAGGAGCCTATATATATCAAGCATGCATTAAACGATTATGAAAAAGTGGCCCTTAAAATGTGCTAACTTTATTGGCAAAAAATCTCATTAGAAGCTTATCTTAAAGTCAGATGGGTGCCTAGAGGACTGGGGATTTTAAAATTGCCTGCTTTTGGTCAAGACAGAGCTCATTTCCTGGGCTGATGGCGTAAATCCCTGCTGCGGTGTTCTGCTGTGCTTATGAGGTATATGGATGCTGTGGATATTTGGAGGGAAACGGAGGAAGAATTACAGCATAAGGAGGCAAAGTACTCAACTACTGAAAAAGAATGCCTTGCAGTCAAGTGGGCCATAGAAGCATTGAGGTACTGTCTCTTAGCAAAGGAATGTACCCTGGTTATGGATCATAACCCAGCAGTCTGGTTGAATCAAATGAAAGACAAAAATGCAAGAGTGGCATGTTGGTACCTGTCTTTGCAACCTTTTAGGTTTCGAGTGGTACATAAGCCTGGTAGCCAGCATAAAAATACTGATTTTTTTGGTCTCGTTATAGAATAAGGTTGAATCAGAAGGAAGAGGATTCTTCCTCAGGGAAGAATCAGTAGATTGATTATCGGGAAAAGGGTTTCCAGCTTGGGTAGGTGGTATGTGAAAGGGGCCCTTAAAATCCCTTTCCAATAATTTTTTTGCTTCTTTTTCAGGTCCCCTTCATGACTGCAGCAGGAATTGAAGGAACCCACTGGAGCACAGCTGTGCTGGATAGTGTCTCCCAGCTACCCGCCATCTGGATCCCTGGTGGGGTGGTTAGGGAGATAAAGGATAAGGGTGCTTTGTAGCACCCATTATAGGATATGATTAAAGAGAAGGGTTTTTGCCATGGATCCCCCCCCCCGGTACTAGCAGGGCAGGCAGTGCTGGTGACAGTGAGGAGAGAGGGGAGGGCTGTGAAATGTAAGGCTGGCCAGTACCAGTAGTCAGCCCAGAATGGCAAGATAGCAAAAGGGGCAAGATAACAAAAGGAGATAGCAATTACAGTTGCCTGAAATGCAACTCTATCCTCTATGCTGATGATCTTGTACTCTACTACAGCGACAAATCCCCCAACCTTATCTCTTCTGTTCTTACATAAAACTATACTGCGGCTCACAACTGGTTTGCAGAAAACCTCCTCCTGGTTAATGTGAAAAAAACAAAACTCATGCTGTTTGGATCCATGCCATTTCTTGCCAAATCCAAAACTCTCCTGTATTTCAATATCATCTCCCCTAATGGCCAAGCCCTGGAACAAACTGACACCTTTAAATACCTTGGTGTCATACTCAACCCCTTCTCCTGTTTCGCAAACCACATCAAGTCTCTGGTTCAAAGATTCCACCAAAAATTAGGTGCTGCCTACAGGTTTCGGCAATACCTCACCTTGGAAGCCTGGTTGGCCATTGTCCAGGGAAATCTACTACCAATCCTGGACTACTGCTCCCCCATATATGCTAGAACATCGACAACCCTGATGTCAAAGCTCTCCTCCGCCTACAACAGCATGTGTTGTTTTGCCCTGCTTGCCCCTTTTTCCACTCACTACTGTGTCCTCTACAATATGCTAGGATGGACTCCCACTGCAAGAATGCTTTTCCCTTGCCCTTGGCAGTCTGGTCGACTCAGCCATCCGGTCTGGCCTGGAGTCTCCCCTTACTGCCATCCTCACGGTTCATACAGTTTATCATCACCTACGCTCTCACACAATTCCCCCCCTGAATGTTCCTTGGGTATCCATGAATATGGGCAGTGGAGCCCTGTCAGTAGCTGCCCCATTACTATGGAATAAACTACCTGCTGGACTCCCACGACCACTTCAAATCCTGCCTCAAAGAGTGGCTCATGACTACCTCCAGGTGCCATTGCTTCCCTGGGTAGTCCAATACTGCTGTATATAGCTTTGAAATTTTTTTTTCTTTATTCCTGATCCTCCTGCTTTCCCTACTAGTTTCATTTATAAACTTAGTGGATCCATGTCACCACAAACTTTGTATCACTGTGGAACTCTGCCCTCAAGTAACCCTGTATTCTTGTGTACCTTGTTATCTGGGTATTGTAAACTGTAATTTATTTGTATTCATTTATTTGTCTTCATGTCTACAATCTTCATTTGATGTTTGTAAATCTGTGCCACTTCTACGGTGGCCCAGGTTGTGCCTGAAAACGGTCCCTGGGATCAACATTTACCTGGTTACGAAAGTCAGAAAGGAAGGAAGGAAGGAAGGAAGGAAGGAAGGAGGGAGGAGGGAGGAGGGAGACTGGGAGTCAAAAGATTTGGGAAGCTGTTACCTTCCCTTTTTCGACTTACATTTTTTGGGGTTTCAGTCCTTGTTGCTGAAGGTTTAGGACTGCATTAGTGGGGGTTTAGTTGTGGCTTATGTCCTTTTAGGGTCTGGTTTTGCCAGCCTTCTGCTTTATTTTGAACAGTTCTGCTGCTAAGTTATAAAGGGCTGAAATACTAAATTCCTCTGTGCTAGTCTGCTGGGGAAGGAAGTGAGATAACTAATTTTCTTGGTCTAGTCTGCTGGGGAAAGAAGTGAGATTACTGATTTCCTTGGTCTAGTCTGCTGGAGTCAGGGCTGAATTTACTGATTTTGATTTACTTTTTTTGAATTCATAGGAGATTGAAATACTGCTTATTTATTTCTTGGTTTGTTAGTTGATTTTCTAAATTGCCTCTATTTTTGGTAGTATTTTGTATCAGACTGTTTTGGTACAGCTAAGAATTCAATATTAGCTGAGTTGCTGGGGGTTGTTTTGTCTTGTTTTAGACTTGCTGTTCATTGGGGTGTATTTGCGTATTGGGCCCAGACAATGGAGGCTTAGGTGGCGTCTAGCTAGTTGGCATCGATTGCTTCCACAACACAAGACCAGCTGGGTTGTCCCACCCTCCCTCTCCCATACCATGCACCCACCCCTGGCTCAACTACCTTTACAGGTATTAAACCAGAAGAAGGTGTGGCAACTTCCTGCTCAGAAACAGGACAGGGCAGGCAGAACCACAGTAGGCAGCACTGCACAATGTGGGTAGACATCTTCTTGAGGCTGCTATTGCATCGAAGTAGTAACAAAAAAAAATGTTGCATGGTACATTAGGGGTTCCTGGTAAATAGCCACTGGGAAAATGGTTATGGTACTAAGGAGAAACATTAGGGGTTCCTGGTAAATAGCCACTGGGAAAAGGGTTATGGTACTAAGGAGAAACATTAGGGGTTCCTGGTAAATAGTCACTGGGAAAAGAGTTACGGTGCTAAAGAGAAGGAATGTTCCCTAACAGCAATCGGGGCTGACAGAAGCAGAGCAGAAAGGGATCATGTTGGGAGTGGTGCAATGCAATGGATGTAGAGCAGCAGTCTTCAGAAGGACTCTCCAGGAACTGCAGTGCTACCCCATCTGCAGACACCTCTCTGGGCTGAGGGTGGAGATTTTCAGCCTCTAGGCTAATCTGGCTAGGTTTCAGGGGATCTCCTTCCCCCACCCAGGGGCCACCAAGACTACACCCACTACCTCAAAAGTGGACCAGCAAAAGGAATTGGGGGACTACAGTGGGCTCGAGGAGAGTGAGGCGGGTGGATCAAAAGTGCATCCCCCACTCGATGCAACTGAAGAACTCCTACACAGTTTTGGAAGTGTGGGAGGATTCCACAGCGTCACCCAAAGTTGCGACCAAGGGGGATGAGTGGGTTCTCCACAAGAGAGCCCCACAGATGGGTGGTAGAGGACCCCCAAAGGAAGAGGAAGCTTCTCCTAGTGGAGGACTCCATAGTTCGTGAGCGGATCTGGGGACAGATACAGTGGAGGAAAGGGAGGTAAAGTGTCTACCAGGAAGCACAGCTCAGAGGGATGGGGAGAGGATCCAAAAAAACTGCTACAGCAGTAGTGAGGAGGGCAGAGCTTGATGTCATCGTCCATCTGGGGACAAATGACCTGGCTAGGGATGAAGCAGGGATAGACAGGGTGCAGGAGGAATTCAGGGAGTTGGGGAAGGGCCTTGGGCAGGTAGCAAACTATGTGACTTTTTGAAGGTGTTGTCTGGCCACAGCAAGGGGGAGGCTAGGAACCACCGCATTAGGGACTTCGATGCTAGGCTGAAGAACTGGTGCAGAGAGAAGGTTTTCTGCTTCATTGGGGACTGGGGACCCACCTGGAAGAATGTGGACCTGTACAAGGGTGATGGACTACATCCATCCAGGGAAGGGACTGTTGTCCTCAGTAAATTATTTAAATGCTTCATTGGCAAGCATTTAAACTATTGGTGGGGGGGGGGCCAAAGGAAGCAGGGAGAATCAAACTGTCCACCCCCACAAGTTAATGCATTCAACACGGAGGACCATAAAGTTATGAAATCGCCAGAGGTAAATAAACTTATAAAGGGGAGAACAGTGAAGGACAGGAGGAAGGAGGTTAAATACAGGAAAGCAAATGGAGGAGGCAAAAAGTCAAAAGTGGAGATAATAGAAGGAGAAATGGCAAAACATGGAAGGCCATGTATACTAATGCCTGCAGCCTAGGAAATAAAATCCCAGACCTGGTGGCCTTGATGAAAGAGGCTGACCAGGACATTATAGCTCTTATCAAGATGTGGTATACTGGAAACCATGACTGCGATATGGCAATACCAGGTTATACTCTGTTTAGGAGAGACAGGTAGGGTAAAGAGGGAGGGGGTGGCTCCTTACATCAGGGAGGGTATTACAGTGACTGAGATACAGGGAATGCAGGGAGGGTTGAGGTACTGTGGGACACCCTTGTTACGGGCAATGGCAGAGCTATTCGTACAGGTATGATATACAGACCTCCAGCACAGGGGGAGGAGGAGGTGTACAGGGTTCTAGTGGAATCCATCCACGCAATGGCAGCTAAAGGGGAGGTGCTGCGCCTGCTGGTAGTGATATCAATCTGTCAGATGTGGACTGGGGCATCCCAGCTGCTGCCTCAGCAAGGGGAAAGGACATCCTGTACTCCTTGCAAGGGCAGGCCTCAGGCAGCTAATGCTAGAGCCCACCTAGGAGGGTGCAATTTTTGACCTGGTATTCACCAACGGGGACAGAATTGTGGAAGTCAGGGTGGGCTGACACCTGGGGCCCAGTGATCATTGCATGATGTGGTTCAGTATGAGTACAGTGGCAGAGTCAAGTCACACAAATGCAAGGGTCCTGGATTCCAGGAGGGTGGACTTTACAAAGATGGAGATATGTCTCAAGAATGCCCTGGCAGGGAGGTACGAATGGAGGAGAGTTGAGGAGCAGTGGGCCCACCTGAAAGGAACCATAGTGGAGGCAACAAATCTTTGCATTAGGCAAGTAAACAAGGGCAAGAGAAAGAGAAAACCACTATGGTTCTCAAAGGAAGTGACCGGGAAGGTAAGGGTGAAAAGATGACTTTCAGGAAATACAAACAAACACAGATGGAGGAGGACAGGGTAGTGTACCTGGATAAACAGAGGTAGGCAAGGAAAGCAGTCAGGAGCACAAGGTGCAAACAGAGGGAAAAAATAGCACAAGAGGTAAAAAATAGGGACAAGGCTTTTTATAGGTACATTAGTAAAATGAGAAAAATCAGGGGTAAGATTGTAAGGCTTAAAAGGGAAGAAGGGGAGCGTGTGGAAGAGGACCTGGAAAAAGCATCAGTACTGAACAAATATTGTTGTTCTTTATTCACAGAAGGAGAAGCTGAGGGACCACAGTTAGGCAACATGAGCAAATATGGGAGAGAGGTGGACACCAGTCCATTTACGGAAGAGAAAGTCCTAAAAGAACTCAGAAAACTGAAAGTGGACAAGGCAATGGGACCAGATGGGATACATCCTAGAATATTAAGAGAACTATGGGAGGTGCTGGCAGCCCTGTTCAACAAGTCACTCGATACGGGAGTGGTTCTAGAGGACTGGACGAGAGCAGATGTAGTCCCTCTTCACAAAAGTGGGAGTAAGGAGAAACTGAAAACTATAGACCAGTCAGCCTCACCTCAATAGTGGGGAAGACTATGGAATCATTACTTAAAGAAAGGACTGAGCAACACCTTGAATCCAATGGAGCACATGATCCAAAACAGCATGGATTCACAGCCTGGAACGTCATGTCAAACAAATCTAATTGATTTCTTTGACAGGGTGACTAGGGAAATGGATCGGGGGAGCGGTGGATGTGGTCTACCTTGATTTCAGTAAGGACTTCTATACCATTCCACATAGAAGACTCGTCAACAAGCTGGGCAGCCTGGGAGTGGGTCACAAGGTGGTAAACATGGTTAGGAACTGGTTGAGTGATAGAAAACAGAGGGTGGTGGTAAATGGAGCTCAATCTGAGAAAAGGAGGGTGACCAGCAGGGTTCCTCAGGGATCAGTTCTGGGGCCAGTCCTGTTCAATGTCTTTGTAAATGCCATTGCTGAGGGTCTGGAAGGGAATATGTGCCTCTTTGCAGATTACTCTAAAATCTGTAACAGGGTGGACACTCTGGGAAGGGTGGAACAAACAGGAGGGACCTAGATAAACTGGAGGAATGGTCTAGAGTGTGACAGCTGAGATTCAATGTGAAAAAGTGGAAAATCATGCATTTGGGGTGCAAGAACCCAGGGGAGGATTACATGATGGGAAGGGAGATAATGACAGTCACCAAACAGGAAAGGGATTTGGGGGTAATCATATCTGATGACCTAAAGGATGCCAAACAATGTGCCAAGGCTGTGGGGAGAGTCAGTGGCATGCTGGTGTGCATAGGGAGAGGTTATCACCAGCAGAAGAAAAGAGGTGGTGATCCCACTGTACAGATCATTGGTGAGGACTCATTGGGAGTACTGTGTCCAGTTCTGGAGGCCGCATCTCCGTAAGGACATAGACAGGGTGGAGACAGTTCAAAGAAAGGCAGCAAAGATGGTGCAGGGCTTGCATCAAAAGTTTCATACTATGTCTCATACTATGTCTTGAGGAGCTAAGCAAGGTGGAAAGCCCATTCACGCTCCTACAAGTCATATAACGTGAGACTGGAAGACCTCAATATGTATACCATAGTGGAGAGGAGAGACAGGGGAGATAGAAACCTACAAATATCTAAAGGACATAAATAGGGTACCGGAGGGTAGCGTCTTTCAGAAAAGGAGATGTTCAGGAACGAGGGGGCATGACATGAGGTTGGAATGGGGTTGACTAAGGGATAACAAAAAGAAGTATTTCTTCATGGAAAGGGTGGTGGATGCATGGAATAGACTTCCAGTAGGGGTGGTGGGGGCAAACACAATGGGGGAATTCAAAAATGCATGGGACAGGCATAGGGAAACCCTAGCGATAGGAATGAGGAGGTAAAGCCGGAGATCAAGGTGGGTCTGCAGTTTTTGAGTAGGTAGGAAAAATGGGCAGTCTGGATGGACCTAACAGTCCTTATCTGCCATAAATTTCTGTTTCTATGTTTCTGCTCTTCTTTTAAAGGGAGTAGTGTGTGCTATGTTGGGTCCCTGCATTTCAGCATGGAGGTTGCAGGTTTCTGCATTCCTGCATGGAGTTTTTACAGGGAATAATACATGCTTAATTACTGTAGATCCCTGCATGGAGTTTGCAAGGCCCATTTAGTCTTTTTTCTTTTCATTTAGATTTACGTGTGAGGTTATATTATGTATGTTAGTGGACGTCCAGGTAGAGAGGTTTGTGATATGGGCAATAGTTTTAAATGTTATTTATGTGGGTTTTTGGAGTTAATTAATAAATTGGGGGTAATTAGTTGGTAGTCAGGTGATTCCTTGGGTGTATAGAAAAGCTATCTTGAGCGTGGGGAGGGTTCTTCTTCATTTTGTTCCAGGCAGCCAATGTGGAAGCTTGTGCTGCTCCATGATAGACTGCCTGAGTATGTCTTTCTCCTTCCTCATTAAGAATGACTTTTTGTGCAGCAATGTGGGGTTTACTCAAGAGGCTTGTATCTTTAATGTTATGAACTGTCATCATGAACTATCAATGATGAAAATGGCGATCCTGCCAAAATCTAGATATTAATGCAGAGTTAAAAAAAAAGTTTAATTTGTCGTCTTGTCAATTCCCATGGACCTTCCGCCCACACCCATATTAAGCCTTTGGCCAGCAGTCTCCCCTTGTTTGTTCATGACACTATGGACATACTAAATCACTTTGTAAATCTTAAGGTGGAAGTAGATAGGATCCTGGTAACAATGGATGTGGGAGTACTTTATACCTATGTACCACATGAGGGAGGACTGCCAGCTTCAAAAAGGGCTCGGGAAAAGGTGGTCTGTATACCCCAGCACTGAATGAACTGTTGGTCTTGTTAAATGAAAAAGCATTAAAGTCCAATTCTTTCTTCATCATGGGTGCCCATTACCTCTAAGTTAAAGGCACCTCAATGGGGGCGGCATTAGTCCCCAATTATGCAAATATCCACTTGGGGGAGTGGGAAAGAACAATTGTGTTCAGTTCATCTGAGAATCTATTTTTTATAGGATAGTCACCTTGAAGAGATACAGTGATTATTTGTTTGTGGTGTGGTGAGGAACAATGGAGGAGTTGGAGGCATTCAAATTGTTGTTGGAAGCCTTCAATTCAAATCTGTGATTCAGCGTGTCTTACACCTTTAGTCACATCAGTTTTCTGGATGTGAACATTTACAAGATGGAATCTAGTTTGCTTGAGTCTAAGCTGTTTAGAAATCCTACTGATAGAAATTCATTCTTTCACTCTAGTAGCTGTCATTTCTGTCACCCCAGAGACAATATTCCTGCCAGTCAGTTTTATTGATTTAAGTGAAATTGTTCCATTTATGTATCAGACACAGGCAGATGATTTAGGAGGACGATTTCATA
This sequence comes from Neoceratodus forsteri, assembly GCA_016271365.2. Classification (NCBI taxonomy): domain Eukaryota; kingdom Metazoa; phylum Chordata; order Ceratodontiformes; family Ceratodontidae; genus Neoceratodus; species Neoceratodus forsteri. The sequence continues at coordinate 340,646,290 of JADMNL010000024.1, forward strand.
GTAGGGGTTATTCAGCCAATACAATTCAGATAGCCAGAAAGCTGGCAGAGCAAAAATCCAAGGAAGGCCTGCTTCAGGAGCAAGACAAGAGGCCTAATGCTAAAAGCCATCCCGGTGGTGCTGAGGGTTGAGGCGCTAGATGCCACACCTCATGCCACGCTGGCAACCCGGGTTCGGGAATGGACTTGGGTCACCGGGGGTTGGCAGGGGAAGGGGAGGATTGAGCATTCATAGGACCACTCTCCTCTCCTCTCCTGGGGAGGGTCTGGGGCTCAGCCCGCTGCACTAGTGTCCCCTGGTGGAGACTAGGAGAATGGTGATCAGCGCGCCAGTTCTCGGGGACAGGACCGGCAGACAACCTATGGGCCGTGCGCATGCTGTGCTGGTGTATCATTGCACATCCACTCCTTTGGGAAGTATTACAATCTCCCTCTTGCAGCAGCATGAAGCTGCCAACTGTTGACTGGGGTCCCGGCGCCAAACAAAGCCCGTTGGGTTGAGGCGTGTTTTTCAGGGTGATGCTGGTCTCCTCCCCATCCACCACTGGGGAGGCCCCTCCATAGGGGGCAAGCTACGGTTCTCCCGCCTTCACCTGTCACGGCAGAGGCTGGCACCTACGAGGGAACCATGTTGAGTGACAGCATAAATGGCTGATGGGGTAAATAACCCCAAGCTGCAGCGAGTACAAAAACAGAGTTCACAAAAAAAAAAAAGAGGCCTAATGCTAGGGATAATGTAATTAATTTTGTGATCATCTACAGTTTCAAATCCCAGCAGGTGTTTAACATTATCTGAAACAACTGGCATAATCTTAGGTTAGAGCCCTCCTTACAGGAGTGTACAGTTAATCGGGCTGGGCTAAGAATATTAAGGACGTAGTACTCAGTAGTTAGCAACAACCACAGAGAGTAAAAACTTGGTTGCCACAGCCACTCTCTGCAGGTCACATAGGTGTGGCAGTTGTAAATTTTGTGATTTAGTTAAAATTATAGATAAGTTTTTTTATCCAGCCACTAGCAAGGAATATGCTATCCATATGTTTATTAACTGTAACAGCATGTCTGTAGTGTACATGGCCCTCTGTTGTTGTGGAAGTTTTTATGTTAGTAAGACCAGCAGGAAATGTAAGGTATGGAGTGGTGAGCACCTACGTGATACTGACAATAGGAATTTGGACAATGTGCTGTGTGTACATGTTTTGGGGGCGGGCACCCACAAATTTGCTTTTATTGGATTAGAGAAAGTACAGGTGGGCCCAATGGGAGGAGACTTGGAAAGGAAGTTTTTATAAAGGGAGTCCTTTTGGATTTATACCCTTGGGGGGCTCAAACCCCTGGGGCTTAATGAAAGATTTGAGCCTAGACCATTTTTGGGATAGTTGCTAGTCTGTGTTTATAATTCTTGTTTTCTCTATTGCCATAAAGAAGGTATTAAGGGAACTGCATATAGTAACCTGTAGTAAGTGCAGTAGTTACAGGTCCATGCCTTCGTTACCTCCCGCCTTGACTACTGCAACACCCTTTACCTAGGGTTACCAGGGGTTGATAACCGCTGCCTGCAGCTCATGCAGAATGCTACAGCCAGGCTTTTGACTGGTTCATCTAGGACCAGTCATATAACACCTGTGCTCCGTGCTGTGCTGTCAGATCGCCTTCAAGGTCAGTCTTCTGACGTATAAGGCCCTACACGACCAGGGACCTGTTTACCTGCAAGATCTCCTTCATTCCTACTGTCCCTCTCGCACTCTCCGATCCACTGATGAGGGATTACTAGAGATTCCCAGGGTTCATTTAAAGACATCTGGGGTCAGGTCTTTTAGTTTTATTGCCCCAACCCTGTGGAATTCTCTGCCTCGACAGATGATGGATTACCCAACCATTCATAATTTTAAAGTAGCATTGAAAACATTCCTTTTTAGCCTGGCTTATAATGATCTTTAACACCGTTGTTATGTGTTTTATTTTGGTTATTATGATTTTGATAAATTGTTTTTATTGATTTATTTTAATGAATTTGTACAGTGCCTTGGTTTTGTAAAGGCGCTTTTATAAATAAAGTTTGATTTAATTTGGTTTGATTGATATCTAATACTGTACTATTTATCAGGATTCATTAAGAAACACTTTGGATTTATTTTCTCTAATGATGTGTTGTTTTTAAGATACTGGTTTTACACTTACACTTGTGTTGTACTATGCTCTTGCACTATTTGCACTATTGTCACTTTAATTTTTAGTGGTCACTTTAAATGTGTGTTCTATAAGTGCCCTTCCACTAGAGGTCAGTATTCCCTTAACAAAGCCAAGAAAACCTGGGTGAAATATTAAGACATGCTATGGAGGCCTTTTGCTATTCTTGCGCTGGAATAAACTTTGATTTTTAACCTGCACTAACTGACTGCTGCTTTTTGGAGGTATGTGATGTTTAGCCCAGCTTTTTTGCTCTTTGAAGTTAATGAAGTCCCTCCTGAAAGAGGATGGGAGAGTGATCACTGGAGTACCACAGGGACTGGTACAAGACTGTCCTCTTCAACGTCTTCGCAAGCGATATTGTTGAGGAACCTGAGGGCAAGGTATGTCTCTTTGCGGATGACACAAAATCTGCATCAGGGTGGACACTCAGGAAGGGGTGGCGAGAATGCAAAGAGATCTGAGGAAACTAGAGGAGTGGTCTAGGGAATGGCACCTAGGTTTCAGTGCCAAAAAGTGCAAAATCATGCACTTCAGGTGGAGAAGCCTGGGTACTGTGTATAAAATGGGTGGGAGGTACCTGCAGTTACCAAGCAAGAAAGGTACCTTGGAGTGATCATATCTGATGAGGGCAAGGTGGCAGGGCAGCAGGCAAGGCAAGCAGGATGCTGGGGTGCATAGGAAAGGAGATCTCTAGCAAGAGAAGGGAGGTGGTGTTGCCCCTGTATCACTTACTTGTGAGACCCCACCTGGAGTGCTGTGTCCAGGTCTGGAGACCGTACCTCTGCAAGGACACTGACGTGGTGGAAATGGTCCAGAGGAGGGCTACTAAAATGGTGCTGGGGTTGCATGAGAAACCATAGAGGAGAGGCTGCTGGAGCTCAACATGTACTCCCTGGAGAGGAGAGTGAGAAAGGCCATGACTGAGACCTGCATGCACCTCACAGGGATGAACAAGGTGCAGGAAGCGAGTCTCTTTAATAGGAGGAAGGGCACCAGAATATGAGGGCATGCAATGAAGCTTGGTTGGAGTAGTTTAAGAGGGATGTATGGAAATACCTCTTCACAGAAAAGGTGGTGGGTGGCTTCAAAAACCGGCCAGAGGAGGTGGTGGGGGTGAAGACAGAGGGGAGTTTCAAGCATATGTAGGTAGGCACATGGGTAGAATAAACAGAGGTGAGGGAGAAGGGAGGGGCACCTGTGACCAAACAGAGTCTGGAGTGTAGTGTTAGGTAGGGAAAATAGAGCAGAATGATGGGCCTACTGGTCCTTTTCTGCCGACACAGTCTATGTTTCTGTGTTTCTAACAGTTAATTGTTGGTATTGACATATACACAATCCATCTCAGAAGTGGGAGTAGATGGATACAGTTACCATTTTCTAGAAGTAAAGTGTTTCTCAGGAGTGAGTGAGTGAGTGACAGAGGAAGGCCATTTGATCATAGCCAAAGGAGCACTGTACTGTGTGAGCAGTGGTTCTGCTGGGATTCAGACCAAGAAAGTCCTTAGGTAAGAGAATCACTTTTGAGTGGTGGTAGTTACTGAGGTACCTTTACAGATGTTGAGGGTTGAGAAACTTGGCAACCTGTTGCAGACTGCGTCCTGAGTGTGGGGTTGCAACAGTTACAAAGTAACGCATTTCATTAGACAGGTGCCAATGAATTGCTCAAAGAAGTTTGCATCTTTCTTATGGACATCAAATAACTTAAATGTAAATAATGTCATGTGGATAGACTCATTGTTTATCGAATAATGTATCACTTTGTTCTAGGTATATTGTACATAGTATGGTATTTCTTTAGGAGGATGCCTGAGATGTTGTCCCGTAGCTTAGGGGAGACTCACTATGATGAAGGTTAACAAGTAATGCTCTCAAGCAGGGCCGGCCTTGGGGGTGCAGTTGCCCTGGGCCCCGCACTGAAACTTAACAAACAAATAAAAGGCCCATAAAACACTACAGAAACATAGACTTTGATGGCAGATAAGGACCGTTTGGCCCACCTAGTCTGCCCATTTTTTCTACCTATTGGATAAGTTGCAGATCCTAGTTAACCAACAGCCTATTTCTTCCTACCCACCACAAGAATTGCCTTATGTCTGTCCCATGCATTCTTGAATTCCCCCACTGTTTTTGACCCCATGACCTCCTCAGAAAGGCAGTTCCATGTGTCTACCACCCTCTCTGTGAAAAAAATACTTCTTCACATTGCCCCTGAGCTGTCCCCATCTTCAAATTATGTTCCCTTGTTCTTGCACATCTCCTTTTCTGAAAGATGCTACCCTCTTGGACTTTGTTGATTCCCTTGAGGTACTTAAAAGTTTCTATCATGCCCCCCCTTTCCTCAAGGGTATACATATTAAGCTCCTTAAGTCTCTCTTCATATGGCTTCTGTTGCAATGAGGTTTTAACTTGTAAAAGAAAAAAAAGGCAGTACTGGGGTGGGCTCAATTAACTTCTCAAGCCAGAGGAAAAATAGTGCTCTCCAGCTGCCATACACACAGGCAGCGTAGTAATGAGGCTTCAGCAGAGGACACTATTTTTAACACTCTATCATGTTGTTTGGAAGGTAATTTATGCAAGGAGTCCTTTTCTCAAAGCAAAACGTCTGCATGGCTACACCCACTGCAGCCATAAAAAGGAGTAGGGCCAGCCAACTCAGTCATATGTGCAGTAAGAGGCAGTCAGCAATAGGGAGCTTAAAAGAGTTGAGGCTGGAAAGCACCGGAAGAGTATTCCAGGAACTATCCAAGAGGAGGGAAGCAGTGGTAGAGTTTATGGAAGGAGAAGAAAGAGAGAGGTAGAATGGAGGGGGAGTAGGAGGGTAGTGGAACAGGGGAGGAGACTTAGGTGCTGCTGCAGGAGGAAGCAGTGAAGTCACAGAGAAGAGAGGAGAGGGAGTGAAGGGAAGTGGTAGAGCGGATGGAAAGAGGGATGGAATTCCAGAGTTTAGGGAGGTGGAAGGAGAAAGCAACCTGGCTGGATGAGGATGACCTAGGCGGGAGTGCTAGGGAGCGATAGACAGAGCTACAGAGGGAGTAAAAGGAAGGAGGAGGAGGTGAGAGTAGAGAGGAGAGGTAAGGGGGGAGAGAACTAAGCCAGTAGAGAGAGTGAGGTGTATAGGGAGCAGTGGTGAGTCTGGAGTGGACAGTCAAGAGCAAACTGACAGAAGGAGTAATAGAGAGGATCCAGTCTAGCCAGGATGGACTTTGGAGCACTGCCATAAACTAGTCAAAAATTGGGAGAATCATTCTCTGTAGAATGGCTCTGTGAGACAGCACGGGGATGCATCCACATTTACAGTACAAAGCACCTAGTTTTGGGTGCCTTTTTTGTGGATAGCATCCATGTGTACAGAGAAGTTAAGGTGCTGGTCAAGCCACACCCTGAGGTACTTGAAGGATGGGACATCTTCAAGAGGGAACCTGTCCAGTGTGTGGAAGAAGGGGAGGGCTGGAAGTCTGCAGAGCTTTTGCATGGTTCCGAAGGTCATGGAGACTGTCTCCTTTGTATTAAGGGACAGCTGATTTGAGCGGAACCAGAACTGGATGTTGTCAAAGTCCAGCTGGAGTCTGGTCATTAGATCAGCAGGGGAGGAGCCAGAGGCAAATAAGATAGCATTGTCTGCATACATATGGATGGATGCAGAGATACAGGCATAGGGGAGGCTATTTAAGAAAATCAAGAAAAGAACAGGGCCAAGAATGGATCCTTGGGGGACACCAGTGCTAATAGGGAGAGGGGAGTTGGCAGTTTTAACTGATTGAGTTCTGCCTATAAGGTATGAATGGAACCGGTCAGTAGCTTGGGTGGAACGCCCCGCTGCAGAGAGCTTAGCAGGGAGAAGGGGGTGGGCTACAGTGTTGAAGGCTTTGGCCAGGTTGACAAAAATAGCAGAGGTGATCAGGCTCTCATCCATGCCAGAGAGAATGGAGTCAGTCAGCTTGAGAAGGGAGGAGGAGGAGGAGGAGGAGGTAGAGTGGAATTTGTGAAAGCCAGGCTGGAAAAGGGTGAAGAATGAGGATGAGTCGAGAAAAGGTGAAAGTTGAGAAAGCACGACATGTTCTTGGAGTTTAGCATGCGTAGGAAGTAGGGAGATAGGATGTAGTTTTCTGGAGTGGAGGAGTCACCACCTTTAAGGAGGGGAATGACTGGGGCATGCTTCCAAGAAACAGGGACAGAGGTGAGGGAGAAGAAGGGAGGCAAGAGGAAGAAGAATATTTCTTCATACTTACCATAATTTCCTTTTCTGTTAGCTCCAACACTGTCAATGGGTAATCATAACAACTGGGTATAGTGCAGCTCTACCAGGGCAAAGGCACAGCCCAAGCTTTAGAATGTTAGGCTCATGAGGATTCCAGGCAGCAGCAACTCCCTAGTCACTACTGACCTCGCAGTGCCATAGTAGCTACACATTTGCCTATATTATAACCAATTACCTATATGCAACATTCCTTAATACTGTAAACAAACACTGTCTTACCTTCCTAGCAGACATCGAGGAAGAAAATGCTCTCTATTGAACACAAGGTTTGGACGATTTGTTCCTCCCTATAGGAAAGGACAATCAGGCAGCAAAGCATGCTCCACACCAGACACATATATGGGGAACTCATTCTGACCGCACAGCGAGGCATAAATTCCAGGCAACACTACATTCAGTGAGACTACCTGCAACAAGGAATAAACACCATAAGGGAGCTACTCACATATTGTGGTAGCCACCCTCAGCGATAGTTATTCTAGCTAGGTTTTAACTATAAATAGCAGCCCGTACCCGAGTTATATCCCTTGTAACTTTTGTATAGTGCCTGGCAGCCCGATCCATTCTGAGTTCCCCCATGATGGTGACACGTCCCTGTGCTCAAGAACGTAATGACGTGTTACAGGGAGAGCGCAGGGGCACGCCCCATTGAAATGGATGGAGCTAGATTTTTCTTACATATTTATTTTTTAAGCTTTATGTTTATTCATTTTGTAAAAATAAACATACGGTCATGACACTGTCATTCAAATTACATAACCTGATAGCCATGAGAGTGCCACTCCTCTTAATACTCTCATTCGGTCTGTTAAATGAAAATAAGAGCCAACATTCAAGGGGATACTCAATATTTTAAGAAAACAGTAGTTGGTAATCCAGTTGTTGTAAAAAAAAGTCTATGAGCCACATGGTATATAAAGAAAAGTATCAAGTACACATTTGTAATTTCCAAATTCCTTCCCTACAATACGGAAATAATCACCATGCATATGCAAAGTAAATACACCGATTAGAGTTTTCACAAGAGAACCTATTGAGCTCAATTCTTGACAGAGTACTCCCCCTTAGTGCAAAAATAGCAGTTACATATGGCAATAGTGGGGAAACTTCTAAACATATTCAAGACAGTTAGGGCATTAATGAGGTAGGTATGTAATTAGAGACAGTTACATGACTCACATCTCAGTATTAGTATGCAGACCTACTGAAATCACAAAAAGTAGATTTAAGAACTTTTTAAATTGGTCGGTTGTAATATTTTTATTAATGATTGAAAGACCCCCCACATCCCATTACCACTACTGTCCCAAGGTTTCTCCATAAACGGTGAGGGCACTCAAGGAACATCTTCTTCTGATGAAGGATCGTCTATGCAGCCCATGATGCTTTGCATTGTGGGGGCAGGTGTGATTTTGTGTCTTCTTCAGTGTCTCTTCTATGAGATGGGGCATTTCTTTGACACCATTTGAGAATCTCTGCAGACTCCAAAAAGAGGAAAATTTTGTCTCTGTGTACTATCCTCAATTGCGTTGGGAAAATCAGGCCATATGGTATTCCTGCTTCGTGCACCACCGCCTTCATGTCATCAAACCTCTTCCTCCTCTGCCTGGTGGCATACGACAGGTCAGGGAAAAGTCTTATTTGGGTCCCATCATGAAGAAGAGTTTTCTCCCTCCTAGTCAAGGCCATGATGTAGTCCCGTGAGCCCACTCTATCAAGAACCATCACCACAGTGCACGTGGCTTCCGGATTTTCTTGACGGCCCTGAAAAGCAATTCTGAAGGCCTTCTGAATTTTTTTAGAGCATTGGAATCACCTCGGCTCCCAGCTGTTGTGTGAGCCACTCTCACAGGAATAGAGTCAGGTGGTCTACTCCACACCCTTTAGCTAGCCCCAGTATTCTAACATTTTGAGCTCTCAACTGACTTTCCAGCGTTTCCAGCCGAGAGCAGAGGTGCAAGTTCTCTTTGATTACTGAGGCCATGGCCCCCATGGCAGCATCCACCATTTTAGAAGCTGTCGCCGATGCTGCGGTAGCCAATTTAAGGGTGGATTCCAAAGTAGTGACCCGAGTGGTAAGGGAGTCAAACTTGTTTGAAAGTCCCACTACAGAGGAAATAAGATAATTTATTTTAACCCCCAAAGACTGAAGGGTCTCCTCTCCAGCTCATGCCTCGTGGTCGACTTCTCAGCCCTGCGCTGCTCTAGTAGTGGAAGCTCTCGGAGCCGTCTTTGCTCTAGCTCCATCTTCCGGCTACTTATCCTTACAAGGACTGCCCATATTATGCACTGATGTTTCCTCTACTGTTTTCTGTTGAATTTGTCTGGTTGTCAGTAGCAGAACTGCCAAAATAATTAAATATTCTGCCTGTAGTTATCAGAGCTCTAAGGCTCAGCGGACATATTGCTCGGGCTCCACAGCACCCCCCCTTTCATTTTTAAACTTAAGAATGGCCTCTTAGAGATTAATTAAGGTCACCAATCAATTAACAAGGCCCTTGTTAGTCAAGCAGTGACCTTCACTGAAAGGCCACTCTTGAGTCAGAGCATCCACTGCTTCTGCCTGTGAACACTGAAAATGACTGAAGAACCTTTGGATCTGAGCACTGTGGCCGGATGTGAACAAATCTATCTGCAGTCGACCTGACTGCTCAGGAGTTAGAACACCCCCATGTTCAACTATCACTCTCTGAGGTGAACATTTTCGCAACTTAGCCAGTTTGCCTAAATGTTCAACTCCGCTACCAGATGTACTGCTGACAGAGAGAGAAGATTCTCCTCCACCCATCTCAGGAGTACAGAGGCCTCTCGAAGCATCTCCCTGCTTTTTGTGCCTCCTTAGTTCTTTATGTATGCCACTGTGACAATGTTGACTGACCTCACTTTTACCGTGTTGTTTTGCAGCAGGGTTTGAAACTGAAGGAGAGCTAAATGGACCACCCGCATCACCAGAACATTTATGTGGAAGTGTTTTTCCTGTACTGACCACGTCCCCTGAGTGGGAAGTTGGTTCAAGACTGCCCCCCCAACCATGCAGACTGGCATCTGTTGTAAGAATTAACTCTGGGGGAAGTTCCAGCAGAACTCCCTGAGATACTGCACATTCACCCACCAAATCAGGGAGTGGTCAAGCTGAGGGGTGAGGGGAATCCTGGACTGACAATCCTCCGATGATGGACCCCAAGCTGTCAGCAACTCCAACTGAAGAGACTACATATGGAAGCGAGACCACAGGACTAAGTCCATTGCTGCCACCATGAGGCCTAGAATTCGTAGCAGACTGTGAGCAGAGGTCAATGACTGATTCCTGAACCACTGGATCTGAAAAAGGTCTCTTTCTGGGAAGGTGACAGATAAACCCTCCCTAGTTTTGTGTTGAAGATTGCACTCCGATTTTCCAAGGTCTGGGATGGCTCGAGAGAGCTCTTCTCCAGGTTCACTACCCAGCCATGTGACTCCAGGATCTCCAGAGTCCTGAGAAATGAACTCTCTGCCAGAGGCAAGGTCGGTGCATGAATGAGCAGGTCGTCCAGATAAGGATAGACATGATACCCCTGCTGCCGAAGCTGAGCCACCAGGACTATCAACACATTCGAGAAAACTCAAGGGGCTGTTGCAAGGTCAAATCGAAGTGCCCTGCACTAAAAATGCTGGCCCAGTATTGAGAACCTGAGATACTTCTGGTGAGAATGATGGATGAGTATGTGAAGGTAAGCATCTGTCAGATCTATTGAGGCTAAGAAGTCCCCCAGCTGAACGGCCTGGGTTATTGACCTCAGGGACTCTATCTTGAATGTTTTGTGGTGGACAAACTTGTTCAGATGCTTCAGATCCAGAATGTGCCTGAAACCTCCTGACTTCTTGGGAACTATGAAATAGATCGAATAGAACCCTTGACCTTGCTTGCTTGGTGGGACCGGTAGAATGGCTCCAATTTGAATGAGTTGGTGGGTCAGAGTCTCTGACACCACCTGGCATTTTCCCATGTGCTTGGAAACCTGGGATGGTAGAAAGCATCCCCTTGAGGGAACTGTTAAGAATTCTATTGCATAGCCCAGGTGAAAGATTTCCAGAACCCAGGCATCTGACATTGACTGGGCCCATCTTGAGAAGAATTCCTGAAGTCTTCCGCTAAAGAAAGGGTGGCAGTTATGGGCTCATGTACCATCATTGTGAGGCACCAGGCTTTTGTGCTGGTCCTCCTCCACGGAGCTTGGCAAAGGTTCCTCTGCTACCGTAACCTTTGTTACCTACATAGGCTCCTCTATTTCTTTAGTTACCAAAGTTCCAAAAGGGATGAACCCCCCCCTTAGGACTGCCTGTGCCAGCCACCGACTTAACCCCTTTGGACTACTGTGGTCTTACGCTGTTGTTTAAACACTGAGAGGTAGCCCTTTTTGTCCTAAAGATCCTTCAAGATAGACTCCAGGCTGGAACCAAACAAATAAGTCTTTGTTTTGTCATACGCTCTTGACTCTGGGTTCTTGCCCTGCGCTACCCTCTCGTATGTGTCTTGCTCTACAACTAAGGCCCATTTTTTTTTGGACCTGCTTCTCACATGTATAACCTACCTGTGATTGTTATAACTGACTGTATAACTTGGGCCACTTGGTCTGTATTATCAACTTTGTACCTTCGATTTTACCTGTGTATAATCCACTATACTTGTATGTTTGTGTGATGCTTGTTCAACTCTGTATCTGTGAAATTTGTTGCCTTCCCTGTAATCTGAGATGAGGAGCCTTTGCAAAACAGCCTGTGACTCAAAGGTTGTATTCCGATGAATTTAATAAATAAATAAATGGCAAATAAGCCTCCCTCAAAAGGAAGGTTAAACAGTTTCGCTTTTGCAGCTTGATCAGCAGCCCAATGTCTGAGCCACATGTCCCTCATGGCTGAAGCAATGTAGAAGGCCGAACGGGCTGACATGCACAAATTCTCCACTGTAGAATCACCACGAAAAGTGGAGGCCATGGCCACCAATTGCAAAATGCTTGCACCTTCCAAATCAGGCAGAATGAAACTGGCCAAGGTAGTGACCCAGATATTTAAGGATCTGGCAACAATAAAAGAAGCATAAAATGTATGAATGTTCGTGCCATTAGAGGCGAAAGCCCTCCTGCATGCAGTATCCATCTGCTCGTCATGTGAATCTGCTAGGGACAGAGAGCCTTCAATGGGAAGGGCAGTGTGTTTTACTGAATTACAGACGGTCTTGTCCGCCAGAGGATGGAGCTTCCCCCAAAAAAGGGAAATTCCGAGTTTTTGGCCTGGGAAGATTTTTCCTCTGATCCACACCTGCCCATTTTTGCTCAATAATTTGGTCACAGTGAACAAAACCTGGGAAACATTTTGGAGCAGAGCAGGCAGAACTGGACTGACATCCACCATCTCCATGGACTGCTCCTCCTTAAGCTGTAAGGATCTACAAGCCTCAGCTATCAAAAAGGACAAGGACTTATTGTCAAACAGGAGGAGGACTGATATCCTTGACTTGGGCTCCATCCATTCCCCTTCCCCTTCCTCCTCAGGTGGGACGTCCTCCTCATCAAAGAGCAATTTTTTTAGGTTAGGAGCTTCCACAAAATCCCGGAAATCCTCATCCTGGCCTTCTAAGAAGTAAGGGTTGGGGTCTGCTTGCACATTTCATTCTGCAGCCTTTTCTTGCTGTGATGCAACTGGACATGCCTGGATGGGCCACCAACCCCAATCTGAGGGGCCCGGTTTGGGGTTGAGTGTATCTGCTGGGATGTCCTGTGGAACATTGGGGCCCAAAAGCTCACCTAGGAGAAACACAAATAATTTTTGCAATTCTGCTTTGCCACTGCCTATAGAAGAACCAGGTGACCCCTCCCCAGCTTGGTGGACCGGCTGGGGGGAACTGTGAGAGAAATATTATGCTGAGCAACACAATGAGGGCAATAGGAATTCATGGGGGAGGGCCTTATCACCCTTTTATGGGTCTTACAATGTTTCATAGTCTCCAATAAGCCATGGTGCCAGGAATGAAAGCTACCACAGAAAAAACAAGGGCAAATATTTTAAACAATAATAATTAGCCCTATAGCTTGATGGGCTAAAAAGCTCTCCACTGAGCTTTGTACAGTAATTAGTGTGCCAAAATGTGCTAAATAGGTGTGCGTGCTCACTAGCGGGCTGCGCAGGACGTTAGTGCACTAGCATGGGCATGCGCACACCAGTAAGTGCACAAGCGCAAAAGCGCAATGTAAAAGATAGGCAATTGCACTGCACAAATGCACCTAGCACTGTGCAAGCATGCACACAACAGGCAAGTGTGTAAAACAATGGCGGGAAAACGGCCTGATGGAGAAGCACACGCCAGCCCTAATGGTGGCTGCGCAAACAGAAAAACAAAGGTCTGTGGAGAAAAAACACACCAAAAAAACTCTGAGGTACCCACATTTCACACAATAGCTGCACAAGTTCATAAAACACAGAACCTGAGGCTGTGGGTGGGGGGGGGACCGATGCCAGTGCCGAAGGACCCCCACAGACACACTACACTCCCAAAACAAATAAAATTTGTACCTACCTGTGGCACCTTTTTTCTTTCTTTTTTTTTTTAAATGGAGACCATTAAAAAACACCCTAACAAGGCAGAATTGGCTCCCAATCCACACAATGAATGAGAAAAAAGACAGGTTAGTCAGTTTGAAAGTTGCAGCTTAACAGGCATGATTTTAATTTATGGGTGCTCCCTGAAAATAGGCAGCCCCATCCTGCTATGCAGAATTGCAGCCCCACAAGAAGTCTTGAAATCTTGAAACTTGAAAATCTTGAGAGAAGATAAAAGTACAGTAGTTCTGTCCCCTTCAAATGGCACAGCTAAACTGGGGAGTTGCTGCCACTTGAAATTCTCATGTGCCCAACATTCTTAAAGCTTGGGCTGTGCCATTCCCCTGGTAGGGGTGCACTATACCCTATACCCAGCTGTTAAGATCACTCATTGACAATGTGTGGAGCGCTACAGAAAGACAGATGGCAGGGGCAGAGAGGTGAAGGAGTTTAGGGTTCAGCCCATCCAGACTGTTGCCCTTAAGGGGGTTTACAGACAGGAGGGCCTTGAGGCTAACAGCTGGTGTGACAAGAGAGAAGGAGAAAGGGGGAGATGGGGAGGGCTGGGCATAGGTGGAGGACACTGAACCACGCAACAAGTGTAACTTAAAACTATAGTGAATACAGCATCGCGCGCTATACTGTAACGGTGCTAGGCTACTTTTTTCACGTGTTTGGTGTCGAGCTAGGTTTTGTCGAGTTTCTTTAAGTGGGGGCTTTGCCCCACACCTGTCTTTCCAACATGGGGGTATGGGGGGAGCAAAAGCACTAGCTCAACTAGTTGCGTGTTTGCTGTTCATTTAGGTTTTGTCTGAGCTGGGGGGCTCCACCCCACACCCTCCCTTGTTTTTTTTAACATGGTGGTGTGTGGGGTGAAGCCCCCAACTCAAATAAACTAATTTTAATAAAATAAACCAAAACATGTAACTGTAAAGCGTCAAGACGTGGGTCCGATATTTTCCACCACATCGGTACACTACTCTAATAGCATAGGTCTGTGGTGGGTCCGATGTTCTCCACCTAAGCCAAGGGCTGGAGGGGGTAAGTGGGAGGGGGGAGGGTTGGGGGTAAAGAAGAGAGAAGGGAAGGAGCATAGGAGGTGAAGAAGTCATTGAATTCAGCAGTGACAGAAGAGGGGTCAGAGATGGTGGTGTCCCTCACCTTGAGGACCAGGAAAGATGACTGGGTTGGGGGTGAGAAGAAAGAGTGTATAACTTCCAAAACTTTGATGGGTAGTTAATATTGTTTTGGAAGGTGGCAGAAAAGTACTCTGCATTAGCATGTTTGGTGGCTTTGGTGCAGGCATTATGCAAGCTCGATATCTGTGATAGCAGGGGAGCCTGAGGACTTGTGAGCCTTCCATGCCAGATCCCGTGCATGCAGGCAGGCCAGCAGTTCGACAGAGACCCAAGGGAGATGAGAACCTCATACCCTGGTTTTCCTGAGGGGGGGGCATATAGCCAGGAAATGGGAATTGAAGAAATTTAGTGTTGAGTCAATGGAGCCGGCAACAGAGGTGGGTGACCAGTCAGTTGCTACTAAATCCTTATGGAGGGAGAACAGGTCCAAAGACCATAAGGATCGAACCAGGAAGAGTTTGGGCAGGGTTTTGGGTCTGTGAACTTGGTGTACACAGTAGACCATGGGGTGGTCACTGAGGGCATCCAGGAGGGTGCCTGACGCAATAATAATGTGTGGGTGGGAGGCAAGGGCCCAGTGCAAAAGGGTGTGGTTTGGGGATTTATGTTTGAGGCAGTTAGGATCAGAGACTAGTTGGGTTGGGTTGAGGTATTTTATGTTATTGCAGAATTTGGATAGCGAGGAAGAGAGCCAATCTTTGTTAAAGTCCCCAAGGATGAGAAGTTCACCAGTAGAAGAATGAGAGGAGATGGTGAAGAGGAGTTCAGTGATTGTCAAGGAAGGCAGGCTGGACAATAGACACCGGCCACGAAGATGGGGAGGGAGAGAGAATTTGATGAGAAGAAGTTTGTGGGCAGAGGGGGAGGAGATACAGAGTATAGGGACGAACTGAATGGCAGAGGTGAGATAAACAGCAACTCTGCCATCTCTAGAGGCTCAGTCATGTCGGGTAAGTAAGTAACCAGGGATGGCAACTGCAGAGTCCAGAATTTTAATAAAAGCAAGCACTTTGGAGTATCACATAACGTATGCTCGCTCCTTATTTTGTTGCAACTTTGAGCAGCTCATATTGAATATCACTGCACTGTTGTTGCAGTTTCATAGATGCCAGCTACCTCTCATTTAAGTAAGGAAAAATTGGCAAACTGGGTGGGTCAAGTGGTCCTTAGCTGCTGTCAAATTCTATGTTTTTGTGTTACCCTGCATACCATACCCAGGTATCTTTAAACACAGAAACATAGAAATCGACAGCAGATTAGGACCTCTAAGCCCATCCAGTATGCCCATTTTCCCTATCTACTGCAAAAGCCGCAGACCCTATTTGATCTCCGGCTTTACTGTCTCATTTCTATCGCGGGGTTTCCCTATGCCTGTCCCATACAGTTTTGAATTTCCCCACTGTGTTTGCCCCCACCACGTTCACTGGGGGTCTGTTCCACACATCCACTACCCTTTCCATGAAGAAATACTTCCTCACGTTACCCCTTAGTCTACCCCTTTCAACCCCATGGATGAAGTCACACACAAACCAGCTACTCCTGTCTTTATAAAAAATAATTACTAAACACTGGTTATCTAAATATAAAAGCAGAAAACAGGTATACACAATATTTACATGTAATCCATATAGACAGTAAGCAGAACAGGATTTAGAAAATAAAGACAGCACAACTGAGCAGATACACAAATGGTTATCTTCCTACTGTAACAGTTACAGTGTTTGCTTAACTCCCTATGCACACTACACTGTTACCTCAGTCTTTTCTGCAGCGGCATGGCCTAGCCCCCTCCTTCCAATAGTTCACACAGAATTCCCAGTGAAAGTAGAAAGAGTCTACTGTGTTGGTCCCTTTTAAAACCCCCTCCATCTCCCTTCAGAGCTGCAGTAGAGTGTAAGATTCTGTGACTGCACATTTCCTGTAGCAGTTATCTGATTAACTGAAACTGATTTCAGGCCCAATTCCGTGTTCCCTCTCTGACTCAATACTATGTTGCCAAGGCCAGCTAGACAAGCCATTTCCTCTTGAAGGTCATTTAACATGATGAAAAAATCAGTCATGACCTTCCTCTCCATCTCTAAGAGAATTAGGACCAGTCTGTTCATGTGAAAATGCCTCTTCCTTCTCAAGGTTGCCGTACACAATGGGCTTTCACACCAACTGTAGCCTTGCTGCTGGTCAGGTTTTACATACCCCGACCAGGATTGTATCAAACATCAAAAAATTCCATTACTATACAGAAAATAATTTGGGCAGCCCAGTAAACAACATAATACCAAGCACACTCACAGTGCTACTTACACGGATCATTGATGGGGAAAAAACACAAGATGGTGGCGGTAAAACTAAGCATATTTAGCACTCCACCCCTTACTGTTATGTGTGCTTCTTGGCTTGGCCCATAGTTACTGTAAATGGACACCCCCCAAAGGAGCAGATCAGTATAAAGCATCACTGAAGTCTGCCCCCCAATTACTGATTTTCTACCATTCTCTGCTTTTGCTCCTAATACATTACCTCGTAGTTTTCCCATTTTAAAAAGACAAACTGGCCCATTCTGCGGCTGTTTGTGTCAATGCCTATGCTAGCCTCATTAAAGTGGCCACTCTCCAGGCTGACTGTAGTAACTGATCATCAGATATCTAGTTTGGCCGCAGAGCAGCTGGGGAAATTTTCTTTTCTGGTGGGGGTTTATTTTTTATTCACAGCTGCGGCTGGGAAAGAACAGTGGGGGGGTGAAAGAGCATTCAGAGGGTGGAAGTGGGAGGGTCATTGTTTTATATACACAATGGGCCAGAAATGGAGGGTGTGGGTAGGGAAGCATGGATAAGGAGGGAGTGGGAGAATTTTTACTCACACGGGGCCAGGAACAGAAGGTGGGGGTGGAAAAGCATGGACAAGGAGGGAGTTTTTTTGTTGCTTACACGGGGGGCAGGAATAGAGTGCGGGGGTGTGAAAGCATGGAGAGGTAGAGAGTGGGAGTTGTTTTTTTTTACCGCACAGACAGAAACTGCACTAACAGGGAAGGCGGGGTGGGTGCAGTCAAAACAGACACTGTCAGCACAACCACAGAACACTGCACTCTGTTAGCTTTTAACAGAGGCAAAAAAGATGTGCACTTACTGAAAAAATTCACAAAAAGTCACAAGCCATCCAGTTATGTATGAGACTACCTCGGCGCTTCACGTCAAAAACGAGAAGCTTCGTCAGGAGGAGGGGGTCACACCACTGAGATGCTCATTTTATTCCCATGTCTTAGAGAGACATTGATCAATTTCATTTACCATTAACACATTTAATGTGAAGTCAACAGTGCAAATGAGCAACAATGACATTAAAACCCATTATAAACAAGACTGCACCACATTTGTATATATGAAACTCCCAAAAGTGCAAATAAGTGTTATAAAAATACAGACCCACATTATGTTAGCAGCAAAAATCAAATATATTAATCACTGACTCCAGGAATAACAGCACTTGTATCTATCCCAAGCCAATAATCACAGCAGCTAAAAAGTGAAGTGCCTAAGGAATAATAAATGCTCAATATTCATTTAAAGGCTGCATCTGGAGTCAGGTAAAGGATTTGTCCTTTCATTCATTAACCTACAGCTTACCAAGGGAACAAACTTGAAATTATTAAATCCATTACATCTTGACTGTTCTTTTTCTAATAATCAGGACCATGACATATACAGTTTTTTTTACTTACACTGGGGGACCAGGAATGAGTGTGGGGGTGGAAGAGCCTGGAGAAAGAGGTAGCGGGAGGTGTTTTTTTTTTTTTGCTTACACCAGGAGCAAGGAATGGAGGGCGGGCTGGAAGAGCATGGAGGAGGAGGGAGGGAGTGAGAGATTTTTTTGTATGCTTATGTACACCTGGGGCCAGGAACAGAAGGTGGGAGTGGGAGAGCATTGAAAAAGAATTTTTTTATGTACAACAGGGGCCAGGAACAGAAGGTGGGGGTGGGACAGCATGGAGAAGGAAGGAGTGGGAGTTTTTTTATTTACACCCGAGATCAGGAATGGAGGGTGGGGGTAAAAGAGCTTGCAGAGGGAGGGAGTAGGAGGTTCATTTCTTTACTCGCACTGGGGCCTGGGGAGAGATGGGGATGGGAGAGCACATGGAGAGAGGGAGCCAGGGGTTATTCTTTTTTTTTTTGTTACTAACACTGGTGTTGGAAACAGAGCATGGGGGTGGGGGTGCCCACAGAAGGAGGGTGGGAGTGGGAGGTTTATTTACTCTAGGGCCAGGAATGGAGGGCGGAGGTGGGACAGCACACACAGGGAGGGAGCTGGGGTTGTTTTTTTTTTATTTTTTTTATTTACACCACTTAAATCTAGCAGCTGTGTGCCCTCCAGGTCCAACTGCAGGCAGGTGGCCAGAGAAGAGTGGCGAAATATGGATGGTGCAGTGAAGAAAAGATCATGGGGCGGAAGGGATCTGCAGCAGTGGGTGGAACTATATTTCAATGTTGTGGAGGTCATGGAGAACAGTTCAAGACAGTAGAGGGATGGAGCTGGCAACAGAAAAAGAAAAGGAAGACCAGAGCGATCTGAAGCATACTAAGTAAGTTATCTGATTCCATTACAGATGCTGAACATAGTATGCAGTGGATCTGCTTCCATCTTCCTATGTTCTCTCCTGAATGCATTATGTCATGCATGGCTGCACTATGCAACCATAATGAGCACTCTATGGGCATGCATGTATACATACACACACACACACACAAACACACCGCCACTTGTTTGTTTCGGCAATTACTATTGAAAAGCAACAAAAACATTTTTATACAATTCTTTGCATTGTTCACAATAAGTTCCAATGATATAGTATAAGTTAAAAAACAGGGCCCACATATTCAAAAGAGATGCCCTGCCCAAAATGGAGATGCATGTTGCATCTCAGAAAATGCGCAGAAGCACGATATTCAAAAGGGAGAGATGCGTCACGTATTTCCGAATGTGAGATCGCTCAGAAATAATGTATGCAGTGCAAAAAAAGGGGGCAGGTACATGAACATGCCACGCATCTGTATATTCAGCCAAAATGCATGGCGCATCTGCTACTACAGATATGTGCCACGCAAAGTTAGGCAGATAAAAGGATGGCCTAATGGGGCCAGCCACCCACAGGAAGGCCGCGGAACTGCAGGCAGGCCATCCTGAGACAGCCTTTGGAGGTGCACCAGGACGTGCTTCGGGCACCCATATGCAACAGTCATGCCAGGATAGAAGTACCCAAAGCCACAGGTGCCGGCGCACCACAGGAACTGCCCAGTGAGCCATCCCCCACACTGCACCCAGGACATAGACACCCAGCTGCCACATGACAGTGTGCAGTTGGGTGCCCCCTTAGCACACCAGTGGAGCAGAAGGTCACAGTGCAGCACATGTACCAGGGGCTATGTCCTGCACCCATGTGGCCTGCGGGTTACCACCCACGGCATGCACCCAGTGTGATGTCTGGGGCAACGGTACCCAAGTTGCCTGGTGGAACGAGTGGCAGTCTGGCACAGGCCAGAGACTGACCTGTGGCACACACTCTCATGGTGGTACACCACAGGAGCACACAGGTGGGGCCTACCCACTCGGGTACCTGGTCATCCTCTGCACACTGCCATTCCTTGCAGTTCACACCATGTTCCTCTCATAAGGGTGTGTGTGGGGTACTGCAGGTGACCGTACGCTGTATACAGAGCTGGTGTATCACATGCATGTGGTATACTGATCAGACTGTGTCATCCTGTGCCCTCCCCTGTTGCTTGTCCAAGTGGACCCCTGTGGCCACTGTTCAGGTGGGCCCCCTATACTCCAGTCCAACCCTGTACATGGCTATTGGTAACAGCACTGTACCCAGGCCAATGCAGTTCACCCACACACACACACACACACACACAAACATTCCATCACACCTGCCTGCTAGGCTGCAGTACTTCCTGTTCACCTTTGTGGGGTGGTGGGGCAGTGCTGCAAAGCTGGAACTGCACATGCCTGGGGTATGCAAATGGCCTGAATACATTCCAGTAATAAGCTGGGCATGTGGGGAATGGGCTCAGAATGTGCAATGCAGTCATTTGCATATCCAGGCTGAATATTGCAATTTCACGCACCACACATGTGACCGCCTATCATACATTTCTCTATGTTCGGCATAGGGCTCTGGTCACCTGCCGCACCAAGCATCTCCCACTGCACGATCATGCATGTTTGGGATATTCAGCCAGACATGTGCGATCGCATCTCATAGTGCATTTTCTGAATATGCCATTATTTGGTACTGGCGCATCTCAGTCATGCGGTGCAGGCACTTGCACAATGCA
The DNA here is from genome assembly GCA_016271365.2 of Neoceratodus forsteri. Classification (NCBI taxonomy): domain Eukaryota; kingdom Metazoa; phylum Chordata; order Ceratodontiformes; family Ceratodontidae; genus Neoceratodus; species Neoceratodus forsteri. Next base: position 340,666,784 of record JADMNL010000024.1, read on the forward strand.
ACCTGGGACTTTTGAATATGGGGCCCACAGCCTTTAAAAAATACATTAGCAGATGCCTTATAGAAATAATGGGTTGCCATGCACATAAACCCACAGAAATCCTACAGTACTAGAGGGAGCTCTTCTCCCCATTGACTATACAGTGACCAATTTTGCAAATCTGGCTCTCAAATGTAAACAAGGGAATGCTAATGCCTGCTATTACAGTGCAGACATTCCAGCACACTAGCATCAGCTTTTTCAGTAGAATTGCCTCTTTTTAACTACTGCAAGCAATTACGGGAACTTGAAACACTCCATTCTCTTTGACCTGCAGTGCAAAACAGGTTGACTATGAATCGTTAGGCTCATCTCGGCTTTTAGCATTATGGCATGCTTAAGGACTTAAATTTTGTTCATTTGGAAATTAGTTTTAATCCCTGAAGCCCCTGCATTTGTTATGTTGACAGCAACTACCAAAAAGGAACTACAACTTGGTTACTACAGCACTGGATGGACTTCTCTAATCTCAACTAAAGCAGTAAAAAAAAAAAAAAAAAAACATAGATGACAACTCAGTATAGAGGTACTGGGACATGCATGTTAAAAGAACACTTTAGCACCTACATTTTTAGCTACCAGCATTCCCTTGTCTGAATAATGCAGTCATCATTTTATCACGTACAACCTGAGCTGCAAGAAAGGATGGTTATAAATTCTTTGTGATTGTGTGAGACGTAAAACATATCAGAGTTCATGTAAATTTCATTACTCGGGACATTATATCTTGCAGTCCCAGATGCACATTGTATTAAACATAGCACAACTGTTAGTGGAGGTTCATGCTTTTATTCACATGGGGGGGGCTGGGAACGGAGGGTGGGGTGGGAGTGCAAGCAGAGGGAACAGGAGATTTATTTTTCCTGCACATCAGTGGCCAGGAACGGAGGATGGGGGTGGCAGTGCACACAGAGGGAGGGAGCATGAGTTTTTTTTTTTTTCTTTACACTGCTTGGATTTAGCAACTGTGCAATGCCACGTCTCAGCTGCAGGCAGGCAGATGGCTAGAGATGGGCAGCAAAATGTGGATGGGGCGGTGGAAAGGCGATCGGGAGGTGGGTGGGATCTATGGCAGCGGCTGAGATGTACAACAGTGAGTGGAACTATTTTAAATGTGGAAGGGGACCACAGGAACAAACAAAGATGGTGGAGGGGTGAAGCTGGCAACAGAAAAGGAAGAGCGGAATGATCCAATGCATACTGCAGATGCTAAAGCAGCAGTGCAATGAAAAATGTTGTACCCCAAAAAATCTAGTTTCAGCTATGATTAAGAAAAATATTAGCATACCTGTATAATATGCTTGTCTTGGTGCCTCTTAAGCTGTGCAGCATAAATCTTTTTTTTTTTTTCTCAATCCTAACCCTTGCTAGGTCTACAATGCCGTTTCTATGGAAAATGTGACGGCCATCTTTTTTCTTGAGAAAAAATTAAATTTAAACATTTATAAAATACTTAAATTTTGGATGAATTAGAAAATTGTACCACCAAATAAAACTAGAAAATGCATGGAATCTTTTACAGTGCAAACAAGGTAGGGTCAAATTTTTTTGTACAGTTTTGTTGCACTGCTGCTTTAAACATAGTATGCATCGGTTCTGCTTCCACCTTCTGATTTTTTCTCCTGAATGCATTATATAATACACAGCTACATTATTCTCAGTTACTAGGGGTGGCAGCACAAAACAAAAGGAAAACTGACTGCACTGACTGGGGCCAGATGGGGTGCACCCCAGGGTCCTTAAAGAACTAAGAGAGGTGGTGGCTGAACCTCTGGCTATCCTGTTTAGCCGATCACTGGAAACAGGGGAGGTACCCAAAGACTGGAGGACAGCAGATGTAGTCCCCTTATACAAAAGTGGGAACAAAGAGGAAGCAGGGAGCTACAGACCAGTCAGCCTCACCTCGGTAGTGGGGAAGATCATGGAAGCACTACTGAAGGAGAGATTGGTGGAACATCTGGTTGTCAATGGACTACAGGACCCAAGGCAGCATGGTTTCACCAGGGGGAGGTCATGTCAGACCAACCTCGTTGAATTTTTTGACTGGGTGACTAGGGAAGTGGATCAGGGGAGGGCAGTGGACATGGCCTATCTGGACTTCAGCAAGGCTTTGACACTGTGCCACATAGAAGACTATTACACAAACTGGGGAATATGGGTGTGGGCAGGACAGTAGTGTGGTGGGTAGGTAACTGGCTGGGTGGCAGGACACAGAGGGTGGTGGTAAATGGCTGTCACTCCACAGAGGGAAGAGTGACCAGTGGGGTACCACAGGGGTCAGTGCTGGGACCGGTCCTATTCAACATCTTCATCAGTGACATGGCGCAGAACCTAGAAGGCAGAATTTCACTGTTCGCTGATGACACAAAGCTCTGTAACAGAGTAGACATACCAGAGGGTGTAGACAGAATGAGAAGCGACCTGCAGAAACTTGAAGAATGGTCAGGGGTTTGGCAGTTGAAATTCAATGCAAAGAAGTGCAAGATAATGCATATGGGGCACAAAAACCCTGGCACAATATATCAGTTGGGGTGAGGATATAGCATGCACCAAGCAGGAAAGGGATCTTGGGTTATCATCTCTGATGACCTCAAGGTAAGAAACAGTGTGACAAGGCAGCAGGTAAAGCAAATAGGATGCTGGGATGTAGGCAGGGGCATCACCAGCAGGAAAAGGGGAGGTCAATTCCGCCATACAAGACACTAGTGAGGTCCCACCTGGAGTACAGTGTACAGTTCTGGAGACCATACCTATGTAAGGACATAGACAGGGTAGAGAAGGGTTCAGAGAGGGCAACAAAGATGGTGCATGGATTGCATCACAAGTCCTATGAAGACAGGTTGAAGGAACTGAACATGTACTCCCTGGAGAGAGGAAGGAGAGAGGGATATGATAGAGACATACAAGTATCTTACAGGGAGGAACAGGGTGCAGGAAAACACTATTTTTAAGCGAAAAATATGTTCCAGGACTAGGGCATGGGATGAAGTTGGAGGAGGGACGATTCAGAGGAAACATGAGAAAGAATTTCTTCACAGAGCAGGGTGGTGGACAAGTGGAACACCCTGCCAGAGGAAGTGGTGGGGGCTGAAACAATCACAGGATTTAAGAATGCATGGGATAGACATAAAGGAATTCTGGAGGTCAGGGGTAAGGGGCAACAGACTTCTAGGAAAACAAATGGAACTTACAAGCTCAAATGGGCAGACTGGGTGGGCCATAGGCCCTTATCTGCCGACACTGTCTATGTATCTATGTACCTTTGTGCAGTCACCTGTGAGTGCTATACACAATAGTAAGCATTTGTCCCAGGAGCGGAGGAGTTCCCCATGCAAGAGTACTCACCGCAGATTGCTGATCAAGGTGTTACAGGGTGCAAATAGATAACATACTGCCTTGCAGCATGACATTGCACCAGTCACATAGTGCAATGCTATGCTACGATGTAGTCACCCGGGGTCATGAAAAAGGAATCCCACCTGGAACTCTCCCTCCCACTTAATCCCCTCTGCTTTATAGGCCCCTGTGGGTCTTTCACTCCTTGGGCAGGTGGGCAAATGTTCTGGGGGTCCAGTGACCCCCTTCACCCATTCCCCTGGCAGTGTAGCTCCATATTAGTCCAGTGGCACCCCCCAGTCCATCATTATGTCCAATGATCCGTGTTCCCCCCCAATATTGTCTATTGGCTTTTTCCACAGTGCCTGGTTTAACAAGTGGTAACTCTGGGGCTTGCAGAAGGCTGTGACCTGGCTTCAAGGGATTGTCATACGTTTAGGAATGTCCCTGTGGTGTATCTGCATACTAACTCATGCCCCCTTTCCTTCATGGTTTCAATGTCATTTGCAACTACGCCAAGGGGCTGTGACCTATGTTGGGCACAGTATAATGGGACTGCAAAGTCATTGACATTGCTAAGTGGTCGCAATGACCACATAGTACCACCAACAGTGACTCAGAATGTTTCCATAAGTCTTTACAAACAATTTGAGATTTCTGATAGTGGGAGCAACTTTCACTTAGTCTGGCTATGTCATTTCCATGTTTGATGCTTTGTGTAGGATTAGGATGGGTAAAAATGTCGTTAAACTCCGTTATTTCCTTTGGAAGTTGCATAACAGATTGTGAAAATTACTTCTGCTGATAAGAAGCCTTCCTGGAGGGGTGGGTGTGTAGATGTCTCCTAACCTCACTGTAGGGAACTGGGGTATTATTTTTTAAAAAGCCGGGATGTCCAAAATTAAAAGCAAAATTCCAGCAACATGAGCCATCAAACAAAAAACACTCTAGTATGTAGAATCAGTATAAAAAGAAAGTTAAATATATATTGGATGGCACTGAAGCAGACCACAGCAACTGCTCAGTTGAGGTCATGTCTGTTATTCATCTCTGTGGTCTAACCAATGATTATGTACAGGATGTGTGTCAACTCCAATTCAGAGAAAACAAAAGCCTTTCTATGGGCAGCCAGCAGAGCAATATTTATTTAGTTTTTGCTGACCATGAAAGGAGAGCTAGACAATGCTACCTATTGTCAGCCTTGTCCAAGGGTGGGTGGTGGGGGGGAGCAGATGCAAACCCACTATAATTGAACCAGATTAAGCTGCTGGTTCTATTACAGTGACTGGGGGAAATGTGGCAAGGGACTCTGGAGAAATTCCTACCCTCTTTTCAGGTAGTGCCATGTCATCTTTAATGCTCATCTGAACAACCATCAGAAAAATCAGATAGCACCTTGGTTCAACATTTCACCTGAAGGATGCCCCCCCCCCCCTTACAGTACAGCACCCCCAAAGTACTGCACTTGGATACTAGCCTTTATGGTATGAGTCCAATCATGGTCTGAGACTAGAACCCATGACCTTCTGACCCAGAGGCAAGTGTGCTACAAACTGAGCTATACTTACACTAGACAATGGGTTGAAGAAGGTAGGCATTCAGGGGGCAGGTGTGCATGCCTGCTGTTTTTTTTTTTTACAGTTTATCCCAGAAAGCCGAACTGAGATGCAATACCTTACTTTCACTCAGAAGGATCTGTTTTTTCAATCAGGTTTTTTCTCCCATCCACTCCACCCATCCACCCCTCCTCTGGCACTCAGCAACCACCCAGCCCCATCAATAACCAATCTGGATACTGCATGCCCCCCCCTCCCCCCAGGAGACTCTGGGGGAATACTACCCCCTCCCAAAGATGAATAGGATTTGAACGGTAGCATGCTGCATGGCATGCAGCCTGAATGTGCAGAGGGATATCATTAAACTGTGTCGTTTTTTTCCCACTCTTCCCTCTCTCCATCTGAGATGTCACACAGCCTATGGGAGGCCATGCTCACGAGTAGTCTCACGAGCACTCGTGGGGTATGAGAACCACAAACCAAAGGTGAGCAGCTCTGTAGCCTAAGGATATAAGTGAGACCACTGTTACAACCGTTAAAGTGGTCTACATGGCTGTATTAATATATTATTGATCCAGACTTTCCAGGGCAGCTGCGCATGAGACACTCTTATCAGAATAAGATTTTTTCATGCGCAGAGCAAAGAAGCACTCCGGTTAGTCTGGACCACTCCCTTGATCCGTAATGCTTTCAGCAGCACTTTCACAGACCCAGATGCTTGTTGCCAGCTCTCGAGCCTGCTCCTGAACCTAGATCACTGACATGGAAGCTCAGCACGCTATGCTATGGCTAGATCATTGGATGGCCCCGGTAAGATCCTTCCCCCCAATTATTTATTCTCCTTGGCCAGGACAGGCGGGGCTCCCTTCAGCTCTGCCCCGCCGACCCTCAGTGTCCTGCAGTTCCCTGGGACTCACCTGAAAGCCTGGCACCCCACAGACTGTCCCTCATGGCAGGGTCAGGAGGGGGAGGGCCATCTTCTCTCCCCCGAAGTCCCACATCCAGTCGTTGGCCTCCAGGGCTCTTGTGGTGCGGCAGTCGGGGGATCAGCAGGCAGGCAAGCATTATTTATGCCTATCCTGCCATCATTTTACCTCCAGAATTTTAGTCCCCTTCCCCATGCTGGGGCACGCTCGTGAGCATGGGCACGTGGAGGCATGCACATACCACAAAGTTCCACAGCCCTCCCTCCCTTCTACTGCCCTCCTTGACCAGCAATACCCATGGCCTCCACCAGGTGGCAGTCATTTGGCGGAGCATACAGGTCCTCTCCCCAGGGACAGGAGAGCAGCCATTGGGCGCTCAATTCTCTCCCACCCCGGCTGACCTCCAGCAACCAACGCTCGTTGCCAAACATGGGCTGCTGGCATGGCAGGAGATAAGGCACTTGTGGTGCCTCAGCCCTCTAAGCCACTGGACCAGCTAAGATCCTTTCTTTTATTCACATTTACTGCAGGTTAGGCTGAAGCCCTGTGAGGTTAAAGGGAAACCCCTATAACACTTCAAAGTGCAGCAGCTGCTGCAAGAAGCACTTGATGGAGCTTTTTTTTTTGGCATCAAGAAATTTTACCTGTAGCCTGCTGCTTCCAGTTTTAATTAAAAAGACCCTTTCCGTCCTAATGGTTCCAGAACCCGGACAACCATCTTTGACTGTAGGCAGTTTCCTCCGTGAAGGTTATGCTAATGAGAGTTACCAGCTCTGCCATTAGTTGGTAGTCCTCACTAGCATAACCTTCATGGGGAAGCCACCAAGCGGTGGTGTGAGGTGATCAGATCGCGGTTCTGCAATCATTAAGGAGGAAATAGGGCTTAGGGGGAGTGCTAGGAAATATTTTTTCATGGAGAGGGTGTTGCATCCATGGAACAGCCTACCAGTGGAGGTGGTGGAAGTGAAAACAGTACAGGGATTCAAAAGTACATGGGATAAGTATAAAGACACCCTGCTGTACAGCAGAGCGGGGGAAAGGCAGTCCAGATAAGAGCAGGGATTGCCAAACCAAGTAGGGAAATGGGCAGACTAGATGGGCTGTATGGTCCTTATCTGCTGACAGATTCTACATTTCTATGTTTCTATTAAGACTGAGTGGGTCTTTTTAATTAAAACTGGAAAGCAGCAGGTAAAATAAAAATTTCTGTTGATGCCAAAAGCCGTAATTGGGCATTTCTGCTGCAGCTGCTGCATTTTGCAGCATTATAAGAGTTTCCCTTTAACTGACTTACTCAGGGTCAAACAGCAAGTAAATGACTTTGGTGGAATTTGAATTCCCAACTCAGTGTTCGAGCTACTAGACCATGCTGCCTAACATATGTTTAGTCACATAATTTCTCCTAATAATCCCCCCTTATAATCTGCAGATGGACTGGCTGCAGTATTAGAAGCTAATCAAGATCTGTAAGTCAGCAAATTGTCCATCGGCAGCTGTAAGGGCTTTAGACTGCTGCAGTAAGAAATAAAGTGCTTTGATTTGTTGCTACAGTATGTGTTTTTTTGAGGAATTGTTTTATTTAATTTATTTATTTGTCATCTCAGAGTTATACCTTTGAGCTAAAAGATCTTTTACATAGGTTCCACATCAGGTAAGGTTCAAACAATTGGTACACACAGAATAAAAAACATAAGGTATAGACATACTGTACTGTAGTCAAGTACAACACATAATTTACAATCGTTGGTGAAATCCTGTGGTTACAAAGAGGAAAAAGCTATACAAAATGAAACTATACTATATACAAGAAGCAAATGCATTAGTTCACATGATGACGTACAGACAGTATCTATGACAGCTTTGATAAGCTATGAGCACAGGGATCACAGGACTAGTGCGGTGAGGAGAGGTGAAGATGGTAGACAGTGCAGCAGTCAGGGCTGACTATGACAAGGGGTAAATGGGGAGGGGGCTGGGGGTAGGGGTAGAAAAATATGGCGCAGTCAGAGGTGTCCTGGTCAGTGATTATTGGGGAGGGTGAGCAAGGGGAGTTTGAAGGGGACGGTGAGAGAAGAGACAATTACGGGGGGGGATGAGTAGTGACAAGGGGTGAGGGTTGGGAAGAAAGGGAAACATGAGGGAGTAAGAGGATATGGGAGGAATGACTGAAGAAAAAGGGGAAAGGGGAATGGGTGGGCAGGGAGTGGAGAGGCAGAAGGGGGGGTGGCGGGAGGTTAGAACCTGTAGTCACAGGAGTTGAGTACTGTCAGGTGTTTGAGTAGGGATTTCTTGAAAGTTGCAAGTTTAGGCACATTTATTACTTCTGGGGGTAGTTCATTGAGCCAGGCGGGTGTCTTGTAAGTGTAGGATCTCTGTGCAAGTTCCATGTGATGGAAAAAGATATGTAGAGCATTTTGTGTTTTTCTAAGACCTAACGGTTGAAGCACGGGGCAACTGGCTGAGAAACCCTGTATCTGTTGTGTGTTCCATTTTGGAATAAAATTGATATTTTGCAGTAACCTTGCTTGTGTGTGTGTGTGTGTGTGTGTGTGTGTGTGTGTGTGTGTGTGTGTGTGTGTGTACTGGAGCACAGCCTCTTCTGGACCTACTGATCACTCAGCGAGTCTGCATGGATTACGGTATCTGTGATGCACTCTGGATGGTTTGTAAGGACCCAGTTGATCAGTGTCTTAGTGCCCATCCAGTAATTAATCCTGGTCAGGGCTTCAATCATTTGGGAGATGCCAAGGCTAGAGATGGCATCCTTGTAGGGGGCAGCTTCATTCGATAACCAGTTAATGTTAAAGTCCCCCAGAAATACTTTTTCCCTGTTGTGTGTCAGGTCAGTAAGGAAGTCGATCAATTTGTTGAAGCCAAGTATTTGAGCTCTAGGAGGTATGTATACTGATACAATGGTGACAGATTTGTTTTGGTTCCCAAGTAATAACTTAATTGCTAGGATCTGGATCTCCTTGGCAAAGTCAATTTAGGGGCGTGCATGAGCTTGGACGTGGTTTTTAATATAGATGAGACAGCCACCCCCCTTTTTTGCCCATTCTGTCACGCCTGAAAATAGAGTACCCATTGAGTGACAGGGCTGAGTTAGGGATTTTAGGGGTGAGCCACGTTTCTACTACGGTGGGCACGTCCAGATTGTATTGGCTAACCCAGACTTGGAGCTGGTCTAATTTTGGGAGGAGGCTACAGATATTTAAGGTGGCCAATTGTAATGCACCCTTGGCATTGCCCTTAGCTTGTGCTAACCCTGCAGGACATGGATTAGGATGTATGTTCCCTGAGAGCAGCAGAAGCATCAGGGTACAATGCAGTAAATACTTTTTAACTGCTTTGAGCTTCAGGGCACATGTGCACTTGATTTTGTTCCTGCCCATGGAGGGTGTAATGGTTAGAAATAGGTGGGATGGAGTGATTGATGGTACTAGTGAGGTAATAGGGATTAGGTAGGCAGGGGGATTAGAAGTCCCAGGACTAACCTGTTGGTCACTGATGTCTGTTGTGAGTCTACAGGTGGAGTGGGGTATTCTTGGTGATATGGGTGGGTGAGTGGTCCTTGAATGAGTCTGTTTCTCTAACCCTATTAACACTGGTAACAAGAGCAATAGAAAGGACATAATTCCAGGCCTAGTAAGATACATTCTTTTTGGAGATCCTGTGGGGGTATTTATAGCTAAGCGGCTATAGAAGCAGCTCTGCTCACACCACCGTGAGGGCTCCTGTGTTTGTGTAATTACTAATTTTTTCCTGTGTTTTGTTTCCCTGTTATACGTTTTTGATGGACTGGATGCAACACTCTCTGAAACGACTCCTACTCGGCCAGTGTAGGTGGTTGTTTTTGTTTGTGCCTATAGACTACTTTTTGCAGCTTTTTATGTTTCTCTGCTTGGTGCACCTAAACCATTTTTATATCTGTTATCTGTGAAAGCCTCTGGGACAGAATTCCTGCAAAACATCACTCACAGGTATCAGCATTTTTTTCCCATTATACCTTTGCCTCTTGGCCATGGTCTTGCACCTGGCAGTGCCCCTCTAGCCCTGTGACTGACCTTCTCAGGGACGTCCTGGTTATCTACACTTGCCCAGAACCACAGTGTGATGGTGGCCTACCTTGCTGGTCCTGCAGTGCCTGTTGGGGTTGCCAGCATGTAGTGGACAACCAGGGATTTTCTTATCCGGTTTTCTCCTTGAGGTGTTGCCATAAAGCCTAGTGGTTAGCGTAACAAGCTGTGAATGAGCTTGCTACATCCAGCAGACCTGGATTTGATTCCTACATCCTCCACTTGCATACTGTGTGACTCTGAGCAAGTCACTTAACCTCCCCAGTGCTCCCAGTTTGCCCCTGAAAACAGGTACTTGTGCCTAGTGGGCCTTACCCAGTTACCAAATACTAAAATAAAATAAATAAATACAATGATGCATATACATGCATATGGAGGTACGCATGCATGCCAGCATCTGTTGACAACCTCACCTCTACCTGGCATCTCCATTGTGTTGCTATCCTGCCTCCACTGGGTGACAGTCAGGCAGTGGGACAGCAAATTCCCCTCAAGGGAGGCAATCAGTCCATGGGACGTTTGATCCTCCCTCCCCTGATCACCCACGCCAACCTGGCCTCATTCCTGAACCCGGGTTGCTGGTATCATGAGCAGTAGCACTACCCATGCACTGATGGGCTGCCGTAGGGTTACCACCTTTTAAGAAGCCCAAAGTGGGACATTTCTTACTGGAACATGATTTTTCGCAGGGCAGTACATAATCTCGACCAATGCAACAGACTTGTTTTCTCTATATAATCAGAATTAATGCTAAGCATTGTAGTTTCTTTGTTGCTTCTATTGTTTTTTTTTTTACCATTTTAAGGTATTTTAGTTAAGGTATTATAATTTTCTGCAACATTTAGTGCAAAGTAAAAAAATATTTTTTCTACAACAAAGTCAGGACATGTAGTATTTTTCATGTTTTTTTGCAGGACACAGCTGCCTAAATCAGGACTGAAGGGCAAAAATCAGGATAGGTGGTAACCCTATGGGCTGGCCCTAGGTATCTGCATTTTAACTCAAAATTGACCTTTAAGCAACTATCCCAAGCAAATCTTAAAGGGAAAGTCCCCATAACCTATTTTCTGTATACCTGTGTAGTTTGTAGGCACGAACACTGATTCCTTCTCTTGCAACCCCATAATTTCACCCTAATTTAAAGGGAAACACTGGAAAAGGCACCGCTCTCCCCAGTCACTACAAAAATGCCTGATTAGTGCTTTCAGATTGTAACTTTTTTTCAAAATTAACTCTAAATGCTTTTCTAGTGATTTAAAAAGTCACTCTTAACTTTCACTTTCTATTGCTGGTAGCCATCATTGCATGAGCAGCAGAGAGCTTCCAGAGAACACTTTATGCTAATATGTCCTGTCAACCAATAGCAGAGGTCAAACAGACATATTAGCATACAGTGAGCTCAGGAATCTCACTGCTGCTCATGAGATGGTGGCTGCCAGCAACAGGGAGTGGAAGTTGTTGGTAGCAGTTTTAAATCATTAAAAACAAAGTTGTTTATTTATTTATTTATTTATTTGCTTTTGTTAACCATGTAAGCACACTAGACAGCATGTGCCCATTTTCAGGTGTGACCCGGGAGGATTACAAGTGTACAAATCAGAGTAAACAGGTAGACAGGGTGCACACAAAGCATTGAAACAATGGTTACATTAAGAGGTACATTGCGATCATCGGGCAGACAGGATTCATACAGAAACAAGAGACATAGTGACATTGGGCCGAGGGGTAGAATCGCAATAGGTACAGGCATGGAAGTAAAAACACAGGTATATAACAACAAACATCAAGCTAGCTAGGTACAAGGAAGAGCTTTCAGGCTCATGCATTTCGTCAAGAGGTAGATGACAGTGTGGTCCCGGCCTGGGCAGCAAATGCATACAGAACAAGTCACAAGTACCACTCTGCAGAGCCAGGTAATTGAGAGGCAAGCTACAGAGGATGGGCAACAGGTTGTGGGTGGGAGGGGATTCGGTTGTAGGCGCACAAGTCAGAAGTAATCAAGGGCTGGGGGTGTACCATGTACAGAAGGTGGGACAGGAGGCATCAGTATGCCAGCCCGTATTCAACAGGTGGGTCGTAGGCCCCGAGCTTGCCTGGTGGAAGAAGTGCAGTAGAGGCCGGGGTCAACATGCCCAGACTGTTGGGACCAGTTTGGTGGCTCAGGCACAGAGGCAGGAAGAGGCCGATTTTAGGAAGCCCCATAAGGAGGCTTTGAAACAGGGGTGGCAGGTAGTGGAGCGAGTGTTTGCAGGAAGGGAGTTCCATAGTTTGGGTGCATAGGCAGCAAAGGCCCGATCCCCTATTTGGGTGTGAGTTTTAGGGACCAGGAGGACCAGAGATTCACCGGATCTTAGTTAGTAGGTGGGGTTAGCAGGTTTGAGGAAAGAGGCGAGAGTAGGGGGGAGTGGCGTTTCTGATAATATTGTCAATGAAGTTGCCAAGGACAAAGGTGCGGTGGTATTCCTGGGGAAGCCACTCCAGTTGGGAGTATAGCTCACAATGGTGTCTGAGGCGAGGAGCGGCGAGGGCAAAATGGCATACATTGTTGTATGTAGTGTCCCATTTGGAGAGACTGGATTTTGGAACGTGAGCAAAGGATACCAAGCCATAACCGAGTGTGGGTAGGAGGATCCCCCTAGCAATGGTGAGACGTGTGGCCGGGGTGAGACACCCTTTAGTTCTGTAAGCCATGCCCAGCTTGCAGTTCATGGCTTTACAGGCATTCCGAATGTGGAGTGAGAGGTCCAGTTGTGGGTCAAGGGTGAAACTCAGGTACTTGACCGCATCCGCAACATTCAGGAGGGAACCATCAGCTCCCAAGATGTTGAGAGAAGCTTGGCATGATTTTATCTTGGCCGAGGAGCCAAAGAGCTTGGCTTGGGTCTTGGTGAGATTAATGGTTAACCTGTGGTCCTCAAGCCAGGTTTGAATGTGGTTAAAGTCATGGTTTAACCGGGAGTTAATGTCTTTGATGTCCCGTGAACTGACCAGGATGACAAGATCATCCACGTACAGGGTGGAGTGCCCATGGGCAGATACTGAGGGCAGCTCATTTATGAATAGGGAAAACAAGATGGGTCCAAGGACGGAGCCCTGAGGTACCCCGCAGGTCACCTGCCAAGGTTTAGAGAGGGCTTTGTTAAAGACAGTATATTGCAGCCTCCCGGTGAGGTAGTTGGAGAACCAGGCATGGGCAGGGGGGGAGAGACCAACAGACCAGAGGGTAGAGCACGGGAGCGAGTGATCAACCTGGTCAAAGGCTTTTGAGAGATCAATGAAGATGGCTCCTGTCAACTTACCATGGTCAGTAGCAGACCTGATCTTGGAGGTGACCACTGCAAGGGCTGTATATGTGCTTTGCCCTTTTCTGAAGCCGTGTTGTGCTTGGGAGAGTAGATCATAACTCTGAAGGTAGTGAGTGAGCTGGGAGGCAACTACTTTCTCAAGTAGCTTGCAGAAGATCGCCGAGAGGATCGCAATAGGTCGGTAGTTATTGGGATCCTTTGGGTCGCCATACTTGAGTACAGGGACGACCCTAGCCACCTTCCATACCTCCGGGATGGTTCCCGATATTAATGAAGTGTTGAATATGTGAGAGATAGGCTAGGCTAGGGGGATGCCCCAAGGCAGAGAAGTTTCAGCTCAAGGCTGTTATGGCCAGCTCCAGTGTGAGGGAAGAGACTCGCAAGGAGCCTCTGAGTCTCCGAGGTGGAGACAGCCTTTAGGTAGAAGGAGGGTTGTCTGGGTGCCCCATCATGGGGGGATCCCAGGGTCACTGGGCCGAGGGGTTGAGGGGAGAGAGCATCCGGGTCAGGGAACTGGCTGTTAAAAGCATTGGCAATAGTGAAGGGGTTATTACAACTGACCCCACCCAATCAGCAGACTGGAGGCCTGAGCACGAGCGGACCCCCCAACTGAGTTTTTAACGTTTTGCCAGAAGGTCCTGGGGTTGCTGGCTGAGGATATCAGGGCGGACTGGCACAATTCGCTCTTAGCAGAGCGGATGGCTCTCTTGCAGGAGTTCCTCAGCTGTCTATATTCAAGGAAGTCGGTACTGGAGTGGGTGGATTTAAATCTCGCCCAGCATTTATCCCTTTGTTTCATGATGGAGAATAGGCCACCATGGAGCCACTTGGTAACCATGCCCCTTACACTGCTTTTCATTAGGGGTGCATGTTTGTTTTGCAGGCGTGTGAAGACAGCGAGGAAGATGTCGAGGGCCTCCATGGGATCACTCGTGGCAGTGACCCAGGACTAGTCAGTTTGCTGGACGTCAGCAAGGTAGACTTCAGTGCAAAAGCTTGAGTATTCCCGCATCTGGATCACCTTGCTAGGGATTTTGGGGGGTGAGATGCCCCATGTACAATAGGTGGGGGAGTGATCAGAGATGGCATCAGGGAGGACACCCGAGGAGACTATTCTATCAGGCCTATTACTCAGTACCCAGTCAATGAGGGATCCTTTCCCCCCACGTGGGGAGGGCCTCGTGGGTTTGGTGATGAGTTGGGTGAGGGCGAGGCCCGATAGCAGAGGCTCATACAGCTTGGCGTTGCCCCCCAACCAGTTTAAGCTGAGGTCACCCAGGACCAGTAGCTCATTAGAGACCACTTTGTCATTAAGGCAGTCGAGTAACGAGGAGATCCCAAGTGTTCCTCCCTTTGGAGGGTTATAGGCACATACCACGTGGATCTTTTTTGTATTGTCTAGAAGGAGGAGGGCATGTAAGAACTCACAGGTAGGGGGAGCGCAGGGGGTGTGCCTAATGATAGACACGTTTAGATGCCCCTTGTAGTAGAGGAGCACCCCGGCCCCCTGCTTCTTCCCTTCTCTGTCCAGCCTAATAAGGTGGTACCCTGGGAGGGCACATATAGAGTCTGGGGTGTGAGGCTTCAGCCAGGTTTCAGTGACCCCCAAAAAGTCAGGGTTGTAGTGAGCCACCCAGGCAGTTAGCTCTGCTAGGTTTGGTAGTAGACTATGCACGTTCAGGTGAGCCAGCTTTATGCCTTTGGTACACTGCCAGGTAGGGGAGGGCTTGAAGGAGAGCAAGGCAGCCTGAGGCCCAGGAGATCGAGCTGCACCCCCAGCTAGGCCAGGGAGGACTGAGCACCCCCGGGGTGACATTCTAAAAGCCACGGGGGGAGTGTCCAGTACAGCTGAGTTCCACCAATTAAGAGACAGGTAGCAGCCTTGAAAGATGCTAGGCCCAGATTGCCATGGCACCGGGAGCAGAAAGCTGTAGTGTAATTTCCCAGGGGTAGCAGTTGCTGGTCAAACCAGATGTGGGGTAGGAATTGTGCAACTCAAGCAAATATGCAGTACCAGAGCAAGTACGTACAGACGCTGTAACTAGCCTGCAGAAGCAAGTATATTATACTGGCTCTAATCAACACCAGTGAGACAGTGAGGTATGCTATAATACATACATAAGACTACAAGTACATAAAAGTCCAAGAATTTTGGCTGTAAACTACAATCCAGTGATGGGAAAAAGTACATGCCCTAAGAAACACCAGTAAGTACAGTCCAGTGATAGGAACGGTAAGAACAAGGCAAGAAGAAACAGTTCTGGCTACAGGTCAGGTTGTGAACCTGGATTCAGGATAGGAGGCAGCACACTGATTTGAACCCCCACAGAGCCAGTCAGGGGAGTGATCCTAGAGCGAGATCCAGCAGGCTCTGGGAGATGCAGCACTAGACCTGCTATGGTGACAGGTAGAGAAGAGGTGGCCCCGGGCTAGTGGGAGGGGCTGGGGAGCATTTAATGGGAGGAGGGAATAGGGTGGGTGGGCAGGAGAAAATTTTGCCAGTACAGTACTGCAGCCCGCTGAACTGCAACCCCTGGAAGTTCCGACCAAAGTCCCACCACAGGAGATCAGTGCCCAGCACAAGCAGCAAGGAGCAGGTATTACAAAAAATTCCCCGGTGAGTCGTAGCAGCAATGCGGCGTCTGGTCTTTGGAGGCCGTTAGTGAAAGGAGCTTACCACTTCCCTGGGTCCACATTGTAGAGAACTGCATCGCCAGCTCCAGAGGGCAGCTTTAAGTCGGGCAGGTCTGTGACTGGGGAGCCAATCAGACGCCAGTGCTTGATTTGAAATTGGCGCCAGAAATCTCCTCAGTCTTCGGTCGGGAACAGTGATGAGTCTCCAAAGGCAGAAATTTTGCCCGTACAGTACTGCAGCCTGCCGAACCACAACCCCTGGAAGTTCCAAACTGTCTGAAAGCATTAATCAAGAGTTTTGGTAGTGTCTGGGGAAAGCTGTGTCTTTTCCAGTATTTTCCTTTAAATATAAATGAGGTTGCAGCACTCTGTTTTGCCCTGGTGTGAAAACCTGTTTGTCTCCATTGCAAAGGTCATGACCCCTCGTGCAAGACATCATGGGAGTTGATGCGTACCTGCACAAGTCAGAAGTTATTCTCCCATTCAGTTCTGTTACATGTCTTGTGAAGTCCCTATAGTCTCTAAAAGCATTTTTTTCTAACCCACATACACTTTAAACTACAGAAAACAGAAGAGCACTTACTATGCCTTGACAAGTTTCATGGCCATAAGACAAGAACATAGGGACTACAGAGGACAGCAACAGTGCTGACTATACAATATAACTACTGCAGGCTTAACACTGAAACATCATAGAATTCCAGGATGCCTTACATGAGTCGAGTCATGACTTTTGTAATGCAGCCCGGGGCCTGCTCTGGTTCCCTGCTAAAGCGACTGGCATTCCTGCTGACACTCAGTCCTACAAAGCAGCTAGGAACGCCTGCACAAGAGACATATGCCTTATGAAACTCAGTTACTACAGGAAAGCCCTAGCCAACACCTGGAAAGATGGAAGGAAGTTCTGGGATAATCTCTCCCAAGAAACAGGGAAGAAACCCAAAGTTACCCCCTCAGTGCTCAACATAGATGGCTCTGTCACCTTGGATAAGGTAACCATTGCCAATGCGTTCAACACCACTTTTACAGACGTTAGTCATGTGCTCCCACCTAACTTTTTTGATCCAACCCAAGTTGCACCCCTACCCAACACTTCAGGTGCAACTCGGCAGCACCCACCATTTTACTTTTAGACTATCTCTCAAGGTTTAGCCAGAAAACACCTATTCAAAGTTCTCGGTTGGGGGGGGGGGTCCAGGCATAGTGGTGACTCCCTGGTCCTGAAACTCCTTGCCCTCATCATTGATGAAGTCTTACCCCACCTTACCAAAATCCTCAACTGCTCCCTTATGCTCTCTCAGTTCCCTCGTAAATTGAAGACTGCCATTGTGACCCCTATCCACAAAAGGGGTGACAAGACTCTAACAAGCAACTACAGACATATCTCCACCCCCTCCCCAAAGCCTTGGAACAGAGAGTGGCACATCAACTCATTGAATAGCTGGAAAAATATAATCTACAATGTCCCCAGCAACACGGATTTCAAAAGGGGCACAGCACCACCACTGCACTCCATGATTTCACCTCCTACATCCACCAAGCCCTAGATCATAACCAATTGGTTGGCGTCACCTTTATAGACTTGACTAAGGTGTTCAATACCGTTAACCACTCACTGCTGATCGAACAATTACCTCATCTAGGACTCTCTCTGGACGCTACCTTCTGGTTTCAAAGCTCTCTCTGTAACCTCCCCTCCTGTCCATTCTGGAGTTCCCCAAGGCTCTACCCTTGGGCCACTACTTTTCAGTATTTTCCTGAACAACCTCCCTGCCTCCTGTCATGACAGAATTCTTCTATATGCAGACGATACAGTCATCTTTACGAGTCACTCTGATCCCACTCTCCTTCAGCGTCAGCCACAGAGGAGTTTCTCAGAAGTAGAAACCTGGTTCCGATCGCACAAGCTCATCCTAAACTACTCTAAAACCAAAACAGTGCTGTTTCTTGGTACCCATAGCAGACACAAAGACCAACCACTACTAATCAACAACAGCAGAGGATCTGCACTGGAATAGGTTGACCAGTTCAAATACCTGGGTGTGATCCTAGAATGCACTCTCTAGTATACCCAACATATGCATAACATTGCTAAATCTGTAAATGCTCACATTGGGCTGGTCTACAGGCATAGGCACTGTCCGACGGCAGACATCTTAAATCTTATTATTCAGTGCTCAGTCTCCTGAATAATAGACTATGGCCTAGTGGTTTACGGATCAGCCACCGACACCGCTCCCCGGCGTATAGCTCTAGCCTTCAACAAGGCCTGTTGACTCCTCACTTCTGCCACTCGACTCTCCCACACTTGTGATATCTATGAACAGACTAACTGGCTCCAGCTATAGGGCAGGCTGAAGTACCAGATCTGCATCCTTGCAAAGAAGACCTCGCTGAGCCAACTTGCTTGTTTTTTGTATTTCTCACATGTCCCTGTAATATGACGTGGAACCTTTGTAAGCAAGACTTGGCTTGAAGGTGTTATCCGAAATCTTAATAAACAAATAAATAAATAAAATAAATAAAGCAGGTTTTCACACCAGACTTAATTACCTTAATTTACATTCAAACCGTGATGAAATTAGGATGGTGCAATAGAGACAATCATTGTTCATGCCTACAAACTACCTAGGCAAACAGAATAAAAGGCTGAGGGGAGTTTCCCTTTAAGACAAGGTTTTTTGCAGCACAATGGAGTACAGAAGCCTCAGCTAAACTGGCACCAAGAGCTATTAACACAATTCAACCTGCACAGCAGATCTAAGGATTTAATAGTACCTCTGCCCCAGGGGTGAGAAACCTGTGTCTGCTTTTGCTTTATCTCTGCATATCAATTGCACTGATCCAGCTACAGTTACATGGGCATCTCAGAGTGACTCTGCACAAGGCTTTTTTATCACGAACATCTCGGCTCATTTTGTGAGTACATCTGTAACTGAATTCTATGGCTGAATCTCCAACTTCCCAGCTACCTGAGATGAAACTAACTTCTGCTACAACAGCTGCATGTTTGCCCTGCCTTGCCTGCTACCTCATTCTAGCATTGGTCACATTACTGTGGGACCAGCAGAGGAGTTGAAGCAGCTAAGCTACTATTGTGTAGCATTCTTTTTACCACAGTTTGTACTGCAGTATTATTCACAGGTTCCTCTTGTTCAACGCCTCATTTCATGCATTTTGTACTCTACGGGGTCGTACCTGTGAATAGGTACTTAGTTGCCTAATGTATCTACCCGGTAAACAAAAACAAATAAATAAGCTCCCCCTCCCCTGCTAAGCATTCCTACTTTTTTGGTACTGTGACCAGGAGGATCCAGGTCAACTGATCTATGATAGCCTTATTCCGGAGGTGGGATCAGACAGTGGGACTCCAAAATTAAGGTAAGGGTTGGAGCACTTTAAAGTCTGCTCCCTGTATTTTTTTAGTGCAATTCCAGTATTACTGGACTAATGTGGGGCAGGCCAAAGAGTTGGAGCAGCCGAGCTCCCCTTCCTCCACTGAGCCATCCCACTCTATCGGGATTATGACCGAGAAGACTCGGTCACCAGATTCATGTCTGGGTGGCGGAATCAGTGCTTACCAAAATTAGGGTGAAGACTAGACACCTTGTACCTTCCTCCACCACTTGTATTACTATGGGGCCAGCAGAGAGGTCAGTACAGCTGAGCTCTCCCTCCCTCACCAAGCCTTACCACTCCATCGGGATTATGACCAGGAGCACCTGATCACCTTAACCATACTAACCAATCATGCAGCGGAATCCGACGGTGGAACTTTGCAAAATTAAAGAACAGTCAGCACAAAGGGCCCCACACCCAAGTTTGAGGCTGGTCCCAATTTACACTTGGTGTGCACATTTTTATTTTTATTTACTTACCGTTTACTATACTATAGTAAATTGTATCAGACTAATTTTGCTTACTTCCAGGCTAACATTTTCTTTAACTACAATTCCCAGAATCCCCTGCAGCTGACATCAGAGCAGGACTGCAGCAGTGGGAGATTCAATGGTCTGCAGTGCATGTTAGAGCTGTTATAAACTCTTATCAGATGTTTTCTGGTTCTGCTGTTCTCCAGTAGATCAGAGCTTATAGAAACTCTAACATGTACTGCAGGCTATTGAGTCTCCCACTGCTGCAGCCCTGCTCTGATGTCAGCTGCATAGCACTCTGGGATTTGTGGTTACAGAAAATGTCAGCCTGGAAGTAAGCAAAATTAGTCTGATACTATCTATTATACTACAGTAAACAGTAAGTAAAAAAATATTTTTGCACACAAAATGCAAACTGGGAACAGCTCCACACTGAGGTGTGAAGCTCTTAGTGCTAAGTGTTTCTTTTTAAGGTAAGGCCTAAAAAAGCCTAAAGCCCTGGGGTTGTGAAAGGTTTCAGCTGGGCAGGAGCCCCCCCCCCCCGTCACCACAAGACTTTTTAAACTTTGCCACATTTAGGAAAGCGTCCAAGCAGAGGGGGCCAACTTGGATACATTACGGCTAGGTCGCACTGGGAATGTCAGGCTCATCAGGCAGTCCACTGTTGCCAGTTGGGCTAGTGTTCATTTACATGGCAGGAGCTGCTTCCCATCTTGAGGGAACACAAACGGCTTCAACTGGACTGAGGCCTCCCTCCCCTGCTAGTCACTGTGGGAATTTTTCAACTTTGGTGCTTTTGGGAAGGCATCTCATTAGAGAGAGCCACCTCAGGTGTGTGAACACATCCCCCATCCACTCACACACTGGGCCTAGTCCAGTAGACCACAGTGGAGCAGCCCACAGCTGCACAGCCCATAATGGAGTGGCACGGAGCAGAGTGTTGAGTCTGATGGAGAACTCGGAGTCTGGGCCTGTACCTCTGATTCACTTCCTACTTAACATGTTTTCCTGACTGGTGCTGTTGTAAGCACTGTGCAGCCTAGCCTGTATTTTTTGCACTTTATCTGCTATCGTGGTTGTTTATCATTTCATTCTGCTGGTCAGTGTCTCCTTACTAGGAATTTTCTGTTTATGTAATTCCATGCTGCCTCGCTTAACAGTTGTAATCCTGTATATGACCTATTGTTTGATCTTACATTTTCCAATACCATTATTGTAATTGTTTTGCTTCCCGATGCATCTCCGTAGCTTTTTATCTAAGGCTATTGTACCTAGTACTGTGTATATTAAACAGGACCCCTGGGGCTGACCCATCAGCACAGCAGTAGAGTTACCACTAGAGATGCCAGAGACTCAGGTTTAGGAACAAGTGTTAGTTGACGGGGAAGGGGTAGTAGGATTGAGTGCCTCCTCCTCTGAATGGGTTGCAGTCCAATCCCTGCTGTTTCAGTGACAACCAGTGATGCCCAGTTGGCACGTGCTCAGTGGGGACGGCAGTGTGAGGGGAGCTGTAGACGGCCCTGCGGTATGCATGCCCAGCCGTGGGTTCATAAACCAGCATCTCGGAGAAGAACAACAACATGGGGAAGAAACGTGCTCCATGCTCGGCAGGATGACGCTAGCACATTTTGGCCTATACATAAAGATCCTATTCCAATAGTCTACAATAAACGATAGGGACTGAGCAAGGATCAAGAAGGGGAATGAAAAAATGTACAAGAGAAAAAGGGGGAGGGGAGGAGAGGAAGAGGTGGGAGGGAGAGAAAAAATGCAGATGAGGAAAGAAGGGAGGGTGGAAGGGGCTAGGTTATGGGGTAGGGGATGGGAAAAAGGGAAGAGAAAGGGTAGGGTGGGGAAAAAAAGAAAAAGAAGTCCCTAAAGAATATTACAAAAGGATCTGTATATATTTTCTTGAAGAACATACTAATGAATTAGAATTTCATGCTATTTTATTTAGTTTTTGATAACTGGGTAAGTGCACCAGACACAAAAGTGACTATTTTCAGGCATGACCCCGGGGGGTTACAACACCAACAGGAAAAACAGTGATGATACAGTGCAATATAGGAGTACAACATATTAAGGATACAATTAAAATGGATAACAATTTGAGGTGAAGGGAGAAGCATTCCAATGTATTTCATATCAGAAGTGAAAGTAAGTGCATGTTATACTACAGCATTTAAAGATATAGTAAAAATGGATAATAGTTTGAGCAATTGGTGTAATCAGGAGACAATACAGACATTTCGCATATCAAAGCAGAACAAAAGTAAGTGCACATATAACAGTTGATTATCAATCTAGGCATCAACTCTATTTTACAAAACAGTTTTAATATTTCATTTTCTTTTTTTCTTTTGATTTTTATTTTAAGCCTTCGTAGTTACATAAATACATACATAGACATTGACAGCAGAAAAAGACTCTTTGGCCCATCCAGTCTGTCCTTGAAATGACTGGTTTTGAATTTAACACAAATGACTTATGCTGTATCACTTTTTTTTTATTTTGGGTACATGGCACTATGGGGATTGTCAGTTAGGGGCTAGTCTACATATATTGTGTGTCTTGCTTGCATATTTATTAAAACACAGTTTTGATGCATGTTATTTAAGCAGGTATTTATGACAATCATTGAATTTGTGCTCTTATGTCTTTAAAAGTTACAGTATAACATCAGATCTACTGCTTGCTGTCCCCACCCCCTGACAAAGAGCCCTGGGAGGATCGAAGCGCCTGGGTATCTCGCGTTGTTCTTTCCAGCACCTTTTCTCAATAAATGAGAAAACATACACTTCATTGTGTCTTTGTATTTGAACAGGTGCTTGAATTTTTCATTCTGTCTAGTACCACCCCCCAATCCTGTACTCACTGTACCAATGTTATGTAGAATCCCTGGTAGTTTAGAGTGCTCCCACCTCAGATTGCCGTACCAATGTTTTTATGTAGAATCCCAGGCAGTCTATGGTCCCACCATCAGTTGATGTACTAATGTTACATAGAATCTTGGCAGCTTAGGGTCTCTCAACCTCCGATCACCGTACTGATGTTGTTATGTAGAATCCCTGGCAGTCTAGGATCCCCCCACCACCAGTTGCTGTACCGATGTTACGTAGAATCCTGGCAGCTTAGGGTCTCCCAACCCCCGATCATACCAATGTTGTTATGTAGAATTCCTGACAGTCTAGGATCCTCCCATCCCCTGATTGCCATACCTATTATGTAAGTCCCTGTCAGTCTAGTGCCCCTTCCCCTGACTGCTGGCACACTTAATGTATGCACCCACCCCAGTTCACTGACTAAGCACCCCCCCAACTCCTATCAGCCCCAAATCACCCATCAGTAATGGCCATATCCACTGCCAGGTCCAAAACTGTAAGCAAAACAGACCGCCCGCACACCGCCTCAGCTGGCTGCAGTCTGACTGACAGGGTGTGGGTGCATGTGTACTGTTGAAAGGTTTCTACAGAATACGCATGCCTGCTCCTTCTCAGTCACACAGCAACACCACACAGGGGTATATGTGTGACTCAGATAAGATTCCTCAGCTCTAGATGTAACACTTTGCATTCCCACGATAAATCTAAGGCCCCAAGTTGGCCCTCACACCTAATAAGTTCAGGTACCCTGTAATGCATCCTTCCCTTTGTGGCAACTCTTCTTGCCAACTTGGTGTTGTCATCAAACTTACAGCAGCCTACTGCTAACCCCCTCCTCCAGGTAAAGAGCAAAAGACCAAGCACTGACCTCTGTGGTGCTCCATTAAGCACATCCCTCCACTCTGAACTGTGATTACCCATCACTACTCTCTGCTATCTATCCATCAACCAATTTGCTATCTACTTTGTGTACTCTTCGCAGACTCTATATTGCATTACTTTCTTCATAAGCTTTCTGTGAGGCAGAGTGTCAAAGCTCTACTGAAGTCCACATAGATGACAGCCACCACCTGGCCCCTATCCACTTCCCTAGTTACCTCCTTGAAGAAGGCATCAGGTTGGTTTGGTAGGATGTACCTTTTGCAGTACTACTAGTGTGTATCTTGTGTGCTAGAGAACAGACCATGCTCTTCTATATGTCACATGATAGGCCTATATCCATTTATGTGGATTCTTAGTGTATATGCTGTAATGTACTTTAGAATTAAGACACTGTCTCTTTAAAAGGCTTTTAGGAATGAAACTACAAAAATAGCCTTAATTGTTTTAATGGCTAGGGTGAATGGTATGTCTCCAGATAAAGGAGACAGGTACATAGCCCAGGAAGGCATAAAATATCCCAATGTAGCTTTCCATGACAGAAAAAGGTAATGTAATGACATAGGGGTCAGGGGTAAAGCAAAATGCATGGACCAGATGTGACTGGGGGTTGACATGGAACCTGTCATGGAACCACAGTGACACCTACAGGGAAAGGTAAACTGTTGTACCCCATCACACTGTGGGTGTGGCTTGAAGATGACTAACCTGTATGTATAAGACACACATTTTGAACTCAGAGCAGTTGATAAACAGTTTAGCTGGGGGTCAGATAGCCTGTCCAGCTGGCATATACTTGAAGACCAGAAGTATATGTATAGGCCTGGAAAAATATCTAAAACCAGATCCAAGTGTGTGGAACTTTTGATTTTTCACATACTGAACAGAAAATTCTGATTTTAAGTCAGAATTTCAGAAACCAAGCCTTTTCACCAAGGAAGCACCTGAAGTTTTAAAAGGACATTCAGAGGAACTGACTTGAGAAACAAGCTTGCTACAAACTATTGCTTAAAGTCTCATCTCTACAAGGACATTTAAAATCTTGTCTGGACTCTAACATCAAAACAAGGTATAGTTTAGAATAACAGTGTCTAGTGTTTTTCTGTAAACCATCCAGTTTTACTTTTGATATTGTCTGCATTTCAAAGTTCTTCCAAACTGTAGAATTTTCTGTATTGCTTTTATTTTAAGTAAACTTTTATGATTTGTCAGCTCTGCCTGGGAGTCTGATTGTGTGATCAACCATTTTAACAGAAGGGTTTTGAAAAGACTGTGTACCTTGAAAGACAGTACCGCTTGGCTATCATACCAAACTACTTGGGCATGATATAGCCAGTGGCCATGGTGGGATTCAAATACTGAAACTAGTGCAGAGTCACGAGAACTCAAAACTACAGTTTCCACCCTCCCACTGGGAAAAGGAAGGTTGGTATGTCTTCTGGAACCCCTTATTCCTGTTCACGAGTTCTTGAAAAGGGAGATCCTCTCTGCAAACAGGAGGTCCTACTGGGCTGCCTGGGGTTTGGGGGTCAGGGGTTAATGACAGATTTGGTGCCAGCTACTGGGATTTTGAACAGTTTTGCAAAACCATCACACAATCAAATGCAGAATTTGGAAAGGGGAAAAATAAATTTGTTTGCAGACAATATACCCTATCCTGTTTGAATTTTCTTTTGAGCAGAGTAGTGTAGATAGAAGAATGTCGGTCCAGTACAGCAGTATGAACCTAGAACAACTGAGGAAGATCTGTGGGGAGAAGGGCATTCCTAGTGAAAACATAAAAGGCAACTCATGGAGGCCCTTCTGGCAGCTGAGACGGCGGAAGTGCCACCCCACTTAGTGCCAGAGGTGGTGACTTTGGCGGTCCAGAGCCCAGAGGAGAAAGAGCCAACTACAGACCAAGAGCTGGAGCTGAGAAGGCTGCGGATGCAGAAGAAACAGATTGAAAATGAACAAAGAAGGTTTCAGATAGAAATGGAGGACCAACAGAGAGAGGCGGAGGAACGATGGCAACAGAGAGAGGCCGAAGAATGACAGCGCCAGGTGGAGGAACGGCAGCACCAGGTGGAGGTGGAGGAACAGCAGCACCAGAGGCAATATGAGCTGAAAAAGCTGATGCTCCAACTGACAACAACTCCCGAGCAGGTAAGTGGTGGAGTTGGGCTTGACTCTCCAGAACTGGGGTACAAGCTAAATTCAAAATTAATGGCTGAGTTTAAAGAGGGGGAGGATATGGACATGTTTTTAAATTCATTTGAAAAGGTCTGTATCCAGGCCAATCTGTCCAAAGAGACCTGGAGCTTTCACCTGTCTCCACTACTTACTGGCAAGGGGAGGGAAGCACTGGGGCAGATGGACAATGTTGAAAGCAAAAATTTTGACAAGTTAAAAACTGCTTTATTAAAAAAATATGATCTGAACCCTGATGCATACAGAGCATAGTTCCGGAAACTCAAAAAGGGTCCAGAAATGAGCTTTGAGGAGGTAGCAACAAAACAGCATCAATATTTAAAACGTTGGTGAGAGAGGGTGAAAGCAGATTCTGTTGACGCTATTGAAGGGGTGGAATTGCTTGAACAGTTTTATTGAATTTGCTCACCCGACTTACAGCTTTGGCTAGAGGACTGAGATCATAAGACTGCCAAAGAGGCTGCAGAACTGGCAGATTGCTATGCTCAAAGCAGGGCTGCTCCCAAGGGGAATTCAGGGGTGAAAGGGAAAAATGGACATTTTGGACAATCAATAACCACAGGGCCCCTGCAAAAAGAAAGGAATCCCCAGGTGCCCAAATGGGAAGTTGGGGACAAGAAACATGACGATTGCTGGTATTGTCACCAGATAGGCCATCTGTCTAGGCAGTGTCCTAAGAAAGCCCAGAAGGTAAAAGGGCCTGTGCAATTGGAGACAATAGCCCACTGTATCAGTGAGGCTCTCCCTGACAATATGAAGGGGCACATTCACCCAGTCATGGTGAATGGGATACACATTAAAGTGCCAAGGGATACAGGAGCATCTCTTACCCTGGTGAAAGGGGATCTGGTGGGGGCTGAACAAATACTGCCAAATCAGTTTGTGTCGGCGAGGGATTACACAGAGGAAAGGAAAACTTACCCATTAGCCAGCATTACCCTGGATTGGGGAGATGCAGGTGAAGAGGCAAGGAAGGGGGCTGTAGCTGAAAACCTTATTATGGATGCTATTGTGGGGGACGATGTTCCAGAGGGAGTGGCTCGTGCTGTGACCAGGAGCCAAAAGAATAGAGGCTCCTGTGATCTTCAGGACTCCACAGAAATTCAGACAGGAGAGGTTGGGAAACAGACCAGCCAACCTGTAGCTCTTGTAAAATAGGGTAATAACAGGGGGATGGAACTTCCCCTAGTGGCAATTAACCCAACTGCTACTGAAGGCTGCTCTCAGGAGGAAGGGGTGACACATAGCACAGGACAGGGGGGAGGTTGTGATACTGAGCCCCCTAGTGCCACAGCTATGGACCTCAGCCTGGGAACTGATGAGTGCATTCCCCATGCTCTGGGTAAGTGGGAAGACTTAGCAGCAGCACAACGGACAGACCCTAGTTTAGAGAAGCTGAGAGCCTGTGCAAAGTTTGATGGGACTCAGCGAGGTGATGAAAGCATAGGGTGTACTGTGACAATGGACTGTTTTACACCCAGGACATTGGGACAGAAGGAGGGGTGATGGGCAGACAGCTTGTTGTTCCCCAGGAGTATCGTGGGTTATTGCTCAAGGTAGCCCATGTCCGGACATTTGGGCACTGCTCACACTATGCAGCGCTTAGCCCACAATTTCTATTGGCCCAATATTAACAAGCAGGTAAAGGAATACTGCAAATCATGTCACCTGTGTCAGGAAATAGGAAAGGCCAGAAGCAAAGCCAAGGCTGTCCTGCTTCCCTTACCACTTGTGGAGGAGCCATTCCAGAAGGTTGGAATGGATATTGTGGGTCCTTTGAATACCCCAAGTTCCTCAGGGAAGAGGCATATATTAACAGTTGTTGATTATGCTACCCGCTGTCCTGAAGCCATCGTGCTGTCCTCCACTAAGGCAGACAAGGTGGCAGAGGCTTTGCTGGGGATTTTCTCCCATGTTGGGTTTCCACTGGAGGTTATCTCTGATCAAGGGGGTAACTATGTCGGACCCAAGGAAGTGTTTGTGGGAGAAGTGTGGTGTTGTACAGAGGCGCATGACGGCTTACCACCCACAAGCCAATGGTCTCATAGAGAGATTTAATGGGACCCTAAAAGCTATGCTTATAGCATTTGCAGAACAGCATGAGCGGGACTGGGAGAAATACCTGCCCTGCCTGCTGTTTGCCTACAGGGAAGCGCCGCAAGAGTCAACCGGGTTTTCACCCTTCGAGCTCTTGTATGGACACTGGGTGAGGGGGGCCCCTAGATTTAATACGAGAGGACTGGGAAAGTAAGCAGGGGACTCCAATAGTTAAGTATGTGTTAAAATTCAGGGAGATGCTGAAGGAGCTTATGGGCGTGGCCCAGAGCAACTGGGCAGCTGACCAGCAAAAACAAAAGACCTGGTAAAATCGTGGGGCCAGAGCTTGCTCATACGGTGTAGGACAGGAGGTAATAGTTATGATCCCGGTCCAAAAAGACAATCAGCAAGCTGAGTAGGCAGGGCCATACAAGGTAGTCCAGCAGGTAAATGATGTTAATTACATTATAGAGTTACCCGACCACAAACACACTCACAGGATATAGCATGTGAACATGATGAAGCCATATTTTAATAGGGCTGACATGGTACTTGTGGTTTGCAGTCCTGGAGAAGAGCTAGGTGGGGAAGACCCCCTTCTTGACTTGTTAGCCGACAGCCAGCAGGCGTCATCTGTGGAGACCATCACACTGTCACCCCAGTTGACACCTGGACAGGCCCAAGAATTGAGGACCGTTTTGCGAGACTTTGCCCCTTTATTTACGGCAAAGCCTGGACGGACACCTTTAGCTGTGAATGACATAGACACGGGGACCCAAACACCCATACATAGGACAGCTTACCAGGTGTCAGAGACAGTCCTCAAGGACATCAGGAGGGAGGTGGGGGAGATGCTGGATCTAGGGTGATCCAGAAATCCCACAGCCTCTGGGCCTCACCTGCAGTCCTTGTACCAAAACCAGATGGGACTACATGGTTCTGCATAGATTATCATGGGCTTAACGCCATCACAAAATCTGATGCCCACCCAATGCCACGCACAGACGAACTGCTTGACAAACTGGGATGGGTGACATACTTGACTACAGTAGACCTGACAAAGGGGTACTGGCAGGTGGAACTGACTGACAGGGCTAGGGAAAGGTCAGCATTCATCACCCCAATCGGCCTGTTCGAGTTCAAGGTCATGCCCTTTGGGATGAAGAACGCCCCTGCTATACTCCAGCGGTTAGTAAATCAAGTGTTACAGGATACGGAGGACTTTGCAGTCGTTAACCTGGACGATATCGCTATCTTCAGCAATAGCTGAAAGAACCACCTGATATGCCTGAGGGAGGTGTTGGGCCGAATACAGGCCACAGGTCTGACTAGTAAGGCAGAAAAGTGTCAGGTGGCCATTGTAGAGGTCACTTATTTGGGACATGTGGTGGGGCAAGGCCAACTTCGCCCAAACCAAGCCAAGATGGAGGCTATTGTGTCATGGCCTACACCTGAAACCCAGAGACAAGTTCAGAGCTTTCTTTCTTGGGACAGCAGGGCATTATAGAAAATTTGTTCCCAACTACAGCTCCCTGGCTGCTCCTTTATCTGGGTTGCTGACAAAGAATAAGCCTAGGAAGGTAAAATGGGACATAGTCTGTTAGCAGGCCTTCACACAGCTGAAAACCTCACTGTGCAGGGCCGCAGTGCTGGCTAGCCCAGACTACAACAGGCCATTTGTGGTACAGACAGATGCCTCACATGTGGGAATAGGGGCAGTCCTCAGCCAAGTATCCAATCAGGGGAGAGAGCGCCCCATTGTATACTTAAGCAAGAAGCTGCTTCCACGGGAACAAGCCTATTCAACAGTAGAGAAGGAATGTCTCACCTAAGTTTGGGCATTAAAAAAATTGGAACCATACCCTTATGGGAGGCATTTTAAGGTTCAAATGGACCACAACCCATTAATATGGTTGAGCCAAATGGGAAACCTCTGAGATGGAGTACTGCCTTGCAGGCTTATGACATGGAGATGTCGCATAGGCCTGGATCTAAAAATGGGAACGCAGACGGCCTATCATGCATACTGGATCTATAACAGAACTGGGAAGAACTGCCTCCAATAGGGGCGTATTCCCCCCAGATTCTGTTTTATTTTATTTATTTGAATTTTGATAACTGGGTGGGCCCACTGAGACAGTCATGTCCCTTTTTCAGGGGTGACCCGGGGAATAAAGACAATTCCATTGAGCAGGTACAAATACAGATAAATGCAGGAGGTAAAACATAAATTAAGAAAGTACAATCAGTAGCAGGAGAACAATACATATATATATATATATGTATATAAATATAAAGGTGTGTTACGGCATAGACAGTTTCCTCAGCTGCAGGACGATGATTTCATGATGGTCCATGTTAGGAGGTCTAAACCTCACTCTCAGGTTCTTGCCAATATTGGGAATGCAAGGAATCACAGACACGTTGCATAAGAGTAATAAACTTGTTTATTACTGTCAAAAAGGAAAATTATAGTTGTCCTAAGCAGTTCTCACCAATACGAACTGGGAGCCAATGCTAAGCGTTCCCTATACCTCGAGGATTCTCCGTGTCTCTTGGGGTCTCCGAGGTAGAAGACGTAATGTCTCATATTATATACCTATGATAATTACTATGGTTACTGTAAGATAGAAACATTTCTAATTACAGAGATGAGTCCTACTGGTTCAATTAAGGGTGGCTCCATGGTCCAAGATAACATTATACAATTTTGTAGTAGTTATCACTTTGTGAAATAAAAGAGTATAGTTCTTACATAAATCAGTGTAGTAGTACAAATCACCAAAAGGTGTCAATGTCGACTTATATATCATAATCATTACAAGGACACAGGTGTCCTAACACCTTGTAAGCGAGAAATACTTAAGAAATATATATGTATTAGAAAGCAAAGTGTATAACAATAATATGCATGCATATCCTGACATCTACTCTTATACGGTAGATGCCCTTAGCCCTATATGTTAGTATAACATATACCTAAGTGCTAGCTGTCTGCGATGTTCCTCCAGGGGTGCCAATAAGGGTGCAGGGACCTCGTGTAACATTCCCCCCCCCCCCCGTTGCCTCTCAGGGCAACACAGCAAAATAGGGAAATGGACGAGGGGCAGGGGTGGTTTACAGACCCGACGCGTAAGCCTTGCAAAGGAACTCCAGCTGCTCACAGTGTTGATGCAGTGTACGCCGTAGGCAGCAAAAACATAATAATCAAGAAAAAGATCAAAAATGCTTGTATAATAACAAAACCTTTAAAGGTAATCTCTAACCAAGTGTTAGTCAATGCATCGTACATATCACCATCATTAATCAATGAAAGGATAGCCTCATTAGCTTTAGTGATATTATTGCTGATGAGGATGAGGTGTGTGTCTTTTCTCTCTAAAAGTGATTTGAATGTAAGTGTTAGTGAATCAATGTGTACATTAAAATATGGTAAATACTCAGAAAGGGTGAGCAGATAATCAGGGTTACCATCAATGACATCAGCATCCATAAGGGGGACGGGGGGGGGGGTAATAACGGTATGTCCAATGACAGACTTTTGATGGGGGACAAAACAGAAATTAGGAGCATCAATAACACATGTCTGGGTTCCATAAGTATAACTTTTATAGTTCATGACGATGCAATACTCACCATCAGAATTATATTGCAGTTTAACAGTAGGCAATCTCCACTTTTGCAACTGTACCGGGCAGGTGTAGCTGGTCTTGGAAATGCATGTTCACAGCGATGAACCTCCTCTCGATAAGACTGGAAAAGTTTGTCTGGAGCCAATGTTGAGTCCAAGAAGTCTGTGCCATTTGTGCCGATGTCATCGTCCATGGAAAAGGACCAATCGATACTGTCGGGAGAATAACCACATACAGGTTTAATAACATCAAATCGACACAGGTAGATATAGCCCTTCTTAGCGCAGCAGTCTGTGTGCGGGGTGACCCAGGTGTCCAGGAAAGGATGAAAGACTAGCAGAGGAGGCAAGTCCAGGCGTTCTCTGTAGATGTCATCATCAAGGTGCCCGATTGAATGAACAGCAGCAAGCTTGTTGAACAAAGCTGTAGTGGGATCAAAATGTGGTGAAGAGACATTAAAAGAAACAAACATTGTATCTTTGATAGAACATTTCTTAGAAGAAAAACATGGACCAGTGTTAGGGCGTCTGATCACGAAACCCAGATTCCTAGCTGTAGAAAGAGGAATAGTTAAGATTGTTGCATACACATAGCAATACAGCCAGGGGTTTTACATTGTGGACAATACCATTCAGAAATACGTCTGTCATGTATTATAGCAGGGATCCTTCCAGATTCTAGATCACAGAAGAGATTGTTGATGGTAATGAGGATGTATGAGCCATAGGCTGAGCATAAGATTTCTCTAGCAATGTATTGTTTATCTGCTTCTTTGTTGTTTTGTGCAATGAGTGCGTTAATCTTATCTTTAGAGTCTGTAAATGCCTTAGCAATGTTGTGCATGTTATAGACAGTGGCCCAGATATTCAAAAGGGTTAGCATGGTGCAACAGTGTTGTCATCGCAACCACTGATCTTGCGCGCTTGATATTCAAATGGGTTGTGCCTGGCACAAATCCCGATCACGCTGGAGCCCATCAGTAATGTATCTTGGCGCAGGTGGAGGCGTGCCATGCATACTCCGCACATCCCAATATTCAGCCCAGGATGTGCTGAATCAATGCATGCGCAACCCCTACTTGCGCCGCACAGATGAGCCACAAAAAAAGGAACAACTACTGGCCACCCACAGGTGAGTTTCCGTAGTGCAGGGCACAACACCGCAGCTTCCACCTGTGGGTGGCCACCCGAGCTCCGGCTGCACCTCCATGGTGGTGCCCCCCGATGCCCAATCGCGGGCATATGTTTAAAAAAATCACGTCCTATCTCCCTGGTGGTCCAGTGGACCACTGTCAGCCGATCGTGGGCTTAGGTGTAAATAAATAAAGTCCAATATCCCTGGTGGTCCAGCGGACCCTTCCCCACCACCCACTGAGCCCCACCACCTCGCTCCCCGGTCAGCGGCGTCAGCACCACACCCATGCGCCCACCACCCATACGACAGACACCATAGACGTGGGGCTGTCGCCCATTGGTCCACAGCATGAGCCAATGGGCAGCAGCCGTACTGTACCACATTCCGATATATCACGCCAGGAATGTATGTCGATAGGAGCTGCGCCCGTGGCTCGGCGCAGCGCAATGGCGAATGGGGGCGCGGGCGACGGCGGGTGGCACCGCTGATGAAAAAGGCGGTGGGGCTCAATGGCGGGTGGGGGGGTCACGGACGCAGCCAGACAAACCCAATACACAAATGCCTGCGATCGGGCTGACAGTCACTGGACCACCGAATATGAACGATATTTTATCGAATCCCAGCGATCAGGCTCTGAAGCAGTCCACTGGACCACCAGGGATATTGGACTTGATTTTACTATACTTAAGCCCGCGATCGGGCTGCGAGCGGTCCAAAGCGGTCTACTGGACCACCAGGGATACTGGACTTTATTTTACTATACTTAAGCCCGTGATCGGGCTGCAAGCGGTCCACTGGACCACCAGAGATCTTGGACTTTATTTTACTATACTTAAGCCCGTGATCGGGCTGCAAGCGGTCCACTGGACCACCAGGGATATTGGACTTTATTTTACTATACTTAAGCCCGCGATCAGGCTGCGAGCGGTCCACTGGACCACCAGGGATATTGGACTTTATTTTACTATACTTAAGCCCACGATCGGGCTGCGAGCGGTCCACTGGACCACCAGGGATATTGGACTTTATTTTATTATACTTAAGCCCGCGATCGGGCTGCGAGCAGTCCACTGGACCACCAGGGATATTGGACTTTATTTATTTACACCTAAGCCCGTGATCGGGCTGACAGCAGTCCACTGGACCACCAGGGATATAGGACGTGATTCATTTTTACTTCAGCCCGCGATCGGGCTGCGGGGCACATTGCCGCACTGTGCAGGGGGCGTCGGTCCCCGACAGCTGCTGCCTGGCAGGGCGCCAGGTGCAAGTCACCGGGGATCGGTGCACCTGCATGCAAATGGGGCCATAATGACATGCAAATGGCCCCATTTAGCCTTGCACATTATGGCTCCATTTGCATGTGCACCACTGAGAATATTGCGGTGGGTGCGCATAGCGCAATGGAACTTGCACTAGCGCATCCCCTGCTCCACTCTGGCCACTTGCGCTGGCACAGTGCCACTGTGCCATCTTGGTGGCCAGGTGCGATATTCAACGATGCTGTGCCATGGCGCAGCTCCGTTGAATATCGCCCAGTCAACGCCCCTGCGCAGCCAAGTTGCGCTGCGCCCAGGCTTGCGCCACAGCCTGGCACAGTTTGAATATCTGGGCCAGTATATCTTTCTTCCTGACTAAGGCCATCCACACCATGCAATAATGGGGGTAAAATATTATTCACCAAACCAGTTTGGAATTTAGCTGAATGAGATTTGATATCAGCAATGTCTGCCTTATTCCAGATAAACATAGCTGTACCAAAAAGACCTGTGACAGTTCCTATGGCACCGGTGATATCAGAACTGTCAACCTCATGTGTATTATGTTTAGGACTTTGATCATCAGGATTGGGTTTTCTCCTGAAGTTGCCTCTATGCTCAGTGGTCTGTACCCTGGAAATAGGGTCTTGAGTACGAATCTGAAAAGCTGCTAAACTATCAAGCAATAAAGTACTGTAAAATGCTTAAGTGTTAGTAGTATGACACATACCAAATTCTTTCATATTCCGGTAAGTCAAATTAAACAAAACAGGTATATGCATAAATTGTAAGTTGTTAATAAGTGTACCAGGTAGTGCAGTGGATGTATGACCACTACGAGGACCAGGGGTATGCTTTGGGCACTCCAAAAGCTGTTTCTCAGTAGGGGGTAACACAGAAAGATACATGGCTGCACTGGCCATGTTGTGTACAGCATAAAATTTCCTGGCGGAGTCCTTAGACAAAGAATTACAATATGAGGGATCAATTAAAGCAGTGATATTGTATAAACCAGAATGTCTAAGAGCAGTTTGGAGCAAGGACAGAGAACCATTAGCAGATAATTTAGCGTTGGGCCATCCATGGAAAGTTCCCTTGGAGAGCTTGGCCACAGGGAGAATTTGTCCTTGTGTTGTGGTTTGCCACTCAATTTGTAGGGTAGATTTGTCAGGAGCAACAACCGAGGCAGTGAGGTAGGCATCAGAACATTCCTGGATAGTAATCAAATTGTCAGGTATATTGATGGAAACTCCCTCTGGGGCAGACGTTGGAGGATCAAGGTGAGGAAGGAGGTGCTTTACTGTGCCTTGGATGGAGGGGATAACTCCTGAGATGAGGAGAAAATGGAACAAGATAGTCATCTTGTCAGTGCATCTGAAAAGGAAAATCAAACATTAGTAGGTTAGTACTATTCTGCCCAATGGGGTAAGGAAAAGTAATTATACTCCTTTATACAGTTTCAGTTGGTTTGCATGTAACCATTTGTCAGTCAGTTTATTGTGCAAGAGTCTAACCTGTTAGACTGCTGGACTAAGCTCGTTGACAATGGGGTAGGGACCTTCCCACTTATTGGAGAAGGAGTGTGTGGGATATGCAAATCTGAGGACTATTACCTGATCTCCAATTTGCCAACCCAGTTTTTGTGCGTGTTTGTCAAACTGTATTTTGGACTGTTGCTGGGCCTTGCCCATGCAATTGGCAGCATACAAGTGTGTGTGTGTGTGTGTGTATGAGGTCTTGTCTGAGTTTTTCCACATATTGGTCTACAGATACACGGTCTGCTGTGGGGGTGTGCAGGTCAAACAACAGGTGTTCAGGTAATTTCATCTGTCTTCCAGTCATAACCTTGAAGGGTGTCAACTGGGTAGTGGCTGACGGTGTACCCCTAATTGCCATAAGGAGTAACAGTAACAGGGAATCCCAGGTCTTGGGATTGTCCTCAATGAATTTGAGAAGCATTTGCTTAATCCGTCTGTTGGCTCTACTTGACCTGAAGATTGTGGATGGTAAGGTATGTGGAACTTCTGTTGAACTCTCAGGAGTTCAAGTGATTCTTTCATCAACTCAGCTGCAAAACTAGTTCCTTTGTCAGAGTCTACCTTAAGAGGTAGGCCCCACCTGGAGGAATCTGTTCCACCAGGATTTTGGCAGTGGTTTTAGCACTACATGTGTTAGTGGGGAAAGATTTGACCCACTTAGAGAAAAGGTCAGTTACCAGAAGAGCATACTTGTTGTTTCAGCTGGTATTGGTCAAGGGACCAATAAAATCAATCTGAAGGGCATGCCGAGGGCCAAAATGTCTTTGTGGTAGGAGTCTGGCATTTTGTTTGGTGGGGATGGGATTATTTTGTGCACAAACAAGGCAGTTGTCTATGTACTGTTTGACATCTTTGGTGACACCAGGCCACCAAGCGGTAGTCTTGAGCCTCTGGAGGGTATTTTCCACTCCCTGGTGTCCATCAGTAGGGGTGTCATGCACTTGGTGTAAGAATTCAGACCTGAGGTGTCTAGAAACCACCCACAACTTGGTGGTGGTGTCATCTGGTTGGTACCAGATGAGCTTATCATCTGGAGACAAGCATAACTTACCTTCATGCCCCTGGTAGGGGTTATGGGTAGTTAGGTTCTCTTTGGTGCTTTTGTCAAGGAATCTGAACACTTCTTTGAGAACAGAATCAGCATGCTGAGCTGCTGAGAGGTCCACGGGGGAAAAGGGTTCAGGTCTCTTTCTGATTGCTGCAATGTATACAGCCGCTCTGGCTTCTGGATGATCCATCATCCAGGTGTCCCCGGGCCCTTCCTTGGCAAGGGTGTCTGTTGTGTCACTGAAATCATGATAGGGGTCATGTATGGAGTGAGCTTTAACTTTGTGTACATAGAGTTTGTGTGCAAACCTTTGTGCCAGTGAGTGTATGTATATTACCAGTTCTTTGTGTTTCACTGGACTGCCATCAGAGGAGAGGAAGGAGTTCTTCTGCCATAAACGGAGAAATTCTGTAAGAGAACAACAAACCCAGTTAGAGTCTGTGAAGATGATGGTATCCTCGGTCCCATGCTGGATGAAGTCGAGGGCACAGGCCACCGCCGCCATCTTGGCATACTGTGATGATGCCACACTGCAACGTTTAGAATTTTTAAGTGTTACCATAAGGGTAAATCACCAAGATACCCATCCCTGCAA
This sequence comes from Neoceratodus forsteri, assembly GCA_016271365.2. Taxonomy (NCBI): domain Eukaryota; kingdom Metazoa; phylum Chordata; order Ceratodontiformes; family Ceratodontidae; genus Neoceratodus; species Neoceratodus forsteri. Next base: position 340,703,722 of record JADMNL010000024.1, read on the forward strand.
TCTGTTCTCTCTGATAGTAGGAAGCTGAACCATCTGTGAAAATATGACACAATGAGGTGTTCTCAAGTATTTGTGGTGTAGCAGGGAGGAATGGACCCGGATCTGGAAGATCAGGTGGTTGCAGTGTACAGTCATGGGGTTCTCCTTGGAAAAGGAGTCCATGTGCCAGCATGGATGGAATTTTGGTTGGGTGTACCTCTATGTCTCTATCCTGGAGAAAGAGTAACCAGTGTGTCAGCCTAGTGTTAGAGACTGACCCATCCTTCACTCTCTCTGATAGCAGAAAGGTAATTGGGGTGTGGTTTGTGTTAATGATCAGTGGAGAGTACCCAATGATATACAGAAACTGCTTGACAGCCCAGTAGGTGGCCAGAAGGTTCCTTTTACAAAGACTGTACTTCTGTTCCGCTGGGGTCAAGAGCTGCGATGCATATGCAATGGGTCTCAGAGTGCCATGAACTTTCTGGGCCAACACTGCTGACATAGCTATGTCAGAGGTGGCACACTCCAGATGGAATGGCAATGCTGGATTGGGGTTGACCAGAGCTGGAGCCAAGGCCAAGGCCTGTTTCAGTGACATCACAGCTTGGGTGTGAATGGGACCCCAAGTCCGGGGAATGTCCATTCTCAGTAACTCATACAGAGGAGCAGCCTTCTGAGCAAAATCACAAATAAAATCTCTAGAATAGTTTACCATACCTAGAAACCTCCTAGGAGTGGCCACACTGGTGGGTAATGGCAATTCTTGCAATTCTTGTATCTTCTTCCAGGTAGGGCTTCGGCCTTGATCAGTTATTCTCAGGCCCAGAAAGAGTACCTGTTTTTGACATAGTTGTGATTTTGCTGAGTTGCATTTGAGGTCTGCTCTCTGGATGAGTCAGTAGTTCATCCAAGAGATCCAAGTGTTGTTCCTGTGTGGCAGTTGCCAACAGCAGGTCATCCACATACTGCAAGAGATACTGGGGGGTACAGAAACCCTCAAGGGCATCTATCATGTGCAGATGGAACAGGGATGGGCTGTTATGGAATCCCTGTGGTAAGCAGGTCCATGTGTACTGTCTACCTTCAAAAGTGAAGGCAAACTTATATTGACTCTTTAGGGCCAATGGTAGTGACCAGAAACCATTGGAGATGTCCAGGGCACTGAACCATTTTTGGTCAGGGGTCAGAAGTCGTAGTACATCAGGTGCTAAGGCCACAGTTGGGGTGCAACTGGGGGTGACCTGGTTCGGTCTCCTGTAGTCAACAGTAAGTCTCCAGGTACCTATGGATTTTTTCACAGGCCACACTGGGGAGTTGGCAGTAGAGACACACGTTCTGACTGCATCTTGGTTGAGAGATTTTATTGTTTCCCTAAGAGAAGGCAATGCCTCAGGTGGGAAAGGATATTGCCTTTGCCTCTCATGGGCAGGGTCTGGCACTTTGATGACCGTGTGCATTCTGCCACAGCCATGCTTGTTGGTAGAAAATGCTTCCAAATGTCTTTGTAGAATGGGAAGGAGCTTTGGGAAAAGCTCATGGTTCTTGAACAAATCTGTGATGTCATACTCTTTATTGTTGGCAGATACTGTTGCCACCACTTGTGAATCAGAGATCAAAATGGTATGATATTGGCCCTGAATCTGGATCAGTAGCATGTTGGCTAGATCCACTACACAGCCATGTGGTGCAAGGAAGTCAGTTCCAACGATACTAGGATGATCATGCAATACCATTAGTTGGAAGGTGTGAGAGGCATTCAGATGTCCTAACTCTACAGGCAAAAGTAGAGAACGGTATGCAGGCAGCCTAGTACCATCTACTCCTGACATGTTGGTCCTCCGTCCGGTGGACCAAGGAGCTGTATCTGGGTGGTCATCATGTAATACAGACACAGCCATGCCTGTATCCAGTAACACTGTAAGTAGGTGTCCCCCGACCTCAGTGCAGGGCCTTCCGTTTGTATCCCAGACCAGCTTGTTTACAATCTGGACTGGGGTCTGTAATTGTCAATCTGTACTAGAGGAAGCATGGAGAGGTTGGGCTTGGCTCCTGTGAACCACTTCATCATGCTGCACTGATGCTATATAGGGAGGTGCTTCTGGGTTCAGGCCTGTGTGGGCTTGAGGGCCTGTACTTCTGGTATCACCATGGCCTGCTGGGGTCTGGGTTCCCGGTTGTACAGCTGCAAGGGCCTGAGTGGGAACAGCATCCGCTACAGAATGCACTTGTCCCAGAAGCTCTCTGAACTTCCAATTCTCTTCGGCTATCTCCCTATACGAAGGGCCTGGTCTTTGTTGTTGTTTACCCTTGTTATTCTTATGGTGTTTCTTATTCTTATGATAATTCCAGTTTCCACCCCATTGTTGTTGCTGTTGCTGTTGTGGATGTTGGGCCTGCTGGGGGTGTTAGTTGTCTGTGGGGAGGGGCTGTTTGTGTTGGGCCTGCCCTTCCACCATGTAGTGCATCACGGCCTCTGGGGTAGGCTCCACGGCAGCTACTTTCTTGGAACCGGAGCCCAGATCACGGATGTAGAGTTGATAAACTATTTGGGTTTTCCAAAGGATGTCAGCAAACTGTTCAGTGGTGGGATAGGTGGTTGGCTCTACCTTTTCTCTTACTGCAGGGATCATGTTCCTAAGGAACAAGGTCTTGTACTCGATAAGATCTACATCTGCAGCTTCTTGTGCAAGGTGTTTTCCTGCTTGGTAGGCCATCCAGAGTCTCTAGTGGTAAGTCGTTGGACTTTCCTTTGCATTCTATTTTACAGGGTATGCAAGCATCATTCCTACTACACCTGGGCTGTGCGCAGAAATGAGCTCAGCTGCAACCTTGTCAAAGGTGGCGTTGCCAGCTTGGCGGATGGCATCGGAGAGTTTGGCCCATAGTCCAGGATCAATGGTCTGGCGTAGGATCTGGACCTGGTAGTCTGCAGCGAGACTAAGCATTTCACATTTAGCACGCACCTTTTCCAAGTGACAGCTGAGGTTGTTGGATGGACTCATCTGACCGATACTGTCAGCTATTTGCTGAACAAAGTAGGCCATTTGTAGGGGATTATTGGGCCGATCAGGCTGGTGTAGGTTGCCTCGGGTGCCATCCAGGGCTGCCCGGGCTGCGGCCTCAGCTGTGGTGCGAACCATGCCTTCCTGAGTGCCAGTCTCATGCAGAAGCTGCCTAATTTGGGTTTTTAAGGACCCGTTTATTTCTCTCAGAGATAGGCACTGTGCCTATCGCATGTTCAATCATCATTTCTATCTCCTGCCTGTCTTCCACATTAATAATAGCCACCGGTGGTGCCGTTGGGACTAGGCCTGGGCCTACTCCCCCCCCATCATGGGGGTCGCCATCTTGGCATCGCCCATGATGCGCGTCATGATGTCAACGACATATGACATGGTGTGGGTGTAACGGGGATGCGCCATGTTGTGGATGGCGGGGCGGGGTCTCTGGGTCATAGTAGGGGTGTGACTGGGTGTTGTGTTGAGAGATGACGTCATCTGAGACCTCCCCTTCAGATGATATAGTTAAGGCAGGGGCTACATCTCCCATCGCCTTAACATGTCCAGCCAGAACCTCTTGCTAATGGTGCAGTTTCGCCATCTTGGATTCACATTCTGCATGACTCACATTTGCAACATTCACATCAACCTCATCTTGCATTTGTTTCTGCAACACTCTATACGCGGCGCTCAATTCGCAATTTTCCCTAGTAGCCACTTCTAAGTCATTATGTACCTGGTTTATCTCGCCCTGTAGCTCTCCCAATTCCTCACTCAACTGTTCATTCGTTCTACTTAACAATTCATTCATATTCAAAGCCTGTCCCTTATCCTGTCGCAAACATTCACGCTCCTGCTTCAACATACAAATTTCTTGCTCGCTTGCCTGGGAGGAATGATGCAAAAGTGAATCCTTTTCATTCCACAGAGTTTGAAGTTCAGACTCAAAATTCTACTGCAATCTGACACATTCCGTTTCCTGCAAATCCATTTCTTGCTTAAGAGATGAGATTTGCAGTTCAAGGGTTCGAAACCTCGCTTCGGAGGCTTCCAAAGCAGCATAGAGAGCCGCAACCAACAGCCCTTTAGCTTGGCGCTTATTGGTTGTTTGTCTGGTCTCAGTGTACTGGGTTGAAATCCCCAGTATAGGGTTGTCGGATTGACTTGCGTCCCGTGCAAAGTCAGCCTAGCCTCCATGAGAGGTAAGGAAGTTTGAGACATCGAGTCTCAGTTCTACACAGATATTTGATACGGTGGCCATTGTGTGGGAGGGAACGAAAAATCAAACTGTGAAAAAGGCTCCGTGCTGTGTATCAATCCACAGCAGGAGCACTTCCTACACAGCTGGGCTACTGTACACTTGTACGCTTGCAATTCAAAACTGCCGTGGAGTGGGTCGAGTCGGCATCGACTACACCCAGAAAGCAGCAAGACTTCACAAGTGATTACAAAGTGGTCTTAAAACGGGAGAAGTGAAGTGGGAATGCACACCTACAGTCCCCGCTGGGAAGGGGAAAAGTTTAAAGCAACAAGTGAAGCTTTGCAAACACCAAATATTGCCTGCACGTGGTCGTCAATTGTCAGGAGGTCTAAACCTCACTCTCAGGTTCTTGGCAATATTGGGAATGCAAGGAATCACTGACACGTTGCATAAGAGTAATAAATTTGTTTATTACTGCCAAAAAGGATAATTACAGTTGCCCTAAGTAGTTCTTACCAATACAAACTGGGAGCCAATGCTAAGCATTCCTATACCTCGAGGATTCTCCATGTCTCTTGGGGTCTCCGAGGTAGAAGACGAAATGTCTCATATTATATACCTATGATAATTACTATGGTTACTGTAAGATAGAAACATTTCTAGTTACAGAGATGAGCCCTATTGGCTAAATTAGAGGTGGCTCCTCGGTCCAAGATAACATTATACAATTTTGTAGTAGTCATCACTTTGTGAAACAAAAGAGTACAGCTCTTACATAAATCAATGTAGTAGTACAAATCACCAAAAGGTGGCAATGTCGACTAATATCTCATAATCATTACAAGGACACAGGTGTCCTAACATCTTACGAGTGAGAAATACATAAGAAATATATATGTATTAGAAAGCAAAGTGTATAACAATAATATGCATGCATATTCTGACATCTACTCTTATACAGTAGATGCCCTTAGCCCTATATGTTAGTATAACACATACCTAAGTGCTAGGTGTCTACGGTGTACCTCTGAGGGTACCAATAAGGGTGCAGGGACCTCGTGTAACAGTCCAGAAGGGTCCAGAAATCGAAAATCCTATAGATGTGCTTGGGACCACTGTGATGAAGGCATGGGCCTGCTGTCTTGAGGCAGGAAATTTTGCGCAGAGAACATTACATGATCTAACAACAGTACAAAGAACAATAAATAAAAATATATACAAGATATAAGAGAGGGAAGAGGTGACAGCAGGGAAGAGAAGTGGTTTAGGAAAAGACAGGAAGCCAGAGAGAAATGAGTGAGAGGTAGAGGGAGCACTAGGGTTCAGAGAAGGGGTTGACACAGAGGATTGACGAGCCATGAAATGCAGGTGAGGGGAGTGCAAAGGAGTTAGCAGAGGGGGTTAAGTACAGCTGCTGCTGCAGACTGGGGGGGGGGAGAAGATTTCCTTGTAGCTTCTTTTAAACAGGGGAAGATACATACATGAAAGTAAGCTATGTGGGAGATTATTTCATTTTTGAGGTGCTGAGAAAGAGAAGGATAGCCTACCAATGGCTAGGTGAACTTTGGGAAGGCTCAACAGCAGAAGAATTGGAGATGTGAGGAGGTTCTGGAGAAAGATTTCAGAGTGAACAGCCTAGAAAGGATGGGTGGGGAAGGAAGATGGGTGAGTTTGAATGTGGTGCATAGCACAGGGAAGTCCATTCTGGGCTTGAAGGACAGCCAGTCTAGTGACTTAAGAACATCACAGTGGTGTGCCCGAGCTGGTGCAGCGTCGGTGAAGCAAGCTATCCTGTGGAAGGCCTGTTTGAGCTTGGCCAAGGTGGTGGTCTTGACTGAGTGAATTATGGACGCACCATAGAATAAACCAGGGAGGAGGGTAGCAGAGGCAATGGTCTTTCTAGCACAAGGAGTATGGTAGGGGGAATTGCGATGGAGGAGGCCAAGTTTCTGATTTGTGGTTTTAGTAACATTGTTCACATGTGAGTTGACGGATAAGTGTTTGTCAAGAGTCATACCCAGATATTTGAAAGATCCCACACCTTCTAGAGGCAGACCAGAGGATGTGTTGATGATCAGAAGGGGGCTGAGAAGTTAGGTCAAAGGATGTATGGCGGAATGGGATCAGAACAGTGCAAGAGGAGTTTGTAGAGTTGGGAAGGGGCCTTAGACAAGTAGAGCATACGGTAACCTCGGAGGTGCTGCCTGTCTATGGCAAGGGAGATGCGAGGGCACTTCTCACCAGGGAATTCAATGAGTGGTTGAAAAACTGGTGTGGAGCTCAGGGTTTTAGCTTCATTGGGGACTGGGGAGCCACCTGGAGGGATGCAGACCTATACTGGTGCGATGGTCTGCATCTGTCCAGGGGGGGAACCAGGATCCTAGGTGAGAGGTTTGAATGCTTCATTAGCAGCATTTAAACTAGCCAAGGGGAGGAAATGAAAGAAGCAGGAAATCCAAGCCTCCCCCCACAAAACATGTTGATTAGGGAGGTAAACACCAAGGTACAGAAGTTATTAGGGAGCAGAACAGATTTAAATGTAAAAAAAGGCAAAGGCAGTAAGGACAGAAATGGGGCTAAAAGGGGTAAGGCTATCAAAAAGTGGAGGGTGATGAGTACCAATGCCCGTAGTCTGTGTAACAAGCTCCCTGAACTAGTGGCCTTGATGGAAGAGGGTTGCCTGGATATTGTGGCAGTCACAGAAACATGGTACACAGAGAACCATAACTGGGATGTCAACATACCAGGATACACAATCTACAGGAGGAACAGGGAGGGTAAAAGAGGAGGAGGAGGAGTAGCTCTCTATGTAAAGGAAGGGATCAAAGCAACAGAACTAAAGAGTAAACAGGGAGCAGATGAGGCACTCTGGGTCACCCTGGAGACAGGAAATGGCACCACAATCCGCATGGGGGTTGTATACAGACCCCCATCTCAGGGGAGGAATGGACAAGGAAATGATAGAAGGCTTTCTTAGAATGGCAGAAAAAGGGGAGATATTGTTGGTGGGGGACCTGAATATGCCAGATGTTAACTGGAGCACCTTTGCTGCAGGCACGTCCAAGAGCAGGATCATTCTTGATGCCCTACAGGGGCATGCCTCAGACAGCTAGTATCAGAACCCACTTTCGGGAGGCAATCTTAGACCTGGTACTTTCAAATGGGGATGGAAAGAATCTCAGATTTAGAAGTGGGTAGCCATCTGGGAACAAGCGACCACCAAACAATGTATTCACGATAAACACAGCCATACAATCAAGCCATACAAAAGCAAAGAGTACTGAGACTTTAGGAGGGCTGACTTTGGAAAAATGAGAGTGCCTCAGAAAAGCACTAGCAAACAGGCAAGAAGGAGGGGTGGGAGGAACAATGGGAGTGATCAAAACAGCCATCACAGAGGCAACAAGCCTTTGTGTAAACAAATCAATAAAAACACAACGAAGAAAAACGCCATGGTTCATAAAAGAGGTAGCAGGAAGGTTAAGGAGAAAAGGACAGCATTCAGGAAATATAAGGAAACACAGAAGGAGCATGACAGAGAACTTTATCAGTTAAAGCAGAAAGAGGCTGGAAGGCAGTTAGAATAGCAAAGGCCCAAACCGAGGAAAGGATAGAGAATTCTGTTAAGAAGGGGATAAGACCTTTATAGGTACATTAGGGGCCAAGAAAGACCAAAGGAGGATACTGAAGCTTAGTAAAGGGAGGGAATGTGGGTAGGGTGACAGTGAAAAAGCAGGATACTGAACGAATACTTCTGCTCAGTATTCACAAAGGAAGAGGAGAGGGAGTTACCTAAACCAAACAAGAGAAACACTCTGAAGACGGGGGTCGATACCAGTCCATTTACAGAAGAAAGGGTTCTGAAAGAACTAACAAAATTGAAGGTGGACAAAGCAATGGGGCCTGATGGGATTCACCCAAGAATTCTAAAAGAACTAAGGGTAGAACTAGTGACATCGCTGACTACTCTCTTTAACAAATCATGAGAGGATGGGGTGGTACCCGAGGACTGGAGGAGGGCAGATGTGATTCCTCTTCACAAAGTGGGAGCAGGACAGAGGCAGGAAACTACCAGACCAGTTGGTTTGAGGCCTCAGTGGTATGGAATAGATGGAATCACTTCTGAAGGAAAGAATTGTTGAGTACCTAGAGGCCAGTGGGGCACAGGACCCAAGGCAGCATGGATTCACGATGGGAAGGTCGTGTCAGATGAATCTAATAGATTTCTTTGACTGGGTGACCAAAGTAGTAGACCAGGGAGGGGATGTGGACATGGCCTACCTAGATTTTAGCAAGGCATTTGATACAGTCCCACACAAAAGATTAATACACAAGATAGCCAGCCTTGGAATGGGTCCCAAGGTGGTAGCCTGGATAAAAAATTGGCTAGACAACAGGACACAAAAGGTAGTAGTAAATGGAGTACACAGTGAAGAAAGGAGGGTTACTAGCGGGGTACCGCAGGGTTCAGTACTGGGACCGGTCCTTTTTAATGTCTTTATAAGTGACATTGCAGAGGAACTGGAAGGAAAGGTATGTCTCTTTGCAGATGACACAAAGATCTGCAACAGGGTTGATAACAAGATGGAGGGAGAGGAGAAGGGACTTGGCAAGGTTGGAGGAATGGTCAAATGCATGGCAGCTCAGATTCAATGCAAAGAAGTGCAAGGTAATGCACATGGGAAACAAAACCCAGGGGAAGAGTACACAATGGGGGTGAGATACAGCAACAGTAAAATAGAAAGGGACCTGGGTAATTGCTTATCAGATGACCTAAAGGTGGGAGGCAAGCAATGTGAAAGGCAGTAAGGAAGGCTGGGGAGATACTGGGATGCACAGGAAGAGGCACATATAGTAGAAACAGGGAAGTTGTTATCCCTCTGTACAGACAGTTGGTGAGACCCCATCTGAGGCACTGTGTGCAGTTCTGAGAACCATCTCTGCAAAGACATAGACAGAGTGGAGGCTGTCCAGAGAAGAGCAACCAAAATGGTGCAGGGTCTGCACCAGAAGACATCAGAAGAAAGACTAAAGGAGCTTAATATGTATATACAGGAAAGAAGGGAGAGGGGACAGATAGAAACTTCAAGTACCTCAAGGGAATTAACAAGTCTAAGAGGGTAGCATCCTCCAGAAAAAGAGAGAGGCAAGAACAAGCAAGCACAATTTGGAAGATAGAGGGGGGACTGCTCAGGGGTAATGTGAGGAAGTATTTTTCACTGAGAGGGTTGTGGATGCATGGAACAGCCTCCTGAGGAGGTCGTGGAGTCAAGAACAGTGGGGGACTTCAAGAATGCATGGGACAGACATAAGGCAGTCCTAGGGGCGGGTAAGAGGAAGTAAGCTGTTGGTTAACTAGGATCTGCAGCGTATCTGTTAGGTAGGAAAATGGGCAGACTAGGTGGGCCAAGCGGTCCTTATCTGCCATCAAATTCTATGTTTCTATGTTTCTATGGAACAACATTGATTTAGTTTTCTTTGTGTTCAGTACTAGTAGGTTATATGTGAACCAGTCTTCCAGTTGTTGGAAGTCTTTTTCCAGATTGGATTTAATAGAGGAGACGTCTGTGCCGTGCCGATATAAGATGGCATCGTCTGTGTAGAGCTGGATAGATGCCCCCCTTGCAGTTTAGAGGTAAGTCATTCATAAAGATCGAGAAAAGTAAGGGCCCAAGAATAGATCCTTGGTGGACCCCGTTAGTGATTGGAGATAGGGAGGAGAGGGCACCAGCCCATTTGATGCATTGGAAACGGTTGGATAAATAGTCTGAGATCCAGGAGAGGGAGTTGGAGTCGAGACCTAATGATTGCAGTTTGGAGATGAGGAGGGAGTGGTTAACCATGTCAAAGGCCTTTGTGAGGTCATTAAAAACAGCTCCCATGGCACTGCCTTGGTCCATGGCTTGAAAAATGTCAGAGGTGACCTTCAAAAGAGCAGATTCGGTCCCATGAGATTTCCTGAATCCATGTTGGTGTATTGTAAGGGTGTTAGTCTGTTCAAGAAAAGAGTACAGCTGATTATATAGGAGTCGCTCCCGGATTTTTGTGATAGGACACAGAATGGAAATAGGTCTATAATTTTCAATGAGATTAGCAGGGCCTGATTTATGCACTGGGACAACAGTGGCGGTTTTCCATTTGTCTGCAATGGTGTGTGTGAGGAAAGAACGATTAATCAACTGGCCAATCGGGTGAGCCAGTGCGGGTGCACCAATCCTAAGGAATCTTGGCAGGGTGTCAAAGCCAGGAGAGCTATCGGGGTTGAGACCCATTAGGAGCTTAAGGACGTCCTTACGTGATGTAAGTTTATATGAAAGAGGGGATGGTGAGCTGCAGTATAGGTGGATTGCAGTGTGGGGGGGGGGGAGGTATCCAGAAGATCTACCTTGTACACGTCGAGGCTGGTGAAGAATAAGTTTATTCCTGCAGCGATCTCAGAGAGCAAGGAAAGCTCTGAGCCTTTCAGGATCATGACCTGGAGGTTGGTCCATTCATCGCCCTTTAGAAGGGCATTGATATGCTTCCAGAAACGTTTAGGGTCGCCGAGCTTACTTGTTTGCAGGGACTGTAGATAATTCTGCTTAGATTTGGATACTTTAGCTTTGCAGGCATTCCGCAACTGCCAGTAGGAATTCCAATCGGTATGGAGCCCTGTCTTTTTATAGGCTCGCCGTGCCTTGTCTCTGGAGCGCATTAGGAGCAGGGGCTCCTGGGAGAGCTGGGGGAGTGAATTCATTTGGCCCTTCTCAACTTGAAGGGGGCATGGAGGTCAAGGATGGAGGTGAAGGTGTTGATTAGGTATTCTACAGCCTGATCAATGTCAGGAAGGGTGGTGATGGGGGTCCAGTCAGAGTAGGCAATGCTATACAGAAATTCAGAGGTGTTAAAGAATGTTAGGTCTCTGGATTTGAATATTTTAGGGGGAAGGTGGGGAAAGTTATTTTTTCCAGATACAGAAAGTGGGGAGTGGTTGCTTAGTACATTAGGGAGGACGCCCGCAGCCCTCATGTGGGACCTGTTGTTAGTTAACATCCAGTCAAGTAGTGTGTGAATCCCTGATTTCATATTAAGTCTAGTTGGTTGGTTGATAAGTTGTTCTAACTTTTCAACAGATATTGCCGACAGGTAGAGAGCATTTTTAGGGCCATTCCAGTCAAGACTGAAGTCACCACATATTATAGTGTCATTGTGATGGCAAAGAGTTCTGTGAAGGAGGTGGATGCAAGTTTGGGGGGCAGGCAGATACACCTGATGGTCAACCGCTTGATTTGGCAGAGGGTGATTGAGATGAATAGGTGGTCAATGTCAGGGTCAATGTCTATGTTGGACAGTTCGTTGACATCCGCCCAGCCCTGGTGTAAATCAGAACCCCCCTCCTTTCTTTATGGGTCTATCTCGACGGTAGAAGGAATAATCTGGGAGAGCAACTTCATGGGATTGTATGGAGGGTTTTAACCAGGACTCTGTTCAGCAAAGAACATCAAGTTTGTAGTGCTAGGTCCAGCATTCAAGTTCGGCCATTTTTCGTCTGACACTTTGGATGTTCATGTGTGCTACCTTGAATCCTTTTATCTCAAACCAGGTTGGACAGGGAGGTCGAAGGTTGTGCAGAACCTTCTTGCTAGGTCTGGGGTTTAATTCAATGTCACCAGAAAGCATGAGCAAACACAGCTGGGAACAGATAACAGGTGGGCGTATAAACAGAGATTTATGCAGGTTCCTCGGCCGATGCACAGTCATAGTTTTGGCACGCAGGTTGAAAACGGGATATCTGAGGTTCCGGGTGGGTACATTTGAAGTATGAGGCTCATCGTGATGGGGAGGTGAGAGAGGCCGAGGAGAAGGATGGAGAAGCAGATGCACTGACCTTATAATTTAAGTTATGTTGGAGACAGGCCAGGAGGGAGTAAAGTAGCAAAATACTTTTTGTCATACGGAGGAGCAAGTTTGCTTGATTATGGCGGACAAGAGGGCAGAGGAAAGCCTGGCAGGGATATCTAACCACGTCAGCTAAAGACAGCTGAGTTGGAGAGAATGAGGGAGTGTCTGGCAGGGGTATTTACCCTCGTCAGGGAGAAAGCCGAGGTTAACACTGAGTTAGCACTGAAGCTGGGAGCGAAAACCTAGGATTAGACCTATGAGGAGGAGGGTGAGGATATGGTTTTTTAAGCTAAGTGCCCAGGAAGAATGTCCTCAGAGTGCTTTGAGCCTAGAGACAGGGGTCAATGGGCTTAGGAACTAGAGAAGTGTTAGGGCTAATCCAGCACCAAGAGAGTGAGAGAGAGAGAGAGAGAGAGAAAGAAAGAGAGAGAATCCAGCTTTTTAAGCACAAAGTCTTAGGGTTAGGCCCACTTTTGGTTGGTGACAAGAGGTTAGGGAAGAGAGTAGCTTAAGCAAATATTACTATGTTGCTCCATGATTATGGAAGCATGCTGTGGAGGATACAGTTAGTGTCCCACCTAAGAGTACTTAGTAGTAAGTCACGAGAAAACGGTCCAATAGAGAAAAATTATCCTATAAGGTGGGCGGAGCCATGTATTTAAAAAGTGGCCTGGGGTAGGGCCAAAAAAAGGCGAGGCGGCTCACAGACCTTATGGCCAAAAATGCCAGGAGAGATAGCCCCTGAGAGAGCCAGCAATATGTGGCAGCGAATCGGAGCCTGTCTGCTGTGAAAAGCAGCCAGTCAGGTTCCTCCTCTAGCAGGTGGGAGCCAATCATTTCTCTGGCTTAGGAGCTGGTTCCAAGGTGCCGTACCTGAGGAACAGCAGTGGGGAAGGAATCCTCCGGGAATTCGACGATTGTGCTGGGTATGGCCGGCAGCTTCCTCCCGCTGGTCAATGGGAGCAGAGCTGACCCAGGAAGGGGCTTCACCTGGGGGAGGAGAGACAGGAAAGGATTAAGTTATAGCCCAAAACAAAGCCTTGGCTGGGTGCTTAATTGCAGGGTGGGGATAAGAGGAGTCGTGCAGAGGGTGTAAAGGGATAAGCTGAGAACAGGCGGGGGGTGGCACACTCAGCCAGCAGTCAGTGGCCGATGGCTTCCGCGCCAAGATCAAATTTTAGTCAGGGATGCTGGGGCCATTTTGTGGAGGAGGAAGAGGTACAGGGAGAAAATTTAATCCAATTAATTTAGGGACAGACAGTATCTGGCAGCAGAGCTAGAATTTAGAGCAGGAGAAAGTAGATAAAATAGGGATGGGTAGAGGCTGGTTCAGGTGGAATCCTACCCATGCTCAGAAATTAAAGGAAACTGAGAAGATACAGGCTAGGAAAGAGAGCAATACAGTCAGTGCAGATTGTGAGATTTGTTAGGCACAGTATAAAAATAAAACAATACAGTCCCACATATTAAACAGTTTGGCACAGAGTTAAATAAATTCCCACAGCTGCCCCAACAATTGCAAATTAAAGCACTCCCATATTCAAAAACCCTGTAGACACAGGGTACAATGTAATGCAGGCTGCCACAGACCTTATGGCTGAAAACACCGGGGAGAGACAGCCCTAGAGAGCCAGCAATATGCGGCAGCCAATCAGAGCCTGTCTGCTGTTAAAAGCAGCCAATCAGGTTCCTCTTCTAGCGACTGGGAGCCAATCATTTCTCTGGCTTAGGAGCCGGTTCCAAGGTGCTGTACCTGAGGAATAGCAGCAGGTAAGGAGTCTTCTGGGAATGTGGCGATTGCGCTAGGTCTGGCCGTCGGCTTCCTCCCACCGGTTGGCTGGCCCAGGAAGGGGCTTCACCTGAGGAACAGCAGTGGGGAAGGAGTCCTCCAGGAATGCAGCGATTGTGCTGGGTCCGGCCAGCAGCTTCCTCCTGCTGGTTTATGGGAGCAGAGCTGGCCAAGGAAGGGGCTTCACCTGAGGAACAGCAGTGGGGAAGGGTCTCTGGGAATGCAGTGATTACGCTGGGTCTGGCCAGCGGCTTCCTCCCGTCGGTCGATGGGGAGCAGGAAAACAAGCAAGGCGTGCTTCACCTGAGGAATCTTGCTGAGGAAGGAGCCCTCTGGGAATGCGGCGATTGCGCTGGGTCTGGCTGGCGGCTTCCTCCCGCCAGTCAATGGGAGGGGAGCTGGCCCAGAAAGGGGCTTCACCTGGGGAAGGAATGTTGCATGATAGGCCTATATCCATTTATGTGGGTTCATACTGTATATGCTGTAATGCACTTTAGAATTAAGACACTGTCTCTTTAAAAAACTTTTAGGAATGAAACTACAAAAATAGCCTTAATTGTTTTAATGGCTAGTGTGTATGTCTCCAGATAAGGGAGACAGGTACATAGCTCAGGAAGGCATAAAATATCCCACTGTAGCTTTTCATGACAGAAAAAGGTAATGTAATGACCTAGGGGTTAGGGGTTAAGCGAAACGCATGGACCAGATGTTACTGGGGGTTGACATGGAACCACAGTGACACCTACAGGGAAAGGTAAACTGTTGTATCCCATCACACTGTGGGTGTGGCTTGAAGATGACCAGCCTGTATGTATAAGACACCCATTTTGAACTCGGAGCAGTTGATAAACAGTTTAGCTGGGGGTCAGATAGCCTGTCCAGCTGGCATATACTTGAAGACCAGAAGTATATGTGTAGGCCTGGAAAAATCCCTAAAACCAGACCTGAGTGTGTGGAAATTTTGACTTTTCACATACTGAACAGAAAATTCTGATTTTAAGTTAGAGTTTTGGAAACCAAGCCTTTTTCACCAAGGAAGCACCTGAAGTTTTTTAAAAGTACATTCAAAGGAACTTACTTGGGATACAAGCTTGCTACAAACTGTTGCTTAAGGACACATCTCTGTTGGCCCGCTGACGGTGAGGGTTGAGGTGCTGGACACCACACCTCGCGCCACACAGGCGACCTGGGTTCAGGACCGAGCCTAGGCAGCTGGGGGTCGGCAGGGAGGAAGGAGATTGAGCGTCCGTAGGACTGCTCTCTCCTCCTGGGGAGGGTTGGGGAGATGCAATCGCTCCTAGAGCAGCCTCTGGTGGTGATCGGAGGCACCCCAGCAGGGCGACTTAGCGGACGCATGGGGCGGAGTTGTGGCATAGCGTTGCTTTGTTAGCCACACTCTGTGGGGAAAGAATTCGCACAAAAAAAAAAAAGAGAAAAACCCCACTCCTGGGGATAGATGAAGGCACCTCGGCCTCCTAAGCCCACACTCCCAATTCCGGACTGCCTCCTCTTGAGCCAGGGCTTCTCGAATGCTAACACTTTGCCCTTGGAATAGAGCACCCTGGGCAGATAGGGCGACCCTACCTCTGGAGGGCATAGACCCGGAGGTGGTGTTGGGCTGCATGGGGGGGTAGTCATGGAGGGAGGTAGCAGCTGGGAGTTCCCGAGGATGCCGGAAGGAGTTCCACAAGATAGTGGTGATAAATAAAGTCAAAAAAAAAAAAAAAGGACTCATCTCTACAAGGACATTTAAAACCTTGCCTGGACTCAACATCAAAACAAGGTACAGTTTAGAATAACAGTATCTAGTGTTTTTCTGTAAACCATCCAGTTTTACTTTTGATATTGTCTGCATTTCAAAGTTCTTCCAAACTGTAGAATTTTCTGTATTGCTTTTATTTTAAGTAAACTTATGATTTTCTTGTTAACTTTGCCTGGGGGTCTAATTGTGATCTAACATTTTAACAGAAGGGTTTTGAAAAGACTGTTTACCTTGAAAGATAGTACCGCTTGGCTATCATACCAAACTACTTAGGCAAGACATAGCAAGTGGCCGTGGTGGGATTCAAATACTGAAAGTAATACAGAGTCAAAGGAACTCGCAACTACACTTTCCACCATCCCACTGGAAAAGGAAGGTTGGTAAGTCTTCCTGAACACTTACTCCTGCTCACGAGTCCTTAAAAAGGGGGATCCTCTCTGCAAACAGGAGATCCTACCGGGCTGCCTGGGGTTTGGGGGCCAGGGGCTCGTGACACTATGTACTGAGTCAGCACATCTTTAATGACTGCCTCAAAAACTTTGTTTCAGTTCATTTAGGAAGCTGAGGATCTCTGACTTTAAATAGTAGCTCAAAGAATGGTGCATGCAGTAGGGCTTTGGATATATAGGAGACTGGGGAATAGTCTGGAAGGAGGAAACCCTGTACTAACTGGGCAGGCTACGCTACACCTAAGCCTCTCGGCCTCTCTTAGGCCTAAGTCTAAGGTTCTCGTCCCACTCTAGTATTGAGCTCATACTATAAACGCTGTCATCTGAGTGCAGTACTGGGGGGTGCTGTACTGTCGGGGTGTGCCGTCCTTCAGATGAGATGTTAAACTGAGGCTGTCCTGGTGGGTGCCCAGGTGCAAGTAAAAGAACCAAAGGCACTTTTCGCAAGAGTAGGGAAATTTTTGATTCAAATATCAAGAAAGCATAGTACATTACATTTTCTAAAAGATGAAAAAAAAAAAAACTTTAAAGCAAATAGGTATTAATAGATACATGTCCCCTCTGAAAACAAAACTTAATGCTAAAATGAAACATAAAACAGAAAAACTATTATACAAAAGCAAGATCCGTATTAATGCATACATTTCATACAACCCCCTTCCCCAAAAGTAGAGGAAATATTTATTTGTACTGAAGAAAAAAAGGCAAAATAATAAAATAAACAGGTTAATTTCACCTTAAATGACTACATAAAACAAAAAATTAGAGTAAACATAAGCAAGGAGACCCTCCACCTTTCTGAATATATTTAATTTCTTATTAAGAATAAAAGGAAATCATATATGTAAACACTTGGATTAATGAAAATAAATTGAAAGCCAATTAAAGGTATCTATCTATATATAGGTTACCTCATGTAATCCTAGAGTATCTGAGCCATCCATGCAACCCACTGCTCCTTACGCAGCACTTGGTGGTGATACTTCTCAGGAATTTACACCGTTTAAAACAAATCAATGCTAAAAGAAAACAAAAACAAACTCACTACTTTAATCAAATAACGGTCATGAGTTACTTCTTTAGAGGAGTTCAACTACCATCAATGTTGTTTACAAAAAAATGCATCTCGGGGTTGGGGAGGGGTCGGCCTATATGCGGATCAGCTAATATGTGAATATATATGGTAATCAAGACATTGGCCACTGGAGCTTAAACCCAGAAGAATACTAAATACCTAAATGGACAGTAACAGGAGGGTAAGGTTACCACCTACTCGGTTTTTGACCGAATGATTCGGTTTTCTAGGTCCAGATTCAGTCCTCCTGTTTTCATCATTGCAAATTCGGTTTTTATGGTGGGTCAAGCAGCAACTGTGAGATTCCCCACTAACTGTTTCATTTTCTTCTCATCTGACTGTAAGCAAGTGTCTGATATTTCAGTGTGCTTGCTTGCTTGCAGTGCATGCTAATCAGGAAGTGCCTTCAAGTGCCAAACGTGTCCCTGTCTGCTCAGTTGTCACCTCTAACTTCACACCAGCAAATTGGAAGATTATTCATGGGAAGGGTAAACAATACCACCTTAATTAACACCTTCATTTTCTGAAACCCTTAGACATTCAGATAGGCACCACATTAGGTAGCCTCTTGTCCAGTGTGGACTGTACAATGTGTTTCAGAAACTTTACCTGCTAATCCAGTTTTATTCAGAGGTAGTATTTTTTCAGTCATGTTGAATGCTCACATACTTGTAAAACAGATCCTGTTAAATCCTTCACCATTTTACTTCCATGTTCATATTACAAACACATTCTGATGTCATGTAAACCTTTGTTTGTATACCAGTAAATCTGAGAGGTGTAAAGTAGGGCTATTAAGACCATTAGCAGCAAATCAACCTAATCCTTTTTAGGCTGCATTGTGAGTATGGTCTTTGACTGCTGTGATAAGGAATACTTTTATACCTTTAAATGCTCACTATTTTTTCTTTTAGGGTCTGTCCTATATTTTAATATTTGTTACCCCATTTGTTGTTAAATGAATAATCTAATATTTTATTTCATTTCTAGCAGTACTATATCTCTCTCTCTCTCCTCAGTAGTTATTGCTGTGAATTTTCATACCACCTGGATATTCCAGGAAGACCATTCCAAGCATCTCAGGTGAAAAGCACAGAATAGGATGGCTAATGTCATGCTAAACCACAGAAATGAGAAAAGGAAGAGAGAGAGAGACAGAGCAGTAGCTAGTGAGGAGAAAGGAACACAATCTAGATTTGATGGCACTGCAAATTTAGGTAATTTATCAAACATTATTATTTTTTTTTTACCAGAAGAGACACACTAAGCTGAAGCTTGTTTACAGGTACAACCTGGGAGCACAAGGGAGTAAAATGATTCATGCAATGTCACACAGTATGCAAATCTGGGCTGTGGGATTCAAACCCTGGTCTCCAGAATTACAGCTCAGAGCCTAAAACCACTGCACTATACTGCCTCCACGCTACATATCACATATCATGCTATCTGGTATGTATGACTGATGTGGAAATAAAATAGGGTATTTAACAGCATAGAATAGCTCCTACCACTTTTAGAAACTTCTGTGACGTTACAAATAGCTTTAGAGTAGGAGCAATGGGAAGGACAGTAGCACATCTTAAAATGGCAGATGATATTTGTAATTACAGCTCGTCCACCATTACTGGTGTAGTTTATTTATTTACTGAAAGAGTTTTACCGGAAAAGGCCACCTGTTCCAAAATAGCCTGTTGTCAGAGGTGTCCTTGTAGTCACTCGATGTATCAGCTAAGCTGTGTACACAGGATGGAAAGTCTCCTGAACCCCATCGCTAACCCCACCAATGTTAACACACACTGAAATCTAAAATATTTAAATCTAAATCAAACAAACCAAAAATAATGTATTTATTTAGTTTTTGTTAATAATCATGATGTACTTTAATCAAACAAACCAAAAATAATAATCATGATATACTTTAAAGAAGTTGTACACAATGCAATATCAGCAGCAATTCTGAATAAATCAAGCGATTCAGAGTCCAAGCGATGCCCTCATAAGTCATAAAAGGGGCGGAGTTAGGGGTGGAGTTTGGGGGTGTGGTTTAGTATTCGGTTTTCATCTCATCCAAAGGTGGCAACCCTACAGGAGGGCCAACTTATGATAACCAAGGGAAAGGGTCCCATCTATCTTGCCATGTTTCAATACTGACCTTACCCTTTTCAGTTTGCCTAATCATTTGTAACTCTTTTTGAATCATATAGAATAACTCTATTTGGGAAATAATTTGCTGTTGCAACACTAGTTTACACCTACACTGCCTTATCCAATATAGAAAAGTTGCCATCAGTATTCTAATACTACTAGCATTAAATTTTGCCCATTGTGGAGGAATATCACTAAAATACAGCATTTCTGCCGAAATGCCACAGAAATCCTGAGTATTCCATTTGGGGCTAAAACATACCCAAACTCTACAATATAAGGACACAGTAAATATAAATGATCCATTGTCTCTAATTTCATTATACACGTTTCCCTGGGACAATATCTTTCTTTAATCTGCTTGTGTTTATGGTTATTCTGTACATTTATTTTCCCATGTACACCTAACCAGACTATATCTTTCATTTTTTGTGGGAGTCTGGGTTCTGGTACTATTACTTTAATTGATGATTGGGTTAGCTGGGACAAATGATCAAAAGGTTGAGTTAAAAAATTATCGCTTATTATTTGGGAATAGTAAGTTTTTCTAGTAATGGTTAACATTCCCTGACTAATAAGAGTAGGGGACTTTTCCCAGTGTCCTGACCACCATTTACCTTCCCACAGAACTGGTTCATGCAGTTTTCAAAGGCTGTGTGGGGGTGTTGATGTGCAGAATGGCTACCACTATATATTAAGTTACTTCACTGCCAGTCTCTCGTTGCTTGTAAAGCACTTTGGGATACAATGTGTATGAAAAGCACTATGTAAATGCTGATTCTTCTTCTTCTAAGCGGGGGGGGGGGGCTAGAATGCTTTGGGATAAGCTAGGAGAGTATATTATTCAAAATTTAAACTAAGTGAAGCAGCAGCTGGCAGCGTTCCCCCCCCAGGATTTGGATGAAATGGGTAGGAGGGACTCAGGGTGAAAGGGTGAGGAGGGTGGATAGGGATGTAGTGGTAGTAAGATAGGTGGTGGGGAGGGCAGTCGGGATAAGTGGAAGGCAACAGGGAGATGATGTAGAAGAACGGGCAAGGGGGAATTCAGTACAGCAGCCAAAGATGCATGAAAATAACAGAAAGGGAAGGGACAGATTGGGAAAGATGAGCATCATGCAGGGTGGTGTCTATCAATAAAGGAAAGAAAGTTTGAGGGGCCTCCTATTAGCACAAAAGTGTTTCCCAACCTGGTGCTAGCAAATATGGAGATATACAGTAGTGCTAGAAAATAAACTGCAGAAACTATGTTTCCAAACACAAGTTGACGCACTTGACAAAAGCAAAATGGTACTGCAAAAAATAGAGCTTGCCTCACCAAAATGGGCAGCATTCTTTATTATTTTCATGCAAACCACAAACAAAAGTGCCAAGTGTTTTTAATCAATAACGTTGTTAAATAGCAAGGTACTGAGACAGAGGCGAATTGAGTTTCCAAAAACTTTTATCAACATCACAACGGCACTCTCATGAGTGCTTCCTGTAATGGCTTGACTGCCAAGCAGTTGGTAGACTGCATGCGTGCACATCGATGCATGCACCATGAGCTGACGTCTTGGTGTACCCTTCCTCAGAGCTCAGTTCATCACCGTGTTGGCACCTTGCACTTTAGCAATGTTATATACTAAAAGCACTTTGCACTTTTGTTTGTGGTTTGCACAAAAATAATAAAGAATGCTGCCCGTATTGGTAAGATAAGCTCTATTTTTTGCAATGCCGTTTTGTTTTGGTCAAGTGCAGCAACTTGTGTTTGGAGAAATAGTTTCCGGAGGTTCTTTTCTGGTGTCTGTCAATGTTAGAAGTCTAAGAAACAGGATGGATGACCTCCAGGCCTCGATGATGGTGGGATGAATGGATCTGGTGGCATCCCCATACTGTGACTGGGATGTCTCCATTCTGAGGTTCACTCTCTATAGAAGTGATAGGGTAGGGGGAAGGGGGACAGGTGGCACTTTATATCATGGAAAGGATTACGGCCATGTGAAAGGATATAAAGGTGGTGGGTACAAAGTCATTCAGGGCACAAGTTCAAACAGTGGCAGGGAGAAGGATAGGGGTTGTGTACAGGCCTCTGTATCAGAGCAAAGACACAAAGTAAGAGCTGGGAAGGGAGATAAGAAACGCTTCTGTGAAGGGGGAGGTGGTCATCATCATCATCATCTTTATTTATTAAGCGCACTTTCTTAATTGGAACTAAAAGGCGCTTTACAACAAACGACAAAAACATTAAAATCATACTCATTTTACATATTATAAAATCAGTTGTTTAATCAGCAACATCATACGCCTGGTTGAATAAAAACATTTTAAATACATTTTAAAAATGTTCAAGGATTGAGCTTCCCATATGTAGCGAGGAAGGGAGTTCCATAGGGTGGGGGTGCCAAATGAAAAAGCCCAGGCACCCGATGTTTCAAGACAATCACCTTAGGGATCTCCAGAAACCCCTCCTCTGATGAGCAAAGGGGATGGGCAGAACAGCGAGAACACAGGAGATCTTGCAGGTGCCCAGGCCCCTGGCCATGTAGGGCCTTATAGGTCAGCAAACCAACCTTGAACGTGATCCACCATTTAATCAGCAGCCAGTGCAGAGAGCACAGCACAGGCGTAATATGACAGGATCTTGGAAGACTGGTCAATAGCCTGGCTGCTGCATTCTGCACTAGCTGCAGGCAGCGTAGATCAACCCCCGACAGCCCCAGGTATACAGCATTGCAGTAATCCAGCCTCGAAGTTACGAAGGCATGGATCAGTGATGGGAGATCGCTTGGGGAACCAGATGTTAAATCCAGGCGATGTTTCTTAAATGATAATATGCATTCTGGACTGCAGCCGACACCTGGGATTTAAGTGTCAGGCCACAGTCCAGCACAACGCCCAGATTCCTCACTCCAGTTGAGGTAAGTACTGGGAGTCCCCAAGCATTAGCCCGGAGACCTGACCAGATTGCCCCTTCATCCCTGGGTGACTAGATCCCACCACTAGTACCTCAGTCTTGTCCAGATATAACTTCAACCAATTGGCTTTCATCCAGTGTTGGATCTCAGAAAGGCACTGATTAAACACCAACACCGCCTCCTGCTGTTCGGGCAGAAAAAAACAGGTATAACTAAGTACAATCTGCATAGCAGTGAAAACTCAGCCCATACCATCTTATAATCTCTCGTAGTGGCAGCATATACACCGCAAACAACATGGGGGATAAAATGGAGCCCTGCGGGACCCCAAATGGCAGGGGCATGGGTGCCGAGGAAAAAAATCCCTGACACCACCCTCTGTGTCCTGAGTCAGGAAAAATCGAAACCAGCCGAGGACTGTACCAGACTTTCCACAGTAAACCTGCAGGTGCTCCAAAAGCACCTCATGGCCAATGGTGTCAAATGCTGCTGAGAGATTGAAGAGAGTAAGGATGGAATGACTTCCTCAATCCCTCACCACCAGGAGATCATTCAGCACCTGAACAAGGGCAGTCAAGGTGCTACACACCTTCCTGAAACCCAACTAGAGAGGGTCATAGATGTCATTGGTTGACAAACAGGCCTCCAGTTGACTAGCCACCACCTTCTCAATAACCTTCCCCATAAAGGGAAGGTTAGAGATAGATCTGTAAATAGCCAGGCAGTCCGGGTCTAGTGAAGCTTTCTTCAAAAGGGGTCTAGCCACCACCTCCATTAAGGGCTCGGGGAACACCCCTGTCATTAAAGAGCACCGAACTATCCTGGGTAGGACCGGGCCGATGACATCAACACACCCCATAATGAGGAGTGCTGGTCCCGGATCCAAATTACAGTAGGTCGGCCTCATCTCCTGGATGACCCTCACAACATCTATGACAGCCAACCGGTCGAAGTCAGACCAGACAAACTAATTGCCAGCAACTTCAGGTTGGTCACTGCATGTTCCACTGAATCTCAGATCTAAATGTGGCAACCTTATCAGCAAAGAAAAGAGCAAACTCATCACACTGATTGTGAAAAAGTTCCCCCAGACTGAAGACAGGCAGAATTGCACAGCCTGTCAACAGTGCAGACGAGTTGAGCTGGTCTGTTAACTGCTGCAGCAATCTCCTTAGACAGGAACTCTGCCTTCTTACAGGAGATTGCTGATTGATAATCCCTATAATGAGACATCAATACAAGTTTGTTGTCCACAGATCCAGATCTTCGTCAGTGCCACTCCAGCCTTCAACCCCTCATCTTCATCTCCCTGAGTGACCCATCGAACCAGTGGGATCTCTGGTGTGAAGTGAGGGATTGAACACGGACAGGTGCGATGGAGTCAAGGGCTTCAGCAACAGCCTTATTATAGGCTGAGACCAATTCCCCCGGCTGCTCGCACGCACTCATACCTGATGGGTCCACCCTGTGGGATCAAACTCCTTAAAGGGCGGTACTGGGCCATCTTCATAGGGGAAGGTTTACTGGGGGTGGCTTCAAACCGGAACCTAACGGTTTGGTGGTCTGACCAAGCGACCGGTTCCACCATAAGGTCAGAGACCTCCATTCCCAGCAGGAAGATGAGGTCCAACAAGTGGCCCTGCATATGGGTTGCAGAGGTAACAACCTGTGTTTGGCCCAAAGAATACATCAATTGGAGGAGGTCCTGACCAAACTGAGAGAGTTCGTTGTCAACCCAGGCATTGAAGACCCCCAAAATAATCCATCTGGGCAACTCCAATACCTGCTCAATGACGAAGTCCGTGACTTCCTGCAAGAAATCTTTCCCATCCTCCCAGGGGATGGTAGAAGAGAAGGATCTCACAACCTACATCTGCAACACACTGAGCGGCCACACATATGAAGGAGCTTGTTGTTCCTACAGGGATGGTCATCAAGTTCAGGTGCAATTTAAAACAAATTACCACACCCCCAACCCTACAATCATTTCTTGGGCAGTGAATCGCTGAGTACCCGGCTGGAATTGCTGATTCCAAAACTGTGCCAGCATTTTCATCCAGCCAGGTCTCGGTGATGCAAACCAGATCAGCTGTTGCAACAAGATCAGCACTAATTGCTATCTTGTTTTTAATAGATCTGGCATTGCACATCACTGCCCAAGAAGGATAGGCAGATGAAGCTGGTTGGGAAACCTGTCCACTAACTGTGGATCCCTTGGGTATGGGTACAAGACAGGGAGGACCCCTTTCCTGGACCCATTTCACCCCAGGGCATTTCCTGGTCCTCACCCCCAACTTCATTCCTTACTACATACTCTGCAGTCCTCTGCTCCCCCCCCCCACAACAAACTATTCCCAGAGCCCTGCACCATCCGAAGACTTCTGCTGGCAGTGGACAGTCGAAGGGGCTGAGGTCGCGGAGCCTAGAGGGGGGAATAGTATCTCATATGGGAAACTGTCTTCCAACACATCCTTAGGTCTTAACAATAACTGTTATATATTAGTATGTGTTAGTTAGTTTACCGTCTTAAAATTAACTCTCAGCCTCACACACAGACACACTCCACATACACCACACTCTCCCTTCATTCAGTTATTCCAGCAACCTAAACCTACCACCCAACGCCCTCCCAAACCCTCCCAAAAATAAAGTGCCCAAATTATTTAAATTAGGGAAGTTCACAACACTGTAAGGAGACCTTCATTCAGATATCAGTTCAGGTATTTAGAACTTGTAATGTTTGTAATAATTAAAGTGATACTCTCCTCTCTCACAGGGAGAATCACTTCAACTCTGCAAATAGTGGAAAAGCAACTTCGTGAACAACAGTGATCGAAGAGAAGCAAGTATTAAGCACAATCCCAGGTCCACAAAGCAATAGGCTCTCACCACAATAGCTGCCTTTAGGTCTTTTTGGATCAGTTCCAGAGCATAGGGACTGCCAACCCTCTCACAGTTAGGGTCCCTTCTAGTCCCAATACACAGTCCTGGACAGTACATTATTTACAACAGTTACCCTCTTGATTTTTCAACCGGACAAAAATAAGCCCACTGGAACCACCACTGTAGTGGCTCAAGCCCACTTACAGCTCTTGCCAGCGCTCATTTAGATCAGGTTGGAGCAATGCAGTAAATTACACATCTTCAAGTCCAGCACTGCGATAGAATAAAAGTTTAATTCGCCCCTACCTCAGCAGGACAGTGAAATACAGATTGCCGCGATTTGAGTCCAAGTCCTCACCACTTACAACGTGGCGTCTGTCCTACTAGAGTCCTGGGTACCGTACCACACTCACTCCATTTCTCCAACTCCTGGGAGAGCACAGGTCACCCTGATCTTCTGGGTCACAACATCACCGAAACTCCCTCGGCAAAACTGTTTGGCAGCAAATGCTGCTGAAGGCTCAACTCAATGTCAGCAGTGGCAAACAATTCGACCAATTACCAGACAACCAGACGCCCAATCCTCCATCAGCTATGGCAATCTCACTGGGGCATCCCGTACTGCTGACAACACCAGCCTCCACATCTCCAACAATCACCAGAAAGTCTTCCTAGATGTTTCATCCGTGTTCCTGAGGTCTTCGTTCTCAATCATGGCAAAACACAAGATCATGCCGAAGACCACAGTGACACTGCAGTCGCAGCCCCGTGCCTTTGGTTCTCAAAGTCTCTCCCAGTCTGCAGGTAAGAGATTGCCACACAGAATCCTTACTTAAAACAATAAATCTGGCTCCTATCACTTCCTCACTATAAATCCCTAACTACTCTTCCCACCCTAACATCAAACACTAACTAAAATTAAAAAGCAAGTTTAGAAGTGTTTACAAAACATTTAAAAATCTAGTAAAGACTACTCCCCCTTACAGACGGCAGCCCAGTGTGGCCGCCACCTTCCTGATTCATTGGCATAGTAATAATGGGTGACTTCAACCTACCAGACATATACTGGAGCATCCCTCAAGCCAGCAGCAGCAGAAGCCAATAGCTGCTGGATGAAGTCAAAGATGCCTTCCTAACTCGAGGGGTGACAGAGCCGACTAGGGATTGGGCTATCCTGGACCTAGTACTGACAAACAGTGACCTTGTCAGGGGCATCAGTGTGACTCAGCCTCTAGGAAGCAATGACCATCAGTCAGTATGGTTTCAGCTTGATATAGGGAAGGAAGTCCTGAGTACAAAGACATGTGTTCTGGACTTCAGAAGGGCCAGCTGTGCCAAAATGGGGGAGAATCGGGGCATGTTTCTAGCAAAGTTTTGGGGGGGAGGGTGCTAGAGGTGGAAGAAAAATGGTCCATAATTCGGGATGGGATTCAGCAAGTCACAAATACCTATCTGAAGCAGACGTGCAAGAACAAGCACAAGAAACCACTGTGGATCACAGCAGAGATTGTGTGTTGTGAGGGAAAGAATGGCTTCCTTCAAAAAACACAGATAGAGCCAGTGGGAGGAATACAGAGTGGGCTACATGGATAAACGAAAAACAGACAGTAGGGAGGAAGGCCAAGGCAGGGGCAGAGTTGGAAGTAGTGCTATATCTGAGAAACAAGGACAACAAAGGAAACTATTCACAAACTGAGACAAGGGGCAAAGTGGGTGGAGGACAGTACAGGAAAGGCAGAAGTACTGAACAGATACTTTGCTCCGTATTCACTTAAAAGAGGGATGGACCAATAGCACCAGGTAGGATAGCAATAGGACGTGAAGGGGTTGTGGCTATGTGAGAAGGTGATCACGAAGGACAGGGTCCTTAAGGGACCTATAGCCCTTAAAGTGGGTAAATCTACTGGGCCAGATGGCATGCACCCCAGGGTGCTAAGTGGGGGCTGGCAGTGCGGCAGACCTCTTCAGTAACTCTCTAGATGCAGCCGTGGTGCCAGGAGAATTGAGAACTGTAGATGTGGTGCCCTTGCATAGCAGTGGGGCAAGGGATGAGGTGGGTAACTACACACCAGTCAGCTTGACATTGATAGTTGGCAAGCTGATAGAAACCATTCTCAAGGAAAGGTAGGTTGAGTTCCTTGAGGATACCTTCTGGCCATAAAAGGACAGGCCAGCTAGGGAAACGCCCATGCAGTCAAGGCATCTTACTTAGCAACAAGGCTGGCACAGACAGGGAGAAGTTACTGGGGGAAAACATGCCAAAACATACCTGCTGGCAAGGCAAGGCAAACTTCATTTATAAGGTGCCCTTCCCCAAAGGCTCAAGACGCCGTACATAATTTAACAAATTCACAGTACATCAACAAAACATAAACAAGACAGACATAGCAAGAATAAATAAATAACAGCTAATAAAATACTAATCAGCTAATACTAGCTAGCTGGGGAATGCCTGCTCAAATAAATATGTTTTTAGTGATGTTTCAAAGGCCCCCCCCCCATGCGGGTAAAGCAAATACTCCCCAGAAGAGATTTCCACAACACTAGAGCTGCCACTCCAAAAGCCTCAGTCCCCGAATTGTCTCAGATGGGAAGAGGTGACAACAAGCAAGCCCGCATTGGTGGAGAGGAGGGAATGAGTTGGGTGGTGTGGAACTAGAAGATTTTTCAAGTTGAGGTATCATGGGGTGTTTGTTGAACTGGCCTGACCAGATAGCGGGCACAGCAGCACATCTTATTATTTGCCCGACTACCCATATATCTACCTTACCAAAGTGAACAGCAGGGGTTGGAAGTAGCGGAGGGTAAAAAAGAAAAGCTAGGGGCAGGGAAACATAATTTAGTAAGCACAGGGCACTATACTGCGTGTATGCACTACTGCAGAGATATCATACGTTTGCATCATGAGACAAAAACAAAAAAAAACGCACCAAAACACTGCTGGGTCGGGATGTGGCAGGGTGCCACTGCCTAGAAACAGGGTGGGGAGGTGGGCAGTTAGCTGCAGTGTACCTCCTAGTAAGACAAGCAACAAAAATGGAGCTCATATCATTTGCTGAATAAGGTTGGCTGGTGGGGGGTAGTACTCTTCTGTTTTTACTTAATGATTCCCTCTGATGCAAACCCAATTTGGTCCCTCCATTTTCCAACCAGCTGCAACAGCCT
This sequence comes from Neoceratodus forsteri, assembly GCA_016271365.2. Taxonomy (NCBI): domain Eukaryota; kingdom Metazoa; phylum Chordata; order Ceratodontiformes; family Ceratodontidae; genus Neoceratodus; species Neoceratodus forsteri. Next base: position 340,731,947 of record JADMNL010000024.1, read on the forward strand.
TTTAATTTCTATTGTGCTTCTGCCTTCTGGGGGACTCATGAGTAGGGATGTACATTTGTCATGGCAGTCATTCACGTCTTGGATACCATGAAGTTTGGTCTTTATTCAGGACTTCCATGACTTTCACTATTGTCATCAAAATGTAGCAATGATGACAATGCCAGGAATCTTACTAATGAGTCCATGAACAACCAACGAGTTATTAAAATCTCATCCGTGACAAACTTACATCCTTACTCATGAGTATTTAAAATATATTTACAATGTCTTCATGTATTTTTATTTTATTAATGAACAATTAATTACGTGTACCATGAAATGACATTTGTCAGCACGACAGCTTTAAAAATGGGGCCTCCCCAGTCCTAATAGTTTTATTCTGCGTAAAAAATACAACTTTTTAATACTAATTTTTACTAGGGGTTGCTACCCATACAGTCAGTCACTAGTGGCAGATAACCCTTGACAATGCCCAGAGGCACTGGGCAAAACATTGGGTTAGTCATAGAAGCACCTGCATGTTCACTTGTATTCCAAATAACATGAACATTTAGCCTGCATCAACTCATGGTGTGCTTGCTAAGTGTATGCTACCTGACTTTTTTCTTTTATTTCATGTGTTCTGGCATGTGCATTGCCAGCACTGTGGCATCTCTTTTTACTTTTACAGTAGCTATTACCTATAGCCTAACTTTGAGACAACACAAAATCTGAGAGCACACACCTTAGTATTGACTGCACTGCTTTTCTAAGTGCACTCATATATTAACAATCCAAGAAAACAATGCCATGTATGAACATCTTTCATTTCCCAATCATGACAATTTCACTAATATAACTTGTTTTATGAATTTGTTAATTGTAGCCTCTGCGCTATCTCTGCCCAACAACTACACACAAATACAAGGAAGCAGACATTCAGCATTGACCAATGCCTGTAATACTCCATAACAAAAGAAAGAAGGCCGTTCCATGTGCAGAAACATCATTCTGACCTTTGGGAAGACACTGTGCCCCTCTGGGTTGGGATTCTGGCCCCCAGGTGGCCATTTTGCCCCAAGGATGGGCATTCTGACTCCAGGGTAGGCACTGTGTCCCCTCAAGGTGGGCATTCCACACAAAGACCCCTCAAGGTGAGCATTCCACACGCTGGATGGACATTCAAGCATTAGGGTGGGTACTGCAGCCCTTGAGTGGACACTGTGTCCCTCATGGCGGGCATTTCAGCTCTTGGGTGGACATTTCAGCTCTTGGGTGGACATTCCAGCCCTTGGGTGGACACTGTGCCTCCCACGGTGGGCATTCCAGCACAGAGGGATGGCATTATGGCCATAGTGGTGGCATTAGATCACACTAGGTGGTGGACACTGTGCCCATAAGGGTGGGCATTCTGGCCCCCCAAGGTGGGTATTCTGACCCATGGGTGGACACTCTGTCCCTCGGAGTGGGCATTCCTGACCCAGGGTAGGCACTGCCCCCTCAGGGTAGGCATTATACACCCTGGGTAGTCAGTCTGCACACAGGGGGGCCTTCCAGCATTAAGATGGGTATTCTGGCCCTTGGATGGCTACTGTGCCCCTCAAGGAGGGCATTCTAGACCCAGGGTGGCCACTGTACCCACTAAGAGTGGGCATTACATCACCCTGGGTGGGCATTCCAGCCCTTTGGTGGGCACTGTACCCCTCAGGGTGGCCATTCAGGCTCTAGTGTGTGCCTTAGTGATGCACATAGGAGCCAAGAACCCTAGGGCAGAGTATCACATAGGAGGGACTCAGGTAACTTCTTCTGTAGAGGAAAAGAATCTAGGGGTAGTGACTATGAGTGACCTGAAACACACCTCTCAGTGTAAAAAGGTGATGGCAAAGGCTAACAGGATGCTGGGGTGTATTGCAAGGGAATTCAGTAGTAGGTGGAGTGAGGTTATTTTACCATTGTACAGGTCATTGGTGAGATCACATTTAGAATAAGGGGTCAGATACTGGCATCCTTACCTTAAAAAGGACATCAGCATGCTGGAAGGGGTCCAGAGGAGAGCAACCAAGATGATCGAGCGGTTGCAGGATAGGTCCTATGAGGAGAGGTTGGGAGCCCTGGCATTATACGCCCTGGAAGAGAGGAGGTAGAAGGGTGATATGATAGAGACATTCAAGTACTCGTCACCCTTTCTTCTTTTGAGTGCACTCCATTTATCACAACCCTCTGTGTCCTTCACTTTAACAAATATTCTACCTAGTTTGTGAGCTTGCTCCCCACTCCTAAGCTGCCAATTTGCTTACCAGCCTCCTGTGGGGGACGGTGTCAAAGGCCTTCCTGAAGTCCAGGTAGGCCACGTCCACTGCCCCTCCCTGGTCCCATATCTCTGTAACTCTGTCAAAAAATTCAATCAGGTTGGTCTGGCAGGACTTTCCACCTGTAAATCCATGCTGGTTGTCATCCAGAAGCTCCTTCTGCAGATATTTTATCAGCCTTTCCTTAATAAGTGTTTCCATTAGCTTCCCTATAACGGACGTAAGGCTAACTGGGAAGTAGTTTCCTGGTTCCTCCCTTCCACTCTCTTTATGCAATATCACCACCTCAGCCCTTTTCCAGTCCCCAGGAACCCTCCCCTTGCCCAGTGACAGATTAAATAACCTTGTGAGCGGTGCTGCCAGCTCCTGTTTTAACTCTTTGAGCACTCTCAGGTAATCTTATTTGGGCCCATCGCTTTTTCCGTCCGCAGTTTTCCTAGTTCTTCCAATAGCCTATCCTCCAGGAAGGGACTTGAGTCTGTCTCCCTGCCCACCTTTCCCCTGCTTTTCAGCTCCGGCCCTATCCCCTCCTCCACCGTGAAAACTGATGTGAAGTAGTCATTCAGAATATTAGCCTTTTCCCCATCCCCCTCTACCAGTGCTCACCTTCCCCCTTGAGCTTCATAATCCCTAGCTTCCCTTTCCTTCTGTCACTCACATATCTGAAAAACTTCTTATCCTCTCCCTTTTGCCTCCCTTGCTATATTCTCATTTCTGCCTTTGCCCTTCTGATTATTTTCCCTGCTTCCCTCAGTTTCTCCTTGTAAACCTCCCTGTCTGTCTCCGAGAGGCTTTACATGCCCTGAATGCCCTCCTTTTCTCTCTAACTGCTTTTCTCACTGCTGTTGTGAACCAAAGTGGTTTCTCTCCTTCTCTTATTCTTGCTCACCTTCCTAATGCATAGTTATAGTTCCGTTGCCTTCAATATTCCTCCTTTAATTTCCCCCTACAGCTCCTCTATGTCATCCAAGTTCTCCTTCCCTTCTTGCTCCTTTCTCACAATTTCTTTCATCTTCCTAAAATCTGCCTTCCTAAAGTCTAGCACCTTAGTGGTGGAACTGCCATTAACTGGCCCCTTTCTAAATCTAAATCCTACTGTCCTATATTCACTGTTGCCCAAATTTTTCCCAACCACAACCTCTTCGACACCATCCCCATTCATCATATCCAGGTCTGGTATGTCCCCCCAGTCAGTTCTGAGACCAGCTGGTGAATGAACGCTCCCTACATGGCTTCCAACAGCAACCTACTCTTTTCTGTGGATGCTGCCAGGATTTCCCAGTCCACATGTGGAAGGTCATGTCAAACAAATCTGACTGACTTTTTCAATTGGGTGATAAATGAGGTGGATCAAGGAGGAGCGGTGGATATCGCCTACCTCGATATCAGCAAGGCCTTCGACACCGTACCACACAGAAGACTGGTGAACAAGCTGGGTAACCTGGGGGTGGACCACAAAGTAGAAAACTGGGTAAGAAACTGGTTGAGGGACAGAAGGCAGAGAGTGGTAGTAAATGGGATCAAATCTGAGGAAAGGAGGGTGACCAGTGGGGTGCCTCAAGGATCAGTCCTGGGGACAGTCCTTTTTAATGTCTTCATCAGTAACATTGCTAAAGGGCTGGAGGGGAAGGTTTGCCTATTTGCAGATGATACCAAGATCTGTAACAGAGTAGGCACTCCGAGGGGTGGGGGGTGAACCTGGAAATATGATCCAAAGTTTGGTAATTAAAATGTAATGCAAAGAAGTGCAAAATCATGCACCTAGGGTGAAGAAACCCTGCAGCAAGCTACAGGATGGGGGAGGGGATGCTGACAGTCACCAGGGAAGAAAGGGATTGAGGGATAATCATCTCAGATGATATAAAGGTGGCCAAGCAGTTTAACAAGGTGGTGGAGAAGGCCAGTGGAATGTTGGGGTGCACAGGAAGAGGTATCACTAGCAGAAGAAGGGAGGTAGTGATGCCCTTATATAAAACGTTGGTGAGGCCTCATCTAGAATATGGTGTTCAGTTCTAGAGGCCACATCTTTGCATGGACATAGACAGGGTGGAGGCCGTCCAGAGAAGGGTGACCAAGATGGTGTGGGGCTTGCATCAGAAAACCTATGAGGACAGATTAAAGGACCTCAATATGTACACATTGGAACAGAGGAGGGAACAAGGGGATATGATAGAGACCTTCAAGTATCGTAAAGGATTGAACAAAGTGCAGGTGGGAGACATCTTTCAGTACAAGAGTTGTACAAGGACGAGGGGGCACAATATGAGATTGGAGGGGGCAGTATAAGGGGAAATGTGAGGGAGTTTTTCTTCATGGAAAAGGTGGTAGATGCTTGGAACAGCCTGCCCCAGGAGGTGGGGGGGCTAACACAGTGAGGGGATTCAAGCATGCATGGGATAGACATAAAGGAACCCTAGATGTGGGAAAGAAAGCAAAAGCCAGTGACGAAGTAGGGTCAGTGACAGTTGATATAGGCAGGGAATATGGGCAGACTAGGTGGGCCTAGTGGTCCTTATCTACCATCAACTACTATGTATGTTACTATGTATTATGATGCTTATATTTGTGAGTAGTTAGCATTTAATGAAACAATCATTTCACTGCAAAACATGACCTGCATGCGTTTTTATGGATTATGGCTCCAAGTGATTGAATAAATATGACATGGGCAAGTTTGCACTTCACTTTTAAACAGCCCCTGACATCATTGTGACAACTTTGAGAAAATGTAATGTTTAGCACAAGTGAGCTTATATTTGAATATTGTTTCTGTATTTCTCATTCTTCTTTATTACTAAGGACATTTGCATGTAAACAGGATCACTACCCTATCTGTTTTGGCTGCTTTCCTACATATGATATCACAGTTTTGTTTATGACATCACAGTCTGTTGCTGTGTGGATAATTATGATGCCATAAATGGGGGATTATTTTATTTATTTATTTATTTTTATTTAAAAGTTTTTAACCGGGAAAAGCACCATGACCAGAAGCTCATTTCCAAGTGCCACCCAGATTATGATGTCATATGTAGGATAGCAGAAAGAGCAGATAAAGTCTAAGGGACAATAAGCCTCTTTCATACAGCTGTCCTCGGTAATAAAGAAAAGAGGTAAATAATTATAGAAAATACATGAAATATAAACTGAACTGTCTAAATCTCAAATTTTTTCCAAGTTTTTCTAATGGTGTAAGGGTCTCTTTAAAGCTTCTCGAATTAATAAAAACACATTTAGGGTGGGATATTCAGACTGCGCCAGGCTGTGGCGCAAGCCTGGGTGCAGCACAACTGGGATGCGCCAGGGAGTTGACAGGGTGATATTCAACGGTGCTGCGCCATGGCTCAGCACAGTTGAATATCGCTCTGTGGCCACCCGTGTTGCGCATGGTGCAGTGGCACTGTACTAGCGCAAGTGGCCAGGGAGGAGCAGGGGGATGCGCCAGCACAAGTGCCGTTGCGCTAGGCGCAGCAACCCGAGATATTCAGCGGTGGACATGTAAATGGGGCCATAATGCATGCAAGGTGCAAATGGGGCCATTTGCATATCATTATATTCCATTTGCATGCAGGTGCGCTGATCCCGGCGACTTGCACCTGGCGCCCTGCATGGCAGCAGCGTCAGGGACCCCTGCCCCTCACCGGCAACGCACCCCAGCCCGATCGCGGGCTGTAATATGTATCAATATCCCTGGTGGTCCAGTGGACGCGATCCCATAGCCCGATCGCGGGCTTTCATTATGTATTTCTCCCTGGTGTCCAGTGGACCCCATCCCACAGCCCGATTGCGGACTTACAGTAATTGAAATAACCCTGGTGGTCAAGCGGTACCCCCCTCCTAACCCGCCCACGGTCTGCCACCACCCCGCCCGGGTCAGCGGCGGTGGCAGCACTGCACCTCCAGCCGGCTCGCCGACTGGACTACGCAGTAGTACAGCTAGAGCGTATTGGTTCGACAGCGCAAGCCATCGGGCATGTAGATTGTACAGACAGTTCAGATATGTGAATGGTCTATCTCATATCTGGACTGTGTAGTACGGTACGGTCTGCACTCCCATTGGCCCACATCAGACCAGTGGCAACAGCTGCACTGTACGCAGTCGGTGGGCGGCTGGAGTGCTGCCCCTGCCACTGACTGGGGGAGCGGCCCAGTGGCAGGTGGGAGGGGGTACCGCTGGACCACCAGGGTTATTTTAAACTGCTTTAGCATACGTATGCCCGCGATCGGGCTGGAAGTGGTCCACTGGACCACCAGGGATATCGGACTTCTTTATTACTGATACCCGCGATCGGGCATGGGGGGGCGCGATGCCGACGGACCCTGGCACAGGGGCTTGGGTAGTCATTCACAGCTGGCGGCTGCCGTGTTGCACCCTGCAGTACAGTAGCTCACCTGTGGGTGGCCAGCCCTTGCTCCTATTTCTTTGAGGCTCAACTTTGAGCACCAGTGTGCGGCGCAAGTAGGGGTTGCACCAGCACATGCGCCGCACATCCCAGGCTGAATATCAGGATGTGCGGAATATGCATGGGCACGCCCCCCGCACTTGCGCCGCATACATTACTGGTGCGCCCTGGCTCATCGGGATCTGCACAGCGCAACATCCTCTTTTGAATATCATGCTGGGGCGCATCAGTGGGTTGCGCATGGCACAACACTGTTGCGCCAGGCGCAACCCCTTTGAATATCCCACCCTTAGGCTTTATGTTGTGACTGCAATATGTGAGCCGCTGCTGTGTGTTATTATTGTCAAGAATAGGTAGGAAGACAGATAATAAATAAATGTTACATCCTATACTTATATTATTTAAATAACTGTGTGTCTGTCTACCTATGTTGATGCATTGTGCCAAGTAATGACAGAAGGGCTGTCAGGGAATGAGATGGAGGCGGGGCTACCCCTCAATATACCTCCCATTTCTTTGGAGGGGAAATGGTAGGTGGAAGGTGCATCATGTAAAACTGCAGGTGGGGGGGGCTCGGGATGGCTGAATTCCATGGCTAATGTGAATCTGTATCCTGCTATAAGTGTTTTGTCGACGACTAACCTAATAACGTATGCGCACTCTCACAGCTCTTGACTCCATACCTCCATGCAAGCTGTGACACCCACCGACCCCATACCCCCTGCACACTATTACACCTAATTAACCCAGACCCCCATGCACACTGCCTTGTCCATCAATTGGCCCCATGCTCTTCTTATTCACACTGTCACAACCACTGACCACATAACCACATATAATCTATCACACTCATTGTCCCCATACACTCATGTCACACTCACTGACCCAATATGACCATGCACACTGTCACACCTCACAACTTCCTGCCCCGTATGCTGTCACGCCAGCCAACCCTATATCCCACACACACTGTCACACCAACAGACCCCTATAAATGCCATGTGCACTCACACCTCACGATCCCACATCACCTATGCATACTGTCATACCCGACGATCTCATGTATGCTGTCACACCCTGTGACCAACCCCATATTTCACGCATGATGTCACACCTTCTGACCAAATACAAAGGCACCCTCACACCCACCGACCCAATACCATATGCACTGTGTTGCACCTCACATCATACACTGAGTGCCCCCATAACCTCAAGCATGCTGTCACACCTCATTACCCTATACCCCCATGCACACTGTTACACCCACTAACACCTTGCCCCATGCATGCTGTGACACACACTAACGACCACATACCCCACTCATGCATGCTGTCACAAACACCGACCAATCCCACACCCCCATGCTTGCTGACACACCCACTGACCAGATGCACTGTATCACACCCACTAAGCACATAACCCTATGCACTCTATCACACCTGACACCATACCCCCGTCACACCAACCGACCCCATACCTCATGCATGCTGTCACACCCACCAACCAATCCCATGCATGCTGACACACCTACCAACCACATACACACATTCACTCTGTCACAGCCGACACAATAGCGCCATGCATGCTGTAACATATAGGAACCCCATACCTCCCTGCATGCTGTCACACCCATTGACCCTTTCTGTAGCCTCCCCTACCCCCAGAAGATTGATGTCCCCCCTCATGTGCAACAGGAACAAGCAACATAAAGGGGGCATAGGGATATTGAGGGGGCATTAGAATAGGCAATGCAAAGGGTGCAGGGAGAGGCAAGACACGGTTGTGACTGCACCATTGTGGCTTATCTACCTCGTATAGATAACAGATCTATCTGGGTCCTAGGGAGCCTGGGATTGGGGTATTAAACCAATGTCCAGTCATACCTGTAAAGGAAGAATATTCACAGGGTCACAAATGATCCGTAGTTCTTTAGGAACAAAAACTAGACCGATAGGCAAGGTTTAAACATACATCAATACTTATCTAATATGCATGGGTCTGTGTCCAGTCACACTGGGATCAGCTTCCTGTCAGACCTACAGAAATAAAGGAAAAATAGGATTAGTATAAAGAAAAAAATAAAAGAGTAGAGACAGAGTTCTAGAGAGGTACACAGACACAGGACATAGCTACAGGACATGCGCAGATGTTACGTACAGTAACCAGGTGATCCCAGGTTCAAATCCCACCACAGTAACTGACTCGGGAAGAGACCTTGGGCACGTCACTTGACCTCCCAGCTGTAAAACTGTGAGGAAGGATGCAGCAGTGATCAACACTGGGAACAGCCCCCAGAGTCATTCCCCACCCCTGAGCTCCTACTTAAGTTTCACCTGACAGAGCTGCCAAGCTTAGCTCTGGTGTTGAAAAACAGTGGCAGATCCTCAAAAGTGATAAAAGCTGGAAAAAAATGTATACATTCAGTAAAATGGAAAAGTGAATGGCTCATCTTGCAGAATGCAATGTGTCAACACTTTAAATTAAAAACATGCAGTGTGGTGCTTAATAAAAACAGCACCACATGGTGGAACGGTATTAAAAAAGAAACTGGAAATGACACAACTATGAGATATGAAATAAAAAATGAAGACAAGAAAATTGACAAATGATGGGCACTTGGGCTTGTGTGGGGAATTGGCAGCTTTCTGGGAAATTGTTTCACAGTGCAGTAACAATAATACAGATGCCACAGTGCATTAACAGTAGTACACTGTGCTATAAGAGTGGCAGAAAATACCTGCCAGTGTGGCTCTGCTGGTAGCACATCTGCCTCTGAGTCAGAAGGGCATGGGTTGGCTATCAACGGACCGGGGGTCTGGGATAATTAATTTGACAGCAACACTGTGTGGGGCACAGAGAGATGGCAGAAGTGCAGTAGCAATCTGTGGTGCTAGCTGCACAGTTGTGGTGTTAACTGCATAGTGTCAGCATTGTATAAGGCACAGAGTACAGTCAGCTGTGCACATAGAACCACACAGAAATGACAGTGCATGTGGCACTGTGTTGTTGTCAGTGCAAGTAGTACAGGGCAGAGTTGGCAGTACACATGGCACTGCACAGTAACGGCAGTGCACGTGGCACTGTGGGGTGTTGGCAGTGCATATAGCACAATGTGGAATCAGCAGTACATATGGTACAGTGTGGAGTTGGCAGTACATGTGACAAAGTGTGGTGTCTGTAGTGCACAACAGCATGGTATTGGCAGTGCAGTTGGCACATTGGGGCAGCAGTGCACGTGGCAATTACCCTTTGCTCACCTCTGCAGCTGGCTGAACATCCCATATAAGTATAGTCGCATGTGGTATACTTGAGTTAATTCAAGATCAATAAAGTTGAGACTTCCGGTGACGTTGCGCTCCCAATGGCTGTCTAATCTACCAGGCTCCCAACTCACCTCGGGTAAGTCCTCCAAAATTACTGCTATTGCTGATCAATTCCCCACAAAAACATCGGAGGACATGCAGAAATGCCAAGGAGAGGGGATCAAAGCAGCGCAAAGCCAGATGAGGAGTGGGATGGAGGGGGATTCGGGCAGTGAGGGCTCCCAGGCCTCAGTCTCGTCGCATCACGGCCGATTGCAGTCAAAACACATGCACCTGACAATGATACAGAGGCAAATGACCCTAATGCTAGCTGAACTAAGGGACTTTCGGAAAGAAATGCGGTCGACTGCTACCACGCTATGCACGGATATTTCTAAGCTGGACGAACAGTATGAGGCCCTCAAGACTCAGGCCACAGAAGTAGACCAGAGAGTAGACAGCATAGAGCATGCTGTCCTGCAACTGCACCAGACTGTTCAAGGGCTGCAAGCAAGGGCTGAAGATGCCGAAAGCCGTAATCGGCGAAATAACGTCCGCATCTCGGGGGTGCCAGAGGGCTCAGATATGCTCAGCTTTATAAAACACCTTATTCAGGATGCAACTAAAACACCGGACACCCTCTCGATGGAGATAGAGAGGGCCCATCGTACCCTGGGTCCAAGGCCAGCACCTGGAGCACGCCCCCGAATGATCCTGGTGTGCTTTCCCCATTTCCAGGAAAAGGAAACTGTGCTGCACTCTGCATGGAAACAAGGCACCGTTATGTTCCAAACCCATAGGCTATATCTGGAGAATGACTACACCCCCGAGATTATGAATTGCCGCAAGCAATATATTCCAGTGCTGAGGGCCTTGAAAGCAGCAGGGCTCCGTTTTAGAATGCCATACCCAGCTCACTTGATGGTGCACTTCTCCGAGGGGACCCAGACCTTTGAGACTGCAGCAGAGGCATTCGAGGAGCTAAAGAAACGGAACATAGAGGTGGCTCAGGGGCAAGCTGCACAAAAACCAGTGACTGCTTCTAAACTCTTGCAACGTGTTTGGAACTCAGGGTAGCGAGACACCCGCAGATGACAAGGGAGGGAAGCCATTCAGCAGATTGCAAATGCCCTACATGGCCAGACACAGACAATGGCCACCGCAGTGCCCTCCACAATGCCGGCTAGTCCCAGACCACCTTGGTGAGGATTGCTCAGCCAAATGAATAACTAACCTTCAGGACTAACCTGGTAATTGGATGTTTACCCTCTGAGGCTCGACAACGAAAGTGGGGGCCAGGGGACGGAACCGAACTCTTTGGAACACTTGACCCCATGCTCTGACTGTATTCAGCACTCGACTCATGTCCCCACTGAAGACCCCACAGATGGACCTATTCAGCCTCTCCAGGCACCCTAGGAGATCAGCGATCAATTAGTCAGGTAAGTCCCAGTCTATACTAATTTCTTTCTCTTGTAACCAGAATGCTCTTAGTCTGCTTCTCAAACGCCCTGTCACCTCATCACTAATCTCACTAAATTATCAATCCCCACTTACCCATATGACATTGCACCCTTCTAACATGGACTCTCCCTCATTATGAGGGAGACTATCTCTAACTTTTCTCTTTCAGGATCCCATATGCCCGTGCTGGACTTGCTCGGTAACTCAAATTAGAAGTCCCTAATGGTAAGGGATCCATAACTTTCTACCTATCAGACTGGGACACCTTTCATTAAGAGTGCATGCTAATATCTAACTAAGTGGACGGTTACATATTCGGAGGTGGGTGGGGCAGAATATGGGGTACAAAATAATACTGTAGTAAAAGATTAATGATTACGTATTCACTGCGTAGAGCTTTTGTACAATGAGGGAGGGAGGAGTTTTACTCTCAAAATGAGTTGTGAGGACTGGGAGCCTCCCCTTCCCGATTCTGGTGGGGGGAGGGGAAGGGACATGTGGGCCCGGTTTGGATCGAGCCCTGGTTGGGACCTTTCCATACCAGTGGGTGGGGTCACCTTCAGCCTTGCCCCCAATGGGTGGGGGACACACCCTCCTAGCAGTGGTCCCTGAGCTGCCCCCCCCACTACTGAGTCGGCAGACATCAGGGCAGCTTGCCTTTAATGGTGCATTCCTCCTCGTACCTCTTCCACAGTGTACCACCTGAACAAATGGGGTGACTAGGGGAGCTCCCGATGTCCCAAACCCACTACCCTTTTCCGCTAACACTATAAGTGTTACAAAGGTTCCCCTGCTATCTGAGATGCGCATCAGTAGGCCTTGAGCCTACTTCAGACTCGGATAGAAGTGAGGCAGAGCCAACCCTTGGGACTTTCCTGGGAGGGCTCCCGATCCTTTCTTCTGAACAGGTGTGAGACCTGGGGATGGTGCTTGATGACAGGCTGATGTTACGATCTCAGTTGTCGGCAGTCATCAAGTCTTCCTTTTACCATCTTAGGAACATCACCAGGATCAAGCATCTTTTTATTTATTTATTTATTTTATTTCAATCTAGGATTACAATACCTTTGAGCCGAGGCTCTTTTACAAAGGTTCCACTTTAGCGTGTGCAACAGTCATCATTTTTAGTTACAAACATATAGTCACTGATTTACAGACATGTAATAACCAGTACAAAGACTTGAGCTATGAGCAAGACGGGGGGTCGGTTGGGTGAGAAGTGAGGGTAGGAGATCGAGGAGGGTAGGAGGTGCAGGGGTAAGGGGGAGTACGGGAGGTGGTTGGGGGCAGGGGCAGGAGTGGAGATATGGGGGGGAGGTGGGCGAGGGTGGGAGACAGTGCAGCCACGGGGCCTTGTCGAGGGAATATGGCAGGTAAGGTGCTAGGGGTGCAAAGACTGATTATAAGTGCTGGGTACTGGGGCATGTGCAGCTGGAATGGTGGAAATGTTAAGATGGGCAATCGCAGGATAAAAGCAGTGAGAGGCGCAGCTTGGACTTGAAGACGCCGAGTGTTGAAGCGGTCGCTATGTCGCTGCCAAGAGAGTTGAGCCAGTTGGATGCCCGATAGGTGAATGATCTTTGTCCTTGGGTCGTGCGACATCATGGGATATGTAGTAGATGGGAACTGGATCTTCTTCTAGTGACATTCCTATGTCTAGGCTTAAGGAGGGCACAGACACCAGGTGGGGCAAGCCCCATTATAATTTTCTTGGCTGTGATGCAGGTTTGGTATTTTATGTGTTTGTCCAGTTGAAGCCATCCAGATTGGGAATAAAAGTCACATGTGTGGGTATGGCGATGTGAGCCAGTGATGAGACGACAGGCCTTATGCAGGGAGGTTGCGATACGTTTGAGAACAGTGGTAGTTGCAGACCCATATATGATAAGACCATAGTCTATGATGCTGACAATGGAGCTTTGGACGGCCACTGACAGTGCTTCTGGGGTTAGGTGTTTCCTGTGCCGGAATAACATGCCTAACCTCGCAGTGGCAGACTTTGCCACATTGCTGATATGGACAGCGTATGAGAGGTGGGGATCAAGGGTGATGCCAAGGTACTTGAACGATTGCATTTGCTCTAGGATGGCTCCTTGTTTGGTTGCAATGGAGAGGTGGAGTTGTTTGTTTTTGTTGTGGGGGCTGCAAAAGATCATAGACTTGTTTTTTTTCTGATTGAGAAGCAATTTATGATTTAGGAACCAGGATTTGATGGAGGAGAAGGCCCGCTGAAGTTTATTTTGTAATTGGATTGGATCAGGGTCCGAGGTGAGGATCACAGCATCGTCGGCGAAGAGAATTATTTGTTCTGGGCAGCTGTCCGGTAGTGAGTTTAAGAGTAGGCTGAAGAGGAGGGGTCCCAGAATGGAGCCCTGGGGGACTCCCGAGCGGACCGGTCTAGGGTCCTAGAGTGTATCAGCGATTCTTACTGTTTGGAACCGTTCTTCATGGTAGCTCTTAAATCAGCCAATGGTGTTGGTTGACAGCCCAGTGTTCTGAAGCTGGACAAGTAGGAGGTGGTGATTGATGGTGTCGAAGGCTTTAGTTAAGTCAATGTAGATTGAGCCTAGTAGTTCACCGGAATCAAGTGTGTTGTGGATTGCGCCGGTGAATTCAAGTAGGGCTGTGGAAGTGCTGTGACCTTTGCGGAAGCCATGTTTGTTGCTTGCATTAGGATGTGCGTATCCAGGTATTCTGTGAGCTGGTCCGAGACAATGCGTTCTAGTGCCTTGGAGAGTGGAGGTAGTAGGGAGATAGGTCTGTAGTTATCGTAGGCAGTTTTGTCACCACTTTTATGGATTGGGGTGACAGTGGCAGATTTCCATCTGTCCGGGAACTGGCTAAGGCTGAGGGAGAGGTTGAAAATTCTGGTCAGAGGACTAAACACTTCATCAAGTGTGAGAGACAGGATTTTGAGATCGAGGTAGTCATTACTGAATCTTGATTTACCAAGGGTTTTGGTAACATATTTGCGTACTTGGTGAGCCTTGACTGCTTTGAAGTAGAAGCAGGGGGAGCTGGTGGGAGTAGTGTTCATTGCAGACAGAGGGGCTTCACCATCTTTGAAGTAGTCCTGAGGTAGCACAGCGCTGAGGTCGGTAAAGGCTTTGTTAAAGGCATCCGCAATGGTTTTTGGGTTGAGGGTTGTGGTTCTGTTGATGTTGAGTATTGATGGGGGGGTTTTGGGTGGATTCCTGGTGAGTTCCTTAATGTTCTTCTAGAATTCCTGACCATTGCCCCAGGAGTTTGTGAGGGCATGCTTATAGTAGGCGGACTGCATTTGCCGGATGGTTTTGGTGCAGTCATTGTGGGCACGTTTGTAGTTTTGGATGTTGTTTTGCCTTCCAGAGTTTCTGGCCAGCTCCCATAGGTGGTCTCTTGTTTTTAGCATATTGAGGAGGTCACCTGTGAGCCAAGGGTTACTGAGTGATTTGACTTTGCATTTTTTAATAGGAGCATAAGTGCCACAGGCCACAGTGAAGATGTTTATGAAGTGATCAAGGGCAGTGTTTACTTTGGTTGCACTGAAGATAGGGGACCAGTCTTGATGGAGGAGGTGGGATTTGAGTCGAGGAATGTGCCCACTGGGTAGAACCCTGCTGGTGATTGTTTTTGGTGGTTGTTTGATGAATTTATTTGACCAGGTGCAGCTAACAGGGGAGTGATCGCTGAGAGAGTCAGGGAGTACATTAGTGTTAGATATCCGTGATGGGTGACTGGTAAGGATCCAGTTCAAGAGTGTGCTGGTGCCGGTCCTGTAATTTTTCCTGGTTGGTGAGTCAACCATTTGTGTGAGGTTCGCCGCAGCAATGGTATCCCTGTGTGCACCAGCATTGGCCGCAGGCCAGTTGATGTTGAAGTCGCCTAGGAGGATTGATTCAGTGTCTGGTGGGAATGACTTTACAAAGTCAAGGACAGCTGTTAGACCAGTTCCCTGTTCTTTGGGAGGGATGTAGATGACGGCAACAGTGAGGGTTTTGTTTTGGGCTCCGAGGAGGATTCTCACTAGCAGTATCTGAGCAGTTGTGGGTTGGAGTGAGGTAATGATGTGGTACCCTTGTATGGAGTCTTTTAGGTAGAGACCACAGCCCCCGTCTCTTTTGGAGAGATGATCCAGCCTAAAGACATTGTAGCCAGGAAGGCTGATTGCATGGTCTGGTACTGATGGCGTGAGCCAGGTTTCGACAGCTGCCAGGATGTCAGGGCAGTGTTGGCTGGTGAAGGCCTGTAGAGCATCCATTTTAGGAAGGAGGCTGCAGATGCTGATTGATATGAATGAGAGGGCACCTGAAGGCTTGCTCAGATTAGTGGCTTTAGAGCAGAATGGGCCAGAGTTTGGGTGCACGTTGCCTGACAGCATTAGGAGGAGGAGGAGGAGGAGGACTAGCCTCAAGGAGCTGCGGCGCATTTCTTTAAGGGAATGTTCTCGCCTGCTAGCATCTCGGGAAGTTGCCGAGCATCAACAATGGTGGGTGAGAGTAACCGTAGACAGTGGGGACCAGAGTGGAGGGCTAGACCAGTGTGGGTGTAGGACAGTTTCATGGTGGTAGGATGGACCATGGGCAAGGGGCAGTGACCAGTGTGCAGCGTACCTATGTGGAGGAAGGATGTAGGAATGTGGAAGCTGTGGGGGAGGGAGGAGGGAAAGCAGGCTTTGGGTGTGCAGTAGGGAGGAAGACAGGCAAGAAGAAATAGAATAGGGGTAGAGAATGGTGGAGGTGCATGATTAAGGTAGGATTCGGGGTTCAGGGAAATCTTACCCGGTTCGAGAGGATCTCGAGGGTGGGAAGGAAGGTATATAGCAAGTAAAGCAACTGTGTCTTTCAGAGGGTAGACTTTTTTTTTCTTTTTTTTTTAAATGAAAGAACAAGAATCCCTCTAGTGGCAGGTCTGTATAACCTGCTAATGGAAAACTAGCCCAAAAAACAAACAAAAAAAAAACCTTCTATTACACACTTGAAATGTGCTTAGTTCTATCCAGAATTGATTTGTAAAAAGTGCCAGGTGGCAAAAGCAAGGGAAAAGTCCTGGCCAATCAGAGCGGGTTTGCTGGAAGTGCCCATCGTCATACCTTCCAAGGAGCTGCAGGCGGGCGTCCTGGTCTTGGTCGGTGGCTGTCTGGGTGCTGGCTGACCGTGGGAGAGCTGCAATAGCCCCCTCAAAGGCAGGCAGCTGGAGAGAAGAAAAAATGGCAGGGTTTAAATAGCATGGAGGTAGGATAGGTTTAGTTTGAGCAGTTTAGCAAGACAAAGGAAAGTTAGACTTTTTGGAGCCAAGGCAGAGTGCCTGGATGGGAGGGGGTTCCGTCCAGGGACCTGTCTACATTGGTCCACGCCTTTGTGACCTCGCACCTCGATTACTGTAACTCCCTATACCTAGGGCTTCTTCGGGTTGATATCCACCACCTGCAGCTAGTGCAGAACGCCGCACTGCATTTGCTGGCAGGGATGTCTTGTGCCTCTCACATTATGTTTGTACTGCGCGAGCTGCACTGGCTGCCGATTTGGTGGCAGATCACCTTTAAAGTCGGTTTGCTGACTTACAAAGCCCTACACGGACTTGGCCCTGACTACTTGAAAGAGCTTCTTGTACCTTACTGCCCTGAGTGACAGCTCCGTTCGGCTGACGAAGGGTTGCTGGAGATTCCTAGGGTGTCCTTAAAATCTTCTGGGGCCCGTGCATTTAGCCATGTGGCCCCTTCCATCTGGAATTCTCTACCCCATCAGCTTCAGGAGTGCACAACTGTGGGAGGTTTCAAACAGGCGTTAAAGACTTTTCTGTGGTGCCAGGACTTTTCTGGTATGGTATAGTGGGACCTGTTAGTTTGTATTTACTTTATTATTGTTTTGTGCTGATTTTATTACTGCTCCTTGATTTTACTGTGAAGCGCCTTGATATTTTGAAAGGTGCTATACTAAATAAAGTTTATTATTATTATTAGCAAACAGTTACAAGGTTTTTTCAATAATGGCAGTGGTTGTGTTAGAGTCAGAACTAGCTACGATGAATAAGACACTTTGTAAGTGCATGTTTTATAGATGGCTAGCAAGCACTTCAAATTATATTCCCTGAATGCGAACAGGCTAGGCAGTCCTATAAAGAGATCCAGAATTTTTACCTTGCTAAAGAAGAGTGCAGCCGAGATCGTATATATATGCAACAAACGCATATGACTCCTGGGGAACACAGGAAATTAATGGGAAGGAGAGTTACACAGGTCTTTTCCTCAGCGTTTGTGGGGGGCAGGAAAAGTGGGGGGTCGCCATACTTATCTTCGGCCACATTCCCTTCCGAATGATAAAAGGAGTGGGCTGACTCGGAGGGCCGGTTGGTAATTGTTCAGGGGGTTTTGCAAGAGCAAGAGGTAACATTAGCAAACATGTATCTTCTGCCAGGCTCAAATCAGGCTCAAATTCTCCAACAATCCAACTCCTGCTCGATAAGGTGGTCGAAATGACCAACGGGACTTTATTTCTAGCAGGGGACTTCAATATTGCCCCAAGCTTCTCTTTAGATACTACCAAGGTGTCTAGGGGTAAACAACCAACCCTGCACAAATTCTTTAAACAGTTTGTTCATGATGTGGGCTGGCTGGATGTATGGCGATCCCTCCACCCAAGGGATAGGGGGTATTCATATTACTCAGTGGTTCACGGCACCTATACACGAATAGATCACTGCTATACACAGAAGGAGTGTCTGGGCTCACTGGTTAGTGCCACAATGGGTCAGAGCTCTCGGTAGGATTTTTTGTTGAAGAGTGACGGACTTTCTTGAAAAAAAAAGGGGGTCCGGACCGAAAATCTGGGAGTCCTCAGGACATTTTTGGGGGTCCCCATTGAAATGAATGGAACGAGTCTGGAAAGTGCATTTCAGTGTTTTTTATTTATATATCCATGTTTTTTTTATACTCCTGAATCATTATGTTGCTAATATAATGCTAAAGTCTTTTTTTTTTTCAGCAGTGTTGTTTTGCATTCCCACAATGTACCAGTGATGGCTAAATAACCACAGCAGTAAATGATCACATAAAAATAAACAATCACCTGTGTGACTGTTGATTGACTGTTGTTCATTCATTTGTTCAATGACTGTCACAAATTACAGTGAGAAAAATGTACTTACAGTTTTGCAGTTCTGGTACATTGAGTTGGAATTTCTACTGCTGCAGTGCAGTTGCCCAATTATTTATTTGCCAAACTGCTACAAACAAAGTTTGCCATTAGATTAGGTACTGACAGTAAGAAGATGTAAACATTAATAGACACTAATAGTCATTGCTGACAGTCACCTACGCCTCCCAGTTAGTCACCTCCTGCCCAAAATACTTCTCCTTTGTTCTCTCCTGCACATAGACATTTTAGATGCAATTATAATCAGCCCCCCCCCCATTTCAGACTCCCTGGCAGTGCCCACCCACCAAACATTGCAGAAACCTCCCTCCCAGTTCCCACCCACCAATGATGACTCAGGCTTAGTTAAATGACACAATCTAACGTGATTGTGTGGTTGCTGCCCCATGGCTTACTGCAATTTTTTTTTGACTGGCTAAACCAGACTGGCTACACTATCTTGACCTGGCATAAAAGTGATTATTTCTTCACCTACACCCTCCTGCCCACAACTTCTCCTAAAACACCCTCCTGACCACAACTTCTCCCTGCTACTCGCCTGCACAAAATCTTCTTAAATTGTAAGAATACCTCAACCTGGCTGTACCAGAGACCTTGGATTTGACTGGGGTGACTGAAAGCCACCCCCACATTCCCACCCACCCCACCCTCTTAGCCTTGACAGCTGATCTGTTGTGAAGAAGAGACAGTGAAGAGGCACAATCTGGTGGATATGACAACTGAGTCTGCAGTGTGTCTGCTTTCTGTGTGTATGAGTCATGGGTACTTCTATGCTGGCAGGCATTCTCCTAACACCCCTCCTGCCCAATTAACGGCTCCACACAACTCTCCTGCCCATAATTTCTCCAACTCTCCTCCTGCACATTTCTTACCCACCCCACCCACAACCTACCTTGGCTCAGCAGGTCTCCCAGATCTGTCCAGTTTAACAGTGGCACAATCTAACCTGGTTAGTGGTATGAAATCTACACAATCTGCTTTTCTAGTGAACTTCTTTTTTCATGGCATTAGATTGCCATTTTTTCTGTGGCAATTTCTTAACACCTCCAGTCTATAACTTCTCCTAAACACCCTTCCGCCCTTAACTTCTCCTAAACACCTTCCTGCCCATAACGTCTCCTAACACCTCCTGCCCATAACTTCTCCAAAACCCTCCTGCACATTTCTTAATTGTGTGTGTGGCAGCTAAAGAGAACTCAAGTGCCAGTGTTAATGACTAGATAGCACATGGGGTGACTAAAAGCTCCTCCATCCCCACCACCCACCCACAATTACCTTGGCTCAGCAGGTCTCCCAATCTGTCTGGCGTGTGGCACAATCAGGTGGTGCCTTGGTGGAATTATCTGCACGCGGCCGCCACACTGCAAGTGCATGAGTCTGCTTTTTTCTGTTTGAACTTCTTTTGTCATGGCATGCCATGTTTTCTGTGGCAATATCTTCTCCTAACACCCTCCTGCCCATAACTTCTCCTAAAAACACCCTCCTGCCCATAACTTCTCCTAACACCTCCTGCCCATAACTTCTCCCGTAACCCAACACCTCTTCCTCCTGCACATTTCTTACAGTAACTGTAGTGTACTGTGGATGACAGCAGAAGAAGCCACTGTTGCAGACAGACTGTGGAAAGAGCAGAATGGGTTAAGTAACTACATTTGACAATAATCTCAGACTGTCCCCCACTAAAAAACAAAAAAAAAAAACACAGGGACTGCATTGGGGCCATAATAGGTTACCCCCCACCACACACACACACACACACACACATATCTGAACTTGTCAGACTGTGATCCTCTACCACCAAAATCAAAATGATATTAAATTTAGCAGAATGGGGTATGACCATCCACCCACCACCTGGGGCAGGGCCAATCCCCAGGAACTTTAAATCTTGATCCATTCCCCTGAAAGGGACCCCCACCAAAAGTAGCATTAACCTTAAGGGGCTAAATTTAAAAATTGCATCCCCCCCCACCCTTGTTGGAACAAAACATTTTAATACTTATCTTCTACTCCTGTGTCCAAGTTCTTCCATCGTCCTGTCTCTGGGTCAGTGTCAGTCACTCAAATTGTCTCTGAAACTAAAAAAAAAAATATTAAAGACAATTATTAAAGCATTTTAAAATTTAAAATAATTATTTCCTGCGCAGTCTTATGGCCTTAAATTTCTTAAGTGCTGGATGAGGGTCATAGTCTTCAAGTTCCGCTCCTTCTTGGGCAATCTGCATGAGCTTGCTCACAGTGTCTGCCTTTAGGGAACATCTACCTTTGGTTTTTATTTTGTTTTGTACAGAAAACCTGCTTTCACATGCCACTGATGTAACAGGTGACACAAGTAAAATCTTGGCCATTGTGACAAAATCTGGGAAAACATCTGAGTAGTTTTCAATTAAGTCTTGGCAGACACTACTGAGCAAAGTCAGTCCTTTTTTAGATTTCAGAACAAGTTTGAATTGCCCGTAATCTTTCTCAGCCCTGTGTTGGTCAATAAGTGCTGGTAGTGTTTCTTCTTTGAAGGTTGTTTCTTGGGAATAAGTGCAAACATCCTTGAGTTCCTGCAGTCCATGGTCCATTATGTTGGAGTCATCTGGGAGACACTTTGGATTTAAAAGAACATTTAAGTTATGCAGCAGCTGCATTGAAGTTGTCTCAAGTCTTGTATGAAAGTTTTAAATGACTTGCATCAGATATCCCTGAGATGCCATCTGGAACTGCATTCGTAGTGATGGCTTGTCATTCTCTTTTTTGATCCTGCCACATGCCAGGACGTTGGTCGAGTACCTGAAATGTGTTCTGTAGTTCTACCTCATTCTGCTCTTTAAACTACTGCAGTCTAGTAACTGTGGCTTCTATCATGCTGCTGGCCACTGAAATGTCAACACTGTCCTGTTGCATGACTAAAGACAGTTTATTCACCACATCTAAGACATCCATGAAAAAAGAAGTGCACAAGATAAAGCAGACTGATTTCAGTTTTGTGTGAAGGCCCTTTGCTTCTGCTACACCTTTTGCTGCATTATGCTCTAGGGCTTGTAAAAGTGCAGGGTATGATCTATGAATTGCTTGAACTGCAGTATGCAGTGACAGCCACTGAAAACTTGCAGGTTCTTTTAGGGACAGATATCCGATATTTTCATCACTGAGAGTTTCCTGGATGAAACGCAAGGCATTGTACCATACTGCAGAGTTGCTGTAGTATCTGTACACATTTTTGATGGTTACTTGATATTCATTGAATACAGGGTTGTCCCAACATGCTTGACCATACTGCCAGTGCCAGTCTGTGGGCAACTCATGAATCTGAATCAGCCTTGGGTTAACTTGCTGTCTTAACTTTACCCACCCATTGTGCAGTCAGTCATGGCGCTGGCACCGTCCTTGCTAATGTGATGATCTTGATAGGGTCAAATGCATTAGCAGTACACACATGTAACAGTTCTGCCACAATTGTGTCTGCCCTCCCATCAGGTATTGCAATACAGTCAATAAAATTAATTTTGGCCTGTGCTTTGTGTATGCACTTCACATAAATGTTCAGTTTTTTGTGAATGGTTACATCAGTGGTTTCATCCACTATTACCCCAAGGAACTGAGAACCTGCTAAGTGAGCTTTGATTTCTTCCTGTAGGACTTTGTTTATGGAGTCCAGCATGTCATATCTTGCATCCCAACCAGAGCAAATTGTGCCACTGTCTTGCAAGGCTGGACAGCCATTTTGACCCAAGACTGGAAACCACTCTCTCATTGACTGGATCCTCGTCTCCTGCCCGGGCCATATTTTGTCGGCAGGGATTATGGCTGACTCTCTGAGTGACCACTCGCCGATATTCTGCATCTGGTCCAAAAAGCCTCCAAAAATCTCTGCTAAGGTCATTGAAGTAAGAAATTACAGCAGGTTCGAGGTGGCTGACTTCTGCTCTGACCTGAGGAAAACGGACTGGGCACCTATTGCCTCACTCCCCTCTATTGATGAGGCCCTTGAATATTTCATACAGGCCTTCTTGTCCGTCTCAAATAGGCACGCCCCAATAAAAAAGCTTAGAGTACAGGGCAAGTGCCATAAATGGCTAAACCCTAGCCTCAAGAAAAAGATGCTTCTCCAGGACAAAGCATGGGGCACCTACAAGTCCTCTGGAAACTCTGCAGACTTGGAGAAGTACAGGGAGCTGAGAAATCTATGTAAAAAATCCTCGAAACAGGCCAAAGCTCAGTACTTATATGACCTCCAAACTAGGCACCTACGTGATCCCAAAAAATTCTGGAGACATATAAACATGCTCCTCAAGGGATCCACAGGTAAACAAACGGACTTTATCCTAGTAGGTGATTCACTGACTAATGATCCGTCCAAGGTTGCTGAGGCTTTCTGTGCCTCCTTCTCTGTCCCAAATGGGACCCCCCTCCTGGCTCTCCTCAGGCCGGCCCCTCCCCCAGGAGGGGTGTGGGACCACCCGAGACCTCAATTTCACTTAAAGCTGGTCTATCAGTCCAAGGTGCTACCTCTTCTGCGAAAAATTAATCCTACTTCTTCTCTGGGCCATGATCGGCTCGAACCCCGCCTACTGAAGGATGCTGCCCCTGCTATCGCCCATCCTGTCACCCTCCTCATAAATAGGTCACTTCGGGAAGGAATAGTCCCAACAATGTGGAAGGTCATGACCATCGTCCTCGTCTACAAAAGTGGGCCCCATGACAGGCCGGGAAACTACAGACCTATCTCCCTGCTCAGTCCTCTTGGAAAAATCCAGGAAAGACTAGTATCTAACCAGCTACAGGACTACCCGGAGCAGCACCTACTTATGGCTGCTGTGCAGCATGGTTTTAGGAAGGGCCACGGTACAGACACTGCTCTCATCTGGCTCACAACTGACATCCTTGCCTCCATGGATCAAGGATCCCCAACAGGTGCTCTCTTCATTGATCTATCGAGGGCCTTCGACCTTGTCAATCATAATCTCCTACTCACTAAACTACCGCTCCTAGGCCTAGATGACCACTCTCTCTCATGGTTCGAGAGCTATCTTAGCAAACGTTTCCAAAAAGTCAGCTGGAAGGGTACACAGTCTAGACCTAGGCCCATCACTGTGGGGGTGCCCCAGGGCTCAATCCTGGGCCCCTTACTTTCTCACTCTTTCTCAATAATATTGAGTGTAACTGTTCCCTCAGCAAACTCATTCTGTATGCAGATGACACGGTTATCTACTACAGTGACCCTCAACCTAGTGTCATCAACACAAAACTGCAGGATAGTCTCTCAACTCTGGAGTCCTGGTTCTCCACAAACTCCCTGAAGCTAAATGGGGAAAAAACCAAAGCCGTCCTGTTTGGCTCCAGACGTCTGGGCTCTGACAGAAGTCAGCTGCTCTAGATCAGCACAAACCAAGGGAAACTAGTTGAGGTCACGTCCAGTTTCAAATACCTTGGGATCCATCTTGACCAAGAGATGACCTACAGACCCCATATTGACTCCATAACCAGGACCATCCATCAAAAGCTTGGTCTCCTCTATCGTCTGGGGAACTCACTATCTTGCGTCGCACGTCGAGCAATTGCCAGTTGCAATCTTCTCCCTTCCATTCTGTACGGGGCTCCTCTACTGCAGTCACTCAGAGAGACAGAATTCAATAAACTTGCTGTCCTCTATAACAGAGTGGCCCGCTTCGCCTCAAACTCCTCCCCAAGGAGGCATCACTGTGAGGCACTTAAGGAACTTAACTGGCCATCTCTCCACCACAAACTAGCCTACCCAGTCGCCTGCCTTGCATTCAAGTTCTCTACCACTGGTCCCCCTTCCCATCTTAATGGACTGCTCTCTACCAAAATACAATGCTGAACTCTACGATCATCTGCAAATCACCTACTGGACATCCCTCGGTGTCGCTCTAACCAAGGCAAATGCTCCTTCAAGTTTGCTGCCTCCCACCTTTGGAACTCCTTACCAGCTAGCCTGACTGGCTCATCCACCATTATCCAATTCAAGTCCAGGCTCAAAGTATACCTCCTCAATCTCAGCCTTTGTGGCTGTAACCGTTAGCTCCCAAGCCCACTTCTCCTTATGCTTGCACTGCCTTGACCCCTCCTTCCTCCTGGATGTATCTAATATGGCGTCTTCCTGACTGTCTCACATTGCAGACTAAACTGAAGTGAAATCTGACATCATGCACTGCTAACAATAGCTTACTACCCCTATAGCTGAATGCTACTGTATACTCTGAGTAATTATTGCAACTACAGTTAAGGATGCTGGTATGTGTCTTTGCTCTGTAATGAATGCTATTATGTGTCTTACTCTGTAACTTAGCCGGGTCGTCCCTTGCTAATATTGGTGTTAATTATTGTAACTACTGTATAGAATGCTAGTATGAGTCCTCTTCTGTAAAGAATGCATTGTGTGTCTGTCCCTGTAACTAATTCCGGGTTGCTCCTGAAAAAGGGACCTCTGGCCTCAGTGGGCTTACTCGGTTACCAAAATACAAATAAATAAACCACACCAACATTAGTGTCAATCCTCAAGCAACAGCTACCATGACCCTGTGCCCCGGCCCAAAAGATTCCATTCCTCACCTGCAGAGTTATCAGTGTTTCAAACTAGTTGAGTGATTGCCCTGTTTGGTAAGGCAGTACATTGTCATTAACTGAGCAACTTTACTGTCATCCTTTGCCTCAGGACCCAAGATCTGCTTCTCAAATGCCACTGGCAGAGATTGTTTTTCTGCTGTTTTCTTGCCAGTTAGCACCAGCAAATGTTCTTGGTTTCTTTCATGTCTGTGGAAAGCAGACACATGCAAATTTGTTGGGCCAGTTGTGGCAAATGGATTGCTTTTGCCACCTTTTTTGCACCAACTGCACTTCCCAACGACATTCCCCTCTTCTTCCTCCTTTACAAGCCATGGAAATAACTTTGTCCAGCTGTCCCTCCACAACCTTAATTTCTTGCTGCTTTTAGCAGATGCAGTCTGTTCAGACTGATCATCAGTTTCAACATTCACAATGTCAACTGTCTCCTGAGATGTGCTTAAATCATACTCAGAGGACGATGTTGTTTGTTCCTTATCCTTTGGTGTGGAGGATTCTCCTCCACCAAAATAATCAGTAAGGCTTCATTGAGACATGCTGCTCATGAGGCTTCCCCGCCCAGCTTCTTCAATCTCCTCCTCTCCTGGAAGCAATGCTACTTGGCCCTGCACAAAGCATACAAAAAAAAGACACAGTAAACCCTAAGCTCACTAAACCGTCGCCAGAAATAGTCGCAATGCCCTAAACTGCTTAAAATAATTGTAAATAAAACAATTTACCCTTTTCTGTACTGTCTAACATTGGTGCCTCCAGGGAATGTGTGCAGCATGCACCCGCACAAATCTTTTGAGTGACTGGGCGTTCTGTCCGACCACGCATTTGTTTTTAAACAAATAAGAAAGCTTTTTCTTTTCTCTGCCTTCACTCTCTCTCTCTCTCTCTCCTGCCACGTTTTCTCCCCATCGATGGCAAAATGGCTCGGGAGCCTGCCGCTGAGCGCTCCTCTAGCTCTCTCTCTCTCCCCTGGCAGAACCAAGGCGCAGGCGGCTTGAAGGGGGAACTGATCGCATGCCCCCCTGAATACTGCTGCTTGAATGGTCTTCATCTTCATTTCCCCCCCTCCCCACCTCATCTGGTGGTGTGCGCCACTCTTCAGGGCGCTAAAACCACCAGGCGGCAAGGGGGGAAAAAAATAAACCAGTTGCACATTTCGCTCATGTGCAGTACATGGCCCGCTCAGGACTCCTGCGGCCTGTGCTGTGAAAAGTCTCAGGGACTCTCTGGGCTAGCAGGTGAGCATCCCGAAACACAAAATGTGCGTAAAGGATGTGGGTGCCCGCGTCCCCGACAGCCCTGATGGGTGCCATTCCACTGCAAGTGGCACATCAGCAGGGCAACCATAATGTACTAGCTCAGCTTAAACAGACCAAGAATGATCTCGATGCCCTTTGCATCCAACAGATGGAGATGGCACTGGTGTTCCTGAGACAGAGGTATGGCGAGATAGGCCTGAGGGCCTCCCGCCTTTTGGCATATCGTTTACGTAAACAACACAAAATGTCCACCATTGTGGTAAAAAAAGATCCTCTCACAGGTGCCCACCATACCAAACTTAAAACTATTACCCAGGCTTTCTGTCAATATTACAGGGAACTATATACCCCAGAGCAGCCAGCGGACTCAACATCCACTGGCACCTTTCTGTCAACCCTGGACCTACCCAGACTCACCGTAGACCAGCAGATTAGCCTGCTGACCCCTATTACTCCAGAGGAGCTGGTGGCAGCCATCTCCATATCCAAAACGCTGAAGGCCCCGGGCCCTGACGGGTACGGGGCAGAATTTTATAAAACCATGACACAATCAATTAACCAGTTAATGCTGAGTGCCCTTAATGAGGTAGTGCAGGGAGATGCACCCCCCCAGCTGGTCCTATGCGGCAATTTCGCTTATCCCTAAGCCTGACAAAGACCCTCTTCTATGTGGCTCATATAAGCCAATCTCGTTACTCAACATGGACTACAAATATCTTATGTCCATCCTGGCCCGAAGAGTGGATGCCGTCCTCCCAACCCTGATAAACCTGGACCAGACAGGCTTTGTAGGTTCTAGATCCACTACAAACACCCACAAAGCACTACACCTGGTCCATGAAAAGATCCATCCGTCCTTCTCAGCCTAGATGCTGAGGAGGCCTATGATTGAGTGACCTGTCCCGTCCTCTTCTCTACTACAGCCAAAATGGGTTTCCCTGTCCCTTCACTGCCACCATCCAGGCACTATACTCCTCTCCCCAGGCATGTGTCAAGGTATCTGTCCACCACTCTGATTAATTCCCCCTTTCCAGAGGAACGCTTCAGAGCTGCCTGTCTCCCGGGCTCTTTGCCATTTTTATCGAGCCGTTGGCTCAGGCAAGAAGACTCGCCCCGGAAGTCTCGGGAATCTGGATGGATGAAGCTGAACATCATATAGCTCTCTATGTGGATGATGTACTTCTAACAGACCCCATACAATCCATACCAGCAGTCTTCCGCATTCTGGAAGAATTTGGGGCCTGCTCAGGCTACTGGCTTAACACTGGCAAGATAGATGCTCTTGCCTTCCACTTCAATCCTCCTAGGGTATTTAAGGAGAGATACCCATTCCGTTGGGATCTTGATAAATTGAAATATCTATACATAGATACACAGACAGTGTCGGCAGATAAGATCTGGGAATTTATGTGTCACATAAAGCAAAGGATGCCATGCGTAATAATTATCACCCCTTTTTCTCACAAATGAAGCAGGATCCGATAGATGGAATATTCTCCCTTTCAATTTGATCCAGAATATCCCCCTCAGCCTGCCGACTAGATTGTTTCGCTCCTGGAATGGGGTCATCGCCAGGTTTATCTGGGCAGGTAAGCACCCTAGAATTAAACTAAGTACCCTCTCACTTCCTAAAACACAGGCAGACTCGCACTCCCTAACCTTAAACTATATAACTGGGCTTTCCACCTGTCATTCATAATCCAGCGTTATATGGGTGTCACCCCGGCCCACTGGAGGGAGATAGAGGAGTGTGCCTTGCCTCAATATGATCTGGCAAGGACCACCTTGTAACAAAATCCACCCCCAGTGGGGAAAACCACCTCAAACCCCTGGATTACACACCAAATTCGAGCCTGGTACTCCATCCGCAAGTCCCTACAGCCTACCCCATTTTTGATGTTGCTATGCCCAATTGGACTACTGGAGAATTTCGCCCCAGCTCTAAAAGACCATACCTTTAGTAACTGGAGGCACCTCCACCTCACAAAACTTACACAATTCTTAGTGGGGGTCCATTCAAGATGTTTAGTGAGGTCCGCTGGTAGTTCAGCCTGCGACAGTCAGATTTCTTTTGATATCTACAGTTGCGACACTACTACGATACCCTCCCACTAGCCGTACGTAGCCCTGAGGAACACCCCTACTTGGTAAAGCTGCTACAACAATTATTCCATGTCAGTGTGATGCCCCATGCTGTCTCGGTCCTCTATAAATCCCTGATGGAGACAACTGGTGATAGTACTAGGTCGACAATGGAAAAATGGAATGTTGAACTGGGTACTCAACTAACTCCACAGCAGTGGGCACCATCTGCCTCACAACTTCTAAAATTACCTGCTCTTATACCTGGCGGCTGTTTTCCTGGCAGCTGCTCATAAGAGTCTTCTGTACCCAAGCTATAACCTCCCATTACCAAACTACAAGATCAGCAGTGTGCTGGCATCAATGTGGTGAAACCAATGCCCATCACTCCCATGTGCTATGGTCATGTCCCAAGTTACAACCATTCCTGTGGGGTTTACAGGATAAGCTGGAAGAGCTCTTCAGGCACACGGTACCTCTTACTGGGGAATTCTTTATCCTACACGTGATTCCACGGGAACTAAGAAACCCCCATAGTCGCTACCTAGTCGGGATATTTCTCCTCGCCGCTAAGAAGGCCATCACTAAATGCTGGCTTTCTACGACGACTCCCACGATAACTGGCTGGAGGATTATAGTCAACCATATATATAGGTCAGAGAGAATCTCATACAATCTGAATGATAGCTCAGAGCTCTGCTCCCTAAAGTGGAACAGATGGATTATGCACATCATGACTAAGGACCCAAACTTTGTGCCCTAGGACCGCACAATATTCCAACCACACAGCGGCCAAGACCATTCCAACCTCCCCCTAATACTCAGAGCTGAGTAGAGACATTCACACTAACAGGGCATGGTGCCCTCTGCTCCAGGTGATGGAGGTACATAAGGTGCTACTGACCAGAGGGGGTAGATGCCAGGATGTGCAGGGGTGCAACAGAAGAGGAGTGGATCTGGGGAGATAGGGGAGGAGGAGAGGGAAGGTACTTAAACACAATAAAGAAATGATGAGGTCAAAGGAACTAGTCCTCTGACTGCCTTATTTGTATTACTGACATTGTATATGAATTGAAACCCTGTCAACATAGAAATGTACAAACAAAGAAACTGTGACTGTTGAAAAATATAAAAACTGTTTAATAAAAAATATATTTACAAAAAAAGATTAATAAAGTTACTAGTATAAAGCAAGTGACTACCTGCCTGAAACAGAAGCTGTAGCTGTGCTTGCTGCTGTCTTTATTTTATTTTTTGGTAACTGGGTTACCAGCGTTTTGAGCTTCACGGAGTTATGTGCCCCCCCCCCCCCGCCGGATTAAGTTGGTCTCCTTGACTTTTTTTTTGTTAACTTTCTTTCTGCTCTGACTTACCCTGGACTCTCTTTGGTGTCGATTCTCAGTGCAACCATGCTCCTGCCCACCTGAAGCCTCCAGGACCCCCACATCTCCGGCTGGTCGATCTCCTCTCCACCGTTCCTGGCTGTGCAACCCCCCAGCTCTGAGTCCCCCAGGGCAGGACTGCTGAACTCTTCCTGGTGCTCTATCTATAATCCAGTACAGCGACCAGGGACTTGGGAGAGGAGAGGAGAGGGAAGCAGGGGCTAGAAAGTCTGGCACTGAGCGTGGGTGCCGACCACTGTTCCTGCCTTCGCCTACTGGGAGTCAGAGATTTTCCTGTGGTTCCACCCCTAATGGTGCAGTCATGCAATGATGACAGCGCATGGAGGGCATGATACTCCTGCCCCCTCCCACAGACACCCGCTGGCACCACTCCCCACTGGTTGTCCCCAATCTGGTGTGTGGTGCCCCCAGCTGATGCTAGGAGCCGCTACCAGATGGGAAATCCCCAGAACCCACCCCAGGAGAGGAAAACAGTCCTCTGGATGCTCAATCCTCTCCACCCCTGCTGACCAGAGTCTGCTCCTGAACCCATGTCGCTGGCGTGGCGCAAGGTGTGGCGTCCAGCGCCTAAACCCTCAGCGCCATCGGGCCGGCTTGGTCTTCTTGATTAAAACAACTTCCCTGGTGCCAGTGTTCATTTCCTGTTTGATCAGTTGGTAGCACATCCACCACTGAGCCAGGAGGTCATGGGTTGGCTATTGATAGACCAGAAGTCTGTGACCATTCGTTAACATTTGCAAGAGAAAATTTAAATTCAGGAAACATAGGACCCCAGCTGCTGGACCCAGTTAAAAAAAAATTCTTAGTAGTCCAGTGGTGCCTTTCCCGGTGGTAGTATACTGAAGATCTCACCCCCCCCCACAGCTGGACCCCTGTCCACCCGCTAGAGCACCCTCCCCACTGCTGGACAATGCTCAACAATCTCCTAGTCAACCAGCCTACCTACATTTGGACTACCACCCCAGACCAGCCTGTCTATCCAGCCAACCGCACTCCCAGTCACTGGACTACCTTTCCAGCACTGCCTTCACAGCACAGTGTCACGTGCACTGCCAACACCACACAGTACCATGTGCACTGCCATCACTATGCAGTGCCCCATGCACTGCTGATACTGCAGCAACCATGCACTCCAGACAATGCAGTGTGCCACATTCACTGCTTTGGTAGTGTCCATGGTGCTGTGTGGTGTTTTTATTTATTTTTGTTTACCAGGTAAGCACGCTAGACAATCAAGTGCCTATTTTCAGGTGTGACCCGGGAGATTACAGAGATACATTCATGAATTACAAGGATACAATCAGGTACAACAGGCAAACAATAAGAGCAGGTACAAGTAAGGGCATCAGTCATAAACATGGTAAATGCAGCAACACCAGAGGACATTACCTACACAGTGGCAGAAAGATAATAACCTAGTACATAGGAGGCAGCCCATCAACTGAGTATAGCAGACAACACGGCATTTGTACTGTAGGTTAGGGGTTGTAGAGAACGTCAAGGAGATTACAAAAGGGGGATAGGAGAGGCCAATAAATCACTCAGGGGAATAAAGCAGATGGCCTAGCACAAATTGATCCAGTAGAGCAAGGAAGAATCCATCCCAAGCTGATTCATTGATCACCGTATGTTTCACCAGAAGGAAGGGTCAGGATATCCTACACCATAGAGCAGTAAGAAACAGTGGGACATGCGGCAGGAGTACCTTAAGTGCAGAGGCAGGGAAAGGCAGACTTGAGGAAGCCCCAGAGGGAAGCTTTAAAACAGGAATGGGAAGTGGAGGAGCGAGTGCTCGCTGGAAGGGAGTTCCATAGTCAAGGGGCAAGAGTAGTGAAGGCACTGCATGTGGCACAATGTGGTGTCGGCAGTGCACAGCGCAGAATCAGCAGTGCACATGGCACCACGCTGTGATGGCAGTGCACATGGTACAGCACATTAGCAGCACTGTGCATGGTACAGCCCAGTTGCAGCAGTTTTCATGGAACAGCTTGGTGGTGGAAGCGCATGTGGCACTGCATGGTGCATGACACAGTGCTGGTTATGCACATGGAACCACACAGTGACTGCAGTACATGTGGCAACACATGCACAGTGGCAGCAGTGCATATGGCAACGCACATGGTGGCACTGTGGGTTAAGCAGTGCACATAGCATAGCATGGAGCTGGCAGTGAACATGGCATTGCACAGAGATGGTATTGCTTGTGGCGTTGCAGTGATGACAGTTTATGTGTTACAGTGTAGTATCAGCAGCACTTGTGGTACAAAACAAAGTCTGCATGTGACATCCTTCATTGATGGCAGTGCACGTCAACACACAGTGATGGCGTGCATGTGGCACAGTGCAGTGTTAGAAGCTCACATGGGACAACACAGTGTCAGAAGTGCACTTTGAGCTGAAACACCCCCGACCACCCTCTCTGCAACTGGACAACCCTTCCTGGTCCCTGAATCAGCCTCCTCCAAGCTTTTCACCCTCCCTCGACCATACCACGGTCCCTGAACCTGCATTCCCACCCTCCCGGCCAACCACCCTCTCTGCATCCGGACCTCTTCCAGACCACCCACGGCATGCTACCCACCTGGTGACAACCATTCTTCCTGCAGTTAGAACACCCCCAGCTGAACACCCCCCCCCCAAAGTGAGCACCATCCTCCACCAAGCTGAGCATCTGCACTGGACCAATACAACAGGTGGGATAAGGCGCTGATGTGGGTGAAGGCAGGAACTGTGAAAAAGGTAAAATGCCAATCCCACATGCCAGGTTAAGGCCCTTCAAGTCCCCCATACTATTTGACATTCTAGCACAACGTAGTAGACACTGCCACCTAATGCTCCAGGCACTTTCCTTCCTGGACAGTTGCACGGGGGCCCACTGGCAGTGATAAACTGAACCCTTCGAGTGTGGGAGAATCTGGGAGTTGGTAGTCAGTGGTGTGTCCGGCAGGCAGCACGCTTGTGTTGGCCTGAAGGACTGGCTGCCTTGTTCTGAGCATGCAGGTCAACTACGACGTGGCTGACGCAACTGTGCAGGCAGAAGAGCTGAGCACCAACTTTTCACCCTTCCCGTGCTCTAGGACAAGACGATGTTGATGGGCTAGAAAGCAGGTACAAGCAAGGCACTCTAATGGGTTACTTGGCTTGGGGCCGACGGTCACTGCCCTGTTTGAAGTGGCAATATCATGCGGATGCAGGTGAGCCAAGCAGCTCCATGCAGCAACAGCTTCCCTCCTGGCAGCACAGCAAGCCATCTTGTTGACTACAAATGGGCAGTGAGGATGTACTGGAAACAGGGTTTTTATACGAGAGGGTTATGTATAGTAGTGGCATTATGCTGTCAGGGATGGGAGCTCAGGAGCCTGCCGCCAGGACTTTGGGTGCTCGAGCCTGCCATTATGGCTGTAGGGGCTGTGGAGGCTGCTGTTGGGGTTCAAGAGCTTGTTATCCCTAGCTGGGGCTCTGGAGGCTGCCACCAGGGCTATGGAGTGGGGCTCAGGAACCTGTGCATTAACCTGTGAAAGTAAAATTTTGCTTTCACGTGTCAGAGTTGTGCTTTAAAGTCTTGAGTACACAGCACCTTCTGTGTGGGTAGCACCTTTAACATGTATTCTACCGCCCCCTTCCCCAGCAGCTCGGATCCCCACCCCCAATGGACTGCGTTCCCCTTTGCCCCGATCTGCAGTTCAGGAGAAGGCGGGGTAAAATGAGGGCCATCCCTCGTATATAGGTAGTTGGGGTGTATGGGATCAGCCCCTCCTGCAGCTCAGCAGCCGCACCGGACACACTCACGGACAACCAAATAAAACAGCTGCTTTGTACCCCCAATCCTTGGCCCGTCCTGTAGCCAGGAAGAAGACCGGAAAATACATGCAAATTTCAATCGCGCCTAAGTAATACTGAGGTGCTAGGAGTGCTCTCTGGCCGCAAAGGGGCAAGGAGAGCAGGAATATAGGCTGCAAGCGGTTTGGGGCAAACCAGCTACATTCTAAGTTGTCAAAACCGCACACTGAACAGCTGCGCTGACACCTAGAGGCAGCAGGTTTTTGCCATCCAAAAGCTTGCGGCGCGCGCTTCACGTATCTCAGAAAAAGGAGCTGACATTCTACATTTTCTCAACAGCTCTTTAGTAATAACTCCTATACATCGGGAGAAGTCTGACTTCTCGTCATTTCTACTCAATTCCGTAGGCCCACAATAACACGTCAGCTAATACTACGCGCGCCGGAAGTGCGCCATCTGACTAGTGTATAAATACAGAGGTATAGCACGTGTTTGTTCTTTATCGTCTGGAGATTTGGAGGAGAGAGTATGGGAAAAGCAAGACGCTGTGGTAGCGGCTGGGTTCCTTGGCCTCTTAAAAGCGCACACTGCTCAGGTGGTTGATTTTACAACGGTAACTGCATATCCATTTTATTTGAGATTTTTATGTACGTAAGAGAACTGCGACGTAGACTATTGGTCTGTGAAAAACAGTCCTCTTGTAATCTATCGCAGCGTGCTGTGTCATTGTTTTGTAATTAATACTTTCGACATTTTATTTGCAGGCATTGACCGGTGAAATCTTTACTCATGTCTGGAATACCGCCTTTGCATGAGGCTGGTGAAGAACTGGCGTGGAAGTCGGGCCGCTGCATGAGTTGAATTGAGTATTCTGTCGATAGGTGCCGGAACGCGGGGGCGGGGGTAGCAGCGTAGCCACCCCACTTTTTATTTCTATATGGCTAAGACTAGTGTTAAAAAAAAAAAAAAAAAAAAAAAGTGCCCTTTGTACCCTTTTAAGTGCCCTTTCGATTCTCAGCCCCCTCAGCTTTTACCATCTTCCGGCACCCTTGTTTGTGGTGTTGGAGAACTGATTGGTTGCAGCCTGCAAGCATCATTAGTTGGCTCCATTAACTTACCGTACTTTCGGTACAGCGTCACAGGTTTCATCGGACAGAGGGGCGGCGCTAGTTAAATATTGGTGTTCCTTCGGATCATTAATTGATGTCTGTTCTTACTAGCTTTAATCCTAATTAGATTACAGTACTAATAACACTGATCTATAAAACAACTTTTACATAACCCCGTCCACGTCCAGCTACTTTGACCTTAGGAAAGTTATTTTGCTGCAAAATCCTCTCAAGGACATCGAAAATGTGAATTTTAATTGTGTGGTGGCAGGTGGGCACCCTGTATACTGTGGGTGATCTTTCTGTGCAGAGTTAAATGCAGCAATTAGTCCTCCCCGAGGGGGCACAATGAGTATTGCTGAAGTCTGGCTTTGTTCATTGGGGCGGCCCCTGTATTCAGAAGATGAGTGGTATTAACCTGAGTAGTGCATACAAACTGCACACAATTGTCCTGTATTCAGACGGTTAGTGTGGCATTGACCTGGGTAGTGTTGCAAAACCCATGAATATTGGAGGCTGTATTTGAAGGCCCCCAGTACACCGCATTATCCTGATGGAGCAGTTACGCATAATATAGTGTGCCTATGAAAATAAGGGGTCTTGCCCGCATAAAGAGCTGTGTGTGTGTGTGTATATGTGTGTGTGTGTGTGTGTGTGTGTATATATTGTTATATGTATATATATATATATATATATATATATATATATATGTATATATATGTGTGTGTGTGTGTATGTATTTGTATATATATATATATATATATATATATATATATATATATATATATATATATATATATATATATATATATATATATATATATATATGTATATATATATATGTGTATACACACACACGCATCTATATTCAGCACTGAAGAGCCACCAATCGCAGTGATGTTAAATACTGGAAGGATACTGCCCTTAAAGTGACGGAAGGGGCTGTGTCCCCTCCAACTGCCAGTTGCTAGTGTAATTGCACCCTGGTGTCAAGGTGGCCCCGGATCACCTGTTCCCTAGTAACATACTCATGCCCTGGTAGTCTAGTGGACCCCTCAAAAGGTTGCCAACTTACCCAGCACACCCACATCCTGGACATTGGTCAGTAGAGGGTACAGAAAGTGGTGACTGGCACCGCCCTGGGCTCACCTCAGCAGTCTGCTGTGTCTCCATGAGCATGCTCTTCAGTACTGTAGAAACGTCTACTTGTGCTCATTGACTGGCAGACAGCCGAGGAGGTGAGCAGTGGGCTGTGCTGGTCACTTTGTGTACCTAGCACTAGCTGGTGTTGGGGTGAGGGTGGGCTGTGGGGCAGTGGGTATTGAGTTGGGGCTGGCAATCAGGAAGTGGGGGCCCACTAAACTACTGGGGCACGCGACTGGGGGGTAATTAACCAGGAATATATGTGAAGTCCTAGCATGGGGATGACCACTGGGCACCAGGGGATGAATTTCTCAAGCCTAGCATGGGAAGGGGGTGTGGGACCACTAGAAACCAGGGAATACATTTTTCATACAGTCAGCAAGGGCATTAAGGGGCAGCATAGCATATTAATGAGCCCATAATGGGCATGCTATTGGCCCTTTAGTGCCTTGCATAAGCAACAGACTGCTTGGCATGCTATGGCTGATTTATGTCCCACAAGAACCCTGGTACTGTCATGTTTGGGCAGTGCTGGCTCCAGTGGGCTTCCCATGGGTTGTATTCAACTGTCTGCATATAGTCATTATGTGCTGGCATGACCCCATATTCACTTTGCTGTGTTGGAATGTGCTGCCTGAGTATTGCACAGGACTGGTTGTGTCCTGTTTGCTACCCAGCACGACTGTCCAAACCTAAGACATATTCAGAGTGCCCCATAGTGTGGCACCCATTAGTTGGCACAAGTGCACTAAATATCACATAAAAGTAAATACAAGTTAATGCTAATTTTTTTTTTCAGGACTTCAAGGTCCCAGCACATTGGTTAAGGGGATGTGAGCACGAGCCCTTCCCTTTAAGTGATTTTGAGTATAGATTTCAGTGTGATTGCCCACTTTATTGTGGGTTTGAGGTTTCAGAGTTATAGACTTGGGAACCACTATACCCAACCTTTAAACATTTTCCAGGTTCTCACCCTTGGAGAAAGGGTTACCCTCCCTTCACCTCGTAACAAAGCAAATTTGGAAGTAATTTCTTTAGTGGGTACTCCCGTATAAGGTATAGGAGAGCCTTGCTAGATATACCCTATAACGATGCAGATGCCAGTGGAAGCACACTAACAGTATACCCTCGCCACCTTGGAGATTGCTTTTAGTCTTGAAGCCCCATGGCAAACTTATCTGCCCCCACCCAGCTCCACCCCTTTGCTGTCTGTCCTGCAGTGCCCCTCCACCCCATGGTACTGCTTTCACATAGGTCCACCCTTTTTTTTTTTTTTTTTTTTTGGTAGGTCTTTAAAGCCAAAAAAATTTTAGTGGTCCTCACAATGTGTGCCTAGAGTGGTTGCCTTAAGGCTGGCCTGGACTGTTCTGCATTGGAGTCTGCTGCAAATGCATCCATTTTTGTTAGAACAAAGGTGTACTGTACCAGGGTTTTCCTGGTGTTTGAGTTGGATGTTTGCAACTGGTCCAAAACATGGAGGCGAGGCTTCTGACCTCCTTTGAAGTCTGAACATGTTACTTGTGTATGTTTAGGGCTGGCTGCCTATTGGGCAGCTGCTTGATTATAAGGTGCCTTTGTTGACATTTAAACCTGTGAGCAGTTTGGGGGGCCATCTGGTTTTCTGATTCCTACTGTTCCCAAACAGAACTAGATCTGTGGGGCAGGGGTTGCTTGTGGGTCCTTCATGCTGTTTGCAAGGGGCTAGGCTGGGCTGAACGTTTGCTGTTGCGGACCCCTGTCTTATGGAATTCTTTCCTCAGTAGGGCAGTACTTTTATCACAGAGGTCATGGATCCTATGATTTTTTTTTTTGAGATTTTATGAAAACTGACTTTTAGTATTTTTCTTGAACCACTTCTTTGTTTACAAATGGAAGATCATAATTTTGTGCTACACCACTGCAGTGCCTTTGATCAGTCTGGCCCCAGTGTGGAATTCTGGGGCCTGTAATAAGTGAGCCACTTGGACTGTGTCAAAGATGGCAGCACAGTAGAGGAGTTGGGGAGATGAGACCTTTAAATACCCCACAGGGTAGATGAGGTACAAGAGGGACTTTTCCCGGGGTAAAAGGTGCTCAAGAACAAGGTGGAAATGCTGTGAAGCTGAGGGGGAGGGTAGACTGAAGAGAAATGTGAGGAAGTGATTTCTTTACAGAAAGAATGGTGGATTCCTGGAACAGCCTTCCAGCAGAGGCAGAAGTGGTGGGGTTCAAGAATGCATGGGATAGGCACAAGGGGACTGTAGTGGAAAGGAAGGGGAGAGGGAGACAGCAGTAGACAAGGAGGGTCTGCAGTGATAATGTAGGTATGGAAAAATGGGCAGACTGGTGGGTCAAGTGGTCCTTGTCTGCAGTTAAATTTTGTTTCTATTTAAATGTTCTGTGTCCTGCTGTAGAACCAGCCTGACAGTGACTTGTGCCATTTTCTCCCCTTTTGATTTGGGGAGTCAAAATGAACAAGCATTTACAGCCACTAGGTATCTGGGACATAGACTAAAAATTCTCTGGCACAAGAACTGATGTACTCTAGCAAGCAGCGTTAAAGGAACATTTTGCTAGGAATCTTACCAGCATTTGGGTAGGGGCCAGTGCCAAGTTTGACCCCTGTGGTTTTTAAAACTTTAAGCAATCTGTACCGTTTTCTTACTAAATGACTAGCTTTAGGAGGGTGACTGGGTGGGGGTGAGTATGAATATAACTTTATAAAAATGAGAAATGCATGAAGTGGGTAAAGCTAGATGCACACAATCCATTGGCTGTGAGCAGACATGATGGTACTACTTACCTGTTAGACTTCTGATATTGATGAAGTTAAACTTAAAGTCTGATCTGCTCATTGCTTTGTAACTTGACTTTCAGTTTTATGGGTTACCATTGCCTCATATTTTGCGTACTTTACAGGTTGAATTGAGAAGTCTGATCCTGCACGAGTATTTGACCCCCACAGCGTCGTTGTAAGGTAATGAGTCATTGTTTTCCAGGATCTGTTCTAGTTTGAGTACATGTACTAGACATTTAGAAAATACTGTTGCCAAATTCCGCAGATGTTCTTGGTGGTCAGTGTCTAAAAGTTGCACATTATTCTGTTGTGGATTTGAGACCCTAATGTGGCTTGTGACTGACCTTGTATCTCTAACTTTAAGGTAGTTTTTAGGGTTTTGCAAGGAAATTTGGCTAGTTTTCTTTGCTCTCCCCTCAACATATTACAGGTTACTAAGTAACTAGCTTTAGGAGGGTTGAATGAAGTGGGATGAGAATAGTTATATAAAATGAGATGTAAATTAGAATCTGTAAATCTGGATACACAAGACCCATTGGCTGTGAGCCGACATGATGGTACTGTTAATACCTGTTAGACTGCTGACCCTGATGAAGTTCAACTTACACATGTGATCAGCTCATTGCTTTGTAGCTTGACTAGTTTTTATGGGTTACCGTTTCCTCTAATTTTCAGACAGAATATGGAAGTCTGTTCTGCAGGTCAGTATTTGGTATGCCCTGGCATCTCCTGGTCTGCCCTCTTCTGTCAGCCCCAGCTCCATCACTCACCTTTGTCAAGACTTGCCTCTTTTCTGTGGCTTACTCTCCATGGTTGGGCTGGGCAGGTCCCCTTAGGAGTTTTTCT
This sequence comes from Neoceratodus forsteri, assembly GCA_016271365.2. NCBI lineage: Eukaryota > Metazoa > Chordata > Ceratodontiformes > Ceratodontidae > Neoceratodus > Neoceratodus forsteri. The sequence continues at coordinate 340,771,502 of JADMNL010000024.1, forward strand.
GATGCAGATGTGGGTGCCATGGTCAGTGGTGCGGGGCAGGCTTCATTCTACGGTGGTTTGTGTTGGGTCTAAATTGGCACATTGTGCTGTTGTGCATCAAGTCTTCAAAGTTTTAGTTCTTTCTCTTCTGCTCCACCACCTTTCAGAAGCATTTAACGCAACTTTTTTAATATCTGAACCTAGGCCAGGAAATGGCTAATCGTGTCAACTTGTGGTTTGAAGTGCAGTTCCCCTGCTGACCCTGAGCATCACCATCACCGGGCCTCTGGTGTGCTGTAGCCATGGGGATTGTGACACTTGAGAGTCTGCCAGTGCCACAGAGAGCAGAAATTGATTCACAGGTTGGGGGCAGAACAGAGTTGGCATGCTGTGGCAAGACTGCTGACTGTAGCTGTTGCAGTATCCAAATGATACTGTTTACACTAAATGGCTGCAGAAACACTGCTGCAGATTCTTAACTTGTAAGGCTTTTGCAAGCATGGCGGTGGGGGCTCCATGAAAACGACTTGTTGGAGTTTAGGTTACTCCAACGATAATAGTATAGGGGAAAGGTTTTTTTGGTCAGTGTTCACTGTGATCATGTTAGGTTTTCCCCTTAATGTGGCAACATTAATGTAAAGCAAGGTGTTGCATGCTGCCTTGCATTGGTTTGTCAATGCTGCAAACATTTTTGCATTATCAAAGTATAGTCTTGTTAATGGAAGACTAGTGACCTATTTTACTTACTGTTATTTCTACCATTATGCATTCAGGCTTTCTAATTATTTTTTTTTTTTTTTGTAGGTTGTCAACATGGTGAAGATACAAAGGTGCTGCAGTGTTCGCCTGTTATTAGTAATACGCTCCAGCTGAACAGCAATCTGAATGTAGCCCACGTTCGAGTGGGCTGAACTGAAACTGAGGGGGTTGGTTGATTTGTATCATGACAAACTTTAGACTGGTGGTTTTACTTTGAACATTGCCTTAATAACAGATGTGGAAAAGTGGAGTGTTTACCTGTAAGATATTTTGTCCTTGCTGGGCCCCCCCCAATCCCCACTGTGGCCCTCCGAGGGATTGCTAGAGGTTCTCTAGGTTCGTTTGAAGTTGGTTTTGTGGCACCGACCCTGTCAAACACTCTACCATGTCGGATTAGAGTGTGCCAGACGGTCTGTTTTTTAAATCTGCCTTTAAAACACACACACACACTTGTTTGCCTTAGCTTTCCCCGATTAGGCTAAATATATTGCTGTCATTCTGTTTTATGGCTATTTTATTTCATACATGTTTTATTAGTTTTAACTATATACGTGTACAACACTGATGTTTTTTGGAATATCGTTTAATAAAGATTGCTTGCTTGCATGTGATTTATTGTACTGTAGTTATTGGTTAGCCTATTAATCTGTGCACCCTCACTTTCAAAATTCCATGGGTTTTTCTATAATTCACTACTGTTGGATCTTATTTGACTGGGTAAGTATACTGGTCCAAGAAACCTTTTTGTGAACTACTTGGGCATAGGTAAGCAAAGAGTGATAAGATGCATATTTATAAACAAGTTGCAAAACTCCTCTTCAAGAGTAACAATTTGGATACAGTTTCAGTGACGTTGGCACAAAGACATGAAGCGAACCGTTTTGTAAGAATGCAATACTGGTACTAAGATGGTATAGTAAGTAAAAGCACTGTTAACATGATGCATATGAACAGACATGACAATAGCTAGTATCTCAAGCTGCACAATTGCAGTGGGATGCACTCTGGCGACTCGGAAGCTGTGCTGGGGGGCAGTGAGGTCCCTGCACACCTGTGGGGAGAGCTTTGGTAGAGCTTGTAGCTGTTGCACACAGCTAACATCAGAGGCTCAATTAGGGCCATAGCCAGCAGCAGGTCATAGTGGCTCATACAAGGGGCGTGATTGACTGGAGGGACTGGGAATGCACCTAACCTAGCAATTATAAAAACTATGGCGTGAATGCTGGAGAAAAACTAAACTGATAAGAGAATGGAAATGAGTGCCTTGCTGTCACAGTACCCATGAGAATGTGCAATTTGTCATAGTGGAAGATGTGTTTAAGCTCTTCTGAAGGGGTTGAGGTTCAGACCAGAAGTGTTTGCCACACTGTTTCCAGTTGCGTATTGGTAATAAGCACAGTTGAGCTTGCGCTGAACACTCGTCACTAGAAGTGACTTATGGTAAGGGTAACTTCTAGAAACCACCGGGGAAGGGGAGGAACATGATAGCTATGTACCCCACCCCTAACCCTTTGAGTCAAGATTCCTTGGTACCAGTGGTACACCTCTGCTTTGCAGATTCTGTTGAACAAAAAAAAAAAAAAAATCCCCTAGTAGTCCAGTGGCAGACACTTTCCTCATGCAAGTAGTGTTATACAAGCAACTGTCCACTGTAGTGGCTACTTGGGTGGGATGGTGGTTGGCAGCTGCAGTCTTAAAGTGCTGGCCACTTTCTTGGGTAGGAGGCACATGCACAGAATGCACATTCTATCTATATATCTATATACACACACACGTACATGTGTGTTACAGATAGGCAGATTTATATTAATCTTGCCTATTACTAAGCAGTAGTCTATTACATATCTGCTTTTTAATCAATTACAAGACTGTATTTATAGCTATGGTTTAATGCACTTAAATATGCTGTCTTGACATCTACGTCCAAAAACTAGAACTCTTGCATATAGTGGTGTGTGTACGTATAAGTAATGTAAAACATGTAGTTCTGCTGGCACTATATTTGAACCTGTGAATTCAGATATCTGTGGTTTCACAGGCCAAGCAATAGTGCAAGAATATATGCTTGTTATAACTGGAGCTTCTCAGCTACAAACTGGGCTGCTTTTTTAAGAATAAGCTACATGTTTATGACACATCTTTATTGCATTGACTTCAGGTAGATTCAGAGCAGACATTACTGGGGAGAAGATTGGGAACTGATCATCTGAGACTCCCCACCCCGGATGACTTTGCAAGGAAAAAACCCAAAGTGTATGCAAAACAAAGTTCAAACACTGATTGGGTGACATGGTGCCATCTTGTTACTGTGGGGTGCTGCATTCCTCACTTGTATCGAGAAAATTAGAAGCACACAGTAAGATGCCACACTCTTAACGTGAGATGGCAGTGCACAGCAGCTGATGGTGCGGAGTTTACAAAATGAGAATTTGAGCACTTCAGTGTTTCTGTGTGTGCAAATGCCTAATTGGAAGGGGGTTCAGTTTAACAGGTTGGCATCACATTTAATCTTTAACACACAACTGGGCCAGTTATTAGTCTGATGAAATTCATGGTTGAGGTATTAGTGGTTAGAAACCAATTAAGTCTTTCAAATGTGACAGTCAATGCTGTAATCTCCAACTTTACTGTTCGTTGTGGCTATGCTTTCTTTGCTGCTAGTTTAGTGTGATGCAACATGCAGTCTAAATTTTGTGGGGGTGCTTTTTTTTTTTAAGCCAGTAGTGTGGTTTACCCGGTTAAACCTAGAATGTGAATAACACGGGCTGCTGGGTCCATTGTGTTGGTCCTACCCTTTTTTTTTGCTGCAGACCTCTCCATCTGTGGTGTAATCTTACCCTATGATTCCCTTGTGCTGGTCCAGCCCTTTTTGGCTACCACAGCTGCTGGAAGGCTGTGCTAGGTACCCACCACCCTTTTCGTGAAGTACTTCCTCACATCCTTCTTGAATTTAACCCCCTGGCCCTTGTTCTAGAGCACCCTTTTTTTCCTCTGAAAAGTACCCCCATGTAACTTAACTCTAGTGAGGTATTTAAAGTTTCTGTCAGAATATAATGTATGTACAATTAACTGCTGTGTATGGATTTTATGTGCCATATAGTAGTGAGCAAATGTTTTGTATGCATGAATGTGGATGGGACCTTGTTGAAAATGGGTGTGAAACCCTAACAATTTATCCTGTATAAAAATGTTATCAGTCATATCTTTTCTCCCCCTCCCAAACCACCTCCTCAAGGGTGTACATACAGTATTTAACTTTTAGTGGGCTTTTGATGCAGTTCCTGCAACATTTTGGTAGCCCTTCTCTGGCCTGTCTTCACTGTGTGTTCTTCCTGAGATGTGGTGTCCAGAACTACAGCCAGTACTCTGGGTGAGATCTTAACAGTGATCTGTATAGGGACAGCACCACCTAACTCTGCCTACTGGTGATGCCTTTTCTTATGTACTTCAGCATCTTGCTAGCCCTTCCAACTTCCTGGCCTAGAAGTTGACAGCAGATAAGGACTGCAAGGGCCATTGAGTCTACCTTATGAATGTGCCATAGGCTGTTACTGGCCTATGTATTCATACTTGTCTGTATTGCTCCCATATGCCTATTTGGAGCACTACACTGTATTCATATCTTCCACATCCTGAGGTAGGCCATTCCATGCATCCACCACCCTTTCTATGAAAAAGAACTTCACATTACACTTTAGTTGGCTTCCCTCTAATCGTGTGCATTTTTTCTTATTGAAACATGTTAGACTTTCACCTCGTTTATGTCCTTAAGGTGTTTGAATGTTTCATATTGAGCTCTGTTAATATGTTTTCAGATGTCCCTGCACCAGTGTGGTTGCCCTGCTCTGCCTCCATTTTGTTACTGTCTTTGTGAAGATGTGGCCTGACCAGTGTCTTGTAAAGAGGGATTACCTCCCTCTTCTGACTTGTAGTACAGCCCCCCAGCCTTACCTATTGCTTTAGTGGTTTGCTTGGATGATTTCGGGTCATCTGCGATGATAATGCCCAAGTCTTTCTTCCCTTGTGACTGCCAGCAACTCCCCTCCCAACCTGTAGGTGGCTTCAGGGTTTCTCTTCCCTATGTCCAGGATCTTGCACCTCATTGCGTTAAACCCTAGTTGCTACTTTTCCAACCATTTTGCCAGTTTATCCAGATCTCTCCTCATTCTGCCTACCCCATCTGGATCATCTACTTTGTTGCAGATCTTGGTGTTGTCTGCAAATGGACAAACCTTACCATCCAGTCCATCTGCAATGTTACTGATGAAGATATTGAAGGGGACTGGCCCCAGGACTGATCCCTGAGGTACCCTGCTTGTGATTTGCATCTCTTTTGGCTGAATACCATTTACCACCACTCAGTTTTCTGCCAGTCGACCAGTTTACCACCCAGTTGACAAACTTCTGACCCACCCAGCTTGTTTTAATCAATTTTCTGTGTGGAACAGTATAGAAAGCTTTGAAGTCAAGGTAGGTGACATCAACTGCTCCCCCTTGGTCCACCACTCTGCTTACCAAAGAAATCTGAGATTAGTTTGAGAGGACCTTCCTGTTGTAAATGTCTCAAACTCTGTCAGCCTTCTACTCTCAAAGTGCCAACCTCTGAGTGTATGATTTGTGGACATTGAACAGAACAAGGTAACCCTTGTGTCTGTTTTGTGGGTTTGAGTCACCTTAGTCTCAAGTTCTGGAGGGATTCAAACCTCTTGTTATCAGGCTCAGCTAATTCTGTCTGCAGGGGGCCAGATATATATATGCCTATGGGCACCTAACCAGGTCTATAAAAAGAACCTGTAGAACTCTATGCAAGACTTTAGAGAAAACTCTGTTTCCCAGTTTGGTATCAATATAAGCTCTTACACAGTGTCAGCTATAATCTTTAAAAGCTCAACTTAAAAAAAAAAAAAAACAAAGTCAAGGCAGTTTGTTTTAAAATGTGTATCTTTAAAATAGGAAAAAAAATAGTGAACAGAATTATCCCAACATGTACAGTCTTAAAACAGATTAAAAAAGTGCAGATTTTTACAAATAACTCTGACTAATCTGGTCTAAAGTCCTTACTTCTGAATCTTCCAGTGCTGATGTCCTTTTAGAAAAAATATTGTGCCTCTGTCAAGGTCTTCTTGCATGTTAAGAACAGCTCCTGAGGTTACCAAACTCTGCCTTAGTGTAACAAAATCTGTATTGTTTTATAACACCAAGATGTCCAAATATGATATTTAAAAAAACATAATTGGTGACCTCACTGTCTTTCCTCTTCTCAGGTTAACCAGACAAAACTGGTTTGTGCTCTGCTACGCATACATATCAAAAGTTTCTTTGATATAAGTCACTGTATTCAAAGCAAAAGTGTATTTGACTCTCTAATCTTGTCTGGGCTTGGTATCTACACATCAAAGGTCTCTTTATTGAACTTAGCTGGTTTCCTGGAAGGTTATTCATGATGTTGGTCAGTGTCCTGTTTCTCAGGACATCTAGTGCAAATCAAAGGATTTCCCTGAGGATGTCCTAAATGGCTGATTTCATCTGGGATCAAAGCAAAGTTGACCAGATAATTGCACCCTAGATAGCTGCAGTTTAGCCATGTCCTTTCCTTTGCACTTATCTGTTGGGGGAGGAGAGGGTCTAGGATGTCAGTTCAGCAAGACAGCATTTTCCTCAAACTAACCTTCCTGTTACATCTTATATGTAATAAAAAAAAAAAATATATATATATGGTACAGCACTCAGAACTGGCTGTCTACGTCACAGTAAACTCATGCTGTCTTGGATCTTGTGCTCTTATGGATTCCAGGTGTTGCACTGTCCTTTCCTTAAGGAGTGTCTCCATAATCTTGCCCTCTACTGAGGTAAGACTGACTGGTCTGTAGTTCCCTGCTACCACTCTTGTGGAGCAGGATCACATGAGCCCTTCTCCAGTCTTCTGTGCTCTGAGACTCACTAAACAGTTCTGATAATGGCTCTGCTAGTTCCACCTTTAGTACCCTGGGATGTATGCCATCAGGTCCCATTGCCTTGTCCACCCTGAGCTCTTGTAGGACCCTTACTTTTGTGAAGGGACTAGTGCACACCTCCCTCCCCTGTGTCCATGGTGCTGGTTGCCCTGTCCCACCTCAGTAAATACTGAACAGAAGTATCCATTTAAAATAGATGCTTTTCCATGGTTGTCCTCACACTGCCCCTTATCCCCTTTGGTCTTAGCAGTACTCCCCTCTGGACTTTCTTCTCACTAATGTATCTATATAGAAACATAGAAGTTGACGGCAGATAAGGACCGCAAGGCCCATCCAGTCTGCCCATTTCTTTTTCTACCTTATAAATGTGCCATCGGCCTTTGCGATGTCAGTGACCTATCTATTCATAGTCATTTGTATTGCTCCCTTATGCCTATCCCATGCCTGTTTGAAGCCCTGAACTGTATTCATAGCCACTACTTCTTGTGGTAAGCCATTCCATGCATCTACCACCTTTTCTGTGAAAAAGAATTTCCTCACATTCCCCTTAATCGGCCTCCCCTAATCTCATGCTGTGTCCTCTTGTTCTGCTATTTTTCTTATATTTAAACATGTTAGACTCTTTCACCTTGTTTATGCCCTTAAGGTGTTTAAATGTCTCGATCATATCACCTCTCTCCTCCTTTGCTCAAGGGTATACATATTGAGCTCCGTTAATCTGTCCTCATATGTCTTCTGATGCAGTCCCTGCACCATTTTGGTTGCCCTTCTCTGGACTGCCTCAATTTGGTTAATGTCCTTGTGAAGGTGTGGCCTCCAATACTGCATGTACTCCAGATGGGGCCTAACCAATGTCTTGTACAGAGGGATTATTACCTCCCTCTTACGACTTCGGATACCCCCATAATACACCCTAACACCCCTAGCCTTACCTACTGCTTTAGAGGTCTGCTTGGATGATTTCAGGTCATCAGTGATGATGATGCCCAAGTCTCTTTCTTCCTTTGTGACTGCTAGCAACTCCCCTCCCAGCCTATAAGTGGCTTCAGGGTTTCTCTTCCCTATGTGCATGATTGCACTTCTTTGCATTAAATCCCAGTTGCCACTCTTCTGACCATTCTGCTAGTTTATCCAGATCTCTTCTCATTCTGCCCACCCCATCTGGATCATCTACTCTGTTGCAGATCTTGGTGTCATCTGCAAAGAGACAAGCCTTACCCTCTAGTCCATCTGCTAGGTCACTAATGAAGATGTTGAATAGGACTGGCCCCAGGACTGATCCCTGAGGTACCCCACTTGTGACTTGCATCTCTTCTGACTGTATACCATTTACCACCACTCTCTGTTTTCTGCCAGTCAACCAGTTTGCCACCCAGTTGACCAACTTCTGACCCACCCCGAGCCTACCTAGCTTATTTATCAATCTTCTATGGAACAGTGTCAAAAGCTTTGCTGAAGTCAAGGTAGGCGACATCAACTGCTCCCCTTGGTCCACCACTCTGGTTACCCAGTCAAAGAAATCTATGAGATTAGTTTGACAGGACCTTCCTTTGTAAACCCATGCTGTCTTGGATCCTGTGCCCTATGGATTCCAGGTGTTGCACTATCCTTTCCTTAAGGAGTGCTTCCATAATCTTGCCCACTACTGAGGTAAGACTGACCGGTCTGTAGTTCCCGCCTCCTCCCTGCTACCACTCTTGTGGAGTGGGATCACATGAGCCCTTCTCCAGTCTTCTGGGACCTCTCCTGTGCTCAGAGACTCACTAAACAATTCTGCTAATGGCTCTGCTAGTTCCTCCTTTAGCTCCTTAAGTACCCTGGGATGTATGCCATCAGGTCCCATTGCCTTATCCACCCTGAGCTTAGCAAGCTCTTGTAGGACCCTTTCTTTGTGAAGGGAGTAGTGCTCACCTCTCCCCTGTGTCCATGATGCTGAGCTGTGGGCCTGCCCTACCTTCTCTTCAGTGAATACTGAGCAAAAGTATCTATTTAGGATAGATGCCTTACAGGGTCCTCCTCCTCACATGCTCCCTTTTCTCCATTAAGCTTAGCACATCCTCTGGACTTTCTCCTTTCACTAATGTATCTATAGAAAGTCTTGTCACCTCTTTACTGTTTGTGCTAGTGTTTCCTCAGTTTGGGACTTTGCCTGCCTTACTGCCTTACCTGCTTCCCTTAGGGCAGTTTGGTATGCCCCTATCTTCATCCTGCTGTGTTCCCTTATATTTTCTGAAGGCCAGCCTTTTGGCTCTGACCTTTTCTGCTACTGTATTTGAGAACCAAAGTGGTTTCCTTCTTCTTTGCACTTCCTTTTCTGTCTAACACAATGGGATGTTGCTTCAAGTATTGTATCCTTAATGCTTGCCCACTTTGCCTGTACCTCCTCACCTGTGTTTCTTTTGCCAGGGCTAGCTTAACTCTGTTGGCCATCTTATCAAAGTCAGCTCCTCTGAAGTCCCATATTTTTGCCTTGGAATGGGATGATTTAGATGTAGTAGCCAAATTGAACCATACCATGTGATGGTCACTGGCCCCAGGTGACCTTCTACCTGGAGATCTGTGATCCTTCTTTGTCAGTACTAGATCTAGGATAGCCCTGTCTCTTGTGGGTTGCTGTACCAGTTGTTTGAGGCCCTCCTGCAGGAATCCACTATGAGTCTAGTTCTGGCAGATGTTCCTGCTGGTATTGACCAATCTGTATCTGGCATGTTGAAGTCTCCCATTATCAGAACCTCCCTTTAGCTGTCATGTTTTGTATATCTTCTAACAGTAATGTGTCTATGTCCCCTCTGGTCTGGGGCCTGTAGACACCCCCAATTCTTATGGCTGTCCCATTTCCTGTTTCAGGGTGACCCACAGTTCTTCTGGCTCCTTATGTGTATTCTGAATTTCTGTAGCTTTGATATTTTCATTAACATACAGGGCCACTCCTCCCCCCTTTTGCACCTCGGTCTCTTCTGAACAATACATAGCCAGGTACTGAAGTCTCCCAAGTGGTTACTGGTAAACCACGCCTCACTAATTGCTACTATGTCCAGTTTAGCCTCTGACATTATTGCCTGCAGGTCTGGGATCTTATTTCCCAGGCTGTGAGCATTTGTGTACATGATTTTCCATTGGCCAGATTTTGTGTGTTAGTTGTTGGGTGAGGTTTGGCATTACCCTGTGCATCGTATGGGGAGACAAACCTTTTTCTTACCTGGTGATGCAAATGAATGGCAAACACACTGAATTCCAGTTTGACCACTAGCTGAGGGGAGGGTGTTCTTCCCATTCAACGATGGGGTGCTGCACCCTCTCCATTTGCTAGTTTAAATATTCTGCAAAGACGTCAAACTTCTGCCCCAATGCACTGACTCCTCTTTAGTCAGATGCAGTCCATCAAATTTAAGAACTTTAGCTCCCAGAACTGTTGCCAGTTCCACAAATCTGTGTCCTTTTTCCTGGCACCAGTCCTTGAGCCACGTGTTTAGCTCCCCTATCTCCCCTTCTCTGACCTTCCGTCCATCTGCTCCCTTCTCCCAGACTGGCAGGATCTCAGAGAAGGAGATGCCGGACGAAATAGATGATAGTTTGTCACCCAGCCTAGTCAGGTGTTCCTTGGTCTCCACAACTGACCGGCTGGCGAGATCATTAGTCCCTATGTGTACTAGGGCATCAATGTTTTCTCCTGCTTTGTGAACAATTTTAGCAATGCGGTCAGTGTCTCTCCATGCTGATGTACCTGGGAGACATCTGACCATCACCCCTGGCTGGAGATGGGTATCAACTCCCCGAATCATGGAGTCTCCTATGATCAGAAGTTTTTTGGATTTCCTTTGTGCTAGTTTAGTTTTGGTTCCTGATTTGGGTGAGTATTGTTGTGCTAGCACCTGTGCTGCGAGTGTCCTGCTCTGCAGTGTCTTCTGCCTCTTTATTTGATTTCAGAGATAGAGGCAGATACCTGTTTGTAGTGTTTATATGGTTTTGGAGGTAATGTGTTGAGAGCAGAGTGATGGGGCACCTGATTTGCTCCTCCTAACCACCTGCCAACCTCCTGGACCAACTGCCCTCTGCGGTTGAGGTTTTCTGTTGGATGCTGGGGAAATGGCGGGTGGTTCTTATAATGTATTTCTCTCAATATGAAATTTGAGGCGTGCAATCTCTGCCCATGCTGCCGGAGCTGAGACCTAAGAGCTCAAAGGCTCAGCATGTAGGACAGTGTCCTAAATCCTGTAAGAATGTCCTTCTGAAAATTGTTCACAGTACCTGCAGTTAATGAAATCCATTCCAAATAAGTTGCTGGGTTTGTAACCTAGTCAGAGTAATTAGAAGGAAAAAATGCAAGTAATGGTTTAATTGTGCTTGTTTAACTTGTTATAACAAGTTAAATTACTAGTGCCCTGTAAATGAGATCACCTTGTGGAGGCCCCACTGATCCGCCTCTTCCTGCTCTGCCACAGGAAATGTCACAACTGTGGTACCCTATAAAAGGAGTGTAGCGTGGGTGGTTGGGGATGGGGTGGTGGCTGGGCCTTTCCCTGCCTAAAAAGAAGAACCACGGACGAAAGAACAAGGAGGTAAGAGCAGAAACAATCAGTCAACAACAAATGCAGTAACCCTGAAAGCTTATCCTAATGTTAGATAAAACTGTAAAACCTGTAAAGCACCACCTGTAATAATTTCAGAGAAGATATACCCTGTAAGAAACACTTTGCTCCAGAGAAAATAAAGCAGTAACAGAAGATATACCTTGCAAAGACAATTTGAATCAGAAGATTACAGCAGTAATCTGTTAGCACACCTGTAGGCACACCTTGTAATAATGCAGAAGAAGGTATACCAGCAACAACAATTTGAATCAGAGAAAAATAAAGCAATGAAATGTTAGCAACAAACAGTAGCAATCCCTGTGAGTAAAAATAAAAACACCACCACACAGTAAATCTGCTTAGCCAAACTAAGTCTTAATCCTTCTCCCTTGCTCTGGTAAGTTTCTCTACTCTGCCTTTCAAGCAGTCTTAGAAGGAAAGAGCTCAGGTGAAGCTAGGTGCCTTGGCCAGCAAACCAAGTCTTCTACCTCCAAGATATCAACTAACCTGACTTTTTAACCCTTCTTTCTGTTGGAAATTACTGACAGTTTGCCAGCTCCACCCCCACATACACACCTAATCCTTTGGAAGAACTGTGGGAGGAAAAGCAATTAGCTCCTTCAATGTGAGAAGGAGACTGAAACACCTCTGAGACAACAAACCTTTTCAACAAACAAGAATAAAATAAAACACAGTGTCAAACAGTAATTTTGCTTAGCCCAATGATAAAAAAAGTCACAAAAATGTAAGCTCCACCTGTAATACAGTAATTTCAGAGAAGATATACCCTGTAAGAAACACTTTGCTCCAGAGAAAAATAAAGCAGTAACAGAAGATATACCTTGCAAAAGACAATTTGAATCAGAAGATTACAGCAGTAATCTGTTAGCACACACCTGTAGCACACCTTGTAATAATGCAGAAGAAGGTATACCAGCAACAACAATTTGAATCAGAGAAAAAATAAAGCAATGAAATGTTAGCAACAAACAGTAGCAATCCCTGTGAGTAAAAAATAAAAACACCACCACACAGTAAATCTGCTTAGCCAAACTAAGTCTTAATCCTTCTCCCTTGCTCTGGTAAGTTTCTCTACTCTGCCTTTCAAGCAGTCTTAGAAGGAAAGAGCTCAGGTGAAGCTAGGTGCCTTGGCCAGCAAACCAAGTCTTCTACCTATCTATAGAAAGTCTTGTCCCATTCTTTCACTGTTCGTGCTAGTGGTTCTGTGGTTTGGGCCTTTGCTTGCCTTCCCTGCTTCCCTTAGGGAACTTTGGTATGACTCCCTATCTTCGTCCTGCTGTATTCCCTTATATTTCCTGAAGGCCAGCCTTTTGGCTCTGACCTTTTCTGCTACTGTTTGAGAACCAAAGTGGTTTTCTTCTTTTGCACTTCGTTTTCTAACACAATGGGATGTTGCTTCAAGTATTGCATCCTTAATGCTTACCCACTTTGCCTGTACCCCATCACCTGTATTTCTTCTTGCCAGGGCTAGCTTAACTCCGTTGGCTATCTTATCTAAGTCAGCTCCTCTGAAGTCTTATATTTTTTGTCTTGGAATGGGATGATTTAGTTCTAGTGGCCAAATTGAACCATACCATGTGATGGTCACTGGACCCCAGGTGACCTACCTGGAGATCTGTGATCCTTTCCCTGTTGGTCAGTACTAGATGTAGGATAGCCCTGTCTCTTGTGGGTTGTTGTACCAGTTGTTTGAGGCCTTCCCCATGCAGGGAATCCATGGGGAGGGCCTCAAACTGGTACTACAGCCTGCCACCCATTAAACTCCTGTATTCTTAGCTTCTTCACTGTGTTTGCCCTAGGTACTGAGAGTACCTTGGAGAACGTCACTGAGCTTCCCACTTGACTGCAGATACCCCACTTCTCTGAACCGCTCCTATTTCTTCCACTTTACTGCCCTCCAGGTCACTTGTTCCTAGGTGCACAATGATATGAGGCTTCCCTCCCACCTTTATCACACATTTCTGAATGCACTGCCCTGCTTTCCCCGCTGGCGTACACTCCACCCAAGTTTGTCTCTTCCTTGCTCACTTCCCTATCTCTTGCTTCCCCCATCCCTTGCACTTCCCCCATGATTTGCCCTTCTGCTAGCCCCTTTTCCTCAGTATCTCCTTCCATACACTGCCCTTCCCCTTCAGTTGCACCTCCACCTGCTCTTTGTCCCTTCTGTGCTCGTTCCTTTCCATAACCCTTCACTATGTATACCTCCTCTCACTGTGCCCTGCATTGTGACTCCACCTCTCCCAACATGTTTTGGCCTTCTTCCCCCTTAATTTAGTGTGTTCGTGCCAACTCTACCTGCTTCCTTGCCACTCCCCACTTCAACCTCAGTCTTTCGTTTCACCTTGTACCCCATATTTTCCCCCCTGGTCGCCTGATTCTTGGTTCTGTGGTGCCTTTCCCTAGCCTCCTGCTCTGTTTCATCAGCCAGTACTGTACTGCATACCTGTTTGTCTCCAACCTTCTGCCCCAGCCCTCCCCGCCTTTCCTTACCTCAACCTCTTTTCTACTTCCTTTCTGTCTATGTTCCCTACCACCTGCCAACACACCCTTTTTGGTGCTCCCAGGCCCCTGTGGACTTGGTTGCCTTGGCTAAGTGCCCTTTCTAGCCCTTGGCAGCCTGGTCTATCCTGTGATGGAGCCCTCCTGCCCCATCTCCTCACCTTTTCATTCCTGTCTCCTCCCCCCAGTTCCCATTTCAAGCTCCCTATTTCCAGTGTAAGCTGTTTGAACAGCCTATACACTGGGCCCTTCCACCAGGTTCCCAGAAACACTGCTGCCCTATACCCATTGCAACTCACAAGCCTCCCAGTGCCTCCACCCCCAGTAGTACCTACTCTTGCCCTGGCCTCTACATCTTCCCTAAGCACTAAATATTTCACAGATCTTTACAATTGTGTCCGTATTACTTAAGCACTGTAAATCTGCATTTTTGTCAAAACATGGCCCCCAGAATAACCCTTACCTCAAAAAAGAAAATGCTCAACCATTACGTTTGCATCAGTATTTAATATTTTAAACCATATTTCACCCCCTTTAAACTATTCTGCCTCCTGTCCTGCCCCTTCCTAACAGGTGCAACCACTCCTGGGAGTGGTCCAGTTGCATTTAAAATAAGAATAGCTAAGGCCACCCACTCCCCTTAGCTTTCTCAGGATATACAGCAAATGATGTGCTCCTGCAATAGAGCTTGGAAGACCTTAAAAACATCTAGTCTCGTCTCTGACTGGCAACTGTGGAATGCATGTAAGGTTAGAACTGCTACATTCAAGCATAACTATTTCCAAACCCTACAAATCAAACATCTCACCAACCCCAAAAACATTTGGTCCCAAATTAATGTCCTGCTCAAGGGTAAAGAATGTTCCACTCCCCCGTCCACGTTCAGCAATGGTGTATCCTTGTCTGCTCTTTCAGAAATAGCACCGAGGATAAACCAGTTCTTCACTGCACTAGACAGCTACAAAATAGGCTTACCGAATGGAACAATCCCTTCTGATATAGCCAGACCCATGGTACTTTCCACACCTTTCCAACTGAGGCTCACCTCATGTGCTGAGGTTCTTAAGCATCTACAGTAAATAAGCTTAATGCTGGTAGTTCCCCAGGTTTTGATTCCCTTTCTCCCAAATTCCTTAAAAATAGGTGCCCCTGCTAGCGCTCTCCCAATTGCACTTTTAATCAATGAATCTTTCACACATGCCATTCCTGATAAGTGGCAGATAGCAGTTGTCCCAGTACATGAGTGGCCCAGTTAAACCTTACTGAAAACTACAGACCTAGCTCTATTCTGTGTACCCTGGCAAAAATTCAGGAAATAATACTTTATAACTAGCTATACTCATTCTTAGAGCAGGTGAATGCCCTCTCCATCACACAACATGATTTCAGAAAACTGCATGGGACTGAATCGGCTCTGATAAGGGTCACGATATTTTTCATGCTATGGATCAGGGGTGTGCTATCGGACTTGGCTTTGTAGATCTTACGAAAGCATTTGATTTTGTTAATCACCAACTCCTACTTGCCGAGCTTAACAAACTCGGTCTTGAGTCTTAACACCCTCTCATGGTTCTCCAACTACCTCTAATCGACTTCAGTGCATCAGATGGGGTGGTGTTACCTCTCCCCTGGCTCACATTATGGATGGGGTCCCCCAGGGATCTAGTCTGGGACCTCTCTTATTCTCCGTAGTTATTACCGACCTCCCCAACTGTCGAGGTGCGTCAGTTCAACTCTATGTTGATGACGCTATCCTATACAGAACAGACAGAAGTATCTCCTTTATCAAGTCGTCCCTTGAGGGGGACTTTCGACTTCTTGAAGAATGGTTCAGGCAAAACCTATTGGTATTTGATACCAACGAACTAAAACAATGTATCGTCACAACTCATTTTTTTTATTTTATTATAACAGTTTTTATACATGTCAAGACACTGTACAATGTGTTGAGATAGAAAAGGTAGTAGAAGCATAGAGCAGTCAGAAAAAGCATTCTTCCTAGGAAGATATATATAATTGAGCATTTACCATTGCCTAAATGTAATTATTGCTAGAAAAAGTCCATCTCCATAGCATCATTCTTACTTTGGGGTGGAAACATCCATCTTTTAACCTTGTAGTTAAGTCAATATTTACCATAATATGTAGGGCCCTTAAATATAAAATGCTAGTTTAACTCCCTTTAGACATTGTTACTCTGAGTTACTGTCTCCCCCCCCCCCAAACCAGTCATCCCCTTATGCAAGTAAATAATCTGTTACCCCCCTGCCAATTTGATAAATTAAGGGCAAAAGTAGGGTCCACTGCTGAATGATAGAGTACCCACTTCTGCCATTTAGACATGTGAGATGGATTTTTATTTTGTATCTTTAGATTAAGACTTTCTAATTAGTATAAATCAGACATTATAGATCTACATTCCTCCATTGTTGGTATCTGTGCCAACATCCATCATCGGGTTATAGATTTCTTTGCAGCTAATAAACATGGTAAAAGGGTATTGGGGAGTGTGGTCTGGAAAGATCCCCAGTAAAGTCTGTTCAGCTGTTAATTCAACTGACTGGCTAAACAAAGTAGTAAGTTCTATCTGAACGGTAAGCCAAAAAGGCATCAAATTGGGGCAGAGTGAAAAATATTTGACCCAGGGAAGCCCTAGGGCAACCGCAACCTCTCCCAACAAACCCCATATTTATCAGGAAGGAATTTAAAGAGAACCGCTGGTGCTCAAAAGTAGTGGGAGCAGCATTTCCATGCAAACTCCCTCCATAAAGGAAATGAGGTCTTCACCACCCTCAAGGCCGATCCCAGCCATGTCTCCATGGTTATTTCCAGAGGTACGTCCCCATTCCACTCCTGTAGGATAGAGGCAGTAGGTTCATGCTGTTCGTTTCTCAACCCTTTATAAATAGTTTCTATGATATGTGTTCCCAGGTTCCCGTGAGTAGCATCTATGAATAATTTTAGTAAATCGGGAGTCAGGGAAGGCATATTAACCTGGATAATCCTATTTCGTAGTATATGGTTACGAACCTGGAAGTAACGAAGGTATCTGAGTTAATGGAGATTGTATTGATTTTAACTTTTCAAAGGAGAATCTCTTGAGGGGAGAGAAATTGGAAAACATGAGAAAGTCCCAATCTTCTCCAATTGGAAAAGACCTGATCCCTAAAAATAGGAACAAATGTCTCATTCTCAGAGATTAGTTTACAGTATTCATAAATGGTACAGGTTGGACCAGACTTTCTCATGTGTCTCCAAAGTTTATATGGTTGGGCCGTAATGGTGGTGAAGGCTCCGGATGGCACCAATCTCACATCTGAAGAGAATAAAATCCTGTTCATATCAAAAAGGTCATTCAAGTGGAACTCTAGGGTTTTCCAAGGAGACTCATAGGACTCTGCCAACCACAAAATTAGTATCCTGAGGAGCGCTGACTTGGCGTATAAATGAAAGTCTGGGAGGTTAAAACCCCCTTGGGCCAAGGATAGTTCAAGGATCGATAACCATATTCTTGGGCGGCTCCTGCCCCAAATGAAACCGGATATTAATCTATTCCAGGACTTAATAAGTTGAGGGGAAAACAAGGAATATTCTGGATCAAATACAGTAACCTGGGAAGGATATTAGTCCATATGATCTCTATTCATTGGTGAAAGGGAAAAAAAACTGGACCACCTGTCGAGGTCCAACTGAATTAGTAACATAAGAGTCTCATAATTTATAGCGTCCAGGACCTCCGGATCTAAGGGGAATTGGAGACCCAAGAATTTCATCTTGATGGACAACCATTTACAGGGATAAGCCTTTTTTAATTGTGAAGGAGGGTGATAATTAAAGGCCAGTATTTCCATTTTGGCCACGTTTAGCCTGAATCCTGCTATTTTTTCAAACTGGTTCAATATAGTTCACGTTGCAGGAATAGATATAGTCTGAGACAATAAGGTTAACAAAATATCGTCCACAAATATACTAAGTTTATATTCCTGTTGACTTATTGATTTACCTTCCACTGTGGTCGTAGCCTTCAGCATAGACCCCAAAGGTTCAAGATAGAGAGCAAAGAGGTAAGGAGGCAAGGGACACCCGTCACCCCTGTCTCGTTCCTCTGCCCAATTGGAGTGGGCTCAACAGGGTACCATTGACTCTGACATAAGCCTTTGGGGATCTGTAAAGATTAAACAAGTTATGAACAAGGAGGGAAAAAGACCCCAAGGGTGTCCCACAAAAACGACCACGAGGCACGGGCGAAAGCCTTTTCAGCATTGAGGCTAATAAATACTGATGGGATTTTTCTAGTATGGACATATTCCTGTAAAACCAGGTTCTGCGAATATTATTTGCAGTACTCCTATTTTTAATGAAGCCGGATTGATCAGGGTGGATACTCTTTGGGATGATAAATTTTAATCTGGAAGCCCAAATAGCCATGATGATTTTATAATCTATATTTAAAATAGAGATAGGGTGGTATGTGGTTTAGGTATAGGGGCAATTGCTGCATAATCCCATGATGGAGGAGGCATACCACCACAAGATATCTAAATTGGGAGAATAGTTTGGGGATTAGTTCCTTGATAAACATTTTGTACCACTCCGATATATAACCATCAGGACCGGGACAACGCGCAGAGTTAAGAGATTTTATTATCTCTGTTATTTCCGACTGGGAGATTCAAGTGAGCGAATTTGAAGTGGAGACAATTTTAGAAGGTTGGTTTGGTTTAGAAAGTGAGAGGGATCAGATGAGGTCGGAGACAAATTTGGGGAATATAACTTCGCATAATAGTCTGAAAAAGCCTGTAAAATATGGCTATCGGTGTGGAGCGATTTCCCTGTAGTAGGGTTTTTGAGCTTAAGGATAGTAGAGGAGCGTTTTCTGGGACGAAGCTTCTGCGTTAGTTTCCTAACTCCCCCTTGGACCACTCTCGTGGACTGTTTGTCTAAGATAAATTAGGGATTGTTGCATTTTATTATCTATAATTTTTTGTAAAGCCGCCTTAGTGTCCTGAATTAAGTCTTGCACGTCAGTATCGCCCACTCTGTATAGCATTTGGTAATTTAGTAACTGCTCCGACAACGTGCAATATTTAGTCTCTCTTTATTCCTTTTTGTGGTATATGCTATTATTTCCCCCCGAATTGTTGCCTTGATCGCATCCCATTGGATCGCTTCAGAAATGTCTGGGAAAGCTTTCTCAGAAAAAAATTGGGGGATTCTGGTTTTAATTTCCTCCTGGAATTCTTTGTCAACTAAAGTTGACGGGTTCAGTCTCCATAGGGTCTTTTTTTTCTCTCTACCTATGTCTAGCTTCGAGATCAGGGGGTGTTGGTCAGATAATATTTTCAGGCCCATAGATATATCCTGAACCATTGATAAATGTTCACATGATCCCATAAAATAGTCTAATCTAGAATACAACTTAAATCTGGGGGAATAATAGGTGTAACCAGGTGCAGAGGGGAATAGGCATCTCCACACATCTACAAAATGTAGGTGATCCATGGTATTTTTGAACTGTTTTGTGGTTGTAGAGTTCCTGTGTCGCTGCTGGTTAGAACAGTCAATATCTGATGATAGGTTCAAATTAAGATTGTCCCCTAAAATTAACTGGCCATTAAAGAGGTCCAACATTGTTGATATAAATCCCAATGTTGGAAATTTTGTCTGAGAGGGGAAGTATACACTGGCTAAGGTGACCTTCTGGCCATATAAAAGACCCTTGACTATTAAATATCTACCTTGGGCATCAATAGGTGTTTGTAACATTTCCAGAGGAGTATTTTGGGGAATTAGAATAGCTGCCCCTTTTTTTTTACCTCTTGGGTGTGATGATGCCACAACCCGGTACTTGTTTCCCCATTTTAATTTAAGGTGCTCAGTGACTGAGAGGTGAGTCTCTTGAAGGAAAATAAGATCTGATACTTGTTTAAGATACTGCATAAGGCGGGCTCTTTTGATGGGGTCATGGAGACCATTAATATTTTGTGATATAATTTTAACTGGATTAATTGACGTCATTTTGTTTGCTTAGTATTTTAGTTAAAATTTGTTTTGTCCCCAGGGTGAATGAAGAGATAGTCCAGACCACACCTCCTCCAGGGACCACGGTCCAGCTGATGAAGAAAAGCTATCCACTGACTGCTTTTTAAAATATGTAAATCAATAAAGCATACCTGATTAACAAATATTCGTGTCATATGTGTCCCCTGCCCCATTCGTAAGAAAGATCTATTTGGTAAAAATACCTATAGTAATCTGGAAACAGTAAAATTAAAATGTAGGCCAAGCCATTTGGCACTTAAAGCAATTTATCATAATTCCAGATATCTGTATAGAGCTAATAGAAAGTTTCCCCAACCCCCAGTAAAACTCTGAATATTATGGGTCAAATAGCCCATGACTAAAACACAAAAACTAGAACTACAAATAACCCTAATAACCTTAACCAAAACTATATACAATATGACTCCGAAGTGGGAGGTGCTCTTTCTGAGCTCCCCCTCAGACATCCTGTCCTGATTTCCTGAGGAAGTAGAGGAATGTGGGGCTCCACAGGCAAACCCAGAGATTAAAAACCCCAGGATTAACAGTAGGGCCTCTAGTGGAGTGGAAAAGTTACCACTCCCTGGTGGAACTAATATATCTTGGGTCATTTACCAATCATTCCCCAAATGAGGCTGTCCACCCATAATTCTGATACTCAATTGGCCACAAATCTTGTAAAGTATTGGAAGAGTATGTTAAGCTGGACTAAAATAGTACTCAAAGGCCGGAAAAGATCATCTAACTTTAGATACCATGTCTACTTATAACTTGGTGTGAGACTGTAAAATAAAACTTCTTTAACATTAGGTAACAAAGAGATGCTCTTTAGTTCTTCATAAAATGTTACCCTTCCCAGATCAAATCTATGGAAACCAAACCCTTCAAAATATCCAATTAATTCAGTGAGAAAATTCCCGACTGAATGTCCTCTCCCTATCGGAGCAGATGAAAGCTGAGGACTCTAAGCCTCCTCAGGTCCACCATAGTTAAAGAAATGAAGAATGCAGTAAAAGCAAAATTGGAAGGTCACTCCAGTACTGAAGCCATCCAGAGACACTTTACCCACTGGCTCATATTCACAATCTTTATTCGAAAGGTGACCTCCAGATAGGGACCCCACCTCCCAGAGGTTAGCCCAGCCATCAAGACAGTGAGCTATAAGGGTAGGTGGAGGGGCTCCAAGACTGCCAGAACACATACAGAGGCAATGAAAGGAATGGGGGGCAATAGTCTCCAGAAAGTAGCCCTCTAGCCAGGGAACCTCGCCATCAGAGAACTGCAGAAAGATCCAAATGGCAACATATTGCCGAATTGCATATAGGTTTTATGAGTCTGGATTTTTTGTGTTGCCTGGACCATAAAGAGACATCACCCTCCCACATCCCTGCGGCAGCCCAGCTCATCCATCGCCCCCCAACCCCAACCCTCATGGGAGAAGAACATGCCCCAAATCAAAAAAATATAAACTTAGGTGCCAATCTTAGGAGAAAGCTCAGGTAGGCATTGTATGATTTCTGTATCGTTGTAAGCGCCTCAAGATTACATCCAGTGGAGTTGTTGATGTTTGGAGCTGCTTAGGACGTTCTGTCTGGTTTGTTAGTCCCTGATGAGATTTCACTGTCTCTGCCACCTTCTCAGTAATGATTCCCCTATTTAAGAGATCTGCAGTGGCTTCAGATGCCGAATTGTACGTTTGCTGACCAGTTGGAAGAAAAACCACTAATTTAGCAGGATAGAGAGTGCAAAAACATGTTTTTTGAGAGTGTAGTATAGAGAACAATGGGCTGTAGTCCCGGCGTTGTTTTTGAGTACATGGTGCGTAATCGTTATCAAACTGTAAATGTTATCCCCACATCACTCTGCCCCTTTGCCAGACTTTTCTCAGGAGAGCCTCCTTAGTTTGGTAACTTAATAAATGAATAACAAAGGAACGTGGCCTTGCTTCAGGTCGGGAGGGTTTAGGGCTGAGAGCTCTGTGGGCCCTCTCGACATCCAGCTGGAAATCTGGATCTAATTCTAACGCCAGTCACAATGGATAGTCGGCAAAGGCCCTAGGATCATTTCCCTCTTTGTCTTCTGGAAGGCCAAAAATTCGAATGTTTCTCCTTCTTCCCTGGTTTTCGGCATCCTCCTGCCTTATGGACATAGCCAGTTATTCAGCCGCAAGAGCCCTAACTGTTTGCTGGAGCTCAAGACGAGATGTATTTAGAGAGATCTAATGGTCTGCTTCCACCACACAGCTCTGTAAGGTACCCAGTTCAGTTCTGATGTCCTTTAGCGATTCATGGACCTCGCCTCTGAAGTCCGCGATTGCTTGCAGTATAGTTTCAGAATTTGGTTTGGGAGTTTGTTTGAGCCTTTTGCCTTCAGCGCGACAGTAGTTTTTTTTTAGATCTGAACCTGGAGTAGGCCTCGTTTGTTGATCGCCATCATTCGACAGACAGTCCTCTGTTTCAATCATTTCAGCGAAGGGTTGGAACCGGTTGCGGTTTTGTTCAGCCATTTTCGTTTGAGGAGCACTAGTTGAGATCAGTTAGGCTTCAGAAAACATCTGAATTGAGAGATTTATAACTGTTTTTGTGCTCTTTTTTGTAGGTTTAGGTGAGAGCCTCTCAATCTGCTTGCTCACCCAAACATACCGGAACCAGAAGTCTTCTCATCACACCTCCTTTGACCTGACCACCCAACAACCTCTTGTCATCAACACCTCTACTGGCATGGCTCTAGAAGGAGTGGACTCCTTCAAATACCTAGGAATAACTCTGGATGTAAATCTATCTTTCGATGCACATGTTCTAAGGGTGGCCAAGTCCACCCATCAAAAAGTTGGCCTATATCGAATAGCCCCATAACTGACATCCCATTCCTGGAGAGCAATTGCCTCGTCAGTGCTTCTCCCAGGTCTGGTTTATGGATCCCTTCTACTTCTGTTTGCTCGATCTACTGTCCTACTCAAACTAAAGCAGGCCTATCATAGGATTGCACATTTCACTGCAATAAAATCTGCTTGGACACACCACTGCAATGTACTAAAAGACCTAGGCTGGCCATCGTTTGAGGCAAAGCTAGACTTTCCCCTCCTGTGTACAACATTTAAACTTATCCACCTCCCCTCCCCACCCAGTCTTAATAACTTGCTAACCATGAAACCAATCCCTACACTCCTTGCACTTCCCCTTGTTAAGTCTTCCTAAAACATGGTTAGCTATTGGCATGAAGTCCTTCTACCTAGCTCCACAAAAATGGCATACTCTTCCCTAGGGATTACTGTCCAGTACATCCCTTCCCCAGTTCAAACAGTGTTCCAAAGATATCTTCTTCACCCCGCCTACCTGTACCTACTTTTAATCCCCCTCCTGCCTAATTTGTGCCCTCCGT
Source organism: Neoceratodus forsteri (assembly GCA_016271365.2). Lineage (NCBI taxonomy): Eukaryota > Metazoa > Chordata > Ceratodontiformes > Ceratodontidae > Neoceratodus > Neoceratodus forsteri. The sequence continues at coordinate 340,794,708 of JADMNL010000024.1, forward strand.
CATAATCTGCCTCTGTCAATCCTCCCCCCTCTTTCTCTCACACTTTACCTTTCTTTTTCGCTCTTTCAACAGGCAACTCTTTGCTCCAAATATACTAAGTCTTCCCCGCAAGACATACTCCCTAGCTATTGCCCAATCTTGTATGATGCTACCTGCATGTATTATGACTGAATTGTAACTATGATTATTGTACACTACTCTCATTCCTTGTCTGTGTTTTTAGACTGTTTACCAGAACTAAGCGCTTAGGAACCCTTGTTTGAAATTATTACCTTGTTGAACTCTCTGTAACTTCTCTATTGAACTGTATTTACTGGAAATGTATTTTTTTCCCTGGGTCGCCTTTGAAAAAGGGACATGTTCAATTTAGTGGCCCACCCGGTCAACAAAATTCAAATAAATATTTAAGGGAGGGAGAAAACAGGCCACAAGTCTTCCTCCCAGTACAGCTAACCAGACCAAACTACAAGAATAAATGCATCTAATTGGGGGTGTGGCTTAGGCGTATAAAAGCAGATGTCTCCAATTACAGCTTCCTGCTGTTTTTGACAGAGGAGAACTTTGGTTTCAGAGCAAAAAACAGCAGTGTAGAACTACAGATTGTTTACTAATTGTCCTCCTTCCCACCCTAAGCCAGTTCTACTTTTATAGCCACTGGATTTGACTGACAACAGGAACTTCCTGTTTGGCAGTAGGTAGGGAAGGATCACTGAGACACATTAGTTTCATCAACCTTGAAGGAACCTAAAAAATAACTCTTCCCCGGCTGCTGGAGGTCTGAATCCAAGCATGGAAGAAGGAGACTACTGAAGACTACAGGAAGTTCTTGTCTCAGAACAGGAGGGGCGAGAGTTGGAAGGGCACATAGGCAGTAGGAAAGTAAGTGTAATTATACATGGAGGAGACAGTAAGCATACAAAGCAACAGGAGAGGGGAGACAAAATAAGTCAAGATGGGAGTGGTGTAGTGCAATGGCTGTGGGGCAGCAGTGTTCCGGGAGACATTCTGGAGGCTGCGATGCTGCCCTGTTTGCAGGCACCTCTCTGGTCTGAGGGAGGAGGTTGCCTGTCTCCAGACTGACCTGGCTAGGATTCGTGAAACCTCTTTCCCCACCCAGGGACCACCAGGACCACCACCGTTACCTCAGAGGTTGCCAAGAAAGAGGGCGGTTGGACCAAGGTGGGCTCAGGGAGGGAGAGGGGTGAACAGAGGTGCATCTTTCCAGTTGTACCTCCACAATTCATATGCTGTTCTGGCAAGAGAGGTTCCTCTATGAGGCACCTGCATTGGAGACCAAAGGAGGATGCTGGGAACCTCCACAAAGGAGACCCACAGGAGGGTGGTACAAGAGACCCACGGGGAAACAACTCCTGGTGGGGGACTCGATCATTGGGGGGCTAGAAGTGGGGGAGGAAGGGGATAGGGAGGTAAGGTGCCTGCCTGGTGCCACGGCTCGGAGGGACAGGAAGTGAATCCTCAGGATCGCAGGAGCAGCTGCACGAGGGAGGGAGCTGGATGTCATTGTCCACCTAGGGACAAATGACCTGGCTGTGAATGGGATCAGAGCGGTGCATGTGGAGTTGGGGAGGGGCCTTAGACAAGTAGCATGTATGGTAACCTTCTCAGAGGTGCTGCCTGTCTATGGCAAGGATGATGCTAGGGTATTCCATACCATGGGACCCAATGAATGGTTGGAAAACTTGTGTGGAGCTCAATGTTTTGGCTTCATTGGGGATTGGGAGCCACCTGGAGGGATGCAGGCTAATACTGGTGTGATGGTCTACATCTGTCCCGGGGGGGGCAGGATCCTAGGTGACAGGTTTATCAAATCAAATCTTTATCCAGGCGATCATCATTGAGCAAGCTCATTTACAAGATGGACCTGCTGTTGTCCAAGACAGTTATACATACATAGATTGAGAATACAAATTACATGTGCAAAGAGTTACAAACAAATTTACAGAAAAGTGGTAGGTGCACGATATACATTCCAAGCGTTCTTGTAGGAACATATATGCATCACTCAGCTTTGCTGTGGTATATACAGACTCCATGTTTGCAGAAGTTGAGGTGGTATGTTTAGTCATTCTTAGTCAAGCTTCCATCAGAGGGTACAATTCTTTGTATTTCAGCCCTCAGTGACCGTTTACCATACTTGGGTAGGGGCTGCATGGGGGCCCCTAATGAGGTCTGTATGTTCCGCTTAAACGGTGAGAGGAGAGTAATATGGGAGAAGTGGTGCCTTGGGTGCCAAGGGCCACTATGGCAGCTGACTAGTGGACTTGATTAAAATAGGGAGGAACTAGGTTCGTGGCTGGTTGTGGTAAGGATATGGAGTGAATCGTCAGCAGGACAGCTAGGAACTATGGAAACACAGATTTTGGTGAACGTTTTGTCATAAATGATCCTTAACAGGGCAAAACTGACAGGAAAGCTGAGTCTCAAGGATCTTTGTACCCTGTTCCAGAGCGTAGGCAAAGTGGGTACTGATCCTGGGGATTTTCAGAGAAATTAGCAAGTGGCTTCTTAGTGCGTAGCTACTGATTGGGCTCAGGGGGAGGCAAGCAACAATGTAATCTGGGAGTTTGTTGGTAAGGGCTCGGAATGTCCAGAGTGCTGCATTTCTACACCACCTATATTGAAGGGAAGGCCACCCTACAGCTGCATATAAAGAGCAGTGATGTGTGGAGGATGGGAGGCCAGTTATAAATCTTAGTGCTCTGTGGTACAGGACATCCAGTTTTGCGAGGTGTGAGACAGAGCATTGGCCACAGATAATGTCAGCATAGTCGATTAATGAGAGGAAAGTTGATTGAACAAGCTGTCTTCTTGCATCTGCGGTCAGAAGGTGTTTAATTCTGAAGAAGAGGCCAAGCCTCTGCCTAAGCTTTTTCATCAGTTCTTCTGTGTGCTCCGCAAAGGAGAGTTTGTTGTCCAGCCATATACCCAGATATTTGAATTTAGGCATGAACTCAAGATCTTTGCCTAGAAGGGTAGTTATGGGAGGAAGGGTACCAGCAGCAGCAGCAGAATAGGCCCTAGTGCTAGGTGCGGTAAAGAGCATGGCCTTAGTTTTTTTTGCATTTAGCAGTAGCTTTTTGCTGAGAAGCTGATGCTGCAGCGTATTGAATTCAGTTTGTAGATCTGTACATGCGGCTCCAGGGGAGTCACGGCTTAGAGCACCGTATCGTCAGCAAACAAGTGGATACTGGCTTCTGTAATGCCTAGGTCCAAGTTGGTAATGTAGATGGCGAATAGTAGAGGGCCCAGTATGGAACCCTGTGGGACTCCTTTTTTTATTGGTTTGAGAGGAGGGAGAGCTCACCTTCAGCCTTAATTTTTTGCTGCCTATCAGAGAGATAATCCTGGAACCGGTCCAGTGAGGTTGAGTCCATACCTATGGTTTTTAAGGTGGAGAGAAGTAGGCAGTGGTCGACAGTATCGAAGGCCTTGCTGAGGTCTAGAAACACAGCACAAACAAAATTTTTGTTATCAAGGTCCCGTTGCCAGTCATTAGTGACTTTGGCCAGCGCCGTAACAGTGCTATGCTTTGCTCTAAAGCCAGACTGCATGGGGTTAAGCAATGTAGAGTTGTCTAGAAACAATCTCAGCTGTAAATCCACAGCTTTTTCCAGCATTTTTGAGAGTATAGGTAGAAGAGAAATTGGCCTATAATTGTTCAGGTCACATGGGTCCCCTGCTTTAAATAGGGGGATAACATGAGCGGTTTTCCATTCCGCGGGGATAGAGCCCTGGGCTAGGGACAGGTTGAATAAGTGTGATATAGGTGGGGCAAGTATGTGGTATGCTATTTTCAGAAAGTATGGGTCGAAGCAGTCGGCTCCTGCACTTTTTCTGGTATCTAACCATAGCATAAGGTCTTCAACTTCTTTTATGGTGGTTGGGGAAAAGGAGAAGATCGTATCTTTGTTACTTTGGTCTGGAGGCTGGGCGGTGAGCTGTGGACGGAGACTACTTACTGGTGCATTATCGAATGCCATGCCTGCAGTGGCGAAGTGGTTGTTGAAGGCTTGAAGAATTTCAAATTTATCACTGATAGTGACATTGTTGATGGTGATTTTGGAGGGTTGTGCACTACCTGGGGAGTGTCCAGACAGTTCCTTTATGGTGGACCAGAATTTGGTTGGGCTGTTGGATGCGGATAGTAATTCATTTTGATAATAATTGGCCTTGGCCTCTCTGACCATTTTCATGCAGGCATTTCTAGCTGTCCTAAAGAGACACCAGTCTGCATCGGCCTGCGATTTCCGGCCTTTTTCCACAGCTGGTCTCTTTTGAGTAAAGCATTCTTCAGATCCGTGAAAACCAACGGCAGGTTCTGGTTTTATCTGTGCTTTTAACTAGAGGAGCATGGTTGTTTAGGCACTGGCTATGATTTCATGGAGAACATTATAGTCATCACCCACTGATTTAACCAGGTAGAAGTCTGCCAGAGCAAGGAGTTTTTAGTTCTTGTATGTAGGCCAGAGGGTCAAAGTTCCGTCTGGATCTTTTAGTAGAAAACTTTGATGTAGATAGTGGGTTCGAGATGGTTCTTATGCCAGCTATGAGACAGTGGTCACTAACATATGCTGGAAGGATACCAGCATGGGAAAAGTAGTGTGGTTTGTTGACAAGAAGGACATCCAGAAGTGTGCTTTTCATTGGATTTTTCTTGTTGATGCACGTTGGTTCTGTAATCATTTGGGTGAACCCGTTGGAGTCACAGAATTGTTTTAGGGGTAGCGATCCGTTCGATATCCAGTCATAGTTAAGGTCATCTAATATAGAAACAGAGAATTTGACGGCAGATAAGGACTGCTTGGCCCACCCAGTCTGCCCATTTATAATATAATATAATATAATATAATATAATATAATATAATATAATATAATTGTTTCCAGAGGTGTCATGTTCATTTGTGAAGACAGATGAGCCAGGAGCTGTGGTCCTGCTGCTGGGGATCTATAGCAACCTATTATGTGGAGTGCCAAAGATTGGGATGGTTCAACCCTGAGAGACAGGCATTCAAAGCCCCTTGCAATGGTCTAATATAGATACTGTAAATTTGTTTTTAACATAAATGGCTACTCCTCCCCCTCGGTCTTTCTATCTACTCTGAAGAGGAGGTAGTTGGGGATATTAACCTCACTGTCTGGTGTGGATGCCCGAAGCCAGGATTCCGAGATCACAAGTATGTCTGGGGCAGTGTGGATAATCCAGGCCTGGACAGAATCCAACTTCTTTAGAAGGCTGTAGACATTGGCATGCAGAAAACTGATTCCTTTTAGGGTAGTAATTTCGGTTGGCGATGAAATCAACTTTGTGGGCCAGGATTGAGCTTCGATGTCTCCTGAGCACAGTAGTAGGAGGACACGTCGCTTCTTAGATTGGCAGGAGAGATGTTTAAAAGCACAGGCCTTGTTGTGTTTTATGTAGGTTAGATTGCAGGGATCCAGGGACCGAATTGACCTCTTGTGTTGCCCTGCCAGTACGTAGATTAAGGTCCATGCAGAGTAACACCTGACTATGCAGCGTATGGGTGGCTGGGGTTTGGGGCCATGCATAGCTGAATAGTTTGAAGTCCCCCTTCGAGTGGATTCAACAAAATTTGACTGAATCAGGGCCAACCAGGGGCAGCATAATGAATGCATAGTCTTATTATGTGGATGTCCTAGTGGCGTAGGGCATGTCCCTTTATTAGAGTCAGATCTGTCAGGGGGTCCACTGATATTAGGTATCAGGGAAATGCAGGCTAGTAAGTAAAGCCAGCCGAGACCTGCCATGGTAGCTTATTCAAAAAGTGGAGTGTACTATCGCGGGAGCTGCTAACCAGAGTCTTTAGGTCCCCAAATTTGTTGTATGGGTAGTTACTGCTGTGGTATGATAGGGGTCAGTATGCACTAAAAGGGGATCTAAGAGTAGCCCTGACAGTGGCATGTCTCTGAACAAAATTTATTTGATGTGGGTTCCTCGTTAAGGGAAGGAGAATGGACAGGAGGATGGAAAATGTCTGGATTGCAAGAGATATATTTATTCAGTGGGGGCTGATAGAGGTGCCTGTGCAAAGTGGAGTGGGCCAGTGGAAGATTATATAGGTCCTAGGGGTCGTTGTTCCATATGCGACTTGTTTGGGGAAGTTTAAAAACGGAGTTGCACAAGATAAATGTATACCGCCCTCAGCTAGAGAAAGGAGAGAGTAACTTGAATTAATAGTGGGGCAACACAAAGGCTAGCAGTCTGAGAGAAAACGGCTCAATTAGCACCTGAAAAGCCTGCAATTTCCTTGGCGCCTTGCAGTCTGGAAAGAGCTACAAAGTCACAAAAGGGCTGTAACACTTGGTTGCTGGGAACATTTTTAGACAATAAACACAGTTTTTTGGCAAATCAGTCACAGTTCAGTAATTTGTTTTTATCAGTAAAAGGGATGTTTCAAGTAAAACAGTGCCTTAGCAAGACAGAATATACTAGTCAGCAGGACAGGATATGCTAGTCAGCAATAAGCAAATCTAAAGTACCAAAATAGTATGTCTCAGCAAGACAGAATGAGATAAGGCTGCTAGAAGACTTAGCTGCAAAAAGGGGATGGGAGGAATTGCAGTTGTTGACAGTAAGTAACCACATTGAAACATCAGATAGTGGGTGGAGACTGTGTGCATTTAAAGGAGGTCTGGGAGGAGGGGTGGGATGAAAATCAAGGGAAGTTTGCAGAGCTAGCACTGAATCAGTGCACATACAGTTGGAGATAAACTGCAGCGGGGGGGGGGAATGGTAAGTTACTTTACACAGGCCGAGCAGAACAGGCTAAATTAAAATATATAAATTAGAAGCCGAGTACATTAAGCCACACGTCTCGGGTGCTCCTGTCTCAGGTGAGTGAGACCAGCCAATCAGGGAGCTCTACACAGGCGTGGAGCCAATAGCGCTACCCTGAGAAGACGCTGAAACTGAAAACAGCAAATTGCAAGTGATGATCTGGTTCAGCGTTCACACAACCCAGAGAAATTGTGGCAATTTTTCAAGCATCATACTGTATCTATCTCTTTGGGGGGTAGGTGGATCAGGCTCCTTGCACCGTGGAGGTGCTATGGCTGGATCGTGACCGCTGCCCGAGGGGGCAAGTGGCACCTGTAAGGAAGGAGACAGATTAAATAGCAGATGGGGGGGGGATATGTCTAAACAGAGACACACAAAGAGAGCTGAGCAGCAACTTGAAAGACAAATCGGGGCAGTCTCAGACAGTTTACATGCTTCATTGGCAAGCTTTGAAACTAGCCAAGGGGGGAGGTACTGAAAAGGAGCAGGGATATCCCAGCCTCCCCCACAAAACACAGTAGTTAGGTAAACACCAAGGTAGATAAGACAATAGGGAGCAGGACAGGGGTAAATGCAGAAAAAGGTAGTAAGGACAGGGAGGGGGCTAAAAGGGGTAAGGCCATAACAAATAAATGGAAGGTGATGAGTACCAATGCCTGCAGTCTGTGCAACAAGCTCCCTGAACTAGTGGCCTTGATGGAAGAGGGATGCCTGGATATTGTGGCAGTCCCTGAAATATGGTAAACAGAGAACCATGACTGGGATGTCAATATACCAGGATACACAGTCTACAGGAGGGACAGGGTGGGTAAAAGAGGAGGAGAAGTAGTAGCTCTCTATATAAGGGAAGGGATTAAAGCAACAGAACTAAAGAGCAAACAGGAAGTTGATGAGTCACTATGGGTCACCCTGGTACAGGAAATTGCACCACAGTCCGCATGGGGGGTTGTGTACAGACCCCCATCTCAGGGGGAGGAAATGGACAAGGAAATGATAGAAGGCATCCTTAAAATGGCAGAAAAAGGGGAGTTATTGTTGATGGGGGACCTGAAAATGCCAGTTGTTAACTGGAGTACCTTTGCTGCAGGCACATCCAAGAGGAGGGTCATTCTTAATGCCCTACAGGGGGCATGCCTCAGACAGCTAGTGTTGGAACCCACTCAGGAGGGAGCAATCTTAGACCTGGTTCTCTCAAATGGGGAAGGAGAAAGGATCTCAAATTTAGAAGTGGGTAGCCATCTAGGAACAAGTGGCCACCAAACAGTGTGGTTCACAATAAACACAGCCATAGAATCAAACCATACAAAAAACGAGTATTGGACTTTAGGAAGACTGACTTTGGGAAAATGAGAGAGTACCTCAGAAAAGCACTAGCAAATGGGCAAGAAGGAGGGGTGGAGGAACAATGGGGAATAATCAAAACAGCCATCGCAGAGGCAACAAGCCTTTGTGTGAAGCAAATCAACAAAACAAAATGAAGGAAAAAACCACCATGGTTCTCAAAAGAGGTGGCAGGGACGGTTAAGGAGAAAAGGATAGCATTCAGGAAATATAAGGAGTCACAAAAGGAGCAGGACAGAGAACTTTATCAGTTAAAGCAGAAGGAGGCAGGAAAGGCTGTCAGAATAGCAAAGGCACAAACTGAGGAAAAGATAGTCAACTCTATTAAAGATCATGTGCAACAGTTTTTGCATATTTTCAATAAAAGCTGAAATTCAAGTCCTCGTGTCATGATTAGTGTTTCCTGAAAATTTCATGCTGTTTAGTTTTGTGGTTTTCTTTAAATCAGCATTTGTTAACTTGCTCTACAGTGACTGAAAACAGTGGAGTTATTTCTGTTCTCTCAGTCAAACTTGTGATGACATCATTTTGGAGTAGCTTGCTGTTTCAGATTCCCAATCAGAGCAGCACTCTGTAGAGTTTATGGTTGTTGAGCTCTCCAGGTTCCTTCCAAACCCAGTTTCTGGGTTGTGTTTAGATAGATCAGGTTAAAATATATAATTCTCTTCCTTTACAAAGCTGATAATTTCAGTTCCAATGCTGAACTGAAGTAGTGGAAATATTTTTCTGTGAGATTCAGCTTGTATCACAGTTCTATTCTTTCTAATCAAACCTCAATTTTTTTCCAGCTATATGACACAGGGCTGTTTAATGAATATAAAATAAATCTAAATTTTGTTCATTCACAGAAACAGTTTGTCTTTGATGTAGCCTTCATAAATACAATCATGTAAGAACATTTTTTTCATGTCAGATTGACAAACAGGTGCTTGTCACACTCTGCTACAGTATTTCAAGCACATGTACTGTCAGAACTCACAAATTTAAGCCCTTTAGTGGTTTCTGTATGAAAATACATCATGTACGTGTACAACTAGAACCACAATGTGTCATCCTGATGCACTGTGTCTCTGCCCCACAGTTGAGGCAGCTGCAGTCTACTGCCACCAGTCCCCTACTCCACAAGCCCCCTGCCTTCTGCTCCACATTCGAGGCTGCTGCACTCTGCTGCCCACTGTCTTCTCCCACACAGTCATGGATTGTGCACCCTGCTGTCTCCATCCCCTGCTTAAAGAATCAGGACTACTGCACCATGCTGCTCCCTGCCCAAACAACTGGGGTTGCTGCACCCTGCTGCCCTATCTCCCCCACCCTCACAGTTAGAGAAGCTGCACCTGTTGCCCCCTGTTCCTGTCTCAACAGTCAAAGTTGCTGTGCTGTGCTAGGCCGTAAAGTGCCATGTTCCCTGCCTCCATGGGCAGGGCTGCTGCACCACGTGTACTGCATCTCACAGTCAGGGCTGCTGTACCCTGATGCCCCATGTGTCCTGCCCCACAGTCGAGGCTTCTGCACCATGCTGTTTTCTATCACCTGTCACCACAGACAGGGCTGCTGCACCCTGCTCCTTTCTACACAGCTGGAGTTGCTGTGGCCTGCTGTGCCCTACAGCCCCATGCCTCTGCAGTTAGGGCTGCTGTACCATGCTGCCACTTGCCACAAGATTCAGGGCATTTGCTGCACCCTGTTGCATGCCTCCACAGTTGAGGCAGTTGCACCCTGCTGTCCCCTGCCACCAGAGTCAGATCCTTTGCTACACTCTGCTACGACAGGAACAGGGGGCAACATGTGCAGTGTCCCTGATTGTGAGGGTGAGCTAATGGAGACTATCCTGAAGGAGAGGCTGGTGGCCCTCCTAGAGGCCAAAGGACTACAGGACAGCAGACAGCATGGCTTCATATGTGGCTGATCCTGCCAAACCAACCTGGTCGAGTTCTATGACTGGGTAACTAGGCAACTGGACAGGGGCCATGCAATGGATGTCCTGTATCTGGACTTCAGTAAGGCATTCTACTCAGTGCCACATGGAAGGCTGGGAAGGAAGTTAGTAGGCACAGGGGCAGGTGCAAAGCTGGTGAGATGGGTAGAAAACTGGCTGCAGGGAAGGCAACAGAGGGTGGTGGTGGGTGGGGAGCTGTCACACCCAAGGGCAGTGATGAGCGGTGTTCCACAGGGCTCAGTGTTGGGACCAGTGTTGTTTGGGATATTCATTGCAGACATATCATGGGACATCAAGAGCAAGATCAGTCTGTTTGCTGATGATACCAAGGTAGGTGCAGTGGTGGATGACATAGGGGATGGCAGGGTTGCAGGATGATCTGGCAAAGCTTGAACCTGGTCAGACACCTGGCAACTGGGCTTTAATGCCAAAAATTGCAAGGTGCTGCATTTTGGGATGAAGAACCCAAGGAGGAGTTACCAGCTAGGGGGAGTGCAGCTAGCCCAGACAGAGGCGGAGGAGAAGGATCTGGGTGTGCTCATTACAGGGTCAATGAACAGCTCGGCACAATGTAGGAAGGCAGCTGCAAAGGCCAAAAAAATGCTGGGTTGTATTGCAAGGGGTATATCCTCGAGGAGGGAGGAGGTGATTCTGCCACTGTATAGGTCATTAGATCCCACCTGGAGTACTGCATGCAGTATTGGCATCCGTATCTGAAGAGGGACATTAAGTTACGGGAGGGGGTGCATGACAAAGATGATCAAGGGGCTGGGGGACTTATCATACGAGAGGAGGTTGAAGAAGTTGAACATGTACTCACTGGAGGAGAAGAGAGACAGGGGTGACATGACTGAAACCTTTAAATACATGAAAGGAATAAACAAGATGGGTACAGAGGGGCTGTTCAAAGTAAGGGAGGGGAGGGCCACCAGGGGCCATGATATGAGACTGGAGCGAGGAAGGTTCAGGAGGGAGATGAGGAGACACTTTTTTACAGAGAGGGTGGTACTGGGTGGAATGCGTTACTTGCTGAAGTGGTATGCAGTAGAACAGTGGACTGCTTCAAACGAGGATGGGACAGGACAAGGGGGAGGGTTAATGAAGGGGAAGGGTGGAAGGGAGGGGCAGCTGCAGAATAAGGGGTGCTAGCTGCACATTTGAGCAGACTTGATAGACCTCTAGGCCTTTATCTGCTGGCAAATTTTGTATGTTCGTAAAGAGAGAGAGGGTAGCAGGGTGCAGCAACCTCAACTGTTTGGGAAGGGTGCAGCACAAGAGTAAGGGCATTTGCTGCACCCTGTCCCTTGCCTGTGGAGGCAAGGTGCTGTGTGATGCAACAGGACACAACGGTGACGGGACAAAGGACAGCATGCTGCAGGAGCCTTGACTGTGGGGCAGGACACAGGTGGACATCGGGATATGGCAGCCCTGACAGTGGTACAGGGAGTACATTGTGCAGCAGCTCAGCCCATCTGGGGCAATGGAAATGTGTAGCAGGGCTCAGCAGCCCCAAATATGGATGCAGGCAGCATGAGACTCTAGGGTGTAGCACAGCACATCAGCCCTGAGTGTGGAGACAGGGACGGGGCAACAGGGTGCTGTGGACCTGACTGTGAGTATGGGGACATAGGGCAGCAGGGTGTAGCAGCCCTGAATGTTTGGGCAGGAGATAGGGATGGCATCAGGATACAGCAGCCCACACTGTGGGACAGGGTGCAGCAGCCATGCCTGTCTGGGACAAGGGATGTGGGCAGCAGTGTATAGCAAAGGATCTGACTCTGGTGGCAGGAGACTGCAGGGTGCAACTGCCTCAACTGTGGAGGCATGCAACAGGGCATAGCAAATGCCCTGCATCTTGTGGCAAGTGGCAGTATGGTGCAGCAGCAAGCTGCAGTGGCATGGGGAACTAGAGCATAGCAGGCCATGGCAACCCCAACTGTGTAGAAAGGGGTAGGGTGCAGCAGCCCTGTCTCTGGTGACAAGGGATAGAGGACAGCATGATGCAGAAGTCTTGACTGTGGTGCAGAACTCAGGGGGCATCAGGGTACACCAGCCCTGACTGTGAGATGGGGTGCAGATAGTGCGGCAGCCCTGCCCATTTGGGGCAATGGAAGTGGGTAGCAGGGTAGAAGAGCCCCACCTCTGATGGCTAGGGCAGCATGGTACAGCAGCCCCGGCTGTAGAGGCAGGGGACCTGGCACACTAGGGCTTAGCACGGCACAGCAGCCCTGACTGTGGAGACAGGAACAGGGGTTAACAGGTACAGCTTCCTTAACTGTAAGGGTGAGGGACAGAGGGCAGCAGGGTGCATCATCCCCAACTGTCTGGGCAGGGGGTGGCAGGGTGCAGCAGCCCTGATTCTTTAGGCAGGGGATGGAGGCAGCGGGGCACAATCCCTGACTGTGTGGGAGAAGACAGTGGGCAGCAGGATGCAGCAGTCTTGCATGTGGAGCAGAAGGCAGGGGGCTTGTGAGGCAGGGACAGGTGGCAGTAGGCTATGACTGCCTCAACTGTGGGGCAGAGATATGGTGCATCGTGATGCCACATAGTGTTTCCTGTTGTACATGTACATGATATGTTTTCACACAGAAGCCACCAAAGAACTGAAATTTGTGAGTTCAGACAGGTGCCTGACACACTCTGCTACAGTATTTCAAGCATATGTACTGTTTGTCAATCTGACATGAAAAAATGTTCTTACATGAACATATTTATGAAGGCTACATCAAAGGCAAACTGTTTCTGTAAATGAACAAAATTTAGATTTATTTTATATTCATTAAACAGCCCTGTGCTATATAGTTAGAATAAATAACAGATTTTTGATTAGAAAGAACTGAAAGCTGTGATACAAATGAGCTGATTTCTCACAGAGAAAGATTTTCACTACTTCAATTCAGCACTGGAACTGAAATTATCAGCTTTTTATCAGAAGACAATAATATGTTTTAAGTTGATCTATCTAAACACAACCCAGAGACTGGGTTTGTAAGAAACTTGGAGAGCTCAGCAAACCATTAACTCTACAAAGTACTGCTCTGATTGGGAATCTGAAACAGTAAGCTACTCCAAAATGATGTCATCGCACTCTAAGTTTGACTGAGAGGACAGAAATAACTCCACTGTTTTCAGCCACTGTAGAGCAAGTTAACAAATGCTGATTTAAAGAAAACCACAAAATCAAACAGCATGAAATTTTCAGGAAACACTAATCATGACACAGGGACTTGAATGTCAGCTTTTCAAGCTTTTATAAAAAATATGTAAAAACCGTTGCACATGATCTTTAAGAAGGGGGATACAACCTTTTATAGGTACATTAGGGAGTGAAGAAAGTCCAAGGGAGGGATACAGAAACTTAATAAGGGGGAAGGTGTGGGCAGAGAGCGACAGTGAAAAAGCAGAGATACTGAACAAATATTTCTGCTCAGTATTCACAACGGAAAAGGAGGGGGAGGTACCTAAACCAAACGAGAGAAACTCTGAATAGGAGGGTTGATACCAGTCCATTCACAGAAGAAAGGGTTTTGAAAGAACTCTTGAAACTGAGGGTGGACAAAGCAACGGGGCCTGATTGGATTCATCCAAGAATTCTAAAAGAACTAAAGGTAGAACTAGTAACACCGCTGACTACTCTCTTTAACAAATCATGGGAGGATGGAGTGGTACCTGAGGACTGGAAGAGGGCAAATGTGATTCCACTTCACAAAAGCGGGAGGAAGGCAGAGGCAGGAAACTACAGACCAGTTAGTTTGACTTCAGTGGTAGGGAAAATGATGGAATCACTTCTGAAGGAAATAATTGTTGAGTACCTAGAGGCCAGTGGGGCACGGGACCCAAGGCAGCATGGTTTCACAGCAGGAAGGTCATGTCAGATGAACCTAATAGATTTTTTTGACAGGGTGACCAAAGTAGTAGACCAGGGAGGGGCTGTGAATATGGCCTACCTAGATTTTAGCAAGGCATTTGACACAGTCTCACACAAAAGATTCATATACAAGTTAGCCAGCCTTGGAGTGGGTCACAAGGTGGTCACCTGGATAAAAAAATGGCTGGACAACAGGACGCACAGGGTAATAGTAAACAGAGTCCACAGTGAAGAAAGGGGGGTAACTAGTGGGGTACTGCAAGGTTCGGTACTGGGACTGGTCCTCTTTAACGTCTTTATAAGTGACATTGGAGAGCACCTGGAAGGAAAAGTATGTCTCTTTGCAGATGACACAAAGATCTGCAACAGGGTTGATACACAAGGTGGGGTGGAAAGGATGAAAAAGGACATGGCAAGGTTGGAGGAGTGGTCAAATATGTGGCAGCTCAGATTCAATGCAATGAAGTGCAAGGTAATGCATCTGGGAAACAAAAACCCAGGGGAAGAGTACACAATGAGGGGGTGAGTTAATAACAACAAAAATCGAAAGAGACCTAGGAGTAATTATATCAGATGACCTAAAGGTGGGCAAGCGATGTGAGAAGGCAGTAAGGAGGGCTGGGGGGGATACTGGGATGCATAGGGAGAGGCATCAACAGTAGAAAACAGGAAGTTGTTATCCCTCTGTACAGACAGTGAGACCCCATCTGGAGTACTGCGTGCAATTCTGGAGACCCCATCTCCACAAAGACAGAGTGGAGGCTGTTCAGAGGAGGGCAACCAAAATGGTGCAGGGTCTGTACTACAAGACATATGAGGAGAGACTAAAGCAGCTGAATATGTATACCCTTGAGGAAAGGAGGGAGAGGGGGGACATGATAGAAACTTTCAAGTATCTCAAGGGAATTAAAGTACAAGAGGGTAGCATCTTTCAGATGAAGAGATGTGCAAGAACAAGGGGGCACAATTTGAAGATAGAGGGGGACGGCTCAGAGGTAATGTTAGAAAGTATTTTTTCACAGAGAGGGTTGTGGATGCATGGAACAGCCTTCCTGAGGAGGTTGTGGAGTCAGGAATAGTGGGAGAATTCAAGAATGCTTGGGACAGGCATAAGGCAATTCTAGTGGGGGTGGTAGGAGGAAGTAAGCTGTTGATCAACTAGAATCTGCAGCTTATCCATCAGGTAGGGAAATTGGCAGACTCGGTGGGCCAAGCGGTCCTTATCTGCCCTCAGATTCTATGTCCCTTTAGCCCCCAGCAAAACACACTGTAGTGCCTGCTTCTTCTAGCTTTATATGCAAAGTGAACCCTGCCCCACTGTCGGTGATGACATGGAGGAGCAAACGCATGCTTCAACAATGACCCTGGTGGCTGGTTGTAGCAGAATGTGTCTGGTGTATAAGGCTGCAGAGTCTCTATCTCAGGGCAGAGTCCATCTCATGCCACACACCAATGGATTGGAAGTGGGACAGAGGGAGAAAGGATCAAAAACAGCACTTGGAACTCCCAGCCCCTCTGGAATGTACCATTGGGGACAGCTGTCTTAGGTGTGTGGGATCAAGGGTTTGTGGACAGGTATCCTACTGATTGGGGGGGGGGTGGGGATGACTCTGAAGGTGAAAAGTGCCAAAGAATGCAGGATGAACTTGGTGCCCCTAGTCATGAGGAGAAAGTGGGTCAGTGGGAGTGGAGTATGATATTAGCTGCTGCCCTTATCCATGAAGAGAATGTGAACTGTTGGGTTAATGGGGTGAGATGAGGAATGATGGCAGATTATTTGTGCTGGTGTAGAGGGCTGAGGTGCTGGATGCCTTGCCTCTTGCCACACTGGCAACCTGGGGTTGGGAACCGAACCTGGTCACTTAGGGGCCTTTGGGGTGAGGAAGGATAGAGTGTCTGAAGACAGCTGTCCTTCCTTGGGGAGGGGGGTTAGAGTGGCTCACTGCTTGCCTGCCACCTAACAATGGCTGGGTGGCAGCACATGCATGTTACCACCCAGAGAGGGGAACCCATGTTCAAGGTGCTGGGGCTGTCTCTGTGGAAGCAGAGCTTGGACATCATACCCATTGTACATCCATGGGCTCGGGAGGAAAAAGCACCCCAGGTAGCAGGATGAATGACTGGCCCTGCACTGGTGGTGGGCACAATCACAAGTCCTGTGGAAGAGGACAATGGTTAAAGACCTGGAGGAGCTGGGTGACAAGGCTGGGGTGGGGTCACTCAGAAAGGAGGCTGCCTAGAGGAGAATCCGGAGATAAATAGAACATGGAAAAAAAATAGTGGTAGATTATCGAGTGGGAAGCTAGAGCTGGTTAATGAGTGTTGTTATCTGGACAGCTTACACAGCTTTTGTAAAGTGAGTTGGTAAGTTGTTCCCATGTGCTGGGTCTGAGCAAAAGGAGAAATCTAGATGTTTCCCTGGTGGCTCTAACTTCTTACATAAAAAGGATTTTAGGTGAGTCAGGTACATATACAATGAGGCTTGATCAATCAAATTGACTGTGTCATTGGATCATCAAAAAAGACCATGACGCCTGCGTCCATTGTTTTGGCGCCAACCACAATGTTCAGGCCTATGAGGTCTGCCACAGATTCAACCAGGCCACTCAGTGATGCCATCAGAAAGCCCTAGAAGCCTCTCTCCTAGAACAGAAGGTCACCCGTGTGGCGAAGGAGCTCCATGGAAAAGCTCTGTCCATGGGCCCCCAGTCCTTCAAGGCCCAGGACAAGGCCTCCTTGGCACACTCTTGCCACTTTGAGTGATGGCTGCTGCTGGGTTGACTGCTTTGGTGGTGACCTCTGCTGCTGCCCACATCCTCTCCTCCACAGGGTCGGCTTTGGCAGCACCGCCCGCCAATCTCTTCTTGGCTGGCACTGGCTTGTTCACGGTGGGCCTCCTGACTCCCCTGTTGACACTTCATTCTGTGTCGTTCAGGCCAATTCAGGGAGGGCAGATGTAAGGGTGTTTTGACAGACCGCTCTTGAATGGCAACAACCTCTCAATGTCAGGATTTTTTGCATCCCCTGTTGACATACGACTGTGTCATCGATGACAGGTATTTAGCCTCCCCATTGACACTTCTGTTCATCTTGTTGATACTGGGACTCCGGCCTCCCCTGTTGACATCCCAGACTGCATTGTCAGCACTGTGTCTGCGTCGTTGCAGGCTGGGGACCCAACCCCCCCTCGGTCGATGCCACTCTGTGCTCCAAGAACACTGATTATCAATGTCCAGACTAGGCTGTCCTGAGAGTTCATGCACTGCATTGCTCCCCCTCTGGGCCTGTCAATACCAGGGCCTACCAGGCTGATTCCCGTGCTGTCTTCCACGGTGATGTGCCCGTCACACCCTCTGTCATCTCCATTCTCTGTGCCCCTATTCAGAACAAGGGGATAAGGATGAGTACCAATTCCACAGATGAGGATGGTGGTCCTAGGAGCTTCAATATACCCCAAGGCCCCCACCTGATGACCCCTCCTTTATCTCAGTGATGAGGCAGCAGCAAGCAGCTATGGGCATTGAAGCTGAGGAGTGGGAGAAATCTGACTGAATACGTGGAATGGACAGATTCTCCCACTCTGATCATTCCTCCTTCTCTGGCTACATTTGAGGATGCCAACATCGCTGCTTGGTACATGCCGAATATGATTTCATGGAAGCCCAGAAAGGCAGACAACATTGTACCATGTTCCCTTGGGGAAGCCTTCCTTCACAGAGCAACCAGGGGCAGATTGAGTAGTAATAAACACTGCCCATGACAGATCCAAGAAACCTCACCATCTTAGCCCCCGTAAGGAGTCCAGGAAGCTGGACCTTGGGCAAGAGTGCCTCCGCCTCTTCCTACATTGGCCATCAGGGTCACTAACTACATTGCCCATATAGTCAAGTTTCAAAGTAACCTGTAAAATGTTTGCATTGGAGGAGGAGATGCACCTGGGAGAGCAGTGCCATACTAATGGAGAAGTAATCTTAGCAACAAGCAGGTAGTAGGCACCTGCAAACCCTTATGACTTGCTCCTTAATAGGATATGCAATGTTCTTGTAATAAAAAAGCATACCTAGAAATCTGAAGTCTGAAGTCACAAAGCACTTAATTCAATTGCAAGGCACTTCACAGTGATGGGCAGAAAGTTCACAAAGAGACCTTTGCAGTTACAAACACATAGCTCCTTCCTGCAGTTGTTTCTCCTCCACTCAGAAAGGCAAACCTGCGTCACTTAGGTGTGGGGTCCCCATACACCTTCCCACTACTTCAGAGGGTGCTGATCAAGCTTCAGATAGAAGGAGTGATGATTCTCATGGCTCCCTTCTAGCCTTGTCAGATCTGATTCCCTTTACTGCAGCAGTTGGTGGTGGAACCTCCAGTGCCCCTGCCCCTATTAAAGGTGTGCTGTTCCAGGAGCAGGACACACTAGTGCATCCAGAGCTCAAGTCCCTACACCTCCATGCCTGGCTCCTATGGACATAGCCATGGCTAGGTTTGAGGTATCCCACAAGGTAGTTGCTAGGAAGCGCTCCACTAGGGCCATTTATTCCATGAATTTGAAGCGTTTTGCTCTGTGGGTGGCTGTCCATCATTTGGATCTGATCACTTGTCCAGTGGATCAAATTCTGGAGTATTTGCTGTCCCTCTTCAATTCTGGTCTGCAATACTCTTCCATTAAGGTGCACCAGGCTGCTATCTTAGCCTTCCAAGTGCCTGTTGATGGCGGTGTGGTGGCACAACTGGAGGCGTCACATACATTTTTGAGAGGCATTCTTCACCTGAAGCCTCCAGTCCCACCTTGGGACTTAAATTTGTGTTAGAGAAACTTACTTCAGCAACGTTTGAGCTGGCTATGACATACGAGTTACGCTTTCTGTCATGGAAAGCATTATTTTTAGTTGCTATTACTTCTGCTTGGCAGATTTCCGAGCTTTAGACTCTGATGTGTGTGTCCTTATTTGATTTTCCACAAAGACAGGGTGTCTTTGTGTACCAGTCCTAAGTTTTTAGCAAAGGTGGTGTCAGAGTTTACCCTGAATCAAGCCATCCACTAGCCTATGTATTACCCAGAGCATGCAAGTCCATGAGAAGCATTGCTCCATACTTTAAATATACATAGAATACGCAGATATTATGTTCATCGCATGCAGGAAGTACTCGTAGCTATTTGTTTCTTTCTCCCCTGGGGAAGAGGGCGTACTGATTTCTGAACAGTGCCTTTCCAAATGGTTGGCCAACTATTTTCTGTTACAGGAAGTATGGCAAGAAACTTCCTGGTGTTGTCCATGGCCACTGTACCAGAGAAATGACCATTTCTGTTGCCTGTTTCTGGAATGTGTCAGCCACTACCTCTCTTCCACCGCCACTTGGGAGCACTGTCCATACTTTCACTAAGCACTACAGTCTGGACAGTGCCTCAAGAAAGGCAGGCTTTGGCCTAGCTATGCTTCAAGGCCTTGTTTCCTAGGCCTGTTGCCTCCAGCCACCCAAACTGTCTCAGTGTTAGAACTGCTCAGGACTCGTTCCATGGGTGTAGCTTGCTAGAAGAGATATCCTCGAGGAAGATAGTACAGTTACGTAAGAACTTAACGTAACAGTAGATGTTTGAGAGAATGTCTTGCAGCAAACCATGCCATCCCACTCCTCATCTCCCTACTGCTTCTCTATTCCTGTCTCTCTCTCTCTTTAGGATGGTATACCTTCTGTTTCACATTTCACAGTGGTGGGAACCTCTGGCCATCCCCTCGGTTCCCTAGGAGGGGGTGCTCTGTCTATAGACCCTGGTGGGGGAATTGGCGTGGGGCCACATATGTTTATATGGGAGGGACAATGACTGATGTCATCGTGGGTAGCCCCTAGTAGACTGCTAGCTAGAATGTGTGGTCTTGGTGCCTGATGGCTATAGTTCCATAGGTGTGGCTTGCTGCAAGAGATTCTCTCGAAGATCTGCTGTTAAGATAGATTCATATGTAACTGTACTTTGCCACTGTGCCTCCCTCCAGAAATCTTGAATTCGGGTACAGTCACAAAACACACGATAATGTGTACCACTACCCTGGCAACCATGTCGCCATAAGTCACTGCCCAAAATATGCCGTAATCAATGGGGTATGGAAAAATCGGAACTAAAATTTTCCACCTGTATTCCTGCCACTTGAGGTGACCTTCCAACCCCATTGCAAAATCCAGCTGTGTTCGGATATCAGTTGGCTGGAATCCTGTTCCTTTAGTTTACTCTTATCCAGAGAGTGACCATGTGTTTGCTGCAAAACTTTATACATGATGGAGATTGAGCTGTGCTTCTCTTTTAAACAGCTTGCCCAGTAAAAACAATGTTCAAGTGTAGTGAAGTTTATTCTCTCCAGACAAGATATGGTGTTTCACGTGTAAAAATTGGTAATTATCTGTATTAGGAAGATTATACCTGTTTTTGGACCCCCCCAAAAATAATGCTTGCAAAAGTGGTAAACCCCAGCCAGTTCCATCTCTGATAGGTGGGGTCTGTTCCTCCCTGGGGAAACTCTGAGTTACCTGTGATTACTGTCAGTGCCATTACCAGTGTGGGTTAATTTCTTAAGGCTCAGAAAGCCTTACAGAGAAGTCCGAGTCCAGGGATTATGGGCGACATGAGCAGACTGGATGGAGCGCTAATCTCTTTCTGCTGTCATTTTCTATGTTTCAATTAGAAACTGTCCAGGGCATAACGGGGAGAGTATGAAGAGGACCTGGAAGTGACCTGTTCCCAAGAGCATACCAGCTGGTTTCAAAATTCTGCTTAATAATGTCTTGTCAACTGTGCTGATTGGGCTGCTGAGTAATGTTTAAAATTAGGAAGAGTCAGCCTCCCCCCCCCCGCTGCCCTTGGGAGACACTGTGTGGTATGATTCTCTGTTCTCTGCCACAAAAACGGAAAACACTGCCACAAAAACTGCAGCACCGCCTTCTGAAGGTTAATCAAGAATGCTATGTGTGGCTTTATTGGCAGGGAAGAGCGTTCATTTTCAGTGAAGCCACCCTGCCTTCCAAGGAAAGGGGGAGCAGTGTCCCCAATTCAAATCCTTGACTGTCTCTTGGAAGATGCGAAGATTGTTAAAGCAGCAGTACTAGATAATCTGGAAGTGATTATCAGAATTCTACTTTTGGGCTGGAAGCAAGCAGCCATAGTTTTGGTTTCCATTTCTAAATATTTTTTTCTAACAATCTTTAGTTTTTTTTTTAAATTTATTTCCATTGTGGATCTACAGTAAATATGGCTGCTGCCTAATTTGCAGCCGAGCTCCCCCCTCACATCGCATCACATCTTTTGTTTACTTCTGTGGGACCCTCTACTGCACGTTCTCACTGTCCCTGTGTAGTACTGCGAGTGATAAGCATGCACGGTTGGCAGCAGAGGGTTCTAGTTCAACATGGTGGGTGAGAGAAATGTAAACAAAAACAAAGAAAAATGGAGCAAATTATGGAGTGAGTACAGTGAAAAAAAAGATTACCAGAAAAGTGCTCAACAGAGTACAGGAAACAAACTGTTGCAAAAGATCCTTTTTTTATCTAGTACTGCTGCTTTAAGTCTATCACATCATACCTACTGAATTGAATCACATTATGAATGGTATCATAACCTAACAGTTTCTGCAACTAGGAGTAGAAAGGGATGGCTAGGATAACAACTAAACTGTCTTTTAAGAGTTGGCACGCAGCAGCCAATGTGTCCATCTACAGACAAACACGTGTTTGAAGGTTAGTTTTATAAGTTAGTTCTTCCATAGATTTGAATGTCTTGGATTATATTAAGCAATGATTGATATGTTGGCGGGTGTGTTTGAAGCCATTGTGGGGTAATGGCTTTATGTGCAGCAGCCAGTTATGTGTTCCAAAGGTATATCTTGTCCTATCAAACCAAAAAGGAGGAGTGACCCAGTATCACATTCTCAAAAGAAAAAGGAGTCCCTAGGCCAAACAGGGCTGACAATGAGGTTATGATCTGATTTCAGAAGTCTGCTAGTACCGGACAAGTCCAAAAAATATGGGTGTGATTGGCCCGAGTCTCCCTGCGAGTGCCCAACTTTCCCTGTATGACAGTCGTGTGTAAAAAAAAAAAAAATTTGGTCCTAACCCTTTCAGGCAAATTTCTGCCACAAATGGGAACAGGTGGTTTTTAGTCTTGAAAGGAAAATATTGGCCCAGTCAGATTCAGTGAGCACTTTATTTTCTTGCTGCCGTTTTTGTTTTATGTGGGAGACATAATCATTATGTAAGGCTTTAATAGCCTTATATAAAGTTGAGATTAACCTAGTTCTGAGGTCACGTTTCAGAATCGAGTCCATAACAGCCAGTAAAGGCTTGACTTTCTGAGTACTGGGGACTGCTGCGCGCTGCCCTAGCATGTAGGTACCCAGTTGGAGATATCTAAAGTGATCCGAGGTAGAAAGTAAAACAGATTGTTGAAGGGTATGGAATTTCATCTCCCTTCGTCGCTTGGTTTAGAAAGCAAAAACAGCCTAGACCATCTCCTAAATGTTAAATCATGTTGAGTGGGGTTAAAGCGAGCATCCCATGCAAACACCTAAAAGGCCACAATAAGGGACCAATATTAAATGATACACTCACACAGAGGATAAAGACAGATCCAAGTTATTTTTCTAAATGGCTAGGTTCATGGCCCGGGCAGCCAACGGGGGGCCTCCCTCCTCCGTCAACTCCATAAGCTTTCAGTTAGTGACATAGTCTGGGACTTGCCACATAATAAGTGCATATTAAAGGTGGATGGTGGGGCACTGCTGAGCAGCAACATGGCGACATCCTTTTAAAACAGCTCCATGTATAGAGAAAGAAAATTCCTCAGAAATACCTATATTTTCCCTTCTTGCCACTACTACTCTGGATCGATAGTTCCCTGAAACACCTGGGTACAAAACCGGTACGAAAAGAGACAATAAGCATGCTGCACAAAGTCTGAATTTATATCTATCTGCTGCAAGTACATCGAAAGGGGCAGGGTTAACTTCAGCCTGCAGCGTGGTGACTCTCGAGCCACCCATCTTGCAAATCCTGGCAGTGCTAGGCAAGATTCAAACTACGGGTGATGAGACAAATAAATGACTGGCTGGAGTGGAGGCAAAATTGAACGAGAATGACCAAAAAGTAGAGGAAAATGTGACTGCAATTAAGGAACTCAAAGAATCCAATGATCGGCAGACAGAGATCAATGCTGGCTACGTGCGGGACCTGAACTTTATTAGAGCTAAAATCGAGACCACAGAAAATGTACAATGGCAGGCCAGTGTGTGCATCATGGGGTTCCCACCATGATTTGCAGCTAAAACAGAGCTGTTGCCAGCAACTACTAAAATTATTTTTCAGGACTTATGCCTGTTACCTCCTGACTCCCAGGTAACAATTACTAAAGTATTTGCCATTCCTCAGTGATCATGTCCCAGAAGCAATCCCATGCAAAGACCACTCACTGCTATAGCCACGTCTCTTCACCTGAGGCCTATCTTGCTCTGCTCCAGGCTGCTGGAGCTCATGGAGATATTGTGTGGGAAAACAGTAGACTGGTCTTTTTTCCTGGTTTATCAAGCCAAATGCAGACCAGGAAAAAGCAACTACAGTTAACAAAGAAGGAACTCCTCTCTCATGGTATTAAGGCCCAGTTAAACTACCCTGCTAGGCTCCAAGTACATTATAAGGCCAAGATGTATCTTTTTTTAGATCCTGATGCAGCAGCTGCTTTTCCAGCTAAAATCATCAGGGAATTAAACCCACCTGAAAATAATTCAGATGACAAAGGGTGAAGTTCTGTCCCCTTTAAGGGAAGAGTATCATAGGCTAGGAGCCTTGAGAGGAAAACTGCAGAGTTACAGGTGCTCATGGCAGAGAGAGAAGTGGACATTGCAGCCATCACAGAAACATGGGCCACCCAATACAATGACTGGGACCTGTCTGTACCAAGGTACAGGTTATTTTGTAGGGACAGGGTGATTGGGAAAGGGGGGGGTGGCACTATATGTGAAGGAAGGACTGAAGTGTGTAAGGGAGGAAGGGGAGGAGGGTAGTACGGAGTCACTTTGGATGCAAATCCAGGATTCCAAGAACAGGATTCTCAGAATGGAAGTGGTATACAGGCCACCCTCTCAGACGGAGGAGTTAGGGAACTAGTGAGACACATCAGGAGGACCTCCGAGAAGGGTAGTGTGGTAGATTGTGGGGGACTTCAACATGCCAGGAGTGGACTGGAGTACTCCAACAACCAGGAATAAAAGGGATCAGGTACTGCTGGATGCCTTCCAGGACAGCTTCCTGCTGCAAATGGTCAGTGAACCAACCAGGTTAGGGAATACCCTTGACTTTGTGCTGGCAAATGGAGACTTTGTGAGAGAATTTACGGTGGAAGAACCACTGTCAGGGAGTGACCACCACTCAGTATGGCTCACATTGGATATGGGCAAGGAAGGAGTGGAATCTGGCACAAGAGTGCTGGACTTCAGGAGGGCTGACTTTGGGAGGATGGGGGAAGTGGTAAAAGGGTACCTGGCCAAAATTCAACCTAGTATGGGCACTAACCAGAGGTGGGAGCTCATAAAGCTGGGGATAGTGGAGGCAACCAAAACCTGCTGCATGGCCCAGAGCAAGAAGGCTCTGAACTGGTTGAGCAAGGAGGTCATGGAAAAGGTAAGGAGGAAAAGAGCTGCCTTTAGGAGGTACAAGAAAACAGGGAGGAGTACCTGATGGAATCAAAGGAGGTGACATGGGCAGTAAGGGGAGCCAAGGCATCTACGGAGCTTAGGCTGGCACAAGGCATTAAGAAGGGGGAGAAGGACTTCTTTAGGTACATCAGGGAGAAAAGGATCTGTAAGGACCAGATAGTAAGGATTAGGAAGGAGGGGGGTTGGGTGGAAGCATGGTGCGATAAGGCAGAAGCACTAAATGATTACATCTGCTCGGTATTTACTAAGGAGAAGAGGGGGTGATACCCAAGGGGGGAGGAACGGCAGAAATGGAGGAGGGGTGATGGGGAAATCATGGAGGGCAGAGTTCGGGAGGGTTTGAAAGCACTGAGGGTGGACAAGGCGCCAGGCCCAGATGGCATCCATCCCAGGCTACTGAAGGAGCTGGCAGAGGTCCTTGCAGGACCTTTGGCAGACCTATTTAATGCCTCACTACACTCAGGGTATGTACCTCAGGACTGGAAGATGGCTCATGTGGTGCCCCTCCACAAGAGTGGCCCCAAGGATGAACTGGGGAACTACAGACTGGTGAGCCTCACATCCATCGTGGGTAAGCTGATGGAGACTATCCTGAAGGAGAGGCTGGTGGCCCTCCTAGAGGCCAAAGGACTAGATGACTGCAGATAGCATGGCTTCATACGAGGCAGATCCTGCTAAACCAACCTAGTGGAGTTCTATGACTGGGTAACTAGGCAACTGGACAGGGGCCATGCAGTGGATGTCCTGTATCTGGACTTCAATAAGGCATTCGACTTGGTGCCGCATGGGAGGCTGGGAAGTAAGTTAGAAGGCATGAGGCAGGTGCAAAGCTGGTGAGATGGGTATGGAACTGGCTTCAGGAAAGGCAACAGAGGGTGGTGGTGGGTGGGGAGCTCTCTCACCAAAGGGTAGTGATGAGCGGTGTTCCACAGGGCTCGGTGTTGGGACCGGTCTGTTTGCTGATGATACCAAGTTGGGAGCGGTTGTGGATGACCTAGGGGGGTGGCAGGGGTTGCAGGATGATCTGGCAAAGCTTGAAACCTAGTCAGACACCTGGCAACTGGGATTTAATGCTAAAAAGTGCAAGGTGCTGCATTTTGGGGAGAAGAACCCAAGGAGGAGTTACCAGCTGGGGGAGTGCAGCTAGCCCAGACAGAGGAGGAGAAGGATCTGGGGGTGCTCATTACAGGATCAATAAACAACTCGGCACATTGTAAGAAGGCAGCTGCAAAGGCCAACAAAATGCTGGGTTGCATTGCAAGGGGTATATCCTTGAGGAGGGAGGAGGTGATTTAGCCATGTATAGGTTATTAGTTAGACCGCACCTGGAGTACTGTGTGCAATACTGGTGCCCATATCTGAAGAGGGACATTAAGTTACTGGAGGGGGTGCAGCACAGGGCAACAAAGATGATCAAGGGGCTGGGGGACTTATCATACGAGAGGAGGCTGAGGGAGTTGAACATGTACTCGCTGGAGGAGAGGAGGTACAGGGGGACATGACTAAAACCTTTAAGTACATGAAAGGAATAAACAAGACAGGTACAGAGGGGCTGTTCAAAGTAAGGGAAGGGAGGGACACCAGGGGCCATGATATGAGACTGGAGGGAGGAAGGTTCAGGAGGGAGATGAGGAGACACTTTTTTCACAGAGAGGGTGGTAGCTGGTTGGAATGTGTTACCTGCAGAAGTATCCAGTAGAACAGTGGACTGTTTCAAAAGGGGATGGAACAGGACAAGGGGGAAGGTCAATGGAGGGGAAGGGTGGAAGGGAGGGGCAGCTGCAGAATAAGGGGTACTAGCTGCACATTTGAGCAGACTTAATAGACCTCTAGGCTTTTATCTGCTGGCAAATTTCATATGTTCATATAAGGACTGAACTTCAGAACCGGGACCTAAACTAAATAATGGCTGATTACTATCTTTCACCTAGGTTAGGTGCCTGTTGCCCCTTCTCGAAGGAGGACATTTAAGAGCTACTGGACTTTAGCTGGGACTGGTATGGAAACAATCTGAGCATTCTTCTGTTTCTCTAATTTACTACATGGTCTAGATGCTGCTCCAGTAGATATATTTTTGTAGAAATAATGCTTTTACTCATTTGATATTATGATATAGTTGTGTAAGAACACCTCTCAATTTGTGAATGTTAAGCTATGCCTGTTTAGTCTCCTGTTTTTCCCTCAGGGTGAGTTGTTGCTTTGCCTTATCTGAGGGTGGGTTATATAACTTAATTGGGACCAGAACATCATGCAATTGTCTGTTTATATCAGTGAGTGTTGTAGCTCCCCCCCAAGATGCAAGTTCTACTGGGGATCTGTTGTGCTGGATTTATCAGCCCTTAATTCCACTAGATGTGGTGAGAGTGTAATTTCTCTACAGAGCAATCAGGTCAGACTTTTCTCCTAATCAAAATCAACTGATTGATCTCTAGTTATGTATGGACATACCAATCTGATAATGATGTGATATATTGCCTGTACATTCAAATGAAGGTCTGCACACCTTCCTCCTTTTTTCATTAGTATGGTATATATTGTAATATCATAAATTATCACAAATAAAAGTTTATAAAGGTGGATGGCAAGGTAGTAGTCTTCATGATCAGGTAGTGCTCTACCTCCTTAATGCCTTAGGTGCTTGTAATAGTTTATGTTTAATTTTGGGACATTGTGAGGGCCAAACATATTTAGAAATGATGCATTGGTATTGTTGGAAATACTGTTTACCAACATGAAGGGGAAAACATTGCAACAAATATATCTTGGGAGAATAGTCCTGATCACCGAATAAATGCGGGAATACATTGAGAAGTTAAAGGAGAGACCACCGAGACACATCCACCTGCACTTTTTTGGCCTGAGGTACAAAATTTGCCTCAAATAGGTGAGATACGTTTTTCGGTATGTGGATACCAAGGTATTCCAACTGCGCTGCCTGCCATAGTGAATTTGGTATTGTGGGGCCCAAGTAAAAGCTATCAAAACAGGGGTGGTCTGTGTCCGGAAACCAAAAGAGCCTTAGACTTATTTATTTTATATCCAGAGATGTCCCAAATGCCTCTGACTTCCTACAGAGAGCTGGAGTGGATACCTCAGGATCCCTCAAGAAAAAAACTGTTGAATCATCCATGTAGAGCCAGTTTTTGCTCTGTCTCTTCAACCTGAAACCCTTGTACTTCTTGATTTTGGTGAACCACCACTGTTGGGGGGGCTCTATTCAGAGCACAAATAACAGAGGAGAGAGGGGGCACCCCTGCCTAGTTCCACAAAACAATGGGAATCTTGGGGAAAGAACACTGTTAACCCTCACCACGACCTCTGGATCTGCGTAAAGGTTGTCCATGCCTTTTCTCACTACTGGCCCAAATCCCAGAGCCTCTCCTTTCCCGGGGGCATGGGGAGCTGGTGACAGTGTGGGTGTGGAGCAGCAGCAGTGTGCGGTGGTGCCGCTGCAGCATGCATGTGCCTCCACACCTGCACATTGACGTACACCTCAGCAGCTGGTGGGAAAAAATGGCTGGAAAAATATGCAGTGAGGCAGATGTCTGGGACGAGCTGCACACTGCAGCCCCACCCACCTCACCATTGGATATGTACTTTGGAAGGGTGGGGTTGATCCCACCATGGGGGTTCCAGCTGTCTAGGTGAGGTCATGGAAGGTGGGAGGCCAGTTTGGAAAGGCAGATGGGAGCCCTAGCATGCTACGGCCAGGAGAGTATAAACAGATGTGGAGAAAATTTTTTTTTAAGGAGAGTTCTAGTGTCTGTAAATTGAAACACCACTTATGAAAGGTTCCACATCTAAACATTTCCAACGCTTTATTTTGGTCCATAAATACTAATGGTCATATCCACTATTTTGGCCAGCATACAGTACTTGTGAATTGGCAAACCGTGCAGCTTTATACCAGGGATGCTGTGCAGCATGCTAGTGGCATGCAGTATTTCTAGAGTTCACCCTCTGCTCATGTGGAGCTCCTCAAAGAGGACAGGAAGGCTGACCAGTTGCTGGGTACTGGGTTTCTAATCTGAGGACTGGTCTAGCCACTTAGTGGAATCCTTGCAACAAAAGCAAGGGTCATGGGGTGTAATGGGCAGAGGAGGACTAGCAGAACTAGATCCCTGTATTTTATAGGAAAACAAGGCAGTCTGTAGTCCTAATACTGGCTACATTACTGAAAGAAAGTTCTGTCCTTGAGTGCTGTCATTAAAACACAAAATGTGTTCTTTGATTTTTATTTTCTTGTATGCATCCTCCATGACACAGCCAACATAAGGACTATTTACAGACAGAATATAACTGCACTAGGAGTCTGAACTTGAAAATTGTTGGTAAAGCCAGCTGCAAGTTTAATCTTGAACAGGTTGCTAAATTTTCACCCAAATAGTAACCTCACGGTACTAATGAGTGGTTAAAACTACATATAAATTTAAACCTTGTTAGATAAAAAAAAATTGGCAACAGTACAGGGAGCCAGTTCATTTTCAGTATATTTGAAAGATGCATTTAGGAGTCCTTACAGTTGGTCTTCCATAAGAATGATTGAGGACATAATGGTATGTAGCTCAGGTTCCTCTGTGAGCCATTTTATATTTCCAGACAACAATGGTATACATAAAGCCTTGATAATTGCTAGTTTGCCTCCAAACTGAATTGCACCATCTTGTTATCTGCTGAATAATTACAGTGCTTCAAAATGTGGGCTGCAAAAGGAGGCAACATTAAAGTTTACTTGTACAGGGAGCTCCAGGTGTGGAGACAAGTCCAAGTCTGTGTGTGGTGGGAAGGGTGGTGGTGAAGTAGAAGGACCAGGCATTCCAGAGGATGCTTTCTGGGGAGAATAGTAAGCTATACTGTCACCAGAGTGACCACAGGTGGCAGTGCAGTTGAAGCTGCTGGAGGGGTGGCATTTATCTCAGCCTCTCAACACTGAAATTCATGGTACAGGCCTTCAAAACTAAGAGCAAATGGCCAAAATGTGTAGCACTTTCTTATTTTAATGAATAATGGACTAAATTTTGACAGGCTGACATAAGGCTTGTGTAAGACCCTGTGTCAACCCTGTTCTTTGGTGCAGCTGCAGTCGATTTTAGTATATCACGTGCAGTTGTGACAGTTTTCCCACTTTATGGCAGCTTGTGCCAAATATTTGGCACAAGCCCCATAAAAAGGGTACCTAAATGGTGCAAGTTAGATTGGGGAAACCCTGGTCTAACTTGTGCCATTTTACCCTTGGGATTAAAAATCCCGATGGGCAGCCTGGAGAATGCCGCAAGTCCCGTGCACCAAGCGATCAGTACAGCAGGGGCTTGCGGCATTCTAAGGGCTTTGAAAATCGGGCCCAATATGTCTACAGACAGGCCCCATATAGTTAGTATTAAGGAATGTTTCTATCAAGTTAGTTCAGTAAATAAGCTTGTGTGTCCAGAAATCGCTCTAAAATTAAGAACATCTTGGTTCTGGTGAAGTCACTGCCAGGGATGCAAGGGTGAAGAACTGCTCTGACAAACCTGGGCTACAAACAGGCTCTCCCACACTCATCTAATAATTAAAAATGCAGAAAAAGCTTCAGAGAGAGCCACAGCAGTGAATGGGTGGCAAAAATGAAACGCCCATACCTCAAGTGCTAAGGATTCAGCTGGATTCTCTCACCCTCCCTCGGGAGGGAGTTCATGTGTATATATATATATATATATACCAAAAACATTAATGGGCCCAAAATTGAGCCCTGTGGGACACCTCTTAACACAGGGGCCAAAGATGAATTTATTCCACCAGTGGACACCAGTTAGGTACATAGAAACATAGAATTTGACGGCAGATAAGGACCACTTGGCCCACCCAGTCTGCCCATTTCCCTACCTACTGGATAAGCTGCAGATCCTAGTTAACCAGCAGCCTACTTCTTCCTACCCCCACCCCCTAGAATTTCCTTATGACTGTCCCATGCATGCTTGAATTCCACCACTGATTTTGACTCCACAACCTCCTCCAGAAGGCCGCTCCATGCATCCACAACCTCTCTGTGAAAAATACTTCCTTAAATTACCTCTGAGCCGCCTCTATCTTCAAATTGTGCCTCTTGTTCTTGCACACCTCTTTTTGAAAGATGCTACCTCTTGGACTTTGTTGATTCCCTTGAGGTACTTGAACGCTTCTATCATGTCCCCCCTCCCTCCTTTCCTCGAGGCTATACATATTAAGCTCCTTTCGTCTCTCTTCATATGTCTTCCGATGCAGAACCTGCACCATTTTAGTTGCCCTCCTCTGGACAGCTTCCATCCTGTCTATGTCTTTGCAGAGACTGGGTCTCCAGAACTGCACACAGTACTCCAGATGGGGTCTCACCAGCTGTCTGTACAGAGGGATAATAACTTCCTGTTTTCTACTGGTGATGCCTCTCCCTACGCATCCCAGTATCCCCCCAGCCCTCCTTGCTGCCCTCTCACATTGCTTGCCCACCTTTAGGTCATCTGATATGACTACCCCAGGTCCCTTTCCATTTTTGTTGTTGTTAGTATCTCACCCCCCATTGTGTACTCTTCCCCTGGGTTTTTGTTTCCCAGGTGCATTACCTTGCACTTTAGCATTGAATCTAAGCTGCCATACATTTGACCATTGCTCTAACCTTGCCAAGTCCCTTCTCATCCTTTCCACCCCACCCTGTGCATCAACTCTGTTGCAGATCTTTGTGTCATCTGCAAAGAGACATATTTTTTCCTTCCAGTCCTTCTGCAATGTCGCTATAAAGACATTGAAGAGGACCGTCCTAATACTGAACTCCTGCGTACCCCACTAGTAACCCTCCTTCTTCTGAGTGGACTCCATTTACTATTACTCTCTGTGTCCTATTCTCCAGCCACTTCTTTACCCAGGCTTTCATCTTGGGACCCACTCCCAGGCTGGCTAACTTGTATATTAATCTTTGTGTGGACTGTGTCAGATGCCTTGCTAAAGTCTAGGTAGGCCATGTCCACAGCCCCTCCCTGATCTACTACTTTGGTCACCCAGTCAAAGAAATCTATCAGATCGTCTGGCATGACCTTCCCACTGTGAATCCATGCTGCCTAGGGTCCGTGCCCTCTGGCCTCTAGATACTCGACAATTCTTTCCTTCAGAAGTGATTCCATCATTTTCCCTATCACTGAGGTTAAACTAACAGGTCTGTAGTTTCCTGCTTCTGCCTTGCTCCCACTTTTGTGAAGGGAATCACATCTGCCTCCTCCAGTCCTCGAGTACCACCCCATCCTCCCATGATTTGTTAAAAGGGTAGTCAGTGGTGTCACTAGTTCTACCCTTAGTTCTTTTAGAATTCTGGGATGAATCCCATCAGGCCCCATTGCTTTGTCCACCTTCAGTTTTAAGAGTTCTTTCAGAACCCTTTTTTCTGTAAATGGGCTGGTATCAACTTCTGTATCCAGAGTGTTTCTACTGTTTGTTTTAGGTACCTCCCCCTCTACATTTGTAAATACTGAGCAAAAATATTTGTACGTTCTTTCAAGTAAGAGGAGAACCATTTTAAGGGCTGATCTGTAACCCCAATATCTGTAAGAGAATCCAACAACAATTTATGATTTACTAAATCAAATGCCTTTGAGAGGTCCACGAAGACTGCGCCCACGGACCTCCCCTCTCCCAATGGTGAGGCTATTACATCCAAGAAGTCTGTGAGCGCAGTCTCCATGGCCCATCCCCTTCTGAATCCATACTGTACAGGAGTTCATTTATTGTATTTTTTGAGATATGACATTAACTGAGAGTGAATCAAACACTCCATTAACTTTGAAATTACTGATAATAAAGCTATGGGTCTGTAATTCGAGGGATTTGAAGCACACCCCCAAATATCAGAATGACCTTTGCTATTTTCCATATTTTTGGAAACTCTCCCTGGCTTAAACTTAAGTTAAACATTTCAGTCAAGGGCTGCTCAAGAACTACTGTACAATCTTTTAAGAAACGTATTTCAACGTTATCTAACCCACCTGCCTTATTATTTTTAATTTGTCTATTTCCTTAATTACCTCCCCTTGAGTCACTTTCTTAAATCTAAAGCTTGGAGTATGTAACACCCTTTGATGAATCCTATCCTTGGGACTATCTGAAACATAGCCATTATTATTCAAATTTAGGTCTGGTAAGTTTATAAAATAATTATTTAAAATTTCTGCTGCCCTCTCTTGAGTAGTGTTTGTACAATTTTCCATAATTTTAATATTAGTATTATTCATCATCATCATAATTTTTTGATCAGCATACGCCATTTCATATTCAAAAAAGTTTTACAATAGAAAATTACAAAATATAAGTACAAATAATAATACATGATACAAAGTCAGATAAAACATTCAGAATACACATTTCTTAGCTTTAAAAAAATGAGGATACATTACCAGATTATTGTAAGAACTTTCTAAATAGGGAAGTAATATATTAATTGTAAAATGTTTATGCAGAGTTTTCAGGTTTCCAATGATTCAGTTTTAGTGTGTTTACCTTCCTTTGTCATGTCCTTATTTACTCAAACAACTGCTACTTTTATTCAGAGCAAAGTCCCATGTTTAAATCAGGGAAAATAATTCCCAATCTTTTTTCCTGACTCTTGCCTATGGCAGTTAAATAAAGTGCCTGATCTGTAAGAATATCAGTGTTTTCTGTGTTAAATAGTAAATCTAGTAAATGTCTATCAGGTTAGACCTGGGTTCATCATACCATGGACAATGTAGAGTTACATGCCTTAAATCCTCAATTTCAAGAAGGGGACAGTTGCACAATGCAGAGATTACTTGGTTCTCATTGTATCTAGCCAAGAGAACATTGCTTGCAAAGGCTTAGAATCTGTACCTAGTGAGAATTTCTCTGTGGTCCTTATTTGTAACTGATTTAAGATATCGTTTTAAATTATGTTCTATTGTGTTATTCACCAACCAAGGTGATATTTTTATATTTTTCAATTCATGTAGGTCCCTCTGTCTAGATAGTTCATATATTTTCTTTGTTATATAGGAAGTATATTTGATGCTAATACTTGTGTTTTGTTCATGCCAATTTTTAAGATATACAGTATTAATCCATTCAGTTTCAGAAGTGCTTCAATTTTAAAGAGCCATGTATTTGTGTTAAGTTGTAATAGTTTCTCCTTTTCTCTTATACTCAATTTGGTTAAACAATCAATTATATCTGTTTTGGTCTTGACCCAAGAGTTAATTAATTTAGCTTGAATCATATGTTCCAAACTTGGTTGTCCAATCTGTGATCTAACCAATGTATTTGGTGTACCAGTGGGCAATCGTAAACATTTTTTGTAAGCACTGTTTAATACTGCTTCTAACTTTGTAGTGTTAGCTACACCCCAGACTTCGGCTGAGTACTGTATTTATGTGGTGACTTTTGCAATTGAAGTTTTATTGTTTATTGTTTTATTAAGTTCTCAGATTACAACCTTTGAGCTACCAGCTCATTTACAAAGGTTCCACGTCATGACACAGAAACAAGGAAGAGCAATCTGAAGTCACAAAAGAATCACAGGCACAGACAGGTGCTAGTAGCCACTGACTTAACAGATTCTAGATAGCAGTTGCAGTTGGGTGACAAAGGACTGATAGGTTTAGTAGCTACTAAGCAGAGCTGGTGTACAGGAGTAGTAGGAGAGGTTGGAGGTGAGTAGACCAGGATAAGTGGTCAGTAGGAGAGAGTGTAGGAGAGAGGTAGTCATTCGTCGAGCTCAAGAAACCTTGTCTGGAGATGGGTGGGGGGGTAGACAAGGGCAATGGGGAAGGGGAGGAAAGAGCATCTAGATAGTGTAGGGGAGGAGAAAAAGGGGTGGTGGGGGTTAGAACAAAAGGGTGGAAGCTTGTTGGGTCATAAAGAAGAGCATAGTTGGGGTACTTAGGATGTGCTTCGGGAGGCAGTGGTCAGTGGTGGCATGAGCATTGCATTTGGCTGGACAGGTGAGTTTTTAGTGCTGATTTGAAAGGGCCTATTTTGCTGATGGAGGCTATCTCAGGTGGGAGAGAGTTAAGCCAGAGCGGAGATCGGTACTCAAAGGAACGCTGCCCTTGTGAGGTGTGATGGAAGGGGACTTTGACAGAGGGTTTGTTCGATGCCCTTGTAGTCCTGGTAGGTTTGACCTGTTGTAGGATGGAACTGGTGGTAGGGGGCAGCAGTCCCAGGACTGCTTTTTTGGTGAGAAGACAGACTTGATAGCAGGCCCTGTCACTTAGTCTTAGCCAACCTGTTTGTGGATAGAGATTGCAGGTATGGGTGAGACTTGGAGCTCCTAGGGCTAGTCTGCAGGCTTTATTAAGCGTGGTGGCAAGCCACTTGAGGGAGTTGTCTGGAGCAGAGCTATAGACGGCGAGCCCATAGTCGATGGTTGAAAAGACTGAGCTGGCAATGGCGAGCCTAAGGGCCTGATTGGTGAGGCAGTTGCTGAGTTTTTACAGTAGACCTATCTTTCTGTTAGCTGATGTAGCAACATGGTCAACATGAGAGGAGAAGGAGAGAGAGAGCTGTCTAACATAAGCCCTAGGTACTTGAAGCTAGGGACCATTTCAATGGCTGCATTTTGTTTAGTACGGATATTTATTGTGGATGACTTGTGGAGGCTATGGGCTGGGGAAAAAAGTATGGACTTGGTTTTCTTGTGGTTAACTAGTAGTTTAGCTTTGGTAAACCAGTCCTCCACTTTGCTAAAGTCCTGCTGCAGACGTTGTTCTAGGGTGGTTGCGTCTGTGTGGCTGGAGTAGATTGCATCATCTGCGTAGAGGAGGATTTTATGTTGACATGCTTGCAGAAGGTTGTTTTAAAAAAGGCTAAATAGGAGGGGGCCCAGGATGGAGCCTTGGGGGACCCCAGAGGAAACTAGCAGTGGATCAGAAAGCGTGTTAATTATTTTTACCCTTTGTTCCCTGTCTGTGAGGTAGCTCCGGAACCACCCCAGGGAATGGGCTGATAGCCCTGTTGCATTCAATGGGGCCAGGAGGAGGTCATGGTTGACTGTGTCAAAGGCCTTGGTGAGGTCACTGAAGGTTGCAACCACCAAGTGCTCTTGATCAAAGGCATTGTGAATGAATCCTGTGAACTCCAACAGCACTGTAGTAGTGCTGTGGAGTTTTCGGAAGCCATGCTGCTGTTGGCATTGGAGCTGATATTTTTCAAGGTAGTCAATCAGTTGGTCATACACTATATGCTCAAGAGCTTTAGACAGGAGGAAGTATTGATATTGGATGGTAGTTGGTGTGGTCAGTCATAGTGCCAGCTTTTGGACAGGGGTTACAACTGCGGCTTTCCAGAGTTTTGAGTAAAGGGTCTATGGAGTAACCACTGTATAGATGATTAAAACATTCCAAAGCCATTACAGTATTTTTAGTTTTCTTATAATTTATATGTTTGTTTCATTTAAGGTTACTTGAGAACCACACTCCAAGGTACTGGTACTCTCACATATTTTAGTTTTTTATTGTTAAGTATAATATTCCTATAATTTTTTTTACTATCAAAAACTACTACCTGTGTTTTTTGTATGTTAGGTTGTAAATTCTTTTCAGAACACATTTTCCCCATCACATGCAAAACTCTTTGCAACCCAGGCCTGCTAGTTGATATTATCATGAGATCGTCTACGTATGCTAGTATTGGAATTTTTTTACAACCAACCTTTGGGGAGTGATGTTTATTCTCCCTAATTACCTTCAGTATATCATCTATGTAAATGTTAAATAAGACTGGGGCTAGAACACAGCCCTGCCTCACACCTAGATTGGTGTTAATTTTCCCTGTCAAGTCACCTTGTTTTCTATACTTTATTTGTACCCATGTATTTGTATACAATCTTCTAATTAGGCAGATTAAGTTTGGTTCAATACCTAATTCCTTCATTCTAATCCACAATATTTGTCTCTTAATAGAATCAAATGCCGCAGAAAAGTCTACGTCTGCAACAAATAAAGGCTGCTTTCTAATATTACAATATTTTTCTATAAGGTGGCTTAAGAGGAAAATTGGGGTTATTGTACTTTTATGTTTTGTAAATCCAGCCTATAAATGTGATAATACTTGAGTTTGATCCAACCAGTCTACTCAGCAGGACTTTAGCAAAAAGTTTAGCAAGATTGTCCAGGAGGCTAATTGGTCTGTAGTTCCTCGGGACCTGGTTTGAACCTTTCTTAAATATTGGTAAAATATAGCTTCCATGCCAAGTTGAGGGAAAATAAGCATGCATAATTATTTTATTAAAGAGATCTGTAAGTATGTTAGCCCACCGATTCACATTAAATTTACAGAAATCTATGGAAAAGTTATCGGGACCTGGAGATTTATTTTTTTTGAAACTACTGATGGCATAAGTTGGTTCATCTGTTGTGAACCATTTAAAATCCCCATCAATCTCCCACTGTTCCTGGCAATTTTGCATTTTGTCATCCCAGTATACTTCAGCAAAAATGTCTACCCATTTGTCTG
Organism: Neoceratodus forsteri; assembly: GCA_016271365.2. NCBI lineage: Eukaryota > Metazoa > Chordata > Ceratodontiformes > Ceratodontidae > Neoceratodus > Neoceratodus forsteri. Next base: position 340,831,823 of record JADMNL010000024.1, read on the forward strand.
GGGTAATATAGATATCCAGCCTTGTTTTAATGGTTTTCATGCCAGTAGCTACCAGAAACCAAAACATTTTATCATCTTTGTTTCTAACTGCGTTATACATGGTTTCCCAGAGTTGTTGTTGATGTTCAAGTTTCTTTGAGTTAACGTGTGTTTTATATTCTCTCCTAAGCTGATTAAGTATATTGAGATTTTGTTTAGTGGAATCTTTTTTGGTAATTCGTAACTGCTTATTTAGTTTTTTTCTTTTCTTGTCTGCAAAATTTTTAAAACCAATTTTAATATTTGTAAGTTAAACCAGTTTTGTCAGTCCTTGATTTCAGTGGTTTAGTATATTTATCGTACAACTGAATAATCAAATTGTATATTTTATCTGGTTCTATTTCAGATTCTAATACCGATTCCATTTCCAATATAAGCTGCATAGAGATTTGATCAAGAGAAACATCTGCGATTTTATCCTATCGTATTCTATTATTTCTATATTCCATAACCTCATCTTGTTTCTGTGTTATTGGGTATCTATTGTTCTAATTAGGATAAGTGACATATGGTCACTTTCCATCCTCTGAATGATTTTTAGATCAATATATTTTCCGAAGTCATATATTGAACATATTGCATAGTCAATGGTAGAAGACCTCCTTGTGCTTGTATGAGTTGTCCTCCCATCATGATCTGAGGGGAGGCACCCATTAAGTATTACCAATTGAAGTGTTTCCAAAAGATTTACCAATTGTAGATGTCTATCATTAGTTTTTTTTTTTATTCATTGCATGTCTAGATGGTATCCCTAAATTTACTATAATTTCTTCAAGGTCATTATTACAGTTTAAATCTGCAGATCTAATGTTGAGATTGCCCATGATCAGTATTTCTGTACTTTGAGTTTTAGTTAGAGTTTTAATGTCATTTATTAATTTATTTGTCAGTTCTTTATCTTAAAAAAATGTATTAGTCGGGGGGATATAAACATTACCCAGCAATAGAATTTTACCCCCTATTTTAACCAAAAGAAGAAAGTAATTAGGTTTAATAATAGTTTCTGTTACTTGTATATATTCGGTTGTTTTTACATATGTTATTAAACCCCCATATAGCGTTGCAGTTTCTTTAATTTTTACCCAGGTGTTTGTACTTTAATATAACCATTCAAATCTACTTTTTCCATTGTTTCTGCATTGTGCCAAGTCTCCTGTAGCATTATAACATCATTTTGAGTAAGAAACTCTAAAAACTCAGTATCAACAAATTTTGTAATGATTCCTGCAATGTTCCAAGAAATAATGGCTAGATATTCACTATATTTTTTTTAAGTATTCAATAGTAGAACTGTTAGATGGAATGTCGTGCTTAAAAGATGAACATGTGACATTACTCTCCACATTATATTCATTATCTCTGAGTCAATCATTATGATCCTTCAGTATTTCAAATCTGTTTACCACATCAACATTATAACAAATATTGCTTCCATTAGATGTACTAAAGTTGGAAACGGATCTCTGTAAGTCATTCATGTTCAGACAGTGAATCCCTATATTGTCAAGTATTACACTTTTCCATAAGATTTGTTTTACTAAATTTTTGTTGTTTAAGATCAAATCAACTTGATTCCCTTCATTCCTATTCTTATATACTCTGTACACTTCAACAATGTTACCTTCATAAAACTCTACCCCCAACACATTAGCAAACAGTTGTATTATAAGTTGTTTAAGCTTTATTTTAGGTTCATATCCAAGATAATTAACCTCAAAGATGGTTAAAGTTATGTCTGGCAAATCTGTCTGATAGTTATCCAATAGTACACTATCCTGAACTGAATGGACTGTTGTCATTTTTTTAATCAGTTCTTCTTCTGTGGTAATTCCACTATCTATAATATTTAATAATGGCACAGGATAGTCCAAGCTTAATTTAACTTTATTCAGATGCTTAGAGTTTCGCCACTCTTTCATGTTTAAAAAACAACAGGATTAAATCATTCCCCCGAACAATCATGGACTCTAGAAGCTTTAATAATGTCATCATTCAGGATGTCTAATTGTAACCATTCCCTGCAATCAGATATGCTAATATCAAAATAACTTGCTCATTCTCAGTTTCATTCCTTGTAACCCCTCTAGTAGAACAGTGTGTTCTGAATCTAATTGTTCTATGTTTTGCTGTTATTGAACCTGTAAATTAGTTTATCTTCTTCTTCTTGTTTTTTATTATATTAACTTTCTTTCTGTCTTTTTTCATCCCTCCTTTTATAGGAACTCCTTTGTTTTACCATATACTCTTAAGCAGAGTCACTTCATTTGTTTTAGAGTAAGTTTTCTCATTTCCCTTTTCCTTTACTAATGTGAGGGTTTCAGCTACCTTTCCTTTTGTTTTATTATTTTCCTCCCTTTCTTGTATAGGGCTAGGCTAATCATTTTGATTTTTCTTTTCTTTCCTTTTGCCTGGTTGTTTTTTTTTCCTTTTTATGTACTACCTTTCTGTTCAATCTGTTTGCTAACTTGTTCAGCTGAATCCTTTTTATCTAATTGCCTTAATTCCTTAATTAAAGCTGTCTGTGTTTCCAACATATTTTTATTATGGATAATTTCTCCCCTTAACTGTAGAAGCTCTTTCTTCATTAAAATGATCTGTTCCATATTTGCCACATGCGGATCCTTTAGAACTTGTATGAGATCTATTTCCAAAAAGGGACAATATGCATGTTGTTGTGGGCATTGCGTGGCCTGAACCTCATTATATATGTGTGTTCTTTTGAGAACTGTTTTTTTTTTGTTCATCTTGTAAAATAGCCTTCATGCCTGTTATTTTTTTCCTGAAATTCTTTTCTAATTTCTCTGATTTCCTGCTGTCTGGTTGTATTGAGTTTATATAAACCTGTGATATCTTTCCTAGGGCTGAAATCTGGAAACTGCTGAAAGCTATCATTAGAGTATTTTGATTCCACAGTAATTATTTCTACAAGAGAAAGTTCCTGGGCTGGTTTGTCTTGTCCAGACCCAGCTATTATTGAATCATCCACAGAGATTGACTCGTCGCTGTCAGTATATATTAATTTAGGAGATCATTTCAGGGAATCATATTTTAAGTTTTCAGCAGCTCCCTTTATGTTCCCATTATATGGTGAACAATTTTTATTTCTATTTATATCTGAATTTAGGATAGGTGTAGATGGGTCCTTAATACATACATATATCTTTTTTTTTCCTGGTAATTTCAAGTGTTTTGTAATTAAAGTTTGCCCATTTATTCTAATGAGGTTCTCCTTTTTCTTTTTGTCTTTTTGACTCTGAAGCAGCTTTCCTTCTTGCTGTCTGTCCTCACTAATATTTCCTTTCTGCTTCTTGCTTAATCTCTGATTTCCCTTTTTAGTTTGTGTATTCTTATTTGTTTCTCTATTCACCACATTACTTCTTTAGTTTTGTGGTGCCACAGTCTCTTTTGTTTCTGAACTGCCATCTTTCTTGCTTCTTGTTTTCATGTTTAGGATCAGTTAACCAATTTATTTAGCAATCTAATTGGGAAATCAGTAAATTTAGAAGCTTGAGGGCTATTGAACTATTATACTAATTGCAAGAAGAGTAGCAGTGAGGAACAAATAGGTTAATAAGCAATTATCCAATAGAGGCAAGGAGAAGTAATAGCATTTACAATACCAGTATACAATTAAAAGTAGTAATGATCCCCTCAGTGCTTATCTAATACTATACAAGGATATATCAGCAGTCTTCAATTCTATAAATATAGATCAAATATGGAGCAATATTCTATATAGCTAAATTGAATTTATTCCACCAGTGAACACCAGTTGGGTACGTTTTTTCAAATAAGAGAACCATTTTAAGGGCTGATCTGAAACCCCAATATATGTAAGTGAATCCAACAACAATTTATGATTTACTAAATCAAATGCCTTTGAGAGGTCCATGAAGACTGTGCCCACAGACCTCCCCTCTCCCAATGGTGAGGCTATTAAATCCAAGAAGTCCATGAACGAAGTCTCCGTGGACTGTCCCCTTCTGAATCCATACTGTACAGGAGTTAATTTATTGTATTTTTCAAGATATGACATTAACTGAGAGTGAACCAAACACTCCATTAACTTTGAACTTACTGATGATAAAGCTATCGGTCTGTAATTCGAGGGATTTGAAGCACCCCCCCCCCTTAAATATCAGAATGACCTTTGCTATTTTCCATCTTTTTGGAAACTCTCCCTGGCTTAAACGTAAGTTAAACGTTTCAGCCAAGGAATGCCCAAGAACTGCTGCACAATCTTTTAAGAAATGTATTTCAACATTATCTAACCCACCTGCCTTATTATTTTTTAATTTGTTCATTTTCTTAATTACCTCCCCTGGAGTCACTTTTTTAAATCTAAAGCTTGGAGTATGTAACACCTTTTGATGAATCCTATCCTTGGGACTATCTGAAATATTGCCATTATTATTCAAATTTAGGTCTGGTAAGTTTATAAAATAATTCTTATAAATTTCTGCTGCCCTCTCTTGAGTAGTGTTTGTACCATTTTCCATAATTTTAATATTAGTATTATTCTTCCCAGGGTTAACTAAGCTTTTTATCAGATTCCAATGATGCTTTGGGTTTGTTGTATTCTGAAACTTTTGTCTGTAGAGTTTCCCTTTTCATCTTCTTTAACCCTGTAACTGTTGAATTTTAAGACAACTGATCTGGGTCAGGCTGAAGGGTCTGCTGGATTTGGTATTAGGGCACGATGCACTCTTCTATTCCCAGTCGGTAGCCTGGAGGTAATTGTAAGATGTCTGATAGAAGATCTGATATGAATTCAACCATCCGATCCATTTCCGATCCTTCTGGGAGTCCATATATTCGTAAGTTTTCTCTCCTTGAGTGGCCTTCTAAATCAATACTTTTATTTTTGCTGCTGTATTTTTCCTGGAGCCCTTGCCAGCCCCTCTGAGGCCCCCCCAAGCACCTACCAGGCATTAGACTCCTTCCCCCTCATCTCCCATAACTTACCCCTCGTGGTAGGGGGTGGGGAGTGACTCAACCCACCAGACTGGATCCAGTTCGGGGGAGATGGCCTCCCGGTGGCACTGCAAGGGGGGCCATTGTCATCCATGGTGAAGGACTCCATTGTCTTTTGTTTTCTCCCCTTGCGGAAAGAAGCATGCAATGATGCCAGCGGAGGGAGCACGCATGCATCCATGTGCACTCCCTCAGGTGTCTGCCCCATCTTCTGTCCCTCTGTTGCAGCATCAGCATGCTGCACCCTAGTCTCTGCCAGGGGCCAGCCAAGCACTGATCACTGATGTCCCCCCTCCCTGGAGAATGAGAGCAGTCCCTCGGACGCTCAGTCCTTCTCCAACCTAGCCAACCCCCGGCGGCCCATGTCCGTTCCTGAACCCGCGGGTCGCTAGTGTGGCACGAGTTGTAGCATCTAGTGCCTCAACCCTCAGCGCCACCAAGCCGGCCTAATCAAAACATTTTTCTTATAGTTGTGTTGTCTGGTGCACTATGGCCTGCATCGCTAGGCTGAGTTGCTTGTTGCAATCTTCTGTGGCAGCTATGCATTCTTCTGCTGTTTAGATCCACTGCTCTAGAGCAGTTAATTTTTGATTTAGTTGTTTGAACTCTTGTTTATTTTCAGCCCACACTGCTTTGAGTTCGTTGAACAGTTCCTCAAAATGAGGCCAAAATAGCTGCTCGGTTTCTTCCTCAGTTTCGGCCATACTGGCTGGTGAGAGGCTGAGGCTCGGATTTCTGTTCTGCTGCAACAATCTGATGCCATCCTCATCGTCTGGAACTTTTTTTTGTCTTGTTCTGCTAGTACGCTCTTGTTTTTGTCCACTGCCTGCCATTTTAAGTGTTTTGGCAGCAATTTAAGGTTATTTCATTATTTTTGGGAAGATAGGCTGGGAGCTCCTAAGATTAGCTACTGAGCAACTCTGTGATGTCATGTCACCGAAAGTCCCAATCACAGATATTTTACAATTTTTTTAATTTATTATGGGACGCCTAATGGTGTGTTTTTTTTTTTTGATCTTTTATTTCATAAGGAGCATAAAGAATTTGTGCTGTATTTTTGCTCAGCCTCAAAAATTAAACAAGTTCAGGCTGCTTCGGGGGTTTGCCCCTTAAGGTATTTTTCAGCTTTCCTGTTCTGGACCCTATTTTGCGGCCAATGGTCTTCATAACTTAGATTACTATTTTGTCACAGAAAAATTCTAACTAGTACTTCATGAAGGCCAAAAGGACTCCTGATTAGGGAGCCAAGATTGAGGCACTATTTTAAAAATGTATGCTCTGCTTTATAACCCATGGAGTCCTGAATAATATTGGAGCCTCTGGTGTTCCTATATTAGCCAATGAACTCCTGAGCAAATGGCACCTGAACTCTTGATTTTAACTAGATGGACTTTTAGGCACAAATAATGAAATGCTTTATGATGCACCAATATTGCTCTTTAAGTGCAAAAGTGAATTTTTGTAATTTTATGGGCTATCTTTATGTGCAGATGGTGTACTTTTATTAATTTCTATTGTGGAAACAGAGTAATCAGGAGAAACAGGGGAAATAACTAAACTGCTGGTCTGAGTTCTTTAGAGGGGAACCTGGATAATTCCTTTTAACCTCTGCCTATATATTACTACACCTGTTGATTTCAGGAGCTTTGCTAATGTTAAATATTATGGTAAAGTGCACTAGTCAGGGAAATCTCTAAAAGTAAAAAAACTCAGATCAGATGACTAATATATCTCAATTATTGATGATATAAATTTTGAAATATGTTTGTTGATACTGCATAGGTATGGCCTGCCCTGTTCATGGTGGTCCTGGGATTTGGCCTGGAACCTGGGAGGGACATTTTGTTCACATACTACTATATGTGCCACTGCATTTTCCCAGTACGGAATTACACATGGTCAAATATGTGAATGATGGGGCAGAACTAGTTGTATCCCTGTATTTGGCCTGTATATGAGTATTGTAGGTCCTAAACCCATAAGTGGCAGTTATGACCCAGTGGTAAAAGAGAACCTTAGTAAAATACTCAGCTGTATAAGAAGTGATTTAAAACTGGTGGAGCCCTGTTAATCTCACCTATTCAAAATAAATAAACCAGCTGTCAGTACTTGGAGTGCATCAAAGGGAGGGATGGTGGTTCCCTTTAAGCATACCTCAATAGCCCAGATATCTCTCTCCTATGGAGGGCCTAAGTGGAAGAACAATCTCCCCCCTGACCTTACTGAATGTAGCAAGGTCAGCAATTTCAAAGCTGGTCTCAAAGCACTCCTGGCTCTTGCCTGTATATGTGAGTGTCCCTACATAAACTAACCCCCTTACCTGAAATTTAAGAGTATCCTGAGCACTCTAATTCAAGCACCTGCACTGTCTAGCACTTCCTCCCACCCTCCCTAAACAGTTACTTTTTACTTATCCCCCACTCCTGCCCCCCTCTGCCCCATCCTCCTCTCTTCTCCTCCTCCTCCCCCCACCCCAACATACTCTTTGTTCCCTCCCTACCCACTCCCTCATCTGCATTACTCCCTCCTCCTTTCATTGCCTACCCCCTCATCTGCCCCTCCTCCTATTTCTTTCCCACCCGATCCATCACCTCTTGCCCTCCACTCCCAATGACAAAGCCCTCTCAGGCTGCCACTCAATTACAGCTACAACAAAACCTTACAATCTGGTTGTCTTGCCTCAACCAAGTACTAGCTCCTTGGAATCATCCTTTTGACCGGTGTAGACTTCAATTGGCTGCCTATGTAAGTAGGACTGATGGGGACATTTCTATGTACATTTTTAGACAATTTGGAACCTTACTGTAACTTGTCAGTTTAGCACAATATCTCTTTTTGTATGAATACCATGTAACCTTGTTTTTTCATGTTATCTGTGGTACCCAAAAGTATTTCTGTATATCTACTGTTCATGTTGTTTTAGTCTGTCCTATACTATGTCTGACTTGGAGCCTTTGTAAATGAGCCCTTGATTCAAAGGTGTTAATCCCAAACTGAAATAAATAAAAAAGTCACGGAGAGACCACGTGTTGGAGTCTACTCCTGAAAATACTTGAAAGGATATATGTGTCTGGAAACAGATAGTGAGTAGACAGAGGTGCCTTTTCCTCGGGGCTAGGTATGTCTCCTGAGTTACCCCCCTTGCTGGTCAGACCATCCTTGCTAATCACAAAATATATGCATGATTTCTGTTTATAGGATATGGTACAGTAAGGCATTTAGTACCACAAAGATCTTATAACAGCCTAGAATATATATTGCTTTTATAATTTATTAAGTCTGCTTTATATAATATACAGCCCTATCCAAGTGATAATATGAGGACTTTACATGTGCACCCTGTACATTTTGTTATATGATGGATGGATGTATGTACAATGTTTTTTTCTTTTTTGTAATGACTTGTAGTCGAATGAATAAACTTTTTACTTACTTACTTAGAATCGTCAACCGGTGATTTAGTAAACAATTACGATTGCTACCAGTAGCTAAGTTTGACATTGCTGTTTGATTGATGTGGCTATGGTAGTATGCCAGCATGTCACTGTGTGCTACTGTACTTGAATGTATGCTATGTTGATTGGATATTGTACAGATTGAGCAATGTCTACATGTACTGTTAAAACTCATTTTTCATTCATAAATGTGGTCTAGGGAATAGTGGCTGTAGAGTTCTCAAATAAACATTCCTCACTGTACTATTTTTAATAAGCTACTAAGTACATATAGCCAGACTATACTTTCAGGTACCGATTGTTAAATATGGGATCTCCAGTTTATGTTATTTTAGGACATGGGAATGGTGGTTGGGGTGGGTGGAGTTCCATGTGTTTTAGATTTGGAGGGTTTGGGAGGGTAGAGCACTAGGAAACATTTTTGTAGTCCGACAATGAAAGCATGGTAGAGGTGTTGTTCACTAATGTGGCCCAATGCCTTTTTGTTTTTTTCCCATAGTAAATTTTGTACATCAAATGAAAATGTTGATGTAGAGGTAATAGTTATCATGTTTTTGGACTGTTTCGTATTTTATTATGCATCGGTGTCTGAGAAGTCACACAACTGTTTATCTGAATGGCACCATTCATCGAAAAATATAAACTGAAGGCAGATAAGGACAGCTAGGCCCATCCAGCCTCCCCATTTATCATACCTACTTCTAAAGCTGCATACCCTACTTGAGCTCTGGCTTTACCACCTGGTTATTATCGCTAGTGTTCCCACATACCTGTCCACTGTATATCTGGATTCCCTTAATGTGTTTGCCACCACTACCCTCGCTGGTAATCTATTCCATGCATCTACCACCCTTTCCGTGGAAAAATTCATCCGCACATTACCCCTAAGTCTACCCCCTTCCAACCGTATGTAATGCCCACTTTGTTCCTGAATATTTCCTTATCTGACAGTTGCTACCATCCTTTACTCTATTTATGCCACTTGGATATGCAAGTTTTTTATCATATTACCCGTCTCCTCTCTCCTCAATTTATTTATTGAATTTAGTTGACCGGGTAGGCCCACTGAGACCAGAAGTCCCTTTTTCAGGGGCGACCCGGTGGGGGGGGAGGGATACAAATTGTAACCAACTGAAACCAAACTAGATTAAGCTGTTTGTGTTTTTTTTTTTTTTTTTACTGAATATTGAGGACTTGCAGCCTCTTTTCATACAACATTTGGTTAAGGCACAGCACCATCTTTGTTGCCTTACTTTGAAGTGCCTCAGCATTGTCTATGACCTTACGGAGATGCTGCTGCTAGAACTGTGTCTAGTACTCCAAATGAGGCCTCATGAATGTACTATATAGTGGCGTCATCATATATTTTCTTTTACTAGTGATACCTTTCCCTATGCACCATAGCATCTCATTGGCTGCCTCCACAGCCTTAGCACATCGTTTGTGCTCCTTTATGTCATCAGATATGGTTACCCCCTCCCCCAAATCAATTTCCAGCTTTTAACTGTCACTATACCCCCTCTTCATCCATCATGTCATCCTCAAGTGGATTCTTGTGCCCCCCAAAATGCATGATTTTAGCTTTTCTTGCATTGTCTCTCAGCTGCCACACTCTATACCATTTGTCCCGCTTGCCTTGGTCCCTCCACATTTCTTCCACCCGTCTTGGAGTATCCACCCAATTGCAGATCTCAGTGTCATCTGCAAAGAGGCACACTTTCTCTTCCAGCCTCTCCTCAAGGTCATTTATGAAGACACTGAATAGGACTGGCCCCAGAACTGATCCCTGTGGCAACCCACTGTTCACCCTTCTTTCCTAAGGTTAAGCTCCATTTACCACCACCCACTGTCTGCTCTTTCTCAACCATCTCTTACCTCAGTTTACTGCCTTGTGACAAATTCTCAGGCTTCACAGCTTGTTCTCAAGACTTCTGTGAGAATGGTATTGAGGGACTTACTGAAATACATGTAGGCCTCAACAACTTTTCACCTGATCCACTTCTCTAGACACCCAATTAACTAAATAAATCCAATCTGTTTGACGTTACCTTCCCACTGTGAAGCCACACTTTCTTGGACCCTGCATTCCGCTGCATTCAAGGTAGTCCACAATCATTTCTTTAAGTAGTGATTCCATATATTACCACACTATTGAGGTGCAACTGACTGGTCTATAGTTTCCAACCTCCTCCCCACTCCCACTTTTGTGATAACAGACTACATATGCCCTCCTCCAGTCTTCTCAAAACTCTCCTGTATTGAGTGTTTTATTGAACAGTGCTACCAGTGGTGCTGCCTGCACCTCCAGTAGTTCCCTCATTATCACAGGATGTATCCCATCTTGTCCTCATGCCTTTGTTCACTTTCAGTTTTGTGAGTTTGTTTCAGATTCTCTCTCTTCCATAAATGGAATGATTTCCACTTCTCTCACATATTTTATCATGTTGCTTAACGGTGGTCCAGCACCTTCTCCTTCCTTCTGTGAATACATAACAAACGTATTAGTTCAGTATTATGACTTTTCCCAGTTCCTCTTACACATCCTCCACTTCTTTCCCTTTAAGCTTTACAATCCCACCCCGGTTTTCCTTCTTTCACTAATTTACGTCTAAAAAGTTTTGTCCCCGTTTATTTTTAAACTCTTTTTTTTTCTCTCCGGTTGTACTTTTGCACTCCTGACTGCCTTCCCTGTCACCCTCTGTTTATCCATAAACATTACCCTGTCCTAATCCTTATTTCTATCCTTGTATTTCCTGTAAACCATCTTTTTTGCAACTGTTTTTCCTGGCACTTCATTTGCGAACCATAGCGGATTTGTCTATAGCTTTTGATTACTTGCCTAATGCAAAAGCTTGTCATCTGTACTATTGTTCCTATTGGTTGGTCCCACTGTTCCTCAACTCACACCCATCATTCATCCCTCTTTGGCAAGCCATTCTTGATACATTTCCCCATATTAATAAAGTCCCCCCTCCTGAAATCTAGGACACTCTCCTTTGTGTGCCTAGACTCTGCCACTGTACTCATGCTGAACTACACCATGTGATGATCACTGGGACATATGTTTCCACCCACCCACCCTGAATTCCTCAGTTCTGATCCTGTTATTGAGTACCATGTCCAAAATTGCACCCTCCCGGTGAACAGGTTTGAAGGGTGAACAGTGGGGTGCTCTGGCAATCTCTGCCCAATGTCTGCACCATGCATGGAGTTCCAGATGTCCCTGCTCATGGCTGAGCCTTCATCTGACATGTTCCAATCGACATTTGGATGCTCTGAAATACCTGCCAACTGCTGCTCTTTTTAGCTGCCATAGTGTAGATGAATTCCATAAGAATCATGTCTCCATCTCCCTTCATGTGCTAGAGGTCTGCATATCACGTACCTGCTAATAGCTGTTACATTGCCAAACTCAAGGATGACAACAGTACATCCAACCAAACCCACTATCTTCCCTTTATATCAGTCACTCTAATACCCTCCCTGAATTAACGAGTGACCCCATCCCCTTTTTACCCTTCTTGTCTCTCCTAAACATAGTGTAACCTTCTACAACTAAACAATAGTTTACAGCATATTACGTCTCTGTCAGGGCAAGACTGAACCGGTAGCCCTCTGTCATCAAGGTCTCCAGGTCTGGAACTTTATTTTCTGGCTTGCAGGCATTAGTACATATGTCAATCAATGTTCTGACATATCTCCTTTTACCAGACCCCTTTTTGCTTCCTACATTTGTCCTTACTGCTTTTTAACCCATTCCTCCTGACTTCCGCTGGTCCCCACTATATGAGTTTAGTTACCTTTCAGCCATGGGAAATCCTGTCATTGTCTATTGAAAAGGCAACATATGGGCTCATCTTGGATCTATACATAGTAAAGTCAGTTTGTCCCCAAGAACCAGGGGCAAAGCTACAAGGGTGCAGTTGCACCCGGGCCCATGAGGTTTGAGGGGCCCAAATCATAATTTTGATGTCTATTAAAAACCAAGGGGGCCCTATAACATACCCTTACACCCAGGCCCTCTGGGAATTTGCTACGCTACTGCCGAGAACAGACGTCATCACATCGCTGTCTCGCTAAAATGTGTTTGGGGGGGGATATTAAATCAAAACTAATATCCATTTTCTAAAACTCATGTTTCTCTTACCAGTTGTGGGTTAACCATACATGCAGTTACTTAATGGCCACTAGTCCTTTTCCACTGAATGTTAGGAAGGAATACTGGTTGCCACACAGGAGTGCGTTAGGCACAGGGGGAAGAACACAAGGGCCAAAGCACCCAGCTGGTTCAGTTCTGGGGTCACCCATGCCATAAGGGAAAAGAGCTTAGCCTACAGAAAATTCAGGAAGACCAAGAGAGAGATGGATAGAGATAATTACCTAAGGTTGGCTAGTGAGGCAAGTAAGAAAGTCTGGTGAGCTAAGGCACAGAAGATGCTGCAGATAGCAGAAGGAATTGAGAAGATGTAGAAAGCCTTCTTTCACTATATAAGTGTGTAACGGGACAAGCAGGATGGGACTGTTAGGCTAAAGAAAGGGCAGCTGTGGGTGGATTATAATTGGGGAAAAGTTGAGAAACTAAAGGAATACAGTGCTCCCTCTCTATAGTGAACTCTGGAGCCTGTTGAGGTGTTCACTGTAGCTAGGTGTTCAATATAGCGAGGTGTTAATATGCCTAATCTGGGAACAATTGGAGCCATCAAAGGTGTCCACTATTAGAGGGAGTCTATTATAGAGGTTTTTTTATAGTGAGGGAGCACTGTACTTCTGCTCCGTCATCATGGTGAAGGACAGACCGGTGCCTTCAGTAGGGAGAAAAGGAGCAGGGGGCAGAGGGGAACACAGATGTAGTGATAGAGAAGGACAGAGTGAGGGAGAGGCTGCTAGTATTCAACATGAAAAATCACCAGACCAGGACAGAGTACATTCAAGGGTACTAAGTTAATTGGCAGGGCCACTGACATGTATATTTAATAGTTCACTAGGGTCTAGTGTGGTACTGTAGGATTGGAGAACAGCTCATTTAGTGCCCCTCCACAAAAGTGGTCCCAAGGTTGATCCACTGAATTACAGACCTGTCAGTCTGACCTGAATAGTGTGCAAAAGAATGGTGACCATACTTAAGGAATGGGTGGTAAAATATGTAAAGGAGCTTAGTCTTCATGATGCAAGGCAGCATGGGATCATGGGGGGGAGTGAGATCATGTAAAATGAATATGATTGACTTTTTTGACTGTGTCATTAAGACAGTAGACAGCAGACAATTGGTTGACATCTTTTAACTGGATTCCAGCAAGCCCTTTGACTATGTGCCACACAAAAGACTGATCAGGAAGTTGGCGGATCTTGGTGTTGGGGATTATAGATCGAGGGAGCACTCCTGACCAATCGGAGAGCTCCTTTCCTCCGTGCATGAGACACTCTTATTCTGTGAAGAACATCTCACGTGCATATGCCTTGAAAACAGGCAGGTCGGGGGAGTTTATTAAAATATATATATATATATATATATATATATATAATTGATCGCTCTCGATCAATAATTTATTAATATGTCCCCCGTCATCACTTGTTGCTGAAAATGAGTGGTTTAATTTGCTTTCAGGTTGAGCCAGAACAGCTCAACTTTGCTTCGCTGTTCTTGCTCAGCTGAAGGCATGTGAAACCATTCATTTTCATCAATGAGTGGCTCCGGGGACATAGTAACACAAATAAGACAACCAGATGGGTGGAAAACTGACTGATGGATAGAACCCAGATGGTGGTTTTGGGTAGAAAGTTATCGGGAACCAGAGAGGTCACCAGTGTGTTTCCCACATGGCCTGGTGCCGGGGCTGGTTTTGTTCAACGACTACATCAATGACACTGAGCATGACTAAGTGCAAAATGTGTCTATTCACGAACGACAAGCTCTGCGGGAGAGTGGACACAACTGAAGGGATACAAGACATACAGGATGATCTTGAAAAGCTAGGTAGATGATCTAGGATCTGACAGCTTGGCTTCAATGCCAAGAAATGAAAAGTATGCAAATTGGAGCCAATAATCCCAGAACAGAGTACTGCCTGGGTGGAGTCCAGGTATCTGTGTCAGAGGAGGAAAAGGACCTGGAGTGATGATCCCTACTGACCTGAAGCACTCCACACAGTACAGGAAAGCAGCAGCAATGTCAGACAAGATGCTGGGATGCATAGCTATGGGGATCACTAGTAGGAGAGAGGTGGTTATACTACTCTTGTACAGGACACTGGTGAGGCCACATATAGAGAATGGAGTACAGTACTGGTGCCCACACCTTCAAAAAGGATATTAACCTGCTGGAGAAGATCCAGAAGAGGGCAACAAAGATGATTGTGGGTCAGCTTGGAATTGCATATGATGAGAGATTGAGGGCACTGATCATGTACTCCCTGGAGGAAAGAAGAGAGAGAAGGGAAACTGATTGGGACCTTCAAGTACTTGAAAGGTATAAATAAGGTGGTTAATGATGGTCTATTTAAGCTGAGTGGCAGCTATAAAATGAGGGGTACAGTCCTAAGCTGGGGAGGTTTAGGAAGGAGGTCTTTACAGTGAGGGTGGTGGACAATTGTAACGTGTGGCCAGAAAAGGTGGTCTCGCTGGAGACAGTGTGCAGCTTCTAGAGAGGCCGGGATAGGCATATGGTCATTCATACCAGATGTCTTGTCCACACTAATGAACCTGACATTTTGTGGGGCCAGAAAAGGTGGTCTTGTGCTTCAACCCTGGTAAGACGGAGGTTATGGTGATCGAGCTGGATGATGGAGGTGTTTCCACTGACTGGAGGCTGCTCGTCCCAGTGGTTGATGGGCGCCCCCTGTCAGTGGTCAGTGTGGGTAGTGACCTTGGCATTTTTCTTGAAAACCGACTTACCCTTGAACAACAGGTGTCATCGGTTGTTAGGTCTGGGTTTTTCCATCTCCAGAATATCGCCAGGATCTGGCCGGTCTCGACACCTACTGATCTGGCTAAGATCATCCATGCCTTTGTTACCAGCAGGCCAGATTACTGCAATGCTCTTTTACCTAGGGCTGTCTGGAGGATTGAGGCAATGACTGCAGCTAGTGCAGAATGCTGCCGCCAGGAGGACGGTTGCCTCTGTGAGGGATCATGTCACTCCTGTTCTGCACGCTCTGCACTTGCTGCCAGTGAGTTCACGCATCACCTTCAAGATATGCTTGTTAACTTACAACAATATTGCCTTAGGTCATGTGTTATTAAAGATCAAGTGCAGTGTTTTTAAAATACTTTTGACGTATTGTATTTGCTCACCATGAGAACAACCACTCTATATATATATATATATATATATATAGTGCAAGTAACATGCAGGAATGGTAATTTGTCAAATTCAGACACTATTTTACTGCCTATCATTTTTGAAGGTTTCACAGAAAATCCCTCAGACATTTTCAGACCAGCTGGCAGAGTCTTGGGCAAGTGTTAATTCCATTCAAGCAACAATGACACCTTTTCCTCAAGGTCCTGGCAGCTCAGTACATCATGTCAAGACATTCAAAAGGCAGTCTTTTCTTTCAGTTTTCTGGTGGTGGCATGTATTAATCAAAGTGTTCTGGTAAAACACCATGAGTAGATATCTGTCAACGTCCTTAAGCTGATCAACAATTATTGCTCAGTATCATCCCCCCAACCCTGCCACACACACACAAAAAACATCAATGACATGACAGGCTCTTAACATGAACATTTTTGTTTCCTTTGTTCTCTTCCTGCCCTGAATGAAACCCAGCAGCTCCTCCTTCTTCTTTCAAAGTATTGCCACCTAAAAATTATTGATTAATCTGTGAAAGTAGCTAAATATTTATCTGTAATGCTGTACTGATAAAACTCAATGGGCAAAGGTCCTCAGACAATTGAAAGTAAACATGAGTTGTTGCCATTTTACAATCTGATGTACACGAGTGTGTGTGTGTGTGTGTGTGTGTGGTGTATACTGAGCTGCCAGGACCTTGAGGAAATGATGTAATTGTTGCTTGAATGGAGTGAGCACTCACCCAAGATTCTGCCAGCTGAATTACAAATATCTGAGGGATTTTCTGTGAAACCATCAAATAGGAGAGCATTAAAACAGTATCTGTACATGACACATGGCAATTTCTTTATTTCATATGTAATAAGTAAGGCCTGGTTGTCCTTATGTTAAGGAAAAGGAGTAACGTTTTTAATATGTTTATAATATATGTGCAGTTGATCTTTAAGCAATGGAATGCTGGGCAGGACACCAAGGATGACTCCCCAACTCTTCTGAATAGTGTTTCGGGATCTTTAAATGTCCAACTGGGGCAGCCAGCAGAGAAAGGAAGAAAGGACCTGTGTTTAAATAGCATCTGCAGGATGACGCTCCAACAGTGCAGCCCCCAACTTGTGCAGTACTGAGGTGTCAGTGTTTGGTGTCATAGAAATCAAATGGTGGGGCTTTCCTTGCTCCACTTGGCCTGACATTGCAGCTGCCTCTCTGCTGGGCTACCTCCAGCCCCCAGGATTGCAGCCTGTGTGTGGATCGGAGGAGCACTGTGAATGTTGGAGCCACCTGGCTGTTGTTGAATCTTGGCGTTCAATGCACCCAGTTTTGTTGTTGCTGCAACCACAGCTGATATCAGACCTCCTCCAGTGTGCTCTTGCCTCAGGGACCACAGCAACACCATCAGGGGTTCTGAGACACACTGGGAGGGGAAGGCCTGGACATGTGTTTGGTGCTCAGGCACCTGTGTTTTAACTGTGACTCTGACAACACATTATAAAGGAACCATCCATTCAGCTGGACTGCAAGCCTTTTGGCGCTCATGACAAGGCAAGGGATTCATTGTTCAATCCCAAAGAGTAGCCCGATACCTGTAGCTTTGTCAGCATTGCGAGTATCTGTGCAGCTGGAAGCTCTGGTTGTGCCACTCCACTGCCCGCTGTCGGCCCTGAACCCGCTGAGGAGCTTGCTGAGGAAAGATAAGACATCCAAGTCACAAGAAGCATGCTTGGTGTCTTTTTTTGGGCTCATCCTTTGCTGGAGTATTTCAGGTATGCCTCAGAACAATTTTAAATCGGCAGACAAAGATTAGAGTGTAAATCCCGAACTTTTTGTGTGAGTGCTCTAGCTGCTTCAAAAAGCGTCCGCCATGTTGCTGCTCCACAGCGCCCACCCCTCCCAAAGATTAACCAGACAACAAAGGACAGGTGTCCCAACAATGCCTGGGAGTCAGCTTTCATGAAATGAAGGCAATAGTCTGATAAGATAACTATAATTGAAGCCTGTGCTCCTTGACTGTACTGGGGCTGCCATCTTGCTGACTCCTGACCTCAGCCACAGCCAATCAGAGGTCATGGATCTTAGCATTAAATTCTATTTAATGACAGCCTCCTGGACTAGTTAGCAGCTCCCTTTCCCTACTGAGGGCAGTTCCAGAACAAGGCAGTCGGCAGTTAACTCTCACAGTGTGAAGAGGGCTTGTGCTGCCTGCCTGGGGCTTCTAAAGTCATACTACATGAGGTGACTTAAAAGGTTTCTACAACCTGAGAACTACAGAGCGAGAACTATGTGTTTGCTGTGTGTGTGTCAGAGCAACAAGCGAGAGAAAAAGAGACTGTTTCTGCCTTCATTGTGAAAGGAGGTAAAAGACATCTGATCCAGTCATTGTTCCACATCTGCCAGCCTGCAGTGTGGACAGAGAATGTGTATGTACTACAGATCTACAGTTCCTGCATCGAGACTGCAGACAATCTAGGGAGACAGACGGTCAGTGCTACTGCTAGGCACTGGCTCACCTCCAACATGAGGGTCTAGGAGCCTAATCATGTGTGTGGCATGTGACCCCTGATCTTTGGACTGGTCTGTCCTCGGGAGGAGAAGGAGAGAGTAGCCAAAGAGGTCCAGAGGACTGCTAAATCAGAAATTCTGATTCCTGTCCAGAGGCACCTGGGAACTGCACAGCCAATCTGTTCCCCCCTTACCATCCAAACCAACTGATCAACCACTGGAGAGGACCTGTACCTACAGAGAGGATCCTAGGATGTTAGAGAAGCTGGTAACACCAGAACTGTGATTACTTTCGGGGCTTGCCCTGCAACCAGGATCGTACATAGCTTGCCACCAAATCTAAAGATTTGGCCATCGGGCCATGATCTACAAATACCTCATTTCTTGGTTAGCCATTTTAAGCAGTTGTATAGTCTGTGGGGTTTGGGTCTGAAAAAACAGGTTACTCACCTGTAACAGTAGTTCTAGGAGTGGTATATGTTGTTCATCCACACAGTTTGGCATGTCCTTTTCCCCTTTAAGATCAGCCGGAAGTCTTCAAGCTGGCTCCTCCCACCCACCCGGGTGGTATATACCTCAGCTCCGCCCCATGACACCAGATCTTAGCCTGCTGGAAGCCAGGTTGTGTGCATCCACAGCTGGGGAGGTCTGGTAGTTCTTGGGATGAACAACATACCACTCTAGAACTACTGTTACAGGTGAGTAACCTGTTTTTCTAGGACCGTGGATATGTTGTTCATCCACACTGTTTGGCAGACTCCTAGCAGTTCTCGGGGAGGAGGGAGGCAAGGCACACACTCCCTACTTAGGGAACAGAGATTGGAGAACCGAGGCCCCAAAACCAGCATCCCAGCGTGACTCGAGGCCGATGTGGTAGTGGGTAATGAAGGTGTTTGCTGACTTCCAGGTAGCAGCCTGGCAGATTTCCTGGATAGGGATGTCCCTAGAAGCAGCCACTGATGTAGCAGTATGGTAGGCAGAATAAGCTCTCATCCCTCTGGGAGGCTCCTTGACCACCAACTCGTAGCACAGACATATGTATGATGTAATCCATTTTGCAATAGTCCACTTCGCTGCAGGTCTGCCAGAAGCAGCTTCAGCGTTGGTGACAAACAGCTGGTGAACATCTCCGCGAATTTCTGCCGTCCTCTCCTTATAATAGGAGAGAGCACG